>JBBGZY010000742.1:5792500-7056358 GCA_037952925.1 Lithobates clamitans | reverse complement strand
CCAGGGAGGGGCCCCCCTGGGTAGAGAGGAGATAGTGTAGCACGGGAGTGTAGCTGTCTGTGAAGAGGGAATATATAAAATGAAATGAAAGAGGGGTATGACAATGGATGTGTAGCTAAAAAAGAGACCAGTAATGAAAAAGATAATGATAGAATAAGTTATATGACAAGAACCATCCAGTGATAATGGTGTCATGAAAAATATATCTACGGTGCAGAGTATAGGGATGATTGGGTGACAAAAGTGAATAGGAAAGAGTAATTGCTAGTAGAACCCCAATATTGGGGTATAGGTACCCACGATAGAGACAGTTGGGAGCAAAAACGTGGTAGAAAAAAACGTGGTAGAAAAAATATTATATGTTAAGTTGTAAACAGGGGGGGGGGGAAAACAAAAAAGATACCTGGTTTGCAGTGAGATTAATAAAATCCAAAGTACATCATAACCATGGGGGAAACAACCCTGGAAGGGAGCAAATATCTGCTGAGAGGAGTATATATACACTCCAATGAGGGGGGAAGGTCCACCAACGTCACGCAGGCAGCCGAATGAGAGGAGGAGGCGCCAAAACGGCGAACGGCAACCGCCATCCCCGTCCGGCGCCAATCACCTCGTGGAGGGCGTAGGATGTAAACACAGCGTCGTCGCGCTGACGTCACAAGTGTGCGACGCAGCGCAGGCGGCGTGGGAAGCGTGACGCCGATGCGCAATTGGGCGCCCACCCAATACCCGAGCGACCCGGAGAGGGAAGAAGGGGGAGGGGGAGGGCCCCAGGAGCGCATCGCAGCTCCCGGAACTGGGTGAGCCCCGGCCGGAATGCACCAGCCCTAAACATAGCCCAGCCCTGTACCCATAGCACCCCAAGTAGCCATAACAACATGGTAAACAGCAGAGCTCAGCTCCTAAAACCTATAGTATTATATATCTCTCAATAATAAATAAAGGAAATGTGTTTGAATATACAAGACCTAGGTGACCATGAAAATGGAAAGTACCAGCGTAAATGTATAAAAGTAGGGTGCATCCTTCCATCCCTGTTGTATATATGAAAAACAAAGAGCAACCAGATGGGACTTTATATGAGAACGCAGGGCTACCACCGCCAAGCGCCTCCATCCCTGTTAATTGATAAGGAGAAAGGAGGGTGGGACTTTATATGAAGAATGCAAGTAGTTGTGGTAAATTGGGGTTATTCCCCCTCTCCTTTTCCTCTTCTAAACAATGATTATCTTAGCTTACTTTACAAATTAACCATGTGTTTCAATATACACAGACATCTACCTCATACTTGCTCCTGAAGAGTGGCAGTCGCCACGAAACGCGTAGAGCCAATAGATGCCCTTTCGCTCATACTGTACTTTATCAACACTTACCATAATTACCAATTGGATTGTACCAACATATCCAGATATAGCTCTCTACCAGGGAGACACGCTTTTATGGAAATGGCTCTCTATGATGTGCATGATATGAATTCATTATGTTATTATTGTTGTTGTTATGATTATTGTTACATATATCTACCCTATGTACTTTGTTTTTATATAATATTAACATTATGTACTGATTATATCATTAATTTATTATGTCATGATTATATATTGTTTATGGTATCATTACCACTACTGTTACCATTTTTTACATCAATAAACCGCTGACTACTAATTGTTGCCTTGCAATGTTGTCATCAATGCCCATAGTTTTAATATACCTAGTACTACCCATTTTCATATGCATCGTGACTCCTCCAGGGATGCATTCTTCATATAAAGTCCCACCCTCCTTTCTCCTTATCAATTAACAGGGATGGAGGCGCTTGGCGGTGGTAGCCCTGCGTTCTCATATAAAGTCCCATCTGGTTGCTCTTTGTTTTTCATATATACAACAGGGATGGAAGGATGCACCCTACTTTTATACATTTACGCTGGTACTTTCCATTTTCATGGTCACCTAGGTCTTGTATATTCAAACACATTTCCTTTATTTATTATTGAGAGATATATAATACTATAGGTTTTAGGAGCTGAGCTCTGCTGTTTACCATGTTGTTATGGCTACTTGGGGTGCTATGGGTACAGGGCTGGGCTATGTTTAGGGCTGGTGCATTCCGGCCGGGGCTCACCCAGTTCCGGGAGCTGCGATGCGCTCCTGGGGCCCTCCCCCTCCCCCTTCTTCCCTCTCCGGGTCGCTCGGGTATTGGGTGGGCGCCCAATTGCGCATCGGCGTCACGCTTCCCACGCCGCCTGCGCTGCGTCGCACACTTGTGACGTCAGCGCGACGACGCTGTGTTTACATCCTACGCCCTCCACGAGGTGATTGGCGCCGGACGGGGATGGCGGTTGCCGTTCGCCGTTTTGGCGCCTCCTCCTCTCATTCGGCTGCCTGCGTGACGTTGGTGGACCTTCCCCCCTCATTGGAGTGTATATATACTCCTCTCAGCAGATATTTGCTCCCTTCCAGGGTTGTTTCCCCCATGGTTATGATGTACTTTGGATTTTATTAATCTCACTGCAAACCAGGTATCTTTTTTGTTTTTCCCCCCCCCCTGTTTACAACTTAACATATAATATTTTTTCTACCACGTTTTTTTCTACCACGTTTTTGCTCCCAACTGTCTCTATCGTGGGTACCTATACCCCAATATTGGGGTTCTACTAGCAATTACTCTTTCCTATTCACTTTTGTCACCCAATCATCCCTATACTCTGCACCGTAGATATATTTTTCATGACACCATTATCACTGGATGGTTCTTGTCATATAACTTATTCTATCATTATCTTTTTCATTACTGGTCTCTTTTTTAGCTACACATCCATTGTCATACCCCTCTTTCATTTCATTTTATATATTCCCTCTTCACAGACAGCTACACTCCCGTGCTACACTATCTCCTCTCTACCCAGGGGGGCCCCTCCCTGGGGAGCAATTTCTCCTTTTGGCGATACACCTACGCCCGGGTTTGTCCACCTCAGCTCCCGGGACTGACGTCTACACCCGGTCGGCCTTCCGGCCCTTCATGCCTTCACCCAGTCCTATTGACATCTCTGTAAGTAGTTGTGGTAAATTGGGGTTATTCCCCCTCTCCTTTTCCTCTTCTAAACAATGATTATCTTAGCTTACTTTACAAATTAACCATGTGTTTCAATATACACAGACATCTACCTCATACTTGCTCCTGAAGAGTGGCAGTCGCCACGAAACGCGTAGAGCCAATAGATGCCCTTTCGCTCATACTGTACTTTATCAACACTTACCATAATTACCAATTGGATTGTACCAACATATCCAGATATAGCTCTCTACCAGGGAGACACGCTTTTATGGAAATGGCTCTCTATGATGTGCATGATATGAATTCATTATGTTATTATTGTTGTTGTTATGATTATTGTTACATATATCTACCCTATGTACTTTGTTTTTATATAATATTAACATTATGTACTGATTATATCATTAATTTATTATGTCATGATTATATATTGTTTATGGTATCATTACCACTACTGTTACCATTTTTTACATCAATAAACCGCTGACTACTAATTGTTGCCTTGCAATGTTGTCATCAATGCCCATAGTTTTAATATACCTAGTACTACCCATTTTCATATGCATCGTGACTCCTCCAGGGATGCATTCTTCATATAAAGTCCCACCCTCCTTTCTCCTTATCAATTAACAGGGATGGAGGCGCTTGGCGGTGGTAGCCCTGCGTTCTCATATAAAGTCCCATCTGGTTGCTCTTTGTTTTTCATATATACAACAGGGATGGAAGGATGCACCCTACTTTTATACATTTACGCTGGTACTTTCCATTTTCATGGTCACCTAGGTCTTGTATATTCAAACACATTTCCTTTATTTATTATTGAGAGATATATAATACTATAGGTTTTAGGAGCTGAGCTCTGCTGTTTACCATGTTGTTATGGCTACTTGGGGTGCTATGGGTACAGGGCTGGGCTATGTTTAGGGCTGGTGCATTCCGGCCGGGGCTCACCCAGTTCCGGGAGCTGCGATGCGCTCCTGGGGCCCTCCCCCTCCCCCTTCTTCCCTCTCCGGGTCGCTCGGGTATTGGGTGGGCGCCCAATTGCGCATCGGCGTCACGCTTCCCACGCCGCCTGCGCTGCGTCGCACACTTGTGACGTCAGCGCGACGACGCTGTGTTTACATCCTACGCCCTCCACGAGGTGATTGGCGCCGGACGGGGATGGCGGTTGCCGTTCGCCGTTTTGGCGCCTCCTCCTCTCATTCGGCTGCCTGCGTGACGTTGGTGGACCTTCCCCCCTCATTGGAGTGTATATATACTCCTCTCAGCAGATATTTGCTCCCTTCCAGGGTTGTTTCCCCCATGGTTATGATGTACTTTGGATTTTATTAATCTCACTGCAAACCAGGTATCTTTTTTGTTTTTCCCCCCCCCCTGTTTACAACTTAACATATAATATTTTTTCTACCACGTTTTTTTTCTACCACGTTTTTGCTCCCAACTGTCTCTATCGTGGGTACCTATACCCCAATATTGGGGTTCTACTAGCAATTACTCTTTCCTATTCACTTTTGTCACCCAATCATCCCTATACTCTGCACCGTAGATATATTTTTCATGACACCATTATCACTGGATGGTTCTTGTCATATAACTTATTCTATCATTATCTTTTCATTACTGGTCTCTTTTTTAGCTACACATCCATTGTCATACCCCTCTTTCATTTCATTTTATATATTCCCTCTTCACAGACAGCTACACTCCCGTGCTACACTATCTCCTCTCTACCCAGGGGGGCCCCTCCCTGGGGAGCAATTTCTCCTTTTGGCGATACACCTACGCCCGGGTTTGTCCACCTCAGCTCCCGGGACTGACGTCTACACCCGGTCGGCCTTCCGGCCCTTCATGCCTTCACCCAGTCCTATTGACATCTCTGTAAGTAGTTGTGGTAAATTGGGGTTATTCCCCCTCTCCTTTTCCTCTTCTAAACAATGATTATCTTAGCTTACTTTACAAATTAACCATGTGTTTCAATATACACAGACATCTACCTCATACTTGCTCCTGAAGAGTGGCAGTCGCCACGAAACGCGTAGAGCCAATAGATGCCCTTTCGCTCATACTGTACTTTATCAACACTTACCATAATTACCAATTGGATTGTACCAACATATCCAGATATAGCTCTCTACCAGGGAGACACGCTTTTATGGAAATGGCTCTCTATGATGTGCATGATATGAATTCATTATGTTATTATTGTTGTTGTTATGATTATTGTTACATATATCTACCCTATGTACTTTGTTTTTATATAATATTAACATTATGTACTGATTATATCATTAATTTATTATGTCATGATTATATATTGTTTATGGTATCATTACCACTACTGTTACCATTTTTTACATCAATAAACCGCTGACTACTAATTGTTGCCTTGCAATGTTGTCATCAATGCCCATAGTTTTAATATACCTAGTACTACCCATTTTCATATGCATCGTGACTCCTCCAGGGATGCATTCTTCATATAAAGTCCCACCCTCCTTTCTCCTTATCAATTAACAGGGATGGAGGCGCTTGGCGGTGGTAGCCCTGCGTTCTCATATAAAGTCCCATCTGGTTGCTCTTTGTTTTTTATATGTAACATAGTTTCTTTATTATATATCTATTGGCTCCTGTTGCTTGGTTTTCATACAGCGTACAATAGTTACTGGTTGTAAACAAGAAAGCATTAACTTGTACATATTTTCTCAGCATTCTGCTATATTCGGTGCATTACAAAGTATAAAGCTCAACTTACCAGTTATTTACTTGCAATATAGTCAGCCCTGTATCTTGTGCTAACTGTTTCTTCTGTTCTTCTGATGGGTATGGATGCTATAATGAAAGAAACACAAACCTTTAGGAGCCCATTGACACACAGTTAATTAGAATGTGAGTGTATGCATGTGCATTGGTTATTAAAGTGCATGCAGACCTTAACAATGAACGTTTTTGGTCCCTTTTGGTCTGTTAACTATACCATTGAAAGCGTTTTGTCAAATTCGATGAGTCCAAAAAATACCTGTTGATCCTTTAAGGGCTTGTTCACAATAGCAGTTGGGGGGCAGCAATTATTTTTGGCCGGGACCTACTTATCGGCTGTGTCCAATCAACACAGGACTCTGTACAGAGGGAATGATCTCTCTGTTTCTTATCCCTGCAAAGCAGGGATAAGAAACAAAGAAATATTTAGCAAAAAGCAGTACACATTACACATATCACACATTGTTGGCACACATTTAACCCCTTGATTACCTGCAATGTTAACCCTTTCCCAGCTAGTGTCATTAGTACAGTGACAGTGTGTTTTATTATCACTGATCAATGTATAAATGTCACTGGTAATGTCAGTGTCAGCCAGTTTTCACAAAGTGTCAGTTAGTTTCAGATTGCCCACTCCACTATCACAGTCCCACTATAAGTCACTAATCACCGCAATTACTAGTATTAAAAAAAAAAAAAAAAAAAATTTTTTTTTTAACCAAAGATTGTAGAATACATTTTGGCCTAAATTTATGAAGAAATTAGTTTTTTTAAATTTTTTTATCTGATAAGTTTTTTTAGCAGAAAATAGAAAATATTGTTTTTTTTTCCAAATTTTTTTTTTGTTTGTTTATATAATAAAACAAACAAACAAAAAAAAAAAACAGTGGTGATCAAATACCAGCAAAAGAAAGCTGTATTTGTGTGAAAAAAAATGATATGAATTTCATGCAGGTACAAAGTTGCCTGACTGCGCAATTGGCAGTTAAAGTAGCGCATAGCAAAAAATGCCCTGGTCATGAAGGGGGTAAAGTCTTCCAGAGCTCAGGTGGTTAATAACTATCTGTGCTCTCTGCCTGGGTTGTACTCTCATCAATTACAATGTTTCCAATTATCCTTGGGGACTATAAAACCCTTCCATTCTATATTATGGAGAAGGAGAGAAGATTATTGTAGTCGTGACCTAGGGTGACAATGCTGCTTCTCTATAGATACAGTACAGTGAGTGAGTCTTGCAACCCTAGGACAGGAACTATGTTGCTGGCAGGATCACCAGATGTATATAAAAGAAAAAAAAACATGAAAAGATGAAACAAATGCAGCCATCGTATCCAAAGACTGGTAAGCTGCAGTCTACTATTCTCTCAGTACATATTACTTTAATTTTATTATCTGAATTAGAACACGGTTTGTTGGAGTTTATTTGATGAATGCTATACATAGCAATATTCCTTTCTACACCTTTTACTCATAATGAGTCAGAAACAAATGCATTAACAAATATTTGCATATCCACACTGGTATTTTGTTCCTCCATTTATCAGCGTATTAAGAACTGTTTCCTCATTTCCTGAAAATCCCGCACCCCCCCCCCCCCCCCCCCCCCAGCCCAAGAAAAAATGTCTCCAAAGTTCATGTAGTAAGCTGATTTTATAGAGGGCTCAAAAGTTTTGTTGCATGAAAAATGATCGTACTTTTGCTTGTTCTGCACATTGCTGTATGCTCATTGCCCTGTGTGGAAAGAAACACAGGCAGCACAAAGACAAGCCATAAATCAGCGTTCAGAAAGTGGAGCAGTCAGTCTCCTTACTGCTCCTATGACATGGTTCTGTGAAAGGGCACTGAAGTCCCATCCCTTGTGTTTGAACTGTACTGTTTACACAGGCTGGAATGCTCCATTGCCAATACATTAGCCCAAGTCGAACAATAAATATCATCCATTCAGCACCGAGCAAACTTTTTCCGCTTCTATGAAGGAATTAGCAAAGATGGGCTTGGAGAGCAGCAATGCAATGGGTAATACAGCCCCCCCTTTCTACAACATAGCCGGATAGGAACTAAACCAACAGCTTATTGTTTTTGTGCCAAATGCATAGATATTGGGGCTTTGAGAAAAGAAAAAGACTCTAGGATGCAATTTGCGATGCAGAGCTGAGTGTAATAGTATATAATTGTGGCTAATGATACAGAAGAGTCCCTGCCTGCTATAACTGGCAGTTTTCACTCTATGCCAGGCTCTTCGGGCACCTCACACTGGCACCAGACAGGGTTAATTCTGTTTGTGTGTATACTACCGGCTTGTAATATTCTGCAAATGTTAACACAGAAAGATGATAATGCCGAGTTAATATGGGTTAAGGATAAAATGAAAATACATTTTTCTGATTGCTGGGTGCTGACAATTTTTTGGCTTCCTCAGCAGCCTGTCTATTGAATCCAAGTAATTACACCCAGGCTTTTCCCTTGTCTGCCCCCTCTCTGCTCCTCCTCTCCGCCTGCCCATGCTGCTAATGACCTCCTCATGGTTATCAAAACCACTAATAGTCTTGGGCTCAGGCAAGAGCAAGAGTAGGGTATACTGGGAAGCTCTGGGTAATTTGCATGGGGTATATAGAGTATGCTCACACTCTCTGCTCCCCATCAGTGCCTGACTGTCAGGGGCTGTGAACAGCCTGTGTGATAAATGCTACCTCTAACCCACATCCTTCTCCCAACAATGGCACTGCCACCTATTCTCCTGGCAGTAATGGAGATAATGAATAAGCTCTGACGAGAAGCTCTGCTCATCACCATCCCAGGGTGGCTGGGAACAGAGAGCCTCCAACTGCATGGAAAAAAAGGATCCTTAATTGGCTGAAAACATCATTTAGGAAAGGGGGGCAGTATGTTAATTTCACCCACTGACAATGTGCAAAGCTGTTAACTAGTTCTGCGCTCCACAATGTGGCCCTCTGCTTGATTCTCTTTTTAATCCCTTTGATGCAGCTCGCTCCTTAGTAGCAGCTTTAGAGACTTATTTGGCCTGTACTTTGTGCCCTACACAGAATGAACAGTGACACAGAGGAGGAATCGATGGCAAATTGATTACAGGCGCTGCCCCTACTGGTGCTCCATGACATTCTGATTATGGCGAACACCAGGGTTTACTCTGCACCGTACACACACACAAAATAAAATATTTTATAGGTTTGTAAACAGAACAGACCATTGCTCGCTGGATAGATACAAGATTTCTTCTACTAGATGTAACTGCAGCTTCACTTTGGACACTAATGAATAAATGAAAACACATCCGTGCATTCTTATGATTTATTATACACCATTAATACTGTAATTTCATAAAAATATAAAGCAATTTTACAAAGCCTATTTACCCAAGAATACCCTCATTTGATCCACTAGAAAAGAATAAGATAGGTCTGATGTGATCTTCATTCTGGTATGATTGCAGGTTTGATCCAACCAGGATATGTTAGCCTGATGGTTAAAGCCCTGACTGTTTTAGCCCATTAGCTCTCCAAACTTCATTTCCGATTCACACCCATGTAATTCCCAAGTAAAGCAAGAGGTGCACTAAAATGAGTGTAATCTTAAAGGATAAGTTCACCTTTCTAAAAAAAATTTAAATAAATGCACCTCTTTTTGCAGGTAAAAAAATGTGCATTTATTATTTTTTTTATTAGGAGCCTGTAAAGCATTGCACTGATAATCAGCAGATAGGAGGTGCAATCTCAGGCTCCTGCAGACTGGCAGTGTAGCTATCTGCCCGTACCCACGACAGCGGGTGTGGGGAGAAGATCCCTGGCCCGCTGTCACAATTTTAAGGGTGATTGGGGAAAGGCTGCAGGAACGGGAACATGTTACATGTTCCACCCTAATGGTTTGTACACAATAACATTCTTTCAAACAACATTCAAATGTTCTGAGAATTTTCGTAAGAGTTTAATTCTTCTAGTGTATACCCAGCTTTAGACTTCCTCTGCTGACATTCCACCTATACAGTATATGCCACCTCAGATTTTCCAAACCTCTATACTTCCGGTCACGTAAATAAGATTTAATCTCCCGAAAATTAGGCCATTTTGAAAGGTATTCTCCTTCAAATCATCATTTTATGTGTCCCTTGTTCTTGAGCACTCCAGAGGACATTCATTCAGTGACTACACACATTTTAGGTGTAGAGTCACTGATCCTGCTGTTGTAAAAGTAAAACAATTTCTATAAAAACTACTGAAACCGATTAGGAAAATGATTTAATTTCTAACACGTTGCATTTATAAGTAAATATCAACACCCTAGCCAAGGCCTTTATTAAAAGGAAACCTGTCAAAAGTTTGCCGTTGTTGACCTTCTTTGAAAAATACTAGAAAAACTTCTGGCTGCAATTATTTGTCTCCTGGAACGAACATGCAGCAAATGAAGTCTGGATCAGCATAGTCCTTCCTGAGTCAGTCATTCATAAAGTACAGAAATGAATTGAATTAGCATGACAGCCAGGCAGAAAGCATTTTCATAAGTTGGTCTACGGTGGCTCCCACCATATTTCTCCCATACTATGTATACTTTAGGAAGGGAAAGGAGAATAAACAAAGTGCTATAGGCCATAACAAGCGATCAGAAATCCTCTTTCACAATTGCCCTGCATGCTGGAATCTTATAATTACTATGAAACGTCAAGGAGACCAAAGAAGTCCAAGAAATATTGCCACTAAGTTAAAGTCTACGTGGTTTAGTCCATATATATATATATTTCCCCCTGTGGTCAGATTTTTTCATCTTTATCACACTGTGCACACACTGTAACTATAGAGGGAGCCTGGAGAGGAAACTAGGGAACACACCAGCCTGCCTGTTCACACTCAATCGTTCATTCAGAAGACGTGGACAAGAGACACTGATGTTTAAAATGCTTTGTATAAAAAATAAAAATAGTATTTTATTTACCTCCTAGATGATGGGAAGACGATGATTTGTACATTACTGTAAACTTATTTTTTATGCTACATTCTGAAGGAAACCTGTAACATTTCTGCCCACAGGATAATCTAAGCAACCTGTACTGAATCTGATATTTTATCTGGGCTTTACTGCTGCTTTTTATTCCTTCTATACCAGAATCTGCCATACAGCAAAATAAAAATCCCACTTAACCTTTACTGCTGAATAGATATTTAGGGTTCATTCAAACTGGCCTGAATGCTAAATTGTGTGCAAGCTGGTGTATGTAGTGTAGGGGTGGAGCGATACTTTGTTATAATACATTGAACAGTTTACTATTTGTTTTTCAACCTTATGGAAGTGTCACAAAATGACACTTTATTCAGGTGTATGCACCGCAGCATGTTGCAACATGCAGCAGTGGTAAATTGCGCCACACAGCAGTGGTAGGTTACGCCATACATAAATGTAGATATGGCACATTTTTATGTAGCACACCTCAACATAGCCTTGCAGTGTGAACAGAGCGCAAAGAAAACAAATAGTTTTTTGTGGGCCCTTGCATTGAGTTTGCATTGATTTCTGAAGACTCAATGCAGCTCAGCGGGCATGGTGTGCACAAGCCCTAAAAAGAGTAGAAGAAAACATAAATTTGGCCGTGTGAGCACCTTTTCCTTTGGTTATCAATAAACCCGCTGTCACTCTATGATGGACATAAAGCCATCTCCATTAGATGACACTGAGCCTAATAAACAGAACATATATGCTAGAAAGTAGATGCTACCTGGATAACTAATCAGATCCTCTTCCAAACATAGAAAAATGACAGATAGACCTAACCGGTTTCTCTTTTAGAAAATGTTTATACTTTTTCAATATAAATACCAATAAAACGCTAAACCAACACTATTAAAAGCAAGTTTGAAATGAGCAGCTTGATCCTGAGAACAGATATCTATCATTACATACATAGTGTGCTTAGCCCAGGGGTTTTAACCTGTAGGTCGGGGATTAAAAATGCTGATTGCCAAATCAGTTTTGATGACTTCCCAGTGCACTCTCTTGGCAAACCTACTATATGCTAATAACTAGCACACAAATTATATTTTAAATAGAAACTTTTTTCTACTCACCAGACTCCAATATCCTACTGGTATTTTTTTTTTTTAAAGAGTACTGAGAGAAATGTATTGGCTGCAATAGGTGTCCTCCTGCCAAAAATATTAGTTGCCTGTCTGCCTTGTTTTTCTGAATCACTGACCTGGAACAAGCTACCAGCAGTAAAGTCAGAAATGGAACCTGCATATTCCTTCCGTGTTAGTAATTCAGAATGTACTGAAGGCCCTGGCTCAACATGACAGCCAGACAACTAGCATTTTCAGAAGGAAATGTCAGCAGTGGAAGCCTATATTTATCTCCCACCACAAGTGAATTACTATTGAAGGTGAACAAACTTTATTCAGTTGGTTAAGCTGAAAATATTAACTAGTTGCATCATCATTTGTATCATAAGCACTTAATTATAACATGTCACGGCTCTACATGATACAATATGGTAAACCAAGGGTAAACAACCCAAAACATAAGATGTACTTATGGAGTTTTTTAATGTTGTTGGTAATGTGGCAATCAAAGGGTTAATCAAACATGCACCTGCGTGAGGGATTCATGAAAAGTGCTGGTATGGGAGGCCACACAATCTAATAGAGACTATGATACGAAATATGGCAACACACGATCAGCATGGGCGTAATTAAAATAATGAAATTAATTAACAATATAATGCACTCTGAGGGAAGTATCTCCACACACAGAGGTATATGGATTAAACAAGTTTTAAATATTTAGCAGGAAACCATCTGCTGTATTCTGGTTTGTTCTTCAGAAATTTAAATAAATAGTTGTATGTATAAATCTCAGTGCAGGTCCAATGTCATTGAGTTAGTTATATCAATCTCTCTACATGGGTGTATTTTTGCAGACACCTTGGCTCCATGTCAAGAGACTTTTACAGCCACCCTAATCAGAAGACACATTCTACTTTCCTGACCATTGGGTTCTATATATGAAAACTGTAGAAACAAAAAAATATTTTCGTTTACACTAAATAAACTGTTTTTTTTTCAATCCTTAATGATATAATGCACACATCTGAATGGATTTGGACCTCATGGATCAAATATTACTTACCTAAAGATTTTTGACCACTTACTGCTGACTCTGACTTATGTGGTATGCCAAACCAATAGGACAGCCAGAAACCTGAAACTACTCCTAGTTACCCCCTTTCCCTCCCTAGAACCTTCTCAAGACCTCCCCTCTCTTTCGTCTCCATACTTTCTCTCTTATCCGCTTTCCTTCTGTGATAGCTGAGTGACTTTGTAGCCCCTTATGGGTTGAGCACATGCTCAAACCACGCCATCTCTTCCTTATCTACTTCCATTCAGTCTCAATTACTTAGTGGGCCATGTGACTCACATCTGACCACCCTCAGCTACAAGACTTCATATCCTATGAATGTGGGTCATGTTCTGTTGAGTACATCCCAAGAAGGTAGCAAGATATTTTTTGTAGATTGGGTCTTACAGCTACATTGTTCTGTATAATTCACTTTTCTGTTAATGCACCTGGAATACCATATGTTTAAAAAAGAAATTCCCACTGTATGTTAGAAAACTTCTTGAAATAGAAATCTGTAGTATTGGAAGAGCGAAAGTTCTACCCATACTAACCAATCATTTCACTGATTTCGGATTCTGCAATAACTGTTTTGATCTGACTGATTGCTGTCGAAAACAACTTCAATTTCTTCCCATTTTTATACATGAAATTCTTACACTTATATTGTTAGTTTGAAAACCTTGCTCCATCTCACAATAAAGAATGACTCTATACACAATGAGGGGAATTTATCAAAACTGGAGCAGCCAGAATCTGAAGCCGCTGTGCATGTCAACCAATCATCTTCTATCTTCAACATATTCAGTTAAGCTTTGAAAATGAAAAATAGAAACTTACTGGCTGGCACGCACAACTGCTCCAGTTTTGATAAGTTCCCCCCATTGTTTTTGTTAACATTTATTTCTGATTCTGACTGTAATTACTAGGCAGAAAATCAATTGTCTGAGGGAAAAATCACTCCTTCCATACATTTTAATCTAAATATTTCTATTCTCAAAAAATAAAGGTTTTGTTGAGTTTTTATGTTTTTTCAACAGTCCTTCAAGTTGGCCATATTTTCAGTTTTGTAGCCCCTTCAGTGCCATGTGCTATGCTCATTTCATGTTGTCTTGTAGAAATACAAGTGTGTTACAAAAAGAAGAATGCGAGGATGGAATTGTTCCCATGGAAAATAAATGGAATATAAAAAATAAATGCTGTGCACAAGTCTTCATTAATAACAGAGTTATTTTTGCTCTTTTTCTTCATACTTGGTTTGTATAATTCTTTACTAGCCCGGAAATGGTAACCGCCATAACTGAAAGATGCAACAAGAGCATGGAGGTTAAGCCATTATCGGATCCCAGGAGTTGCGTTATCACACAGCAGTGCTGTAATGCCTCAGTACCTTTGCGGGAACATGCTCTTTTAAAAGCTCATTACTAGAAACCTGCCTTCCCTCTAGAGCATTATGTGTCCAGCAGGCCTCACTTTAAGCATCTCAAACATTCAATGTCAGATCATTGGAGAAACTGCTCTGTTACCTGTGCCTTTTCTAGTGCCAATATTATTTCATTTAATGCCCCATTTAGATGATTTCCAGCAGCCTGTGAAGAGATTGTGAAGTACAGTGATACGTCCATCGTTGTCCTTAATTGATTATACTGTATACCAAGTCTGTAATGGACTCACAGCTAAGATCATGCATGATTTATCAGTCTGGCATGTACTAACACTTCTAAAGGCAGAATCTTGCATGCCTTTGTCATACTTGATATCCACAGACAGTCCCAGGTTTTGGTTCTTGAAATATTTGTTTGTGGAAATCTCCTTTGTTTTATTTGCTGATGGACCATATTCATATTATCCTTATTGTTGAGCAATTCTGTGTTTTAATATATACAATATATAATAATCTGGGCTTTTTAAATGAAAGGATATGTGTACTTTTATATAGAAAATAGCCTCTCATGGTCTCCTTATCAAATAGACTTCAGATGGATGAATATCCACTATCTTACTAACCTGTCTGCCTAGGGTTGGAGCAAACCTCAGGTGATGGCTCGCTGAGGCGACCTGCAAGTCGTGCCGCCCCTGTGTGAACCGGGGCTTATACAAGCTGTACACTCACTACTTTACATTGTAGCAAAGTGTAATTTCTTCAGTGTTGTCACATGAAACGATATAATAAAATATTTACAAAAATGTGAGGGGTGTACTCACTTTTGTAAGATACTGTATTTAGTCATTTTGTTTTATGTAATGCACATGTATCCATATACTTTGGCTTTAGAAGAATAGTTGGGTCAAAATGTTGCAATCTCCTCTTTCTCTGCTGTCAGGGTTTGTAGGTCAGAAGTGTTTTAAGTGGAAGAACATGTTCTGTTGGTAAGAGGAGTGTCCCTCTGCTGCACAATGAATATCTGAGAGGTCTGGTCTGAATGCAAACATTATGCTTGTTTGTATTTGTGAATTAAATGGCACCAGGTTGCATTAAATGTCACTTGATCTTTGAACTGGTCCTTGCAGCTAACCAAGTTTGGGAGTTCATTAGGCTGAGAGATATGGATGATAGAAATGTGAGCCGGAAGCTGGGGAGTCCCTAAGGAGGACTCACTAGAACAGCAGGGACCAGGCAGACTGGTGCACTACCACTAGCTCACTGAAAGTAGTATGCATGCTCTGCACAATCAGAGCTGCACAGAAGAATAATATCCTGCTCTCTGATCAGCACTTGCTATCTTGTGAACTATTCCACCAAGTCTGCTTTACAAAAACCCATATGCTCTACAAACTGAAATACCCAAGGACCTGTGTATAAGGACAGAATAAAAGAAAAGGGGGCTTACAGTCTCAAACCAGATTTTTCATTGCTGGCAACATGAAAATAGATTTTTTTTTTATTTCACAAAGTTTTATTTTTTGCTTTGTATGAATCAGTTTCATACTGATATGTCTCTTTATTTCAGTGAGCAGAGCTTGTCATCTTATCTGGGGTGCAGAGAAGAACAAGGTCCTGCCAGAGATCAGCAATAATCTGAGCCTGAGGCTCTGCCATCGCCCAGATAAGCTGCAGCTTCCCTTCAACTGATGAATACTGAAAGAAGCCAGCACCCAGAGGTGCTGAAAGGAATGGGGATGTCTTTCAGCACTGTGGAAACCCTGGCAACTCTCAGGTTAACCTGGCAACTCAAGCAAACTCTTTGCACCACGCTTATATTATCATACGCTTTGTCTAGGCACACAAGACTCATTATAGAAGACGTTAGGTGGATACGGCTTGAGGAAAGCTTACATAGCAGTTGAGGGTGTGTAGGACTTTTCATGGAAAGGGTTAATGGTGTGCCTGAGCGGAGAGGCAGCAGAGTGAGAAGTGCTGAGGTTGTGCAATGCACAGGCTCCAGGTGTCCCCAGGCTGCTGCTGACTTGAATTCTCTCCTTTTGTTGATAAACCTATTTTGCCCTCTGTTTTCTTTGACATCCAGTGCTGTGTCTAAATCTCATTCTGCGCAAGGCCAGTGTATTATTTTTTGGAGTTTCCTCTGGGTGGATCTGTCTATTAACCCTTCCTGGGTCATGCTACACACTGTGCTAATTGAACAAATAGAATTAGGCCAATGGTAAAAAGTCAAACACTGGAAACATAATAACAGGGATATACTGCCGTAACTGAGGAGATTTACTTCTAGGGGTCTGTTTACCATAGGGCACTCAGGGGGCCCCAGCCTGGAGTATCAAGGTTAGGTAGAGTATCATAAAGCTTCACCATTTACAATTTCATTTTTTTCCCCCTTGTAGCCCTTTTTCTTGATTTTCTGGGGGGGGGGGGTAAATCCAGCAGGAAAACCAATAGAGGGGACTGAGAAGAGCAGCAAGACTATCTGTGGCTCAAGTACTATGCAGTCATCTTTTCTGACTAATAGGCTGTGCAGGCCCATGGAATTTTGCAGCCCTACAATAATGTCTTCTTTTTTTCCCACAATAGCAAACCCTATATGTTTGTTTAACAAAAGGGATGGGATCTGTACGAAAAGTCATTCATATGTACCTAGGGCAGGACAGTCTTTTCATACAGTCCTGGTTATTTTCATATTATAATTCATACAGAAGATGCTAAATTAAAGAGGCTCTTCAGTCTTAACAAAAAAAAAGAAAAGTCAGCGGCTATAAATACTCACCTGTCCAAGGATCTAGCTTTGTCCTCACCAATTTTTCGCTGGTCTTTGGGTCCCCGGTGCCAGCATGTTTATTAAAAAAAAGCCAGCTGTGACTCTTGCAGCTTCACAGCTTCCCAAGTCGCTTTGTGAATGGACCCGCAGCCGTGTCCCAGAAGGCTGTGGGCAGGGAGAGGATGGGAAGAACTTCCGCTCCGATCACCTAGGCGGTCATAGCAGAAGTGGGAGCGAGTACCTGCTTAAACTAAAAGAAGCTGGAGTTTGGTTTTAAATTGCTTGGGGTGTTATTAAGAGAGAACATCCCTTAACTTTTGTATTTTTGATTACAAAGAGAAGATGGCTGATTTCCAGGATTAGTTAATCTCCAAAATTCTAGCTCAGGCCTAGACATGGACAAGTTTCTATAACCTATGACCTCTTATTTCTTATTGGACACTTGCTAGTAGTAAGTTGGAGGTCAGATGTCAGCATTGAGTAATATGAATGATGGTACAAATATAAAGAGTTTTCAAGCCAAACCAATTAAAAACTGCAGCAGGTTTCTAAAGTATACATAAGGTCAAGGCCGTTTTTAAGAAACAGAACTTCGAAATTTCTATAATTATTTAGCCTTGTGCCATAATAATCTATAAATTGGTAGATCCAGATTATTCATAAACAGTAGTCCGCAATGTACACCCAACAAAAATATAAAGAATAGATTAAAGTATAACTAAAGGCAACATTTTTTAAGCGTTGGATAGAGTAAAGAGGAATTAGAACATCTGGTTTTACTGTTAGGGAGATTCACACTCTCTATTTGTCCTGTTTAGCATTATCACCGGGATTGAAAGTGAAGAAAACCCTACATTTTAGGTTGTAGTACAGGAATAGAAGGAAAATCTTCCAAAGGGGGCACTAGGTCTGGTGTCCCAGGTGATAACTAGTTATTCTCTCACTTTGGAGGGATTTCCTTTCACATCCTGTTTTGGCTATGGGACAGGAAGTGAAGGGAAATCTGCTCAATGAGACAGATGGCAAAAAAAGCCCTGATGGGTTGTAACCCTCCTTTACTCTGTTAATAAAGGAAAAAAATGCTTTTTGTTCTACTTATACCATGTCTATATGACACACAGAAAAATGTGGACCTTATAAAAATATAGACTTATGCCCTGTACACACGATCGGACATTGATCGGACATTCGGACAACAAAATCCATGGATTTTTTCTGACAGATGTTGGCTCAAACTTGTTTTGCATACACACAGTCGCACAAAGTTGTCAGAAAATCCGATCGTTCTGAACGATGTGACCTAAAACCCGTACGTGGGGACTATAAACGGGGCAGTAGCCAATAGCTCTTGTCTCTTAATTTATTCTGAGCATGCGTGGCACTTTGTGCGCCGGAATTGTCCACACACGGTCGGAATTTATGCAAACAGATTTTGTTGTCGGAAAATTTTATAGCCTGCTCTCAAACTTTGTGTGTCGGAAATTCCGATGGAAAAAGTCAGATGGAGCCCACACACGGTCGGAATTTCCGACAACAAGCTCCGATCGCACTTATTCCGTTCGGAAAGTCCGACCGTGTGTACAGGGCATTAGTGTAAACTTTAAGGGGGTCTATCCATTTTGATTTGGGTTATATTTTTTTCCAAAATGTACTAATTTCTCAGGTATCTAGGTCCCTAATAAACCCTTGATATAACTCCCAAAGTTGAGCATTTGGTGTCTACTTTAGGACATAACTACACAGCTGTTGTGCATCAGTTTTCCTTTTAACTTCCCTCATGCTCCTAACAAAGCCACTTCCTGCCTTCTACAAGCTATAATCTTTGAGAATATAAATGTGAGAATCTCTGAGAATACAAATATGGGAAATATTATTGCTGACTTCAGACTTTTTTGGTCTGGTTACATGATTTTGTCCTGGTTTGTGACTAAATAGGTAATGAAGCCAAGGTGAGGCAGGATGGGAGCTTTGAATCATTTCCCTTTAAAAACAATTTAGCAGTTACATCTCACATGTTTCTATCCTAACAGGTTCACTTTAAAATTTTGATAAGCCTAAGACTCTTCTCATACCCTTTCTGGAGTCAATGGATTTGTTCACTGTACTGGCTCAAGGAGAAGCACATGTCCTGCAGGATGAATATCCAAAGCAGTAGGCCTGAAGATAGCTAATGTAGCTAACATGATATAGAAGCATTCTTAACTTGCTGCAAACTAGACTGAAAAATAAGACATAAAGTTGTTGTGTATTGTCCAAAGAAACCGGTTTTCTATTAAAATAGAAGGTTGTAGAAAAATATACACATGCTTGATAACCACGAAGAGGACCTCGTTTTGTTTAAACTGAAGATTTTTTTGAAGTCATAAATGGTTAATCTGCTTATGGTGAGAGGCTAAACCTACTAAGCAGTGTGATCATTGTAACATATGTTCACAAAGTGGAGGAGGAAAGAAATTACTGGTCTACTCAAAGATAAGACCTACATGCTGTGGTGTTCAAGTCTGCTAATCCTAAACAATGGCCACCTTGCAGATACCAAAATCATCCTTTAATATGAATGCTGACATTTATCATACATACAGATCTTTGGTCAACAGAATCATGAAAAAGCTATCATGTACCAAAAGTTACCCAAAAGGTAAAAAAAAAATGTTGTCAGGGCAGTGCTGGTGGATATCGATTGCTTTTAACCACTTCAGCCCCGGAATGATCTACCCCCTTCCTGGCCAGAGCACTTTTTGCGATATGGCACTGCGTCTTTTTAACTGACAGTTGCGCGATCATGCGACATTGCACCCAAACAAAATTGACGTGCTTTTTTGCCCCACAAATATAGCTTTCTTTTGGTGGTATTTGATTACTTCTGCGGTTTTTATTTTTTGCGCTATAAACAAAAAAAGAGCCACAATTTTGAAAAAAAAGCAATATTTTTTAATTTTTTCTATAATAAAAATCCCCCCCTCCCCAAAAAAATGTCTTTCTCAGTTTTCTCAGTCTAGGCTTATATGTATTCTTCTACATATTTTTGGTAAAAAAAATCGCAATAAGCGTATATTGATTGGTTTGCGCAAAAGTTGTAGCGTCTACAAAATAGGGGATAGATTTATGGCATTTTTATTTTTTTTTATTAGTAATGGCAGCGGTCAGAGATCAGTACTATAAAAATGCACTGATTACTGTGTAAATGACACTGGCAGGGAAGGGGTTGAACACTAGGGGGTGATCAAGGGGTTAGGTGTGTCCTAGGGTAGGATTCTAACTTTGGGGGGAATGGGCTACCACTGACATGACTGCGATCACTGCTCCCGATGACAGGGAGCAGTAGATCTCTGTCATGTCTCTAGGTAAAACAGGGAAATGCCTTGTTTACATAGGCATCTCCACGCTCCATGACACAATCACGGGCCCCCGGCGGACATCGAGTCCGTGGGACCCTAGGGCACGGTCACGGAGTACGCGGCGCGCGCACCCACAATGCCGCGATTTAAAGGGGACGTATCTGTACGCCCATTTGCCCAGCCGTGCCATTGTGCCACTGTACCTCGTCGTGCGCTAGTCGGCATGTGGTTAAAATCTGCACAACTCCAGCCTCTTTACCACTTGGTTCTGGAAAGAGGTAAAACGATTGTCAGGTTTTATGGCTGTCTGTTTCCCATCAATTCCTGTCAATGCCATACCACAACATGAATTTAAATTTTTTTTATTATTGTCACTGTGAGATCCTGTCACCAGGACAGGATGTGAATGAAATCTCTGCACTGGGGGTATAGACAACAAAATAAACATAATAAAGATTCTAACCCTTCCCAGAACTGATAAAAACATTAAAAAATAATTTTAGTTGGAGCATCCTGTAGGTGTTCAAGCTTAATAATCAAATGGTAAAGCCACCTATCGGTTGTTTATGCCATATTCTTTGCAGAGTATTCTTTCTATATCAAATGCCAGATATAATGCAGACACAGAAATGGCTTCATCATCTACTCAAGTCCTGCACTAATGTCACACCAGCTAGTGAGGGACTACAAGTACCTGCATGCTTTGAGAGCAGCAGGGAAGAAACCATTTAGTTACATGGGAGGCACAGTCTACATGGGTGAGCTTAAGAGTATACTCTGCAAATTAAACTATAAACTGGACAAGTTTACATGTCATAATAAATAAACTACTTTAATTTCCTGCAATGCTGATATACTGTGTGTATATATATATATGCTAAAGAAGCTGAGGGTAAAGGTGATGGACTGGCCAAGCATGTCTCCAGACCTAAACCCTGAGCATCTGTGGGGCATCCTCAAACGGAAGGTGGAGGAGCACAAAGTCTCTAACATCCAGCAGCTCCGTGATGTCATCATGGAGAAGTGGAAGAGGACTCCAGTGGCAACCTGTGAAGCTCTGGTGAACTCCATGCCCACAAGGGTTAAGGCAGTGCTGGAAAATAATGGTGGCCACAGAAACTTTTGAAACTTTGGGCCCAATTTGGACATTTTCACTTAGGGGTGTACTCAATTTTGTTGCCAGCGATTAGACATTAATGGCTGTATGTTGAGGTATTTTGAAGGGACAGCAAATTTACACTGTTATACAAGCTGTACACTCACTACTTTACATTGTAGCAAAGTGTCATTTCTTCAGTGTTGTCACATGAAAAGATATAATAAAATATTTACAAGAATGTGAGGGGTGTACTCACTTTTGTGAGATACGGTATATATATACAGTACTGTGCGGACGTTTTAGGGGGGTGTAAAGAAATGCTGTAAAATAAGAATGCTTTCAAAAATATATGTTTTAATTGTTTGTTTATTTTTATTAACTGTGTAGGAGGCCTAAAACTGAGCGAGGAACATACAAATTCTGCTACTAAGGTGAGGTTGTGGAAGACAGTTTTATTTCACAGGTCATACACCATGGCAAGACAGAGCACGTCAACAAGATGCAAGCTAGTTATACTGCATCAACAAAGTTTCCCCCAGGCAAAGATTTTAAAACAGACTGGGGTTTATATATGTGCTGTTCAAGCTCTTTTGACGAAGCACAAAAAAAATGGGCATAGTCGAGGACAGTAGACACAGTGGTTGGCAAAGGAAATGTAATGCACCATCATGCTTACTTTCATTTGATATCCGAAGATGTCCATCAATGTCATCAGCACAGAACTGGTGGAAATCAGTGGGACCCAGGTACACCCATCTACTGTCCAGAGAAGTCTGGCCAGAAGTAGTCTTCATGAAAGGATTGCAGCCAAAAAGCCATACCTCTGATGTGGAAACAAGGCTAAGCAACTCAACTATGCACGGAAGCATTGGAACTAGGGTGCAGAAAAATGTCAGCAGGTGCTCTGGGCTGATGAGTCCAAATTTGAAATAATTGGCTGTAGCAGGAGGCAGTTTGTAAAGGGCTGGAGAGCGGGACAATAATGAGTGTCTGCAGGCAAAAGTGAAGCATGGTGGAGGTTCCTTGCAAGTTTGGGGCTGTATTTCTGCAAAATGGAGTTGGAGATTTGGTCAGGATCAATGGTGTCCTTAATGCTGAGAAATACAAGCAGATACTTATCCATCATGTCAAATCATCAGGGAGGCGTGTGATTGGCCCCAAATCTATTCTGCAGCCGGACAACAACCACATACATACAGCCAATGTCATTAAGAACTAGATTCAGTGTAAACAACAAGGGGTCCTGGAAGTGATGATTTGGCCCCCACAGAGCCCAGATTGTTTGGGATTACATGATGAGACAGACGAATCAAAGACAGCCTACATTCACAGTAGATCTATGGTTAGTTCTCCAAGATGTTTGGAACAATCTACCTGCTGAGTTCCTTCAAAAACTGTCTGCAAATGTACCTAGAAGAATTGATGCTGTTTTGAAGGTAAAGGGTGGTCACACCAAATATTATTAGGGTTTGGATTTCTCTTTTGTTCATTTACTTTCCATTTTGTTAATTGATAAAAATAAACTATTAGCACTTCTATTTCTGAAAGCATTCCTCCTTTACAACATTTTTTCAGAACTGCCTAAAAGTTCTGCACAGTAGAGTATATTTATGTATATATAGCCTATAGCATAGAAAACTAATTCCAGGTCTTGTTGCATGATTTGAATAACATAAAACAGTTATTCCAGTGATATTTTCTGTCACAATGTTCTTTCTATTTTTTTGGTCACAGGTGCCTGTGTTTATTTTACTTTTATTCCAGGTGATTACCGATTCTCACACAATAGCTCATTTCCGTATCTAAAATTTGAAAATTCTCATATTAAGTCAAAAAGTGCTTTGAGCTTTACCTAGTAATGCAGGGGGAGTTGGGGATCACAAAGGCAGGATAAGAGGACCTTTTTTCTTAAGCACTGAGCTTTGAAGAATTCCTGCCTATACAATGCCGAGTGACACGCTGGAAGAGATAAACCTGCCTGTTGTCTTTTGTCCCCGTCTGTTGGATTCTTCTGTTGACCCTCTGGCCATTAGCCAAGGTAATATGATATTACAAGGTTCCTTTCATGACCTATTCTGTCACCACCTCAAGCAACCATTAGTCCTCATCTCTAGGCTGATCAGAAAGCTGCATATACACCAAGAAGAAGTAGAAAAAAAAGGAGAGTGTCCCATTTTATCTCTAAATCTATTCCCAACTCATGTTCTACCTGAATCATCCAACACATTCCTTTAGAGCAAGACTGGGCAAACTGCAACGTTCCAGCTAATGATAACCTGCAAGCCCCAGCATGCACTACCAGCTTCATATCAGCAAAGCATGCTGCAACTTGCAGTTCTACAGGAGAGACACAGGTTGCCAATGTCTATCCTAAAAGATCACATGGTTTCAAGTGGAACTATCATGAAAAAATTAAAAAGCTAATATTATTAACCCTAATAATAATAAAAGACTTGACACACCTTCCTTCTTCGCCACATATGAACTTATGAACTACCAGGGCTACAGCTGTTACACTAAATTGTGTAACAGTTGGCATCTCCAAAGTACTACACTGAGAATCTGCTGACTCCACACATAAAAAAAATTGAATTTATTGAATGAATAGTGAATAAAGAGGAAAGAAATATGCTATGACTATACAGGTATCAGTTTACTATTTTGATGGTAAACAGGTCCACTTTAAGAAACCCCTAGGATGGATTGTAAAAAGCTATACAAAAGCTCCCAAGTTGATATAAAAAACAAATGTTCTACAACTAATACTTTTCAGACTTGAAGAGGAAACGAGGCATTCATTTAGAAATCCTGATAATATAAGATCATTGCAGGATATTACAATACAATTATTACAGCTACTGCTGTGATTGAGCTGGCAAGCTGAACAACATCATTATTCTAAATTCATAACCATCGAAATATACCACTATGACTGAACAACTCTATTTTGTTTTCTTCTGAAAATGCTCCTATAAATTCAACCCCTTCACCTTGATTTTGTGGTGTAATTCTATGATGTTCAAAGATAGGTATACTTTAAAATGTGATTACCAGATTCTTTATAGTGTACGATAGAATATGCTGAAAGTGCCTTAGAATTTCATACTTAATGCAACCATCACTGGGTTCCAAGTTCTAAAGAGGACCCAAGTCACAGCCCCAAACCAACACTGAATGTAATGGAAGCCAACTATATGATGGTCCCCAGGTAAGGTACTCGGTGCTCTCTATAAATACACAGATGGCAGTACATAGTTGATGATGGTGTCATGTAAGCAGAAATAAAGGTGTCATATCAGCTCTGAATTGGGACTCAGTTAATTAGACATTACTGTAGCTAAGTAAAAAAAAAAAAGCATAAAAAAGGTTTTGCATCATGGTGCAGAATAAGAGAGAGTATTGCATATTAAGACATCCCAGCTCTACAAAATATAACTTGACCATTCTTTCTAAAAACTCCTTCATGATAGCAACACAACCCTCCTTCATACCTTTAGATGCACTTTTGGCATATTTATGCGTTGACCACTCATTTTTAATGGTCCCATAGTGCCTGCCTGCAGGCCAGAAAACACACACATGCCTTTTTTTCTGTGTTTATTTGTGTATAAGGATTTGGGTGCAATGATAATGAATGGCATGAAACTGTAATGCACATAGACAGTGCGTTGTGGTGCATGCATGTTGGTACGAACAACTGCGCATGGGTAGGCCCTAAATGTCCATGTATGCCCTTTGGAGATGTACTTGTAATAGACAAAAAAACTGTTATCTGCCAGCTGGTTCTGTACACTATACAATAGAATGGGTAATAAAACCACATGGTGATATTTGAGGCAACAAGAATATCACAGTATGTCTGGATAGCATGCTTGAGCCAAGATAAGGACATGGTAGCAGACATAGCTCCTAACTATACCAGTGCTGGAGAAATGTGATCAGACTTGGGAGGAGCTTGGTCACGACAAAGGGTCAAGGCTCGTCCCGATTTTCTAGTACATATTGGGAGGTATGGCTGAGATATAATATAATTGTAAAGGAAACCACAAAAGACAAAAAAAGACACAACTTTAACTGTAGCTATGGCAAACACAAGGCAAACACAAACTGTCTATATAATGTAGGTCATATATAGAAAAACTGTATATTAGAGTGACAATGTTACATAATGCCTAGTAAGTGACGTGCAACTACCTTTACTGATTATGATTGCTGCAGCACAAGCTTTACACCTACTGCAAAAAAAAAAAAGAGTAATGTTCCTTTAACATTAGCAGTGGAAAGGTCTCTGGATCATACAGGAACCCCCAGGAGATACTCTCCATAGCCTGATTAATTGGGGCAACATTAGTTTTTGGACTCACTCACCCTTTGCCATTTCAGAAAGTGAACTTTTTGCTCTGAGAGGCAAATTGCTCATGAGAAGCACCATAAATCTGCTAGCACTGATTTGATCTGATGTAATCATTTTTAAAAGTTCACCTAATCCCTGGCGTGAATAATGCCTCACACATATATCTAACCAGGGCTGACTCCTGAAGATAGCTCAAGTCAATGATCTCTTCTTTTGGCATCTACACAATTAACATTCCTTCATTGCACATCAGCAGCATGTTAAATTTTTCCTAACAACCTCAATGGGTGCCCATAATCTCATCATATCATATGAAGCATATCCAATAAAAAGAGCATTGACAGTCACTTTAGTGCAATACAGTTGAAAGGCTTCATCTGCAATGGCCCAGAGATGGAGGTAACAACATCATTAAAAAACATCTTGGCCTGGCCCGTACTTGGCAGCCTGATAAACGCCAAAACCTAACATTTCTTGAAAATTGAATACAAAGGCCTATAAGAAATTGTTATTCAATTTAGCTTTACAGTGTTTAAGATACATGTTATTCTTGTGAGAGGAATACTTGCATAGATAATACAGCATGTCTGTAACACATATTTGAATAATGCATTGGAGTTCAATTGTGTTCTTAGTCCTTAGTGTTCTCTTGTATGTTCAATATGGTTGCCTCCATGAAGAACACTTCATAAGAGCAGGCTTCTTCACTGGCAAGGGCAAAAGATGATTTGATCACACATAATCAGCAGGAACCTCTTAATAAGTTGAGATTCCTGTTAACAACTTAGCATCTGTGGTATTGCAAAGGGCAGTGGGCAAAAGGATGACACATAGCACATCCCATCTCTTGGAAGCATACAGTTTGGTCGCCAGGTGTTTTAATTTTATGTAGTCCTGTTTTTAGGTGTGACTGGCTGTTTTGTAAACCAAATAGTCCAGATCTACATTTGAAATGTGAGAAAATGTGAGCCCCTTGACCAATATAGAATATTACACACTACAGAAAGAAGTCAAAGAAATAAGAAGCAGATAAGGGCCCATCCCTACCTTGCTTTCTCAGGCAATTGTCTCAGCGGCTTCACCCTTAACATATTCCTATTTGGAGCCCAAACATGGCTTATCAGTCTGTATACACAAGGCCTTTTAATGTAGGTATGATTTGACTAGGTGTATGATGATCTGGGAGGAAACTGGCTGCAAACATCCTATTGCATTGATTGCCACCAATTGCTGGGGAGATATTACTTTATCTCAACATTTATAACACCTATTGGCCTCTTTTGTAACTGACAAAAGAATCCTTTGAAAGCTCTGTTATGTGCAGATATGTATGACCTTGATGAATCATGCAAGAAAAAAACAGAGGGGGCTTTCACTAAAACTGGTGCAACTGTGCATAGTAACCAATCAGCTTCCAGGTGTTATTTTCAAAGCATAATTGAACAATCTGAAGCTAGAAGCTGTTTGGTTATTATGAACAGCTGCACCAGGTTATGTTTGTACCAGTTTGTACCAGTTTTAGTAAATCTCCCCCATAATATAGCCCACCAGACAAGCAAGAACGAAGCTATAAGGTTCCACGTCCATTCTACCTTCAGCCCTGTAATAATTCAAAATAGCATTTAAGACACAAGACAAGCTGAGAGCTGCACCAGATTTTGCACTCTCCAGTTTTAGTAAATCAACCCCACTGTGTCTTGATGTTTGGCACACAACTGTGTACCAAAAAATGTAATTTAAAAAAATGACTGATTCCTTTAGGTGACCACTCTCATATATTTCCTTGAGTCCAATCTTATTTTCATAAAAGCCCCTTAAAATGTTTCACATAGGAGAAGTAGGGTTGATTTACTAAAACTGGAGAGTGCAAAATCTGGTGCAGCTGATCAGCTTCCAGGTTCTTTTGTCAAAGCTTAATTGAACAAGACGAAGTTAGAAGCTGATTGGCTACCGTACACAGCTGCACCAGATTTTGCACTCTCCGGTTTTAGTAAATCAACCCCACTGCAACATATGAAAATAGGAGACAGTGAAGTACTATGGCCCTTTTTTAATTCATATCGCAGTCTTGGTATGTTGAACCCCTACTGTAAGATCATATGTTATGCAGTCCACTATGTGTGTGTACAGATAAGAATAAGTGTGTGCCATGTCATGCTCCAGCTATATAGATCGTCCTTGTTGAAGAGCACAGCATTATGGAACTGTGATGCTGGGAGCTCCATTCTTCCAACACAAGTAATCTGAGTAACTGCATTTCTGAAATGGTTGTCATATTTTGGGTTTTCTGTAAACATATGTGAGATATTCATCAAGGGAGGGGGGTTTGTCATGGTGCTGAATTTCCCTCACCTACATTACCTGATTATCTGTCAGGCACAACATTTTCTCCAGAAGTATTTACTTTAAAGCTTATAGCTGAACTAGGCAGGAGTCATACTTAATTCCTTGCTGAACTTTGCAGCTTCTTTGTCTTCTTTTCCTCCAGCCTGTTCAAAAATGAATCTGCATCACCATCTGTGTCCAAATGACACCAGGAAATATAAGTCATTTTCCTGCCTATGAAGTGTCAGAGGTGCATGAATCACTGGACTGGGGGACCAGAATTACATTACATTATTTGGCAGTAAAAGAATAAACATACTTGTATTTCATCAATATACTGTATATAAACAGTATGGTATCACTCTCTCTCTTTGTATATATACTGTAAATATTTCAGCATTTTTTGCAGTCTGGAGAGTGGCTTCAATGAGTTAATTAATTAAATTAATTTTGTTGAAAGACATTTACAAAAAATAGAGATTGTGTACTTATCTGCATATCTATAAAAAATGAAAACAAATATATTTTTATGAAACTTGTATCTAAACAGTACATCATCCAATTCACTGCACTTGATCTTTAAGAGCCCTTTACACTGCCAGCGCGGGGGCATCGGGGGGTTTACCGTTGTTTTTTGCGGCTCTTTTCGGCCACTTATAACCCCCGCTAGTGGCCAAATAAAGGGTTAAAAGCACCCGCAAAGCACCGCTGCCGAGACGCTTCGGCAGCGCTGCCCATTGATTTCAATGGGCAGGGGTGCTTTAGGGGTGGTGTATACGCCGCTCCTAATGTGCCTCAAAGAAGCTGCTTGCAGGACTTTTTTTGACGTCCTGCCAGCGCAGCGCCTCAGTGTGAAAGCATTCAGGCTTTCACACTGGGATTGCAGGTGAGGCTTTTTTCAGGAGCTTTACAGGCACTATTTTTAGCACTAAAGTGCCTGAAAAATGCCTCCAGTGTGAAAAGGGTCTTATTGTAAACCAAAGTAGTTCTCTATCTGCAGTGACATTAAATGTATCCAGCATGTTATTCACAAAAAAGGCATCTAAAAGCAAAAGTGTAGGAATTTATTATATATTTTTTTAGAATAGCCACCAGTCAGATAGGTTACCTGTAATGATGACTACCCTATGCCCAGATTGCTGCTGTTTACTATACTTCTGATACAGTGAAGGGATGCAGTATCATGCCCACCCCTCCTTCCCTCTTATCCTTTTATTGTATTCTTTTCACAAAATGCAAGGTCTTCTGCCAATAAATGAGGGGAAGTGGAGAAGAGGAGTGGGTAAACGACAGAATCCCCCTTGTCCATTCAAAGATTGCCTTGCATTCTGTGAAAAGAACACAAGGCTTCTTGCGAATGGACAAGGGAATAGGAGACAGCAGGAATACAAGTGCATGCCTTAACTGTATGGGAGCTGGAACTCTTAGTCACAGCACTGGAAGAAGAGTTCTGTGTGTGGTATCGGGGGTGAATGAAACTAAAGCTGTCCAAACATGGATCAAATTTTGGCCAGTTCAGCATGGACCTGCCAAATTTTGATCCTTGTATGTCTGTTCTTGTTTATGAGAAGTTGTTTTGTTGATTGACTTCTCATGAATCGGATTGCTTGAAAATTTCAGCTCGATCAGTGCTGATAGGCTGCGGTGCTGATCCATGTATTCTGACAGCGGGGAGGCCAGGGAGTCTCCCTGCGGTCAGAATACAATGACACAGCAGGGAGGATTCCTGCATCCACACTAAATCTGTGGATGGGGCAATTGGGTGAGTTTTTTTTCGTTCAGCGATCTGGCTTATTGAAAAAGACTGACCCGTATATGAGCAGCTTAAGATTTGTACAGTAAACAGCAGCGATTTTGGCATAGGGTATTCATAATTTGACTTGTGGAGATTTGCAATAAAGGAAGCTTATAATGAGTGAAATGTGGAGGCCGCCGTTGCTGATTTCTCTGTCTGAAAATGAAAGTTGCCTGGTTGTCTTGGTAATGGATTAGGTTCAGTATTCTCACTCTCACTAACCCAGAACAGGCATGCAGATCAGGAGTTCTGACTTTACGTGGACTTTCATTTATCACAAAATACTGAACCCACAGACAGCCAGGCAACAAACTCCCCTTTCAGTAAGAGGCCAGTAATGGTAGTTTCCATAGTTCTATCAGCACAGGTTTCCTTTAAACCCATCTGTCCAAACCCCAAATAAGAGCCAATCAATTCAAACCCACAACCCTTTTATTAATCCCCAACTTTCTAATTGTCAATAAATAATCATAATTAGGAGATAAATTGTTAGTATGAAAGGAGTATGGGGAATCTAGAAATAGCCGGTGTATTATTTTAGATGTGATCATTGCCGTACTTAAATCCCCATGTCAACACTAAAGTTGGAAAGATAAAGGAAACAAAACCAGAGCAGCTTCACAGCATTCTTCTCAGAGGTGTTTATACCAGCACCTATGAAGCGCTTAAACACACCTTAACATAAACACAGGGTTACATGGTTGGGCGAGTTCCATCATTTTTCTGTTAACCATTCTAACACTGTATGGATTTCTGTCAGTCAGTCATTACATTGTGGGGAGATACAGGTCTCTTGATCCTCTCTGTGTGTAATGACTTGCTGTGTAACCCAGTCATCAGCCACTGAACATGTTTTGCCTCTCATTGAGTGCAAATCTGCATTACCCAAAAAAAAAAAAAGCTAATCCTTCAGGTGTGGTGCTGAAATACTTGCTTTATGAGGTGAAGTGCAGCTTATTCTGTCTTTATCTGAATCCACAAGTGTGAACCGACAGCTTCCAAACCACAGTGAACAAACAGTGGCGTTTAAGTGCTGTGAGAGGCGTTTGTTTAAGAAACTGTGGTTTAACAGTAAAGACTTCCCATCAATATAAACAGCTGTGATTCTGACAGAACGAATGAAAACAATGTGCACACATACGCATCCTGTACAGTGTCAACAGCCTGTACAAATAGCTGGGATTTTTATTTTTATTTGTCAGATATTCTGAGAGCAACCTTCAAAGTCCTCTCAAACTCTATATCCATCCATATGTAGATGCCTCAGTATAGCCTATAAAATAGGATGTGTGCCTGCTTCCTTTTATCAACAGCCGAGCATACTATAGAAAGTGAGGATAAATGGAGGTGTCCCCCATGGAGACCATGCAGCTGCTCCTTCAGGTTTCTAATTTTTTTTTTTTATTAGAAAAAGGTAGAATCACACTGGTTGCTATTATTATTACTATACAGGATTTATATAGCGCCAACAGTTTATGCAGCGCTTTACAATATAAAAAGGGAGACAATACAGTTATGATAAAATACAAGAGGATTAAGAGGGCCCTGCTCAGAAGAGCTTACAATCTAATAGGGTGGGGCAGGTGGTACAAAAGGCTGTAACTGTGGGGAATGAGCTGATGGTAAAAGATTAGTTAGAGACGTGATAGACTTCCCTGAAGATATGAGTTTTCAGGGATCGCCTGAAGGTAGCAAGAGTAGGGGATAGCTGAACAGGTTGAGGTAGCAAGTTCCAGAGGATGGGAGAGGCTCTGGAGAAATCTTGGAGACGAGCATGGGAGGAGGAGATGAGGGAGCTTGAGAGTAGGAGGTCTTGAGAAGAGCGGAGAGGACGGTTTGGGAGATATTTGGAGACATGATTGGTGATATATTTCATGGCAGATTTGTGAATGACTTTGTATGTTGTGGTTAGTATTTTGAATTTATTTCGCTGGGCAATTGGGAGCCAGTGTAGGGATTGGAGGAGAGGGTTGGCAGACACAGAGTGGTTGGTAAGGTGGATAAGTCTGGCAGCAGCATACATGATAGACTGAAGACGGGATAGCCTATGGAGTGGCAGGTCAATGAGAAGGGAGTTGCAATAGTCAAGGCGAGAGATAACAAGGGAGTGAATGAAGAGCTTGGTGGTTTCATTTGTTAAAAAGGGGCGAATTTTAGAGATGTTACGGAGGTGAGTTTCTACAAACTTTTGACAATGATTGGATTTGAGGCTGAAATGAAAAGTCAGAGTCTAGTATTACACCTAGTACCCTGGCGTGAGGGGAGGGACTGATGGTTGCATTGTTGACTTTGATGGAAAAGTCATGGAGGGGTGCACGGAAAGGGGGAATATTAATAGCTCCGTTTTAGAGAATTTAGTTTAAGGAAGTGGTGCGACAACCATGCTGATATGTCGGTTAGTAAGTTAGTAATGCGAGAGGAGACTGAAGGAGTGAGGTGAGGAGTAGACAGATAGATTTGCGTATCATCGGCATATAAGTAGTATTGGAAGCCGTGGGCGATTATCAAGTGACCAAGGGAGGAGGTGTAGACAGAGAAGAGAAGGGGTCCAAGAACAGAGCCTTGGGGGACCCCCACAGAAAGGGGCAACGTAGAGGAGGAGAGAGAGTTGTACCAGGATAGAGCAGAATCTTGGAGGCCAAGGGAATGGAGTTTATTGAGAAGGAGCGGATGGTCAACAGTATCAAAGGCTGCAGAGAGGTCAGGTAGTATGAGTATGGAGTAGTGGTTGCTATGCCAGTTCTATGCATATAGGCCATTTTCTGATACTTTCATGGTCAGATGGCCAGACTCTGATACTCATCAGCAGGCCAAGGCCACAAAATATTGCTGGCTTCACTTCAAGTTTATTACTTCTTTACATTGATTCAGCATGCTGTGAGGAGCAAAGTTTACATTTGTCATCACTCATTGTGAAAGGCAAGATATGACATTTGTAAAGTAAGCAGTGTAGAGAACATTTCAGAGATAATGCAGGGTCTGAAAATCCAGTCAGACAGCAATGTAATGGGGGTGCTAATTGTAGCACCATATCTATACTTGGAAATCACAGCAAAAAAGGTACAGTTTGTTAGCCCCTTCTCTGGTGTTGTCAGGTCAGCCTGAACTAGTATGATGCATGTAGAATACCTAAACTGGGACAATTGCAGACCAATGTAGAATTTATCTTAGGACACTAGAAGTTGTAGATGAAAACCTGACTCATGTTCTGCTTCCACTTCTCAACTTCCAGTCTGTCTGTCACTATTAATAGTGTATAATACTCTGAGATGTTGCTTTATGGCTTTATAGGGGGGCGTGAACCTTTCTAGCAACTTAAAGTGACACTAAACAGAAAGGTACCTTCTATTGCTCATCCCCTCCAAATCACCAAATTCCTTGACTATTTGCTGCTGTGATCTGACTTCCTGTTAGAGGGTGGCTACATCCATTCCCCATGGTCCCACTGTATGTAGGAACGTACAAATTACACAGCGTTTTACATATACAGTATATTGTACATTCACATCAGTCCCTGCTCTCAAGGAGCTTACAATCTAAGGTCCCTAACTCATATTCATACATACACATACATACTAGGGCCACTTTATCAGCATGTCTTTTTGAGTGTGGGAGAAAACCAGAGTGCCCGGAGGAAACCTGCGCAGGCACTGTCCTAGGCAGGTAGAGCCATGGTTGGGATTCAAACGGACAGTCCTAGTGATGCCAGGCAGAGGCAATAACCACTATGCTAGATTTTCCATCACTTAAACTGGCCATACATCACCTGAGTTTCGGCTAAAAGTAAGGCACCACCTGGCTCCATAAAAGTACATTTTTCATGGATTGAGGATTGGGTTGAGGAATCTAAAGGGAATCTTTGAATGTAGGGCTAGCTTTACTGTTCTGATAACAATGGTTTTGCCACACAAAGAAAAAATGCAGCTGGATTTGATAGCTTGCTACAGATGGAGGCTGTACAAGACAAAATCATTATATTCCTCTTTCCACAGTGCGTGGATGGAAGAATCTGCACTTCTGGCAATTACATTGAAGCAGCCGCAGCACCAATGGCTGTATGAATATCCAAAAGGTGACTTCTCTGATAGGATGCAGTCACTGTTTGGCCAACAATTTCCCACCCAGCTCCTTCGTTTTTTAATGAAGTTATGTCAAGCTGGGTGGTGCTGACTGGGCCACCCACAGCTTGAATTTTAAGGTCTGTATGGCTAGGTTAAGATTAAGTATAGTCAAGCAACTAATAAAGGATTATACATGGTTTGGGAAATGAAAGAAAAACTATTTTACCAGAATAACCAAACTGAAAAGGTCTTCCCTTATTAATAAAAGGAGATCACAGGGGGCTAAAAACAAAGCACCTGAGAAGAAAGCCATGCACCCCATTGCGATTGTATATCAGGAAAAGCATCTGCTGCTCTATGTGTGAAAGATACAAAAGAGTATCCCTGCATCCTTTCAGACATGCATACCATCTACTATTCCTTAAAAAGCTAGACTTCAAAAGTAATAAGGTTTTTACTTAAAGTTTTAACTCTCATCAAGCCATTTAGCCAAAGTCACATGCCTTGGATGTTGGTCATATGATCAGCATTTAAAGCAGACCTGTTAGTCTTTATTTAACCATCCCATGAATACCGTTACCAATGGAGTATAGGTCTACTTTAACCTAAACACTCTTGCCCAATAGTCTTCTACAACTGTACATACTCACCACAGGCATGTACTTTACATTTCTCAGCTCATCTAGCTCTGCTACAAAGCTGACCAAAGACATAGGATGGTGGTCACTCAAACAGATTGGGAAAATTTTGCATGTTCTGTGACCTCTGCAAACACCTCACGACTGACTGTTTAAGAGAGAAAAATTTATTGAAGATGGGTTTTCCTTACTCTTTGTTACTGTTCTGAGAAAAAAGGTTGGCACCAGAGTTGTCTGCTCAATACTACAACACACATACCCAGCTGAGGTGTGCATGTTTGTCACAAATAATCTTAAGAATGATAATTTTCTGCCCATTATCCTATTTCTATGCACAAAGCTGTTATTCACTTTGACTGCTTTCTAATCAGTCAGCTCATGAGTTTATTGGGGTCTGTGGGAAAGTGAACCACATAAAAATCTGCTCTAACAATCAAACTGGGACATTTTCTATAGCTAAAATGCTGTTGTTTAAGGACATAACTTCTTTTTCTTCTTCCGGGAGTGTACTGCAGAGGCCATTCTAGGGAAACTAGGATTTTAAAGTTAACACTTCCAGTGCTGTGGGATGCTAGTGTATATTGGGATCTACATTCTTAAAATAGGTTGCCCTTTAATGCTGAAATGTAAAAGAGGTTAAGGAAAGTTTGTTGGGTAAATATGTGAAAAAATATATTTTAAATACAGTCTATAATAATATCCCTTTTGGTGAAGACACGGTTAATTTAGGACAACCCAGCATTTTCTGGCAGGCCTACCTGTCACTAACTGAACAGGCCTGCTAGATGTCCTTTGAAGACTGCTGCCATGCAGACACACAGGGGAGAAAGGTTCAGGTTACAGAGGAGCTTGGACAGGGATGATTAATTACAGCAGCGTCTGCCACCAGCCATAACACAAGCAAAGGGCTTCATTTTGTTTTGTGTTTCCTCCACACTACCCTGTGCCCTTGACAAAAAGGTCACTTACCGACATGGGAATTTTTGGTCCATTCTTTAGAGGATTTTTAACCTGTCATTTTATCAGGGACAAAGAGTATAGATACCCATCAATATGGTGCAAATGTGTTCATTGTTCGATGATTGTTGGCTGCAGCAGAAATCTTACTAAGCTAAGAATGATCAGAGATATACTGATTTAGCTAATGATGTGCAAAGATTCAAACTTCATCCACTCTCCAGTGCATGGCAGAACATTATAAACTTCAATTTTGCAGCAAGTAAACCAATTTCCAGTCATACAAATTTGTTGGTGAGCATATTGGTTCTTGGCAATCATTTGGAGAACTGGCAAACACTGAATTTTCCACCCTAACTATCTCCCTAACTATCAGAAGCATGACAAAGTACCGGATACCATCCTATATCGAATGGTGCCCTTGATAAGTGCTTATCACACCTGCCAAGAGTCAGAAATGGTTTATTGAGCCCAACAGTTTATTACACACAGGATCATGGCAAAGCATTTATCTTGTGTTGTGGCACCATGTCAGATCAAACACAGACTACAGCATCTGGTCACAGCTTAAGTTGCAGACTTATTCATTTAATTGACAAGGGACCTTCCCGGAAAACATCAGGTCAAGGAAAGAAGTTGTCTGAAGCCAGACACACTGCAATAGATTCTACATCCAGCACCAGTGGATGAGCACTCAAAGACCCCAAACATTGGTGCAAATTATGAAAAGGGACCATTTTTACATCATACAGACTTTACGGGAGGCACTCTGCCCCAGGCCTGGTAATATTCCCAGGGATATGGTGTTATATATTCCCTTTATTTAATTAGTTCAGATAGAGGAAACAGAGGCAAAAGAAAGGATAAAGAACCATCTCTGCTGTATTAGTCTATGCAGAATGCAATATGGGCACCGAGCTAGTAAACAAAGTAGTAACAGAAGGAATGTGTGGGCCACATGCCCTCCTGAGCCAGTGAAAAGTTGCACCCTCTACTTCTCCTAATACCTTCTATGACCACTAAAGGACAGCATCACAGAGCTGTTTTTTGGCCAAGAGAATAACTGCCATGTATGTCTTGTGCTGGCTCTGCCAGTGCTGAACGGGATGGCAGTGTTGCTTTATCCTAGCATCCTAGTCACTTTAAAAATGAATGAAAACCTGGATTTCACTACTCTTAGACATGCTGAACAGACAGCCAATTGCACAGACATCATTTAGCACAGCAGCTGATATTAGTACTGGCAGATTTCAGAGTCTCGTGCAAAAAATAAAAAAGCAAAAACATGTAAATAAAATATCTAATGGAAGGAATGAATCGGGATATGCTATTATATTCTAAGCTGATAATAAACCTTTAAATGTGCCACGGATAGCTGTGGAACAGCTGAGCAAGCCTGCCAATCACTATGAGAATGTAGAGAGTAATGGTAACTGTGAAAGATGCTCAGCTTCTCACTTCTAACAAATCTGTAAATATGACTGCAGAGGCCTATTACTATCAAATCTGCAGCGCTTCAGAATGTGTTTATGCTTTATTGTAACTAAATCAGAAATTAGGAGGTTTAATGTTTGTATGGGGTTACTGAGCCCATCAAGAACACAAGCCAGGGTTTTTATTTTTATAAATTACAGTGATAAAGGTGTCCGTGTTCACAGGGGCCGGCTATATTTTAGGCTGTCCAGCTGGTTTTTACACAGCATATTGTGCCACAGCCTGCACTGCTATGTTAAATATATTCACAACTAATGTTTGGCTGCTGTTCAGTTAAAGCACCAGACTTGTTTTCTTAGGCCTACAGTCTTAGAAGCTTTATGGGTCTCATTTATAAAACTAGAGAAAGGAAGGTATATGTGCTGCCAATAGCATTCAATCTGATCCTGGCTCCAGTGAACATAAGATAGAGAAAGGTAACGCTAGTCCTTACTCTTTATAAACCTCCAACCCCAAATTAGGCAAACAGTAATGTACAAAATACCAATTGCAACAAAATAAAACATTAAGAAAGGGGGGTATAATTGGTATAGATATATCTTCAATGGTCATCACACTGTCTTTTTTCCCAAATATGTCTGTCAGTTATCTATAAGACACCGTACATTGCTCCTCTCAATCTATGCATCGCTGTAATTAATATACCTATATTCTCTATGTGAGTTTTCAATGAAGTGGTCAGATTAGAGCATGAACATAATCAGATGTCACCGACCCATTCCTATTATCAAATGACCTATCATCCGATGCACTGGAGCATACAGTCATACACTTTAATATGATAGGTTACAAGCAGAATTCAATTTACACAGAGAAAGAGTACTCTAGTACTTTGTAAATAAGGACTGTTCCTTTAAATATAGAATGAGAAAAAAAAACATGACAGATGGCACAGAGTGGAGAATGGTGGAATGGTGAGCCAGTCTCCCAGCAGAGGCAAGAGACGTGAAGGAAGGGAGCAGAGAATGATGGAGGAATGGAGAGAGGGGAGAGCAGAGGGATGGATGCTATAATTAACTGCAAGTGCCTCAAACATGTGAACAGGGGAAAAGGAGGAGTGCTGTGCCGCATGCTGGTCTTTGAAGTAGGAAGTCCCAGAGATCGCTAGAGGAAACCTGTCAGATCTCACAGGTTCCACTATCAGAGATTTCTGTAGAGCTTTACACTTCAAACCCGCTGTGTTCACCTCACAATCATCCTTTCATTGCTGAATCTCACTCTGATGGGGCTTTCCAATCTCTTCTACACAGACATATAATGGCTGTTCTTGTACTGAACATTAGAGTGTGAGCTCCCAGGGGGAAGCAGCAATTGTGGTTGTGTTGCTGGCCTGCACAAAAGCAAAATCAATGGTACCAAACAAACAAACAAGGCAATAAATACATAAAATAATAGAACACAGCCAGAGATCTTGTCACACGAATCTAATCTTCAATAAGCACCATATGTATCTAAAATGAGCTTCAGAAAACATTATGCCTCTTTCTATGTAACAAATACTTTTTGATTTTGTCACTGCTGCCAGATATAGGTGCACCGATTTCAACTTTATGTACTCTACTTTATGTGTTGCCCCGGACTCTTTCTCAGCTTGTTAAAATTCTGCTCCAAACAATGGAAAATGTTCCTACTCTGATCCTGAATGAACTGCATTGTCAACCTTATTAAGGGAAGGGACAGTGCCATCATTTGTGAGAGTATAGCGTACTTAAAGCTGAACTATAGGTAAAGCTTTTTATTTCTTTTTTGGACAGGGATTGGAACCTCCATCAAATTTCCATACCATTTGTTACCATTTGTGTCTCTGTTGGTGAGATTTCTCTGCACTTCCTGTTAGAAAAGGAAGTGATAGGAAGGCTTTTCAATGGGGATGCAAACAAAACACATTGTTATTATTGTCTATGCTTTCCTGTACTGGTATCAACATCAACAGACATTTTTTGTACAGGCAACACAGGGACAGGACGTGAAGGAAAATCTCCCTAGCGGGCTCACAAACAAAAATAAAAACCTAAAAAATGGAGGATAGAAAGAGCTTCAGATATGCAATCCAAGCTTTACTGAAGTTTCTTTGGGGACATGGAAGATTCCCTTTCTCAACTTCCAAAAAAATATATTGAAGTGGCACGGGAGCTTCAAAGCTAATTAATTCTGGAGCATGAAAGGATGAATCATTTGATGAGCAAACTTGCTCTTGTTAGGCTGTTCACAGGAAGCAGGGCCCCCACAGTTGGTACCCATAAAGTGACTTAAGACATGTATAAAAAGAACAAGCACCAAAACAATGGTTAGAAGAGCCCAAAAACCTTTAACTGTTCCTAAAATGATCACACAACAGCCAACATGTTTCAGGGGAAAACACTCCCCCCCCTTCAGCAAAGCTCAATGATATTTGCAAATGTTTTAAAAGGCTTTGGGAAGCAGATGCCAGATAATTCTTACTGTATAAAATGAAATCAGTTACATAGTTACATAGTTACATAGTAGGTGAGGTTGAAAAAAGACACAAGTCCATCAAGTCCAACCTATGTGTGTGATTATGTGTCAGTATTACATTATATATCCCTGAATGTTGCGGTCATTCAGGTGATTATCTAATAGTTTCTTGAAGCTATCAATGCATCCCGCTGAGACCACCGCCTGTGGAAGGGAATTCCACATCCTTGCCGCTCTTACAGTAAAGAACCCTCTACGTAGTTTAAGGTTAAACCTCTTTTCTTCTAATTGTAATGAGTGGCCACGAGTCTTATTAAACTCTCTTGGGCAGTTGGGCAGAATGATGCCAGTAAATTGGTTGCAACAAGGTTTGTTGTAGCCATTTTACTGGAATAATGCTGTTTTATGATAATTTTATGAACAATTAAAGCAATTATGGACTCTTCTAACCATTGATCTGACACTTCTGGTGTTTGTATGTACTTTAGGTCCTTTTTTCAAAGTGTCAGTTACCTCGAAATAAGGTTTCTCCTATGCCATAAGCCACACACCCAACTTGGTTTTGTTGGTGTTTTAGTCAGTGCAGCATGAATTATTGTTAACTGACAGAATTTTTTTTATCTAAAAAACAGAGAACTTTATTGAGCAGAAGAAATAAAACATACAGAGCAAAACAGATGTAGAACGACTGCAAGTATCACCATCATTGCATTTGAGACAATGCTCACCACCCTTAATATAACAATAGTCATCAAACATTTAAATATGAACAATTTATAATAAGCAATTTCAGCTCCAAAGCCACCCCTAAGAAACCTCTTAATACAGGATATAACAACCTCACAGCTTTTACAATATGCGCTCCAAGATAAGATCCACCGGAGCTAGACCCAGAACATCTAACCAGGGGGACCAGAGTTTGTCAAATTTCCCTGCACAACCTCTGTGCTGGTAAATACATTTTTCAAGTATTCCCCCCTCTCTCTCCCATTTGGGTGATCCATTCCTTCACTGTGGGAGAACTGACAGAAATGTGAACTCTTCCAAACTCTGGAAGAGTTAAATGGGGTAAGGCTGGAGTTAAGAGTTACTAAGCTGTTCCCCATTGCAGGGAAAATAGGTAAAACACGTTTGTAGGTTGCATTTAGTGTTTATAATATAATATTCTGCCTTTTTTTAAACTGGAGTTTCCCTTTAAACTATCTATATAATTGCAGCGAAAAATGCTCTATAAAAATCAGGTGTGAATGGCACAAGCCAGCTATACTTGCCAGCCTGACTGTGCAGACAGTTGTACTAGATACGAATATGTCAACTCATGAATGCATCTCAGCCCTTTCATTGCTGCAGCCTCAAATATTCATACAGTCATAAAAACAAGTGCAAACAATATCAATGCCGACAATTACTGCCAGTTGTAGATGCCAAATAAAAATCTCTATGTTTCTACTGATGCACCAAACACAAGGAAGGCCACATCACAGAGAAAAATAAAACCTGCAGTACCTTCCATAAAACTACAAGGCTGTACTTAGCCTAATGATGTCATGAGCTGGTAGGTGAGAAGGGCAGCTCCAGAATTTCCAATGTTCAATTTGCAACCACCATTTGTTTTTTCAACTCATTTTTTTATGGTGGATATGCTTTGATTTTGGGACTAGAAATAGGAAATACAGGACTCTCTGCAGCTCAAGTAAAACATAATTGTATTTTTTTCATCTGATTGATTGCCTAACAGGACCTGATCTTATGCATGTAGTATAGTATCTCCTATACAGAGCTTTCATTTTTCATTTCTGTTTTAGGTTTGTGCATACAAAAGTTAGTTTTCTCTTAAAGATAGTAAATGGAATGCAGAGCTTTTTATTCAGAGATTTACCAGTATCTTAGAAAATGTCTATTATAAACTCCTAATACCACAACTAAATGGCCTGTTGACAGCAGTTCTCAATTTGGTGGTACTGCTTGCTTTTATATTGCAGCTTATGAACCCCCTTACCAGATATCTTTACACATCTGACATCACTTGGTTTATCCTTTAAGGGATAGCTCCAGATAACCAATTCCGTCACAGATGTGCATTACTTTCCCTGTAATGAGAAGTTAAGAAGGACAAGCAGAAGATGTTAGGATCCCACCAAAAGGGGCTGAAGCTGATATAAACAGCTCTTGTAGGCTCACTTAAGAAAGCAATGTACAATGCTTTGCCTGATGAGGAAACATTTAGCTTAAATCCTAAGTAAGTGGTGTCTTTGTGACTGAAGACTTCCTGCTTCTGTCCATGATTAAATATGTGTTCTGTGGGGGAAATAGAAGAGCACTTGACGGGGAAAAAGTGGGGACGCTTGAGAGGCTAATTGAGTGAATGGAAGGCTCATTGGAATTAGAGAAGAAAGCCTGGCTCCCTCCCTTTCCATGGGCACAACGAGTACTTGGAGTGTAGGTCAGCACATTGTGTACCGAAAATACCTTTCCTTTCCTGTTCTATAGCCTAATCCTGTTCATGGGAACAGAACAGTCAGGGTATTTGGTAAAGGTCCCACATTGTTCATAAGCATAACCTAAAGGAAAAAAAACATGCCTTCTATATTATCTAGTAATGTATAGTATAATTTGCGTCACACTTCCTAGGGAGGCCTTTTCACCTAGTACAAAATGAGCATCATCCACTTGTCAAGACTGGAGTGTCTCCTCACTCACTGTTGTCTCACAAATACAATGCTGCGAGGCCTGGCCAGTTGCACCTGTCTATGGCAGCAGATCCTGGCCTCTGCAGTTTATACACATTTGGAGCCCAGCTACAAAAGACTAATGGCTTAGCACAACACATCAATTCTGGAGAAAACAAAATGCCTGTTTCAACACATTCCTAAAGTTAAAGGACCAGTACCTCTAAAACACAAATTAGGATATATCAAAGATCAGTTAGTAGCATTTACATACATAGTTGTAAAGGTTTCATAACATGATCAATATGATATTTAAGGTAACTTAGCTATGAAACTAAGCAGTAGCTTGATACAACACGCTTTCTTTAAAAAGGGTCAGTTCATCCAAAAAAAACATTGTGTAGGCACCTAGCATTTAATTTCGTTAAAAATCTCTCAGGGGCTCTGATGGTGAGATCTCTGTGCTTCAGTTCCTGGGTCTGCAAACCTGCTGTGGTCATTATGGGATCTCTGCCCTGTTGAAAATATTTAGCTGTTTTCTCTTATGGAAAGATCAACAAGAGGTGCCAGAGCATGTAAGCCCTGGCTCACACCAATGTGGCTTAGAAATCGTGCTACTTCAGCTCGATTTCAAAGCCGCAAATCAGTGCGATTTGAACCTTCGATTTTACTGCGGCTTGCAACTTCATTTAGGAGAAGTCATTGCAAATTGCATTAAAATCGCAAAAAAAGTAGTGCAGGAACCTTTTTCAAAGTCACAGCAACTTGAGTTGCAGCATTTTGAACAGTCCTATTGCAATCAATATGGTTCGACTTGTCATGCAATTTTGAACTCTCAAAGCACATGACAAATCGCACTGGTGTGAACCAGGGCTAAAGGCGGTTGAAAATTCAAATCTCCAGAGTAAACAGAAAGTGGAGCTTGGAACTATGGCAGGAGGGTCACTCTTTTGGAATATAAAAGCCATGCAAATCCAGAAGCTGACTCAGTCCACCAGGCTGTAACAGCTAAAATATCACTTTTATGTGGGCTGACCCTTAAAGTAATTTAATTGGAGAACACTTGCAAACAACCTCTCTTGAGCCTCTCTATGACTTATAAATGCATTGAGCAATTGAATCTACAAGGGTTTAAGTATTTCCAGGATTAGCAGACAATAATGAGTTCAGTAAACTGTAGTTCACTAGTCCAATTATTGTGTTTACCCCAAAATTCCTTCCTACATGTGATCATCAAGGCCTGGATATGGGCAGCATTAGCCTATAGCATAGATTTAGTCATAGGTGTGCACAGCCTATTGCATTAGGGTGTGCACCCCAAAGCTCAAACATGTCTGCATGGGTGTGCATGTGTATTTATACTGACGATGTCAGCAGAGCAATGGACGGTATTAGTAGGGCAAAGATTGGTGTCAGTAGGGCAGTGGATGGTGTCAGTAGTTTTTATTTGTATTTTATTTTTAAAAATTTTTTAGGAGTAAAGTTGAAATAAGTAAATCATTTTATATCTTTTAACTTTTGACTGATGTCTAGTGGACCATACTGGCCAATATGCGGCTTCCGAAATAATACATATGTATAATATAAAATTCTAATATACAATATGGCTTCTGAAATACCTTAGTACAGCACTGCCTGATGATCATGTCATCTATTGTTATGGAAGTTGCACATTCAAGGTTTTTAGGATGTTTCTATGAAACAACCAAAAATGGCGGTATGTTACCGTCTGCAAACTATACATTAGAGAACACCACTGTCTTTGTTTATCTTTCCTGTGGGATATACAGTATTTTAACACCAAAGAGATCCTCTTATTTATGCCAGCTATTAATCATACATTATTTCCAGGACTTATATTGATTAAATTAGCTCACAACAGTTCCCTATTAAAGCTGAACTCTGGGCATAAAACCAGGATGGGAGAGGCCCAGGAGCTCTACCCACAGCAGGCTGCATGCAAAAAACTAGAGGAGGGGGCAGAGACAAGACCAGTCATCATGCACAAAGAGAGAGAGCAGTAGTGACTGGTCTTTTTTACAGGAAGCTCCTGCACAGAGGCAAAATTTCACACTGGATTACTGCACAGACAGAAGAATTCCACTAAAGTTTCATGTTAGAATATACAGTACATGCATTTTCTATTTAGATAATATTTGCTTATCCTGGAGTTCAGCTTTAAGAATGGCTCAGCCCAGTACTGTCACTTCAATCTACCTGACTCTTATAAGGTCCCTTTGTTTTCAGATTCAAAGAATAATCATTAGTTATTGTGATAAAAATGGGTAAACTATTCCTAAACAAATAGAATCTAAAGCCTAAAGCCTGAAGCAAAGCATATGTCCAGTAAAATTATACAAATGTAACATGCCTTTTTCACACTTGTAGCAAAGCATCCTCCTTTTTGTAGACCAGACATTATTCATGCACTTAGACACAATTCATAAATATCAGTTGATGTACTAAGAGTGTTTATAAACAAAATATCTCTTCTACAGCCTGAAATTAAGGAATGGCGGAGGTGCCGCCATCACAAGTCTGCTCTCATTTTGTGATATGCGCTATAACAATAACATCTGGAACCTGATTGCCTACAAAGGGCAAGGCTTCCATTTGTCTTCATTGTTTTTCTGTAAATTAGCACCAATTTGTCACATAGTGGAGGGGCAAGCTAGAGTCCCTACAGAAGTGGACTTTCCTCAGCAGTCTTCTGTAAGGGTCTTATAAGAATCACTGATAGTATGTCAGGGGTTAAAGCATTATACGGATGGTACGGCCCCCAGCTGAAGTGATGTAGCCAAGAACAGCTGTGAAGTAATTCTACTAATGATGAGGATAATAAGCACATGGCAGGGTTCAGGGCTGGCTGCTGAGGCTTCACTGCTCCTGAATAGATAGAAGTCATTAAATACCCTTGATTATCTCTGACCAATATGTAATGGGTTTACAGCCCTTTCAATTAGTCAGTATTTGCCTAGGACTCATTATTTTGCCTTTTCTAAAGTAAGAAGTCCAGCGGTTCACTGTTCAGTGGAATTTCCGCTCAGCTTAGTGGGCAGAGGCCAGTGACCTTTGGAAAAGTAGGATCTCAGAGGCAAAAGTAAGTCCTGGTCATACACTGGTATGAAAGGAAGAAGCAGGCTACTCATTTCACCTTTCCCTCTTCAGACCCGAAAATGAAGATCCGTAGAGCTATATATTTGTCAACTGTGAGCTTAGCACGCTCTGTTCATCTTCCCTAGAGGGCACATTGGTTTCATATATACAAACTACTGGCTCTCAGAAGTATGAATACCTGTGACAGTTTGTACTGAGAGTCTCTGCAGCTCTATAGATAATTATGCTGATGTTGAGTTATGAAAGCTGTTGCACTGGAATAATATATAATGAACTGATAACACTTTTAGCTGGTAGGATGCACAAGTGCAGGTTATAATATACTGTATATATATATATATATATATATATATATATATATATACACAGATTATAAATACACTTAAAGGAGAAGTACAGCCAAAGCTCATTTGGCTTTACTTCTCCTATGGATCACAGAAGTGCAGTTCGTTCTGCACTCCTGTGACCTGTTTTCAGCAGACAGCCCAATGTCGGCTAATGTCACAGAGGTGGTCCAGGCTCGGGCAGGATCGGGACAAAAAAAGTCGGGATCCGCTCACATGCCTGGACTGGCACCCGGCTCAGCCTCTCTGAGAGCCTGAGCCAGCCGACCCCCCCCAGCCCAGCAATCTAGTGAGGGAGGGAGCTGTAAGAACCTCAGTGTTAGAGCAGATGCAGCATAGGACTGATGCTGCATCCACTTAGGTAAGTATGATTAAATATATATTTAAATATATATATATATATATATATATATATATATATATATATATATATATATATATATATATTCCTATACTTCTCTTTTAAAGTTGTTCACCAAGCTAATCTCCAGTTTCAAAAGAAAAAAAACTATTCAAGTATGTATTCTTAACTCAGAATAACCCCTTCTATTGCCTCCTCCACGTCTCCAAATTCCTTAATTTTTGCTGCTGTGATCCAACTCCCTATTAGAAGGTGGCTATGTTTGTTCTCCAGGGTCCCACTGTATGTAGGAACATATTTTATTTATTTATTTCAGGTACTTATATAGCACAGTCATTCAAATCAGTCCCTGCCCTCAAGGTCCCTAACTCACATACTAGGTACAATTTAGACAGGAGCCAAATAACCTAGCAGCATGGCTTTGGAGTGTGGGGGGAAACCCACGCAGGCACAGGGAGAACATGCAAACTCCAGACAAGTAGTGCTGTGGTTGGGATTTGAACCAACAACCCTGGTGCTGCTAGATAGAAGGGCTGTAGCCACTGTGCTGCCCAATATAGTCACCCTTTCTTGCTTACTCCAGACATTGGGGTTGATTTACTAAAACTGGAGAGTGCAAAATCTGGTGCAGCTGTGCATGGTAGCCAATCAGCTTCTAACTTCAGCTTGTTCAATTATGCTTTGACAAAACACCCATGAAAGCTGATTGGTTTCTGTGTAGAACTGCACCAGATTTTGTACTCTCCATTTTAAGTAAATCAACCCCACTGACTAGGTGCTATAAACTCTGGACTATGGGATTTGTAGTGTGCATAGAGCAGTGAACAGGACCATAACTAGCATGCGCCGTTCATTCCAAACAAAAGGAACTGAGGGGAAAAGGAGAGCATACAGAAGATGTTACAAGGAGGCAGAAAAACACAGTAAGAAATGATTTAATGAAAAACATTATTTTTGCAGAATACAAATATTGTTAAGTGTCATTTTAATCTTCAATTTAAATGCATATATGTAACCTGTTTTACTTGCAAAAGGATTCGTAATTCTGTTTATCCTTGTGATATAGGCACCCATGCCAGACAGCACAACCAGGTCCTGGACCTCTCTGCAGGTTACACTGCAGTTAAGCAACGGCCTGATTCAGGCCCCAATCTGGGATTGGACAATGAAGAAGCCACAATACACTGATGAAGTCTTCCATGTGTTTCCACTCTGTAAGCATGTTCCCCATATTAAAGTTACATCAACGTCCTGCACTACACAACAATGCATTCAGCAGCTGAACTATAACATTTTGATGCAAGGGTACAGCAACCTGTATTATGGTGTCTCTATAACCCACAAAATAAGTGAAAAGACAGCGGAAATGTTACACTACATATCAAACATTTATCCTGGCTATTTTAGTTCCACAATACCACACTGGACAACTCAGCTACATAGGAGCCCTGGAATTATAGTAACAAACTAGTAATGAATGACAATGACAAGCTAATGAAATCTGGTCAGAAGCCTATTCTGGTATCTTATTAGTCTGTCTAGATTGTAAACCAATGGCACCTAAGTTTAGGAGCACTTTTTACACAGAAACAAGTAGTACCACCTATTATATATATACTGGAGTGTAGAGACTTTAACAATGCTCATAAAAGTCAAATTTAACACTGGTGACCAGTATGATGGCACCCTGAAAATAACATATATTTACTAAAAAAGTTTCCAAAGTATTTGAAAATCTGTGATTTTGAGAAGGCTATATGCTGCAAGTAGAGCCAAACCAAAGGTGTGTGGAGTCTGGTCAAACTCAACATGCCTCTTATTAGAACGCTATGAACACCCACAGTAAAAGCTGGTACAGTACAGCTCCAGCACATACAGCCAGTGCTGGGATTGGTGTAGTAGCTGTGTGTGTGTGTGAGCATTACTGACATTACTACATTTTTGGAGTATAGAAAACACCATCTCTTCTCATGTTATCTCTAACACTTGAATGTTGAACACAGTTCAGGAGATGCACATGGTTCACAATGTTCCTGGTGCACCCTGGAAATGGACTCTTCATAAAAAATTCATTCGGCATTACAGCATTGAACTGTGCATTCCCAAAGCATGACAGCAGTATGGATTTTTTATAGGCTTCTTTTAACTCTTCAGTCTCAGGGAAGAAATGTACATAACATTAAGGGCAATGATGGCAAATGGGAACTTACTGTGAGATGCTGAAAAAGCCACGCCCTCATTATATTTGTTGCTACTTTGGGGAATATGCCTCTTTTCTTTTGCCTTTTTTTCTCTTTGTCTGGGTCATCATCATCCCCCGTGCCTGGAGAGGCCACGCTGTTATCTAACACGTCCCCTGCAGGAAGAGAAACACAAAGACTCAACATCAGACAAGTGTCATCAACAAACCTATAAAAACTTTGCAAAATTTGGTTTTGATTGAAGTTGTCGATTTCACCTAAGTCTGGCCATACATAGACAACTGTCTTATTGCAGGCACATACCCATTCTCCTTTACATTGATAAAGTGTTGGGACCCATTGTAGCCCTCTTCCCAACTATGGCAACATGGAGACATTGAGAAGTTTGTTTCCTCTTCTAATTAGACAGCTGGTTACACAGAGATTCCGAAATAAGTTGGAAAATATTTTTATGTGATAAGAAATCCCTCTGATATTCATATTGTAAGCCCTCAAATTAAGTTTTAGGCAGCTTAACAGTAACTATCAGGGCCTAAATGCCCACCACTGGTCATCGTTCAGCTTAAATAACCCAATCAGATTCATGAAAAAAAAATCATATTTTTTTTAATCCACTGGAACCTGATTGGGTATTAACAAATTAGCCTACAGCATTTACCAGTGATATCCTTAACACTCATTCATGAGTAATTCTAAGCTGAAGAAAACAATCAGTCTTCTGTAACTTAGAATAAAGTTCATCTTACGTCTCTATAGTAATACAACACTTAATTAATGCCCAGTGTTCCTGTACATTCTCTGTACCAATCCAAATGCTGTGAAGGTGTAGGCTCTCCATCATCAGTAGTATCTTTACCATGTGATAGTACTACGATCAACTGTCTATTATCTGTCACCTCTTTCTCACTACCGAAGAACCATTATGGTCCTTCTGTACAACTACTCAAAGTACAGGCCGCTGCAAAGAGTCATTATGAGCAATGCAACTCAGCAACCTCTCAACTGCTGCAAGGCCTATACTGGATCTAGGTTGCTGCTTATTATCACACCATTCCATACCAGCTCACTCTACAAATTGATGATATTGGCTGATCTATTTGTGCAGTAACTAAACTACAGTATGTTGTCCTTCCATGGTCTTAGCAAAGCATGTCCAGTACCATCTAGCCAGGGTTTCACAAATGTCCTAAGTAGTCATAGAACGAAATGTGTGTTGTAAATGAACAAATAGTGGACATACTGTAAATAGCAGTGGTTACTGAACAATCCCTTAAGTATGGATTTGACCAATTAATGAGGTTATCTGAGGACAAATTAAATATGAATTAAAGGAGAACAAAGCACGAGTAATAAGGATGTAAAATATAAAGTAGTCACATTTTGAGCATCTAGCAGGTTTTAAACCTATCCAAAGCAACGTTTTGCTAATGTGGGTCTCAGATAACATAGCTACCATTTAACATACTACATACTTAACCACCAATGAATACCTACCAATTTGCACTCTTTGATACAAAACTTGCTGTCTGTTAGTATGAGTGAATTTGCAATATTTTTTGCATGCATTGCTACAGTATACAATCAGAAAAAGGCAGGCCAAATGCAAAGAACCTGATATTACATACATACATTTAATCCTAACAGGAGTCCTCTCTTATTGACAAGATACATTTAGACCAATCTGGATGCATCCAAATTCATCTTGGTTCATGGATCACAGATTGAGGGCAAATTCTCCTATGATCCATGCAGTCACTATGCAATGGATTCCCCACATTGTATTTCTAGCTTGTAAGGTTCATTACCATAACCTATAAATTGTGGGTATAGGCGGTGTAATTTTACACCAACACCACTCCAAGGATAAACAGATGCAGGTAACACAGTGTGTAGGTTTCTTGTAGTCCCAGACTGATAGGATGTGTTTAGAAGCACCACAACCTCACTAATTTTACTCTAAAAGACCCAATCACACTAAAGCCTCGTACACAGAATGAGCTAATCAGATGAATGATCATCTGGTTTTTTTTTTGTGCTTGTTTTTTTGCATGCTAGTCTGATATTGAAAATAAAGAAGCTTCTATTCTTTTGTTTCCTACCATGCGTGGTCTTGCTCTTCCAATTTTTTTCAGATGAATACAGTACAGATTAGATGAACATCGTACAATCTGGTATTGTGCAAGAAAATTTGCCGCGTTTGTCCCATCGGATAATTTTGGATGAACTGTCGTGATCGCCTCTCGAAAACTGTGTACTGATGATCAGATTATCATACGATAGCTCCTATGAAGGGTGCTACATGTTAATATACTCAGAGCTTGAACTGACCTTCATGCACCCCAGGTGAATTGTCTTGCACGCCTGCTGCTACTCCAGTTGACTTACTAGCCTATAGCTGGTCATGAACAGTTGAATTTTCATGTAAATGTTCATACATAAATTCTGAAAAATCATTTGTCAGAACATCACTTTTGCCATCAACTCATTTTTTGTGAAAGCTCTTAAAATTTTGTCGAGATTTGCTATCTAAATGGATTCCAAGACATGTTAAACAGTCAAAATGCACTGAGTGTGCGATTTGCTGTGGATGTCAATATAATCCTAACAACACCCCAAAAGCAGATTGCAAACGCAGTACGTTTGTCTGCACCAGATTGCATGGTACTGCAGTTCCATGCTATCCGGTGCATTGCGTTTTTTGAATGTGGTGCATGTACTACTTTGCAATCAAATTAATAGGCTGAAAATCACATCACACATCGCTCAGAGCGCTGTAGCATAGTGGTCCGTGTTCCTGTGTGATTCAGGTGTGAACTGGCCCTAAAATATGTACTATTTTTCCTGAACGAGAACCACATTCACAGTTAGACTTTTTAAGTTAAAAATTTCCATCCTGCACGTTTGAATTTTTTAATCACAATGGCTGAAAATGAACATTGACTTGGTCCCTCTAAGCTTTGGAAAATTGAATAAACATTCTGAAAAACATTTTTTAACAAAATTCTACTGGTGTGTGGCCAGCTTTGGCATCACATTACCAAGCCACACAAGGAGGTGAAGGCTGGAAGGGATAATATACTCACTATGCAACAGAACACCTAGAATAGATGCCTAGACGAATGGGGCAAAATGTCACTCTACCTTGCTAGCAGTCTGGTTCTATGTCATTTGCTGGCATTGCATATACCAACACTGGCAATGTACTCTTTGCTGTTTTTGTCTAGTCCTACAAATCCCAGGAGAGCCCCAGAACCAGAACAAGGCAACTACCTGCACCAACATACCATTTCAGTCCCATTAAGAAGCTAACCTTTAGCAACAAAGCCAATGACAGTATTTAGTGAATAAGTAACAGCCAAGTACAGTACCACAAAACAGCACTGAAACAGTTAAAATTAAAAGAAAAAAGAGATACGCTCGTCAACGCCTGTGTGCCAACTTAATCAGAAGTTTCCATCACCCAGTCTTGCTCTTTTGTGCTTTTCCATGGCATTAATTGTGCATTAGCAAAAATCATTCACTTTTAAGAGCCTTGCTTATTTTTTTCGCCCTGCGGCTCCGATGCCTTGAAAGCAATGCCTGCAGGGCATGTGAATTATGTATCTAAAAAAACCCTGCTGCCGGGGCAATACTGGCCCCCACCTTCCGAAAATTTATACTGCCATGTCTCCCCCTTTTTGGGAAGGCATCAATCAATGCAGGCCGGATATATCGCTCGCATGCATTAATATTTGAACTAATAACTTTCGGGGGGTGGAGGGGGGGACAGGGCAGCTAGGGCTAGACATGGATGTGAGTTACTTGTGAGATAATCAAATGCAAAATAAATGAAGATTAGGAGGACACTCTGTCACTGAGTCTCCATGTTCTAAGCAGCCATCTTGTTCGTTATAGAATTCAGAAAAGAAGAGCCGTTTTTACCACAACATATTCATTACTTGCCAAAAACATATTCTGTCCTCTGCAAGGCAGATCAAAGTTTCTTGCCTTTATTTTTACCAGAATGATGGTATGGTTTAATTTCATTATATATTTGAAACAGTATAAAGCTAATGGCTAAATATATTTTTAATTAACATAACCGACAATACCCCTAGTGTGTTTACTGCATGTTTTGCACACATTTTAGAAATAAAATATGGTTGGTTACATTTTTTGAAATTATTCTGTTTTAGGAAGGAGAATTTGACAATGTTTTGAACTGCCCAAAAATGTTTTTTGTTTGTAGATGTGTAGCTTTTATTTCATATGTTAATGAAGTTGGCATTGAAACATTTCACTAAAAGGATTGTAATATATGTGGACATTAAAGATTTTTTTAAAATTCCTTATTTAAGGTTTTCAGAATAAAAAATAAAAAAACAGGATACAAAATCAAAGATAAGTCAATATAGTTGGTGTATGTAGCACAAACATACATAAGCCTATGAAAAAACAACAGTTCAATAAGAACTTGGAATGCTATCCAGACACATCATTTGAAGTGTGAGTAGACAGGTATGTTGGGGGATCCCCCAACATTTGTTTACAGATATCTGGAAAGGTGATGCACAAGAAAATCTCAATATAAACAGGGTCAGCTCAATACACCTATGATCTTATGAAATTGGACCATCTATTTCTAGATAGAAGGGGGGGAGAGGAAAGAGGGGAGAGGGTTCAAGTTGAGGAGTGGACTGGGGGGGGCTGTTATATGCTGAGGTTCAGAGTCCAGTAGTCTGCAGAGTGACCTCTTGGCACCCTAGCTATCATGGACCAGAGCCAGTAGAGTGCCTATTAATATGACCCCCCCATTGACCCAAAGGAATTCAGGATCTAGGAGCGAGATTCACTAGCGAGATCAGCTGCAGAGTCCAGGGAAAAGGTGCAGCCAAACCAGTAGAACCAGGTTTTGCAAAACTGTTCTTCTTTGTGATTGTAAGAAGTAAGAATGTCTTCCACTGTGCAAATGTAATGGATTTTGCTTAACCGGACCGCCAAGGGAGGTGAGATCATCTGCTGCCAGAAAAGGGGGTACAGGCCTTAGTTGCATTGAGAAGATGGATGGTGAGAGAGTGTTTGTAACGATTGGAGGACATAGGAGCCATTTGTAGTAGGTAGGCCACAAGGTTGTCATCTAGTGATACGTCAGTCAGTTTGTAAACCAAATTTCAAACCTGTGTCTAAAAGGGTTGCAGGTCCAAAATATGACTTAAGTTGTTTCCAGTGCAACGCTGTATCCTGGCCTAGGCCAACAAGGCCCAGGCCTAGGGCAGCACTTTGCAGGGGGGCAGCACGGAAAGAGTCCCCGTCGGCTTGTGCTAATTTCTAATTTTGACTGTCCTCTGAGTTTAGTCAGGCCTAGGGCAGCACAAAACCTAAATACACTACTGTTCCATTGACTAGAAGGTTGTTTTGTTTTGATTGGTGTCAAAGAAAATGATAATTTATTGCTAATTTGGGGATTTCTTTTCACTGGCTCATATAAATTCACCATTTCAAGTTATTGCTAAGTTTCAGTGTTAATTGTTAGATATATTGACGTAAGTCCCTCGGTATGCATTGTAATTTTCAGTTAACCAGTGATTACAACCTAGGTTAAGAAAAGTCATCCGAAATGCCAGTAAGGTTTTGGTTGCACTGTGTTTGTCAGCTAGTAGATACTCTAGGGATATATGGATCTGCTACCAGCTCACCATGGATAGCTGATGTTTATTAATCTTACACAGTAGTCCAAAGCCACGTGAAAGAGATAAACTAGAGGGGGTAATTAACACTCTCTGCTGGCCCAAACAAACAACAAGTCCAGGAGTGTGACATGTGCATATCTACTGGGAAACCAGACTGATATAAAATTGGAACAAGCATTACTTAGCCACCTATCAATCTCAGATGAAGTTAGAGGCTTGTACCAAGAAAACATAAAGTTTGCAAAGATCTGTGGACTTCCTAAATGAGCATGTGTAAATAGAGAAATTTGAAATGAGTTATAATCACATTCAGTGCCATGTGTCTTTTGCTGTTTTTTTTTTCTTTTTTTTGCAAGTATATATTACACAGGTATCTATGTGATAACAACACTTATTATTGAGGTAACTCACCAACCATCCAAACATATATTGCAATAGCTGTGTACATACAAAGTGGGTTATCAATTATCTCAGTTTGCTTAGGTTGGCCACATATGATCCCTACTAGAACTGTACCCAGTTGGGGCATGACTTGTTTTTGAGTGAAAATCATATCAGGAGAACATTTTTGTATTAGTAGAGGCCACTGTTTCCCTTCACTATGGATAAAAAGGAATGAGAGCTTCAGGTGTTTACACTTATTGGTTGTAAAATGCTGTGTGGTGGGTTCCAGTGGCAAAGTGACTTGTTCAAGGGCATGTGGATGTTTCACTACCTGTCATATTTCTTTAAATGTCTGTTTACCTACGGCATCCTTTGGTAGTAATTGTGCATACATAAACATAAACTGGTTTATAGGACAGATACAGCCTAGTAAGTAGTGTTAGCCATCTGACTGCACACCATTGCTTTGGATCTATTATCACACATCAGTGCAAAGTACAGTATGGAATATGGCTTCTATGGAGTGAGAATAATAGTGGAGCTATACAAAACAGTGATTACATTTGAGTTAAGGTGACAAAAACCCACTGTCTGTGTTTCCAAGTCATTAACCACATTGGATAAAGATCCATGGGCACAAAAAGACCCCAAATTATTCTACCACCATACCAGTAACCATACACTATGTAATGCTTTTTACTATCTCATTAACCGTAGCCAATTATACCACAACTCCAACAGTCATGAAAAACATCTATTATCATCTAAAATCCTTGGCCTCCATACAGAACTGATTTACTGCTATACGGTTACCTACAGGTTTCCAGTGGAAGTAAGCTGACTACAGTGCAATGTCAATCAATTAATGATGGAAAACAAGGGCTGTTAGACACTGCGATACTGTGAGCTAAAAACTACAAGCAAGTAACACTACATACAGAATCTGTTAAAATATGGATTTACAGATTGTACAGGATCCAAACTCATTCAGCTTCTGGATGAATTTCTTCTAAATTTGTTAAAAGCTAAAAATAAAAAATGAAGAAATGAGTATGTGTTGTAATATAATATGTTCATTTTAACAAATGCTTACTTACAATGTCAATTTTTAAAGAAAAGGTTAACAAAGCACATTCCTTCTCAGCAGCAGAACCAGGATTAAGTCTTATGGTCACGCACAGACCTGGAGTGCTGGGAATTGTGGGTACGTCCTGATAGAGCCCTCTGACTTTTAGTTCCTATGTAAATGTGGATATGCACACCCATGTATACATTATATATATCCCAGCTCCCTTAATGTGCACACTTCTCTACTGTGCCAAAGAACAGCCTAAGGGCAAAATCTCCTAAACATTAATGGTTTTTGACTGCTCCCTGGCAACCTCGGGCTGCTGTAACCTGGGTGGATGTGATTGTGTGAGGCTGAAGAGCAGGCTGCTGCTTTCTCAGCTGTTTGTGTGACACAGATGGAGAGAGGCTATTACAGAACCAAGCTGAGAGAGCTCTGGGATCTGAGGTGTACAGCTACAGCCCCTGGCACATCTTGGAAGACTAAAAGCGTGTATGTGAGTGTGAGTGCACGTCAATGAACCACTGAGGGAAATGGAGGTGTGATAGAAAGAATCTTTATGACTTCTTTGTTAGAGGAGGTGTAAAGATTTACGGGAGTTGTTACCCATAGCAACCAAATCAGGTATTGTGTTTTGTTTTCTTATATTGCCCACTAAGGCTCGGTTCACACTACTGTGATGTGATTTTCATGCGACTTTCAGTCCCATTTATTAACGCAACTTTGGATGTGGTTAGCATATTCTATAGAGCCAAATCGCACTGAAATTGCGCCCACATAGCACAGGAATCTTTTCCAAAATTGCATTGCACAGAGTTACATTGATGTGAATTGGCAACGTTGAAAAAAATTTAATTCACCCTTGTCATGTGATTCTGTGCAAATTAAATCAAATTGGAAATTGCACCAGTGTGAAGCAGCACTAAATGGTAGCTGCAGTCTGTCTGACTGCTGTATACAAATGTCTTGCTTTTCCTTCTGGTTTAGTCCACAACATTTTTTTCTGTATTGCTTTCAAGTAGCAATTTTTCATAGCTTTTTTCTATAAAAGACATATATAAAGTATGTTGTTTATTCTGTACTCTGAAGTAACACACATAAAATCAAACACAATCATAACCCTTGAGTAAACTATTTAGATGAGCCGCAAAATGACTTCAGCATTACAGAACAAGTCCAGTTAAGTGTGATTACTACTAGCCATGACCTTGATATCCTACTCTACATTTTCATTGCACTCCAGGACCGAAGTGCAAATATATATATCAGCTATAACATTATGACCACCCACTAAACCAATGACGAGGCATGGACTCCACTGGACTTCTGAGGGCATGCTGTGATATCTGCCACAAAGGTGTCTTTAGCAGATCCCTTGTGTCCTGTGAGTTGAGAGGTGGGGCCTCCATGGTTAGACTTCCAGCACATCCCACAGATGCTCAATTGGATTGAGATTTGGAAAATATGGAGGCCAATTTAACACCTCAAGCTTGTTGTTGTGTTCGAGAAAACTACTCTTGAATTCATCAAACCAGGCCACCCTTTTCCATTGCTCCGTGGTCCAGTTCTGATGCGCACGTGCCCATTGTAGCTGCTACAGTAGCTCTTTATTGGATCAGACTACATGGGCCAACTATGACTTCTCATGCGCATCAAAGAGCCTTGGCCGCCCATGACCCTGTTGCCAATTCAGTGGTTTTTCTTCCTTGGACCACTTTTGGTAGGTCCTGACCAATGCTGGAACAGGGAACATCCCACAAGAGCTACCGTTTTGGAGATGCTCAGACCCAGTTGCCTAGCCATGTCCTCCGTTTTTCAGAGTACCTAATGCAATAGAATATAAGGCACATTGGCTAAGCATTGGGCAACCCTGCTCAACCCTGCTCAACAGGGCTGGTGTAAACAAGCCTTAAGAGTTATAGTACTCATAAATGGGTGTAGCACTCATCCCCTGGAGGTGCCACAAAGAATTGCTAGCACAGTGGCTGCCTGCCACAGACACTGTTCCATGCACACCAACAATACAGGCTCAGTCTTGTGGATGTATTTTTGAGAGTTTATTGCAGAAAACATCAGGGGGTCAAGTGGCCCAGGATACTCAAAATAATATCAGAAATCAACAGGAAAACAAACTTCTAGCACAGTAGGTCTTACTCACAAAGTCCCAGGTCTGCCACCCAGCTTTCACATGACACTCTTCAGTGAGTGAGACAAAATATCCTTCTCCAAACCAGAACTCCAGGACAGTACCGTCCAGCAAAAATCCTTTAGTAAATCTTCTTTAGGTCCTCAGCCCAGCAACTACCGAGACCAAAACTGAAAATCTTCTCTCACACTAGCTTCTTCCCAGGGACAGCAGCCTCTGGAAAATTGGAACCATCCTAGCAGAGGAAAGAACACTCTGAAAGGGCCTCCCAAATATTTATCACCATGACCGTCCCTGCTCTGTTTTCTGGAAGCTCCCTCCAGAAACGGGCAGGGCCAATCAATCACTTAGCCTAGGAAACCCTGACCAGACCAAAAAAACAGATCCCCGTTCCACTGACTACAGTGAAGCCCAAAAACGAAATTTAGCGTAACAGAGGCAGGGCGCCACATGGGTATGATATAAATTCTTTATTTGCAAACATACAATATGACTGTGTATCGTCACTAAATAAGTTGGTTTAACTAAAAAGATATTGATCTAATGGCCTGGAAAATTGTGAGCGTACCCTGTTTCCCACTGTATTATTGCTTTATTCCTCTGGTGAACTTGTCCAATATGAACTATCCAGGATAGATAAATATGACATTATCAGAGGTCATCTCGTGATGATACCTATAAGTGCTAGGTACTTGGTGATGAGGTGCCTTGATTCACAGGTGGGTCAAATATATACGGTATCTGGAAATGTAGAAACCATTTAAGGTCAAGCTATTCACAAATTTATAGCAAAATGAGTACACTTGTATTTTTACAAGCCCCCTTTTCCCTTTTGGAAACAGTCTGCATTAGATTAAAAATAATGTCTAAAAACAACACCTTTATCCAGAACAGCGATTTAGTTCACTGCCGGTGGAAACTTGGGAGTAAGAAAAAAAAGAGAATGGATATCGCAAGGGTGAAATATCTCCCCGTTGGACTGTATGCAATGCACTCCATATACATGTGGGTGATACATGCACTCCAGGGCTGGGTGAACATGTTGTTGCGTGCATCCACTGACACACAGGAGGGGAGGGGCAGACTCTACTAATCCTGCCACAACTCCTGAAAGGAGATTGGGGTGTAGCACCTTCTAATACAAGCTCTGTAAACAAAGTATTGTGATATAAGGATCCAGTGACATATTTCCCTGTGCAGGCCCATCTTATTAAAAAGCACGTAATTCAAAGTAGAAATTATGACATGCCCAGTGTAACCTCATTTTATTCATGCTCTGTTGCGTTGCAGCACTGTCCATGCTACAGAATTATAGGAACTTTTTAATATGTTCTACTTGTAGCTTATCAGATATTGGGCAATCATACAGTATTTACAGTATGCTTTGTTCTACAGAGTATATATGAGATTTTATGATTTGTGGCTGCTACCTCTGAATTATTGGACATTGGCATACATACAGTTAGTGTCATCCCAACAACGTTGAAGAAAAAATAGTACTCACACGGTGAGACGTTAGTAAGTGGAAAAAAGCGTCCGTTAGGTGTGATTCTTCAAGGTGGGTGAGGGGCATTTAAAAGCTCATATTTACTGAACTGTAGCCTTCACTTGCACAATCCCAGTAACTGTAACATTCCCATTTTCCAAGCTTGGATATTTTCTATTCTTAATTTTAGGCATGATTCCTTTACTTCCTTAGAATCCCTAATGCACTTTCATCTTTCATATTTCTGTGTTGCATTAAATAGGGTTGTATTGAAATAAACAGGGCTATAAACCCTACATTTTAGTGCACATTTTCTTGTTCTGTGTTTGTCACATTTTACATTCTAGTAATCCTATAAAGAACACACATCCAGGAGTATCTGGCGTTTTTTGCTGGCCATGGCCAAATATTTATACCTTTACAAGGGCTGAAATTTGTCCTGTCAAAAGATAATAGGTTAAATATTCTATACAAATATAGCAACTGTAGCACTGGTAGATTTGCAATCTACCGCATGTTAGGTAAATGTAGTAAATTGTGCGTTAGGAAGGTTAAAGCTTGCCTCTGTTCCAGCTTGACTGACGTTGTGTGTGTTATGTGCCGACCGGTGGGTGTCGCTGTTGCCACTGGTCAGGGTTGGAAAGGCAACGTGTTGAAGCGAATGGATGTTCCTCTGTCCCGGAGGCAGCTCGCTGGAGGTGGTCCTCCGAGTTGCATTCTGGGCGAGGGTATTTATGGGACAGACGACATTTTTTAGGGTTCGTTTTACAGCCACCTGCTGGCCCTCAAGGAGCTACCTCGTGGTCCTCCGATCGGGAGGCCCATGATACAGCGGCGCAGGGGTGGGTCCAGAGGCTTGTCTGGGGCCTACCACCGCGGCCGAGGAATGGTCCTGAGCTGTCGGTCCTGTGTGACGAAGCTGGACAACCAAGGAGATCCCAGGGGAGGACCCGTCTTGGAGAGATCACGCAGCGTGCTGGTCTGGAGAGGGGCCTGGTGACACGGTTGGAGGACGTATCCAAAAGTAACTATACAGCATAGTGTTGCCGGCTCGGCTTAAAGGTTCAAGCACTGTGACTAACTTTCACTATAGAGAAATTTATACATTCTGTGGCAGAGGGTCGTACGGATATTGTTCCCAACCAAGTCTGTGGCATAGACTTTGATTCGTGCTGCGTGCTGGCTGCTAGACCGGTGAGAGAGGCCTATCCAGATGAGCAAGGAGTGTGTCCCACGAGGGGAGTGCATTTCGAATAGTATTTGAATTCTACCAGGACATTTTATCAAGAAAACCCTACCAGAGAATATTTGAGTTTCTTCTGCAAGTTTCCTTTCTACCTCTTTCCTGCTACTTCCTAAGTCATTTGTTTTAATAAAGCATTGAAAACGTACTGCAGTGTTGGTGCGTGTGTTGTCCAGGAGTAAACTCAACGGAACCCTAGACCCGGTGCCGGTGAAACAGAGGGAAGCAGAGTGAAGGTAACAGACCCGCTTAAACCAGCAGCTCCACCGTGAGTTAGTGCTACACAACATACACCTTCTGGGGTATTTTGTGCCACACTCTATATTTTTATTTGCTGTTAAGCTTCTCTTGTGTTTAAAAGTTTTTTTTATTATGGATTCATATCTCTCCAATGACTGAAACTTCCCAGCATGCTGGTAAATTTCTTGACTGATATTAACCGCTTGCCAACCAGCTCACGCCGATATACATTGGCAGAATGGCACAGCTGGGCAAAACAACATATGGGTAGGTTGTTCACTTTAAGAGCCGCTAGGGGAGCGCAGGGAGGGGACCCGATGCGCATGGCCGGCGGGCGCGTGTAAACACACAAATCCCTGTTCTGTCAGCGGATAGGAGACATATAGTTTGTTCCTATTAAGTAGGAACAATGATATGTTTCCTCCCCCAGTCAGTCCTAGCCCCATACAGTTAGAACACATCCAGGGAACACACATTTAGCCCCTTGATCGCCCCCTAGTGTTAACCCCTTCCCTACCAGTGTCCGATCTGTCTGCCGCAATGTCGCAGTACTGCTAAAAATCACAGATCACCGCTATTACTAGTAAAATAAAAAATAAATAAATAAATAAATAAAAATGCCATAATTCTTTCCCATAGTTTGTAGACGCTATAACTTTTGCGCAAACCAATCAATATACGCTTATTGCAATTTTTTTTACTAAAAAAATGTAGAAGAATATATATTGGCCTAAACTGATATTGAAATTTGTTTTGTAAAAACATTTTTGGGAATATTTATTATAGCAAAAAGTAAAAAATATATATTTTTTTTCAAAATTGACGCTCTTTGTTTGTTTATAGCGCAAAAAATAAAAACCACAGAGGTGATCAAATACCACCAAAAGAAAGCTCTATTTGTGGGAAAAAAGGATGCAAATTTCTTTTGGGTATAGCACTGCATGACCGCGCAATTGTCAGTTAAGGCCACGCAGTGGCAAATTGTAAAAAGTGCTTTGGTCAGGAAGGGGGTAAAATCTTCCGGAGCTGAAGTGGTTAAAGTGTATTTAAAGCCAGCAAACAAAACTGTTTGTTGTACTCTTTAGATGTCATGGTAATTTTTATTTTATTTTCACCTGGTGATCTCGAAAGTAATACACTTCCTATTCTAGGGTGACAGCACTCATTCACTGTACTGAGTCTATTGAGCAGCTACATGGTCTTCCAAGGATTTGACTACAGAACACCCCCTCCTCTTCTTCATGTTCTGTAGTCCACAGAGATAGCCAGAAACAGCACAGACAGAGAGCACAGGATATTCTCAGCATTCAGCATTTTTGGCAGAACCAATAAGTATTTTTGCACTTATAAAAAGATATTAAAAATAATTTTCAATGTTGTATTTGAGAGACCAAAAGGTAGCAAATAAGGGAAATTAATTGTTAGGGTCACTTACACTTTAAAGTGATTGTAAACCCATAATTTTTTAATAACAAGCATGTCATAATTACTTGCTCTGTGCAATGGTTTTTGCACAGAGCAGCCCCAATCCTCCAAATACCAGATCCCTTGCTGGTGCTCTTGGCTCCTCCCCCCTGCTGAGTGCCCACCATAGCAAACCGCTTGCAATGGGGGCACTTGTGTGGGCCTGCTCCCAAGCCGCACTCTGTGTGCCCAATGACCAGAGCACAGCTCGGCCCTGTGCCCGCTCCCTCATTGGCTGTGATTGACAGCAGCAGAAGCCAATGATTCCCGCTGCTGTCTCTGAGCCTATGAGGAGGGGGAGAGCATAGAGAGCTGCTGCTCTCGTGAAGAGCACTGAAACAATATCAGGCTCAGGTAAGTCTAAGGGGGGGCTGGGTGCACTCAAAAGGTTTTTTACCTTAAAGTGATTGTAAAGTCTCAATGTTTTTTACCTAAATGCATTCTATGCATTAAGGTGAAAAACTTTTTGTGCTGCAGCTCCCCCCCAGAGCCCCCCTTTTACTTACCTGCGCCCGATCTGTTCCAGCGATGGGCACGAGCCCAGCGGCTTCAGCTGCTGTCTCTCTCCTAATTGGACAGATTGATAGCAGCAGGAGCCATCGGCTCCCGCTACTGTCTATCAAATCCAGTGATGAGTCCCGCTGTCTGTGTCAATGGAAGCAGCAGCTGGACTCGGGAGCACGCCCGCACGGGTGCCCTCATTGAAAGCAATTCTCCGTGGTGGCAAATGATGAAGGGGTGGAGCCAGGAGCGCCAGCGGGGCACCCCAGAAGAGGAGGATCTGGGCTGCTATGTGCAAAACCCTTGCACAGAGCAGGTGAGTATAACATGTTTGTTATTTTTAAGGGAAAAAACGCAAACCTTTACAGCCCCTTTAATGCAGAGAATGCAGTAATGTAAAAGAAAAACTTCAGCCTTTAGAACCACTTTAACTTATTTGTCTCTCTAGCCATCCATGGAGGGAACTAGACATTGGACAGCTCTCACTTCATCTAATATACCTTTCCACAAACAAACTGCCCATATCCAATGTTGAGAGAAAAATTCTCATTCTCACGGTTGTTATGGAGTGGATCTCAGGGTAATAGCAAAAACATGTGATAATGTCTTCCTGTGTACAGCAGACTTTAGAAAACATTTTTAATGATGCACTACTATGCCTGTGGTGCTTTGCTTGGGTCCTTGTGGAATAGGCCAAAAAAGTGCCCTGACACTGATCAGCATTTGACCTGATAACCAGAAAGTAAAGATAAATTAAACAATAGAGCGGAAGAGTAGGCTAGTATTTACTCACTCAGTATGCAGACCCTGCTGTGCTAAACAGGCAGGACATGTTCAAGTAAAATGTGCCTGTGATTTGCCGCTGACCAGGACAGCAGTGAACACATGACCCACAGACGTTTACATGCAACATTTACTAACTGTGTGGGTTTTGTGACACTGGAGAGGAAGGGGTGACCACTGCAAGAAGAAAAAAAACAGATTTTCCAAAGCTTACACCGGTTTCAAACACCCAACCCCCCAGGGGGACAAAACGAAAAAGAGGATTGGGGGGAAAGAAGAGAGAAGAAAAGGGTTTTATTCCGCTTTTTGTCCCAGACTTTTCAGGCGGCATAAGAAGCATTTAGCACATTCATTCCCCAAATGGGTCGGGAGTTGGAAGCTGCAGGAGGCTGCTCCTTTGTTAACTCACAGCTATTTACACAGACTATCTAGTGAAGGGACCCCATGTTTTGCAGTGAAAAGGTCTCCATTCAAACTGTGTAAGAGGGAACAGCAGTAGAGGTAGAAAGGCCCCACACCAACCTGAAATTATCATTGGCACACACTGACCTAACAATATTAGGGCCTCACACTGAACAAAACCTAACACACCCCCATACCACCCCAAAATCAAAATGATTCCTGGATAAATCATACCGCTTCAGAAACCTACCAAAATATTTCTGCCTTATCCTGGCTGGCTTAATATTCGTCCTGCCTTTTGTAATGGAAGTCATGAGTTCTTTCCTTTACCAATGTTATACAGTATATTAATAATGCCTATAAAACAAGCACTCCTGCCCTCAACAACAAAAAGACTCTAAAAATAATAGAGGACTTTGCTGCACACAAGTAAACAAGAGAAAAACAAAAACTAACATAGCTTATGGAATAGGAATAAATCTACTATTAACGATATAAGAGCATGATTAAGGATACGAATAGAGTAGCAATATTTACTACCCACTGTCAGTTTATCACACGGGTTATTTTATAAGCATACTTTGAGTTATCATGCATATTAAAAAAAGTATTCAACTGAGAATTCAAATTTTATTTTAATTTTTTTTTTTTTTAAAGTACAATTATTATTTCTTAAAAGTGACAAGCGACTTGACTTTTCTTTAATTAATTGGTTTTCTAATCAACCTTATTAACATGCTTTAACATTTTATTAAATCACTGAAATAATTCACTATAAAGACAAAAGATGGATAGTTTGATATTCCCAATGCCCCATACTTACCTGTCTTTGACACAGGTAAATAAGCTCTTAGCCATTTTTAATTTTATATGGTATTAAAAAAATTAATACTGGAGTAACAGATACTAGAACACACAACCCACATGGATAATGATCAAGGAAGTAAAATCTGGGTTATAATTGCTAAATAATGAAGATAGGTGTTACTTATGAACACTATCCATCCGAGCCGTCTCTCTACGCCCATATTGTACAAATTAAGATGTCATGAAACTCTCCGGAGTGCTTGTTTTCCCATGACAATCTCAGTCTTTGCAAATCAAAAACAAAAACATGAATGTTTATTTTTCTACAAATCAGATTACTGGTGCATATGGGTTAACAAGATTAGTGGAAATACTCAATTAATTAACTATGTTACTGCACTTGACCCTTAGCAGAAGCAAAAGATCCCTACTTCAGAGTGACAATGTCATATAAAAGTCCTAGTCTTCTATCTTTTTTTTTCTTTCTTTTTCGAAAATCCTGGCTTAATTGTGACAAAGATGACTGATTTCTGCAGAATTAATCTTATGTAGTTTTAGAGGCAAATGGAAAATAATTAATCACCTGGCCAACTTTGGGCAATGAAGGTGATAAAGCACAACATTTTCGGGATGCAATTAATTTGGGCACTGAGAATACATCTGCAATCATAGATGTGTTCTGGAGATTATATTTTATGAAATCATATGATGTCAAAATATTCTGCCAAGCTTTATGGATAACAGAGAACCATTTTCCTAAAGGGATGAAAAATCTAACACATACTGAAAGTAATTTAGTAAGAGTTGATTAATCTACAAAATGATTTTATTTTTGGATGCAGGGACCCATGTATCTGAAGAACCCATGTATCTGAAGAAAACCCATTCTAACAAGGAGATAATTTACAAAATGTAAGCGGATGCAGATAATGTTCCATTGAATAAGGGTCCCTAGGATCCCCTACCCAGGTTAGACTGCAGTCCACTTTTTATAAACAGTATCCAGTATTCCCACTGTACAAGAGTTTTCTACTCTCCTCTTGATCAACTCCTAGTTTAGGGTTCTGAGGATGCAAGTTTTTTAGCTTGTTTATTTTTGCCTCTTTACTTGAATGCGATGGACAATTGTCCTTTTTAAACGAGACTAGCTATGTAAAGCTGGGTACACACTGAGAAAATTGGAGGAAATATTCCGTACGAGTCACGATCGTTCAACTTTCGTGTAGTGTGTACACAACTTTCAACATCCGATTCAAACTTTCCAAACAAAAAAAAGGGACAAATTCCAATATTTTTCTCGTATGTGAACAGAGCGAACAATTTTTGTTTATTGTGTACTGTTTTCATACGGTTTACATATGAGAAAAAATCAGATACGAAAGACTGCGCATGATCAGAAACAATAAACAACAAAAGCCTTTGTTGTATAAGAATTTTCGGACAATATTTCCATACTTGGTTCTGATATGCTGTGAAACATCGAGGAAAGAGGAAAACAGTTTTGTTTTTTTTGGGGGGGGGGGGGTATGTTCATACATAGGACTGCAAGCTACTCCTAATTTAGAACTGAAGGCACAACTTTTTTTTTTCATTTTGGTTACAGTAAGGGAGGGTAATATCCCTTATCAGTTGTTTTTTTTTTTTTGACATCTAAGTCCCATTAGGGAGATTTTCCTTCACTTCCTTTCCCATAGCCAAAACAGGAAGTGACAGGAAATCACTTCAAAGCAAGGGAATCCCAGGGTGTCACCAACACTAATGTCCTCATTGGGAGATTTACCCCCCTTTACTGTCTTAGTGTCAACCCAAAAATGTGTGATTTTCTTTAAAGGCCCATACACACGATCAGAAAATCATACGAAAAATAACGATTTCAAAGTGATCGTACAATAATATGATCATTAGTACAGAGCTTTCGAGAGCCAATCAGGACAGTTCATCCAATATTATCTGATCGGACAAGCACAAAAAATGTTCTCGTACGATACCAGATCTTATCATTTTTGTTTAATTAGTACAGCTGTCGTTCGAAAATACAGTACAAATACACTACAACACATGACATCACTTCCGATTTTTTATTCTGCCGTATGAGAATTTTCGTAACCTTAGTAAACTTCATTTTCGATATGAGGCTAGGATGCAAAAAAAAAAAAGGGGGATGATTATTCGTCTGATAATCTCATTGTGTGTACCAGCCATTACTTTCACTTTCAATGATAATGGTAAACTGGACAAATAAAGAGGGTGAATCTCCCTAATTGTGGCATAGACAGCAATAACGGTGTTCTAATCTCTCTCCACTCTATCCAAAAGTAAAAAAAAGGTTTTGCCTTTAGTTATAATTTAACAATTTCAGCATCAACTGCATTATCATGCAATATATTACCCAAGCCTTGAAATCTATAATTCTTTGTTAGGACAGACGGTGTTTAAATCTAGTTTACAACTGATAACTAGGTTTGCCAGCATATCATACACAGGGTTAATTATGGTAAACATAACCTCCCAGCCCCTCCTTCATGTTTCATAAAAACTGATAGCTAGGTAGCATTTAAAGTAAGAAACAAGCAAGTGAAAATGTAAGCAGCAATTTGTAAACATATTTAAAGTTATGCTATGTAAATGGGAACATTTAACAAATATAAAGTAAGTGTTATCATAATTTGGCTGCAAAGGTGGAAATACACTAAGCTTGCACCATACAGAGAAATATTCTCTAATTAACTTTTCCACAATTTTAAGCATGGCTGCTCTTTTTTTGTTACACTCAAAGATATTTACACTCTGGTGCAATTAACCAATGCCATATTTCCAGTAATACATACACTTCGGCAATAACACTAGTTATGGAATATAAACAACAATAATATTAAAATAAGGTAGATTGTCATTATATTGTGGGTGTAGCCTACTTGCATATGTAATACACATCAGCAAAAATAAAATGTAATAAACTGTTAATCGGAAAGGGTTACTGTGTGGATTATAAATATCGTGTGTTTAGAAGACAGATGGGGAGGAATGAAGGAGCTGCGCATGTTTTTTCTCTTTGGCTGGCAAAGTTGATGCACAAGAGGACCAGATATGTGAATTTAACATGACACCATCTTGCGCAGTGCTAATTTGAAAGCCACACATTGCAGACCTGTCCACACCATCAAAATCCATAAAAAAATGATTGTAGGATGCCAGCTTTGTTCACCCGTCTATATCGCTGCATGTTCACAATATCAGGACACAGCAAAGAGATGCCCATCCACTGTCCAATTATAGGCCAAGCCAGATCATTTTTAGTTCCATATACATAGAATCTGCATGTGTATGGGCAGCAAATGACTTCCTCACCCAATCTATATCCACTCAATATTGCATCTGCTCGATTATATGTCCAATGTTTGACTATTTCTTTTCAAGGTTGTCCAACAATGGAATTTTTCAGATTTTGCCATGCATGTGTTTCTTTTATGTTATAATCTGTCTTGTTGAAGTGGAAATCCAGTCAAATCTTTATTTTAGTTTTGGATAGAGTGGCGAGGGGTTACAACCTTTGTCAGATCTGTATTGCTGCTTAGGAGAACTCATCTCACTTTTTTGTCCTGGTCCCAACAGGTGAAAGGAAAATCTTCAAATGGGAACACAAGCAGTAATAAATACCTGACAAATGCTTTAAAGTAGAGGCCACCAAATTATGGCCCGTGGGTAAAATCCGGCCTGCTGCAAGGTTTTATGTGGCCAGCAGCTGGGGTCAGTGGCCTCTCAGACAGGTCTTCAGGTCAGACTATGGTCTCTGCTTCTACCCATAATACTCCCCCCAGCACCCCCAGATCTCACAGGTTCCACAGGTGCACTGTTGTGCCATCATTTGCTAGGTCTTTCTGCATCTTAACAACCGATTGTGTGCTTGCCGAAGCATTCATAGGAGGACGGCACTCTGTCCAGACCTACTCTGCCTCCACCTGCTGCTATTGTTAGGTTCCCAAGCTCTCCAGGCTCCCAGCCATGCTGTAAGTGTGCAAGGTAACTGTGAACTTTAATGGGGGCCCTTATACAAGGGGGGCTTTGATGGGAACTCTCATGTAAGGGAGGACTCTGATGTAACAGAGGACTTTGATGGGGACCCTGACATAAGGTAGGATGTTAGAGAGGAATCTGATGGGGAGATTCTGATGTAAGTGGTACTCTGATGGGGATCTGGATTTAGGAGGGGAGTCTGATGGGGACCCTGATGTATGGGGGACTCTGATTAAGGGCAGACTTTGATGGGGACTCTGATGGGGACCATGATGTAAGGGCTCAAGTTTATTTGGAATTTATTTGCTTTATTTTACTGAAATTCTTTCTTTGTTGTTCAGAATCATACCATACTGATTACAAAAAAGCTAGTAAAACTTTTCATATATTTATTACATTCATATTTTACATGATTTCTTTCATAGTTACACGGTTAGTCTGGCTGAAAAAAAAACAAGTCCATCCAGTTCAACCCAGAGATTAAAAAAATAATACACTCACACACAAATAGAAAATCTCCATACACATAATCCTATACCCACAGTTGATCTAGAGAAAGGTAAAAAAAAAACAATAAACCGTGCACCAACTTTGAGGCCAAGAATATTTGTAAAACTTACTATGTGGCCTTCAAGCTAAAAACTGTGAAGACCCTTGCTTTACAACATCGCACTTGTGTATTTTTTCATTTTTAAGATCTGTTTTCTGTTTTGTAAAGTTTTTAAAGGAATTCCCATCCTGGTAATCATTTGCTACCAGGACAAGAGGTGAGAAGAAATCTTCATAAATGAGACACAGAAAGAAGTAATGCCGGGCAGAGATTGTGAACCATTAAATGGCCTGGATGGACGAATTTCCCCTGACAGGCTATTGTATTCTGATAGCTGCAAGCCCTGCCTGTCAGAATACCCGAACATTGTATGCAGAGGCCGAGTGACTGACAATTTTCGGCTCTAAATATTCAACCAAGTTGATGAGCCAGAAGGTCCAACAACTGTTAGAATTTTGGCTGATTCCTTTGAATCAGCCAAAATTCTAACAGTGTATGGCCAGCTTAAGAACTGAAGTTTTTTTCTTCCACAGCCTAGAATCTGATTCAGATATTCAGGGAAGGTTTAATGCTAATTGGTGGCTATTAAAAGTTAGCAAGAACTATCATTTCAGTTTAGTTGCCTCATGTGTCTAATGCATAAAACCTATGGAGGGAAGAACCGCTTCAAACATCTTGCATCAGCCGTGTTTAAGTTTTTATCCTCCCCCAATTTTTTTGTAGGGCAGAGTCAAATCTGGTTGGTTGTTATAATTTGTCTGAAACAGGTCTTCCTTTCACAACTGAGTTAGAACCAATGACTCCTGTGCCGAGGTGTATTTATGAAACTGACACCTTAAGCTGCGGTTAGTGGCTATTGAATACTGAGACCTGCTTGCTGGAACAAGTGCACAAAGCGGAGAAACCGCTAAGAGCACTTGTGTTAGTTGGTCTATGATTTTTACTAAGCAATGATGGAATGTGTCAACAGATCACCTATGGCTTCTGGCAAAAATCTGAAAAAGCTAGCAGGGCCAGCATACAGCAAAGTTTTGTGAAAAAAGGCAAGGAAAGTAATTTAAACCCCCAGGCCTCCATCATTTAAATATGGCCAACGCATCTATCACCCCATGCCCTCTGGCAGCAGCTGCAATCCACATAAGTTAGTTTCTATTCCTCTTCTTCCTAAATCCAGCCTCCCCTTCTCTTGCACCCTTTGTAATGCCTGATCTGTCTGTAAAAAGCTCACCTCTGTTCATGACCTTTTATATCATTAACGCCTTTAATCTACTTGCTGTTACTGAAACCTGGCTTCATGATTCCAACTCTGCTTCTCCTGCTTTCTTCTTCCATGGTGGACTTCTCTGGACTCACTCTCTCAGACCCAGTGGAAGGAAGGCAGTTGGAGTTGGTATCCTTCTATCTCCACAAAGCAACTTTCAGGTTCTTCACTCACCTCCACTTTAACACTAATGCCCTGTACACACGGTCGGACATTGATCGGACATTCCGACTACAAAATCCTAGGATTTTTTCCAACGGATGTTGGCTCAAACTTGTCTTGCATACACATGGTCACACAAAGTTGTCGGAAAATCGGATCGTTCTGAACGCAGTGACATATAACACGAACGTCGGGACTATGAATGGGGCAGTAGCCAATAGCTTTCATCTCTTAATTTATTCTGAGCATGGCACTTTGTGCGTCGGATTTGTGTACACGATCGGGATTTCTGACAACGGATTTTGTTGTTGGAAAATTTTATAGCAAGCTCTTAAACTTTGTGTGTCGGAAATTCCGATGGAAAATGTGCGATGGAGCCGACACACGGTCAGAATTTCCGACAACAAGGTCCTACCACACATTTTCCGGCAGAAAATCCGACCGTGTGTACAGGGCATAAGTCTCAAAAGACTTCAATCAATATAAATCTACCCTCCAAAGATATGATTACTTCCTCTACATTGCCAAGCAAACCTATTCTATCACGCTCATTAACATCTTCTCATCCAGTCCCTGTCATCACTTCTCTACCTTTAACTCTCTACTTGGTCCTCCACTGCCTTCACCCATTAACTCACTCACAGCCCAGGAAATCGCCAATCACTTCAGAAATAAGATTGATATAATTCATAATGACACCTCCCTTGTACAGATATCACCCCCACTCAACACTGCATGTTTACAGGTACACACAATACTTCCCTCACTCAACCCTGCTAATATAGAGGAGATTGCTAAACTTTTTTCTATTGCCCACCTGTCCCCTGCACCCTGTTTCCTCACAAATACTACGGTCACCCTCTGGCTCTATCCTACACGCTCTAGCTCACATCTTCAATCTTTTCCTCTCTTCCGATATATTCTCCAATTCTCTAAAACATACACTAGACACTCCCATAAGTTAGAAACTGCTCACCTAAAACTCACAAACAATTTACTAATGGCTAAAATGAATGGTCACTATTCTTTACTCCTACTCCTGGACCTCTCTGCTGCCTTTGATATGTTTGACCACCCCCTCCTCCACAAAACTATACTCTTTTGGTCTCCATGACTGCGCTCCTTATTGATCTCATCCTACCTATCCCAACGCGCCTTCAGTGTCAATTACAATTCTACCTCCTCCTCTTCCTTTTTTCTGTTGGTGTCCCCCAGGGCTCTGTTCTTGGACCTCTCTTATTCTTGATCTACACCTATGCCCTGGGTCAGCTGATAGCCTACCATGGCTTTCAATACCATTTCTATGCGATGATCCCCAAATCTATCTCTCTATCCCTCAGCTCACTCTATCAGTCTCCCCAAGCATCACTAATTTACTAACAGACTTATTAGTCCAGATGTCACACCACTTCTTCAATTTCAATCTATCCAAAACTAAGCTCATAATATTTCCTCCCCCATGTGCCCCTTCCCCTAACTTCTCTGTCAAGATCGATGGTACAACTATCAACCCGTCCCTGCATGCCAGGGTGCCATGTGTAATGCTGGACTCTAAACTCTCCATTTAACCCCATATCCAATCACTGTCCAAAGCTTGCCGTCTCAACCTCTGCAACATCTCCAAAATATGCCCCTTCTTAGCCTATGACATCACAAAGAGGTTATCTCTTGCCTTGACTACTACAACTCCCTTTTCATTGAATTACCTTTGCATAGGCTATCCCCCTTCAATCTATCATGAATGCTGCTGCCAGACTCATTCACCTTAAGGCTCGGTTCACACTGCTGTGCTGTGAATTTGTTCCATTTTTTGATCTGTGTGAGGTGCAAATTTACAGCGATTTTACTTTAAATTTACCGCGATTTTACCGCGAATTTCAGGAGTTGGACATAGCTGCGATTTATATTCTAGCCAATGGAATCATAATGTAAAAAAAAAAAAAAAAAAGGTGTTAACTTCCTGTGTACTTCCTGGTTTTTGTGGAGAGTAGTGTGGTGGAATTCGCACATATGTGAACCATCAATGCGATTCAAGAACGATTTACATTGATGTCTATGGAGACTAAATTCGCAAAGCAGTAAACTCGCACAAGATCCTTTTTTTCATCGTATCACATTCATAGAGGAATCGCAACGCATGTATGGGAACGAACGTCATTGAAAACAGTGACTTTAGGGATGACATGTGAATTTAAAGTTTTTTTAACGCATTGCATTCGTTATGAACTCGCATCAGTGTGAACCGGGCCTAACAGCAATTCAGTGTCTGCTACCCTTCTCTGCCAATTCCTCCACTGGCTTCCGCTCACCCAAACAAATTGAATTCAAACAACTTACAAAGCCATTCACAACTCTGTCCCCAGCCACATCACTAACCTAGTCTCAAAATACCAACCCAGTTGTACTCTTCGTTTCTACCAAGACCTCCTGCTCTCTAGCTCCCTTGTCAGGGCTCTCTGATTCCTCCTGTATTAAATTGTATGGTAACGTTACTGTCTGCGCTCATGTTGTAAAGGGCTGCGCAATCATTTATGACAGGGAAATTAAAGAACACTAAGCAAATATTGTACGTGAAAGGCTGAAAATAGAACCCTACACTTTGAGGTTTTATAATAAAATGATTAAAACCATTTGGACCTGTTAAAAAATGCCTACAATATGATATTACAGAAATCACTGGTAATACTAAAAGAACAGGAAAATAAAAATGATTTTGAATTCTCTCTAAGCCTAGGTGATACAAGATTTTTAAACATCACATATTATTAATTAGTATCCTATTTTATGTGACATTAAAAACTGACAGTAGATTTCCACAACCAGTGGATTGTTGGAACACATAGCTGGAAGAAAGTTAAAATCTGGGATAAGCATATATTAGATTAAATACAAGAAGCATGTGTATTCTTCCGTGAATCTTGGTGTGCTTTGTGTATTTTTTGAGCAGTAATCCAGTGTGAAACTTTGCCTCTGTGCAGGAGTTTCCTGTAATAAAGACCGGCCACTGCTTCTCTCTCTCTCCTTGTGCAGTGTGACTAGTCTTGTGTCTGCCCCTAGTGTAGTTTTCTGAAGGCAACCTGTAGAGGGTGGACCGGCTGAGTCCCTTCCAAAGTTCTATTTTTTGCACTGTAATGATGTCACCACTACTTTTACAAGGCAATATTGAAATTTGCACAGGCGTTTGGTGTACACAAAGTTGATATATATCCTTTTTGGCTACTAAGGAATATAGTTGAATGCAAGGTTTTGTGCCTGGAGTTTTAGGGTATTCTTTGACAGTAGTCACGGTGAAAATAAAGAGCTCTGCATGTTAAAGCCACAGGATAGGGAAAACAGGTGATGCTTATAGCAACTAATCAGACTTCAGCTTTTGTATAATATGCACTAGAACTGCTAACAGCTGTAATCTGATTGGTTGTTATAATTTTTACTATGCCAGCTAAAGCTGTAAAGAGTTACTAAAGGAACAGAGAAAGTGCAAAGGCTACACCTATATAATACAGGGGTAAAATATTTGCTTTGGGACCCCTCCCTGCAGACTGCTTCATATAATGTCAGTGACAACTTATCTTTGAGACATCTCTGCAGCTCTTGGCAATAAAACCCTTTAATGGGACGCTAATTTTTCATTTTTAGTGACCTCTCAGTGCAGCATTATGCACAGTTATCACTCAGATTCTATTAAGCAGAGACTAATGTCCATCCAAGTCCCAGCTCTCAGATTCAACTCTGCTTGCTCTGCACAACGCACAATCCCCAGCTTCTGATAATGTTCTGCACTGGTCCCCTGTGAGGCATTGCTGCTAACGCCGGCTCATGACCATTCAACCTCACATACACACACAAGACGGCTTCCTTAAAGAGGCCGCAGCTCTAAGCATTTGAAACCTGGGAATCCATTTACTGTCACCCCATGTTGCACTCAGCTGTGGAGTAAATGCAGCCATGACTAAAATATGGCTATTGAATACATGTAAACCAGATGCTAAAATGAATTATATTCAGTTTGCTGTGACTATTTTATATCAACTGTAGCTACCTTATACTATGTGGCAGGCCAGAGTTTGTCATTTTCTTTTACTCTCAGGAGGTATTATGGGATTAAAGTATACGGAGGAAGAGGGGGCAGGGACTGTGGGCGATGCCCATAGAATTAGTAACCCAATGACATTATTTTAATCAAAGCTTTTATTTACCTATTTCTTGTTGAGTGCCATTCTCTTTATAAGAAATAGTCATCTGCATCCATAACTTTAAATTTGACATAATATTTAAAGGAGAAAACTATTAGGACCACATCTGAGCACTCCATTGTGCAAAATAAAGACCCAATCACAAAGCACACCAAGATGCCCAATCATTATGACCTCTGGGAAAATGTTGTGCTACTTGTTATGGATCTCATGTATGTGAAAACTGAGTGAAAAGCAAAGTCTTGCTAAGTCAAACCCATGTAAGCCATACTTACATGGGTTTTAGTTCAGATACAGTCAGGTCCATAAATATTGTGACATCGACACAATTCTTTTCTTTTTGGCTCTATACACAACCACAATGGATTTGAAATGAAACAAACAAGATGTGCTTTAACTGCAGACTTTCAGCTTTAATTTGAGGGTATTTACATTCAAATCAGGTGAACGGTGTAGGAATTACAACAGTTTGTATATGTGCCTCCCACTTTTTAAGGGACCAAAAGTAATGGGACAGATTAACAATCATCCATCAAACTTTTACTTTTTAATACTTGGTTGCAAATCCTTTTCAGTCAATTACAGCCTGAAATCTGGAATGCATAGACATCACCAGACGCTGGGTTTCATCGCTGGTGATGCTCTGTCAGGCCTCTACTGCAACTGTCTTCAGTTCCTGCTTGTTCTTGGGGCATTTTCCCTTCAGTTTTGTCCTCAGCAAGTGAAATGCATGCTCAATCAGATTCAGGTCAGGTGATTGACTTGGCCATTGCATAACATTCCATTTATTTCCCTTAAAAAACTCTTTGGTTGCTTTCGCAGTATGCTTCGGGTCATTGTCCATCTGCACTGTGAAGCGCCGTCCAATAAGTTTTTAAGCATTTTGCTGAATATGAGCAGATAATATTGCCCGAAACACTTCAGAATTCATCCTGCTGCTTTTGTCAGCAGTCACATCATCAATAAATACAAGAGAACCAGTTACATTGGCAGCCATACATGCCCACGCCATGACACTACCACCACCATGCTTCACTGATGAGGTGGTATGCTTTGGATCATGAGCAGTTCCTTTCCTTCTCCATACTCTTCTCTTCCCATCATCTGGTACAAGTTGATCTTGGTTACATCTGTCCATAGGATGTTGTTCCAGAACTGTGAAGGCTTTTTCAGATGTTGTTTGGCAAACTCTAATCTGGCTCTCCTGTTTTTGAGGCTCACCAATGGTTTACATCTTGCGGTGAACCCTCTTTATTCACTCTGCTAAAGTCTTCTCTTGATTGTTGACTTTGACACACATACACCTACCTCCTGGAGAGTGTTCTTGATCTGGCTAACTGTTGTGAAAGGTGTTTTCTTCACCAGGGAAAGAATTCTACGGTCATCCACCACAGTTGTTTTCCGTGGTCTTCCGGGTCTTTTGGTGTTGTTGAGCTCACCGGTGCAATCTTTCTTTTTAAGGATGTTCCAAACAGTTGATTTGGCCACACCTAATGTTTTTGCTATCTCTCTGATGGGTTTGCTTTGTTTTTTCAGCCTAAGGATGGCTTGCTTCACTGACAGTGAGAGCTCTTTGGATCTCATATTGAGAGTTGACAGCAACAGACTCCGTATGCAAATAGCACACTTGAAATTAACTCTGGACCTTTTATCTGCTCCTTGTAAATGGGATAATGAGGGAATAACACACACCTGGCCATGGAACAGCTGAGCAGCCAATTGTCCCATTACTTTTGGTCCCTTAAAAAGTGGGAGGCACATATACAAACTGTTGTAATTCCTACACCGTTCACCTGATTTGGATGTAAATACCCTCAAATTAAAGCTGAAAGTCTGCAGTTAAAGCACATCTTGTTCGTTTCATTTCAAATCCATTGTGGTGGTGTATAGAGCCAAAAAGATTATAATTGTGTCGATGTCCCAATATTTATGGACCTGACTGTAGTTTCTTTCTCAGTTCAAAAACATACTGATAGGTTAACTTACATCCACGCAAACTGGTCCTAGTGTATGTAGATGTCTGTATGACTATGTTATGGTTATTAGACTAAAGTCACTCTCCAGGCTGGGACTAGTGTGAGCAATCAGTAGTCTCTGCTTACAGAATATGTAGGTCCATATGAATAAATTAAAAAAAGTAACTGCTACTTATGCTATATGATTGGTTGTTTTGGGCAACGTCTCCACTTTACATCCCCTGGGCTTATGGCAAGCAGCCATGGATATCTCCAGGAAGACTGGCCACCACTATTATAATACATCTTTGCCTCCCTCTTTCCACCATTCTCAGGTCCGAACATGCTCCTTCACAATGAGGCACTAATACTTCAGCCTAATAGTCAGATTTTTACTCTCTAAAATAACTTTTCTTTTTTGCTGATGGCTTTTATGCTTGATCCTTTCTTAAAGACGACGGGCCTGTTTGGGACACAGCCTGCGGCAAAAGAACTCAAAACCTCCTGAATAGAGCATTTTGTTATCAGCATTATCAAAGAATGCGGCTAGAACAACTGGCAGTGCAATCAGCGCAGCATCACTGGCTACAGTTACCTCATTACATTGCTATTTAAAGGGATTTTTGACAAATGACTGGTTTCTGGTTTTTAGTAGGCTTTTTCCAGAGGTCAGAAAGCTTGCTTAACCCTTTCCCACCTGAGATATGGAGTCTAGCAATGTTCTAAAGTTCTAAGGAGTGCTGTTGGCAGCTACATGATGGATTCTCCTGGGTGCACTGGCACTGGTTAGTACAGGAATGTGCAGTTTCATCTCTTAAATCACTTACAATCTCTCACACAGGCCCTAATTGTTGGGGCAAATAGCAAACTGCATACTGCAGGATCCCATAACAACCAAAAAATTGTCTCACACTGTAGGCCCACTGTAAACTACTCAAAGCTGATATTGTATTACTCTTTTGTAACTCAATTCACAGCTTTTCACATTTATTAAAATCTAGGAAAGCTTCTTAAAGGACATTAAGTGCAACAGGTTAACCCAAGGCATACATTCATTCATAAGTCCAACACCATTCTAAATAAACCTTAAGGCCTGTTGCACGTTGATGCCTAAAAACACAATATTTTTAGGCATACAAGCATTTTTTTACTGATGTAAAGGCAGTCCATTATTTTTAATGTGATTGTACACACAGGCGCATAAACATGCGCTGCATATAGATCAATAAAAAACAAACAAAATAAAACCCTTCCTTGCTAGACAGTATTTTACACAAACATATGGATGTATTACACATTCCAACAAAAGCTAGAAGTATTTTTACGCATGTGTGTGTGAAAACGCATAAATAAGCGCATTTATTATACTGCCCAGCCTCACGTTTTTATTCAGGAATTTTCTGCTAGGAACTTGAAATGAGCGGAACATTCGCACTGCTATTGATAATCTCCATTTAAACAAATGCCAATTGGCTGGCTGCCATTCTAATCCACTGGCTTCAGCACTTTCTGAATCACTCGGCAAGAACGGGTGTGCAGATCAGGAAATATGACTTTACTCTCACTAGGAGATAAAACTGTCCTAAAGGAAACATGTAGGCTTAATTGCTGACTTTACATTGAACAGAGAGCAGGTTAGCATAGTAGCCAGGTGAAGGTCTCATTTTTAGAAGGGTTCAGAAATGGCAGGCTCCATGTTTCTGTCAAGAATTTTCACTTTAAGCCAGTTCATACTTGTTCTGAGGCAACAACTCAGAGGGTACTGAAGTTAGATTCCAACAATACACTTCATAACTAGATATGCAGCAATGTTATCCGTTTTACAGCAAGTATAAGGTTTGCAGTCAGAGAATTGTAATGTCAGTGATCAGTGAAAGTGTACGGCAGTAAAATGTCAGTAAAGACTAAAGACACTTGAACATCGATCAACCGAAAGAGGAAAATATTTTATATTGAAATTCAAGCACAAATGGTAAAAGCAAAAATGGATTTTCTGCTGCCTGTATAAAATGTGGCTTGTGGACTGTCAGTTTTATAAACTCCTTTATTTTAGAGCAGGAGATAGACTAATGCCAACCTGAGACTATCATACACAGTTAAAGCCTAACTCTAGCCAACAAGTTTCAGATACAATGTGGGAGACATAAAGCGCATCTGTAGCCAAATTTGTTTTTCCAGTTTTGGATGGAGCGGGGAAGGATTACAATTCCTATTTGGGTTTTACTGCTATCAATAGCTTTGTAAGAGAGATTTCCCCTCACTTCCTGTTCTAGTTTTACCATACAAGAAATGAGAGAAACTCTCTAATAGCACCACAGACAGTTATATTAATTTTAGTTAACTAGGGGGGTGCTAGAACCCCTGTCAGCCTTTTATCGCTGTCTGTTTCCCTGTTGCAGATTCTCTCTCACCTCCTGTCTGGTAAAAAAAAGATGTCACCAGGACAGGAAGAGAAGATAAATCTCATTTAACAGACATGTGTCTGTTGATACCTGCCGACATCCAATCCACTAGAAACAGATGGATGGGGATCCATTCCCCACCTGTCTGGCAGATCGGATCAGATGGCAGTTGGGTGTAAACAGACAGTCAGTCCGTTTACATCTGACCAACCATAGAGAAGAGCCAGCCATCTGCCTGCTCAGCAGGGATCAGTGGACAAATTTCCCGCTGGGCAGGTGGACTCCAACTGAGCCCGCCCATGTGGAAAGGGCCTAACAGAGAGATTTTCCCTTACTACCTGTCCCTGTGATGCGTCTGCAAGAAATAGAGGCAGAATCGTCACCAGAACAAGACAGAACAGACAACAATAAAAACTATGTCAGAAAGTCTAACCCTTTAAAGAAATTACTTGACTGGCAGTTATAGAAAATATCCCCCCAATGTATATAGAGATGGCAATAAAAACTTGACAGTGGCTCTAACTATGTATCCAAAAAAAACACTGGAGTTAGGCTTTATTAAGGGCATGGTTCTGATGTCACAGTGTGTGTACCAAATCAACTGGTATCCTTTTTGCTCAGGACAGCCTGCAGTTTCTGAACCACATCTTATGCTGTAGGTCTATTTATTTTTATTGTTGTCAGTAGGGTGCCTTGCCTTCTAGTGCCACACTGATTTTAGACGGGCTCGCAACAAGGCCTAAGGGTTGTTCCATAAAGTATTGTGTATACGGGCACTTTGTTTTCTTTTCTTACCTGTACAAGTCAAAGTCGATGCAAAAGCAACTTAAAGCAACTCAGAACCACCACAGAAGTAACACAACAGCATATCAAATTCAAGCTAATAATTCCTGTGTATATTTGCTTCATGTCAGTTTCTCTAGATGACATAAGACCGACTCTGACCCACGTGTCCACTGTTGGTATAGGATGTCTCAGACAAAGTTATCTAGCTTCCTGCTACTAACTATCCTCTATAGGCCTACACCAAAACTGACCTAGGTCTTAATGTCTCCACTAAACATAAAGTTTTTTTTCTTGGGAAATGCTACTCAGGAAACCCTTCCATTGTTCACTTTGTAGAACAGTCTTGGATAGCTTTGATTATACACCATATAGGGAATGTTTGGCTGCCATGATATAAACAGTATAATTTTACACCTCTTTTACAGCAAACAGACATTTCCTGGGAAGTTTCTGTCTTTTACAACAAAGAACAAACTATTTGCACTAACTCTAAATGCAAAACATGGGTATTCTTTACTAACATAGTATATATTGCCTGTATGTAGAGGTGAGTGAAAAATAACAAATATATGCATCTCAATCTTAACTGTGACACATTCTCAAAAATCACACGAAAGTTCTCCTATCTATGTTCAATGTGCAAACTAATATTGCAGTGTTTGGCCAATTCAATCCATGCCTTATTCCTTTTATACCTACAAAATAATATTTATATATGTATAGGTGTAAAAAAATGAAAGTAGAGCTAAAGGCAAACCCCTGTCCATTTTGTGTAATCTGTGTACCATTGGGGAGAATCCTGTTCATTTCCTGCCCCATAGCCAAAGCCAGAAGTGAGAGAGTATCTCTGAAAAGTGAGGGAACCCCTGGTTGTCACCACAGTCTCTAGCATTAGCATTAGAACTATTTGAAGATTTCCCCTCTATTCTTGTTCTGGTGACAACCTAAAATATTGGATTACTTTCACTTTCTCTCTTTGTAAAAACAGTAAACAGGACAGATAGAGAGGGTGAATCTCCCTAATAAGATACAGACAGCAATAAAAAAAAACCCAGCAGGTGTTCTAATCCCTCTCCACTCTATCCAAAACTGAAAAAATCTTTGCCTTTAACTACTCTTTAAATTTGAGCGTTATAGGCTGAATTCACAAAGCTAGCAAAAGCTAGCTTACAAAGCTAAGGATCCTTATTCTCAGAAAAAATGACAATTCGTTTTCATGAGTCTTATGAGATTTGTAGGTTATAGTCACATGGCCAAAAATAAAGTTTCTTATCCTTGTGCTATAGCTTAGTGAATTGAGCCTTGTGTCTTCCAGAAATCCAAATCAGTTCAATTCATTAGTTTTGGGAGGCACATATATCTGCATGTACTCAGTGTTTTGTGATTTGCTGTAGAATGGAGAGATTCATCTTTATATGTCCACCATCAGCCTTTATACACATAAGCTCCAAAGCCTTGTACTTGATGCATGTTTCTACAACCATCTAGATGTTCATTAGTGCAAAGCACTGTAATATAATTTTAATGCCAGTAGAAAAAATATATATTGACAGGAAGCACATATTTTATTTTGATTATTGCTTTGCCAATATAAAGTCAATAACTAATATCAGAAGCAGCCAATCACTACAAGTAATTCACATTTACAGCTCTGCCATGTGACCTTACCATTAGGTACTAGTTATTTGCTGACACAAGAACAGGGGATACCATCATCTATTTTCCTGTTCTTTTTACAGATAAGATTGCAACCTTTAGAATAGCCATCAATCATACACACATTATGCAATTTATAAAGCAATATTTTACACAATAAAATAATTTCCATCATCATAGGAATGGATTAATTCTTTGAGTTACTGTGTATTATTTACTACCCTATACATGAACTTCTAAATATAAGTTATTCTTTTCTAGGTGAACAATGTATGAGGCAAACTAATTGTGGTAACACTTCCGATGATGGTGTTATTTGAGGTCAGATCCTAAAGAAATTGAACTTGGAGTATGCACTGTATATGATGCACATCTGCCCTTGGGAAACCAGACACCGCTCGCCATGGGTCAGGCTGCTTCTCACAACTTTCCTTAGGGTGTATAACTACTATGGATCATTACACCATCCCCGGATTCCTTAATGAAATGAAATTTAATAGAAGTTCACATTGTCAGAGAGGCAGAGATTACACAGTATGCACTGACTAGGCCTGGAGACACAAAGCAGATTTGCATCAGTACCACGGAGTGATTTTCAGTACAATGCCCATGCTAATTGATACTTTTTAAGCTTACAATTCTCCTATTCTTCTTCATGACAAAAATGGACTTGGGGGAAGTGTATGGGAGGGAGAAACACAACGAGAGAGGTGGAGAAGAGCGTTAAATGCCTCTATGTGATACTCATGGATGCTCCTCTTTATGTGATAAGGTTCAGCGGCTCTCAGAAGGATTCACAGTTTGCGACTCTTTATCAGATACTCCCAGTTCATTACAGTGGAATAAATGAACAATCCCAGAATCCGCACCAGAAAAATAACACTAATTGGTCCCAAAGGTGAATTTGGTTCCGTCAGTGAAATCAAATATAGGACAGTGTCCCGCTGCTCGCATTCTACATCACACTGCGCACAAGGGAGACCTCTAAATTACATACTATAATTGACATCTGATATCAAACCACATCAGTGAATATCTTTATTAGCATCAAAATCTCTCGCAAACAGAGCTTCTTCTATGTTATTAAACAGAACTTGTTCTAGGTGTTGCCTCACTAATTAGGATGAGCCTGAGGAAGGAATCTGGGTTGTGTTAAATTAATTGTAATGAGCATGAAAATTAGCAGAGCAAACTGCATCAATTTTCAATAGACGGTCTCCCTTTCACGCGGAGAGCAAAAATGGATATCACCATGAATTAACTAAAACCTTTTCAAGTGCCTGCCAACCTGGAGTCACAGCAACCTACAAATACCACTCACAGGTTTTTCTTGGATGTTAATGAGAGCATTTGATAGGAGACTGTAAGTGTACAGTGGCAAAGAGGGCGTACCTTGAGTGGCAAGGTGCCAACGCATGCAGATTTTCATTTATTTTTAAGTATTCCATGATATTCCTGGAATAGAAAAGTGGAACTCATTAGTGATATATTAGTGTCCAAGAGGACCAGTTGGTAAAATGCCCATCGTTAACCATGTGATATGTCTTTGTTTGTTTGTGATCCTAAATAATCAGGATACATAACGAGAAAGGCTGAATTATATGATCCTAATGTGCCATGCAGTGCTGGTAATATACAGGGTGAGGTGATAAAACAATGAGATTTATCAAGAGAGTTAAAAGGTTCTAATTGCACAGGAGGTACTGGGAAAGCTTATTGTTGAAAGTCCCGTATACAAGATTTGAGAACAACCTTTCTACATGTACAGCCTGGAGCAGAATGCAGCACCCTGCCGAAGCATGCTCCCTAAATACAATGTCGCTTTTGTGGCTGTCAAGGCTGATAATGTTCATAGTTGTGTATATAGTGCCACAGGTGAGCTTGTCTCTCCTCCTGTCCTCATCCTAGTCCACTGCATAGAAATAAATGCAGATGCTAACATATATGGCTACTGACATTGATTTAGATTAACTACCCGTGGCACAATTTGGTTGTTTCTACATAATTCACCTATCTAGCAACTTTTCTATCAGTGCTCATGGGCATCTTCTGCGTACTTCATATTGCACACACACTGGGGTTGATTTACTAAAGGCAAATAGACTGTGCACTTTTCAAAGTGCAATTGCTCTCTGCAAAGTACAGTTGCTCCAAAGCTTACTAAATGAGGATTACTTTACAAAGAATACCGAATAACATGCAAGGAAACATTTAAAAAAACAGCATTTTTGCTTGCACATGATTGGATGATGGAAGTCAGCAGAGCTTCTGTTCATTTGCTAGGCTCTGGAGCAATGCTCTTGTGGAGTACAACTGCACTTTACAAAGTGCACTGTCTATTTGTCTTTAATAAATCAACCCCATTGCTTATAGGTTGTAACCTTTAACAATGAGCTTATCTCTGCCCTGTCAGTGAGGACAGTGAGGAACCAGAAGAGCATTGCCAGCCTACCTGATCAACATTTAATCTATACAGTATTTAGAGTGTTTAAGTTGCAATTCTTTCCAGCTCAATATTCATACATTAGATTCAAAACTAGTTCATAATAGACAGAAAACGCCCTCTGTATAAAGGTTCTTTATTGGGCCATATTACTGGTCTCCTTCAACAATTTTTCAGCTATTCAAACATTGTCTATTACAACATTTATAATCCAGGAACATCACTGACCTTGTACAGTATCGTAGGCCACAAATGTATATAGATATCTGTGTCTTTTGCTATTTTACCTAAATACTGGTAGGTAAAATTAAACACGTTACAGGCCTTCACAAAATCCTGCAAAGACATCATGACACAGGAACCCTTTTAGCACATGGCAATGTTTTCAGACTGCCTATCCAAGCCTGTGACCATATGATCCTGCTAAGGGCAGAGAGGGGTTGATTTACTAAAGGCAAATCAGGGGCAGATCCAGAGTCTTGACTCGGGAGGGGCACTGACAGAAAATATGTTTTTTTGCGGGCAATTTATCGGGGAAATGGCTGGTGGTGGCGCTTCAATCATTCTGACACCATGGTTGTTATGGTGTCAGGATGATTGAAGCGCATTATTTCTATTATTACATTGGAGTATAAAATGAAATGGTTCAACTCACCATAATGCAGAATCAGTGGGAGCCGAGTGTGCCACCGTCGCCTGCCACACATTGCGAATTGTCACTTGCCTGCCACCAGATGCAGATTGTCACTTGCCACGTCACCTGCCATATGTTGCGGATTGTCACTTGCCATATATTGCAAATTGTCATTTGGTACATCACCTGCCACACGTTGTGGATTGTCACCTGCCACATCTTGTGGATTGTCACTTTGCCACGTCACCTGCCACATGTTGCGGATTGTCACTTTGCCACGTCACCTGCCACACGTTGCAGATTGTCACTTTGCCACGTCACCTGCCACACGTTGTGGATTGTCACTTTGCCACGTCACCTGCCACACGTTGTGGATTGTCACTTTGCCACATCACCTGCCACACGTTGCAGATTGTCATTTTGCCCCATCACCTGCCACAAGTTGCGGATTGTCACTTTGCCAGGTCACCTGCCACACGTTGCAGATTGTCACTTTGCCACATCACCTGCCACATGTTGCGGATTGTCACTTTGCCATGTCACCTGCTACACATTGCAGATTGTCACTTTGCCACGTCGCCTGCCACACGTTGCGGATTGTCACTTTGCCCCATCACCTGCCACAGGTTGTGGATTGTCGCTTTGTCCCATCACCTGCCACACGTTGCGGATTGTCACTTTGCCACTTCACCTGCCACACGTTGCGGATTGTCACTTTGCCCCATCACCTGCCACACGTTGCGGATTGTCACTTTGCCATGTCACCTGCCACATGTTGTGGATTGTCACTTGCCTGCCACCAGATGCAGATTGTCACTTGCAACGTCACCTGCCATATGTTACGGATTGTCACTTGCCATACATTGCAAATTGTCATTTGGTACATCACCTGCCACACGTTGTGGATTGTCACCTGCCACACCTTGCGGATTGTCACTTTGCCATGTCACCTGCCACATGTTGCAGATTGTCACTTTGCCACGTCACCTGCCACACGTTGCAGATTGCCACTTTGCCACGTCACCTGCAACACGTTGTGGATTGTCATTTTGCCACGTCACCTGCCACAGGTTGTGGATTGTCACTTTGCCCCATCACCTGCCACACGTTGCGGATTGTCACTTTGCCCCATCACCTGCCACACGTTGCGGATTGTCACTTTGCCCCATCACCTGCCACACGTTGCAGATTGTCACTTTGCCACGTCACCTGCCACATGTTGCGGATTGTCACTTTGCCACGTCACCTGATGCACGTTGCAGATTGTCACTTTGCCACATCACCTGCCACACGTTGCAGATTGTCACTTTGCCCCATCACCTGCCACAGGTTGTGGATTGTCGCTTCACCACATCACCTGCCACACGTTGCAGATTGTCACTTTGCCACGTCACCTGCCACATGTTGCGGATTGTTACTTAGCCCCATCACCTGCCACACGTTGCGGATTGTCACTTTGCCATGTCACTTGCCACACGTTGCGGATTGTCACTTGCCTGCCACCAGATGCAGATTGTCACTTTGCCACATCACCTGTCACACCTTGCAGATTGTCACTTGCCTGCTAAGGTGGTGTTTGCTTGTCTTTTGCTATCCCAGAGTCAGGCAGCAGAGAGATAATGTAATCTCTCTGCTGCCCACGCTGTCTGCACAGTGAGGGCGGAAGTTACTGCAGGGATGCAGGGCAGGCGCGGGGTGGTGAGAGATGATCTCATCTCTCTGCTCCTCCGCCCCCCAGCTAGCTGATTGGGCAACTGTGCGCTCGCCGCTCACACTGACCGATCCAGTTTTCTCACACTCACCAGCCCACAAGCCACCACCCAGACCGCCCGCAAACCGCGCCGCCCAGCTCGCTCCCTCTCTTACCCAGCTGTGGAGGCGCCAGGGAGCCGCCCACTCTCACCCGTTCGTGGAGACGCCTGCTCTCTCACCTGCCCGGCAACACATTTCCCGGGGGTGGCAATTGCCCCGTTGCCCCCCCTGGATCCCCCTCTGAGGCAAATAGACTGTGCACTTTGCAAAGTGCAGTTGTTCCAGAGCTTAGTAAATGAGATAAACTTCACTTTGCAAAAAATACCCAATCCTGTGCAAGGAAAATAAAATATAAAAAACGGCATTTTTGCTTGCACATGATTGGATGATGGGAGTCAGCAGAGCTTCTGCACATTTACTAAGCTCTTAGCTTCATGAAATAAGTTGTACTCATGACAAAACAGCTGGGAGTGAATAAACTTAATGCATAATCCCAAGAGTGGGGTAAGGGAAATTCTCAGTGCTCCTCATTATGAGAGCCAAAATGAACCTTGCAGCAGCTTCTGGAACTGGAAGATTAGACAAGTGATGGATCCTTCGTTTAAAATGCAGCTGTTTTATGCTGCTTTAGTAATTAATTCTTTTTCCAATAGCGTATTGATTAAGCGTAGACCCTGATATAGTTCAAACTGAAAATGATCTCTGGTGGCTGCAGTGATGCTGGAGGAGTCAATGAAAACTTCCTAGAACTGCAACACAGGTCTGTCCAGGGAAGAGCAGTTTTTCGCTCATAAATTAGTCAGGCCATGTGCGGTGGTGCTGCTGTGTTAGCCGATCCTTGCTTTTGTCCTGACGCTTGCTGACTCGCTTTTCAGCTTGCTCGCTTTTGTACTGTCACACACAAAGTCAGTAATGCAGCTGGAGCTGCTCTGAACTTGCACTAAAGGTACACAACCATTCCTACAAACTACATTCCTTTCTTTTTCTTTTTTATTCCTGTAATGTACAGCTGCAACTTCCAGAAAAAGCAGAAATCTACAGGATGCCCCAGGGACCTAACTAACAGAGAAATCAGTGCTTGGGTGTACAGGCAGTTTGTGCTATGACTAAAAAAAAAAAAAGAGCAATCCTTAAAGACCTCTTCATGAAAATGTCCTTACGGGACATAATACTGCCCTACATTTTCTGCAATAACCCATAAAAATCCTTTTCTGTGAAAGGAAAATATGATGGAAGTGCAGAATGTCTATGGTGATAACTTGTGAATTTATGTTGAAGAAAGATTTTTCAGCACTGGTAACGTTATAGACTCAGGGATTGGTGATTCCTTCAGAATAATGGGAATTTATAATGACAGCGAGAGATGATTTTGTAAGCAGGATCAGCAGTTTTGTTCCAAAGAGAAAGGCCTCTAGTTATGGCTGCATCTTACCTCTTCTGTGTCTGGAAGCCAGGACTTTTACAAATGTCATGTAGATGAAGCAGACGGAATAGAAACCAATTCTCAGGAGGCTTTTCCTAGCTTCCTGTCTCCTATACATGTCTGCCATGTTTCTGGATCCCCTGCAGACTTGACCTATGACCTCACCTTTGTCCCTGAGCTTTCCATACTGTTTATGATGAACTGGGACTGGCCTGCAGTACCCAGAACCACACAAAACCATTATGATTTGTGGGTCTTAGTTTATTCTGAAAAGTACAAATAAAAGGAAAAAAGGAAGTAAAAAGGTCACTCCAGGTTATGGTTAGAGTCATTGCTGAAGACCGGTCATCAAAATATTATTCTCTTCCTGGTGAATATGAAGATGTGGGAGGCAAAGTAATTGTGCTCTGCATGAAGGTTTTAACCCCATACATACCAGAATTGAATACTGCATATTTCAAAGCCAATTCTTACTTCTATATGTGGGCCAATACCATGGATAATGTAAAGTATATCACATTTTCATGGATCATTTCAAGCATGTTCGTTTATTAATATCGACCCCCTTGAGGAACAGAATTGACCTTGACTTGGGTCAGCAATTTATTACCTGGGAAGAGGAAATCATAAGATAGGCCTTGGAATTATTCCCAAAGGATCATGACTGTAATTGTACAGGTAATGTCTAAAGAAGGTGAAAGCTGCCAATAATTAAAAACTCCTTTTCTCTACTGTTATATTTCCAGTAAGGTTGGAACATCCTTTGAGGAGGAACAATCATGCTAAACTAATATATTTTATATATAACAAATTAAGTGAAGCGATAATGCAATATATTTTCTTTTACAGATATACACACACTTTTAATAATAAATATTACTTGCAAACCTCTGCCTCTCTGGCAACATTTACAACATTTTTCTTAAACTGACCTTTGAGATCCAATCAAAATCAGAGAAATGTAAATGTGCAATGGGGGGATGTTAAATAACTCATAGAGCCGTCTAATACAGAAACGATAACCCAAATTATCATGTTTTTTCAGGGAGGCACAGGACTTTTGGACACTTTAGACACTTTAGTTTGAGATTAGAAGAACGTGGTAAAGGTGTGGCACGCACATATAAATCTAAACAAACCATATAAAATAACATAGTATCAAATAATAAAGTGAATGAATCAAAAAGTCGAATATGACATAATCCCAACACCAATGTTTCTTCAGTGCAAATCTCCTGTGCCTTCACCACTTGTGTTTAAGGTATAGATGTACACTCACCAGAGATGTTTGACCCCCTTTTAGAGGTAGGTCAAAAAGTGCTCTTGCCCTCAAAGGCTACAATTACCCTGGTATTAGACTCCAGAATAGCCCTCCGGTATTTATGGTGGTTATGAGTAAAATAACCAGACAGGAGACATGATGGCAAATTTCATTGTGTAGTATTTAATTAAAAAGGTTAAGAATACAAAGAATAATATTGCACTCACAAGTATTAGTGCCTATATACCAGCGCCAGTGATTACAGCGTGTGCGGAGATGGATGGCTTCACCAGACCTGTCAGAAGCCGGTGTGCATTCCAAGCCTAGCTTTAGATTCCAGCCCGGAAGTGACAGACCACACTTGAATATATGAGTGCCACACCTTTATCACTTTCTTCTAATTCCTATGGGTGGATTCATTCCATTTAAAAGGGCAGTCACATCTATTTGATGCTTATTATTTAAATATACAGAGGCGCCATACACTGGTCTACTTTTTCATTACTTTAGGTTGAAAGTTGCTGGCATCATTTCACCCAATCATATGTGTCATGCTTAGGGATCTAATTTTTTGCACTTTATAAAGTGATAATGCATGTTTATGTACAGTATCTCACAAAAGTGAGTACACCCCTCACATTTTTGTAAATATTTTATTATATCGTTTCATGTGGCAACACTGAAGAAATTACACTTTGCTACAATGTAAAGTAGTGAGTATACAGCTTGTATAACAGTGTAAATTTGCTGTTCCCTCAAAATAGCTCAACACACGGCCATTAATGTCTAAACTGCTGGGAACAAAAGTGAGTACACCCCAAACTGAAAATGTCCAAATTGGGCCCAATTAGCCATTTTCCCTCCCCGGTGTCATGTGCCTCATTAGTGTTACAAGGTCTCAAGTGTGAATGGGGAGCAGGTGTGTTAAATTTGGTGTTATCGCTCTCACTCTCTCATACTGGTCACTGGAAGTTCAACATGCCACTCATGGCAAAGAACATGGCATGGCAACATGCCATGGCAACATGCCACTCATGGCAAAGAATTCTCTGAGGATCTGAAAAAAATAATTGTTGCTCTACATAAAGATGGCCTAGGCTATAAGAAGATTGCCAAGACCCTGAAACTGAGCTGCAGCATGGTGGCCAAGACCATAAAGTGGTTTAACAGGACAGGTTCCACTCAGAACAGGCCTCACCATGGTCGACCAAAAAAGATGAGTGCATGTGCTCAGTGTCATATCCAGAGGTTGCTCAGACTATATGCCGCATACTGCATCAAATTGGTTTGCATGGCTGTCATCCCAGAAGGAAGCCTCTTCTAAAGATAAAGCCTGCAAACCGTTTGCTGAAGACAAGCAGACTAAGGACATGGATTACTGGAACCATGTCCTGTGGTTTGATGAAACCAAGATAAACTTATTTGGTTCAGATTGTGTCAAGCGTGTGTGTCGGCAACCAGGTGAGGAGTACAAAGACAAGTGTGTCTTGTCTACAGTCAAGCATGGTGCTGGGAGTGTCATGGTCTGGGGCTGCATGAGTGCTGCCGGCAAAGGGGAGCTACAGTTCATTGAGGGAACCATAATTGCCAACATGTACTGTGACATACTGAAGCAGAGCATGATCCCCTCCCTTTGGAGGGCAGTATTCCAACATTATAACGACCCCCAAACACACCTCCAAGACGACCACTGCCTTGCTAAAGAACACCTAAACCTCAACTCCAGATCTATACCCTATTGAGAATCTGTGGGGCATCCTCAAATAGAAGGTGGAGGAGCGCAAGGTCTCTAATATCCACTAGCTCCGTGATGTCATCATGGAGGAGTGGAAGAGGACCAGTGGCAACCTGTGAAGCTCTGGTGAAATTCATGCCCAAGAGGGTTAAGACAAAGATATAATAACATATTTACAAAAATGTGAGGGGTGTACTCACTTTTGTGAGATACTGTATATGCTGTGTCTGTTCATTTGCATAGATGACAGTTCAATGTTAACTTGATAGCTTCTGAATTTGCCTTATAAGTGCCTTAGCTAGTGATGTTATTTTTCTGTTCATTATAAAACAAATGAATCTATGCGTTCAAACACCCACTCCAAATCATTGCTTCGCTAGTCTGATGTACAGATTTTGTTTTGGTAGAATGCAGTTCCTCTGCTCCTCAGTTCTCAGAAGTGATGTGAGAATGCAACATTTCTTAGCAACCTAGCTTTTCTCTCGTCCCTTTCATGTACAATACCTGGGAGGCCCCTGGGAGAAGTTAGGATTATGTCCTGTGTTGTTGGCCTGAAGTGGACTGTGAAAAGTGCTGGTGTCTGGTTCCGCTTAGAGACCAGATAACGGAAGAGCTTAGTTTGATTTTATTTTAACTAGTTTTCCATTTTCGTGTGAGACAGAACAAAGCTGATGAATTCCACACAGAGGAACTGATACAGAGGAAAAAAATGAGAACACTGCCAGTATGAGCAAAGCCTGAATATTCCTTCTCAACACTAGTTTGCTATAAGTTTGCTTACTTGGTTGACACAGTAGTTTAAATGCAAACTGTGTTCATTTTTCATTCCTTTTATCAAATCTGACTTGCAGAATAAACTATTCAGAAGACATCAAAATGATCAACAAATATAAATGCTGCCTGTTATGTAAAGAAAAATAAAATGGAACGCATTAACTCCTACTTGCAATCACAAACTCTTTCTCTCTCTTGGAGATCAGGAACACAATGTTAAGTGTATACTTCAAGGTCCTGTTTTATTCCAGCCTGACAGATATGCCACAATTGCAGCCACAAGTCAGCGTCTAAAATAAACATGTAGGTTATAAATCCTCAGCCCCCTCGCTGTACTTAATTCTTTCAGTAATCAAATGCAAATTGGATCACACTCAAATTTGTGAGTCATTGAAAAAAGAGGTGCATTGGTTGTTACAATGCTAAGCCCTAGGCAGTCCTCCCCCTCTTAACTGGACACATGATCACTGGCTATTTTTGTGCTTAATGGTGCCCACATATTTTGTACACTGTGATCTGGACATTCTGAATAATTATCTAATGGCCATGCCAATAAGCAGTTGGGTGCTCTTTGAAAAACAATGTTTTGCAATGTCACTGGCACATCACAAGTCTACCTGCAGTCTTCTCATCATCCTGCTTTTCTGGAATAGAGATTGGACTTGGGTATAGAAATTATCCTAAAAGTGTAGAAATTGACAGAAACCAGTTTAAGTAAAATCAGCTAGAGATTTATTAATTTCAAGTACAAAAATGTTCACAAAACAGCTGTTCACACCTATGCAAGTTGCAGTTTGCATAATCTCCTAGATTGTAAGCTCTAACGAGCAGGGCCCTCTGATTCCTCCTGTATTAAATTGTATTGTACTTGTACTTGTACTGTCCTCCCTAATGTTGTAAAGCGCTGCGTAAACTGTTGGCGCTCTATAAATCCTGTATAATAATAATAATAATAATCCAGGTTCATTTTGTGTTTTTCAATACTCGTTTTTGATCCGTTGAAGTCTATAGAATCAAAAACCAGAAAAAAGTCCATGGCCCTTTCCATAAAATGCAGAGATGTGAACGAGACCCATAGGAAGCCATGTTAAATGGACTGTAGTGTGTTTCTGCAAAACTGAAAATGGACTAAAACATGCAAAGGTGTGAACCAAGCCTAAAGGTGTAAACCAACATGCTGGACAGGGGATTCTTAGTGGCATATTGATTAAAATCTGCTATATCACTAGCACATATGATCAAAATGGCAAAATATTCCATGGAATATTACTACATTATTGCACAGCGATTGTTTGTATTTTGAAGCATTGTTATATTTTTTATGATCCCGTTGATCTCATTTTTGTCCTACTATTGGAATGGCAGACAGCCTCCAAGAAGCTGTTTGGCTAGGAGACTTTGTAGCAGCAAATATTTACCAGCAATGAGGGTAGGCGAGTATAAAATTTTAGGGGGATAATAGCAAGGATCACATAAAGGACAACTGTACAAAAAGTACAGTTATCCTAAAGGTGGCCAGGAAAAGGAGCTAGCATATTTCTGATATAGCTGCCTTCGGTCTGATAGGGCAACAATCTGAGATAAAAGGAACACTAAGTACAGTTTTATATTATACAATTTCTGTTAATTGGAGATCTTTAAACTGTCTTTGCACAGTACAACCTATGTTATTTTGTCCCTAACAGTAATGGTATGATTAATGCAATAAAAAATACTCCTAATATACTAGGCATATTGGAGGAAATATCTTCCTATGACAGAAGCAGACTATGTTCATGTCATGACTTGTAAAGGACACTTTAATATTTTTTTACATGGGCAATTGAAATGGCAGCATTTTTTCTTTGGAAGTTCTTAGGATGGTCAGACATGCTATAGAGGCAAAGCACACTTAAGATCTTAGTAATTGATTGTAACACAATCTACATGCATTAGACAGAGCTCAGTTAGGTAGTGATTTAGTGGTTTGGGTAGATGCTTTGAACATTAACTGAGGCAGTAGGACCATGTCATTTCTAAAGTGACTGCAAAGTATGTCTCTGTAGTGTTGTAAATTTCATTGAATTTTTGAAAGGCGCAGATACATGGCATCGCGGGACAGGTGGTAAAACGACCTTATTAATTAATATTTGATTAAGGTTTAGCATCTATGGCCAGGGTCAATGCAGAAAGTGTGCACCAACTAATGCTATTATGGCACAATCAGGTGGCAGAAAATGGCTAATTTGTTGCTAGCTAGCTTTGCTGAAAATCCTTAGATACAACCAGCTCAAAACTCTGTATAACATATGCAGGCTGATTTAGTGAAGGTGAGAATGTTCAGTCAGTCAATTATCTATTTAAGTAAAAAACAAATTGCTGTTTACTTATTCATTCACACATGATTGGGTATTTAAACACAGCTCCAGCGTGAAAGTATGATTATGGGAACTACCGTATATGCACATGCAATCTTGTATTTATGTAAAATTTAAATTTTCAGCTGTTGACAGACATGTTTATCAGCAAAACAAGTAAAGTACCAAAATGGAAGATCCAGTAGCTATTGGAAACAGTAAAAATGTAAAGTGCAGAAGAAACTGCAATTGTAAATGTCTGTATACTTAGCATATGGCTGTCCATAGATGGATGGGCACCTCACCAAAAGAAATAGGTGGTGAGATATCTGCCAGTCATTAAGTGTAGTGCTATATCACTAGGGCTCACTGTGGTCTTCTTCCCAACTTGGCCAATGGTTGAATGCACTGCACATGCTATCTGAAACTCTTTAGCAATTCTCTATTGTGCAGGCATTCACTGGTACACAAATAACATTTCTATTGATAAGGAGCATTTGTTATGGTCCTCCGCTTTAACTGATTAACCCCCAGTGTTCATGAGGAGATCGGGATTGTTGCTTATATATACTGGGCCTTGAATCACCATCCTATTATTCTGACCACATACTTGACAATTCTGGTGCTATCCAAGAACTCCCAACCATAAAAATCTGCCATCCCAAGATTCCATTTGCTTCCCAGTTTCAATGGAAACTGAAACAGATACTGTATGACACAACCGTAGTGCCAGCTAAGGGGCAGGATTTCTTGCCAGGTTTGCTCATCTGATCTCCTATGCCTGAGAAAAACTGAAAATTTAGGTGGCAGGTTGCCGTGGTAGAAAGTTGATTGTAGGCTCCAAAACTGCCAAGAATATGGCTAGCATAACTGTTTATTAGTTACCATAACATTGTATCCATAAAGGTATATATTATCATCAGACAGAGTCTCTAGGCAATGCCCATATATGAGTGTGGATTACACAAAGTAAAGAAAGAGACAGACCATTCAGAGAACAATAACAAGTATTCATAACTAAAAGTTGTCCAGACTGCAGATAATAGCTTTAATGTCTGGATTATTTTTCAGAAACAATTGCTTTTCAGCTGTATTTTCTGGACTGCTTCCTAGATTTTGTACATGCTCTTACTTTATTCAATAGCCCCCCAGTGCTGACCAGAAGAGAGGCTGGTCAGGGATTATTATATAAAAATGTCTAGTAAGGAGGAGGGTGTGGGCAGGAGTGGGGTGAAAGGTTAAGTCAGCAGGGACTTTGGAAAACAAGGCAGACAAGTTGGTATAACGTTTAAAAGGAGACAGGAAGTCAAAGAAGTCTCTTGTGACCAAGTGCAATAGAACAGAGAGATATTTCAGGGGACACTGGCACTCGCAAAACCCACATACAGGCTAAATGTTGACATTTCACAAGCTCAGATGGCCCTCCTTAAATCATCCAGTTGCCTGGACTGGACATCATGTGCCTGAAAGTACATCTCAAATGCTAGTTATTATTTCAATAATATATACTAAGGAATATAAGACATATTGTAACAAAATCTCAGATGGGTTACTTGATTTAGAAGAATCAATTCAAGTGGAGCCAGAGATCATGTATACCATTGTAATGCCTAGACTGATTAAATTGTCCATACTTACAGTAAATATTTTTTTAAGGAAACATACTGAAATATGGGGTAGCTATTGCTAACGTATTGCTAATCTTCTGTTAGTGCTAGCTATCTAGCTAGCTATAGATGCTGGCTATCTCTGGCTTCAAAGCTTTCAGTCAAATACCTGGAACATGTATGAAGGAAGAAAATAAAGCTCAGATTTTTGTATTTAATAGTTGGGCTCGCCATACATTATACAATTTTCTTGTACAATTTTCCTTTAGATTTACCAAAACCATATAATATGAGGTCAAACGTAAACAGTTTCAATTTGTACAGTCAGGCAGGTCCTTGCACTACATAGTTGAAGATAAACTTAAAGGAAATTGAAAAGGAAAATTGTATAATGTATGGCCAGTTTAAAGCTTATGTGAAATGCTATAAAAACGATACACAAATACCTAATTTTGATGAGGAAAAATAGCAATGACACCAAGCACAGAAACACACACATATAAAATCCACCCAAAACCTCTCTTTAAAAAGATGATCTGTAATAAATATTAGGCTATGGGCCTTGAAGTAAGCTTCTGTTATGTTAAAAATTCCTGCAAACAGAATTAAAATTCAGACATGTTCTTGTTCAGTAAGCTTCCCAGATAGTGCAGGTGGCTTGAAACCTGGGGCATTCAAATGTGAAAATAACTGTAACTATGAAAGTCAAGTATTTTTCCTACTGTGCATTGCTGAAGGTCAGCAGGACTGCACATCACACTGAGGATCAACAGCAAGTTGGGAGAATTAAAACCGTTAGAACCAAAATTGGGATTTCCATAATACCTTTGTGGGCTCTATAAAGGTACCTGCAGCCATCTTTTTGGGGCCTACTTTTCAGTCCTGTTGTCATTTTAATAACCTTAACATAACAACAGGTTAATTTAAGGCATAAAATCTGTGAGTAAAAATAGCAGATTTTCCTATAGCAACTAGCCAGATGCTTCTGTTATTTCCTATATCAGGCGCTTTATGCTTCCAGTGGTATGATAATTCCATCACAGGACTACAAGTAGTTTGCTGCTAAAAGCACACATTATGCTGCAAGTGGGGGCAGTTAAGAGAGTTATGTATTTGCTGAAACCCAATGCTGTCTCCACACAAATACTTTAAAGTAGATGATAATGAAGGGTGTTACGTGGATAATGTTATCAAACGTATGTAGCATATTATATAGAATCTTGAACCTGCCAGTGGACACACAGACAGACTTGAACTTTCCCACACAACTTTACTATAAATGTTGATGGCCAAATGTCATATTATGATATCAGGGTATTTTTATGGTTTAGGATTTTATATATAAGCACCACGCCAACAGATGGGGATAGTTTGATAAGCGCACCAACATATTTTATATTGATCCATAGCAACAAATGTCATACGTTGTTATTTATGTGCTAAGAATGGACACATATCTATTCATACACATGCTGAAATTAAAATGGTTGTAAAGGCAGAAGGTTTTTTTTTATCTTAATGCATTCTATGCATTAGGATAAAAAGCTTTCTGTGTGCAGCAGCCCCCCTAATACTTACCTTTTGTCCATCTTGTTCCAATGATGTTTCATGAGAGACTCAGCTGTCCAGTACTCTCCCTTCTCATTGGCTGAGACAACAGTGAAGCGCCATTGGCTCCCGCTGCTGTCATTCAAAGTCAGTGAGCTAATGAAGAGAGAGAGGGGGCAGTGCCAGGCCACGGCTCCGTGTCTGAATGGACACACTGAGCTGCGGTTCGGCTCGGGAGCCCCCATAGCAAGCTGCTTGCTGTGGGGGCACTCAACAGCAGGGAGGGACCAAGAGTGCTGGTGAGGGACCAGAGAAGAGGAGGATCTAGGCTGCTCTGTGCAAAACCCCTGCACAGAGCAGGTAAGTATAAAATGTTTGTTAATTTGAATAACTGAAGAGATTCACCCTCTCTATTTGTCCTGTTTACCATTATCATTGAAAGTAAAAGTAAAGAAAATCCCAAATTTTGGGTTGTCACCAGAAAAGTGTAATTTTCCTATTGCAAGTTAAAAATAAATCTAATGTCCCAAACAGTTTTTAGTTTTCGGTGAAGAGGTGAGAGGGGAGATTTTCAGGTTTTTATTGCTGTTTGTGCCCCTTCTGGGGAGTGTCACCCTCTTTATTTTTGTTAAAGTACCCATTGTCACTGGAGCTGAAAGTTATGGGAAATCCAAAAGTTCTGAGATGTCACCAAAATAGTTATTAACAGGAAATCTTCCACTGGGTACAGACGCTCGTTGCAGTGACAACTATCTAAAGCCATGTACATACGAGCAGAATGTCCGACAGAAAATGTCAGACGGAAGCTTTTCATCGTCTATTCCGATTGTGTGGGCCTCATTGGACTTTTTTTTCCCGAAAATTCTGATGGACCTAGAAATAGAACATGTTCCAAATATTTCCGAAGGAACCAATTCCTATCGGGAAAACCACTCGTCTGTATGCTGTTAAAATGGACCAAAAACGACGCATGCTCTGAAGCAAGTACGAGACGGAAGCTATTGGCTACTGGCTAATGAACTTCCTTTTTTTAGTCCCGTCATACGTGCTGTACGTCACACCTCGTTCAGGACAGTCGGACTTTGGTCGGACTTTGGTTTGACCATGTGTAGGCAAGACCACTTGAATGGAATTCCGTCAAAGTTCCATTGGAGAAACCTTCGGAGTTTATTCTGACGGCAAAACCGGTTGTGTGTACGTGGCATTAGAGGGAACTTTACTCTCTTTGGAGAGATTTCATCTTGCTTCCTTTTGTGTTTAAGGGACAGGAAGTGAAGAGAAATCTCCCCAATAGGAATCAGATGGTTTAAAAAAAAACTGAGGTGGGTTTTAACCCTTTCCTAATCTATCCAAAATAAAAATATAGTTTTGGCTTAAGAGATACAGTACTTTAGTGGAGAATTCTAGAGGGAAAAAAACTAATGATATTAGTTATTGTAGCTTAGCAACCTTACAATGATTGTCTTTCATTTTAAGGTGTAAACGAATCCCCTACACCTTCCACCCCCACCACTGATGGATTTAGATCACCTTGGTGCATGGGCGTCCGCAGAACTTTTTTTGGGGGGGGCATCATTTTAGGATCACCCATGCACCGCCCCTTTTCGACAATGTCATTATCACATTATCATGGTCAGAGACAGCAGATGTAGTACAGTCCCTAGGATAAGTAATAGATAATGGCCAACAGGCCCTCTTACCAGACCCAGTGAAACTACAGCAGTGATCCCTCCAGCTGGATGATCGCTCACTCTGAGTTCCCCGGGGGCGACTCTGGTCAGTAGTGTAGCTACTACAGAGCTTCTCCAGCTTCAGTGGTCAGTGGTGCAACACACAATAATGAAATTATGGGTTATTAATCTAACCCTATTTATACAGGTCTTTAAAGAAAATTACTTTTTTTTTTTAATTTGGGGTTTTTTGCTCATGGGAGTGTTCTCTTTCATGTACTGTTCCTTTCTACCATTTCCTTTCATACTAATACATGGAACTCAATGAGATATGACCCAACCAACCCATAGTCACCTGGTTAGATGCCTCATACCAGTTAAATAACCATTTCACATTGTCAAACTTTATGCTGTGTGATGCTGCCAGCTTTAATATGTCAGAGATATTATATAATTATTGTTGGGGGTTCCATTGCACAGAAGGTTATTTAGGGAAGCATATTATTACTTGCTAACAAATTGTCTGGAATGTCATTCTGAGATACAAGTAAAAGAGGACAGATTATGGAACCCAGTCTGTGAAAAAGTCACGTCAGGCTCTATATCAGGTAACAGGAAGGGAACTGGTTGCCACATGAATGGTGCCTGCAAGAAGAGGGGTGATGACAAGCAAGCACAATAGGGCTGTTCCTGAAATCCCAAAGTGGGTTAACTCCATCCTAACTAGATGTATAATTATATTATCCCAACAGCCCCTCTGGATTCTCAAAGATTATGGTTAAATCATCATACTGAAATGTTTTTCACCTATATTGTATAAATTAGCACATCAGCTTTGCACACGGTTTTGGTAAGTTCAGCAATGCTAAGGAAAGCAGATTTAAGTGATCAGTCTTTATGAATAGGAAGGTGCATGTAAAGAGTGGAAGCAGATATGAATTTATGGAAGTGCAGGGATCCCCCTGGAATAGACACAGAGTCTGGAAGAATAGCCTGCCCTGTAACATAGAAAGCAGTATGGTATTACAACATGAAGCATCCCTCTGGGACCAGCCAATAAGTGCTGAGGACATCACACAAATCAATAGCTCACCAGCCCAGCAAGAGAGCCAATACATGGGCTGTAATAAAATGTTATCCCAGGGGCAGTAATGTATTTCCATGGGACCCTCTGACCTGATGATAAAGCAGATTCACACAGGGGTACAGCTGTGTAATGGGATCAAGGGGTTGTAGAGGGTCATGTGCTGATCACTGCTAATGTGCGCTGTTCTTGCTGTTAATTCACCAAAATAATTAGACATGGGGTTGCTAGACTATGGGCTAGAAAACACTCTGCTTTGATATCACATAGACTCATACAAGGTCACAGGTTTGCCCTTTGGTGAATCATATTAATGCAAACTGTGTTAAGCAATGTCTCTAACCTGAGTTCACAAGGTGCAATAATTTTCCATATGATAACAATTGTCTGCAGCAACTAAACATTTGTATGTGAGATACACACCTATATCACAGAGCTTTCTTTGCTTACCTGTTCTAAGCTGCTAAATTGGAATTCTGTTTAAAGCATACCTTATCCCAAGAACAAAAAAATAATATATCGCATTTCACCAGTCATTAGATGTGGTGGCTGCTTTAGTTTTTTTTTCCTGCCAGTAACACACTTCTTCTCCTAGGGTGACCCAATACTGTGTATCTTTGGAGAAGCAGCATTGTCACCCTAGGCTGCTCTTGTGATCTGGACTATAAGTACCTCCCACTCCCCTCCATTACATATGGGGGAGGGCTTCTGTAGCCTTCAGAGTTATCTGGGAACATGTAAATGCAGAGTGCATATCACAGTCAGGGAGCAAAAAAGTTTTCAGCTGGAAAGATTTCTGATGAGAGCAACAGGCTTTTTTTACACTTTTAAAATGAATACAATAGAACATATTCGACAGTATACCTAACAGACCAAAAAAGAGAAGTTCATCATTAGGGTTTACATATCCTTTAAATAGGAACTTCACCTGGCCTTTACAAAACTAAAAGTCAACAGCTACAAGTACTGCTGCTGACTTAAAAAAAAAAAGTATTAGATTATAAAGTCCAGCGCTATCTTCCTTGCATCTGATTCTTCACAAGGTTTCTGTTCTTCCATGCCAGCATGCTGAATTCAGGAGCTTGCTGTCACATCCTAATGACTCACAGCCAGCATCTTGCTGCACATGCGTGAAGTCCTCAACTATGGAGAGACTGTCCTGAAGCCTCCTGGGATGTATGATGTGATATCCCAGGAGGTTGTAGGAGCCAAAGGCTGCGTCATCCTCACCTAGGTGAGAAAAGAAGAAGCAAGCACCACCATCAAGGGGGGAGAAGCAAATCAGGGTGCGCTTTGCTTTAAGTTATGGAACAATATTTTTCTTTGTCCATATCCTGTACTAATAAGGACTAACAAATTCAAAACTGCTGTATGCAAGCTAGATACATTATTTTGCATATTATTCTCTTTTTCTGCTTCAAACCAGCAGTTTTTAATGCATGGCTGGGGACACGATCATATAAGGAACCTGAGGCTCCCAGTCAATTCACAGATGCCTTTTTCCATTTGGTAAGATCTTGTGACATTGCCTTTCTATGTAGACCAGAGACCAGTATTCACCTATGTCATCTGGTTGTAGCAGATTTCTGCTGCACAACCTTACCCCAGCTTGTCTGGGACATCACTTAGTACTGAGAACAATTTTGTGTCAGTGCCCGAGCAAGGCATTCTTGTTGTTCTTTATGATTTTCAGTGATTTTATTGCAAACCTAATTCCTGCGATGGTTAAAAACCCTGCCTTTTTGTTCCTATGGTTTACTCTTCTGTCACCTGCCTAACCGTTCTGCCTGATACCCTTAATGCTGCTTGCCCTGCCAGTGCCCGTCTTTGAATTCTGTCTGAATGTAAATACCTTCCATTTTAAAAAGTCAAAAGATACCCTTGGCCATCTTGCCGGCTTTTGTCACCATAAAGCATTTGCTTGTTTTGTTTTGCTGCATTATATGACATAAGCTAATAAGAAGAAGTGGGTGAAGACCAAGTTCTGCACTTCATTTAGGGATGCAGATTTTTCTAGTTTATTTCTGTGGATGTGTTTCTAATCTTCTCCTCAGTAAACCATTATCCCTTACATGCTGGAAGTGATAAGCATGGTGTCTGGGCCAATCCCTCTTCCTATTTACTTCTCATTTCCCACTTTTCCATTGACCAAGTGCCATCTGACTTCAAGAATGTGCAATGACTAACGTCTGCCACCCATATCCTTCCTATCCAGCCACCCATATCCCTCACAAACATAGGCCGTTCCCTACTGATAGCTGCTCCACTATCCATATCTGCTATAATGTATGAAATTCTTGGTGCCTGCAGAGATATGGACAACCAGACAACCATACAATTTCAGACAGTTATACAAGTCGACCTGTGATATGCTTCATCAATGCTTCTACTTCAAAGACAGAGATGTGCTGTGCTACATTAAAATAATATTAATGTTTCCTTTTCACAAAATAGAAATTCTTAGCAATAATATAGTTATACATAATAAAATATATGTATATAATATATTCATAGCATGCTACAAATAAAAGACAGTCAAAACAGTTTGCCTAAACTTGCATTTGACTAATGTCCATTACATGGTCTCCTTGGTCCATGACATTTTGGCTCCTATTCCTCTTACAACATGTGACCTGCTAGCAGTCTATGAGGATTCCATAGGAAACATAACTATAGAGTATGTGATAGATATCAATAATAATTAAAAATTACTGTGCTGTCCCAAATGCACTGTGATAAAAGTTGTGATTTGTAAAAAATGAATATGTAAAATCAGCTGTGACTTTTCTGTAAGCTACACACATCAATCAACAATTTCCAATAGCAACTCACGCTATATTTACATAAAGTGAGTCCGTGCTGTGAGTTAGAATGCTTCAACTGTTCTAAAGTGAATATTATAAATAAAATTTATCAAATTGCACATTGTAAACAGTCCACTCAAATTGCTAGTAGATCTCCACTGTGAAAACAACACACAATGCACTCGGGAATGGTGATGAGAGAAAAGATCTGCCTTCCACCTCCACACACACTGCTGCTTACCGACTCCTGGAGTGCCCCAGGACGGCGTCAGGTGTGACGAAACGCGTGGGGAGGAGCGACGTGCTGACGTCACTGTGATACACGCAAGTCCCAGAACCACGGTTTGCAATCGAGAGCCGGCCAGCCCGGTCTTCTATACTGCATGATATGCTTTTAATAAATGTAAGTGCAATATTTTTTATTTTAATTAAACAAACTTTTTCTAATATGCACTCATATAAATGCCTTTATGGATAAGTACAGCTTTAGCAACATGTTACATGTTACACCCGTTTGTAGGTGTACAGCCCTTTGATGCAAAGCTGAACTTATCCCTAAGCTCCCCTAACAAATATGTTTTTCTCACGCAGTTTCAGAAGTGAGGCCCATTGTGTGCTGTGCCATGATTGTAGGACAAAAACATATTGTTCTGGAAACACCATAAAAATACATAGCTATTGCTCATATATTATATCCTAAAAAGTGATATGTGTTCTTGCTCATATGACTGGCTACTGGCTGGGTCACTTCATAACAAATGACTATTTCTGCCCGTGCCCAAACACCTTGATCTAAAAGATACAATATTCTAATACTGCACATTTTAAGGGATATAGTAGTCAAATAGGGTGCCATTAAAATGTGTTTTTACCCTATATTTTTACAATAGCAAAATGTAAAATGGTTCTCAACCATGAGGAGGTAGTCACGTATCAAAATTATTATTTTTTTTTTATTTTCTGAAAAAACATATAACAGTATATGTTTTTTAGGAAAAATACAGATGTTTACAATAAAGGTGGTCCATGCTACTTTCAGAAAGTTTCCAACCACTCCATGACATGGAAAAGGTTGAGAACCAATGTCCTAGAGGCAATATTATAGTTCCATGCTGCTGGCTTCAGAAGCCTGTATCTTTTAGTATATTATATTAAATTATAACTACTACTACAGGTATGCTGAAGGCAGGACAAAGCATCATATTAATGGACATGCAGATAAACTGATTTATCAGCTGATGAAGGTTTTATCAATTGCTGGATCCAGGCCAGGCATGTCTGTTGGAAGGTATGATAGCTGAGGTACAGGGACCAGTTTGGAGCAGCCATAGGAGCAATCCCGTAAATCTAGGAGCCCAAGCAGAGAGTGATAGATCTGAAAACATTGTGCATTAACCATACTCCCACCCCCCAAACCATGAACTCTCACTCGTCATGAATAATTTACCCTCTCTTATGCTAATGGGATCATGAAAGTCTCCCTCCGTCTTTAATGCATCTATTCTCAGCTTTTAGTAACAGACCCCACCCGGGGAAACTATAAGAACGTCCGCTGTTCTAGAAAGATCAGCACTGGGGGAGTATCAATGATTATGTACACGGTACCACATGAAAACAAGCTGTATGGTAGTGGGTGCCTGAAGCAGCCTCTCAGCAGAGGAAAAAAAAGAGAGAGTGAGCATTCAGTGAGGGATTCCATAATCATATCTTTTCTGTACATAGTTGGATCTGGGAAGCCACTTTGTCTTTGTGTAATCCCTGATGTGAAAGGAGGCAGGAGAATTCTGAAACAACTATTCCTTTCTTATAAGTGCAGATACACAGCAACATTCTTTATTGCTGCACATGGATACAATCTTTGGCCCTAAAGTTTTGTATAGTAAAAGACAGCAAGCATCCAAAAATAAACTTAGTGCAGGCTACTGTTATCAAAAAAAGAAGGTCTGCTTTCTTGTTCCAATAAAGATATTTATTTTATTCTTTTTAAAATTAGTTACATTTCAAACATAACAAAGACAGGAGTAGACATCAGGCAAGATGCCTGGAAGCAACCTGTACATTGAGGACCACTTTTTGATCGGTCACTGAAACTTTCCCATTTCTATTGTTATTTGTTCCTTGATAACTCCATGAATAAAGGAGTTATCAAGGAACAAATAACAATAGAAATTTTATAGATGTTTAACGCCAAGTTGCAAGGTTTTTTTTATTTACTGGGAATTCCCTTAAAAATATCAGGACAGAAAGTATAAGGAAGGGCCTTTTTCACATGGACAACAAGCCATCTGAATGCAGCCTGAATTATGATTTTTATATAAAGTACAAAAATACATGATGGTACTTTTTCAAACATGTATATAAAGATGGCATACAGTAAGTACAGTGTATGTACACTGAAACACAAGTCGATACTGCAGTAGGTCTGGTACAAGGCAGTTTCTCTCATTTCCTATATAGTATAGTGTAGTGTAGTAAGCACATATCATGGCCATATATTGTAGAGGAGGCCAAAATCTTGCAAAAGAGAAAAAACATTAGCCATTCAGTTTTTCAAGTCTATTTGTATTGTTAAATAATCAGAATGAGCACGCACAGGGAATTTAATTCAAATGATTTTCTAAAGCTACTAGAACCACTCTATTAAGTGGTGCTGTTCAGACAGCAGTTTTGTCCAGGTTTTGTACATGATAGTACAGCACAGCGCATGGTATTACAATCCACATAGCAGGTATAATATGAACTGAAAGAGAAGGCGATCAATCAGATTTCATGTTAGTGTAAGTTCTTGAATGATTACCAAGCCTTGATTGCTAATTGTGGGCAACCCAAACAATTTACGTTTCTCTAACATTTAAAAACAGTTGGATTAAATGTTTGTGTATCCCTATTAGCTAGCAAGAAATTGTTTGCCAATGCAACTTTTCAACATATATACACCACAATTTAAAAGTTAATAAATACCATTACATTGCTAATATTGATGGGGAAAACTGTCAGACAAAAAGTATAGCTGCCAACACTCCTCAGCCTTAATCTAACTACACGATTAACAGGAAGTGAGAGGAAATCTACCCCTAGGAAGGGAAATTCACTCCTGTAAGAGTAGCCTAACATCAATAGCATGCAAGCTCTTGGAGGGGATGATAAGGGACTATATACAAGATTTTAGTAATGAAAATGGTATCATTAGCAGTAATCAGCATGGATTCATGAAGAATCGTTCTTGTCAAACCAATCTATTAACCTTCTACGAGGAGGTGAGTTGCCATCTAGATAAAGGAAGGTCCGTAGACGTGGTGTATCTGGATTTTGCATAAGCATTTAACACAGTTCCCCATAAATGTTTACTGTACAAAATAAGGTCCGTTGGCATGGACCATAGGGTGAGTACATGGATTCAAACCTGGCTTCAAGGGCGAGTTCAGAGGGTGGTGATAAATGGGGAGTACTCAGAATGGTCAGGGGTGGGTAGTGGGGTTCCCCAGGGTTCTGTGCTGGGACCAATCCTATTTAATTCTTTATAAACGACCTGGAGGATGGAGTAAACAGTTCAATCTGTGTGTTTGTGGACGATACTAAGCTAAGCAGGGCAATAACTTCTTCGCAGGATGTGTAAACCTTGCAAGAAGATCTGAACAAATTAATGGGGTGAGCAACTACATGGCAAATGAGGTTTAATGTAGAAAAATGTAAAATAATGCATTTGGGTGGCAAAAATATGAATGCAATCTATACACTAAGGGGAGAACCTCTGGGGGAATCAAGGATGGAAAAGGACCTGGGGGTCTTAGTAGATGATAGGCTGAGCAATGACATGCAATGCCAAGCTGCTGCTAACAAAACTCCAGGGATAAAGCGATAATTCTCCCGCTCTACAAGACTCTGGTCCAGCCGCACCTGGGGTATGCTGTCCAGTTCTGGGCACCAGTCCTCAGGAGGGATGTACTGGAAATGGAGCAAGTACAAAGAAGGGCAACAAAGCTAATAAAGGGTCTGAAGGATATTAGTTATGAGGAAAGGTTGCGAGCACTGAACTTATTCTCTCTGGAGAACAGACGCTTGAGAGGGGATATGATTTCAATTTACAAATACCGTACTGGTGACCCCACAATTGGGATAAAACTTTTTCATGGAAGCGAGTGAAGACACATGGCCACTCATTAAAATTTGAATAAAAGAGGTTTAACCTTAAACTACGTAGAGGGTTCTTTACTGTAAGAGCGGCAAGGATGTGGAATTTCCTTCCACAGGCAGTGGTCTCAGCGGGGGGGCATTGATAGTTTCAAAAAACTATTAGATAAGCACCTGAACGACCACAACATACAGGGATATACAATGTAATACTGACATATAATCACACACAAAGGTTGGACTTGATGGACTTTTTTCAACCTCACCTACTATGTAACTATTTGTAACTATGTAGTTACCATGGGAGAAAAGGTGTCTCCACTGAAGCTTTATCACCAATCCTTGTTTCCAGAACTACTCAAAAATCTTTAAAATCCAATAGTCACAGGGACAGAACGTGAGGTGAAATCTTCCGAACAGGGGCAGAGACAGCAAAACAAATGTTAAAGGGGTGTTAACCCTTCCCTATGTAATCCAAACATTTTTTTGGCTGGAGTTACACTTAAAAAATGTACCTGTTCCAACTTACATGCAAATTCAACTTAAAGTGGAGTTCCACTCAAAAGTGGAAATTCCGCTGATCTGCTTCCTGTTTTTGACAGGTACCCTTCCCCACTTTCGGGAGACGGCGCCGCGGTGTCGTCCCTCGGAAGTTCGGCCCACTGCTCTTTCCCCCGCTGCTGGGCAAATTAGAAAGTGCAGCGCACTTCGTGCATGCGCAGATGGGAACCAGCTGTGAAGTAGAAAGGCTTCACTGCTGGTTTCCCTTACGACGAATATGGCGGCGGCAGCACCCGACAGCCGTTCCGAAAATCGGCTGAGGTGCCAACATCACAGGTTCCCTGGACAGGCAAGTGTCTATGTTTTAAAAGTCAGCGGCTACAGTATTGGTAGCTGCTGACTTTAAAAAAAATTTCCCCAGGCGAAACACCGCTTTAAAACCCACAGGACTATCTTGTTTGTGAACCAGGGACTGCCTGTATATATGAACTGTTTTAATGCACAGACAAGTGTGTAAGCTCACTTTTCTTTATTATAGAGAATGAATGTTGATTAGTCACCTACTCACACCCCCACCCTGCTGATTAGGCAATAATGCAGCAGCTGCACACTGATAAAGCTGGACCTCCGCTACTACCGCCTGTAAGCATGGGTGGCACAGTGGTGTAGTGGGTAGCACTTTCGCCTAGCAGTAAGAAGGGTCGCTGGTTCAAATCCCAACTACGACACTACCTGCCTGGAGTTTGCATGTTCTCCCTGTGCCTGCGTGGGTTTCCTCCGGGTACTCCAGTTTCCTCCCACACTCCAAAGACATGCTGGTAGGTTAATTGGATCCTGTCTAAATTGTCCCTAGTATGTATGAATGTGACTTAGGGAAATTAGATTGTAAGCTCCTTGAGGGTAGGGACTGATGTGAATGTACAATGTATATGTAAAGCGCTGCATAAATTGACGGCGCTATATAAGTAACTAAAATAAAAGTAAGCTTCCAGTGACTGGAACCATCTTCCTTCAAAGCAGTATGCAATAAAAGAGAGGCCTCACTTACAGCTCTGGTGTGAGGAAGAATATGGGAAACCGCTATAAAAACAGCTTTTATACTAGCAATATCTTTAAAATATGCCTCATTATTTTGATGATGACATAACAAATGCAAGATTGTATTGTCATATCTCTCTGGAGTTTGGTTTTAGATATTTTACCCCCAAAAATTACCCTGGTTTTCTGTACAAACCAACTATGCCAGACAATTCCTTCTTTTCTGCATAGGACAGTCAACTGTTATCATCTCAGCATTTAAGGTATTAAACATGTCCTGAGTCTTGTGGTCCTCTGACAGTATTTTGAAAAGAGCTCAGCTCAGCTGAAAAGGGTCTTTGGAAATTCCTAATAAAATGGAGGCAGCTATGAAAAAGTTATTTAAAAACTGAAATACTGAAGTAGTTAAATCATAGGCCGGCTTGTACAAGCCCTAGAGGAGAACGAAAACCTGTACAGGACTAGGATTGTACTGAACCGCCTATTATGTTGTTATCTACTAGTCATTTTCAGGGTCAAGGAACACTTTATTTTTAATACCATTAGTCTTCTCCCCTCCGCCCAACACACAACTTTTACAAACAAAACAAAAGAAAATGACCAATTAAGCCAGAAATATCATGTTGAAATCTCGTGTTAGGCTGATGACGATTCCCTGCCAGGCCGCATCCTTTACATTCAAAGGAATTTAATAATCTCAAGTGATGAAAACAGCTTGTGAAAGTGCTGTGTGCAGGAACGCAGCTCCCCTGACCTGTGTCCATGGAACTGAGCACTCCACAGCGCACAGAGCAAAAATCACTAGGCCAAAAACAGCTGGCTGACAAAGCTATGAAGCAGCAGGGAATGTGGCTGCTTTATTGTTTATCTTTTGTTTATGAGGCTACATTCAAGTTTAATTATACCTTTAAATTAAGGTCTAACAGGCGTCAAGAGAATTCTTCTTCCACAAAGAGGGAAAAAAGGCAGAGTGAAAAGGATGTATTTTCACAACACCGGGGTTTCCAAGTAACTTAACATATAGAATTAGAGAATGTTTCATTCTGCTAGCAGCATTTGCATTTTATAGTTTAAAGGCACATTTAAACAAAACGTAAAAAAAAAAAGAAAAAGGTTACTGCGGGGTTATAATGTTATAGGACAGTCAGAAATAACACTGACTATGGAAAAGAGATGGTGTTTATGTAAATATGCAAGAATATATCATTCCACTGATCAACTGTATGTATAGAGTTCTGTAATAGAACAGTATGTAATCAATGATAGTGTATGCATAGTCAACATTTTTTTAGCTGTGGATAGAGCATAATATGGTTAAAATCATGTCAGTTTATATTTGCTATGTCCCACTTGGGAGATTTCCCTTCACTTTCTGTCCCAGGGATTCAACATAAAGTGAGAGGAAATCTTTACAAAGTGATATGATTTCCCCTGTTGGACAGTTGTCACTGGAACCAGGGTCTCCATTGAAACATTTACACTCACTTCTTCTTTTGGTGACAACAAGGGATGAGCTTGGGTTTGGTGAGAACTTGGGTTCAGACTTAAACCCTGAAGGAAGCTGTCAATCCCATCTCCAAACAACTGTGGCCGGGACATTCCCCACCCCTGGGTGCAATTGATTGGTCAGCAGTGTTTGGCAGTGAAAGCTTCCTTCGGGGTTTGGCTCAGACCAAACTCATCCATAGTGACAACTGTAAAACTGGGTAACTCAGACAGCAGTAACAACCTAACAGTGGTTCTAAGCCTTCCCTATTCTATCCAAAGCTAGATGTTTTATAAGTACTCTCCAGTTAGATATAGTAGATTTGCTTTTAATGATCAGGGAACATGTGATTATAAGTTTCATATCTCTCTGCTCTAGCGGAATCACTATGGTTGGGCTATCCTTATTTTTAGTTGCCCTGAATCCAAATCTGAGTAAATGTTACAATGTTCTCGGCATTGCCATGTCTGGAAGGAAGATTTCCCTGCACAAAATCATATGGTAAGAGGATGCAGTTCCCCTCCGGAGCGCTGGGAAAAGCCTGTTGATTGTCTTAGACTAGTGACGGTAAACCTTTGCACCCCAGATGATATGGAACTACATTTCCCATGATGCTCAACTACACTGCAGAGTGCATGAGCATCATGGGAAATGTAGTTCCAAAACATCTGGGTTGCCAAGGTTCGCCATCACTGCCTTAGACTGTATAAAGCTTACCAAAAGCAGAGAGTACTCCATCCTTCCAAGTCACCCCTTGCCTCTGCCCTTACCCACTTCTGAACACTGTCCCTTGGTTCCAGAACCAAGTATCATTTTGTGGTGCTAAATAATTTGTATAGAATTTGATTATTGATAACTAGAAATGCAGTAAAATGGACCCCCCCCCCCCCAGCAACAACAACAGATCCCCTCAGCAACATTTGATGCACACTGCAACAAAATACTCCTCAACATTAGATTTCCCAACAGCCATCATCAATAGGCCATCCCAGCAACAACTGACCCCCCAAGCAAACAATAGATCCCCCACTAACACCAATAGACCCCCCACGCAGCACCAGATCCCCTAGCAGCCAGCATCAATAGACCATCCAGCACATCCCGTCATTCCTTGCCATTGCATACATCCAGTGCTGGAGTTGCTGGAGCTGTGTTTCCCCACGTTCCCACCAAAAAAAAGCCCTGGGTATGAGTGCAATGTTTCTTGGAAACCTTTTTCCCAAGCACTGACTATTTTTATTTGTTGTCTAGAGATGTTCCTAAAAAATGTTGGCAATAGTACATGGAAGTTGTCTGTAAGGCAGAATAGAATGGTTTTCTAATTGGATGATAGTTGGCAGGTGTATGAGGCACAGTAATGGTTGTCTATTTAGAGAGTGATGGAAAGCAACCATTTGAAGACTACATCTGTCCATATAGCTGGTCTTCCCATGACCGCATCTGTTGTCTTCGACTGGATGTGGAGACTTGGCCTATGCACGTGACGTCTGGACCTTACCCATTTGGTTTACACATGCATAGACAAATCAACACTTGCTGCATAACATAAACCTATTGTATTATGTTGTCAGGCATTTCAGGCCATTACAATGCCCCATGTTGAGAACTCCATGTCAACTATTTTTACTACAGAAGTATTTATAATAAACCCACACTGTATGTGTGTATATATGTACTGTAAGAATGTTTATATGATCCACCTTGAATTATAGATGTATTACTTAGCAGTCATGTCTTTACATTGTAACCTTGCCACTGAAACAAACAGTGTTTCACATTGCCTACGCAGAAAGTAAGCTGTGTCCAGCAAAATATTACCATTCCCAACCCCAGTGTTCGGCACTGCAAACAAACATTATTTTCCAACCATAGAATCAGAATAGAATTTGCACCTACACCAGGAGGGAGGGTCAGCTATCTTTACTGCCTCAGCTTGCCCTAATATGCAGTCAAAAGGTCATCTACAATATGCATACATAAATCAAGCTAACTTAGTAGTCAGGCATGATAACTAGACAACATCCAGCTATAATATTTTAAGTGTTATTGTCCCACGGACAGAAGCATCAAATATATATGGTGGAAACAGCTTTCCTGTGTTTTTTTTTATAGTGTGTTTTATTCCCAAGTGATACAATCTAACTATATAACATCAGTTTTTAATCATCACAATATTCCAGATGCCAACCTGTAAGCTGAGCAGTAGTGAATAGTGTAGTTAACTGTTTATTAGCAACAAATCTAAGTGCCAGCTTATTATTTGACCTGACATTTGCATGAAGCCAATTCTAGACTTGCGCACACCCTCTACAATGCAAAGGGCTAATAATGAAAAACACGTATCATTTTTTCATGAAGAAAATAATAATACAATACAAATTTTTTTTTTCAGTTTTTTTGATGACGAAGACCCATGTTCATTTTCTAAAAACAAGTGGTATTAAAATAACAATTTGTGAGATAAATTCCTCATTTACAGGAATCTATGACTTTCAGTAGTAAAATTCCAACTGCTTGTACCTATATAATGTTTCTGTTTGTAAACTAAAACTTTTTAGAAGACAATTATCATGAGATACAACATCATCCGAGTGAATCTACGTCACATATAAAGATACATTTTAAAGGATAATACACAGATTTATAACTAGGGTGAAAACTCATTGGGCACATACACTTGGAGGAAGAGGTGATGCTCTTTTCCAGGAAATGAGATGCAATTATTTTGGTTGGTTTACGAAAGAAGTAATTTTATACTTTTCCAGTACTCATTCAGGTTTAGATATAAATAATTTTTTATTCTTTTTACAATGGTTGGCTGCTTAAAAACAAGTTACTGGCCCATCATACCTTTGGATCTGTTTGTAAATAATCCATCTACTTACTAACCTTCCCCATCTCATTTCTGGAAGGCTTATCTGTGTTTCTTTCTAGATCGGCCGATGGAAACACGCCTTAGAATAAAGTGGTACTTTCCACATGTGCTGCTATGACCAATAAACATTAGCACATGAGCTCAGAAATTCTACAAGCAAAAATACATCGTAGACCGACATGTACCGTGTATTAAAAATACATGTGTAATGGATAAAAAAAAGCTATAACAGCAAGTTCAACAACTGAAAAAAAATAATTCATGAGCATAAAAGAAGTAACTGTAAAACCTATGAAGCTTAAATAGTTTAATTCACACATGTCCATTTGAAAGAGTTACCGCAAACACTGATCTTACCACGTGCTAGAAGTGTCAAACATCTGTCAAAGTAAGATGCATGTCGCCTTCGGGGAAACAGGCACTGATCATATCATCAGCTTTCCAGATGTAAATAAATAAATGGATGTTACAAATAGAATCAATAGCTACAGAAACTGAATATACCATTTTGCCTGGCTCCAGACTGGTTTGATTTCTTTTTTTCTACTCCATGTGAAACTACAGCAATCATTTTGGTTTCTATGATAAAATAATATTGTTTTGGCCTTCCAAAAAAATGAATGCACTATTTAATACATCTCCTATGAGGCAGAATATTATGTAACAATGAAAACTGAAGTCTGGTTTTCTCAACAGAGCAACACAGATTTTGCTCACAGTGTGAGATGGAACATATACAAAGAGACAGCTGTTTGCACTTAAGTAATAGTGCTGGGTCCAGCAATGAAGGGGTGTCTGTGATTCCAGCACTCTACAGTTGCTGTTCCAGCCTGTCTTGGAATTCAGTCTATGCCCAAATGGGGGCTTCTCCTACTGCTGTGACATGGGTTAACCCTTCACTTTGCTTGATGAAGAAGCCCTCATTACTCCAATGTGTGCCATAAGAAGACATAGGGGTTGATTTGCATGGTAGCCAATCAGCTTCTAACATCAGCTTGTTAAATTAAGCTTTGACAAAAAAACAACAAAAAAAACTGGATGCTGATTGGTTTCTCTGCAGAGCTACACCAGATTTTGCACTGTCTAGTTTTAGTCAACCCCATAGGGCTCTCTAGCTCTAGAGCAGCCTTTCTCAAACATTTAAACTCAGAAGAACCCTTGAACAAACGTTCCACTTTCAAGAAAACGCTCTAATTATTACTATATCTACAGCTCATAGTACATTAGTGTGATGATCAGTGGGAAGAATGATCCTTACACTTGTGATCATTAGGACGAATCCCCCCTTACATACAGATAGCAAAAAAGATCAATGGTGCCAGTAGGAACTTAAATGAGAGGCAGAAATTGCTCATTGCTCAAGAAACTTCTAACTTATTGAAAAACAGGAACTTCTTGCAATAAATGAAGACGTAAAATCTGGCAGCCTAAAACAACTTGAATAAAATCCATAGGAACTCTTATGCCCCGTACACACGGTCAGATTTTCCGACGGAAAATGTGTGATAGGACCTTGTTGTCGGAAATTCCGACCATGTGTAGGCTCCATCACACATTTTCCATAGGAATTTCCGACACACAAAGTTTGAGAGCAGGCTATAAAATTTTTCGACAACAAAATCCGTTGTCGGAAATTCCGATCGTGTGTACACAAATCCGACGCACAAAGCGCCATGCATGCTCAGAATGAATTAAGAGACGAAAGCTTTTGGCTACTGCCCCGTTTATAGTCTCGACGTACGTGTTTTACGCCACCGCGTTCAGAACGATCAGATTTTCCAATAACTTTGTGTGACCGTGTGTATGCAAGACAAGTTTGAGCCAACATCCGTCGGGAAAAGTCCATGGATTTTGTTGTCGGAATGTCTGATCAATGTCCGACCGTGTTTACAGGGCATAATAATGATCCAATAAGACACAAAGAGAATCTATAATAACAGCTGGGTTGACACATTTCAACCCCACTGCTGGTCTTAGTCGAAGTAGGGTTGAAACGTGTCAACTTTGCTGTTAATATGAATTTTCCTTATGTCTTATTGGATCATTAAAAGAGAAGTATGTTTTTTTTTTTTATTTACCCATCATACTTACCTAGGTGGATGCAGCATCATCTGTCCCCCGGCGCCTCTGCACTGAGAACCGAGCCATTGAACATCACCGGCTCGGTTCTCTCAGCTCCCCGAGCAGAGAGCTGCTGCCTGTCAGTCAGCATCTCTCCGCTCTGCCCCCCCATGCTCACTGGAGCGTTGAGCTGTGGAGGGGCGGGAGCGGCCGCCTCAGGCTCTCAGTGGATCGCTGGACTTCTCCTTTAATAAAGTTTCTACGGATTTTATTCAAGTTGTTTCAAGCTGCCAGACATTTACTTCTACATCTACAATCTTGAAAGGTATGTGCAGCATTTGTGCTGGGACGGACAACTACACTTCATCTTGTTATTTAAACATTTGATCTGGCTTGTAGCACTAGGCATTTATATTTCCTGCAAAAAAGACCTTTGCGACTGCTCTCTGTCCTTGTGCAGGGAGAATGGTCTTGTATCTGCCACCTTTCTGTCGTTTTTTTGCAGGCCTGTAATGGGTGGGGCCAGGCAGGTGCCTCCCACAGCGCTCCTCTTTGCACAGGCTATGTACAGTACAGTAATAAGTTCACTTCAACTTTTACAAGGTAATATCTAGGTGCACAAAAGCATTTGGTGCATGCAAAGTGGATTTATATTCTTTGTGGCTATTAAGGAATATACTTCAATGAAAGTTTTTTGTGCCCAGAGCTCAGCTATAGGAGGATTTTGGTTTGATTTTGAGTGGTCCAAAATTGTAACATAAAATGCTACTCTGGACTCCCAGTGGGGCCACCTTTGATAACACATCAAACATACATTACACTCACAAACTGTGCTATTCAGGTGGGTTATGTTTCATCTGGCTGAAACACTGGGCAGGAACTGGTATGAAACATGCCACCGATCAATCGCCTGCTCAATAGGAATACAACCTAGTGCCTGATGAAGTCTAACTGTTTACCTGGCAGGGTCAACTTAGGGATACACAGTCACTGGCAGAAATGTCTAGGTAACTTTAGTTAAAGATACTATATATAAGATACTGTATACACATTTAACATGTGTAATACTTCTTACAACACAAGTATAGGTCAGCGACTTTCAAAGTCATGTTCTGCTGGTCACATAGCTGCTATTTATTAATGGGGTTGAATTACTAAAACTAGCGAGTTCAAAATCTGGTGTACCTCTGCACAGAAACCAATTAGCTTCCAGTTTTTGTTTATCAAAGCCTAATAGAACAAGCTGAATTTTTAAGATAATTGGCTACCATGCACAGTTGCACCAGATTTTGCACTCTCCAGTTTTAGTAAATCAACCTCAATGTGTTTTGTGTTTAACATCTGTCTGGATTACCCCACAACATGCAATCAGCTTCAAACTTGCACTGGAGATGACTTCCAGGGGTTGAAAGCTTGATTCTGACTGGTTGCTGTAGGGCATTATGGGCAGTTGTTATTGGGAGGTATACAGTATTTAAAAACAACAACCACTTTGGTGACTTTTGAAGTCAAGCAACTGCTCCTGTGCTTGGTGGCACCACATGTGGCTGGAACAATCCTATCAGTCCACCTAGGCACCTAAGTACCATGACGAGGTACAAAGAAACAAGAACTGGCACTGCAGTAATGAGAAAATCACATGATAAGCACTAAACAGTTAACATGCATATCAGATGGAATACAGACCTGGTCGGTGCATTGATCTACAGAAAAAAATGAGTATTTCGTCAGCATTGCAAGCTCAACCGCTAGTGCCCACTGATAACTCCAAGCACCAGAATATTTTGGGTTAATATTACAACTGGCAAAAGTTCAGCCTATCTACGAGCAACTAGTTTCAACTAGTAAACTTCAAATTGGGGGGTTTATTTACTAAAATTTGAGAGTGAAAAATCTAGTGCAGCTGTGCATGGTAGCCAATCAGCTTCTAACTTCAGCTTGATCAATTAAGCTTTGACAAAAAAACATGGAAGCTGGTTTGAAAGCAGAGCTGCACCAGATTTTGCACTCTCCAGTTTTAGTAAATCAACCCCAAGATGTCTTGTCTGTTATCACATTCTCTAAATATTTATGTGTCTAGGAACAAAGATTACTTGAATAGTCACCAATTCCACTGATTTGCCTGAACATTTATTTTTATGTAGAATAACATAAATATGAGGAGAGTGTAATCACTGCCTAAAGGCAAGAGCTGCACAGCTGACTTGTGCTCATAATAGATGACGATCTGGGGCCTCTCACAGACAAGTGACTGTAAGTGGAGTTTGTACATGGTTACAACAAATATTTAACGGAATAATAACACAAATAAAGAGCTTGCAGCACTGGCGTGTGAATAATGTGCTGGAATCCGGTGTGTGATCTGTGTGTGAACCCTCTGGGCAGTTTAGCAAAACCTGTTCCTGAGGGTAAAGAATTCCATCTCCACCACCTCCCCTTCCCACCATCCGCATGTCCATCATACGGAATTCTTATACTTCACTGCTAGTCTAAGCAGCTCTACATGAGCTACAGACTGACAGCATTTCATAGCTTGAAAGCTTGCTTTTGGTACAGATTAGTACAAAATTGCCCAACCTCTCCTGTAACTTTCCTAAACTTAATACACAGAACTAAAAACTGATTAAACACTGCAGGTGATGTTTAGAACAACCAAGCTATTTCCACCTGTCATTTTCCAAGATTAAAATAAAAAATAAAAGTAAACACTTGATTAGTTGCTTGCTATGGGAAATGGCCTAGTAATAAAAGTGACCCTACCAATTCTACATGGTAAAAACTGCAATAATGTGCAAAATGCGCTAATGTGTAATAACTATTTATATTCCAGGTTACTACCAAAGAATTCGAATAGGTTGTAATGGCTTACTTTGCACTATATAGATAAGAGTGCAGTAAAGCGGGAAGTGCAAAGGCTGGAAATAAAATGTGCTATTGTGTATTATACATTTACCTACTTGTTGTTTAAGAAAAGTTTAATACAACCGTTAAAACATAGGTATTGAAGCTTGAGCTGCTTTCTGCAATATAAATATGATTCTGATATGATATAAAACTGTATCTTTTATGATAGAGAAGTCCAACAAGTATCAGCAAAATAAACAGTAAACCATACAATGGCAGCAAAGAATGAATGCAATGGACAATATTCCTAGTGAAGGGATCACTGACATACATTTCTAACTTGTATCTTCTCACAGTTTGCTAGTAAAATCCTCTATGTATGATGCTAAAGGAGGCCCACAACTTCATCCTGTGTACAAAAATCTGTAGCATTTAGGGCCTGAGAAATGGCAGACAACATACTGATGGGAAGTTCCACACACACAACACGGCCAATGGTATGATCTAACCCAGTAAACGGCTTCCATACACTTCACTATATCACTGAGAAGTTCACAATGTACACAGAGCTATATAGCAACCCAGCAAACACATTCCACACAATCCACGCAGCCCCATAGAACACACGGGCCTTTATATATTAACACAAAGAGTCATGTTATGAAGTAACGCCTAGCAACCCTTTAGAAACCATCCTTCTACAGTCTGCAAAACTTCTACATAAAGAGTGTTGTAGATACTGATTGGAGATCTGTCTCGCAGTGGTGCGACAAATGGCAGAAGAATTATTTTGCAGAATCGTCTCAAAGATGCAAAACGATGAGGGAGATTTACTAAAGCTGGTGCACACAGAATCTGGTGCAGTTGTGCATTGTAACCAATCAGCTTCCAGGTTTTATTGTCAAAGCTTACCTGAAGTTAGAAGCTGATTGGTTACTATGCACAACTGCACTAGATTTTGTGTGCACTGGTTTTAGTAAACCTTCCCCAAAAATTGTATGTGCAACACAATGTATTCCAAGATGGAAGACGTCTTATTTACCTCTACTTTTCTGATCACCAATACAGTGGTATCTCTTTATAAATTTGTCGCAACAATTGCGTCAGACAGTAAAAGTGTCACAAGAAATACATACATTGGTCAAACAAACCAGTACTAACAACGAAAATGGGTTTCATGAACTTGGAACAAGGCCTCCGACTACATCCACACTGCCAGAAATACAGTATGTTGCAAATGCCTTATTGAATTGCCTTCTATATCTAGCTGATTGATAAAGGCTGCTGCACATGGCTGTCTTTCACAAGACTCTACGAAACAAAGGCCAGAGACATCTGAATGCAGCCCCCTAGTCAGCTTAGAAAAAACAACCTGAAATTCAGTATTAATTATATAAAGACTTGTGTGTATTTTAGTTATTGCAGCTTACAGACTGTCTATTTTATTAAACAACCAAAAGAGACTCTAAAGCTGGAAATTAAAGGGAATGCAATACAATGAAGGTAACAAAATTTATAGCACCAAGAACTGGTGAAACAACCTTACCATAAGAATCCAGATAAACATTTCATAATACCATTACCAGACAGACCCAATAAATGGGATTGTTAGCAGCATGCTTCTTATGCCATCTGACTCTGAAAGTCAAGGCATGTCAACTAGAGCAATATTCATGTGTTCTACAAGGGTTTGAACCCTATACCCTATATGCTTTATCAATGGATTTACATTACAGCCATGCGTCTAAAGGACAAACATCTTAAATGTATCTAATACAGCAAACACAAGGATGTTACACTTATGAACCTAATTTTGGTTCTTGGTATATGGGGTTGTATAGGGATAAAACTTCTGACATGTTGTGGTGTTAGAGAAATCATTATAACCAAATCAGACTGCTATACAGTATCTTGTTCTCTATGAATATATATTTCATAGACACATTTTAACTATGGCTAAACATTCCTTTCTTGCTTCAAACACTACAAACTTATTTGAAGCAACAATCAAGCTGTCAGGTGTAATTCAGGTATGTTGCTGAACTGCTAATGAAGGTAAGATGACTTTCCTGGTATACGAATGAATGTATTATGGACAATAGTTGTTATATTTAAAGTGAGTCCTACCTTGTTCACTGCTGTTGTCCCCACTCTGTGAAGCATGGCCACCACTGGAGGGTCCCGGCGTTCCAGCAGAATGCGTGGATACTGCATCATCGTGATCTCGCCATGAGGCAGGATTCTGATGTTAGCCCCGATCAGAAAAGAGGACAGCCATAAAAAAATTGAAAAGGAAAGTTAGGTAATGAAAATGACCCGTCAGCAAGAAAGTCCTGCTTCAGCACATGGAAACACCAACATATAAATACAAATTCTTCTCATTCCATCCAGTGTTATTTTTATTTGTATTTATGATGAGTAGCTGTAATTGTATGTTGTACTAACCAGAGGCGTGTATAATTTTTTTCTTTTTCTCAGTCTAACAAGGAACATTGTTGACTTCATTTATATGGATGTCTGCACAAATCCTAGAACACTTTGCAGTTCATTATTCTGCTTTTTTCTCAAATGTGTGCTGCTAATATGTTATATTTGAGAATATGCTAATTAGTTGCACACACGTTGCACATCACCCTGACTCATCTGCATACTAGAGATTCCCAAAATGAAAACTGAGCATTCGATATGTAAAAAAAGAATACACAAAAAGCACCACCGAAACACCATATCTGAACTGCGTCAGTGTTTTGGCAGATCCATGAATATCATTGAGATCTGAATTTTATGACTCAAATAGTGCACAACGAATGTCAGCTTCAGGATGTGATGTATTTTAGTAATATTATTACTAACACAATTCTTCATATCAGGCTAAACTTTCTACTATGGTACATTTTTAAAGACAAAGGGGTTGATTTACTACAGACAAATAGACTGTGCACGTTGCGTTGTGCAATTACACTCTGCAAGAGCAGTTGCTCTAGAGCTTAGTAAATGAGCAGATGCTCTGCCGACTTCCATCATCCAATCACGTGGAAGCAAAAATATATTTTTTTTAATTTTCCTTGCATGTGATTGGGTATTCTTTGTAAAGTGAAGCTTTACCTAATTTACTAAGAGCCACTTGGAGCCACTGCATTTGCAGAGTACAATTGCACTTTCCAAATTGCACAGTCTATTTGTCTTTAGTAAATCAACCCCAAAGCGTAGAATAAAGCAGATACAAGTCTCTTTCCTGCATTGTACCATACACTATTCCCTGCTACTCTGAACAAAAGAAACTGTTGGGGCAGTTTTGCTTTCCTAAAGAGTATAATATTTATGTCATTCTGTCCTGTCAAGTTAAAGGAGAAGTCCAGCCAAAGCTCGTTTGGCTGGGCTTCTCCTATGGATCATAGGACTGCAATTCATTTTGCACTCCTGTGACCCGTTTTCAGCAGAGAGTGGACAGAAGTCTGCTCCCTGCTGATGTCACGAATATCGGTCCAGGCACCGCATCATCCCGACAATGGAAGTCTGGATCCGACAGGTGCCTGGACTGATACCCATCGCAGCCTCCCAGTGAGCCACTGAGAGCCTGAGATGGCCACTCTGCCCCTCCACAGCTCAACGCTCCAATGAGCATGGAGGGAGACGAGCAGAGAGCTGTGACTGACAGTCTACAGCTCTCTGCTCACGGATCTGTGAAAACTGAGTGATCACCGATGTTCGATCATTTGGTTTTCAGTGCAGAGGCACAGGGGGACAGATGCTGCATCCACCTAGGTAAATATAAATCTAAAAAAAAAAGAAACCCGTACTTCTCTTTTAAAGTACAACTAAAGGCAAAACCTTTTTTTTCATTTTGGATAGAGCAAGGGAGGGTTAAAACCAGAGTGGATTTGGTTTAAATCAAGTCAATTTAAGTCACGCTTTAAATCATGATTTAAATCACTAGTAAAAAGGATTAAATTAAATCAACTTGATTTAAATCGATTTTTAAAGAGCAACTGTCATCTCTGTCCGCAGCGGCTCCTCCTTTGACCCGCTGTGGACTCATGGCAGTCCCATTCACTTTAACGGCTGGTGATGCTGCAGTGACACAACAAGGTGAGGGACGTGGCGGCAGCAGGTGAGTGGTTCCCTGCTAACAGGCGCTGCCATAATGGATCTGAAATGACAGGTGCTCTTTAAATGTAAGGACTTATTCTTACTTGTAGTTAGAAAATGATACAAAATGAAGGTTTCCTATTTAGAATAATAAGCTGTCAGGTTAGTAAAACAGCAATAGCAGAACCAATTCAATCATACAGTTTGTAGTGTACATAGATTTGCAAAACAATGGGATAAAGGAATGTTCCTGAACTTCATTTTATCTTATGGTTACTGTGAAATTGTACGAATGCATCAAAGCAGTGCATGTTATCTAAGCTTGCAGAACCAAAAATTTAAATATTTCAGAATATACAGCCTCATGCTACAAAAACTATCTTTAGATAGATTTTTACTCCAAAAGCATTTTATGAAATCTGATTTAAATTTAAAAAATCTGATTTTTTTTAATTTTTTTTTTAAATTCATTGATTTTTATCCACCCTGGTTAAAACCCCATAGTCAAACAGTCCTTGCAAATTAGGGGAGTTCCTTAGGGTCCCCCAGGTCACCAGAGCTAGTGTCCCCATTGGAAGATTTCCCCTCTATTACTTTTCTGGGGACAACCCAAAATGTGGGATTTTCTTTTGCTTTCACTTTCAATGATAATGGTAAACAGGACAAACAGAGAGGGTGAATCTCCTGAACAGGGGCAATAAAAATAAACAGCAATAAAAGCTGAAAAGCGTTCTAATACCTCTGCAGTCCAAAACTAAAAAAAAAGTGTAAATCCCACTTTTGTTTTAGCTGAACTCTGGGCATACATAAAAGACACAAATGAATGATGCTCTACATTTATAATAGATTTTTAAATGTAGTTTTTTATTGCAAGCAACGTAAGTTTCTGAATTTGACAAGGCAAAAGCCTCTTGCAGTACCCTGTACAAAAGAACTCAGATTTGGAGAGGAATAAACAGCACAAGGAGGCAATCAGTTGTGCTACATATGCTACCAAGGGACATGCGGATAGAAGGAAAGAGCAGAGTGACAGAGAAATGAGATTATCAGTCAGCTGCTTCTCCTTTCACTGTCCAATCACAGGCTATGGACAGGACAAGGCTTATAAGTGTTAAAGCAGACCTTTTTCCTGAAAGACAATGTGGGTGTACCTGGCTCCAGCAACTATCACAGTTGGATATTTTTATTTTTTTAAGTGCTTTCCTATTTCTCTCCTAGGCAAGAATGATATTGCGCATGTGTGCACAGATGTGCTGAAGTGCTCTGCCAGGCTTTGGGGCCCAGCACAGAGACCTTCAGCACAGCTATGCACATGCAGGTTTCCATGCGAAAGTGCGCAAGGATGGCGCAGTGAAAGGGGGCTGAAACTGCTTTTCCTGGCCATGCATGAGCACAGCTAGGAGTGTCTGCAGATGTGCCGCAGAGCTCTGCCAGGTCCTGAAGGTTACACAGAGCCCTTTGGCACACCTATGCATGTGCCAGTCAATCAAAAAGTGGTGGCGGTAGGAGGCGGGGGGTTGAGCCACTATCAAGGGGACTGAAGTTCCTGTAAAGTTAACTGCAGCAAAGAAAGTAAAGACTCTTGCCCTGCCGGTCAGGGTTGTGCTGTGTCAGACCTGTGCAAAACTCAGGACTGGATAGACAGAAATATTTGATTAGTAGGTAAAACAGCTCCCATATTTCGAAATGTTTGCCTGGGATTCAGCTTTAATAATCCTGATGGGAAGGTCCCTGTGCAGTAACTGGGAAACCCAGAAGTGGCTGCAGGAAGTAGGAAAGTGGGACACGTGTGTAAGCTACAATTCCAATGGTATACAGCAGAGAGGACTTTGTAATGAAGTTGCAATGAATAAAGACTGCGGCCTAAAATGTGCAATACAACTACAGAATTCTTTACATAAGGCTTGTTTTAGGTATTGTTTTTTTGTTTTTAAAGAAGTCTCATTTTAGACTTTCTCTGTCCACTCTTGCTGGGTATATGGGCAACCACCAAACTTCTCTATAATGATAATTAACTGCTCGGAATATTATTTGGGTAGGGTTAAACATTCAATTTTCAAACGGGTTGCATCGGTGTATAAGCAGCTCTTAAATGATCACATTTATTGTCTTTTACACAATATCAGCAGTTGGCATCTGTATGGACCTCCCATATCTGTCAGATTTATCCACGGCTCTGAATGGTCAAATCTGTTCCAGACTGGGCTGTCCGCTACCAAGAGGGAGAAGTTTTACTCTGCCTGATTTGCACATGTTCAGGCAGCTTTAAAAAGTCTTGCGCTTATATTAAGACAACTCATTAGCTACAACATAGACCTTGCAGTGCCTCTCAAGGGCCATTTGGCAATGGGCTAGCCAGATGGCAGTGACTCCTGCTGTTCAACATATGACGTCACAAGAATGAAGAAAGTAAGGCAGATGCTGTACTCAGGCTGACAGAAGGAATTTCAGATTTACAGTAACTGCTCATCTCTCAGATTTAACATTCCTCGTTGCAAAGCGCTACTGAGCATACACTATGAAACTTTCAATCTAAAATGACTATGCACGCAGAAATGACTGATAAGACAAGAGGAAGTTTCAAACATAAATTGCCTGCCTTCACAGTGTGAGGGCCAACATTCCCTGCTGTTCATATGCACAGTCAAATGAGCATCTACTGGAGAGACTGGAGAGACTCTGACCACAAGACAGAACACCAACACTGTATCTGGGCCTAGGCCAACAAGGCCCAGGCCTAGGGCGGCACTTTGCATGGGAGCAGCACGAAAAGAGCCCCTGCCAGCTTCTGCTACACTATTAGTGTAGCGTCAGTCTTATGGGGTGAACTGAGCTGGGAGGCAAATCTGTCTGGCGCCACCATAAAGCAGCCGCTCTGCTGCCGGTATGATAATACCGGCAGGGCTGCCATCAGAGGGGGACAGCCCATACATATGTAAGCGTCCCAAGGGGCCCAGGCAGCAGACCCCAAGCAATCAGTTGTTGTGCGGGCAGTTGGCATTCTGCAACTGTTGGGGAGGGCCCGCCGTTTCTAGTTTTGACTGTCCTATCATCACAGCGGACCTCTCTCCTGAGTTCTCAGCTACAGAGAGACAGATGCCATGTCGGGAGGCTGAAACTGTCTGGAGGAGAAAGTCAGCTGACGGGCGCAGGTAAGTGGAGTAAAGGGGGAGGAGCACTCCAATGTGTGAGGAAACCCCATGTCGGGAGAGGTGCAGTGGAGACATGTGAAGGGAGCAGTGACGGCTGGTGCTCAATATTTTTTTGGGAGAGCCGCAAACAAGCCTTCTCCCTCACTTGCACTGCCGCCAAGCCAGCCCCCCCGACGTGAGATGGACGGGAAGACAGTCTTACCTTAGGAGATGGCGAGGATCCAGGGTGGGGCTGCTTCTCCTCGCTCCAGCCGAGGGAAAAGCCGAGGCTTCATCCCTCGGATGAACAGACATTGCTTCTCCCGGTCGAACAGGAAGTGGGTCCTGAGACACGATTGGCCGGGAGTCCTAAGATTCCCTGGCCAATCGGGTCTCAAGACCCGTTTCCTGATTGGCCGGGAGGAGAATCAGGAAGACAATAGTGAATATCAATTCGCTATTGTCACACAACTGGGTGGCCTCAGGGCACAGTGCTCTGCACTCCGAGCCCACCCTTTTTTTAAGCCAATTAGAGCCTCAGGCTTTAATCATGTGCTTTCAAAAAAACAAAAAAAAAACCCCATTGAAATCCATGCGTCCAGCACCCTACATGGTGATTAGGGGCCAGGCGCATTGATTAGGGGGGGGCGGCGCCCCATGCACCTCTTATGGACGGGTCGCCGATGGAAGGGAGCCAGGCAGGCTGTAAGTACCCAGGCTGAAAGGAAAACCACACCAGTTGAGTGGAAATTGCAGGACAACTACCTAGCTGCCACGGGGCTACTAATCTGGGTAGTAGGGATGGTACAGACACAAGGGACACTGATATGGTCAGCTATACCTGGCAGGTACATAGTAGGACTCTCATGAAATCCTTTGCTTGTGTCAGTAGTACATACTGTATTAAGGAATCTTAATTTTATTTCTGTTGATTGTTGATGAGAAAAAATAAACATTGATTTATTTGTTCTTGCCCCAATCCTTCCTTTGCTCAATGCCTGGACCACATACCGTCATCACTGTGCTATGTTTTCTGCTGCACCACTGGCATGGTTCTATCCTCTTAGTCCTCGGCATAAACTTAGCAGAAATTTGTGCTCAAAGTAGAACTATAGGCAGCACTTTTTTTTTTCTTATTTTTCATTTTGGATAGAGTAAGGGTGGGTTATAGCCCCTGTCAGTTTATTTTTTGTCACCTGTGTCCAATTGCAGAGATTTCCTTTCCTGCCCCATAGCCAAACAGGAAGTCAGAGGAAATCTCTGCAAATAAAGGGAATGTCTGCCCCTCCCCCCAGGCCCTCAGAACTAGTATCTCCACTGGAAAATTTCAGGGTGGATCTTAAACAGGAAGGGGTAGGTCATATTTAAATTAGGGGGTGCACAAATTTAGTCAAGCCTAGGACAGCACAAAACCTAAATACACCACTGCAGAACACACCTATCAGAGAAATGTTGGTAAAGGAAATACAATCTTAGAAAAATAGGCAATTATTGAGAATTAAGCAAAGAAAACTTGAATACAGATTGTATGGTGTGTGTAAGGCAAAGCTGTTATATACAGTAAATGAGTAAAACATATAATAGACTAGTAATGCCATGGCAATTTTTATATGATATAAATATGCCTGTAATCTAAATTGAAGCTACTGTGCAATGTGAGCTAACATACCCTGAGACAGATACAGTATCTCACAAAAGTGAGTACACCCCTCACATTTTTGTAAATATTTTATTATATATTTTCATGTGACAACACTGAAGAAATAATACTTTGCTACAATGTAAAGTAGTGAGTGTACAGCTTGTATAAAAGTGTCAATTTGCTGTCCCCTCAAAATAACTCAACAAGCAGCCATTAATGTCTAAACCGCTGGCAACAAAAGTGAGTACACCCCAAGTGAAAATGTCCAAATTGGGCCCAAAGTGTCAATATTTCGTGTGGCCACTATTATTTTCCAGTACTGCCTTAACCCTCTTGGGCATGGAGTTTACCAGAGTTTCACAGGCTGCCACTGGAGTCCTCTTTCACTCCTCCATGAGGACATCACAGAGCTGGTGGATATTAGAGACCTTGAGCTCCTCCACCTTCCGTTTGAGGATGCCCCACAGATGCTCAATAGAGTTTAGGTCTGGAGACATGCTTGGCCAGTCCATCACCTTTACTCTCAGCTTCTTTAGCAAGGCAGTGGTCATCTCGGAGGTGTGTTTGGGGTCATTATCATGTTGGGATACTGCCCTGCGGCCCAGTCTCCAAAGGGAGGGGGTCATGCTCTGCTTCAGTATTTCACAGTACATGTTGGCATTCATGGTTCCCTCAATGAACTGTAGCTCCCCAGCACCGGAATCACTCATGCAGCCCCAGAACATGACACTCTCACCACCATGCTTGACTGTAGGCAAGACACACTTGTCTTTGTACTCCTCACCTGGTTTTTGCCACACAGGCTTGACACCATCTGAACCAAGTAAGGTAATATTGGTCTCATCAAACCACGGGACATGGTTCCAGTAATCCATGTCCTTAGTCTGCTTGTCTTCAGCAAACTGTTTGCGGACTTTCTTGTGCATCATCTTTAGAAGAGGCTTCCTTCTGGGATGACAGCCATGCAGACCAATTTGATGCAGTGTGCAGCGTATGATCAGAGCACTGACAGGCTGACCCCCCACGTCTTCATCCTCTGCAGCAATGGCAGTATTCATACGTCTATTTCCCAAAGACAACCTCAGGATATGACGCTGAGCAGGTGCACTCAACTTCTTTGGGCAACCATGGCGAGGCCTGTTCTGAGTGGAACCTGTCCTGTTAAACCACTGTATGGTCTTGGTGACCTTGCTGCAGCTCAGTTTCAGGGTCTTGGCAATCTTCTTATAGTCTAGGCCATCTTTATGTAGAGAAACAATATTTTTTTTCAGATCCTCAGAGAGTTCTTTGCCATGAGGTGCCATGTTGAACTACCAGTGACCAGTATGAGAGAGTGAGAGTGATAACACCAAATTTAACACACCTGCTCCCCATTCACACCTGAGATCTTGTAACACTAACGAGTCACATGACACCGGGGAGGGAAAATGGCTACTTGGGCCCAATTTGAACATTTTCACTTAGGGGTATAATCATTTTTGTTGTCAGCGGTTTAGACATTAATGGCTGTGTGTTGAGTTATTTTGATGGGACAGCAAATTGACACTGTTATACAAGCTGTACAGTCACTACTTTACATTGTAGCAAAGTGTTATTTCTTCAGTGTTGTCACATGAAAAGATATAATAACATATTTACAAAAATGTGAGGGGTGTACTCACTTTTGTGAGATAACAAATAGATTCCTCCATCCAAACAAAACAGCATGGATGGAGCAATTTCCACTGCCAGCTATTGTATTCAGGAAGCCGCAGCACCCATAGCTGCATGCAAACTCAAACTGCTAGTGCATCTGATAGGATGCATTGCTGATGATTTCCTATCTGTCTCCTTTGACTTTTCAGACAAAGCTTTTTGAGCCAGGTGGTGCCAACAGGGCCACCTAGAGCACCAACATTTTGAGGGGGAGGTATTGATTGCCAACCCTTTTAAGCTTAGCCTGTCACATTTCACTGTAATGTAAACCTATCAAGATGAAACGATAAGTAATTCATCTTAAGCTGAAATAACAGTACACTTATTTATATTATACAAGGCAAACTGAATAAAGATGACAGCATGGAATCACTGGGGGCATAACATTGAAAGCCAATCCTAAATGGAGTTTGCTACATGCTTGCTCCCTTCCATCTATTCTCTGTTGTCAAAGTTTTTCAGCTAATATAAAAAAAAACAACGATGAACATAGGGAGCTTGATAAATACTAAGGTTACAATTAAAAATAATGCTTCCCTATGAAGGCCTATGCAGGCCTGTAGTGCTCCCATGGTAAATACAGCCAGATAAACAATGGTTGGTGGTTGTAGAGAAATGCAATGTGTCACACGGCACATCTGATTGTGGTGAATTGCATTTCACATAAACTAATACGTTGTAGTATGAATATCTTGTTGGCAAATATTGACAAGCTTGTGTTCTAAAAAAAAAAAATATTTATTTGGCGCACAATAGTCACACTGTCTTGATCAAATCCTTTAACTTGTACAATTTTTGGTGCATTTCATAAATCAGTGTTTAGTGCAAAAATGTAATTCATTAGCATTTCAGACATCCATAATTTTCTTTAGGACACACAAATACAAACTGCCTTTGACCTTCTACATTGTATTAATTACCGTTAATGTTTCAGCCTCTGAGTAAGAACTAACTCAATCCTATAACTTAAATTTATACAACATTCAAGTGAAAAAAAAATGCAATTAAACTGTAAATCATTCAATTGTATTTTTATTTTTTTGGAGGATACAAGGAGGGCCCATTCTAGATAATGAATTGTGTAGCTGGAAAGCAAGGTGGACGCATTCCTTAAACACTTGAAACAGCTGCCTTACTTGTCACCTGCATGCGCTAATAACCCAGGCTAATTAATACACTGTAACAACCAGAGTCCCAGCTCCCACCCAGTGTGAATGCAGTCCTACACTCCCCTAATAACGCCAGCAAATAGGCCACAAAACTCCATGAGAAGTATGACATCTGCCTCTGGAAAATGAAGGTAAATGATTACACCACCGGCAGTGTGCAGATTAATATTAGCTGCTTTGAAGACTTATTTTAAGGACTTGTGTACTAATAACTACTGGACAGAGGAAGGTAGCATACAGCAAGACTGGATAATAAAGTAAAAGGTAACAAAGTGCCTAAAAGTACAGTAATAACAAGTTTTCCCTGCTGAAATGACCCTGCCTGGTCCTTGGATACGTGATGATGCTCTTTCTAAATTTTATTGGAAGCTTATTGCAAAGCAAGAGTTGAAAAATCATATGGGAAATTTCAGACACAGAGCACAAAGAACAGCGCTGTGCAGTAAGACCGTACCCAGACACATCAAGTGATTGTTGGCACTCTATAGATTTGTAGAAGTACCAAAACACAAACCACTAAGTATGTTTTGTGTCCATTTTTATGCACTGAGCAGGTATTTATGAGGCAAGCCGTACCTCCATTAAACCATAGCAATTTTCTGGAAAATCCATTTTAATCAATTCTTGTCCCCATAGAAGGGTATTGGGCAATGGCCAAACTGTATATTGTATGTCCATGAGCAGTCTGTGCTAGAGCTTAATAATCATTGATAATCTATCAGCATCTTAAAAGGGGTAGATTATTGACAGCTAATATCTGATTGGTTGTTTGGGTTCCTGCTGATTTCATACTTTGTTATAAAATATTCTAAAAAGAGTTACAGCTGAAATTAACCCTTTGCTTTTCTATGAAATAACTGTTGATGATACAGAGTTCTTGACCAGCATGGCTTGATACTGAGCTAGAAAACTGGAAATTCGCCATTAAAAACTGTGCTGGAAACAGCCTAGAAGATGCATGGTCATCAAAACAATAAAAAAATAAAATAACGCACAATGAGACCCCTTCAACACAGGGAGGACAAAGTGGGCTATCTCCCAGTACAAAAGTTGCGGGGGATGGGTGAGCACAGAATAATCCCATATACATACAGAGACAACAAATGAGCAAACATAGGTTAATTATTCTGTGCAGTGACAACAGCACAGAGCTGTGACTCTTCCCCCCTACAGAAAGAAAATGGGGATAATGGCATATACTTTATGTTATTCAAAATCCAAGAGAATGCATTTATAAATCACAGATGATACAGTATAAGTAAACAGAAATAGACAGACAGGCAGATGGATTCTACCTCTTCTTTTCCTGTGAACACAAGTATAACAGCAATAAATTAAACATAAATATAATACCCACAAAAGTGACTATGCAGCGTGCTTGTGGGTACACAGGCAGACATTCAACAGAAACCTTAATAATTCAGGCTACAAATGTGCCTTTCCTGCACCCATTTAATTGTATTAAAGAGCAGAGTTTCCAGGTGAAAAGCTGGGAATATTGAGCAGCCCAATACAAAGCGGATGAAAAAGACATCCAAGAAGCAAGGTCCCCTGGGAAGGCATTTTCTATTTGCCAGGCCGCAGCCCCGCAGCTGATAATGCAAGTTGTAATTAATATAAAAGCAGGAGACAATATGGGAAGAGCTTGTACTTGCACTGCCACAAGAGATCTCTGCGCCTAGAATGTGTTTCTCATTTACACAATAGTCTGCCCTGCAAAACCCGACTTTATCAGCAAACTCTCTCCCTGGGAAGGTTAAAACATCGATTTACTAACATCTCTGGATATTGCTAAAACTATAAAACGGCATATAGAGCTGCACTTCGTTTTTATTTATTTTTTAAAATAAGTTTATTAAATGACTCCTTTTAAAATTATTCTGTATATTTTTTAAACAATAAAAAAAAACAAAATATATATATATATATTAGTAACTGTTTATATCAAGCATGAACGTACGTACTATCAGTATGTTTACTTTAACAAAAGGTTTTCATTCTCGTTTTAATTTTAAGCACAAGAACACTGGGGAATACTGCAGATTTATTGTTTCCCAAGAGACATATATCTCTGTCTGCATCCTATACAGTGTACTTGTATGTTGTATGTGTTCTAACAGGAACTATACGTTGCAAGGTCACAATAGTCTTGTAGGCCATGTCACTTCCACCCTCGTACCCCCTTTATCATCCTAGCAGAGAATCCAATGGGCACATTCTTCACAGCACAGCAAGGTCCATTGCTCACTAGATAAGAGTACTGGAGGAGCCTAGCATTGAGCACAGACTGTGACTTCTTGTAATTCTGTACAAACTATATTTTAAGAATGAAGTCAGGCCTTTGAAGTCAGTGATATCTAGGAGATGCATGGTTTTCATTTTCTGTTTTGCCTGCTTTTTTAGTGGCTACTATTTCAAAGATATACTAGTACACTACTCAGACATCATGTTTCTTCACATTTCATTTTATATGCATTTTACATACAAGTTAAATAAAACATAGCATGGATATCATCTGATGTCATCAAAACACATTTTTATGTTAGGCTTAATGTACACGGGACGTTTTTACAACCTCTTCTGAACGATTTAACTTGACAGATAGTAACCCACGTTTAAAACGTCCGTTTTGCCGCATTTACATGCCGCGTTTAGCGGCGTTTTGCCACGTTTGCGTTTAGAAGCGTTTGAAAAAAATTATTTTTTTTAAATACCCAAAAATGAAAAAACGCCTGTAAACAAAACGAGGTTAAACACGAGTTAGCGCGTTTAGCCGCGTTTGGTGCTTGAAATGCCTCTAGCCTCTAAACTCAGCTTCTGAACGCATTTTCAAATGCCTCCAAACTCAACTGCCTAGAAACGACTGTAAACGACCCTGTGTACATGTACTGATAATGGGCGGCACAGTGGTGTAGTGGGTAGCACTTTCGGCTAGCAGTAAGAAGGGTCGCTGGTTCGAATCCCAACCATGACACTACCTGCTTGGAGTTTGCATGTTCTCCCTGTGCCTGCGTGGGTTTCCTCCGGGTACTCTGGTTTCCTCCCACACTCCAAAGACATGCTGGTAGGTTAATTGGATCCTGTCTAAATTGTCCCTAGTATGTATGAATGTGAATTAGGGACCTTAGATTGTAAGCTCCTTGAGGGTAGGGACTGATGTGAATGTACTATGTATATGTAAAGCGCTGCGTAAATTGACGGCGCTATATAAGTACCTAAAATAAATAAATAAATAACATAACATAGAGGAGAGTTCAGGAATAGTTGAAAAAAATGCCCAACTGCTCCTAAACGTCCGTTTAGCAGCAGCAGTGTAAATGACATGCAAAGGTCTTGCGAAATAACCAGCTATAGACGCCACAGAGCTGCTTTGTTGATAGTTGGAAATTGAGGCCTCGACTACACTAAAAGTGAATTTTAAATCTTTTTAGTAGAATATTCCCTCACTGAGCTTTTTTTCCTGAGCACCTTAGACTTAGTAATCATTTTTGAACTTTGCCCAGAGAACCTGTGCTCACTTCGATATCTGACAGCGGAAATACTTTCTTAAACTGCCACTGCTGACTTCTAAGAAACTGCAAAGCATTTGTTAATAGTATGCTAACCTTCTGCTACCAGGCACTGAAACATCCCATGTGTATCTGAGCGCCAAATGGTTATAAAACTTTCACAGATTCAGAATGGGTGTAGAGTTAGTTTCTAAAATAGTTTTTGTATTTTAATTCTACATGACACAACAATGTTAAATAAGGCACAGAATATTAAAATATCCCACTTTGGCCCAATAGCCACACCACTTCAATTATTTTACTTTCATATACCTTATATTGGTGTGGTAGAGTTGGTTTGCTACTTGGGAAAAAACTTGTTACAATTATCTTTCTATTTCTCATATTTATATAGCACCAAGCTTTTAGCCCCCGTTTACACCGGTGCGACTTATCATTGCAATGGAACTGTTCAAATTGATGCCGTGCCGCACTGATTTGAAACAGTAGTTCCTGCACTACTTTTGGTGAATTTAGGTGCGACTTACATAGACATCTGAAGTCGCACCGATGTCAGCCAAGTCGCACCTGAAGTCACACTGACATGTGGCTTTGAAATTCAAGTCGCAAGATTTCAAAGCCGCATTCAGTGTGAACCTAGACTTACTCATTGGGGCTGATTTATTAAAAGAAAGAAATACTGCTCACTCAGCAAAGCGAATGTACAGTTTGTAAAGTACATGTTCACTAAGCTTAGGTGTTCACTTTAATTATCCAATCATGTGCAAGAGAAAATTTCTTTCTAATTTCTGCTGCAGATAATTGCTTATTCAAAGTGAGTACAGCTTCACTTTATTTACTTTACTAGGTGATCATTTTCTACTTCTTTAGTAAATGAGTCCTATTGCTTTACAGAGTATAGGGAATCCATCGCATCAATACATATGCCTGTAGAAGTTACCAAGCAAATGTCCCTATCATACACAGCCTAGGACCAGATATGGTTGGAAGCCGATAACCATACCAGTAGGTTTTCTTTTTGATATAGGACAAAAATGGAGCACACAGAGTGGACCCACATAAACACAGAGAAAACATAGGGGGGTTATTTACGAAAGGCAAACCCACTTTGCACTTCAAGTGCAAACTACAAGTGCAACATGCGCTTGAAATTGCACTTGGAAGTGCAGTCTCTGTAAATCTGAGGGTAGATCTGAAATGAGGGGAAGCTCTGCTGATTTTATCATCCAATCATGTGCAAGCTAAAATGCTGTTTTTTATTCTCCCTGCATGTCCCCCTCGAATCTACAGCGACTGCACTTCCAAGTGCACTTTCAGTGCAATTTGAAGTGCATTTTGCACTTGTAGTGCAAAGTGGATTTTCCTTTAGTAAACCCCCCCTAGTGTATGTGTTCTGCAGTTAGTCTCCCTGGTATAAAACAAAAGCAGGATTCCAGAGCTGTAAGCCTAGAATGTTAAGCACATAGCCGCCATGCTGCCCAAGACTTCCTACTGATCATATAGCCAACATCAATTCCCTATTATACACAGAATCCAATGACATATCTGACACAAATTTCAACAGTTAGCTGCAATGACTCCAGATTCAAGCGATATAGGATTTAGCACTGGGATATTTCTGTGCAGTCTGTTATAATGAAAGAGATCACACAATGTTCCTATTCCTCATATGCAGAAAGTAATTGCCATCATATGCTCCTGGTATCATTTCCACCTCACATGCAGTGTAATTCCTGATACTCACAGTATGACTCCCATTAGATAACACACAGTAATGCCTACCATATACATTGCATCATTTCAACAGATTTACATGTGAGCAGACTTTCTGCAGCTGCTGTTATTTCTGGCAGGTCCCATTCAGAATAGATTGAGAATTCTGATTTTTTTTTTCTTTTCTATAGAAAATTCCCATATCGTGATTAGTAAGTGAACAAATATCTTCCAACCTGCGGATACGTTTACGCCTTTGGCAAATCACCACTATTCGCCATTCAACGTAATTCCACATATTTAAAAATACATTTGTTTTTATTTACTAAATGTCATTGTTAACCTCCCGGTGACACAGAAATATGAAATTATACTCATTACAGCTGAGACTCTTATTTACTATATATGATACTTAATGAGGGGTGACTAACTACAGCCCGCACCAACACATCCCTGAGATCGGAAAAGAAAATAATAGGGTAATACGCAAATGGACACTGCTTTCAAGAAGAAAAAAATATATTGGATTTACCAAAATAGTCCATATGTTGCTGTCATAGGTTGCAGTTAACTTGATCTAATTAGAAAACTGAAAAAAAAACACTGAGTGTTGCCCACAGTAACCTTATTTTTTACAGATTACAAAACTGAAATGTTTCTATTTTATTATAATTTGTGCTTTCGCTTTATTCAATGTCTATATAACTTAGCATATAAAAAGAAAAAAAACCTACTATGCAGCTAAATTTTTATCCCTTCTCTTCATTGGTCAGTATTGATAATATAAAAGGCCTTCTAGATCAGGTTCCAAATAAGAGACCTGCCTAATGCACAGTTAACATAAGCTGGCCTGGAGCAAACGCCGGGGAATTCTTGACAAGTCCAATTCTGTGTTTTAGCAAAGCACCTAAATATACCATCTTCATACAGGAACTCACTCCAGCCTGGCATCATAGCCTGACACACTCCTGAAATGATTGAAATTCTTCAACTAACAGATCTACAAACCCAGAAAGAACTAGAGATGTCCTACTTTACGCTCATGACAATTACCTATCGACCACTGGGTCAACAGAACTTTCAGAAATTAGCTAAACCACATTTACATCAAAAACTGACCTTTGAACTTTCCTCCAGACCTACCATAAAAATAGAGGACAAGTTATAAAGACAATGTTGTCCAAAGTATAGGACTATTTAGTTTTAATAAAGTTTAATAAAGACTTCCAAAAAAAAAAATCCAGCAGTGTTTGTAAAAATTGACTAATAATATTTAATTACCAGGTATGATTCTATTTAACCAGCTATTAAAAAGGTAATTTGGGATACTATTCTCATACAAAGTTAGTGCACTGGTAACAATTATTGGCACTGCAGCTCACTTACTAAATTACTGAAATTTTAAAAAAAAGTTGGTACAGGTATTAACAGCATAAGGCCTGGGTCACACCTTTGCATTTTTAGTGCTTTTTGCATTTTGCAGATTTGCACTACAGAACGTGTTCCATAGGAAACCATGTTAAATAGACTGCAGTGCAAATCTGTAAAAGGCAAAAAGCACTAAAAATACATAGGTGTAAACCATGCTAAGAGTAATTCCACCACAACTAATATCACCCACTGGCTTTGTTTACCTATCAGGGTTTCCAGAGTTGAAGGCCTTTTACTCCTTCTCCACCCAACGTACTCTCTACATTTGTAAAGTAAAACATTTTGACATGAAGTGTGGGGTACCCTTGGGTGGGTGAGACTGGGAAATCAAGCCCAGTGACTTTGCAAATGGAATCACTGAGAAGCTAAAACTAATATTTACTAAAAGGTAAAATATCAATTTTGGATGGACTGAGCCTTTACCAGCTATAGTAGATATGTAGTGCAATACAGTGAATTACTTTTTTGTGGAACCCAATTCGAATTGATTATTGTATTGGTCAACTAAACAAGGGAATCATTATCTTTTACCATTTGCATTACATTGATTGAATTGCCGAAGTAAACAAAGCCAGTAAAGTAAACAAAGCCATCATAAAAAAATTCCTTTTAGAGTAAACGAACCTTGAACCATAATACATGCTAAGCTACTGCAAAACTTTTGTCTCCAGTAAAATATTCCAGGGAGCATGACAATTAGGCAGTGTTAGGAAGCACACTAGACAACTGTTGCTGAACTACACAAGTTGCTTATGAACACTTGGCAGTAGGCTGAACCCTCATAGAGAAAGTGTATATGTGCTTTTGTGCAAATATAGGAACATATAAACAATGACAAAACAATAGCAATAAAAACAAGACAAATATTAAACAAACTAAACACATTAGATATAGAATATTTACACCTGTTTAGTCAGCTAACACACAGACACACAATCAACAATACATCTGAGCAACACCAACCAATGAAAGCCCAGCTCTAATGCCCCATCACTCCAACAAATCCTTATTATTGTCTTTTTCTAATTTAAAAATGTGTTGAAGTTTTACATACGGAAATAAAACTCTTGTATCTGGATTCATCCCACGAGTCATATGTTCACCAATTCATCATAGTTATGAGAGGTTAATATATTTTATATCTACTGTAATGAACTGTTACCTTAATAGGGTTTAATAAATGGCCTTGTGTTATAAATTTATGTATGATGGGTACTGCTTAAAAAGTAAGCACAATCTATTGCCAAGAATAAAGATTATAGCACTTTGTTGAAGAAAAGTCACTACAGCCTGACAAAGAATATTATATACATATAGAAACAGGAGAATTGTAATGTAACAAGCATAAAGCATGTATGTACATGGGGGATCAATTTCACGCCGAACGTCAAAATATATTTTTGGCAGATTAAACTATTTTGTTTTTTACAATAATTTTCTAAGGTAATGTCAAAAATTGGATATCCATTCATTTAAAAAAAAAAGAAAGTGAAACATTTGAAAAAAACAATAACACCCTGAGAATGACCAAGAAATATGATCTAGGGGTATTTAAAATGCTGTGAATGTGTTTGGATGGTAAAGCAGAGTTTTTTCATGGTGTGAGCTCTGCACCTGAAACAACTTGTGTCTGACAGTGCCAGTAGACACACACAGCGCCCGTACTATGGAGGGAGGGCACACAGTCCACAGCAACTGCACATACAGTCCAGCGGAAAGAAGGCCGAGATCCCCAAAAATAACCCAACAGAACACTGAGGCCAATCCTCCATCTGTCAGAAACACTGTTTCACACCATAAACCCCCATGCTATTTTATTTCCCACAATACAAGTTTTACATTAGCAAGCGGCACTATATATTTGACTGTTGTGAAAATAATGAACATTCAATTTGGCAATGTTAGTCTACCATTTCTATGCACTTCTTTTATATTGATTCCTCATGGTTGTAAACGGGGAGTTGATTTACAAAAGATTATTAACGGCTCATATTTGCAAAGAAATGGTCATCTCAAAGACTGAATTGGGCTTGTGTATATGTATATATATAGGAGACTGAAAAAACACACTGGGTTTTTGAAAAGAGCACAAATTCAAAAAGCGGGTGTAAAATGTACACCCTAAAAAAAACTATAAACATTTTGTGATACATTAAACTAATTAAACTGGTGGGCATTATCGATTACACTAAAGAATGGTCATTTTTACACAGCCTTGTGATCAGATTTGGCCACGTTCGGGGATTTTAACTCCTCTAAGCCTGACTGAAAATTAGTAGTGAACACATAGCATTGTAAAAATGAAATGCTCCTAGCCCCTTTACTATTCCTGGGCCCTGATAAGAGTCCTGAAAACCAACAGCCCAAACAGAATATGCTATAGGAAACTGGCAAAGTGGTGTCTAATTACAAAAATAAATAAATAAAAGTGAAACTGTTTAGTTTAGTGAAATATTATTATTATTATTATTATTATTATTATTATTATTATTATTATTATTATTATTATTATTATTATTATTATACATAATTATATAGCTCCCACAGTTTGCATATACCCAAGTAACACTTTTACCAGCACACTCAACATGGACTAAGTAAAAGGATTATTTTTTGTTCATTTATTAACATACATGTCATGAAATTAGGTTTATTTTTTTCACGTTGACTGATAACTATATTAGGAAACCGAAACATTTACCTAGATTTAAATCTACTAAAAAGCATGATAAATGGGTTGTGAAGCGTTACTTTTTTCACATAACATTCTAATGGATATCCCATAGTAGTGGATAATCCATAGTACTGTTTGTTACTTGGATAACATGCAATGAAAGAAATTCTCATCTTTTTACAGCATCATACTAGTCCCTTATCTACTAAATGTGTTTAAAGTAGTTATGTTCATCACATATAAACCATATAAACAACAAGCTCTTGCTGACCTCAGGTAACCTCCCAAGTGGAAGGAACAAATGTTATCATGAGTGGAGAGGCCTCTCAAAGTTGCACCTCTTGTGGTGTTGTTGCTGTGCTCTCACAATAAGCAATCAATTGAGCCTTTCATAATGATAATGCTGTCATATTGTATAAAAGACATCACAAATCTTTATTTCAGGAGAATTAGAAAATGCAGAGTTCACTACATCCACACAAATCCAAAACACAGGTGCAATCGACTCAAAATATTTTCAAACATTAATCAGATGACTCCCTTGCTTACTAAGGTGTCCGTTTATGAAGCAGTGATCAGCGGTGATCCCGAGGATCGCCGCTGATCACAGTCCATAAACAGTTTATGAAACAGTGATAATCGGGGGAGAACATGTTTGAACTTGTTCTCCCGCCGATTATCTCTACACACGGAGAATCCTCATTGAATGACACAGTAACGGCCAGTTTATGAAGCGGTGATCTCACCGCTTCACTGGCGATCTGAGTCAGAATTCACACTCCCAGGTTCACCAGCTCAGAGGTGGTGAATCGGGGAGTGAAGAGGAAATCTGGGGGGATCTGAGGGGGAAGGAGGAAGTTTTTTAACTTCCTTATGCCTCGTTCAGACCCCCCAACACTGTAAGCATGTCCCCCTGTCATATTTATGTGTATACATATTTATACATATATACATATAATGTGTATATGTATATATATATCATGTGTGTGTATATACATGTATATATAGTGTGTGTGTGTGTATACATATGTGTATAATGTAGGGGGACACATTATTTTATTAACATTAATCCACGCGCCGTTGAGCGGTGATAATTTATCACTGCTTGATAAACTGACATTTGGTACTATAATCTCGTAAAGTCTCACGAGATTCCAGTATCAGGGGCCGTTCTCCACTATTTGAAGCATTTGTAGATCACTTCACTCCTCCACAGGTGAAGTGATCTACACCGCTTCATAAACTGCACACAGAGGAGAAAAATCTTCACTGTGAATGCCGGAGAATGAAGCAGTGAATAGATTTCACTGCTTCATAAACGGACACCTAAGTCATGTAATGCTTCTCCTACCACAGTGAACAAGACCATGTTTAATGAAACACATAGCAAGCAGCAAAACATAGGAGAGGGTTGGAGAGACAGATATAAATATTGCTGAGCTGCCTTGTGTGGCTACCTCTAATCTTATTAGTGCAATTATAAAGTAAGTACACTTAATATGTGTTTACATGCTTAACAAAAAATTCAGTAACAACCTGTGGCTTGCAAACCAGTATTGAACCACAAGTACCAGCATACCACAGATACCTGGGAATCTGAGAATTGGCATTCTGTCACTGGCTTGCCATATATATTCTAATGTAACACAATATTTCAAATATGAACAATACGTTCTTACACTGAACAACCAATCAGAAATCAGCTTTTGTTTATCTGGCTGCACTGTACTTCTATACTGGGTATCTGGCAGTTGTGAGACTGGTCTACTGTAAAGGTGTACCAGTAAAGCCCTGAATACACAGGTTCTGTATTTAAACACTGACATCTTGAAATGTAAGCAGCATATGAGAAAGGAGTTTTAAGTGATACACAGACTAAAATAAGCATGTATTTATATAAACATTAAATGCCACTGTTTTTCCAAGCAAGAACAATATGTTTCACATGCAGGTAAGTAAACCCTAATTTATTTGAACTATCAATATTGCATGTTAATCCCTTTGCTAAATATTTGATACTTGGTGATCAGGTGTAAGTTATCCAATACTCTAAAAATACATTGATGTAACACCCTATACTGATACAGCTTCTATATGTTGTATGACTGATGAGGATGAGACAATTGCACAAGCGGCCAAGAGTGGTATAAAGGGTTAATTCTGGAGCAAGGCCTTGGGAATATTTGGGTTGAGCTTGGGAGTGAATGTGAAGAGAAGTCAGTATAGTTGATTGCTGAGTGCAGTTTTAAGCAGTTTTAGGTGAAACTGACAATGAATGACAGCAACTGCAGATCCTTTGATAACTATAGTTATGAGTTGTTTGTTAGTGGGATTAAGTAAGCTGGCATCACTTATAACATCATTATATTGTTTGCTTTTAGAACAATCAGTATTTACCAAGAGCATTTCAGAGTTTACATGACTATAAAGAGGGAGGAAGGATGGGAATCTTTACATTGGAGGAGACTGCAATGCATGAGTATGCCGACAGGGGTTTGAATGTGCATTAGCAGAGCACTGAATAAATTATTTGTCAATTCTTTGGCTGGTTCAATAAGAAAAATTTTTATTTACAGGATATAATTGTCCCTCAGTCAGTACCTAATTTTTACATTTTTAACTCATATTTTTTTTTTGGGGGGGGGGGGGGGGGGTTCTAACAGATTGTATACACCATTGGTATTACATTTGCACACATCTTCAAAATAATTAGTCAGTGTGCAAAGATGATACAGTGGATACAACAATGAATTGCCTTGAGCTTCAAGTTATAACACAAATATGATATTTAGCAATCTTGTCTAGGTTTTAAAGGCATATGCACTAAGCCACGCTGTGTATTTTTAAGGACTATATGTAAATCATATGTAAATCAGAACCAGAACACCAGCATCAAAGCCCAATCTATCCCATTCTTTATTTTGCACCGTGCCCAAAGACCCCTCATATTTCCCTACCTGAGAGGGTTTTATGTGGATTTTAATGTGGTAGGATTTAGCAACCAGGAGATACTCAACTCCCATGTATAACAATTCCCACTTATTACTGCCCCCCCCCCCCCCCGAAAAAAAAAGCTAATTGTGGGAAATAAGCAAGTAAGCAATGCCTTTAATGCCTCTCGCTGTACATCACACAGATAATGCGGGCATTACACAACTAAAGCTCATAATAAAGCCAAATATAATCACTAGAAAAGTAACAGGTAGGTGCAGATTACTATTTCCAGTGAAGCTGGTATAAAAATGCATAAACAGAACTGTACCTCTGTAATAAATCGAATACTTTAACTGGAGGGGGGGGAATAAGAAAACGAATGTCATGTCTAGCAGTTGTTTTTTATTTATATTTTTTATTTTTTATGCACCATAGTCTATCAAATCTATACACAATAAATATATTATATTTTCATAATAATTTGCATAGTTTTTCACAGAACAAATACCTATGCAAAAAAGCAATCACTGCAGTTATACTTATTATAAAAGTAAAAAGATATAGGGGAAATAGGGTAATGAAATTTGTGTAAACTATTTACTTTTACATTATTAAATGGGGGGATGAATGCTAACAGCTACATTTAAAAAAAAAAAAGGTTTATTTTTTTTCTTTAATGTTTTGCATCATTTAAATTTCTGAAGTTGACAAAACAGAATGAGCATTTGCTCAGTCAACTGTTTTTCTAAAAAAAAATAAAACAATAACTTTTTACTAGCTAAAGTGTTTTGCTTATATCTGAAAAAACATTGCAACCATGCACACCAATTTACAGTGTTAAAAATTTGCTACATAATTTTTATGCAAATTTTTATATTTTTAAGAAATATACAAAATCGAATTGCTATAATTGATTTTGACACATTTTAAAGAAAAAATGAAAATACTGTTAAAAATGTAAAATTTCAAACTGACCCGGTCACCTAAGCCATACAGTTCACTAGGACTATAAAAAGGTTCCTTATTACCAAGGAGCAGAGTAAATTGGCTTTAGCTGTTGCCATCTGTCAGACCCTAAACAGGCCGGGTGTGTAATCTACTAAGCGGGACATGAGCTTTTAGACTGTACTGGGAAAGGAAGCTGTACTTTACAGAGGGGGGAGGAATGTATACATGTACTGCAGTATATATACAGATCCTGTCTATTGTTCATCCCTTCCTAAATCCACAAAACCTTTGGCAACAAAAAAACTTGGAGCTGGATCAGCGGCCTCAAACAGACCACAGCAGGATCATGTCCTGGAACTCACAGTTTACATTTTATTTCACAAATGGGGAAAAGAAAAAAGAAAAAAAAGAATAAATAATACAAAAAACAAGAATAATAATTTTATATATATATATATATATATATATATATATATATAGTGTATATATATACATATATATATAGTGTATATATATACTTTATATATATATATATATATATATATATATATATATTTTATTTATTTTTTCTGTTATATATATATATATATATATATATATATATATATATATATATATATATATATATATATATATATATATATATATATATATATATATATATATATATATATATATATATATATATATATCATGATGATGAACATGAACAATAATGTACAATATATTTCAGAGTTTTTTTATCTTTCTGAAACCCCAACAGTTAATTACAAAGACCCGGCTGATTTGAAATAATCACTTAATACTGACAGAGGACTGGGAAGTAAAAAGCATCTACTTTCTATTTATAGGGAGGAGGATTACACAGTGGAGGTCACATGGCAAAACACAACAGCAGTGATAACACAGACAACAATAATAAACTACAGCACCATAAACAGTCATAGAAACACCAGAATAACAAGGATTGAGGAACACAGCACTCCAGTCCATACTGCAAACCCTTCAATAAAAAGCCTGATTTTTATTGTGCCGAATTATTAAAGTGTTAGAAATCAATGCTTAACCTGTAATACCGCTGTTAATAATTCTCTCCAGCTCTCCCTAATAGAAAGTCAATTATTGGTTCATTAAATGTTACGATCCCTTAAAAGAAGGGGCTCGGGGCGCCTGCCTGGTGTGTACCTTGTACCCAATAAAGAAAAAAAATCGCCAAAGGGGAAAAACACAAAAATGAAATCTGCACTACAGACAAATAGTTGTGGTAAGTGCCGCAGCAGCACACAGGTTAACACAGCGAGAAATAAAGGTGCAGAGCCCAGACAGGGCACCACTATACACGGCACGACTGTGTCCAGCAATGCACACTGCGATGTGTACACACACAGCCAGAGAACACATGGAGAGAACACACATCCCTGATTACATCCACCATCACCGGCCACAATATAATCAGCACAGGGAGTACATAGCACTAAGCACACACCATCATCATCATCATCATCATCATCATCAGGTCACCACCAGAAGTAATAAAGAAGAGGGGACTCACGTGGTCTGCGAGGTTAGTGGAGGATCCCGACAGTTCTTCATGGTCAGACTTTGAGCTCCCGTCCCTCTCATCAATCACTAAATCTATGGGCATTTTTCCTTTCAAACAGCTGATGTATCGATGGCAGAAATTATCGCACAATTCATGGACCTGGGGAGGTGGGGGGAAGAGGGAAGCAATGATGTTTGGTAGAAAGAGCAACAAGCCAGAATGTCCTCCAAGAGTAACTATCATTAAGGACTGTAATAGTTGCAGGCAAGGAAACAATAAAGAAATTGTAGCAGCAGATATTATTCTCTGGAGACCCAGGGCAGCAACAAGTAGAGAGGAGGAGAGGAGAGAAGAGAAGGGCTGAGGGGACAAGGAAAGCTGAGGAAAGCCAGAGCAAAGGTAAGGAAAGGGAGCTAGAAGAGGAGAGGAAACATAGAAGAGACATAAAGGAAGACAAGAGAGGTGAGGGGAGAAGGAAACCAGGCAATGGAAGACATAGGAGAGGTAAGGGAAAACAAAGGAGAGACAAGGTAAAGTAAGACAGGGGAGAGATACAAAGGAAAGGTAAAGAAAGATAGGGGAGAGATACAGGGGAAAGGTAAAGGAAGATGGGGGAGAGATACGGAGGAAAGGGACAAGGCAAGACAGAGGAAAGGTAAAGAAAGACAGAGAAGACTTAAAGGAAAAGGAAAAGCAATGAAAGAATAAGCAAAGGTGAGAAAGGCAAAAGTAGAGGTAAGAAAAGACGGAGGTTAGCTAAGGGCAGATAGAGGAGAGGTAAGTGAAGGAGAGAAAATAAGGTAAGGGAAGACAGGGGAGAGGGCAAATAGGAAAGGAAAAGTTAGGAGAGTGAGGAAATGGACAAGGATAGAAGAAAATATGAGGCCACAACAGAGAATAGAGAATAACGTTACATGAAATTGGGACTTGCAAGAATAAGAGAAGGAGGAAAGGATGGGCAGAGAAAGCAAAAGAAAGTGAAAAGGGAGAAGAAAGCGATCAGAAATTGGCATAAGGAACACAATTGGTGATAAGACTTGGGATGGGGCAGAATGGTTGAAGGGAATAGTAGGGTTTGGGATAATGGCCAGGGAGCAGGCCATGATTAATGGTAACACACTAGTGTGGGCAACAGAGGCTGGAGCTGCCAGTCCACCCTCCCCAATACCCGGGGTCACCAAGTGCCATCTGTGCCCAGGGGTGTCAGCATTACAGAGTCTGTTCCTGTTGTATCCGATGGCTCTGCATCCACATGAGGGGGCACATCTATTCCCTCAGTCCGGGTTCACATCCATGTCCCAGGGGTAAGTGGGCTCCAGTGCCCGGCAAGGGAACACTCCTCCGGGGGCATCTGGGTGCCACATTCCGCTCACAGATAACTGCATTACAAATTAGCTTTAGCGCTGCGAATTAGTTTCGCTCAATTAAGTGTCCACAAGAAATTCGCATAATTGAACCCAACGGCAGAGATAGCGGTGGTGTCATATCTCCGCTCTACCCCGTGCATTATTCTTATTATGTGGATTAATATATGAGCTGAATATCACACACTGAAAAAAAATTAGGCACTCTTTAAAAAAAAAAAAAATACATATTTATATATTTATATTTATATATATTATTATATTACCCAGAAGAAGGTGCTATGTATATGTGTGTGTGTATATATATATATATATATATATATATATATATATATATATATATATACACCACGGAGATCACCCACACACTGATCACAGCTTGGGCAATTAATATTGATTAGAATTCCCCTCCATTATATACTGTATATTTAATGTGCGTTACATTGTCAGGGCAATCTATGTGGAGGTAAATAGTAGATATCAGAATTGGGCGAGTTGTGAAGTGTGTGGGTGACAGTTGTGTATCGGGCCATGCTGGCTGTTTGGACTGATCTCTCGGTAAATACAATATAATGACATTAGGGCACATGTCTTGTAAAGCCCCATACGTTATACGGAATGTCAGAAGCAAGTGTTCCGTAATGAAAACAATCTATTTACCTTTTCTAATTCCAAGAGATGAAACCGCAAGACTTGGATGGCTTGGATCATCTGCAATGAAAGCAGAGCCGTTATTCTGGGGAGGAAAGTGTCCCTGAGGATGGATTATGATGTATGGTCTATGGGAGGTGATCACAGGGGCCCCGAGTCAGTCCCCAGCTCGGACAGGCCCGGGTGCCCCTGACAGGGGGGGGGGGGGGGGGTACTAATTATCCAGACTTTTGGTTTATTCCTCGGTCATGGCTCAGTCACTCTGATCTCCCCCTCCCTGAGATTTCTGACGAATGTCCTACCTGCTAATTCACTGCCATGAGGAACAAGCTGCTCCACAGGTGACAGCGACACACAAGTGACACTTTCACATTTCCAAATCACAGACAATCCCGCCTGTCCACTTCTAGTGAGCCGACCTCCTCCCTCCCTCCCTGCCTGCACCATTGTTTTCTGCCATTCCCACAACACAATCTGTGCTGGAAAAATACCACTACACACTGGGGGAGATTTACTAAAACTGCTGCAGCTCTGCATAGTAACCAATCAGTTTCTAAATTCAGCTTGTTCAATTAAGCTTTGACAATAAAACCTAGAAGCTGATTGGCTACCATGCACAGCTACACCAGATTCTGTGTGCACAAGTTTTAGTAATTCTCCCTCACTGTTACATACTACTACAACACCACTACAAACTACTAAAACACAACTACACGCTACTACAACACCACCACTACACACTAATACAACACAACTACACAGTACCACAAACTACTACTCAGTACTACAACACCATTACACAGTACTGCACACTACTACTCAGTACTTTAACACCACTACACAATACTAACTACTACAGCACCACTACACCGTACTACACACTACTACTCAGTACTACAACACCACTACACAGTACTGCACACTGCTACATGGTACTAAAACACCACTACAGAGTACTGGACACTGCTACATGGTACTAAAACACCACTACAGAGTACTGGACACAGCTACTCAGTACTACACCACAACACGGTACTGCACACTGCTACATGGTACTAAAACACCACCACACAGTACTTGACACAGCTACTCAGTACTACACCACAACACGGTACTGCACACTGCTACTCAGTACTATAAGATCCTTACACAGTACTACACACTACTAAACCACTACACAGTACTACACTCTGCTATACAGTACTACAACACCACTGCACAGTACTACACACTGCTACTCAGTACTACAACACCACTGCACAGTACCACACACTGCTACTCAGTACTACAACACCACTACATAATACTGCACATTGCTATTCAGTACTATAACATCATTACACAGTACTGCACACTACTAACTACTACAACACCACTACATAGTAATGCACACTACTATTCAGTATTACAACGCCACTACAAGTACACAGTACTACACAACGCTACTTATTACCACAACACTGCTACATAGTTCTGCACACATACTGCTACACATTACTATACAGTACTTCAGGTCACTACACTCTGCTACACATTGCTACACAGTACTGCACACTAACACAGAGTACTCACCAAGTTATCCAGCTCTGGGTTGGAGGAGAAAAGGGGCTTCTCTGCCCTGACCTGGGGACAACATAATCACAGGTTACTACCCAGCCGTCTGTGGACACATCGCCAAACTGAATTTAGATAAATAGGAAATTACTGGACACATTCACAGATTTACAGCTATACTGAAAGACGTGTTTATTCGTGTGTACATGCAAATACACTACTAATCTCTACCTACATCATCAATCAGTATTTGCAGATCTATGTATTATATATATATATATTTCTAAAATGTTATATATATATATATATATATATATATATATATATATATATATATATATATATATATTATTATTATTATTATTATTAAAGGAAGAAATGCGTGGCTATATATTTCTCCACATATATACTATATATCGCATTTTATAAATCTTCCTCCAAAACACTAATTACACCTTAGCTTCCTAGGGCGCAATATTCCACATTTTTTTAATTTCTTTTGACATAATTCAATGTTACATTTGAAATAATGTAATAGTTACATTTCTAGTAAATTCTAGAAAATACATTTCTATCTAAATTGAGTGGCTTATATGATACAAGGATACAGAGTGATGGAGTAATTCTCGGCATATTACTTGTATCCAGTATTAGTGGCGATACAATAGAAGGGATAATACAAGCATGCAGCAATAAAGGAATACAATAAAGCAATCAGTAAGAAAGGGATATAATACAAACACTCAGTGATAGAGGGGGTATAATACAAGCAGCCACTTATAGAAAATATGTAAACAAGCATCCAGTAATAGAAGGGATATAATTTAGGAATCCACCGAAAAAAGGAATATTTTTCAAGTATGCAATAGACTGGATATAATACAAGTATCCCGTAATATAGAGAAAATACTGTAGTAAAAGGACTCTATAATAAAAGGGGTATAATCCAAGCATTCCGTAATAAATGAATATAACACAAACAATCAGTAATATTGGGGATATAAGCCCGTCGTGCATTAGGAAAAGTGAAATACGCATCCATTAATAGAAGGAATATAATGCAAGAATCCGGTAATGATGGGGATATAATACAGGCATGCATTAATAGAAGGGTTATAATACAAGCACGCAATAAAAAGGGGATATGATACAAGTATTCATTAATAGAAAAAATGTAAAACAAGTATCTAGTAATAAGGGGGATATAATACAAGCACTCAGTAAAAGAAGAGATTTAATACAAGCACTCAGGGATATAATACAAGCATCCACTAATAGAAGAGATATAATAGGAGCATCCAGCAATAAAGGGGATATCATACTATAACACAGTAAAGGGATATACTACAAGCACCCAGTAATAGGGGAGAAATAATACAAGCACCCATTAATAGAAGGGATATAATAGGAACAAACAGCAATAAAGGGGTTATAATGCAAGCACCCAGTAATAAGGGGATATAACACAAGCACTCGGTAATGGGGGATATAATACAAGCACCCAGTGATAGAGGGGATATAATACAAGCACCCAATAATAATGAGATATAATACAAGCACTCAGTAATGGGGGGATATAATACAAGCACCCAATAATAATGAGATATAATACAAGCATTAAGTAATAGGGGGATATAATACAAACATCCAGTAATAGAGAGATATAATACAAGCACCCAGTGAATGGAGGGGATAAAATACAAGCACCCAATAATAATGAGATATAATACAAGCACTCAGTAATGGGGGGATATAATACAAATACCCAGTAATAGGGGGGCGACATAATACAAGCAGTAATAGTGGGTATATAATACAAGCACCCAGTAATAGGGAGATATAAAACAAGCATTCAGTAATAGGGGTGTATAATACAAGCACCCAGTGATAGGGGAGATATAATACAAGCACCCAGTGATAGGGGAGATATAATACAAGCACCCAGTAATAGAAGGGATAAAATACAAGCATCCATAAATAAAGGGAATATAAAACAAGCATCCAGCGGGCCGGGGTGAATAGTTGGCTAGGTGATTGACCTGTTTGGCGAATACAGCGATGTCTTCATTAAAGGAATCGGACGAGCACACGTCCCCTCCTGCTACTCCCGGCTCCCGCGGGGTACACGTCGCCAGTTCACATTTCTCAAAGACCAGAGCTAGAAGAGGGAAGAGGGGGTGTCTGTGCGGACCCCACAACAAACCACCATCAATAAACCAACATCACAACAGACATTCTATCATAAAACTACATTATGTAAAAAGAAAATAAAATCACAATACATTCAGGTAAATTGGCGTTCATTATTTTACTGTCATCATAAGTTTAGGGAGAGAGTGTGAGAATCTGGGAATTATCAGAATGTAGAAATAAATGGGGGTCCTGGACATAATCCCCGCTCCAGAAGAACGGCACATGTGAAATCTTAATGATCATATGACAATTTGTGTCTGCTGAATAAAGGATTTGCAGTTTTGCTGTGCATAGCAACAAGCTGATTTTTAATCCTCTCTTTATTTGCTCCTTTAATCCTTAATTGGTCGGTATTAGGAATCCTGAGTGGCTCTAATGAAGTTGCAATGTTTTGCAGGGAATTATCAGGCCCGGCTCATGGCTGGGAAGCTGAATTGCTGCCTTCCCTGTCCCTTATCAGTCCTGATCATTTCATGAGGGAGATGTTTATCTGACATGTGTGTATATAGGGGGCACCGATCAGATAATACCTATCTGACATGTGTGTATATAGGGGGCACCGATCAGATTATACCTATCTGACATGTGTGTATATAGGGGGCACCGATCAGATTATATCTATCTGACATGTGTGTATATAGGGGGCACCGATCAGATTATACCTATCTGACATGTGTGTATATAGGGGGCACCGATCAGATTATACCTATCTGACATGTGTGTATATAGGGGGCACCGATCAGATTATATCTATCTGACATGTGTGTATATAGGGGGCACCGATCAGATTATACCTATCTGACATGTGTGTATATAGGGGGCGCCGATCTGATTATACCTATCTGACATGTGTGTATAGGGGGCACCGATCTGATTATACCTATCTGACATGTGTGTATAGGTGGCACCGATCTGATTATACCTATCCGAAATTAGTGTATGTAGGGGCACCGATATTATTTGACATTTGTGTATAAGGGCACAGATTGAATCTGATTATACTTATCTGACATGTGTATCTATAGGGGGCACCGATCTGGATATACTTATCTGACATGTGTTTAGAGGAAACCGGGATGACTATATTTATCTGACATTTGTGTGTATAAAGGGCACCGGTCTGTGATGACTATACTTATCTAATATGTGTGTGTGTAGGGGCACCGATCTGATCTGACTATACTTATCTGACATGTGTATATGGGAGCAGCGATCTGACTATGCTTCTGCTAACATGCCGCCCGATTTCAGCAGTACCTACCCATAAATGGCATCTTTGTCCCGTTTAAGGGCATCGTTGACAGCAGACCCCATGCTGGTGGGCATAACATTGGGGTGGGGGGCATGAGTCCCATAATGCTGGCTGGCATGTAAAGGGGGTCCATGGTTTAAATGGTGTACCGGTGGGATAGGTCGAGGGGCATGTGGGTCACCATACATGGAGGTTGGCACCCCCACTCCGTCCATGGCATAGTGCGGTAACTCATCGTACTGCCAGAGAAAAGAAAGACAAAGAATTAGAAAGAAAAGACCGAAAAATACAAAAAACAGAAACAAAAAAAAAGGAAGAAATTTGTGAAAGATGCAAACTAAAAGCTCTGAGGTCTGAGGCCTGACCAGGAAGAAGAATAATAATCATAAAAAAATAAACAAAAAAGAATGTGAGATAAAGAGACAAACTAAAAGCATTCATTGGGAGAGGCCTGATAAGGAAAAAAATCATAATAATAATTAAATAATAATAATAATAAATGAGATGAAGAGATAAAAAAGTAAGCACAAAAAAAGTGTTGATTGAGAAAAGTCCAGGGCAATAAAAAAAATAAATAAATAAGAGCCCCGACTGGTGGAAGCTGAAGAGTTACCAGGAACATTGAGGCGTGTGCGTGCTCTTTACTGCTCATCCAAAAATATACAAAAGAACAAAAAAGAAGTGCAAGCTCTTCGCTGAGGAACTAGAACATGGACAGATGGAAGGACGGCGACTGCGAGGAAAAGCTGCAAAAATCAAGCTGGAGGATAGGACTGACATGAGGAAGCAGGGCAGCAGGAAGAGAAAACACTGACTACTGAGAGAGAAAGAGAGAGAGAGAGAAGAGAGAGGAGAGAGAGAGAGAGAGAGAGAAGAGAGAGAGAGAGAGAGAAGAGAGAGGTGTGTGTATGTGTCAGAGACAGAGAGGAGAGAGGCGTGCAGGAGACACACAAAGCACTGATCACTCATATCCATCCTTTATTAACACACACATATATACATCCTGAATGGTAAATGGTGGCACCCCCACCCCGGGCTCAGCATACCCCCCATGCAAGCCTTGCTCTGCTGAGTGTCAGGGCATTTAAACCTACCCTTTGCGCCATCAATAAACGCCCTATAGTGCTGTCTCCGTGTCCCGGGCTGCTGGGAAGGGAAAAGGGGGCGAGGGGTGGGGGGGTGAGGGGGGGAAACGGACAAATTGTTTCTTTTATTTTTCTTTCTGCGATCCAGCAGAGCTCCTTCTTCTTCTCCTTCCTCTCCCCGGATCCGACAACCCGAGAGACCGACAATCATACAAGCATGCTGCACTGGAAGGCCAATCTCTCCTTCTATAATGAGATCGGCTATAAAAAAAGGTCTTGTTTGTGGTCCGGAGCGATGAGTGGCGAAGTGTCCCAAGTTTAGGAGTTCAGTGTCGGCCCAGCAGGGCAGAGCCACATGTACCCAGGCTGGGGGCTCTCATGGCGCTCCGCCACTTCAGATGTCAATCAGAGGCAGAGCATGTCAAGGTGCTGAATGAGGGATGGTGGCAGGAGAGGAGGAGGAAGATGATGGTGGTGATCGTGATGAAGATGAGCAGCGAATCTTCCAGCCCCTTCTCTCTTTCTCTCTCTCTCTCTGATGCTTCTATCTTTCTGTAACTCCTCTTGACAGGTCCCTACAGATCTCTGTCTCTTTTATTTTTTTTCCCCCAATGACACGTGAAAAAAAAATCAGGATCCAAATAAACTAAAATAAAAAAAAAATACCAAGAAAAAAAAATCTCAAATAAATATAAAAATATTCTTTTAGTAACAAAGTAAAAGCAATAAAAAAAAGTCCAAAGTGCTTGGGTGTGCAGGGAGTGAGGAGCTGGGTGGTGGTGGAGGGGATTTTGCAGCCTGTCTCTGGCAGATGAGTGACTGCTGGCAGGTTGGCTGCTGCTGGCTTATACAAGAGGCTCAGTTTGTGGAGCTGATCGGCGGGAGAATGAAAATGACGGAACCCGGAAGTAGAGGGAGCCAGAGCCAGTCCTACCGCACAGACACATGGAGGAGGCAGAGACTAGGAGGCGATGTGATGGGCGCCGTGCAATCAGGAGTGTAGGGAGGCAGGGAAGGGGAGGGAGGTGACATCCACAGGCCATCCTTCCAGCAGCTAAGCCGGAGCCCTCATTATCCTAGTCACAGGCTCATTTCCCTGCATTGCATGGCACTGCTCACCCATTAACCCGATCAGTGCCAGGACACAACACACGTGCGATCAAAGTCCTCGTCCGATCCCAGCACAGGAGGAAACACTTATCACACTTCTGTACAGCGATCACATCGCCTGCGATCTTCCTCCACAATGCCCTGCTGCTGGCCTGGGGCTGTCACAGCCTGGAGGTCACAGGAAGGTGGAGGAAGTGAAGGTGACACCATGAGAAATGGATGACACACCATGGGGTGGATTTACTAAAGTCAGGTAGACTTTAAAGGGAAGTTACACTTTGTAAGGGAATTATCCCCAGATCTTAGTAAATGAGGTGCAATCTCACTTTGCTAAAAAAAATAAATAAAAAAAATACTCAGTCACAGGCAAGCCAAATGAAAAGACAGCATTGTGCTTCTATTTCATTAGAAAATAGAACTATATAAGGGAGGATACACTTTGTAAGGGAATTATCCCTAGATGTCAGTGAATGAGGTGTAATTTCACTTTGCTAAAAAATAAAAAAATGCTCAGTCATAGGCAAGACAAATGAAAAGACAGCATTGTGCTTCCATTTCATTAGAATATAGAACTTTATAAGGAAAGATAAACTTTGTAAGGGAATTATCCCCAGATCTTAGTGAATGAGGTTTAATCTCACTTTGCTAAAAAAAAAAATACTCAGTCACAGGCAAGACAAATGAAAAGACAACATCGTGCTTCCATTTCATTAGAATATAGAACTTTATAAGAGAAGATACACTTTGTAAGGGAATTATAGCCAGATCTTAGTGAATGAAGTGCAATTTCACTTTGCTAAAAAAAAAAAAAAAATACTCAGCTACAGGCAAAGCAATTGAAAATACAGCATTGTGCTTTGATTTGATTGGAACATAGAACTTTATAAGGGAAGATGCACTTTGCAAGATAATTACCTCCAGAGCTTAGTGAATGAAGTGTAATTTCACTTTGCCAAAAAACAAAAACAAAAAACAAACTCAGTCACAGGCAAGGAAAATGAAAAGACAGCATTGTGCTTCCATTTGATTGGAATATAGAACTTTATAAGGGAAGATGCACTTTGCAAGGGAATTACCCCTAGAGCTTTGTGAATGAAGTGAAGTCCTGCTGACTATCATCACCTAATCAAATAGAAGCAGCCTTTTACATTTTTTTTCCATTTTCCTTTTCTGTGATTGGGTATTTTTCGCAAAGTGAAACTGCACCTCATTTACTAAGCTCTAGGGAAAATTTCCTGGCAAAGTGAACAGTGGGGGATATTTACTAAAACTGGTGCACACAGAATCTGGTGCAGCTGTGCATAGTAACCAATCAGCTTGTTCAATTAAGCTTTGATAGAACCTAGAAGCTGTTTGATTACTATGCACAGCCTCACCAGATTCTGTGTCTACCCATTTTAGTAAATCCTCCCCAGTCTGTTTGCCTTTAGTAAATCAACACCTGGGGTTCTTTTTACTAAAGTACTCTTCACTTTATAAGGAAAGTTGCACTTTGTAAGGATATTATTGCAGGGCCTGGTGAATGAGGTGAGGCTCTACTGACCACCATCATCCAATCAAATAGAAGCATTATTCTTGCATGTTATTGGGTACTTGCACCATATGCACTAAACTCTGGTGAAAATTTCCATGCACAATGCAACTTCCCCTTGCAATATGAAGAGCCTATTTGCCTTTAGTAAATCCACCCCTGTGTGTATCTATCAATGATCGAATGTTTAGCCAAGATCCATCAGAGCTTAGTCAGATCTCTAGAAGACAGGAGTGAGGCTGATTTATTATATTAGGTATAGAGGATATGTACCCAGAAAAGTGTAATAAAGTGCACGTTCACAGTGCAAAGTGTATGTTAGTAAATAAGAGGAATCTGCATTGGCTTTGCATAGCCGGCCATGTGCAGGGGAAATAAAACACAAACAGGATTTTGTTCTAGCACATGATTGGGTGTTGAACTCCCCCCTATATTTACTGACATTCCACAACAAGCCTGTCCTACAGCCCAGAGGTGAGTGTGATCCCTGGGCTCTCCTTTGTGGTGTGATGTGTGCACAGGTATTAATACTTGCTAATGGCAGTGCTAATGACAGCCGGGCTATTTACTAAATGAAGTAAAATGCTGCACCCCCGAGCAGCCAGCCATCGTTTCCAGGAGAAGCAGAAACACCCAGAGGTTCTCAGAGGGAGGGGGAGGGGGTGCCTCTCTCGGTTTTGTTGCCCAATCCCTTTGCTGGAAGTGAAACCTGCTTTAGACCTCAGAACAGTCAATTACCACAAGTCCTGGAGCCCATCAATCATGGCCAGGGCCTGAAGTTTGCAGGGGGCGGGGGGCTGGCTCTGCCTTCACATTGTACACTGATGGCCCCTCTAATGCCCCATCTCAGTAATCATCACAGCAGTTGCTATTTTCTAAAGTAGAAAAGAATTAGGAATCTTAGTTAATGAGTGAGTTTAACATGTTGGATGCCATGGAGGTGGCAGGGAAATGGCATCATTCTTCCAGCTGATGGGGGTCACTTTCCTCCTGCACAGTCCAGGGTGGGAATCCTCTGACACCACTGACACCACCAGGCTCTCATTAGGTGCAGACGTGATTTAAAGTGACCTGGCTTGCTGCTTCCAGCGGGGAAAGGGTTAGGCTGCTCGGGCTGAATCCACCCTAAACATAGATGTCTGAGAAAAAAATCCTGACAGCCACTGCCAGGGATGGAGAGGGCGAGCACCGCCTGGGACAGGGAGCCCCGGCTGGAGGGGACGCCACGGCTACTGCAGGCGCTGGGGGTCAGGCAGCATTGTTTTAGCTTCGCTGGGCTCCACACAAGGCTGGGGGAATGGACAGTTATTCCACAGCAGGCTTAAAAAAAAAGTGGAAATAATAACTTGAAGAGAGGGTTTCTGATCCAAGGTGAGTCTAATACTAATACCGACACCGAATGTCCATATGAACATGATCACATTTCTAACACAGATCCACATCTCATAGAATCATCTTCACAATTCAGATAGTTTGTATAATACTACTCAGTGCACAGTGCTAGATTCTTCCACACCATCAAATATAGAAATATACAAACTAATGACCTACACACCTACATCAGCGCACAAAAACACCCATATATATATATATATATATATATATATATATATATATACAAAAACACATATTTATAAACAAATAAACAAATATATTTATATACATATACATGATATATATATACAAATTCATCATATCTGTCTATGATGCTACTGTACATACTGGATCTTCATTTTAGTATTAATTTAAAAAAATGTCTGACAACTAAATTTATCTCGTGATAAGCAATAGTGTTGCTTTTTAATAATTTAATGAACTGAATAAAAGCCAATGGACACGCTTAAAATGTATATAACACACATATTTATATATATTTTCTCAACTCGGTATGTAAACATCTATAACAATTGCAATACAGTAGCAGGTATGAGGGTTTGTATCATTGTTCCATACTCACTTTAATTGCACTTTGCAAATTAGCGCTACTAAATAGCTTCGCAACTTGTTCTGAATATTAAAATCTATTTCTGTTGCCATAAAAAAAAATGTAAATAGTGAGAATAATGTCGGCTGCTTGTGTAGTCCTGAATTCACAGAAAATCGGATCTAATTGCCTATATGTAGGAGGTTGTGTGCTATCGCCGCTAAAGATGTTAATAAAGAGTTTTTTTTTTTAATCGAACTATTTTATGATCACTGTTACTGGCAGATCAGATGTTGCAATTTTAACACAAATAATAGACGACCAAATGACAGAAATTCGTTTTTACTTATAAGAAAATCATTTTTATTAATCTGACGTGTCCTGTAAAATCGAATAAATGCAATTCCGTTTGAAAAAAGGTTCTGGTCTGCAAAGTGTTAAAAAATAATATATATATATATATAATTATTATTATTATTGTTAAGTAAAATAAAAGCTAGAGCTGTGCTCAGTTGGCTTGGCTGCAAATGGCTTTAACAGCCGGTGAAGTGTCAGCTCTGGGGGTTAGATGGGGGTCAGTGGTGGGGTGACAGCTCTCATTGCCCCGGAGTGAGAGCTCCAGCTGTGTGTGGATTCATTAGCAGAACACTAAAACAATGCAAACAGCCCCGGAGCTTAGATCTTCCTCACAAGAGCCGGGGACAATTGCAGCGGGCCACTTAAAACCACCTTGTGACAACAGCAGCTGGGCATTAGGTCTCTAACACAGGGACAAATGAAAGAGCCACTCAGACTTCAACAGGACACTTTCCATTAAACCGAGAAAAAGAGGAGAAAACGGATCTGATCCGGGCTTCCCCTTGGCGATGGACAGGTAAAACAAATAGCCAGAGTCTCTCTCCTCATTGCAGATGGCCATTGTCATGCTGGATTATTGGCAGAGATAAAGGAAAAAAAAATATATATATATATATTACTGTCTGTGTATGAATCATCTTAGGGAACAATTGTCCTTTGACTGATAATTCTAATAATAATTGTGTTTGTTACTTTGCAGAAGTTTTTATTTTAATTCTTTTTAAAGTCTAATAAGATCAGCTCTAGAAATAGGACAAATGTGTGTTTTTTTCTGCATAGATCCATCCATGTGATCTGTACTAGACATGCAAGACCCCCAATTCTCCTTTATTATCTCAATGTGCTTTTATCTTTTTTTATTATCAGTGATCAGGGAGCATAATTTAGATTTTTTCCCCTTTTCTCCTGCTCCATAGAAATGTTTATTTGGCCTGGTCATCAGATGACATGTAAAATGTATACATTGGGTGGGCTGGTCAGTGTGGATGTATATTCATAGCTCAGTATGGGGATCAGACCCAGTTCCCTGCCCCCTCCTCACTCTGAACCTCTCCAAACAGTGTCAGTTTGGTTTGTTTTTTTTCCCCGAGTGTTTTATTTCCCTCTCCCACTCCAAAGTCAGTGTGACCTCTCTGTGACCTTGGCAGATTTGGGGTGTGTGGGTCTGCACATTTCATTCAGACCCATTTTCTGTGCCCTGGTGTCCTTCCTTCTCCAGCCTAGCCACACAGCGCTGCTTCCAGCCTATCCGCAGCGCTCTTTCGCCCCCTGGTGGCTGTCTTCTCCATCGCTCTGCATTTCCCCACCGAACAGATCCGCTAATGAAGAGCATTCGTGTTCTGGATTTCATTATTGGACGCAACTAATCCCGGCTACAATATTCTGGATCTGAAGAAAAGTGCAAAGGACACGTTTAATTAAGATTATAGGACTCTGCCTGGTCGATCTAATCACTGAATCTCGGGACAGCTTCTCTGCTACAGTACAGAAAGTATAGTAGGGAGAATGCCTGGGTACAAGGATGGATGGAAGGATGGATGGATGAGAGAAGGATAAGCACTGCCCTGTCCTTAAAGTCTGTCCAGCAGTACAATAGTTTCCTCTTCCCTTTATCACCAAACTGCTTAGTGCAGGAATCTGATCAGGAGAGTATTTTATATTATACACCCCGATTATTACCCAGCAATAGTCTGCTGCTGATATCAATGGGAAAGAAATAAACGAATTTCTTCTGTTACGATTGTGTCTTATCAGGAAACATGAAAACTTCGTGGACACATTCTATATTCCATTCTGTGTATTCAATGGGGCTCATACAAGAGAAGGATCTTCATTTTCAGCCATGTGACTGTAACTTTAAATCTTATTCAACTCACCTGAAATAAACATCAGCTTTTTTTCCTTGTAAATGAGGATCCTTGTCCTGGTGTGTTAGCCATGTACACGGGCCTGTTGTGTATTAAATGTACTTGAATTATATGTACACATGTTGTATCAATATATTAAGATCGATTTCCACAATAAAGAGCCGTTGTCTTCTAGTGTATCCGGAGAGAGGACACTTCTGTACCCAGGTGACCCTCTACAAGTCAGGGGATAATTATTAATATCATAATTATTGTTATTATCATCATCATCATTATTATTGTTGTTGTTATTATTATTATTATTAGTAATATCATTATTATCATCATTATTTGGTTCTATTAGAGAAATCACATATGTACCTTATTAGATAGTCCAGCATAGATGAGATCTAAATAGAGTGTCCCCAGGACCATATATATATATACACATACATATATATGTATATGTGTCTTATTGCAGAGGCAAGGACAACTCAAAGTGTCCCCAGCACTGTCCATCTATAAACTGGTTATATATATATATATATATATATATATATATATATATATATATATATATATATATATATAGATAGATAGATAGATAGATAGATAGATAGATAGATAGATATACACATACACCTATATATACTGTCTTATTAGAGAGCCCAGATCGACGACATCTCAATAAAGTATTCCCCAGCACAGTATATATATATATATATATATATATATATATATACATATATATATATTTATATATATATATATACATATATATATACATATATATATACATACACACACACACACTGTCACTCTCTATATAGTCTTATTAGAGAGCCTAGCTTGATGGCATCTCCATAAAGTGTCCCCCGCATCGTCTACCTATATATATATACACACACACACACCTATATATTATGGAGAGCCCAGCACCGATGACATCCCCATAGAGTGTCTCCATACTCAATGTTTGTCTACACATGTTCCTGTTATCAGTGTGTGCAGACTGCCGTACATTCAATCCTCCCGGGTAAGTAAATAGTGTCTACCTGGCTCTCTGGTCCCATGTAATGTGTTTATTTATCGCAGTGACACACATGGAAGGAGAGATTATTTGTACACATTCCATATACAGAAAGTGTGCTAAATAAGGCAGAAAACCCAGATCTCAGCCTAATCATTATACCTGGCCTGTGACTGTGCATTGCCGGACATACGTGTTGTATTTACAGATATAACCTCCAAGGTAAAGAGAACCTGTGCTTGTTTCCAACATCCCATCGTTGTTTATTATTTCATTTCCCTGGGTGTATGAAAGGAACACAGGCTCGCTTTACCCAGAAGGAAAATGGTTTCTTTAGTAAATCACCCCCAGTATAAATTCATCACTGCCATAGTTAAGCATCTTTAGTGAATAAACTGATATATCTCAGCCCCAATTTCTGCCTATCTCGATAATTATATAATTAATTACTCCAGGCACGGGATTACACTGTCATTAATCAGTCACATTATTAAGTACAGCAGATAGGGAGCAGCTGTGCAGCGCACCGGTACGGTAAGAGTTAAGGCGGAGCTCTTCCTCTGCATTTTAGGTAAAGGTGTGATTTATTAATAAACAGGAACACACGGTTCATACAACATTATGGATGTTCTATACAGGATCTGATCGGTCCAATGCAGCGCATGCCTTATATAGGTAAATCAGCCCGCAGACATTTATCTGTACCATACATTTACCGTTTGTAATTCATTTTACACTTAACAAGCCAAACACTTAATTCTCTGTATACATAATTAACGAAAAGTACAATTCCCCTGCCTCTCTGTACTGTTTCACAGCCCTGACTACAAATAACCTGTACAGCTATTCTAAGGACGATGGAAAGAAGATGGATTCCCCCAATAAAGCAGGAACAGCTGGCGAAGGACTACAACTGACAGCTACCCTTCCAGGGTAATAAGGCACTCTATTATGCTATGCAAATAATAGGGTGATATGTATGCTACAGGTAGGTGGGCTACATCCTACAGCCATGATCTGAAGGATATGCTGGAACATGTACTCCTCCAAGTAGGATGTTGGCTGATTCCTTGTTCTATACAGTGGTACCCCCCCCCCTCCAATCCACATTGAGGTTTGTTCAATGAAACAATGCAGATAGTATTGAGGATATGTAAAGTACAGATGCCAGTATACAGAAACCAGTCCAGTGTAAAGGACTCCTGATCAGTCCCTAAAAAGTTTTGCACTGTTTGCCCTTTTCTCTCTACTTCAGGTAAAAAGTCTGTTTGCATCCAGATTTGTAACAAATGAATAAAAATAAAAATGGATCTTCTGCCTATAGAAGCAAGACTCCAGCTTCACCTTTACATTGAATCTGTGACTGTGAGGGTAGATGAATAGAAGCGCCGAGTGCAGGCTTGGTCTCCACATAGGCTCTACTCATCCTGATCCTGGTTGACCTGGGACAAGCAAAAGCCTGTGGAGTTGATTTACTAAAACTGGAGAGTGCAAAATCTAATGCAGCTCTCCACAGAAACCATCAGCTTCCAAATTGTGCATCTCCATGCACACTGGGCTTAAAAAAACGCCTGTTCTCTTGGGAGTAAAAAAACGCTCATATAGGATGTTTGTTGTACAAAGTTTAGATGAGTTTAGGAGAGTTTTACCTTTTTTTTTTTTCTGCCAGTAAGCTCCAATCAGAAAAGCAAACCAGATGGGTTTTTTCCCTGCCTCAAGGCTGCATTCACACTTCAGCGTTTTGAATTGTGGACAGATTTGTCACAAATCTGCCCGCGATTTGAAAGTGCTGATGTGTGAATGACAAATCGCGGAACTCGCATTTAAGATACCATTCATTTGATAAATTGCGCTGCAATCGTGGAAAGCATGTTGTCCAAAAATTGTTCAGGAGCTACTTTTGGGTGACATGCTTCCTGCGATGTGTTTTGCCACGACTGCAGCGCGATTTATCGTGCGACAATCGCGGCAGACCCGCGCCGCGATTTGAGGTGTCATTCAAATGAATGGCATCTCAAATGCAGGTCCTGCGATTAGCCATTTACACATCAGCGCTTTCAAATCGCGGGCAGATTTGCAGCAAATCTGACCGAGATTCAAAAAGCTGAAGTGTGAATACAGCCTAAACGTTGAGCTCAAAATTTTCCTGTAATCGTCCTAATGTGTATGGACACATAGGATAACATTAAGCTGCTTCTACAGGCAGAACACAAAACTTCTGTAGAAGCAATGTTTTTTAAAGCAGAACTTTTTCAAAAAAATCCCCATTAGTACCCCCCCCCCCCCACACACACACACAAAACTGTTTTTTTACCGTTTAAGAGATATGTCTGATTTAATTTTCAGGAAGTCAGCTCTGTGATTCAAAAAATGCATCATCTTTTCTGGCAGGGAGGATCTCTTAGAACAGTGATTGCATCATATCCTCTCCTCTCTCTCTAACTGTAATCAGACTACATTTCCCATGAATCCTTGGGATGGGAGTGAATGTGGAAGATACACTAGGCTGGTACATGTAAATGTGAACTTGCCCACTACATACATAACACACGGTATGATAGGTTACAGCCTTATAAATACAAACCAGTGCAACGTGTCAGTGTCCACCAGAGCCAAATGTCAGGGACCACCACCAGTGCGGAATATCAGGGACCACCACCAGTGCGGAATATCAGGAACCACCAGAGCCAAATGTCAGGGACCACCACCAGTGCCAAATGTCAGAGACCACCACCAGTGCCAAATGTCAGGGACCACCACCAGTGCCAAATGTCAGGAACCACCACCAGTGCGGAATATCAGGGACCACCACCAGTGCGGAATATCAGGGACCACCACCAGAGCCAAATGTCAGGGACCACCACCAGTGCCAAATGTCAGGAACCACCACCAGTGCGGAATATCAGGGACCACCAGTGCGGAATATCAGGGACCACCACCAGTGCGGAATATCAGGAACCACCAGAGCCAAATGTCAGGGACCACCACCAGAGCCAAATGTCAGGGACTACCACCAGTGCCAAATGTCAGGGACCACCACCAGTGCCAAATGTCAGGAACCACCACCAGTGCGGAATGTCAGGGACCACAGGTGCCGTATGCCAGGGACCACAGGTGCCGTATGTCAGGGACCACCAGTGCCGAATGTCAGGGACCACCAGTGCCGAATGTCAGGGACCACCAGGGCCAAATATTAGGAACCACCAGAGCCTAATGTCAGGGACCACCAGAGCTAAAATTTTAGGGACCACCACCAGTGCGGAATGTTAGGGACCACCAGAGCCGAATGTCAGGGACCACCAGAGCCAAATGTCAGGGACCACCAGAGCCAAATGTCAGGGACCACCACCAGTGCCAAATGTCAGGGACCACCAGTGCCGAATGTCAGGGACCACCAGTGCCGAATGTCAGGGACCACCAGTGACGCATGTCAGGGACCACCAGTGCCGCATGTCAGGGACCACCAGTGCCGCAAGCAGGGACCACCAGTGCAGATTATCAGTGCCAATCAGTGCGGTGGCACCAGTGAAGATTATCAGTGCCCATCATTGTGGTGTCACCAGTGCAGATTATCAGTGCCCATTATTGCGGTGTCACCAGTGCCTGATCAGTGCCCATCATTGCAGAGCGGGAAAGTTACAGATCATCGGGATGACAGAGCGGATCTCGGGCTGATAGGTCTGTATGTGAGAACACAGCTCGTGGTACAGCCCTGCCTCCCTGCACCGGAATTGTGATAGACAGCATAGAATGCACTGTTCCAATGTAGAGGGAGGTAGGGCTGTACCACGAGCGGTGTTCTCCCATACAGACCTATCAACAGATGGCAGGAAAGCGGGCAGGCGGTGTCGGTGGGGAGGACGGGGGCGGTGCTGGGACGGAGGAGGGAGCAGAGGAGGAGGACACCACCTCTATGGGCAGCACAGACCAGGGACTGTGAGACCCCCTCTGCCCACTACAGAAAGCCAGGCGGAAATAGAACTCCCCGCTCACTTTCAAAGGACTACAAGGGGGCCTGTCAGACTGCTGGCTGAGGTTACTGGAGGGATAGCAGCCAGCGGTCTTACAAACAGGAAATAACCAGGCAATGGCATTTTTTCAACAAGTTCAGCAGACTATTGCAGAGGATCTACAGAGCTCAGAAGAACATGGCTGACATACAGTCAGGTCCATAAATATTGGGACATCAACACAATTCTAATCTTTTTGGTTCTATACACCACCACAATGGATTTTAAATGAAACGAACAAGATGTGCTTTAACTGCAGACTTTCAGCTTTAATTTGAGGGTATTTACATCCAAATAAGGTGAACGGTGTAGGAATTACAACAGTTTGTATATGGGCCACTTTTTAAGGGGCCAAAAGTAATGGGACAATTGGCTGTTCAGCTGTTCCATGGCCAGGTGTGTGTTATTCCCTCATTATCCCATTTACAAGGAGCAGATAAAAGGTCCAGAGTTCATTTCAAGTGTGCTTTAGGCATTTGGAATCTGTTGCTGTCAACTCTCAATATGAGATCCAAAGAGCTGTCACTATCAGTGAAGCAAGCCATCATTAGGATGAAAAAACAAAACAAACCCATCAAAGAGATAGCAAAAACATTAGGTGTGGCCAAATCAACTGTTTGGAACATCCTTAAAAAGAAAGAACGCATCGGTGAGCTCATATTTATAACTGCACAGGTTTCCCTTAAAGTGGCAAGTGTGACCTGTCTAATTTGTGCTGGTAGCACATTTCTCTTTTATTATTTTTTTAGGTGTTGTCTTTACCCATTGTGGTACCTAAGTGAGCTCTATATTGTTGGAGCACAGAGGCTGCATTGCCAATCCCTCTGATATTTGCCTGGCTATAATGCTGAATTAATGGTGTTAGCAATTTCGAAGTCACTGACCAAGAAAAAGCACACATATCAGGTGTTCTGACTTCCCTCTGACTTTTCTGGTTTACGCACTTTTTTGGTATCAATGGGTCAAAGTGCTAAAAGCCACTCTGTAGCTAAAACATTAAAAGAAAAAACTGTGTCCTCTGCAAAGAAAGCAGAGCTCCACCCAAAAAGGTAAGCTCCTCTTGTCTGCCCCTCCTCCACTGCCACATCTGGCACCTTATGGGGGGGGGTACTTAGTTTTGCCTCCTTCCCCCCCGCAGCCTATTCACAAAGCACAGCATGCTTTGCACATGTGCAGTAGGAAGCCAGCTGTGAAGCTGCAAGGCTTTACTGCCGGTTTCCTTTTTGGGGGAGCCTGGAGCTTCTCTTTAATACACTTTCCCTGCCACCCTGAAAATCTCTGCTGTATTAAAAATAACTCACCTAAAGAGTCTTCAGAGTCACTCAGTGATACTTCCGGGACTGTTGATTTGCTACTTCCTTGCTGTACTCAATGGTTTAATCCAACAATCCTTATAGCACTATTATATCCTGTAGTGAGGAAGTAAATAGATGCTAGCACACCAAAGATCAGTGGTAAGTGGCGGAAACTTTACTTGTACAGTATAGGGCCAATAGGGCTTCATGGCCATGTAGTACCCCCAGCAGCGGCCTGTCCATTAAGGGCTCACGGGCACCACCCCCTCTATGGTTAATGGATAGATTCAAGCATAGCATGAAACTATCCATGGCCACAGCAGCCACCCCCTATTAATGTGTCCAGCCCCTTTCAGGGCGCGTGAATAACAGCGGTGGGGGTTTATTTTGCAGAACCTGATTAGAGCCATAGGCTGTAATAGGCTTCGAAATAGGGTGGACTCGGAGTGCAGAGCATTGCACTCGGAGTCCACCCAGATGTGTTAGAAAAGCAAGTTAATATTCACTTTTCTAACACTGAATCGCCTATCCGCCAATCAGGAAGCGTTGGTCTGTTACCCGTTTTCCGATTGGATAAAAGGTCAGGTGATCCTATTGGATGCCTAGAAGGAGGGGAGGAGATGCATGGTGGGAGCCGCCGTGATCTCAGAAGGGAAGAGGACACAGGAGACGCTGCTAGATGCCCACCGCAGCCTATCCCCCTGCCCCGGCTGATCCCCAATGTGCCTGCTGATCCCCGATGTGCCTGCCAATCCCCAATGTGCCTGCCTACCCCTGATGTAGCCCGTCGATCCCCGATGTACCTGCCAATCCCCAATGTGTCTGCCTATCCCTGATGTAGCCCGTCGATCCCCGATGTGCCTGCCGATCCCTTCCGCCGTTGTTTTGTGCCCCCCCAAACAAAAACCCACCAGCCACCACTGTACCCCATTAGCCCAAAATGCCATTGATGTTATACAGTACAAATAAAGTTTCACCACCTGCCACTAATCTGTGTTGTGCTGGCATCTATTTATTGTCTCTGCAGTGTCACCACCGCCATGCATCTACCAGTTATTTATGGCCTTTGAGATTCTGTGCAGCATGGACTTTTTCATTTCATGTAGTGTAGCAGAGTTGATAGGAGGAATCACTGAGCCCAGCAGGGCACCAGGAATTATACACACCCAGAAGTGTTAGATTCTGAAGATTCTTTATGTAACATTGTCTCTAATACAGCAGAAATTGACAGTAGGAGAGGTAAGTATTATCTTTTTTTTACTTTTTTATTTTAGCTACAGTTTCACTTAAAACTTTCTAACCAGCATCACAGACAGAAAGTAGCATGCATCAGAAGGTCAGCAATCTCAGCCCCTGTATGTATCTTAAACTCCCTTAGGTTTTGACTGTGTCTACCCAATGGAAGAACCACCTCTAAGGTTACATATTATTGCAAGGTGTGTTTATCCAGCAGCAGCTTAGGGGATGTAAGTTGTCGTGTAATAAATCTACATGATTCGGGGCTCCAGGGATTGGTATTTGTCTCATCCTTGCTGCATCCAATGAGGCTGACCCCACAGGATTTTCTATGTAAGGTTTGTCATTTACCTAATGACTTTATGTCACCAGGATAAAAAGTCACACACCCCTTTACCCTTTCTATTGCTGCAGTAAGCATTCCCCCCTTTGAATCAATGGTAATCAATTCATAGCCAACACCAGACATATTCCCTAAAATTTCAAACACTGCTGTTTTAAGGCATGCTGCAATAATGAAAGACTGAGCTTAGCTCCTGCAGTCCTGGCTGGATTACTACAGCCGGCGTGATCTATAGCTGACCTTGTATGCTGTTAAATGTGCACAGCCAATGTAATCTATCTTGTCCTGGACACATTCATGAAAATGTTTAACTCACATCAGGAGGTCCACAAAAATTAAGTCCCAGCTGGAATGGCGTACAGAAAGGTAGGATGGCTTGGAAACTAGTTTAAAAAGAAAATGGGACTGATTTATGATACTTGTACAAAACTGTGAAACTACAAAAACAAGAATGTTGACCATAGCAACCAGACTCCTTACTTTATTTTAAAGTGAAATCTGATTGTTGTGAGCAGCAACTCCATTTCTTCTTCAGCAACCCCAGGGCTAGGGTAAAAAAAAAACAAAAAGGCCATTTGTAGCAGTCAAGCTATTTACAGTATTTTCTTTTGCTGTTTATGTTAATTTAATTTATGAATGCATTTAATGTGTACTAGGCTAATAAGTAAAAGACCAATAGTATACAAAAATCCATGGTAGCCACTCAGATTAGTGTTAAAGGAAACTTGTAGAAGGGGGTATGGAGGCTGCCATTGTATAGAGGCGATCTTTTAAAAACAAAAGTTCCCTGGCTGTCAGACTGATCCCATATGTTCAATACATAATAAGTTCTTGGCCTCAAGCCATCATACTGACTTCCCTGAACTGCATGCTTGTTCCACGTCAATGTTTCAAAGTACTAATGCCAAAACAGCCAGGCAACTAGCATTTTCAGAAGGAGCTCAGCAGCTCTAGCAGCTACCAATAATCTGCACAATCAAAGCTGTTAAAACAGATCCAAGTTGCAATGCAGCAGGTTATGGATAGATATATTCAGCAGTGTTTAGCTTTCACAAGTGCAATTTAATTGTATCAAACTGATGTTCTGGTACACTATACACAGGAAAATGTAAGTAACCTTCATTGTCACTTCAGCAGTCCAGGAAATCCAGATTTGTAATGTGCTGTGTAAAAGTCAATAATCCTACAGAAACCTTGATCTTGTAGTTAAAGCGGATCTACATTGTATCTGAATACCACAAAACAAAAACACTGTTTAATTCACTTTTAGTATTGAAAGCAAACTTCCCCACCTTCCATGTCTCCATGCCTTATTTTGCTGAAAAATCACTTTGAAAACCACCCTAGCATTTCTGGCCGTGGTCATCTTGAGTAAGGGCAGATGATTCATGTAGCATTTACTTCCTGGAATCCAGGTGCCCTTAACTCAAGCATGAAGGCAGGACGGTGTGCTTAGCTGGGAAAGCCCACCCTGCCCTCCTGAAGACTCCTGGGATGTATGACATAGTTCGCTTAGGCATAGAAACCAGGAAGTAACTGAAAAAATGGATAAAAAAAGTTTAAAACAACTAAATATAATATACTTTCCCAGGGCTCAAAATTTCTAGTCCTGAGCTACTAGCCAGGCCTTAAGAGTTAGTCGCCACCAGTTTCCCCACCCAACCCCTACCCTGCCCCTAATTCCACCCCTAAACATGCCCTCGTAAAGTATCTCATATAATTACACCATTTAATGTTTTATGCAGAATTAAGTTACAAAAATAAATATTAACAACAACTTTAACAATATTAACATAAAGCATATCAGTGCTTATCAGGGCAGCCTTATCAGTGCCCATCAGTGCAGCCTATCAGTGTCAATCAGTGCAGCCCCATCAGTGCAGCATATATAGGAAGGCAGCCCTCAAAATAGATTATTTATCAATGCAGTCTCATCAGTGCAGACTTATCAGTGAAGCCCCATCAGTACAGCCTCATCAGGGCCCTTCATTGCAGCCTATCAGTGTCCATCAGTGCAGCCTCGTCGGTGCCCAACAGTGCAGCCCCATCAGTGCAGCATATCAGTGCTGCCTTATCCATGCAGCCTCATCAGTGCAGACTTATCAGTGAAGCCCCATCAGTACAGCCTCATCAGGGCCCTTCATTGCAGCCTATCAGTGTCCATCAGTGCAGCCTCGTCGGTGCCCAACAGTGCAGCCTCATCAGTGCCCATCAGTGCAGCATATCAGTGCCCATCAGTGCAGCATATAAGTGCAAGCCCATCAGTGCTACTTCATCAGTGGCCATCAATGCAACCTCATCAGTGACCATCAGTGCAGCCTCATCAGTGGCCATCAGTTCAGCCTATTAGTGCCCATCAGTGCAGCATATCAGTGCCACCTCATCAGTGTCCATCAGTGCCGCCTCATCAGTGCCCATCAGTGCAGCCTCATCAGTGCCTATCAGTGCAGCCCCAGGTAACAGCTAGGTAACAGTTCATGTTGTATGTACCACCTAAAAGGAGCAGAGTACAGACATTTGCAAAAGGCTACATTTACTGAAGTCATCATCTGTGGTTCTATCCAGCAAACCAGGAAACATGGACTGGCAGCAAATTCTAAATACCACAATCGTGGTGCAGATATAGTTTTCTTCAAAAAGACTCCACTCCCTCTCCTTCTATTAAGTATTGATTGAACCTAATGATGCATATTTCTCCTACAGAACCTTCACGTAGGCACATTAGTTGGATAAAATGTCCCATAGGCTCAAACCATTTTTATCATAAATTATAAAGCAGAACAGTGTGTTAACAGGGATTTATAAAAGGAGATCTTGGCTGTGATCTGAAAAAAATCCATGGTGACAGCACATCTCATTAACCAGTTCCTTATGACAAGGTACAATACACCCAGAATTTACTTACTTGTCAAAAAATTTGGGAAAAATTAGCATCTATACTTTTCAAGGGTCAACTTAAAATTGGTAGAAAAAGTAAGTCAGTAGAATAAGAAGCATTTCTGACCCCTGTGTTCTATTATTGTAGCTATGCCCCCGTGGGGGTTGCTGAATGTAGTGGTTCACCTGTCACCCTGCCCAACCAGACACGCATCTCTCAGTCACTCAGAGAATAGAACAGTCCATAGCCACAGTTGGGGCAACTGGGAGAGCAAACATTAACAAATTGACTTGAAGGCAAATCCTCTGGTTGCTATGGACAACGACACTTGCTACTATAGCACTGAATGGCAGGCAGAACGCATAAGTCCTTTCCCAAGTTTTACTTCTTCAATTGTTGATGGAACAAGGCACACTTCCCCGGCTCGATCCATCTCGGTTGCTAGGAGCAACGTCTGGCAGGTTAACTGTGAACAGGTGATCCCGAACGATGCCCCCAGATGTAACCAAGCCCCTGTAGGGGTTGCTGAATGTAGTGGTTCACCTGTCACCCTGCCCAGCCAGACATCCATCTCCCAGTCACTCAGAGACATAGAAGCGTCCATAGCTTTGTTTTGTTTTTTTTTGTTTTTTTTTATTGAAGGTGATTAAACTTGGATGGGAAATTGGGAATTTTGGGATGTCCAAAAATATTCAGTGCGAACTTGTTCGGGACGTCTATATACTCTCCAGTATATACACTCCAGTCTTCTCTCCAGTACTTACTCTTGCTTAAGACCTCTTATACGTAACTCCTCCAGCACTTCACTTGCTGCAGACTGTTACTCCACCAGCACTTCCCTTTCTGCAGACTGTTACTCCTACATTCCTAGTTAGCACCGCATGGTTAGGTCTGATACTAATTCAGCCAGGCCTCAATAAACTGCCTTTTGCGGGCAGTGACCTTGGGCCCCTGTGGTGAAGAAACAATTCAGGTGCTGACTGTCCTCTGTTCAGCTACCAATCCCAGATAGCTCTCTTCAGGCCCTGCCAGCCAGCCTGGCTGCAATGACCTCTCACCACTACCCTTCCCACAGTCCTCTCTTTTGGTTCTGAATCCATCTCAAACTGCAAACTCCCAGTTCTCTCAGGCGTGCCTCCCCAGTCCTCCCGACTCCCCGTGGGCCCCGACAGCCTCCACACTCTCTCACTCCAGCTCTTCCTTCCAACAACTCCGCCCCAGCTGGGCTGACCCCGGGTATTTAAGGAGCCCTCCCCCTGCCAAGCCAAGTTGGGGATTGGTCAAGGCCTCTCAAGATACCCCAGGCAGCTCCACTCTCCTCCCCACCTCTCCTTTCAGCACTTTCTAGAAGGAAAAGGGAAGTGACAGTGATGTTACCTCTGAGTCACCCAGCCCTGCCCTAGGCCACTCCCAGCCCAGAATGAAAACAAACAGGCCTAGCTACAAGCTAGGCCTGCCTAAATTTTTCCTATTCTCCAGAAAAATCCTCCCTCTAGCACCTACCTAACTAGAGGGTGCTACATTATCTTATACATACTGTACACTGGGTGGGATTTACTAAAACTGGAGAGTGCAAAATCTGGTGCAGATCTGATTAGAAACCAATCAGCTTCCAGATTGATTGTCAAAGCTTAAGCCTAGGTTCACACTGCTGCGGGATTAAAATAAGGTGAGTTCAGTTTCATAGTCGCATGTCAGTCCGACTTCATGGGTGATTTCAGAGACATCTGTGTGGGTTCCTGCACAGATGTCTATTGAAATCGCACCCAAAGTCACCAAAAGTAGTACTACTTTGGGGAATCTGTGTAGCGCCGCAAAGTTGGCGTTTAACCGATTCAGATGGTGCCATTTCCAGCAATAGCGGCCAATTTGTCATGCGATTTGACATGTCAAATCGCATGCCAAATCGCATTAACCAAATCGCATAACCCAGAGTGAACCTGGGCTAACTGAACGAGCTGAAATTAGAACTTAATTGGTTACTATGCACAGCTGCACCAGATTCTGAGTGCTCCAGTTTTAGTAAATCTCCCTCACAATATTCAAACATAAATGTGTTAAAAATTAATAAGGGAACAAGGCCCAGGTGCTGAGTTTAACCTTTTTTGTCCCAGCACTCATCTTCTGCAGTGGACCACAGTTAGCATTATCCCATCTTTTATTTATTTATTTCAGGTACTTATATAGCGCCATCAATTTATGCAGCGCATTACATATACATTGTACATTCACATCAGTCCCTACCTTCAAAGAGCTTACAAGCTAAGGTCCCTAACTCACATTCATACATACTAGGGACAATTTAGACAGGACCCAATTAACCTACCAGCATGTCTTTGGAGTACCCGGAGGAAACCCACGCAGACACAGGGAGAACATGCAAACTCCAGGCAGGTAGTGTCGTGGTTGGGATTTGAACCAGCAACCCTTCTTACTGCTAGGGGAAAGTGCTATCCACTACACCACTGTGCCACCCAACACCTAATCAATAACCTGCAATAATACAGGACAATTTTATCTATGCTTCTAGCACTGCCCTTTCTTGGTCACACCCCTAAGTTTGAGCGAAAGAATTGCACAGCAGAAACTCATTTGACATCATCATTATGAATTAAGGGAATTAGAAAAAAAAAATAATTTGACAAGAGGCTTCAAAATCATACTCAGTAGCTCTTTAGGAAGACAAGGTGTTTGTTGTGTTTTATAAAAGTCAAATTATAGGTAAAATGTCTAGTTTTTCTTGGATACAGCAGTTCACCTAATGACTTTAACAACTTGTAGTTTATGCAATTTTCCCAAAGGGAAACTATAATGGCATGGGATCAGTTTTGTTTGAGGTGTTTTTAGTTTATGATTTATTTTTATATTTTTATTATATATGTGCTATCTTTAATCTAACCACCTGGTGACTGGCTCACACCGATATACACAAAGTGGCACAGGTGCGCAAAAACGACTTACCCATACGTCACTCCGTCATCGGCGGTTAGCGGGCGCATGCATGCCGTGCGCCGCGGGAGCGTGTCCGCGGTTCTCAATGCTCGCCGGTGGCTCACGATCGTGCCACGGAGAGGCAGAACTTGTAAACAAGGCGTTTTTCTGTTCTGCCTAGCAACATTATAGGGATCTACAGCTCCCAGTGAACGTTGAAAAACGTTAAAAAATGCACTGCAACGCTACTGGCGTTTTTATAACGTTATTTTAACGTCCAGTGTGCATAAGGCCTTAAAGCCGATCTTTGAGCTGCCCCTATCTTCCCCAAACAGTGCCCTCTAAGGCCTCATTTAGATGGGAGCTGGCAACCTTCTTGTGTGCATGAGCTGCTATTTTTCCACACCTGCATCTGCTACGGGCAGCCTAAAGCTGTGGATGCAGCTGCAGTGGTTGCACAGACAGATGCATGTCAAAATTTGAGTGCATGGACCTCAACACAGACAGTGTGCATAAAGAGCCCTTTCACAGGGGCAGCGTTAGCAGTAATGCGCCGCTATATTTAGCGGCGCTTTACCATTGTTTTAGTAGCGTTGTTCGGCCGCTAGCGGGGAGCTTTTAACCCCTGCTAGCGGCCGAAGAAAGGCTTAAATGCCCCCAAAAAGTGCCGCTGTCGAAGCGCTTTGCAGGCATTTCGGCAGCATTGCCAATTTGTTTCAATGGGCAGGGGCGGTTTAGGAGTGGTGTATAGACCACTCCTCCACCGCCCCAAAGACGCTGCTTGCAGGACTTTTTTTAACGTCCTGCCAGCGCAGTACCCCAGTGTGAAAGCACTCAGGCTTTTGTCAGTTAAAGTAACGCAGTGGCGTATGGCAATAAATGGCCTGGTCATGAAGGGGGGTAAACCTTCCTGAGCTGAAGTGGTTAATCTATATTTATGTATTTATTTTTTCTTCAACAGACTTTTTTTTGTACAGACTTCCCCAGCAAGGAGGAATTATATACATTGTATCTTTTCCTCCTGGCTAGCAGAGAAGTCTGTTATCTCTCCTCTTCACAGAGGAGAGAAAACGCAGGGACCAGCTACAGATTAAATGATCACCGTGATAAACAATCAGAGGCTATCACAGCGATCATGTGATCAGGATCTGGTTCCCCTTGGTCCCGATCATTAGTAAAGACCCATGGATGTCACCGTCAGTCCAGTCTCAGTGCTGGGAACTCGTGATCGAGCTTGCTCCCAACACAAACACAAGGACACATACAGTATCTCACAAAAATGAGTACACCCCTCACATTTTTGTAAATATTTTATTATATCTTTTCATGTGACAACACTGAAGAAATTACACTTTGCTACAATGTAAAGTAGTGAGTATACAGCTTGTATAACAGTGTAAACTCAACACACAGCCATTAATGTCTAGACCACTGGCAACAAAAGCCAGTACACCCCTAAGTGAAAATATCCAAACTGGGCCCAAAGTGTCAATATTTTGTGTGGCCACCATTATTTTCCAGCACTGCTTTAATCCCCTTGGGCATGGAGTTCACCAGAGCTTCACAGGTTGCCACTGGAGTCCTCTTCCCCTCCTCCATGACGGCATCACAGAGCTGGTGGATGTTAGAGACCTTGCACTCCTCAACCTTCTGTTTGAGGATGTCCTACAGATGCTTAATAGAGTTTAGGTCTGGAGACATGCTTGGCCAGTCCATCATCTTTACCCTCAGCTTCTTTAGCAAGGCAGTGGTCGTCTTGGGAGGTGTGTTTGGGGTCGTTACCATTGCAATACTGCCCTGCGGGCCAGTCTCTGAAGGGAGGGGCTCATGCTCAGCTTCAGTATGTCACAGTACATGTTGGTATTCATGGTTCCCTGAAAGAACTGTAGCTCCCCAGTCCCGACAGCACTCATGCAGTCCCAGACCATCACACTCACACCACCATGCTTGACTGTAGGAAAGACATACTCGTCTTTGTGCTCCTCACCTGGTTGCCACCACACACGCTTGACACCATCTGAACCAAATATGTTTATCTTGGTCTCATCAGACCACAGGTTATGGTTTCAGTAATCCATGTCCTTAGTCTGCTTGTCTTCAGCAAACTGTTTGCGGGATGTCTCGTGCATCATCTTTAGAAGAGGCTTCCTTCTAGGAGGACAGTCATGCAGACCAATTTGATGCAGTGTGCGGCGTATAGTCTGAGCACTGACAGGCTTACAAAACACTGACCCCCACCCCTTCAAACTCTGCAGCAATGCTGCAACACTCATACGTCTATTTCCCAAAGACAACCTCTGAATATGACGCTGAGCATGTGCACTCAATTTCTTTTATCGACCATGGCGAGGCCTGTTCTGAGTGGAACCTGTCCTGTTAAACCGCTGTATGGTCTTTGCCACCATGCTACAGCTCAGTTTTAGGGTCTTGGCAATCTTCTTTTAGCCTAGGCCATCTTTATGTAGAGCAACAATTCTTTTTTTCAGATCCTCAGAGAGTTCTTTGCCATGAGTGGCATGTTGAACTTCCAGTGACCAGTATGAGAGAGTGAGAGCAATAACACCTTGTAACACTAACGAGTTACATGACACCAGGGAGGCAAAATGGCTAATTGGGCCCAATTTGAACATTTTTCACTTAGGTGTGTACTCACTTATGTTGCCAGCCATTTAGACATTAATGGCTGTGTACTGAGATATTTTGAGGGGACAGCAAATTTACACTGTTATACAAGCTGTACACTCACTACTTTACATTGTAGCAAAGTGTCATTTCTTCAGTGTTTTTCACACATAAAGGTATAATAAAATTTTTACAAAATTGTGAGGGGTGTACTCACTTTTGTGAGATACTGTATATGTGTGCTCCCAGGTTTAAAGCCCACTTCCTGGATGCGGCAAATATGTATTACACTGTCATAAAGGAGTTAATCTTACAATTATATACCACCTCTCTTACAACAATTCTTTGATTTCCAGTTAGAAAACTCAGCTCTTCCCAATGTGGGTGTACATCTCACAAATTTCTAAAATACTTTATCTTGACAACTTGCATTACTTTTCATTTGTCCAGGTTTGGTCTTGCTGAAGCTGTAATGATGATGTTACTGTCCACATTGGTATACCTTTTAAGGGTCTTCCTGGTCCATGTTCCCTCCCAAATCTTGCAAAGTATATATTTTGTTTTTGAGATGACCGAAAACCTAGACTGCCTTTATAAGCTCTTAGGTGCCCAAACTTAACTTTATACTGCTTGGCCTTCCAATTGGCACAACTAAATCTCACACAATAACTGAGACACCGCATTGGGTTGGCCTTGAATCTCTTGATATCGACCCATTTAGAATTAATAATTTTCTGTGGCTTCTACCACATGCTTGTTCTAATTTATGTAAACGAGTTACTGCTCATTTATTACAACTGTGGCATAGTATAGTACTCTGAAAAATGTTGTCTCATCCCACTTCTTGCATCCCATTCCTACATGCTTTTCACAGTTGGTCCCAACTATACATCTATTGTATGAAAAAATTATACAATAATATGGGTGTAAAATCTTTTGGTATACATTTTGGGAAGAATATGCCCTGCCCCATCATTAGAGTTGGGCGAACAGTTTCGAGCCGAGCAAGGCTTCGGCCCGAACATCACCTGTTCGGTGAACACCTAAATTTTTCTGGGGCGCTCGGCGGGATATGCGCCTGCTGAGCACAATGCACTGTGCACTTCACAGAACATTCTAAGCCCTGATTGGGCAAGGCAAAGCCCTTTGGGTCTGATATGAATTTTAAGGGAAATCCCACACCAAAAAATACAAAAAAAACAGCATGGGGTCCCCCATAAATGTCAGTTTTGCTGCAGAAGGTTTTATGCAAGGTACAGATGCGCCACTTTACAGGCAGACTAAGGGAACCCCCAGGCACTATATTTAAAGGAATTTTTAATTTTTATTGTTTCACTTTAAGGTGGAGTTCCACCCTGAAATTTTTTTACATAATCACAGGCCTTTAAACTTATAAAGAAACATTTGGGGGAATTTTTTTTTATACTTAGTAGAAATGCCCTGTTGCTATGTAGTGCTCCTAATCTGCCACTTCCTGGTCCCCGGAGCTCCTCATCACTTCCTCCCTCACCTGTGCCCCTGGGAAATGTGAGTGATCATTTCCCAAGAGTCTGTGGGCAGTACTGTGAGCAAAAACCACATTATTTCCTGACAGGAAATGGCATGATTTAAGGCGAATGCCATAACAAAGGGGCAGGGCCTTCCACCGTCGCCGCCCGTTATCTTGGGAACTTTTGAAACAGTCAGCATATAAAATATCAATATAAAATATAAAGTCTACCCTTGAGAAAGTCACGTGACATGTGATAATACGCGTGGGGAAGAGGAGTCAGTGACATCATCGCATAGTGTTTGGCAAACACAGCGATATCTGAATGAGGGGTGAAGCTGTCTGACCATTGTAACAAAAGCGATTTAGCTACTGCCAATGTGTGAATGGATTACATTGATTGCCAGATGGGGGAGAGTTTGATAAGCGCACCAACATATTTTATATTGATTTGTAGCAATGGTGTCACAGCACTAATTGGTTGGTTGCAGCTTACACATTTTTTCTGATGTTTGAAGCTGTTTGACCATTGTAACAAAAGCGATTCAGCTACTGCGAATGTGTGAGTGGAATACATTGATTGCCCAGTTTTGTAGCATTTAAAAACATTGCGCAATGATGGTTTTTCTTTTTATGTGAATCATCACCTTGCAAATCTAATTCATTATGCAACTGTGATCTGTGATAATTGAAATACTAGCAAGTTCATCAAAGGCATTTGATTGGACATTTTAGACCTCAGCTGGATTAACACTAACAGACACTATCTAATTTTTTTTATTTTTATTTTTTTCATCAACATATATCTAGGGATATGTGTTCCCTTATAGGTTTTTGATGCATTTATTTGCATCCATTCATTTTATTGATTGATATATTTATTTGCACTTATTCACTTTACTGATTGTGATATCAGGGTATTTTTTATGGTTTAGGATTTTATATACAAGCACCACTCCAACAGATGGGGAGCATTTGATAAGCGCACCAACATATTTTATATTGATTTGTAGCAACGGTGTCACAGCACTAATTGGTTGGTTGCAGCTCACATATTTTTTTCTGGTGTTTTGTTTTTTTTCTGGTGTTTTGTTATTTTATAGAGAATTCACATCAGCGCTTTAGTTTTCTTTTTTCACATTTTGAAACAATCGGCGCTACGGCCGCCAGAGAATCGTGAATGCGCCGTCCCCAGCATGGTTATCCAGCATGTGCTTCTCCATTGCTAATCCCGGAAGAGGTACCGATTGGGCTTCACAAGCTCACAGTCATCATGGCAACGGCCAGAAGAGGATTTACTAAGTTGTGAGTATAAAATAAATATATTATCAACATCCACTAGCAAACATATAAAATCGTTCTTTATGTTAATAATGCATTATGCTTGGATACCTGAAGAAAAAAAATGTGGCCGGAACTCCACTTTAACCTTCCTGGCAGTTTTCCCGAGTGTAGCTCGGGTTTAAATTTCATTACCATTAGCGGTAACCCCAAGCCATACTCGGGATTGCATTGAAGGATCCTGGTTATCCAGGTTACTTTCCTTGTCCCCAGGATCCCTGCGATGTCCCCCAACTGTGTCTGCGGGCTGTGTCCTCTGCCTGATGCCTCTGTGTGCCGGGCTCTGTTCCCTGCAAGCCTCGTGACCCATGGGGGCGGAGCCCGGCGGCAAATTCAAAAAGTACAAAATTCATAACACATACAGTACACCGTAATATTACAAATTACATTACTGTATGAAATGATTTCAAATCCCTTTTGTCCCTAGTGCTTTGTCTAGTGCCCTGCATGCAGTTTTATATGATATATACTGTTCTTTCTGCCTGGAAACTTGAGATTGTCAATGGCAAGCAAAAAGTGTCACTTTACGTCAAAAGTAGTTTTAGACCAGCTAGAAAACAGCGATGGTAAATTAGAACACTTGCAGAATTGAGCAATACTGAATCCTGGGGAAATGTATTTGATTATTATGTTTTTATTTTTCATAATTATTTATAGTTATTTATTATATTATAATTTATGATTTCAGGTTTCAAACTTTATCATACCTGGGATGTCTACTAGACTGTTGTTTGGACAGATTTAAGTGTGTTATTACTAAGAATTACAGGCCTACAATATAAAACTCCAAATTTCTATGCAAAACAACTGTATTGCTTTGAGTCGCAAAAATCTGACATAATCATACCGCCAGGGTAGCTATGCATCATTAAAATGTTTGCATTGATACATGTTACCCAGGGCAGTACCCGGGCTCAAATACACTTTTTATGGCCAAAAACTTGCATATAAGCCAAATAATGCATGCGGGGAATCTGCTTTGTTTACGTTCTGCCTCTCTGTGAAGTGTTCGCGAATGGCTGACGGACATCGAGGCCGCCGGAGCAGCGCATCCGCTCCCCCGCCGATGGCAGTGCGGCGCGATTGTAAATCTAAGTCAATGAGCCAATGCAGAGAGAGAAGGGGCGAGGCCGAACCAGGGCTCCGTGTCTGTGCCCCCCATAGCAAGCTGCTTACTGTGGGGGCGCTCGGCATGGGGGAGGGGCCAGAAACTTCGGCGAGGAACCCGAGAAGAGGAGGATCTGAGCTGCTCTGTGCAAAAACACTGCACAGAGCAGGTATGTATAACAGATTGTTATTTTTAGAGCAAAAAAAAAAATGAGACTTTAGTATTATTTTAACCACTCCCAATCCCAATCCCAATCCCGTAAGGATTTATCCCCTTATTGACCAGGCCATTTTTTGCGATACGGCACTGCATTCCTTTAACCGACAATTGCGCGGACATGCGCCATTGTACCAAAATAAAATTGATATATTTTTTTCCCCACAAATAGAGATTTCTTTTGGTGGTAATTGATCACCTCTGTAGTTTTTATTTTTTGCGCTATAAACAAAAAAATGAGAGACAATTTTGAAAAAAAATATAAATTTTTTACTTTTTGCTATAATACACATCCAATAAAAAAATGAAAAAAACAAATGTTTTCATCAGTTTAGGCCAATATTTATTCTTCAACATATTTTTGGTAAAAAATAATCCCAATAAGCGTATATTGATTGGTTTGCGCAAAAGTTATAGCTTCTACAAAATAGGGGAAGGATTGAGGGACTTTAATTTTTTTAATTGTTTTTACTAGTAATGGCTGGGAAACAAACAATTTTTAGCAGGACTTCGACATTACGGCGGACAAATCTGACCCTGAATGACACTTTTTGGTGACCAGTGACACCAATACAGTGATCGGTGCTATAAAAATGTACTGATCACTGTATAAATGGCACTGGCAGGAAAGGGGTTAACACTAGGGGTGTTCCCTAAGGGTTAAGTGTTCCCTAGGGATGTGTTTTCTAACTGTCAGGGGAACAGACTGACTGGGAGTAGAGACAGAACGCTGTTCCTGATCACTAGGAACAGCTGATCTCTCTCTCCTCCCCTATCAGAATGGGGATCCGCTTTGTTTACATAGGCAGATCCCTGTTTTGCCTCTGTGAGTAGTGATCGTGGGTGGCCGGTGGACATCACGGCCGCCGGGTATGCGCACCGGCTCCCATGTTGTGCGCACATTCCCTGTGTCTAGTACACGAAACAACGTACAGGTACATCGTTTCGCGCAATAGAGCTGCCCTGCCGCAGTTTATGTGCAGTGGGTGGTCTTAAAGTGGTTAACCTGCTCTGTTGACAAACAGAGTGAAAGAAAACCTGGACAGGAGGGGTAGCAGGGGCAACATTTACGTGAACTGATCCCCTGTAGTTCTTCCATGCAGCAGCTGAAAGACGGCTTCTCCTCCTCTCCATTCCACCATCTTTCACCTGCTGCAGGGGGAACTACAGGGGACCACTAAATGCTGCTCCTCGTTTCAGGTTCTGCTTCCTTCTGTTGCCCCAGCCCCCCTGTGTGCTACCCTGGTCCCATGTTTGCTCCCCTGGTCTACTGATGTGTTCATTCATAACTGAAGCATAGTTAACTTTGTTTAATATACTTCAGTTTGTGAATGAACAGGGAGACTGTGCAGAGCTCTTCCTGTTCTTTAATTGCTATTCCTGTTCATTCATTCTGTGCAGCTGAGGCAGCAGAGATAGAGACTGAGCATGCAGTCCTCAATCTCCTTTCTCTGTTTCAAAAGTGAGACATGAGAAATCTGTTTAGACCTCTGATCTTTTATCAAAGCCCCCAAACAAAGGTGTTAAAATGTTTTTTTAAAAAATAATAAAAACATTGTAAAAAATAATAAAAAATAAAATAATAAGAATAAAAACCCACTGACATCATTCACTTCCCTACTCACACCACCCTCTGCCCTAATGACACCATGCACTTTTAAGGTAGGCTAAGTTAATATTTTTCTTACTATTTAGTTAGGCCTTGATAGTTAATTTCTTTAAAAAAAAAGAAAAAGGTTGTCGCACCCATGTGATCTTTGATCTCCTTAATGTTGTTCAGGTAGATTTCAACCTCTCAAAAGTTGCCTACTCCTATATACAAATGATAAACACAATCCTGAAATGCTCCCAGCTAGAAGAACCTGGAAGAACAATGCAACGTATTCTTAAATAGGAAACCAATGGGAATATCCAATTATTTATGGATAAAAATCAAACAATTGGTATAGCATAGGAATCTACAGTCCTTACTTTCAAGAAATTAATACTGGGGATACAATGACCACATTTAAATATGTCTGATCCCCATCGATAGACATTTTTTTTCCTTTAGATATTAATCACTGTTTATCAACCTGTGATCTTTGTTCACTAAGACTCGGCGCATGGTACCAAAGTCCCAAGCCGTTACTGCCCTTCATACTCTTTCTTCCTCGACCTAACCTGTACTTTTTTCCAGTCTTACTACCCATTTATTACCTTAATATAGGTACACTTCCTTAGAGCGAAGTCCTTAGATGTATCTTATTATTTATCTTTAACTGAGAATATAACCATTTCTTTCCTTATGTATATTTTATCCCAAATCACTAATTGAAAGGCACTTATGTGATATTGATGGATGTTTTCATCTCTCTGTATTGGTTCTGTACTTTGTGATATAGTTACTAACTTTCATACTTCATGCACACTGGACGTTATAATAACGTTATAAAAACGCCAGTAGCTTTGCAGTGAGTTTTTCAAAGTTTTTGCAATAGCGTTTTGCAATAGTGCAAAACTCAATAAAAATGTATTAACCACTTAAGCGATTGGTTTGCACAAAAGTTATAGCATCTACAAAATAGGGAATAGATTTATAGTATTTTGATTACTATTATTTTTTTTTACTAGTAGTGATCAGCGATTTTTAACAGGTCTGCGACATTGCGGCGGACAGATCTGACACTTTTGACACTTTTTTGGGACCAGTGACATTATAACAGTGATCAGAGCTAAAATATGCACTGATCACTGTATAAATGACACTGGCAGGGAAGGGGGGCGACACTAGGGGGTGATCAAAGGGTTAAGTGTGTCCTAAGGAGGTGCTTTCTAACTGTGAGGGGAGTGGACTGACTGGGAGTACAGAGAAATCACTGTTGATCTCTAGAAACAGATGATCTCACTGTACTCTCCTGTCAGAATGGGAATCTGCCTCTCTGTGGAGCGATCGCGGGTGGTCGGCGGACATCGCAGTCGATGGACCCGTGCATCGGCTCCCCCGCCATGCAGCAGACCCACAGTGTCTTTAAGTGGTTAAAGTGATTGTAAAGGCACAAGGTTTTTTACCATTGTGCATTCAATGCACAATGGTAAAAAAACTTCTGTGTGCAGCATCCCCCCTAATACTTACCTGAACCCCCTCTCGATCCAGCGATGTTCATGAGAACCTTAGCTCTCTGGGGACTTGCACTCCTCATTGGCTTTTGGCAGCAATGGGAGCCATTGTCAACCATATCCAGAAAGCCAATCAGAAGATGGAGGGGGCGGGGCTGAGCCGCGGCTCCATGTGTGAATGGACACATAGAGCCGTGGCTCAGGAGCGCGTCTGCTTGGGTGCCCCTACAGCAAGCTGCTTGCTGTGGGGGCACATGGCAGGGAGGAGGGGCCAGGAGCCCCTGCATGGGACCAGAGAAGAGGAGGATTCAGGCTGCTCTGTGCAAAACCACTGCACAGAGCAGGTAAGTGAACATGTTTGCTATTTTAATGCAGCCCTCAAAATTTGTAATTATTACACTGAATAAGAAACAAAATAAAAATAACCAATACCAGCAATCGGTAATCATATTTCATTGATCTGACTGTGATAAATAAAATTCTGATAAATTCCGATAATCCCAGCTCTGTTATGTGAGAGGGAGGCATATCTCTCCTCTAAATTATTTATTCTGTAAATATAATCTGATCTCTCTTGCTTTCAGGCCTAATTTTAACGTATGGTATTTTTCTCCTTCGCACTGATGTGTACTGATAAGGCTGCACTGACAGGCGCCGATAGGCTGCACTGATGGACACTGATGAGGAAGCACTAATATGCAGCACTGATAGGTGGCACTGATATGCAGGACTGATGGGTGGCACTGCTGAGTACTGACAGGCGGCACTGATGTGCACTGATAGGTGGTACTGATAAGCAGCCTTTTTGTGCACTGATGGGCACTGATAGGCGGCATTGATGGGTGGCAATGATAGGCACTGATAGATGACACTGTTAGGCAGCACTGATGAGGAGGCACTGACAGCATGGGCGTCCGCACCATAGGGCAAGGGGGGTCATTTGCCCCCCCCCTGGAATCTGTGTGTTAAAATCCTCCTCGTGTTGCAACGGCCGCCGCGGCCGCCTCCGCAGCAGCCGTGGTGTCTTTTTTCAAAGCCTGGCTGCTGCTGGGGCTGTCTTTCCGACTACATGCATCCGTGCGTGACCGTCCCTCCCTCCTCACCCCTGGTCAAGCATCAGATTGGCTCTGCCACTCGAGCCTCTGCGCTCGCCGCTCTGCTTAATGTGACACTGACCCGCCTCGATTGGCTGCTGCCTCTGCCTGTGTAAAATATGTTGTTACTGCTATGCCGATCCGGCCGGCGCGGCGCCGGCTCCTCCCACAGGTCACAGCTGCGTGGCGTGCAGTGGTGGGGACGACAGGGAATACACTGCCTGAGTGACTGCCAGTGCCTAGACTATCCCGACCCTGAAGAACCACAGGTAACAGCAGTGCCTGTATACCACTATGTACAATTTTTTTGTATTTCAATACAACTGGAACTGTTGTGGCCATATTTTGATCTTGATGGAAACAGCTATACAGACTGTATTATACAGTCTGTATAGCTGTTTTCATCAAGATCAAAATATGGCCACAACACAATGGTGGCCCGTGCATTAAGGGCGCGCGGGAGCGCCGCCCCCTCTCTCCTGCCACCCCTCTATCACCTATAGATAGATTCATGCATTGCATGAATCTATCTATGGCCGCCGCTGCCACCCCCTACTCAGGCGCCCGGCCCCTTTTCGGGGGCAGGACGCCTGAATTACATCGGCGGGGGGTGTTTTTAAGCACCTGATTAGAGCCATAGGCTCTAATAGGCGTCAAAAATGGTGACCTACAAGCGCCATGCTTGGCGCTCGCAGGTCACTCAGCTGTGTTAGAAAAGCGAATGACTATTCACTTTCCTAACACTAAACCGCCTCTCCGCCAATCATGATGGGCACACTGGCAGCATATGATGGGCACACTGGCAACACATGATGGGCACACTGGCAGCGTTTGATGGCACAGTGCCTGCATTTGATGGCACACTGGCAGTGTTGGATGGCACACTGGCAGTATTTGATGGCACACTGGCAGCGTTTGATGGCACACTGGCAGCATTTGATGGCACACTGGCAGCGTTTGATGGCACACTGGCAGCGTTTGATGGCACACTGGCTGCGTTTGATGGCACACTGACAGCATTTGATGGCACACTGGCAGCATTTGATGGCACATTGACAGTGTTTGATGGCACAGTGGCTGCGTTTGATGGCACAGTGGCAGCGTTTGATGGCACAGTGGCAGCGTTTGATGGCACAGTGGCTGTGTTTGATGGCACAGTGGCAGCATTTGATGGCACACTGGCAGCGTTTGATGGCACACTGGCAGCATTTGATGGCACAGTGGCAGTGACTAAGCCCCTCCCTTCATGACATTGTCGAAAAGGGGCCGAGCATGGGTGTCCATAAAATTATGCCCCCCCCCTGAAAAAAGTTCTGCCCATGACTGACAGGCATCACTGATGAGCACAGGTGGGCATCACGGGGGGGGGACGACGACACTGGCAGGCATCCCTGATGGGGCTACACTGATAATCAATGCAATGATTATCAGTACAGACCCCCCCAGTCAGGAGAGCCACATATCAGCTCTCCTCTACTCACGTCCTGTCAGCACGAGTAGAGGAATGCTGATAACCTGCACTTCCTATTTACACTGTGATCAGTTGTGATTGGACACAGCTGATCATGTGGTAATGTGCCTATGTCATAGGCTCTTTACCATGATTGGAGAGGCTGTGTGTCCAGGTGACACACTACACCACTGATCGCCGCATTGGAGAGCCCCCGGGAGCGCACACAGTGGCTTGTTCTGAAGGACTTCATATGACGTCCAGTCAAAACAATGGAGCACCCACCTGGCTGTCATTCTGCTATAGGCTGGGCAGGAAGGTGTTAAAGGGTATCTCCACTTTCATGGGGAAAAAGAATAGCAAATAAAGAAAAATTATTATACATATACAATTGCAACACAAGTCATATTGTAATTGAATGTTATGAAAAATTACCTTTCCTTTTCAATCTGCAGCTCTGCAATTTTCTGCAACGCAATATAGCTACCTGGAGGTGTCCTGTACACAGAACGCCTCCCAGAAACATCATTTCCTGCTTGTGTGATTGGCTCACTGATTTTCCCAGAAATCGTCTCTAAATATAAGTCAAATTTCAGGCATCCCTGTAACAAAAATGTAATTTTTGGTGAGATACTCCCAATAGGATATTACGTCTAAAGGGATAATTGTCCAGCAGCTTTCTTCATTATTGCCCTGCAGGTGCTGCAGCTGGTTGTTAATTATGAAACCACTCCCATTAGATTCAATTTCCCACATGGACACAGAAAAATCACCCAGAGGGGAGTGTTTTTTTTCTCTCAACAAAAGTGGAGTTACTCTCTAAAAGTACTTTTTAGTACTGACTAGTAATCCTTGCATTAGGAGAATTTTTCCAGATCAACAGTCCTGAACAAAATAAATAAACATGATGAACACATTATTATTCACTTTAAACATTCCCTTTAGCTTATTGGCTGCCAACTACCTGCTGCCATTTTTCATAAGGTGGTTAAATCAATTTCACATGCACCAATAACACGCACAATACAGAACTTTCACGTATTACGATCACACCATCACGAGAATTCAATAAATCCTTACCAACACTTTTCTGGTGATATGACCCTTTAAAATGGTCTGTGCCAGATTCAAAAATCCCTGCCACCAATTTCAGTAACTTTACCATCATATGCAGCAAGTTCAGGTAGTTATTAAAGTGGTTGTAAAGTCGGGGCGTGACCGGAAGCCGACCTCGATGGACGCTTGATACCTTAGCTCCAGCAGCCCGCAACAATATAGGCACTTTGGGGACAAACAACAACTCCCACATGGGCAGATCGCGGACCACTCGATCCTCAAAACACAGGGGCACATCCCAACCCCCCCTGGGGACCTCCACAGACCTCCGTACCTTCTTTCTCCAATCAGAAGGATATCCGGCCGGAGGAGACAAGATGGCGCCGATCACACAGGCACATGGAGGACAGATGTCTCCACGAGACCAGCCGCCACAGCTCACTCAGCAGCGATGCCTTATGGATCCCTCCCCAGCAGCGACAGGTCAGGCACCCTCAGCCACACACACAGGAGCGGTGAGTCCATCCACCCTCCCCGATCCCCAGGCCTGGCAGACACATGCGCCGCAGCCATCCGAGCCGCCCATCCCCTCACAGCACTATACCCAGTGCTCGGCGGCATTTCCGAGGCTGCTGAGGGCGGCCACAGACCCCTACCTCCAGGAACAGCCATCTCTGTCCCCAACACCCTCGGTTCTATCTCAGGACTTCCCTCCATTACCAGGCGCTGCTCATCCCCCAGTGGAGCTGCATCATGTGCAGGGAGAGGAAGATGGGACACTGTGGGCCATGGCATCCTCCCCCCCACCTAAGACGCAAAGACTCTCTAGATCCAGGGACACTAGCGTCTCTAAACGGCTGCCTCCCATTAACCCCACGTATGCACAAAAAGCCAGCACCCCTCCATGTTCCTCTACGGACACCCTTTAAGAGAGACCCCCCCCAGCTACCACAGGCCTTGATGTGGTCTGAGCCGTGGGAACCCCCAGCACCCGGGTCACACCGATCATCTGAAGCAGGTTCGCTTAGCCCACGCTCTCCACCCCCAGCCCCAGCCTCGCCAAGCCATCACCTGGGCCCTAGACAAGACCAACATATGCCATCTCCATGGCACACATATTTCCAGGCGATGCCCACCAAAGAGGACTTTAAACAACTTATAGAGGATGTGAAGTCAACATGTCGCACAGAAATCCAGGTTCTTCAAACGGGACTCAAACACCTAGCGGATAGAGTGGAAATGGCGGAAGAAGAGATCCAAGAAAATAAAATAGCAGTCCACAGAACACAGTTGCAAGGAGCGGAGCACCGCTCTCTCCTCAGAGACATGCAAAGACACATGGAAGATTTGGACAATAAGGGGCGCCGCAACAATATCCGCGTGAGAGGGATCCCAGAACCAGAGGGCACCGAAGACTTACAAATTACCCTGCAATCCATCTTTAACAATTTACTGGGCGAACCCCCTGCGAAACACATAGAAATGGACAGAGCTCACCAGGCCCTGCGACCCAAAGGACCTGCATCGAAACCGAGGGATGTTATATGCAGAATCACCTCCTATCCTCTTAAAGAGTCTATCATGAAACAAGCTCGTATCGCACGTAAAATCCTCTTCGAAGGAACCCAAATTCAGCTGTACCCTGATCTGTCTTGGATCACTCTGCAAAAGCGCAGACTACTGCAACCTTTATTGCAAATACTGCAATCCAAAGCAATTCCTTACAGATGGGGCTTCCCCTTCACTCTCACTGCAAAACAACAGGGAACTTCTGCTGTGTTGAGATACCCGGAAGACCTCCGTGTCTTCTGCAACACCCTGGAGATTCAACCCCCACAGCTACCAGAATGGGACCTAGTGGCCATCCCCCCGTCACCGCCTACAGTTTGGCAGAAAGTACCCTCCTCCCATCGGCCCCGAAACCCAGAAGCACCCCGCAAACCTGCCAAACACAGGAATTGATCAGTATCATTGTCCTAATACAGTCCACACTCCTTCTCACAGGATGTGCCTACATCGTCATGATGACTTTTCCTGCTCGGGACTCAAAAGTTGGTCAGACATACTAGTTCAGTACCCCCCAGATTGCCCCTAAGCCACAGTTTACACTGCTACTAAGGGCTTGCTAAGATCAGGCTCCGAAAGAGTAGACACTCTACCGTTCACTTCCCACCCCCCCCTCCCCACCCCCGATTTCTAGTTCAGGGATTTACACAAATGTTTTATACCACCTTATTGGCTGCGGACCCCCTGGTGACCCCCCCTGCCACCCCAATCGGGCTGGCGGCGGACGGACACCTGGAACTCCGTGTAACCTAGGCCTGTTGGCCATTTACAGTTTGATAATATGTGCGTTTTGTTTTCACTTGGTTTTACTTAACCATCCTTTTTTTCCCCAACTCTTTTTCTTCTCTCTCCCTCTTTGTAGGAATCAAGTTCATGCAGCGGTGTGGGTGAACGGTCCTGGTCTCCTCCCGGAGGGTGCCGGCTCCGGGTTTTTGATCTCAGGCCCTGGTGCATCATCACTGGGTAAGCAAACATACACCTGTCCACACGTAAATAAATGGCAAAGTTACTATCCTTAAATGTCCATGGCCTGAACTCTAACAGAAAAAGGCATCTGGCGCTACGGGAGTTCAGACAATCAGGAGCTGATATTATACTAGTACAGGAGACACATTTTAATAAAGAGGGCTCGTTCGCATTCGCTTCCAGATATTTTCCACAGGTGTATCTCTCATCTAGTACTCAAAAAAAAGCAGGAGTGGCCATACTACTCAAAAAGGGTATCCCCTTCATATGCGCGAACCATTACTCTGATCCTGGGGGCCACTTTGTTATTCTACACGGACACTGGCATACACAACCTATTACGCTGTGTGCTATATATGCACCTAACACTAAACAATATAATTTTCTTTTACACACGCATCTTTAAATCAGACCCCGGGGTTTTGGTGGTGGGGGGAGATTTTAATCTCACTCAATCAGCAACTGTCGATTGTCAGGTGGTGGGCCCCCGGGTATCTCCACCAGGTGCCCTCCGGGACTCTAGATTGTTTCGACAAATCTCCAGACGATATGCGCTCTTTGATGCCTGGAGGGTCCTTCACCCAGGTGATCGGCAGTATACATTTTACTCGGCCCCCCATCGTACACACTCCCGCATAGACTACTTCTTTGTTAACAATCATACACTTAAACTTACACGAACAGCCCAAATACTCCCTATCTCATGGTCAGACCACGCCCCTATCCTACTAGAACTAGAACTAGATAATCCCACCCGTAAATCCTATAACTGGAGGCTTAACACATTTCTTCTTCAACATCTCCCCTCCCAAGTTGAACTACATACCACCCTAAAACATTACTTCATAGAAAATACTACCCCGGATATATCGCCAACCATCCTCTGGGAAGCCCATAAGGCGGTCCTACGCGGTAAGTGTATAGCATTATCCTCCGCTATGAAAAAAGACTCCCTAGCTACAAAGACAAAAACTGAACAGGATCTTAGGTTGGCCGAACGTAAACTTCAAGTTACCCCCTCCATACCCATCCTTCGGAAGGTTGTCAGACTTCGCTCGATTTTAAAGGAATTCGCCCTAGGCCAGGTAGAAAAAGCACTGATAAGACTGAAACAAGTATTCTACGACAGAGGAAACAAAGCACACTCCCTCTTAGCTAACAAATTACGTGACAAATTCCACATGCAGACACCACATCAGATTAAAAACACATCGGGGCATATAGTCTCCCATCCTAAAGAGATTGCTCATGTCTTTGCAGACTTCTATAAACACTTATAGAATAACCCAGATATACCTAGTAATCCCCCATCGCCAGACTTATCCCACAAAATGCGAACATACTTGGAACGCAGTGGAATTCCCCGCTTAACATCCTCGGACCTGTTGACATTAAACACACAGATTACAGATGAGGAAATAGAGATGACCATTAAATCCCTACCATCTCATAAAGCCCCGGGTCCAGACGGATTCCCATACGAATACTACAAAACGTTTCTTCCCATACTGCTCCCGCATATGCGCAAGGTCTTCCACACCTTTCTTCACGATGCCACCATACCCCCAGACATGCAACGTTCCTTCATAACTTTAATTCCTAAACCGGACAAAGACCCTTCCCTTTGCGCAAGTTACAGACCCATTGCATTACTGAACTCTGACCTTAAGATTTTCACCAAACTACTCTCCAACCGCCTGAACCAGATTCTTCCCTCCTTGGTCCATAAAGACCAGGTGGGGTTCGTCCCACTCCGACAGGCCGGCGACAATACCAGAAAGGTTATAGACCTAGTGGAGGTGGCGAATAGGGAGCACCAAGCAGCCCTGCTGCTAAGCTTAGACGCAGAAAAAGCGTTTGATCGCCTGGGATGGCCTTTTCTTTTTGCCACCTTAAAATACATGGGATTTCGGGGCCCCTTCTTATAAGCCATCAGACATTTATACACCTGCCCGTCATCCCAAGTCAGAACTCCCTTTGCACTATCCCCGGTATTTTCAGTGGCAAATGGGACCAGGCAGGGGTGTCCGCTTTCGCCCCTGCTATTTGCACTATGCGTTGAACCCCTTGCCGCATCCATTAGGTACAACCCGGACATACGGGGAATATCGGTTAGAGGAAGGGAGTTTAAGATCTCCCTTTTTGCGGACGATATCATACTCACATTATCTCAACCTCACACTACCCTCCCGATATTGCAAACAGAACTAGATCGCTTCCGTGCTCTCTCAGGGTATAAGATAAACGCATCAAAATCAGAGGCCCTTCCCATCAATATCCCTCCCACGGAGGTCTCACTTTTAAAATCCAATTTCCCATTCACATGGAAGACAACCTCCCTGAAGTACCTAGGTACATGTATCACGCCTAAATTTAATACGCTCTACCAAGAAAACTTTCCACCACTGTTCCGATCCATAAGATCCTCACTGACTCAATGGAAAAAACACCACATCTCACTACTAGGCCGAATAGCTTCAATAAAAATGAATATCCTCCCGAGGCTTCTATACCTCTTCCAAACACTACCCATACCAATTCCAATATCCCAACTGAAAAAACTCCAATCCGACCTACTACATTACACATGGAATTACAAAATACACAGGGTTCCGAGATCGGTGTTGATGGCATCGCGCAATGAGGGAGGACTAGCATTCCCTAATATTACTGAATATTATTACGCAGCGCAATTGCGAGCGATAGCCTCATGGTACACCCACAAATCTTACAACAAATGGACAGAAATTGAAAAATTATGGCTTGCTCCCATACATCCAAATAACCTGTTGTGGAGTGCGAATGCGGATGTAGCCCCTGAACGTATGCTGGGTCCCATGTCCCTTTTGAGACGGACGTGGCGTACTCTAGCCCCTAAACACGATCTCCCATCAGATAAATCGCTTCTGACCTCTTTCATCTGTAACCCCAAAGTGCCAGATAGCCTAACTCACCAAATGTCACATCCCTGGACATCCCGGAATCTGTTCCACTTTGGGGACCTGGTGGACCCTAGGACTAGGAAACTACTGCCGTTTGCCGAGCTACAAAACAAACATGATCTCCCTAGACAGGCATTTTACGGATATTTACAAATTCGGCATTATGCACTCACCATAACTCCCACCCTACAATTCTCACCACCATCACCGTTTGAAACGACTATATTGGCAGGTAACACCCAGAAGGGGCTTATATCGAGCATATATAAGATCCTGAACGTCTTCTCTAAGGATGGCCAGGGTAAACACCTATACATGACTAAATGGGAGGGGATCCTCGGTGAGGAACTCCCTACTTCACAATGGCAGATCATATGGAATCAAACAGCAAAGAGTTCATTGTGTTCTTTATACAAAGAAAACTCTTATAAAATCCTTCTGTTGTGGTACATGACCCCAGAGGTTCTCCATGCCATCTTCCCCAATAGTTCCGATAGATGCTGGAGATGTCAGGGAGCAAGGGGCACCTTCATACATATATACTGGAGCTGCCCACTGTTAACTCCCTATTGGTCCACAGTCGAACAACTACTAGCACGCCTCCTGGACACTCAAGTCCAGACGTCCCCAAAATTCTTCCTATTAGGCCTATCGCCACTTAAACTTCCCACTCCATACAAAAAACTAGTACGCCACATACTAACGGCAGCAAGATGCCTTATAGCACTACACTGGAAACGCCCGTCCCCCCCTCTGCTGAGGATCTATATGCTAGAATAAAGGATATAGAGGTGATGGAGAAGATGACGGCCAGGCTACAAGATAAACTGGAAGCATATAACAGGGTCTGGGAGCTATGGCACCTCCGGGAGGACCCACCATGATCAGGTAACACCACCGTTGATATACCTACTATACCCCCCCCCCTTCTACTTTCCTCTTTCCCCACTATCCCCTTCTACTTTTCTATACCATGTGAACCTGCGATTTCAATAAGTTACAGAGAACTAGGTTGTGATTTCGCAACCACGTTAAAGTTATAAGCTTAAATATTGGAACATAGCAATTGCATATCAGTACTTTATACAGAAAACTTGCACTTTTGTACTACTGTTACATTCACCACATGTTAATGCATAATGTATTGCAAAAACTAAATAATAATAAAAACGTTATTTGGAAAAAAAAAAAAGTGGTTGTAAAGTCACTGTGCATAAATACTGGAACCCCCTCTGTTATAGCAAGCTATGTTGAACAGTGTATGTGTTTGTTTAATATTATGCAGCCGAATACCTTATTGCAGAGCGCTGCTGTCCTTCCCCATTCTGAGGACTACAGCGGAGGGGGTGAGAGTCCACTCTGACGTCAGCTAGGAGGAGAGGAGGAGAGTGGTGGGAGGTCACATGACTGCATAGCAGCACTCTGAAATAAGGTGTTTCGCTGCATCATTTTAAACAAACACATACACTGTGCAACATAGCTTGCTATCACAGAGGGGGTTCCAGTAATTATGCTCAGTGAATTTACAGCCACACAATATAACAGCAGGAGGGGAGGGGTGGGGCGTGGAGCAGATCTGCACTCACATCACTGAATATTGACTATTTTTCTTACCAAAAATATGTAGAAGAACACATATTGGCCTAAACTGATGAAGAAATTATATTTTATAATTTTATATATATTATAATTATATTTTATTTTCAAAATTGTCGCTCTTTTTTTGTTTATAGCGCAAAAAATAAAAAAACGCAGAGGTGATCAAATACCACCAAAAGAAAGCTCTATTTGTTGTAAAAAAGGAGATCAATTTTGTTTGGGTACAGCGTCGCGTGACCCCGCAATTGTCAGTTAAAGAGTCGCAGTGCCGTATCGCAAAAAATGGCCTGTAAATGGGTGACTTACAATAAAAATACTACCTCACCTGTTTGTTGTTAAATTAATACGATTTTACTAAACACCTACATCCTACGTAAGTGCGGACAACCAAGATGTATAGTTTAACAGGAGATTGTTAACATTTGTTCATCCTGACTATCTAGGTGTATGAATAGCTGTGTAGGGGTGTGCTATTTTTGTATTCTGTAGGTTGTTGTTTTTACTTGCATTTGAGTGTTTTGTTGACATCTTTTAAATTTTCGTTACCTTAAAATTTTTTATACTTTACTTTTTTAACCTAAAGTGGTCTGATGGCTTCCAGGTCAGCAATTCACATGCCTCCTTTCTTTTTTGCAGATGGATATTTGGCACACAAGGTCCCCAATATCATCTGCACCTGGATCCTGATTTCAGACATCTAATTTGCGAATGGGTGTAATCACTGCAAAGGAGACTGGAGAATGGAAGCTTACTAATCTCCTCTGCTCAGCCACCCTAAATCCCATTCTCCATTGTGAATGAATAGAGCAAAGAATTGAGCATGCTCAAGGGACCATCAGCAGTAGAGACACCAGCCAGAGCATGTACTTCTTGTGAGGGGTCCTGTGGGCTGCATTAAGCACATAGGTAGTGACATTTTTCTATTTTTTTTTTTTTGTGTGAGGTTTTTTGCTCATTATACAATTTCAAAAGTAACTTGAATTGACCATTTTTAATGCTTTGTGAATATGCTCAGACACCATCCAAATCCACACTTTAATTGGCCTAGGTTCTATTTAATTGAAAGTTGTTACTAAAAGCTCCCAATCTGATGTGATGCGCCACAGTAAGGATTACTGACCAAACACACTACAAATAGTCTTGTTCCTGTAGTCAGTCATTGAAGTTAAAATGTCTATTGAAGAATAATAAGCCATACTTCATTTACTCTCATCAAATTATAAAAGTGGAAAACAATATTTTCAAACATAATTTCAAACACTAAAAAAGATAACACGTTTGCAATTTTGGTAGTGACCCCCCCTAGCTGATTGTTGTCTATTTAATTTAGTTAAGCTAAGAAAGTATTGGATACTTTTTGATTAATTTATTGTATATATGATAAGTCTCTAATATGTAAGGATGGCGAAATCATTATAAATCAGTCCATCCTAGAGGCCAGAAGACAAATTTAAGGTGCCAGGGGATATTTATTTCCATTCACATCAATTGAAAGGGTTCTAACCAATTCTGTGGCAGCTGTAACTTTTCGGTGCTTTGTTTATTCTGAAATGAAACTGAATTCAAGCATATATTCTGATATTTACAGCTGATGGAAAAGTTCCAAAGCTGCCATGTTGTAATTTATAACCTAACTATATGAAACTACAGGAGGATATAAAATGTTTTTTTCACTATTAAAACCATAAAGAAGGAGTACAATAGAACACTCCTTTAAATGGCCACGCAATCTTAAAGCATTTCTAAAAGCACATTAAAAAAAAAACTGTAAATAATAAACATGTTATACTTACCTGCTCTGTGCAATGGTTTTGCACAGAGCGCCCCTTTATCTCCTATTCTGGGGTCCCTTGCTGGTGCGCTGGGATCCTTCTCTTCTGTGTCTGCCACCATAGCTAGACACTTGCTATGAGGGCATATGGGCTCGGCCCCGCCTCTCCTCACCCACCCACTACCTCCTCACAGGATTATGACTGGCAACAGCAGGAGCCAATGGCTACCGCTGCTGCCTCATTCTTGTGAGTAGAGGGAGAGGTGAGAGAAGAGGTGCAGCTGTGCACAGCACTGGATTGATTGAGGACTCAGGTAAGTATTTAGGGAGGTGGGGGATCACAGCAAAAGTGTGAAACGTTTTTAAACTTAAGGAATGTAAAAAATGTTTTACCTTTAGAACCATTTAATATTATTATTATTATTATACAGGATTTACTTAGCGCCGACAGTTTACGCAGCGCTTTACAACATTAGGGCAGACAGTACAAGTACAATACGATTCAATACAGGAGGAATCAGAGGGCCCTGCTCGTTAGAGCTTACAATCTAGGAGGGAGGGTCAAGTTATACAAAAGGGTAATAGCTGCGGGGATTGAGCTAATGGAGAAAATAGTGCAGCTGTTAGATGGAAGCAGGATAGGCTTCTCTGAAGAGGAAAGATTTCAGGGATCGCCTAAAGGTGGATAAATTTGGAGACAGTCTGACGGATTGGGGTAGGGAATTCCAGAGGATGGGCGAGGCTCGGGAGAAGTCCTTGAGGTGGATATGGGAGGAGGTGATGAGGGAGCTAGAGAGCAGGAGGTCTTGGGAGGAACGGAGATGGCGATTAGGTTGGTATTTTGAGACTAGGTTAGTGATGTAGCTGGGGGCAGAGTTGTGGATTGGCTTTGTAACTTATTGTTAGTATTTTGAATTTAATTTGTTGGGTGAGTGGTAGCCAATGGAGGGATTGGCAGAGAGGGGTAGCAGACACTGAGCGGCTTGTAAGGTGGATGAGTCTGGCAGCAGCATTCATGATGGACTGAAAGGGGATAGTCTATTTAAAGGTAAGCCAATGAGGAGGGAGTTGCAGTAGTCGAGGCGAGAGATAACCAGGGAGTGAAACAGGAGCTTTGTGGTTTCATTGGTTAGAAAGGGACATAGTTTAGAGATGTTGCGGAGGTTGAGGTGGCAAGCTTTGGAAAGTGATTGGATGTTGGACCGAAAGGAGAGTTCAGAGTCCAGGATAACACCTAGCACCCTGACATGTGAGGACAGGTGGATAGTTTTGCCATTGCTTTTGACAGAGAAGTCAGGGGAAGAGGCACGTGGGGGAGGAAATATTATAAGCTCAGTTTTGGACAAGTTGAGTTTGAGGAAATGGTGTGACATCCATACAGATATGTCGGTTAGTAAGTTAGTGATGCGTGAGGAGACTGATGGAGTGAGTTGAGGGGTGGAGAGATTTGTGTGTCGTCATCATAGAAATGGTATTGAAAGCCGTGAGAGGCTATCAGCTGACCCAGGGAAGAGGTGTAGATTGAAAATAAAAGAGGTCCAAGAACAGAACCTTGGGAGACCCCGACAGAGAAGGGAAGAGGAGTGGAGGAAGTAGAATTGTAAGTGACACTAAAGGTGCATTGGGATAGGTAGGATGAGAGCCACTGAAGAGCACAGTCACGGAGACCGAGGGAGTAAAGTTTTTTGAGGAGGAGGGGTGGTTAACCGTGTCAAAGGCAGCTGAAAGATCCAGAAGTAGAAGTACAGAATAGTGTCCGTTGGTTTTTGCAGTTAGTAGGTCATTTGTAAGTTTTAAAAGAGCAGTTTCTGTGGAGTGTTGAGGACTAAATCCAGATTGAACGGGATCAAGAGGGTTGTTTTTAATGAGGAGGTCACTCAGTTGGTTGTAAACCAGGCGCTCAAGTAGTTTAGAGGAAAAGGGGAGCAAGGAGATAGGGCGTAGGTTGTTAAGATTGGTAGGGTCCAAGGACGGCTTTTTAAGTATGGGAGTGACCAGTGCATGTTTTAGAGCATTGGGGACGATGCCAGAGGTGAGGGAGAGATTGAAGATGTGGGTTAGAGAGTGTAGGATGGAGTCAGAGGGCGACCGTAGCATTTGAGAGGGAATAGGGTCCAGGGGACAGGTGGTTAGCTGGGCGATAGAAAGGAGTTTAGCAACTTCATCTGTAGTAGCAGATTTGAATAGGGGGAGTGTCAGTTGTACCTGTTGACAAGGGGTCTTAGCTAGGGGAGATACCTGTAGAGTGGAGATTTCATCACGGATTGTATCAATCTTGTTTTTGAAGTGATTAGCGATCTCCTGGGCAGTGAGTAAGTCAGTGGGTGAAGGCGGTGGAGGACGAAGTAGAGAGTTGAAGGTAGAGAAGAGTTTACGGGGACTGGATGAGAAGGTGCTAATAAGAGTTGTAAAATAGGTTTGCTTGGCAGTGTGGAGGAAAGAATAGTATTTTTGGAGGGCAGATTTGTATTGGTTGAAGTCTTTGAGAGACTTAGTCTTGTGCCACAGGTGCTCAAGAGCGCGACTACGTTTTTTGAGAATTTTAGTGTCATCTGTTTGCCAGGGTTGTAGGGGTCGAGGCCTGATTCTGCGTGTAGTGAGGGGAGCGAGCTTGTCCAGGGTGGAGGACAGGGATTTATTGTAGATGGACGTGGCTTGGTTGGGGCAGGACAGGGGAGAGATTTTGTCATAGAGGTGGTCAGTAGCAGAATAAAGGAGAGAGGAGTTGAAGTTGTGAAAGTTTCTACGGGTGATGGTTAGGTGATTGGAGGGAAAGGTGGTGGAAGACAGGGGGAGCGAGAAACTAATAAGGTGATGGTCAGAGAGAGGAAAAGGATTGTTTGAGAAGTTGCATGGAGTGCATAGGTAGGAGAATACAAGGTCAAGGGTGTTACCATCAGAGTGAGTAGAAGCCTGTACCCATTGCTTCAGGTCAAATGAAGAGGTTAGACTAAGAAGTTTAGAAGTAGCAGGTGTGTTTGTATTAGCAGGGATGTTGAAATCACCGAGAAGGATTGTGGGAATTTCCGAAGAGAGAAAGTAGGGTAGCCAGGCAGAAAACTCATCAAGGAAAGTCGATAATGGTCCAGGGGGCCGGTAGATCACACCAATTCTTAGGAAAGTAGGAGAGAATAGACGTATACAGTGGGCTTCAAATGATGAGACGGAAAAAGAGGGAGGAGAGTGAATAACCTGGAAGGTGCTCTGGGGGGATAGGAGGAATCCCACTCCACCTCCCTTGCTTCCATTAGGCCTAGGGGAGTGAGTCCAGTGAAGGCCACCCTGGGATAGGGAAGCAGGAGAAGGGGTGTCATGTTCGTGGAGCCAGGTTTCGGTGAGAGCAAGTAGATTAAAGGAATTAGTGACAAAGAGGTCATGAACAGCAGTGAGTTTGTTGCAGACAGAGCGGCGTTCCAGAAGGGCGCAGGAGAGAGGGAGGCTGGCGTTGGGAAGAAGAGGAATGGAGACTAAATTGTGTACATTGCGACTACTGTCAGAGGGTGTAGGGTGATGGTGATGGGTGTATTGGGTACAGTTAGATAAGGGAGGCCCAGGGTTTGGGGAAATATCTCCAGCGATTAGGAGAAGCAGAAGAGTAAGGCCCCTTTCACACTGGGGCGGTGGGGGCATCGGCGGTACAACAGCGCTATTTTTAGCGCTGCTGTACCGTCGTTCTTGCAGCTGTATTCGGCCGCTAGCGGTGCGGTTTTAACCCCCGCTGGCGGCTGAAAAAGGGTTAAAATCCCTCGTACAGCGTGGCTATAGCCGCGGTATTTCACCGTCCTGTCAGCGCACCACTTTAGTGTGAAAGCCCTCAGGCTTTCACACTGAACAAACAGCGGAGGCTGTTTAGGGGCGGTTTGCAGGCGGTAAATTTAGCGCAATACCGCCTGCAAACTGCCCCAGTGTGAAAGGGGTCTTAGGGAGGTAGTATGAGAATGTGATTTGTATGAGGGGACATGCTTCAGTATCGTGGGGGGTTTGTTAGCAAGTGGGCTTAGAGTTAGAAAGAGGTGATGAGTGCAGTAATAGGGGGAGGGGAGAAGTGAGGGTGATATGTACAGATTGTGGGGTGGAACAGAGGGGTGAAGAAAAGAGAGTTTAAGGAGAGAGGCAGCAATTGTGAAAAGGAGGATAGGTAAAGAGTTCATGTTTCAGAGAGAAAGGTGAGATAATTTGAAAATGGGGGCACCTGCAGTCTGCTGCAGTTTGATTTGTGAAAGAGCAGAAGTGCCACTTATTTAAAGAACCCCACTTCTTTGGAAGAACCCCCTGTACGTGTTCCCCCATAAAGAAAGCCTTGTTATATACTGTGTTGGGTGTGGATGGAATCTGGCAACTAATCAATAAAGGCACACAGCTAGCAGAGCAAAATTTTCACATCACAATCAAACTGCAAGAGGACAAAATTGTAAAGATAAGGGAGCCCATAATTTAGGTAAGACTTAATAGCTAAATAAACATTGAAATAATGTGAACATGGCTACAGATGAAATTGAAACAGCGGTGACAAACAGATTTACCAAGTATATATGTAGGCAGTCAGTCAATTTTCAGTTAATACAAATTTTACCCCACATACAGTCTACCAGTTTTATTTTTTACCATGATTACTCTAGAGTGGCAACAAAATTAGGGAGACAGGAAAATGACAGGGCAGGCAAGAGCTTCAAAGCGACTTATGCAATGTCTTTTGCTATCCCATCTAACAGTGCATGTGCATAAGGGCTGTTGTTAGCTTTTATTACTCCCAGCAATCCCTAGATAGCATCTGTGTAAAAATGGACTTTCCCTTGTTTCAGTTTCACCTTACCTGCCTTGATCCATTCTTTCTTGAATAAATATTTTTTTGATTGGCTTTTCTCAGGCAAGAAAAAAAAAAAAAAAATTATAATCAGAAAAGAAGGGATGTTGTCATGCTAACTAAGCAGATAGAGGCTGACATCAGACATTTAAAGAAAATTTTTATTTTTATTCTGAGTTTTCCCAGCTGCTATCTGCAAAATGCTATAGAGCTCTCAGAGAGGAAAGAGAGCCATTGGGAGCTTAGAACAGCCACCTTTGCACAGGTAGTGTCAGATGGGATAGCAACATGAATTGTAGTGCCGCGTACACACGGTCGGACTTTTCGTCTACAAAAGTCCAACGGACGCTGACGGACTAAAGCTGGCTGGTAATCCGATCGTGTGTGGGCTTCTCCGGACTTTCAACGTACTTTTTTAGCCTCAAATCCGACGTACTTTAGATTTGAAACATGCTTCAAATCTTTACGTCGTAACTACGACGGACCCCGAAATCCGCTCGTCTGTGTGCTAGTCCAACGGACAAAAACCCACGCTAGGGCAGCTATTGGCTACTGGCTATCAACTTCCTTATTTTAGTCTGGTGTACGTCATCACGTACGAATCCGTCGGACTTTTGTGTGGTCGTGTGTAGGCAAGTCCGTTCGTTAGAAAGTCTGCCACAAGTCCGCCGCAAGTCTGCCGAAAGTCTTCCGGAAGTCTGTTGGACAGGCTGTCGGACTTTTGTAGCTGAAAAGTCCGACCGTGTGTACGCGGCATAAGAGTCACTTTAAAGTCGACCTAGATTTGGCCCACACTTTGCAGCTATAACAGCTTCAACTCTTCTGGGAAGGCTGTCCACAAGGTTTAGGAGTGTCTATTGAAATGTCCATAAGCGTCTTTGTGAAGTCAGGCACTAATGTGGACTAGAAGGCCCGGCTTAAAGTCTCTGCTCTAATTCATCCCAAATGTGTTCAGGTTTATTTCAGCACTCTGTGCAGGCCAGTCAAGTTCCTCCACCCCAAACTCGCTCATCCATGTCTTTATGGACCTGGTTTGTACACTGGTGCACAGTCATGTTGGAACAGGAAGGGGCCATCCCCAAACTGTTCCTACAAAGTTGGGAGCATGAAATTGTCCAAAATGTCTTGGTAGGCTGGCGCCTTAAGACCCTTTTTCACACCGAGGTGGTTTTCAGGGGTTTTAGCGCTAGAAACAGCCTCCTATTAATTTCAGTGTGACTTTTCACACTGAGGAGGTGCACTTGGGGGGTGTTAGGAAAAGTCCTGCAAGCAGCATCTTTAGGGTGGTTTGGGAGTGCTGTATTTAGCGCTCCCAAAACGCCTTGCCCATTGAAATGAATGGGCAGCACTTTCAAAGCACCTAAGAAGCGCTTCCAAAGCACCACAACACGGGTGCTTTTTTCCCCTTTTTTGGGGTTAAAAGCTCCCCGATAACGACTGAAAAGCACCGCTTAAACAGCGCTAAGTGAGTGGCATTTTAGCGCTAATGCAGCAGTGGCCCCAGTGTAAAATGCATCTAAGAGTTCTCTTCATTGGAACTAAGTGAACCCCTGAAAAACAACCCCACACCATAATCCCCCCTCCACCAAATGATTTGGACCAGTGCACAAAGCAAGGTCCATAAAGACATGGATGAGCGAGTTTGGGGTGGAGTAACGTAACAAGTATACGGCGCAAATAATGACAGCTATATCCAGATAACAGTAATGTGCAAAGATAAGTTTTAAAAAAAACACATATGTATATATATATCTCATAAATAAGGCATGAGAACTGAGTCCATACTGTAACACAGTAAATGAAGGGGGCAAAGATTATGTGTAGAGTCCACATTCAGGGCAGCCTTCTGGTGGGAGTGAAAGCCATTTTCCCAAAGGTACTGCACAACACAAGGAGAAGGAGGCGCCTCTGGGTGCAGACGTTTAAAACAATTTATTAAAACAAAGCAACAAGTGGTATAGCACTCACATTTGCGTGGTCAATATAGAGCATAAAAGTGTCCCAGATCATAAAAGTATTGATTGGATTGATCTGGGACACTTTTATGCTCTATATTGACCACGCAAATGTGAGTGCTATACCACTTGTTGCTTTGTTTTAATAAATTGTTTTAAACATCTGCACCCAGAGGCGCCTCCTTCTCCTTGTGTATTGGAGTTTGGGGTGGAGGAACTTGACTGGCCTGCACAGAGTACTGACCTCATCCTGATAGAACACTTTGGGATGAATTTGAGCAGATACTGCGAGCCAGGCCTTCTCATCCCCATCAGTGCCTGACCTCACAAATGCGCTTCTGGAAGAATGGTCAAAGATTCCCATAGACACACTCCTAAACTTTGTGGACAGCCTTCCCAGAAGAGTTGAAGCTGTTATGCCCCGTACACACGGTCGGACATTGATCGGACATTCTGACAACAAAATCCTAGGATTTTTTCCGACGGATGTTGGCTCAAACTTGTCTTGCATACACACGGTCACACAAAGTTGTCGGAAAATCCGATCGTTCTGAACGCGATGACGTAAAACACGTACGTTGGGACTCTAAACGGGGCAGTAGCCAATAGCTTTTATCTCTTTATTTATTCTGAGCATGCGTGGCACTTTGTGCGTCGGATTTGTGTACACACGATCGGAAATTCCGACAACGGATTTTGTTGTCGGAAAATTTTATAGCCTGCTCTCAAACTTTGTGTGTCGGAAAATCCGATGGAAAATGTGTGATGAAGCATACACACGGTCAGAATTTCCGACAACAAGGTCCTATCACACATTTTCCGTCGGAAAATCTGACCGTGTGTACGGGGCATAATAGCTGCAAAGGGTGGGCCAACTCAATATTGAACCCTACGGACTGAAACTGGAATGCCGTTAATGTGTGTGTAAAGGCAGGCTTCCCAATACTTTTGGTAATATAGGGTATGTAAATGTAAGGTGACTCCTGTGTAGTGCAAGCCAGGAGCATGCATGCAAGAGTGGCTCCATGGGATCATGTAAGGCGATGGAGCCACCCTAAAACAGCAACCAGGAAAAAGAGAATCTTCGGATGAGAAACTGAAAGCAACCACAGGCCTAAAATAAAAGTAGGAATGAAAATATGGTATACATTTTTATTAAATCAAGGTTGAAGTAGAAAATAATGCAGTTCTGTGTTCAGAATTACGTCATATCCTGCCAGGCTGCATGCTCAGATAAGGGCCTGCTATGGATTTGGGGGGGGGGGGGGGGGGACTCCACGCCATTGTTTTGTATTTGGTGCAGGGTCTCCATTAAAATCCATACCAGACCTAAAGGGCCCTGTATAGATTATGAAAAGACCCCTACACTAGTTATTTTATTTTATTATTTTCTCTGACGGGCTCCTTTGTTTACATTCTGCTGTTAGCTGGGAATCCCTTGCTGACAGCAGTGATGAGTCACTGGTTGTTAGAATGCCAGCAGGAGCCTGCAACTTAACCATCAGCATCCAGTCTCCTTTCCCTACCAAAAATGCAGTAGTATCAAAAACACATTAAAAACGTGTCAAAACGCAACCAACGCAACTACCTAATTGCACTGAAAATCGGATCAAATTGCAGCAGCGCTAGTGCGAACCCCACCTTAGAGGTTCATTTTTTTAGTTTAAAATAAAAGAGGTTAGACTTACTTGCTCTGTGCAGTAGCATTGCACAGAGCGGTACCTTACCCCCTCTTCCCCCTCTGGGGCCCTCTGTGCCTTTTTCTTACGGGTGCCCCTCAGCAAGCACCTGTCTATGAACACACACAGCGAGGCTCCCTCCTCACAGATTTGACTGACAGCAGGAGGAACCTATGACTCCGGCTGTTCAGTGTCTCCTGTGAGACCAGGAAGAGAGAGGAGTGGCACTGCAGCCAGGACAGCGCTGCAGCGGTTGTAAATGCTTAGGGCTTGCAGGCACAACTAGCAGTGGTACATTTTTTTACCTTAATGTAGGGAATACATTAAGGCGAAAATGTTTTTACCTTAGAACCACTTTAAGTGGTGTCCATATACAAATAAATGTATTGTCTATCAGTATGCCATCCATTTAAGTTTTTCAGGAGCTAAAAGGCTAAAAATAGCGCCTGTAAAGCGCCTGGAAAAATGCCTCCCCTGCAGCCCTAGTGTGAGAGCCCGAGTGCTTGCACACTAGAGTGATGCGCTTGCAGGACGTTAGAAAAAGTCTTGCAAGCAGCATCTTTTGGGGGTACGGGAGTAGTAAATACACCGCTCCTCCACCGCCCCTGCCGTTGGAATCAATGGGCACCGCTGCCGAAGTGCCTGCAAAGCGCTTTTGCGGGTGCTATTAACCCTTTATTCGGCCGCTAGCGGGGGTTAAAAGCGCCCCACTAGCAGCCGAAAAGTGGCGTTATTACAGCGGTAAAGCGCCGCTAAAACTAGCTTTACTGCCCCCACCCCAGCCCCGCCCCAGTGTTAGCCTAAATTCCCTAAGTCTCCATGTGGTTGCAAAAAAAAGCATGTGGTTTAGGCTAGAGTTTCTCTTTTTGTTTATTCATGGTACCCTTTAAAAGTATCATGCAAAAATCCAGATACACCCTAGTCCTGAACTGTATTTATTGGGCTAAAGGACACTGACATCTGAACTGGATGATGATGTCACCCACTTCTTGATGCCACATGCAGGAGTCAGCCACCTTTACATCACATTCTCTTCATTACATTGCCTTCTTCAAATCTGAGTCATCCCTATCCTATCAGAATCCCCTCTTCCCATTGGAGTCCCCCAAAATCATAACTTGGCCCTCCTGCTAGAGGAAAAGAAAGTCCGGCGTGCGCACTGCAGCAAAACTTGGGTGTGGTTTTCTGAGGCTTTCCACCCAGGGTTGCCAACCCCCCACATTTTGTTTCTGCTGACAAAAAATGGAAAATGTACTGACAGAATGCATTTTTTACTGACAATCTGAAATATGACAGAAACTCCTATTATTAACTAAAGGAATTGGTATTTAAAAAATATAAATATGCAAATATTACCAATGCCCATAACAAGTAATCTGCTTAGCTTTACAATGGAAAAGTCAAAACAGTGTGGCAAAATGTGAGCATGACTAGGATTATGAAAGCCGAGGAACCCTGGGCTTTGCAGATAATAAGTCCAGCAGCACACATGGTACACCATGGCAAATGGAGATCATGGTCAGGTTGGGCTCTGTTTTTTCCTCATTCAGGACTTTCACATATGTGGTTGGGGGCAGTAAAACCATGCAGTTAAGCTATGGTTTTACTGCTCCCCCTTTAGGGTATATTCACACCAGATGCTGTGGGACTGTGTTGGGTGATTACTCCTGAGCAATCCCACCACGTTACAAAATGCCTTGCCTCTTGTATGGTTCAGTGGTGCGCGCTAAAAAAAGTACTACATGTGGTGGCCAAATAAACTTTAAAGTTCATTAAAAAAAAAAGAAACAGTGTGAATGGACCCTTAGCTGACATAGCAGGGGCCAGAAGACGCATACATGCTGCAGCCGCAATGCTTTGCGGGCTGCAGCAAGAAATGTATCCCCTGTTGCATTCAGTGGGCACTACCACCCACCAAGTGCATCCCATGCAAAAAAACTCTGTGCTGCAACCTCCTCGCAACCGAATGCAATTCATGTGGTTGTGCAGCATTTAGGGGTTTAAAACATATTGCGCCCACACTGCCTGTCAAATTCCCTCTGAAGTATTCTGTGCGTAGATTGCTTTTCAGAGGAGTGGCAGTCTTTTTATTCAGTCAGAACAGCAGAGGGATGGACCTCTGCAAATGTCAAGGTGGAGGTGGGGTTCAGTATACCTGCAGTCACCAATTACTTCTTCAGACATAATCAGCCAGGATGTACAGCTACTTCATGCGCTCCATATTCAAATGCAATTTGGCACCTGCACTAGTAAACCCTCTCACTGCTGTGTGTGTGCACATCAGGGGGGTGGAGTGTGGGCAGGACAGACACAGCAGGGATAGGATGGGTGGTGAAACAGATTCAGCCTGTGATCAATGCTGCTCCCAAAATCTTACTCACAGGATCAGTAGAGCACAGTGCCACCCCTTGCTCCCAGCCAGAAAATCCCAGGAGCATGAATGACAGGAGAGATGAAACATGCGCTGTGTGACAGGGCATAGTGCACCCCCCCTTACCTCAGGGGCCTATGTGCCCGGCAAACAGGGCGATATAGTGCCTTGAAAAACCAAAACTGCAAATTTATTTTATTGGGATTTCATGTGATAGACCCAGTAGTGTATTTAGATTTTGTGTTGCCCTAGGCCTGACTAAACTCGTGCACCCCCTAATTTAAATATGACCCACCCCTTCCTGTCAAGGCCACAACCCTTGTTGTTTAAATTTTCCAGTGGGGACACTAGTTCCGAAGGCCGGGGGGGGGCAATGGATTCCCTTAATTTGTATAGATTTCCTCTCACTTCCTGTTTGACTTTGGGGCAGGGAGTGAAGGGAAATCTCTGCAATGGGACAAGGATGGTGAAAAATAAACTGACAGGGGCTATAACCCTCCCTTACTCTTTCCAAAATGAAAAAAAATAGTGTTGCCTATAGTTCTACTTTAAGCACAAATTTATGATAATTTTATGGAGAGGACTAAGAAAATATAACCATGCCAATGGTGCAGCAGAAAACATATAGTACAGTGAGGAAGGTTTGGGGTCCAGGATGATAGGACAGTCAAAATTAGAAGTGGTGCCCCCCCTCCCCGGAAGCAGTGCGGCCGCTTTATGGGGGCGCTAGACTTATTTGCCTCTTAGTCCAGTCCGCCCCATAAGACTGGCGCTACACTAACAGAGCAAGCCGACGGGGACTCTTTCCATGCTGCCCCCCTGCAAAGTGCTGCCCTAGGCCTGGACCTTGTTGGCCTAGGCCAGGATACAGCGTTGGATAGACCAACACATAGTGACACATAATTGTGAAGTGGAAGGAAAATGACAACTGTTTTCTATGTACCCTAGCGGTGACTGACGTTCCTCCAGTGAAAAAAAATGTCAGTGACTGCTGTAGTGTGAACAGGCCCTTAAAGAGAAGTTCCGACGCCCCCACCAAAAAATTAAAAGTCAGCAGCTACAAATACGGTAGCTGCTGACTTTTAATATTAGGACACTTGCCTGTCCAGGGATCCCGCGTTGTCAGCACATCAGCCGATTTTTCAATCGGCTCTCAGGTGCTGCCGCCATCATTGCTTGTAAGGGAAACCGCAGTGAAGCCTACTGTGCATGCGGAAGGAGGAGGGGAGCAGAAATTCTGGGGGACCTTGCCATAACGAGATCAGCCAGAAGTGGGAGTGGGTACCTGTCAAAACCATGTACTCGCTTCCCCCGTAAGGTGCCAAATGTGGCAGCGGAGTGGGGAAGGATCCAAACAAGCAGAGGTTCCCCTTTTGGGTGGAGCTCCACTTTAGGGTTATCCAATGCACAAATCTTCTACAAAATGGACAACAATTTAGCTTTTGTAAGGTCAGCATTAATATAAAGAGCACACAAAACATTGGTAATTACATGGTTAAATGCATAAAGCACAAACATTTTTTTTAAATTTACATGCAAATATTGATAACTTCCCCTGGCTCCAGCAACCTCAAAAACACAGCCACAGCTCTTTAGAGCATGTTCAGTTTCCAGAACAGAAATGTCCATGCGGGCTCCTAAATTCCATATACCAGGAATGATATATGTCTGAGTTAATATAGCTAAACACACATCACTCCTTGTTTGTAAAGCCATCAAACATGTCATGACTGGCTTGGCTTATTCACTGTGCTCAGCCCTTGTTGGTGAAAAGTTTATGAATACGCTGAGAATGGGAAAGCATTTGGCCTGTAACTTCTTGATATTTAGCTTAGGGAGATGTTACGATCACAATTAAGCATTTGGAAGCATATGTCATGGTTAATAATGCTGTGGATTGTGCGGTTAAAGGCACTTAGCTATCATAACCCATGACAGTGGACTTCCTGTGACAAATTGCTAAATTGCATAAAGCTAAGGAATATAAAACAAGGAATGAAGAGAAACTGGAGGGTTTGCAACTGAAAACAAATACCGTGATTGTAGTTTGTTGCAGAAAATAAACAGGCACTCGTTTGGGGCTTGCCAGAGTTCTTTGGAAGGCTGCCATTAATGATCCAGTCATTGAAATTATGGGATTATAAAACTCCACATTTTCTAGGAGATGCCTAAGCACAGCTTCTCCTTGTAAAGAGATTTCATGTGAACATAGCCTTTAGGAAGATTTTACTATATAGAGATATTAAATACTGTACTAACAGAATGTAATTCTTCAGCCATGTGCTTCTGAATCAAAATATTAGGCAAGCAAACTTAGTTCTTTGTGCTTGACCACCAGGGGGATTAAACACAGTGGCATCCTATACTGACTGTTTACTGATCCACCCCCTTTCCATCTCAGTATCACAATGCTGCTCCACATAGCACTCCACTAAAAATATGGTAAATTTTAATTCATAATATAATATGTTATAAAAAAGGAAATTTAGCAAATAAACCAACATTGAAAATGAAAGACAGATGGAGTCTTTAATTGTAGGCTGCTTTAATAAAGTTACTTAAAAAGGAAAACAGTAGTCCAAAGATCCCAGGATGATCACCAATGTATGCACTGCCTTACCATTAGGTCTCACTCAAATTGAAAATGCTAAGGTTATGCTATCCTAAAAATCCCTAAAGGTGAGGACCTCTAATGCGATTCTTGCACTGGGTTGACTAAAATGTTTTTGTGTGCAAGGATCAAATGTTTGCTCTGCATATTGCATGGGATGGCATCACATTGGCAATACAAATAAAAACAACATTTTTATTGTCCTCAAAATGGCTGCCTAAAGCCTGGTACACATGGGCCAAATATCGGTCGGTATCGGCAGGCTCAATATAAACTGTCTGACATTTGGCCCATGTCGAACGGGCATGCTGGAAAAACAGCAGCCGATCGGCATCCGATGTGGTGGAGTGGAAGGGTGGGGGTGAGACAGCCCCCCTGTCAGAACACGATAGTTCAGCAGGGAGATCACTATACAAACATCGCATAAAGTTAGTACAGTGTACCAGGCACTAAGGTCTTTGCATACTGGGCTTAAAAAAATTCTGCTTCTACAGGAGTTTTGCCTGTAGAAGCAGCTCAATGTTATTCTATGTGTGCATGCACATTAGGGCATTTAGGGGCATATTTCAGGCTTAGTGCTTAACCGCTTGCCGCCCGCCGGCTGTCATGTGACGGCCAGGCGGTGCAGCTCTCGTTCTGGGAGGGCTTCATATGACCCCCCCGCCTTCCCGGCCCACCACGGTGCGCACATGCGCTGCCGATGGCACTCGCGCGTGCCCACCGTGTCACTCGGGACCCGATGCGCGTGCCCAGCAGACGCGATGTCCTTAGGGCACCCGTGATTGCCCGGTAACACAGCAAATCCTGTCAGAGGAGAGGAGACCGACGGTGTGTTCCCAGTACAGAGGAACACCGATTGGTCTCCTCCCCTTGTGAGTCCCCTCCCCCTACAGTTAGAAACACTCCCTAGGAAACACAGTTAACCCCTCGATCACCCCCTAGTGTTAACCCCTTCCCTGCCAGTCACAATTATACAGTAATCAATGCATTTTTGCAGCACAGATCGCTGTATAAATGTGAATGGTCCCAAAAATGTGTCAAAAGTGTCTGATATGTCTGCCGCGATATCGCAGTCACGATAAAAATCCCAGATCGCTGCCATTACTAGTAAAAAAAGAAAAAATCAGAAAAATGCTATAAATCTATCCCCTATTTTGTAGACGCTATAACTTTTGCGCAACCCAATCAATATACCCTTATTATGATTTTTTTTTAACCAAAAATATGTAGAAGAATACATATCGGCCTAAACTGAGGAAAACATTTTTTTTTTTAAATTGGATATTTATTATAGCAAAAAGTAAAAAATAATGCATTTTTTTCAAACTTGTCACTCTTCACCGCAGAGGTGATCAAATACAACCAAAAGAAAGCTCTATTTGTGGAGAAAAAAATAACAATTTCATTTGGCTAAAGTGTTGCATGACTGCGCAATTGTCATTCAAAGTGTGACAGCGCTAAAAGCTGAAAAATGGCCTGGGCAGGATGGGGGTGAAAGTGCACTGTATTGAGGTGGTTAAAGGCAGAAAAGAAAAAACCTTTTGGATTGTGTTTTGAGAGGAGTTTTCTGACAGAAAAAAAGCTAAACGTGCCTAAACGCGTACACAAAAACACACTATAATGCCCCGTACACATGGTCGGATTTTCCGACGGAAAATGTGTGATCGGAGCTTGTTGTCGGAAATTCCGACCGTGTGTGGGCTCCATCGGACATTTTCCATCGGATTTTCCGACACACAAAGTTTGAGAGCAGGCTATAAAATTTTCCGACAACAAAATCCGATCGCGTCAATTGCCCGTGTGTGGCCAATTCCGATGCACAAAGTGCCACGCATGCTCAGAGGAAATTCCGAGCCAGAACAGCTCGGTCTGGTAAAATTAGCGTTCGGAATGGATATAGCACTTTCGTCAGGCTGCAATGTTTAAAATTGTTTAATGCAGTGCACTCTCTTCTTCTTTATAATGCTAGAAGAATGAAGTATTTTTGCTGCTCATATTCACACAGACTTCTCACAAACTTCTTTCTTTATTATTTATTGTGATTTCATCAATATATTTAGATTTGCCACATCGGAAAAAATATATATTATTTTTTTTTTGGTTTGTATTGTTTTCAAGCCTGATCTTGTTGTTAATTTTTTATTTTTTTTATTTTAGATCCTGAATATTTTTGTGTGTGTTTTGTGTGTCAAGTTACCACAACACCATTATTATCTGGTATTATTTAATCTTTAATCTCAAGGAGATTGGTTGTTGGTGTCCCTTGTTAATTTCACATTGTATTTTTGAAATGTACCTGCCTCCTCACAAACAAACTGTCCTTTTTGAAGTAAACACACATAGGCATCCAAACCACAAAAAGAGGGAGGCAATGGAGAAACAGCAGAAATTGGTGAAGCATTTGGCCCCAGGGCACACATCAATTATTTCATGGCAAAATTGGTGGCCTGAGGAGTCCATATCTAAGGGAGTGCAGTCTGGTCCAGAAGTCCCAGAGATCATGAAGGCAGCAGATGACATATATCGTGCTTCTCCATGTGCTTTTCTTAACTGTTGTACAGTTTAAAATGGCAACTTTCATGTTCATGGGCACATTATTTGTTCGTATTCGTTCGTTCGGCCTAGAAAACACCATTTTTTTGGCCATATGCATTTGAATAGATTTTTTTATGGCCTACTTCTCTTAAAATAATTTGGTTGTGTAGATGGGTTTGTAACTAGAATGAAATGCAAACTAGATTCTGGGTAAGGAGAGGACACTCAGCAGCTGTTTACACATCTGGACGCTGGAGCACTAGTGTGGGACACAAAAACACCCTTTTTATTAGGGGGTCCCACACAGGTGCTCCAGTGTATACTATAGGAGTGACTCCATCTGTGAAGCTTGTACAAATCAGGTAAGTATTCAAGCTTGACAAAGGACAAAAAAAATTCTTAATCTTGGAACTCTGCCAAAATAGACAATTGTACCCCACTTCCAAGCAATGTTTCATATTTCTATTTCTGCCATCAAATATCTGTGTGCTAAGTAAACCTATTTTTTTTTACACAGGGGATAAAAGACTCGGAGGACACCCCTCATCCAAGGAGACAACAGACCCCCCACCTCAGGAAGAAGTGGGGACCCACCAAAGACAACAGGAGGAAGAGGAGGAGGAAGGAGATGTGGTGGAAATAGAAATAGATGGATGCCGGCATATTTATAATACATGGTGTGTTTTTGTTTCTATCTTTTTAGGTGATCGTGATGTTGTGGATCCAGATCATTTCACCTCTGAAAGTGCACAGATCCTGATCGGGGAGATCATGGGGTGTAATAGGGACTTGGAAAACATCCAGAAAAACTGAAAAAAAGAAGAACATCATTGATGTTTTAGGGAGAGTTTAAAACCCCTCCAAATCCCTTCCCTTTTTATGCTTTTTGGGCTCTAAAAATTTCAAACATTTTTTGACATATTCTCGAAAAGCCAAATTTTGAAGATGCACACAGTGTGTCAACATGTGCTATCTGCCATCACAGGAGATCAATGGACGCCTTTTGGGGGTGCAACCCCTTCCTCAATAACAAAGTAGATGGGAGTAAGGGGTTACACCCCCAAAACACGTCCCTTGATCCCCCGTGATGGCAGATAGCACATGTTGACATTCGGCAATTTGTGTGCATCTTCAAAATTTGGCTTTTCCAGGGGTGACTTCACCCCATCTGAACGCAATATCAAACACAGTTTAGAAATACTCATGTCTGATATTGCCTTCAATTTCTTGAAAAGTTGAACTTTGTAAGTTCCAGATTTGTGTCTTTCTTGTTGTTTTTAAACATGCCTGTTTTATCTTAAATGGACATTTGTACTTTTAGTAATGTGACCCAAAATATTGTTATACAACAAACATGTTGGTTTGTTTTAAAAACCTTTTATAAATGCACATGTGATTGTTCTGGTATTAAAAAGATTGATACTCAAGAATGTGTGGATTATTGTTTGAACGCTCCAAAAATTTTGTTGTGCTCAAATTGGTGTTTTCTGTGACAATGGGGGTTATTTCCTAAGGGCAAATCCACTTTGCACTACAAGTGCAGTTTCAAGTGCACTTGTAGTGCAAAGTGTCTTTGCCTTTAGTAAATAACACCCAACAGTGCTTTGTAATGTTACACAATCACGCCATTTTCAGGACTCACCACATTTCTGTCAGGGTCAGTTAAAAGAAACACAAGCAGTAAATGTCACCAAAGATTTTAGTAGTTCAAATAATTTTTTTATTTTAAAAATGTTTCAGACATTGTCTGGCATATTGATGGCCCCCCTACCCGCAAAGTAATCAAGGTATCTTTGACAGACCTCATGGGCACTCAGGGGGGGGAAAGCCAGGACGGGCACTTTCAGGCGCCGTCAGGGTTGGTTCATTATGAATTCCGGCCTCAGGCCCAACTGAGCCAGCATAGTTGGCAGAATTTTGCCGTAAATAGTTGTGTAGAACACAGCACGCCAGGATAATATGATTCAGTTTGTACTCTGCCATGTGTATGGGTGTAAAAAATAGGTGGAACCGGCTGGCCATGATTCAAAACGTGCTCTCCACCACTCTTCTGGCTCTGGCCAGCCGGTAATTAAAAACCCTCTGGTCTGGGGTGAGGATCCTCATCGGGAATGGCCGCATAAGATGGTCCCCCCAGCGCAAACGCTTCATCAGCAACGAAGACGAATGGGAGTCCTTCCACATTGTCTTCTGGAGATGGCAAGTCCAAGCTGCCATTCTGGAGATGCCTGTAGAACTCCGTCTGGGCGATGGCTCCACCATCGGACATCCGGACATTCTCCCCCACGTCCACATACAGGAACTCGTAAGTAGCCGACACCACTGCCAACATCACAATACTATTAAACCCCTTATAATTATAATAGTATGACCCCGAGTTTGGTGGTGGGACGATGTGGATGTGTTTCCCATCAATTGCCCCTCCGCAGTTAGGAAAGTCCCACTGCTGGGCATATTGGGAGACCACAGTCTGCCATTCCTGTGGGTTGGAAGGAAACTGTGGAGTCAAACAAGAAAAAAAATTAATAATTTTGCACCTAAACAGGGAAAGCAGATTAGACACAAACATTCTTGGCCAACATCAGTGTAACATTTATTTTAGGGAGTTTGGAAAGACCAAGGTATAAGGTCCACCTATCAGATTTCCCCTCCCCCCACCCTCTCATGGGCCATTTCTGACATTTTAGGGGGGGGGGGAGCTCTTGGACAGGTAACCCTCTCCACTTCATTGAGAGATGAATGCCTAAATAATGTGTATTACTTTGGCCAGCCCCTCCTTACTTACACTATTGACAGTCCACTGGACAGGTAAGAAGTGTCATAATACAAAGATATAAATACACACTGTACACATTTTAGCACATTTGGACATTCTGCTATTACCTATCAAGATAATAATAGTATACAAAAACTTGAAACAGTACCATTTGAAAGTATACAGGCAGGCCCTTGCACTACATGCTTTGGGGAATTCATCCATACATCTGACCACAAAAGAGATGGGTATAGTGTGTATGGGTTTGGCAAAGTCAGCAGATAGATGATTGAGGATAGATAGTAAATTGGTATCAGCTGACTTAGCAGTTGGGGGGAGGGAGGGTTTCAACTGATTTCGGGAACCCAAACAAAAAGCCTCTGGCACTCTGCCTGAATTTAAAGCACAAATCACATTTTTAAACATTTTAGGGGGTATTTAGGGTAAAGCTCTACTATCGAGCTGATAAAATACATTGTTAGGTGACTACATGAGGTGAATATAGGGCCAGGAGACCATGCTGGGGAGGTAAGTGAAGGCAAATATGTATGAAGGACAAAAAAATAATTACATAAAAATCCAGCATGCATGAGGACAAAGGGGACATTCACAGCATATTACAATTATGGTAATTAGGGAATGAGGAAAGAAATGCAATATATTATCAGACATTAAATACAATAAAATGTGATATAAAAGGATACAAATCTTACCTCAATATACTCCTTCTGCAGGACCTGAATGATGGCAGAACAGGTCTCTGGGATAATGATCCCCAGAGGCAGGGAGGAGATGCCTGTCGAGAACTTCAAGTCCTGCAGGCTTCTCCCCGTCGCCAAGTACCACAGGGTGGCGACGAGCCTCTGCTCCGGAGTGATGGCTTGCCTCATGCAGGTATCCTGCCTGCTAATATAAGGGGTCAGCAAAGCCAACAAACTGTGATACGGGGTCCGCCATCCGTAGAAAGTTCCTGAAATCATCAGGATTATTCTCACGGATCTCACAGAGCAAGGGCATATGACAGAACTGGTCATGCTAGAGCAACCAATTCTTGGTCCATGAACTCCTCCCCACCCTGTTCATGGACTGGACTTGTGTCAAGGTAAGGACCCCAACACCAAGTCCCCGCACAGCATGAACTCTACGAGGAGTACGTATATGCAACATGGCTAGAAAACGGTCGGCTGCTCAGAACGAAGTAACAGAACGCACTGAAGAACCGCAAGGCCTGTGAAGAGCGACCTGAAAAACAGTAACGAACGAACAAGAACACAATGACAGAGTCACGACCTAACTCGCTGCATGCACTGAAGAGCAGATACAAACCCACAAGCACAAACTGAACAGCAGAAAACGATCTGAAAGCCACGAGTCTAAAAAAGCACGAATCGTCTCTCACCAAACTTTTACTAACACGAGCTTAGCAAAAGGAGCCCAAAGGGTGCCGCGCTTGGTTCGGACCTGCCCTTTTCTAGTCTCGTCATACGTGGTGTACGTGACCGCGTTCTTGGCGAACGGAAATTCCGAAAACTTTGTGCGACCGTGTGTATGCAACAGAAAATTTGAGCCAACATCCGTCAGAAAAAATCCATGGATTTTGTTGTCGGAATGTCCGATCAATGTCCGATTGTGTGTACGGGGCATTAGAGTGTTTTTCTGCCCAAAAAAGTTATTTTTTTTAGGCCCAGTGTGCATGGACACTTAGACTGTTTAACCACCTCAATACAGGGCACTTACACCCCCTTCCTGCCCAAGTTTCTGTCAGTAAATTTTGTATGTAAGTATAAGTAAGTATAAGTAATTTTTCTCCTTCACTGATGGGCGCTGATGAGGCGGCACTGATGGGCACTGATGGGCTGCACTGATGGGCACTGATGAGGCGGCATTTATGAGCACTGATTAGGTGGCACTGATGAAGAAGCACGAATATGCCGCACTTAGGGGCACTGATAGGTGGCACTGATATGTGGCACTGATGAGCACTGATAGGCGGCATTGATGGGTGGCACTGGGCACAGACAAGCGGCACTGGTGGGCACAGAAAGGCAGCACTGGTGGGTGGCACCGATGGGCATTGATGGGTGGCATTGATGGGCAACAGTGATAAGCATTGATGGGTAGCATTGATGAGCATTGATGGGCAACACTGATAGCCAGCACTGACTGGCATCACTAATGGCCACTGATTGCTGGCAGTTGTGGCCACTGATTGCTGGCAGTGGTAGGAAATCATTGTTTTCACTGGTGGGCACTAATTATAATCAGGGCACTGATGATCAGTGCCCTGATTACATACCTAGCTGTCCCCTGTGAGGAGATTCCGCTGATCGTCTCTCCTCTCTTCACACTCTGTCAGTGTGAGGCGGGGAGCGCCGATTACTGGCATTTCCGTGTTTACATGTGACGGGTTGTGATTGGACACAGCCGATCACATGATTAAAGAGCCGCAGCCGCGGCTCTTTACACAGATCTGGGTCGCATCGTGTCCTAGCAACACAGCGCAGCCGCGATTGCTGCGAGCCCCTGGGGGCACACAAGAGTGATCGTTCTGGGAGGCCGTCATATGACGTCCACCCAGAACGAGAGCCGCACCACCCAACCATCATTTGACAGTGGGGGGGCATTAAGTGGTTAAACACACTGTTACATTCTTCATGATTTAATTTTTCTTCACATAGATATTTCGAGAGATTTAAAAATGTAACAAACGTTTTCTGTATAATGCCAGCAGGAGGGGATAGATACAACTTTTACTGGCTGATAAATTATTATAAATCTGTTTAAACACTGTAGATACAGAAGAAAAATGATTATTATAAGTCACATTATAGAGATATTGGTTACAACAGGACCATAGTATTTATTTTGGCAGTGTAACCACTTCAGTTGACATAAAGGGGCAGTGTTGCCAACCCTCAGTATTTTTACTGGCAGCCAGGAAAAAACGGGCACTTTTCTCCTGCCAGTAAATGCCAGTGACAGAAAAAGGTTGCCAGTAAAAAATATGACTGTAGTTCTGGTCCAGAGCCAGCTGAGACCATCCAAGTGCCTGCTACAGTGTGTTCAGGTGGCGCTGGCGGGGGTGGGGGTTTGCCTAAGCGTGTCGTATGATGTCATGGTGCAAGGGAGCCGAGTGGAGCCGAGTGTGCGGGTCTGTGGGACAGGAGCAAGGCAAGCTTGGAGCGGGAACTGTCAGTGCTGTTTGGACCGAAAGGAACTACTGGCATGGAGAGAGACTGTCACTATGACTCAGGACGGGACGTGTTGTGTCGGTGAGGTGTTATCATCATTTGTGCTGCTGCACACTACTGTCAGTGTCACTGTGAGAGTCAGTTTCATGTGTGTGTGCCTGCCCATTCTAATTTCTTCCCTCCTGGGTCCTGTCCCTGAGCTATTTACCTACTTTATCGAAAATAAAATAGGAAATATATTTTTTGCCTTAATATCCCCCTAAAAATCACATAGCTAATTGCATATTGCACTTGTTCATTGCCTAAATACTGAAATGTGCACTTAATTCTGTACGTTTTGGAATTCAGTCAGTATTAACTTAGCGGTGCCAGTAAATTTTGGGTATCGTGTCAGTAAATTTCAATCTGGTAGGTTGGCAACACTGTTCATTTACTAAAACTGGAGAATGCAAAATCTGGTGCAGCTGTGCATGGGAACCAATCAACTTCTAACTTCAGCTTGTTCAATTAAGCTTTGAGAAAAGAACTGGCAGCTAATTGGTTTCTATGCAGAGCTGCACCAGATTTTGCACTCTCCAGTTTTAGTAAATCAACCCCACTGTATATCTGTTTGCCACTCTTTATGCAGAGAATCACACACTAATCATTTCGCATAACAAACAGTTTGCTTTGAAAGCAGTAATACTAATTTGTGCTCCAAAGGGGAACCCTGTACACAGGGGCGTAACTACCACCATAGCGACCCATGCGGGGCCCAGTGAGGATAAGAGCACCGCCGGCACAGTCTCCCAGCCAGGGGAAGAGAGAGGAAAGGAAGAGGCGAGCTGTCCGTATCAGCAGAGAGCTGAATCGCCCGATGTAAGAGCTTTCATTAGAACTTCCAGTGTTCCCGGGCTCACGTTACATAGCTCCACTTTTTGGCCCGGTGCCTTTGATAGACAGAACGCCGATCCAATGCGGGACATGTGACGTCATCAAAGGCGTCGGGCCAAGCGGTGGGGCTATGTGACGATGTGCCCCGGGAAGACAGGAAATTCAAATGAAAGCTATTACAGCGGGCAATCCCGCTCTCTGCTGATCTGGGTGGCTTGCCTTTTCCTCTGCATAGGTGGGGCTGTATGGGGCACAGGCAGACCAGGCTGTATGGGGCACAGGTCACGCTGTATGGGGCACAGGTCATGCTGCATGGGGCACAGGTCACGCTGTATGGGGCACAGGTCACACTGTATGGGGCACAGGTCACGCTGCATGGGGCACAGGTCACGCTGCATTGGGCACAGGTCACGCTGTATGTGGCACAGGTCACGCTGCATTGACACTAGGGCAGCTGTGGGGGGGGGGGGCTGTTTGCAGGGGGCCCCATACAACATTTTGCTATGGGGCCCTGCTATTTCTAGTTACGCCCCTGCCTGTACATATAGGAGACTGTTTATCTGGCGCACATTTTTGACTGTTCTGTAGGAGTATTTGGAAATAAAGTGTAAATAAACAACTGAACAATATAGTGTCTGTAAAGAAGATGACAGAAAAGTTGATAGTCTACTGTTAGTGCGGAGCTATTGTTTGCAGCTGGTAGAGCGCTCATATGATCTCCAAGAAAATGTCTGAAAAACTGAACGGACATGACAATTATTTGCAAATGACCTAGTGAGGAAACACTGGCTTTTCAGGAAAGAGGAGTACTAAATTATTGCATGGCTGCTTGCTGCAGAGCTCAGAGTCAGGCTACATAACTATGCTCTGGAATTTTAAGGCGTGACAGTCCTCTAACCAACCAACGGAATGGTGGAGGTATGTCATTTTATAGCAAAAGAGGAAAAGGAGGGAAATGGCATCTGGTTGAATACGTGACCAGTTAAGTGACCATTAGACAAAGGAAATGACCACCATCGGACCACCGTGACCACAGGGCAGCTTACTCCACTGGTCTCAGATGTAGTGATCATGACTTGACACAGTGGACATGGAGCAAACCTTTGGATAGTGGCCACCACACAAAACACAAAGTGGGGCCACCACCCTGGATATAGATTATCACACAGAACAGGAATAGATTATCACACTGAACACACAGAATCATCAACACTTCACATATGTAAATAGTGATCACAGCGTGGGAAAAAGGGAGAGATTACTACACAGGCCAAACACACCAGCACTGGACACCGTAAGTAACCACCAATAAACACAAGTGCATCAGTGGTGGTCAGTGCATCAGTTGGCTACTAGACATATGGACTGACTATAACAGACCACTATTCCAGCCAAAAAGTGAGGCAGCAAGTCACCACTGCAGGCATGACTGCATTAAAAGCATAACCATAACTATAGTCAAAATGTTACTACCACCACTGCCAACCAACGTCTTTTTCCGCGTATACACGATCGGATTTTTTGACAGGAAATGTTGGATGTCAGGCTGTTGGCGGAAAATCCGACTGTGTATGCTCCATCGGACATTTGTTATCGGACTTTCCGCCAACAAATGTTGGCTAGCATGTTCTCAAATTTTCCGCCAACAAATATGTGTTGTCGGATTTTCCGATCATGTGTACACAAGTCCGTCGGACAAAAGTCCAAAGTACAAACACGCATGCTTGGAAGCAAAAAGTCTTGTAAACTAGCGGTCGTAATGGAGAATTAACATTCGTGACGTGGCAAATGCAGCGCACAATTCTCTTCTTCTTTAATAGGATAATAATGAAGCTGCTTTGCTGGTGATACTAATGGAGTTATTGCACACAAATTTTCAAAGGCTTTTTTTTCTAGTTATTTTAAGAATATTATTATTATTTTTTTTTTTTAATTTGTGCAAGTTACCACAACACCATCCCATAGTTTTTAAGATCAAAGATACAACCATGTTGGTGTCCCTTGTCAATTTTACATTGTATTTTTTAAAATGTAACTGCCTACTCCCAAACTGTCATTTGAAGTAAAACACATGGCCAAGTATTATTCTCCACAATTTTTTTTTATTGTGCATTAAAAATAAAATTAGACATGCTATCTGCCAATAGAACTTAACCAAAAAGTGCATTCTATGCATCCAAAAATATAGAAAATATACCAAATCAAATCATTATTTAACCAAAAAATATATGTCAAAGCAATAACTCCAAGGCCAATAATAACACATCTCTTTTGATACCACAACATGTCTGGTTGACGAATGGCCGTTCAGAAACTAACTGAAAAGCGTGAAATGAAAAACGCGAAAAGAAAAGTGCGAATCAACACTCACCAAACTTCTACTTACACAAAATTAGCAGAAGGAGCCCAAAGGGAGGCGCTAAAGTGCTGAAAAACCACGTAGTACGTTTAGTACGTCACTACGTAATTATTGGCCAACATTTGTGTGACCGTGTGTATGCAAGACAAGTTTGAGCCAACACCCTTCGGACAAAATTCCACGGCTTTGTTGCCGGAAAGTCCGTCGTGTGTGTGCATAACACATTTTACTGCTGGAATGACCACTGTTACACTTAGCACAGAACTACCACAAAAACACTCATACGGGCAGGGCCGCTATTAGAAATTATGGGGCCCCATACAGCCTACCTGACGGGGCCCCCCTTGACCCTGCCCACAACCCCACCCCTCCCTCCTCCCCTGACCCCACGCTGTCACAGGGGGATATGGGGGACTGGTAGCAGGAGCTGGAATGTGTAACATTTACAGCGCCCCACCAATCATAATGGGAGCTGAATGAGAGAGATGTCAGTGTTTTGACATCTGTGCCCATTCAGTTTGTGTCCTTATACACCACAGACTTGTGTCCATTTACATCAGGCTACCTCTGATCTGTCACATTTAGGTCTGGAAAAATAGAAAAAGATGTTCTTTTCCATTTTCTTTTTTTGAGCTGAATGGACACCGAGGTAGGTGGATCTAAATGCACACAAGTCAATTCATATCTGGAGTCCTGTAAACCTACATGGAGCTTTCAATCAGGTCCGCATGAAAAACTGATAGGCGGACCTAATTGCAAAGCTTAGGTGAAAGGTTATCAAAGGGGAGTGGTTTGAGGGTGGTAAAAATGCAGCTTGGCTGTATGTTTTTACTGTCCCCCCCATCACATATGTAAAGTAGCATCACACTATGTGCTCATGGTCATCATCATTATGATGATCACAGCACAGCAGGCGCTCTATGGCTCTGTCAAGGTAACATGCTGTTGGGTGCTGACTTTGTTACGGCTGTGCTGTGTTATAGTCTGTAACACACATTATAGCCATAAATTAAGAAAGTCAGCACCCAACAGCCATGTGACACTGACAGCCATAGAGCACCTGCTGTGCTGTGAGCCTCATAATGATGATCACAATGAGCACACAATGGGGAGTCTGGGGACTGCACATTCTACAATAGCCTGTGTGACCTGTCAGTGTGTGTGTGAAGGGGACTGCACTGCTTGCCTGTGCACCACTGCCGTCGGGATCACTCTTGCTGTGCTGTCGCCGCCTCATTGATCAGTCTCTCCCTCAGGCTGTAGTGCGGCACTTACTGAGGGAGGGGAGCCACATTACAGTAAAATCCATCTGCCGGGGAAGGCATACAGTGAGCGGCCGGGACTTTAGTTTGTTCAGGTACACTGATACAGAGCAGCATGCAGCGCAGGATTGTATGCCTGCACCCGAAAATGGAAAAAAGTCCCTCTTCTGCTCTCACCTCCTGGGCCCCTCTGTTAACCTGATGGGGCCCAGGAAATTACTATATATACCTTAGTAATCAAGTGGGTGCAGGTTAATAAATAAAGTTATTTAGCTAGTTCGTTCGTTTTTTAGCTAGAAGTTAAAGTGGATGTAAGCCCGAAAATTATTATTTTTTTTTGTTGATATCATACTGTAGATAATAAGATTTCCTATCATTTGAGCCCAGTCTTACCACACAGAGTTAATCCAGCTCTGAGCAATCCCCTTTTATTGTTCAGTGAGATAAATCTTGACAAACTGAGAAAAACGTTGTCAAATCCTCCCCCTTGCTGTGAATGACAGGTGATTTATATATCTCGTGCACTAGCCTAAGACACGTGCATTATTTTTTAATTCCCTCCCACTCCTTTCTTCAGCAGCTCTGCAAGGATTGGCTGTTCCACACCTCAGCATAATTTGGCATGCTGAAGTCATGTGGTTACTTTCCTGTCTTTTCACTGGATGTTAGAGATCATAGCAGAAGTTCAGTGTTAGAAATACACAGGAGAAATGCATATTGACAAGGGGAGTGTAGAGGTGGGCGGGGAGTCTACTGACATCACGACTCCACCCACCGAGCTCCAGACAACAGACCCACCCACAGAATATGCAGTTTTTCGGGTCTAAAAACAGACAGAGGGGAGACATTTGACAGGTAAAGATACATGCAGGAGGCATGTATATCCTTATAGATAACCCCTATGGCAGTAGTTTAGAAATGATGATATTGGGTTTACATCCACTTTAAAGAGGAGTTCCACCCAGGGGGGCCGTCAAAAAAAAAAAAATTAAAAGTCAGCAGCTACAAATACTGCAGCTGCTGACTTTTAATTGGACACTTACCTGTCCCTGGGTCCAGCGATGCGGGGGATCGAAGCCCCGCTCGTCTCCCCCCTCCGTTTGTCGGCGCCGGCATTTCAACTGTGGGCGCCGGGCTGCGGATTCACAGCCTGGCACCCACTGCGCATGCGCGAGCGCCGCCGAGCGCCGTGATTGGCCGCTCAATCACCTGGGACCTGTAATGGGTCCCAGATGATTGACAGGAGGGAGGGAGCAGAGCGGAGGGGGAAGTGATGTCACCAGCCCAGGCAAAGGAACAGGCAGACTACGAGGGACCACCTAGCAACAGGCATTTAGAGGTAAGTGAAAAAAAAATATCCAAATGTTTTTTTTTTTTTTTTTTTTTAGAATTTTTCCAGGTATTTTTGTTTTTTGGGTGGAACCGCACTTTAACTACAAAGCTGCTCCCCCCCCTCTGGCCAGGCTCGGTACAACAGGGCTGGTTGTACTGCCCTATCAGCAGCCCTACATACTAAGAAACCCAGGAAATGACCACCATATATTGATATTTAAATAAAGGAGTGGGCAAAACCCATGCCAATTTCTTAGCCACTTCATCTTAAAACTGATGAAATCAGTGCTCTGAAGTGACATTTTTAATTACGATACAAAAAAGCTATCATCTTCCAACACTACATGCAAAACTTGAAACCAGGGAAATACCCCACAGCAGTGGTCATCAACCATGTCCTCAGGGCCCACTAACAGGCCAGGTTTTATGTATTACCTTAGGGAGATGCAAACTAGCATACTGCAATCACTGAGCAGCAAATTATATCACCTGTGATGTATTTCAGTTATCTTGCAAACCTGGCCTGTTAGTGGGACCTGAGGACAGGGTTGATGACTATTGCCCCACAGTATAAACAAAGGATTCCTCACTTATAGAGCGTGTTTCCTTATAGTTTTATTAATCACACCTTATATAATTAAATTGTGCATAATGTGTACATATGTATCCTTTCAGATTGATCTGTCATGTAGTACTAATAGTCATACTACGATTACCATAGATTAATTAGACAAAGCTTAAAGCAGAACTCCGGCCAAATTTTTTTTCCATGTCCTTGTTGCTGATCTCCTTCCTTCACCAACTTTGCCACCCATGATCTTCTGAGCTCTGTAGTTCCTCTAATAGGCTGCTGAACTTGCTGAAAAACTGTTATTGCCTGGTGACATCCTGTTTGTAAGACCGCTGGCTGCTATTCCTCTCCTAAGCTCAGCCAGCGGCCTGACACACCCCCTTGTAGACCTCTGAAAGCTGAGCAGGGAGTTCTATCTCCTGTAGTGGGCGGAGGGGTCTCACAGCCCCCCGGTCTGTGCCGCCCATGGAGGAGGTGTTCTCCTCCTCCTCCCTCCTCCCTCCTCCTCCTCCTCTGCTCCCTGACAGTCACTGCCCCTCCACTCCGCCCCCTGCAGCACCACCTCCCCGCTGCTGCCACCCCCGGCTGCTATCTCCAAGTAGAGCGGGGATTATCAGTAATCACTTGTATGACACACGGCTGTCCCGCTGTGTCAGGTATAGTATACGAGAACACGGCTCGCTGATGTCCCGCCTCCTGCTACTATTATGATTGACAGCGCACTGTGTCATTTGTGCTGTTATTGGCTGAGTGCACTGTCAATCATAACGGCGGGAGGCAGGGCATCAGCGATCTATGTTCTCGTATACTATACCTGACACAACGGGACAGCCCCGCTGTGTCATACAAGTGATTTCTAATAATAATCCCTGCTCTGCACTGGTGGGACTGACAAGAGGCACTGGTGGGACTGACAAGAGGCACTGGTGGGACTGACAAGAGGCACTGGTGGGACTGACAAGAGGCACTGGTGGGACTGACAAGAGGCACTGGTGGGACTGACATGAGGCACTGGTGGGACTGACATGCGGCACTGGTGGGACTAACATGCGGCTCTGGTGGTCCCTGACATTTGGCTCTGGTGGTTCCTGACATGTGGCTCTGGTGGTCCCTGACATGTGGCTCTGGTGGTCCCTGACATTTGGCTCTGGTGGTCCCTGACATTTGGCTCTGGTGGTCCTTGACATTTGGCACTGGTGGACATTGACATGTTACACTGGTTTTCATTTATATTAAAATGCTTTGTATTTATAAGGCTGTAACCTATCATACCGTGTGTTATGTATGGCTTGCTGGCGGCAGAATGAGAGGTGTGATTTATGTTGAAGTGGGCGAGTTCACATTTACATGTACAAGCCTAATGTACCCTACCACATTCACTCCCATCCCAAGGATTCATGGGAAATGTAGGCTGATTACAGTTAAAGAGAGAGGAGAGGATATGATGCAATCACTGTTCTAAGAGATCCTCCCTGCCAGAAAAGATGATGCATTATTTGAATCACAGAGCTGACTTCCTGAAAATTAAATCAGGCATATCTCTTAAACGGTAAGAAATTTCACAAATGTAATATTTGTTTACTGTTTTGTGTGGAAGTTTACTAATGGAGAATTTTTTGAAAATCCTGGAGTTCTGCTTTAATCCCCACATACCTCTGCAGCAATGGATCATTAAAAACAACGATCTACTGCTTGCTGTAATAAATTACTATTACTACATCAATAAATTATTATTGTAGTGGACTGTGAAATTTATAAAATACTGTAGAGAAAAGTCACCACTGGTGTCTCAAATAAATGCAATAAGATAGCAGGTAAATCAACCAATGGGGCACACTGGAGCCTGTTCCAAAAAATGATATGTGGTTGTAGAGCAGTGGTCATCAACCCTGTCCTCAGGGCCCACTAAAGCCTCGTACACATGAGCGGATTTTACGCAGATAAAACCTCGGACTTTTGTCCGAAGGCGTGATTTTGTCTTGCATACAAACGGCAAGGAATTGTCGGCCAACAAACAGGAACGTACTGACGTACTATGTGGTTTTTTGGGTCTTTAGCGCCACTCTTTGGGCTCCTGCTGCTAATTTCGTGTTAATAGAAATTTGGTGAGTGTTGATTTGTGCTTTTCATTTAGAGCTTTTCAGTTCACGCTTTTCATTTTGTGCTTTTCAGTTAGTTTCTGAACGGCCGTTTGTCAACCAGACATGTTGCGGAATCGAAGGAGATAACGTGTTATGTATTATTGGCCTTGGAGTTATTGCTTTGACCCAAGTCCAGTCCAGGAAAAGGAAGAGGAGGAGTTCTTGGACCAAAAATTGGTTACTTTATTAATCGTGACCAATTATGTCATATGCCTTTGCTGCAGGAGCTCCAGGAGAATAATCCAGATGATTTTCGGAATTATCTGCGGATGACGGACCCCTGCTTTCACCAACTGTTGGCATTGATGATCCCCTATATTAAGAAGCAGGACACATGCATGAAGCTTTCATTTTATTTTTTGGTTGAATAATGATTTGATTTGTTATATTTTCTATATTTTTGGATGCATAGAATGCACTTTTTGGTTAAGTTCTATTGGCAGATAGCATGTCTAATTTTATTTGTTTTCTTTTATTAATGCACAATAAAAAAATTGTGGAGAATAATACTTGGCTATGTGTTTTACTTGAAATGACAGTTTTAGAGTAGGCAGTTACATTTAAAAAAATACAGTGTAAAATTGACAAAGGACACCAACATAGTTGTATCTTGGATCTTAAAAACTACGGGATAATAGTGTTGTCGTAACTTGCCCCCCCAAAAAAATAATAAAAAAGCATAATAATATTATTCTTGATATCACTAGAAAAAAAAGCCTTTGAAAATTTGTTTGCAATAACTCCATCAGTATCACCAGCAAAGCAGCTTCACTATTATCCCATTAAATAAGAAGAGAATTTGCTCTACATTTCGATATCTCTTAATTTGCCATGTCACGAATGTTAATTCTCCATTACGAATGCTAGTTTACAAGACCGACCGCTTCTGCCTCGTCCTTGCTTCCGAGCATGCGTGTTTGTACTTTGGACTTTTGTCCGACGGCAGACATTGGTCCGCGAAAAATTTTAAAACCTGCTATCCAACATTTGTCTGCGGAAAATCTGACAACAATTGTTGCGATGGAATATACAAACGGTCAGATTTTCCGCCAAACAGCCTGTCATCATATAATTCCCATTGGAAAATCCAATCGTGTGTACGAGGCTTAACAGGCCAGGTTTGCAAGATAACTGAAATACATCACAGGTGATACCATTTGCTGCTCAGTGATTGCATTATTCTAGTCTGCATCTCCCCAAGGTAATACATAAAACCTGGCCTGTTAGTGGGCCCTGAGGACAGGGTTAGATGACCACTGTTGTAGAGGATGTTCTGTAAAAAGCGAGCAGGCTAGTAAATGGCCTGGTCACAGTCCTGAGTATATTTATTTGAGTTGACAGTAGAACAAACTTTACAAATTCCCCTCCCTCCCTAATATGCAACTTAAGTTTAGGCATATGCTAATTTGTTAGATGTTTAAAGCACAACATCAGCTAAAAAAATTGTTTTTTAATTCTAGATCGGGTGGGGAGGGGTTAGAATCTTTTTAATTCTGTGTAAATTTCGCTTCAGTTCTTGCCTGGTGAAACCCTGTCACACCCTACCAGCCAGAGTCATCAGTGCAGCAATAATGAAGGAATCTTCCAATATGAACACTGACATCAATAAAAAGCTGTCAGAGGCTATAACACTTCCCTAAATGTGTTTAATAGCTGTTTGTGTCTGTCCTCTCCTGAATACAATTTTAAATAAAAATATGACTGTGGTCCTAATCCTTTCCCACTCCAGCAGCAGCAAAAAAGTTTCAGATGGACCTTGGTTTTAAGTTAACTGTCTGCATGTTACTGGTTCAGAGCATTTTAGTTTTTTTTTTTTTTTTCATTTTTTTTATAAAAGTAAAAGTGAAACAGGATGCTCTAAAAACTTTATCTAGGATGTTTTTATTTTCTATTTAGTTTAGAAGGCCTGAAAAAAATAACAACAATTTAAACATAGGGTGGATCCCTAACAATGGGCTTTAAATTGTTTTTGTTTTTTTCGTTGCTGTTCCTTATTAATACTGTGACACATTTCTCCTAATTTATTCACTAGAAGTAAAGCTGAGGACAGGAAAGAAGGGAATTGGTCAGAGAGGGAGGGAGTCGATTAGTAGACCATGCGAGCAGGAAACAAGTACACACAGGGAAGTCTCAGATGCAGCAAATGGTTGCCTGTTGCAGAAATGTTTGTCTAAATGCTGTCATCACCTGAGTAATGAACATCCCAAAGCAAAGAGAAGGAAAAAAAGTGAAGTGCAGTGAGGGTGGACCCTTAAAAATCCTAATGGCAAGAAGCCCTTTTAAGATGGTTCTTAAGCCAATTAAGTTTTTATGCATAAATAACAAGTGCTCATCTATTAGAGAATTTCATAAATAGTTGTGTAACTGTAGGTCCAGGTATAAAGACATTTGTGTAAAAATCCCATAGGCTAAATCCCATTGAACAACAGAAAGAATTGGAAACTGAATATGGACTTTGTAGGTACCCCAAGGATCACAACAAATTAAACAATATAATATCTTTATTGAATTCCAGTAATTAAAAAAACAACATTAAAACAATAAGCATTCTGTTCTAACATTAGTTGGAGGGGATGACTCCTTGCATAGATTGATATCTGTAATATAGGGTCAGCTGTGTGCACAATGTAAAATTTGGTTAAGGAGCTCCACCATCCTTCCTTTTGCCTCTACTGTACCTGTTTGGCGGCAGCCCGCTTCAAATTAATTTTACAACTTAATAAAAACATGTATAACAGTCACAAGTGCATTGTCATTGATATAACGCAATTCCCGGGGTGAGTATTGGAGTGCAAAGAAGAGGGGAAAAGAAGGAACAATCCTAAAATGAGAAAAATGCCACTGATAAGTGAAACTCTAAATTGCATCGGCCCAGCCATATCCATAGATCTTCCAAACTTTTTACTTACCCAGAAATTATACTAAATATGTAAGCTGTAACCACTGATGCAAACAATTTCAGAACCAGAATGCAGATAGTCTGTCTTCAAAAAAAAGGTCCAGTCTACAAGAGAAAGCCAAATCATGTACTAAGCCATAAAAATAAACAATCCATCATCCAAAAAAATGTTTCCAAAGGCTTGAAAGGACCCCTGAAACCCGAAAGTCTACTGAAGAAGCTCATCAGAGGGTGTAACGCCTACAAAAACAAAAATCCCTGCTCTTTGTCAGAGCAATTTTCCGTGTCTTGTGGAATACACATGAAATTTGGTGCCTTTGAGATTTCCTTTGACCAACTTTTCTTGTACCAATTTATTTTAATGTTGTTTTTTATTACTGGAATTTAATAAAGATATTATATCTTTAAAGTGTTACTAAACCTACAACAGTAAAATCTGTCTGCATATGCAGAACAGCATGCTTGTTATACTCACTGTGGAACTTAAGGGGTTAATACTCTGCATTGTGTAAAAAGGCTGTTTGACACTATATGGACAGATCCTTCCCTCCTGCACTGTCTATCTTGGCAAGGCCATATAATACAGTGAGGGTAGCCGTCCTGCACATGCTCAGTTTAGTCTCTATTGCTGGAGAGAACATTTCCTGTTTCTGTTGAACTGTTCAGGTCACATGACATTGACATCACTCATGTGGGCATGTATACAGGCTGTGGTGGAAATCTCCTCCTACCTGAAAACTCAGCACTGGTAAACAGATCAGCAAAAAAGGTATATAGTGGCAGTATTTTAAAGTAAAAAGAAGATTTATAAGCTGTGGGCTGCTGTAATTGCTAGCTACATCCATTTGTGAATACAATAAAGAACTGTTGTTGCGTGCTAGAACTGTCCTAGCAACCAACTCACGTTTGCTTCGCCCCCCAGAATTCAAAGGAGGAGGACAGAAATTCATCCTCCGGATTGGCTGCCAGTGCCCCACCTCCTAGATTTCCCCTGTAGTAGCTGGTTGCACTGTGACGGAACAGAGTGGACTGTGATGCAATGAGGGTAAGGGAACTCTTGAGACCCTAATTCTGTGTTGGGGGAGGTGGCTCTGGGGACCTAATGTGAAGGATAGAGACTCTAGGGATCCTGATGTTAAGATGTGTAACACTTGGGACTCTGAAGTAAAGGAGGTGGGTGGCTCTGGGGACCCTGATGTAAAAGGGGTAACTCTGGGGACTCTGATGTAAAGAAGGGGGCTCTGGGAACCCTGATGTAAGGAAAGGGTGACTCTGGGGACCCTGATGTAAATGGGATGGCTCTGGGGACCTTGCTGTAAAAGTGTAGTCTGATGTAAGGAGCATTTTTACATTTTTGTTCGTTGTATTTTTTATGAAATGCTGAACAAATTTATATTTATTTGCATACTGACATTGTTTTTCCACAGATGTATACATAAACCAACTGTGGCTGTTCATAAAGAAGTGAACGCTGCATATAGATTACAGTTTCTGCAAATGAACAATGATTTACTAACCATGTTGGCATTTAAAATGTACAATGGTGCAACTGTGTTTTTATTTCTACACAATTAATGTGGATGTGTATATGTGTTTATGTATATTGAAATAAATTTTGTATTTTTATACATTTGTTGTACCATTTTACTTAGCACCACTCCCAAAAGGCACATGGGCAAATTATCTCTATGGTTGTTCTATTTTGTAAAGAAGAATTGAAAAAAAAAAATCACTTTAGATGTGCAAAGCTGGTAGAGACATCCCCAAAATGACTTTAAGCTGTAATTGCAGCGAAAGATAGTTCTACAAAGTATTGACTCAGGAGGGCTGAATACATATGCACACCACACTTTTCACATATTTATTTGTAATAAATTGTGAAAACCATTTATCATTTTCCTTCCACATTAAATCCCAATAAAATACATTTACTTTTTTGGTTATAACATGACAAAATGTGGAAAATTTCAAGGGGTATGAATACTTTTTCAAGGCACTGTAGCCCTGACCAAAGTGTTTATTGTCTCAATAGTTGATAGTTGAAGGGGTTGATTTACTAAAGGCAAATAGATTAATGCAATTTCCTTTTTTTTCCTTGCACGTGATTGGGTATTCTTTGGAAAGTGAGGTTTACCTCATTTACTAAGCTCTGGAGCAACTGCACTTTGCAAAATGCACAGTGTATTTGCCTTTAGTAAATCAACCCCAGAAAATAACTATGTGTTGGAAATGTTTATTTTTAAAAAATGATCCTTGGTCTGAGGTTTATGTGTATCTATGAGACTCACTTGTGATATAGTAAGTATGAGTATTTTTATGGATACAAGGACTGTTGTATATGTGTGCAGTGCAATGACAATACAATGACTAAGCACATATTCTATCTAATCATTCCCCTTTAAGCCCCTCCCATTTAACTACTCCATTCTTGTGACACGCAACTAGCTGGTAGAGATATGTGTATCTAGGTTAGGTGGGTAATGAAAATGTATCGGAGGAAGGAAGAGAGGGAGCTGTGAAGGAAACCCCATAAGGTGTAAAAATGAGATGAAGAATGGAACAAGCTTTGCTCACAAACCCCTTTCACTCCTTTCCTCTCCTGCAGATTAGCTCTGGATTTGTTTTTTTGGAGGGGAGGAGTAGGGATTTTTGCTGGAAGGGTAAAGTAAGGAAGAGTATTGCTTGGTGGGGGGCATTTTTCACTCTCCTGCCCCCTACACTGTGCATTACACAACCCTGACACCTGCACTCTTTTCGCTTTGTATTTCCGATCCCTACTGTGCATTACACACTCCTGACCGTGCCCTCTGTGTGTTACGTAGTCCTAAACAAAGCACTGAGTGCAGCACTCCATGCATTATGTACACTTGACCCTTGTACTCTGTGCATTGCACACTCCAAACCCCTGCCTTACAGACTCCTTTACTATATACAGTATATTGTACATTACATACTTCTCATCAAATTGTTCATAGTTTTAACAGTTGGTTGCTAAGCAGTCCCTGACTATTAGATTCAAACAAAGTGTTAACTCTATTTTCAGTGTGCACAAAACCATATGTAATCGAAGAGTCTCATTTTTCTTCTTTTACTGATTGTTCTGGGGTTTACTGTATAAATGTCTGTGAAACTCTTGCTTGTGGCAGAACAATAAAACATATTATATAGGCATAGGAAAGCCTGGGTTTTGTTTAAGTATTCCGGTTAAGCAACTCCAACTGTTAACAGTTTGGTCACACTACGCGTGCAGCAGGTCACTCATACTAAAATGTCCCTCATTCTCAAGTTCTAAAGTTGGAAGGTATGGTAAACTATAAATGCCACTGGAGGTACAGTGGATAGACCGACCGCCTAACTGGAAAAATACATCATTACTTTGACGTTAATGTAGCACCCTGGTGTTTAGACAGGGTTGCTAACAAATTTAGTTTGCCAGGTAGTAATTGTCCTGGCTGATTGATAGAAGATCCACTGATTCCTCCTTAAATTCTGGAATTGCTGCACCTTTTCTCTTCTGTCTCTAGGTGGCACTGTGCTGGTGACATTAGATTGACAGGTGCTTAGCAAAGTCGGATCATGAATGGATGGGGTGTCTAAGCCAATTTGCGGGGGTTTCTTTTAGTCCCTTGGCCTGCTAGGAGAGCCTATTTGTGTGGAGTCAGGTGATTGGGGTTCTGTGCCAGCTGGACGTCTGTCTGGGTGGACATGCGTTATGTCGTCCCGGGCTGCTAGGCCGGAAGCCTGAGGCCTATCCCGGGGACACCTGGCTGCTAGGCTGCCTGAGGCCTATCCAGGAGCAGGAGAAGCAGTGTAGGGTTGGGACTGCAGGATTGGAGTCCAACCAAGTTGAGAAGGTTCAGCCAGACGGAGAACCAGTTATGGTCGGAGGTAGAAGGGAAACTGTCGCCACTAAGGGACCTTCCATCTTACTACCAGAGACTACAGTGAGTAAGCCTGAGCAAGTACCAGAGCAGTCTTCTCACCACCTGAGGTCCGTGAAAAAGTTGGAAAGCTTCAGCGAGTGCCAAGCCAGGGACCCAGCAGTTTAGCGGGGGTGACGCTTGAGGAGTATACAGCGGGATAGCTGTGGAAGAGCTCAGGGGGATCCAGTGACGACTGGGATGTGGAAGTCTAGTGAGAGACTGGGAGCTCAGTGAGTATAGATCTACAGTGGGATACTGTGAGATAAATAAAGGACTGTTCAATGTTACAGAGAGTTATGTAAAACTACCTTTAGTGACCGTTGCAAGATTAGTTGCCATAGGAGACAGCAGTCCTACCTATACATAAGTGTTATCCGGCTGGAGGCCTTTCACTGTATAGCTGTCTACCTATATAAGTCTCAGAGTCTGCCAATTATCCTTGCATCTACTCAAGGGTGTCCTGACCCTAACCCGCTCTCCCACAGTTCTGTTAAGAGACAATAAATCTCTTGTTGGCATTCAAAAGTGACTGGCGACCATCGTTTCTTCTTGCATCACACCCAACATGCCTGGTAACCCACTCTACAAGGAAGGACGTCAGCTTTCCCTAAACCTTGAGGTCATCATTAGGCCTCTGAGGCCCCAGGATCTTGCTACATTAAATACCGGGGTTATGGTTGCAGCTAGATGCCATAACCCCAGTATAATTTTTTCCCTTCAGGCACCCTACTTTCAGATAAAGTGGTTAGAAAGGCACATTCGCCACTGGATCACTTTGAGGATGACCCCTCCCACCGATTTCCAGTGGTTCCTGGGCTCATCTAGGTGATCGGTAACTCCGGTAACCAATCCGGTGCTGGGGGGCGGCTGGACACAGATGAGTGAAGGAAAGATGGCCTCTGCTCATCTCTATGGCCATGTCATGACGTCACTTCCGGTTCCGGTCCCTTCTAAACAAGGCCATTTTTTTTTAAAGCAAAAGATCTAAAAAAGTTTGGATCTTTTGCTTTTAAGGTGAGCAAAAAAAGGGATGAAAATTTTTTTATGAAGGGACAGCGTAAAAAAAAAAAAAAAGTTTAAAAAAAAAATGTAAAAAATAAATAATTTTTTAAAGTGCCCCCTTCCCAGAGTTCTCATGCGCAGTGGTGAATGCATATGTAGGTCACATATGTAAATGGTGTTCGCACCACAAATGTAAAGTATCGCCACGTACGTCACAGCGAGAGTTATAATTCTATCACTAGATGTCCTCTGTAACTCTAAACCTGTAGGATTTGTTAAAACGTTGCCTATGGAGATTTTTAAGCACCGTAGTCATGCCATTTCATTAGCGCGCACAATTTTAAAGCATGACCTGCTAGGTATCTATTTACTTGATGTAACATCATCTTTCATAGTTTAGAAAAAAATGGGGTATATATTGTGTTTTGTTTTTAGTTTATTAACCACTTCAGCCCCGGAAGGATTTACCCCCTTCCTGAACAGAGCACTTTTTGCGATTCGGCACTGCGTTGCTTTAACTGACAATTGCATGGTCGTGCGATGTTGCACCCAAACAAAATTGATGTCTTTTTTTCCCACAAATAGAGCTTTCTTTTGTTGGTATTTGATCACCTCTGCGGTTTTTATTTTTTGCGCTATAAACAAAAAAAGAGCGACAATTTTGAAAGAAAAGCAATATTTTTTACTTTTTGCTATAATAAATATCCTCAAAAATATATAAAAAATATTTTTTCTCTCAGTTTAGGCCGATATGTATTCTTCTACATATTTTTGGTAAAAAAAAAATTTTGGGACCATTGTCATCTATACAGCGATCAGTGCTATAAAAATGCACTGATAAACTGTGTAAATCACAATAGCAGGGAAGGGGTTAAACTCTAAGGGGCAATCAAGGGGTTAAGTGTGTCCTAGGGAGGTGTTCTAACTATAGGGGGGAACGGGCTTCCACTGACATGTCAGCGATCACTGCTCCCGATAACAGGGAGCAGTAGATCCCTGTCATGTCAGTAGGCAGTACGGGGAAATGCCTTGTTTACATAGGCATCTCCCCATTCTATCTCTCCACACTGCAATCGCGGGCCGCTGGCGAACATCGAGATTCCGGGACCCGCGGAGCGCTCGCGGGTACAGGTATGCCCATTTGCCTGCCTGTGCCATTCTGCCGATGTACATCTGTGTACGGCGGTCGGCAAGCGTTTAAAGTTTTTTTTTTTTTTTTTAAATTGCTTTTAAAAAACTGCTGCACAGAAACCGTTTGACTTAAAAAAAAAAAAGACCACCATTTTATTCTCTATGGTCTCTGCTAAAAAAAATATATATATATAATGTTTGTAGGTTCTAAGTAATTTTCTAGCAAAAATGACTGATTTTGACTTGTAAACAAGGAATGTCAGGCTGGTTAGCAAGTGGACAGTGTCTTGTTTATGAAAGTGTTTGGGCATTACTATATATAATAATATATAATCAATCAGACTCAAACTTTCAGTGTAGGTTTGAATCTTATTGACTGATCTGATTCAACACAGGCAATAAATTAGGCACTGACAGATTTTCACACGTAGGCACTTATTTACTAAGGTGGAATGATCTACTATTGCTTACTTACTTCAACTACCCAGTAAGGATAAAGAGAATAATTCCGCTGAATGTTACTTGGTCTTGAAATAAACACATTGGTGTAAAAAAATACCCATTTAAAGCGGGGTTCCACCCAAATTTTGAACAATATCTGTATGTATTCTCTTCCTTGCCTAGATGCTGACATGCCGTTTAAAAAAATTTAAATCGCCGTAATTACCTTTTATTTTTCTATTCTTCTTTGCACTTCCTGGTTCTCCTCCCATGGAAGTAGGCGTGTTTCTAGCCTCTCCCAGACTCCTGGGAGCTAGTCTCAGGCTTCCCAGGATGCCACTGAGCATGTGCGGGAACGAGCAGTGAATGCTGGGAGCACAGCATTCACCACATCCAGGAACTAAATGCTTGTGGGCTTCAAATGCCCACAATGAAGATGGAAACCGTCTGCAGTGAATAATATAAGTTATTCTTTCCGACGAAATCTGACACAGGCGGGCATATTACACACAATATGTGAGTATGTAATGCTGAGAAGAAAAGTTTGTGAATGAACTCAAAAAAAAAAAATGATAGATAGGTGGACCCCCGCTTTAATTAAGCTTCTATAAAAAATGAATGCTTCCTCTTACTAATTCTGTTTGTAGGGTACAATCACAACAAGAAACCTTACAATTCAGATGTAAAGTTAACAAATAGGTTTAAAACTGTTAACTCAATTTTTCTCAATTGCAGAGACAGGACTGGTGCTGAACTTACAGCCCATGTTTCAGTTGTTGGATCAAAACTTATAAAGGACAAAACTTCAGTTCCATTTGCGACCGGGAACTTACACAGGTGTAAGGGGGCTTGAGACTGACTGTGTGACTTGCAAACTATGTAAGTCCCTGCCCCACTTCTTCTTGGATAGGACAGCTAACCACATGCTGGTAGATGGATACATTTACCATATTGTGTCAAACTTCTGGCCATAGGCCTGCTCATGACATTCTCGGACAGAACTTAGTATTTAGAAATCAAGGAATGTCCACACATGAAATACATTTTCCGCACTTTACTGTAACTTCTCAAAAATTCACATAATGACAGAATTCTTTGGCGCAGAACGCCATACACAGGAGCAGACATTGTGTCATTTAGATGCCGGAACACCAGCACATAATCTGTATGCCATCTTCCCTTTGCACCTTGGGTCTCAGTGGGAGCACCAGAGAGTTGGGACCACTTTCCCGTGTATACTAAGTCCATAACATTCTATCACAGAGTATAACCAAGGTGCCCTCATTAGTATGCCAGTCTCTCTAAATGTCCCTTCCATAGTTCTGCCCAGCCAGGCATGCTCCCAGATGACATGCTAACGCTCGGTGTACTGGTACTCACTTCAGGAGGATTCTGACTTGGCTGTAAGGCCTTTTGCATCCCATTCATGGCCCGCAAAGGACTGTAAAAGAGTCAGGGCATCTACAGCTGTTGATACTGAGTGTTGAACCACCTCGCCTGGGGTTTAAGCCCTGTTAAGGGCCCTTGTACAGTAACATTCGAATAGCTCTGGGGTGTTTGGCTCCCATACCCCATCTACCTAGACCCCACCCATCTTGGCATTTATATAGGCTGTAGCATGGGGGATTGTTCAGCTCAGTGGTAGATGCATTTTTATGTAGTGAGTCCACATCAGACAGGCGTTTATAGTTAAGGGCCTGGTAGCCCACATTTATTAAAGGATGAAGACTAAACAAAAATCCACTCAGGAATCCTATGCAGGGGTTTAAACTTCATTCAGACACAACTGAATATACAAGCCCACCTGGCTACTCTTCAACAGCACTGCTGTTACAGGTACTGGTCCTCAAACCACCAGCTCTTCTAGCAATTAAACAACAATCAACTTCTGCTCTACCAAGCCTTACTGTGTCCTTAGACTGACCAGTCCTTGGTCTTGTAGTAAGTGTCCTTACAAATGCAAATCCTTTCTGTCCAACATCAGGGATGAGCAGCCGTGCTCCTGGATGTCTCCCCACATGGAGACACTCTCTCTCTCCCAGAGCTAGGACCAGCTGCCTTAGTCAAGACCTGAAAAGAAAACCTTAAACTGTGGTCCACAGACTTGGAAGTCAGTCCCACCCAGATCTCTTTGAGACTCCCAATAAAACCAGCCCCGGAATGGACTTATATACCAATATAGGGTAAATAACTATCCTTCTTTGCTGGAATTATCTTAGATTGCAAATCTAAGAATCCGTGGAGAAACATATATCCCCATCAATCACTTTTCCTGTAAACTTTAACCTGTTTTACAGGAACCCCGCTACAAGGCACTAACTCCACCCATTACATCACTATAGGAAGGTTTTCTCTAAAAGGGGCCTAACACCCAATTACCACTTTTCCAATACCGGATTATATTGGGTGTTCCATCTATTGGCAAGCAAGCTAATTGCACTTGCTAACACAGGGCTGGAACTTTCTCCCTATGAGACTATGAGACAGCACTGGTTGCCTGAGATGTCAATCACCAAACATCAGAGCTATGTTGCAGAAAGAAGGGGATTCATTCATATGTTCTCCCATACTACACAATAACTACTATTGTGAACAAAGTCATGGGGGAAGAAGGATAGCAGGTATAAGCAGGTGCAGGGCTCAACATTAAAATTAACCTGTTACTTTGCCCTGTACGGATAAAGCACATATTCACTTTAACTCAGCTAACTGAACACAGACCCAGTTAAAGTTTCGGAGGTAGAAGGGAGGGTTAAGGGATTTAGTGACTCCTAGGGTCTGAACAGGGATAGGAATCAGAGGTTGGCCAGATAAATATATTAAAGCAAAACACAAGCTGTTACCAGAGGAGAATTGTGATCCCTTAACAGGTAAGGTATAGGCAGGCAGCCATCAGGCAGAGTTGACATACTGGCAGAAGGTGAAGGCTAGAAGCAGAAAAGTATTTAGGAGGCAAACCAAGTAGTTACCGTAAGGAGGACAGCAGACTAGGGACCAGACAAGCTGAAGGCAAGACATGATAAGGCAGGAATGCATGAGTAGAAGTCACATACAGAAACCAGGCAGAGGAAAACTGCTTAAAGGACAGCTGTTTGTCTCAACTGTTGCTAAGCCCCCCCCCCCTCCAAGCTAAGTTACAGTTAGAATTGTGACAATTGTTTTGTAGCTATACAATATCTATTGACTTAACGTAGTTTGAAAGGCTCAAACCTTCTGTGTGCACCGCCCCCCCAATGCTCACCTAAGCCAACTCTTGATCAAGCGATGTGCACAAGAGCTGAGCTTCTCCTGGGTTTATTATTCCTCATTGGCTGAGACAGCAATGGGAAACATTAGCTCCTGTTACTGTCAATCACAGCCAATGAGCTAATGAGGAGAGAGCAGGGGGGGGGGGGGGGGTTAGGGAGCCGAGCCATGGCTCTGTGTTTCTTATGGTGAGCAAGCAGCTTGCTATTGGGGGACCTGGCTGAAGAGGAGGGCCCCAAATAAAAGGGGGATTGGGGCTGCTCTGTGCAAAACCATTGCAAGGGCAGGTAACTATAAAAAAAAACATGTATAATGACATACTTAGAAAATGGTAAGCAAATATGATGAATGCCACAAAGATTGAATTGAACAGTTCAGTCTCTCCTATTTGAAGTCAGAACAAAAAGGAAATTAAGTTCCTGCTCAAAAAAATAGTTGGCTGTTTAATGAAGAGGCAAGGATAATTTGATGTTTAATTCCTTGTTAATCATTTTTCTTTAATGAGCAGGGCTACACTTTCACACTTCTGATTTTCAGTTATCAGTTTATACTGCTCCTCCATCCATAAATTCACTTACATGACTCTCTGGTGGATACTTATTTTCATCAGATGGTGCAACCTTTTCTGAAACAGATAACTCATTGCCATCATTGCTGCCAGTCCAGATTTTGACAGAAATATTAAAAAAACTATTTCATTTTGATTTTTTTTTTGGCCTGTTTTAATCCTATTTAAAATTAAATGATAATTCTGGATCTGAAAAGTGTTTAAATCATAATCATTATATTTCAACCTCCTTACAAGAAAGGAAGTAAATGCAAATACATAGGTAGCGTCTATATTTCAGGCATGAGCAAGTTAAAACTCCCAACACCACTAAACTCTACCCCAAATCCTTTAAACCTGTCCAGATCTGATATGAATGCCTGGAAAGCCTAAAAAGATAAATAAGAGATCATCATAAATAGGCAGGTTATGGAGGATGTATTCATATTTTATATAAAGAAGCCTATAGAATCTTACATGATGTTAAGTATTACCAGAAAATGGATACAAATCGAACATCTATTTTCCAAAAGGATTTATGTGACCTTATTAACCACTAGTACCAGTCGGTAATCCCCCTTCATTACCAGGGCGCTTTTCAGTTTTCAATGCTGTGATAGTTTGACTGTAAAATTATTCAGTCATGCAACACTGTACCCAAATATATTCTATATAGACGGAGCTTTCTTTTGATGGTATTTAATAATTACTGGATTTTTGATTTTTTACCAAATAAAGGGAAAAAAAACTTTTCCTTCCTTTCTGCTATAAAACACATGCCAAGACAGTAAGAAAGCTCCCTAACTGACCCCTTTTTGAAAGTCTTTAAAGACATTCCCACAATCAACCCTTCTCCCACCCTGAACCTGCTAAAGCCACTGATCTGGAACTAATAAAAATCTTTTCCATTGTGAGAGGAAGGAGTGGCTCTTAAATGTTAACACTACACTGTTTACATCTACTATCACTGTGATTGGTCTGTATACTGTATTTGTGAACCAAGCTGTCAAACGATGGCTTAGTTCACTGCCATTAATTGGTTCACTACAATAATTAAATATGAAAACACTTACCTTTTAGAGAGCCAATTTTCCAAAGATGAGGGTTGCTCTCCAAGACTTATGCCCCGTACACACGGTCGGATTTTCCGATGGAAAATGTCCGATCGGAGCGTGTTGTCGGACATTCCGACCATGTGTGGGCTCCATCGGACATTTTCCATTGGATTTTCCGACACACAGAGTTTGAGAGCAGGCTATAAAATTTTCTGACAACAAAATCCGATCGCGTCAATTCCGACCGTGTGTGGCCAGTTCCAAAGCACAAAGTGCCACGCATGCTCAGAAGAAATTCCGAGACGGAACAGCTCGGTCTGGTAAAATTAGCGTTCGGAATGGATACAGCACTTTCGTCACGGTGCTATGTCAAAAATGGTTTAATACAGCGCACTCTCTTCTTCTTTATAACGTGAGAAGAATGAAGTAGTTTTGCTGCTCATATTCACACACACTTCTCACAAACTTATTTCTTTATTATTTATCAGGACTCCCTCAATATATTTGGATTTGTCACATCAGACAAAATTATTTTTGGGTTGTTTTAATTTTGTTTGTTTTTTAAGGCTGTTTTTTTTTTTTTTTTTTTTTTTTTTTAGGTTTGTATTTTTTTCAAGGCTGATCTTTGTTCTATTTTATTTTTAGTTTTACTCCATAATATTTTTGTGTGTGTTTTGTGTGTCAAGTTACCACAACACCATTGATATCTTATATTATTGAATCTCAAGGAGATTGTTTGGTGTTGGTGTCCCTTGTTAATTTCACATTGTACTTTGGAAATGTACCTGAATCCTCAAAAACAAACTGTCATTTTTGAAGGAAAAAACACATAGGAAAGTATAATTGAAGCAAAAGATCCTTTATTAAGGGCTCACAACCAAACAAAGAGGGAGGCAACACTGGAGAAACAACAGAAATTAGCGAAGCCTTGGACCACCAGGGCAGACATCAATTATTTCACATCAAAATTGGTGGCCTGAGGAGTCCATATCTAAGGAAGTGCAGTCTGGTCCAGAAGTCCCAGAGATCCGGAAAGCAGCAGATGACATCTGTGTCCCCAGGCTGTGGTACTACAAGAGGCTGCATCTTTTGCCAGACCAGACTGGACCCAGGGTCATCACTTTCTGGTCTTCTTTCCACGCTTCCTTCCCGGCTGAGGCTCAGGTGTTGGAGATGTGGCAGGAGGAGGAGTAGGACCTGGAGGAGGAGGAGGACTAGTAGGACCTGGAGGAGGAGGAGGACCTGGAGGAGGAGGACCATGTGCGAGGTCACAAATGTGGGTAACAGATGTTATTTGGCCCTTCAACCCCTTATTGAGAGCTTCCAAAATTAAGGACTCACAAAGGAGTTGTTGGCCCTCCTCCATCTGCCTCATTTTGCAAGCAGTTATGCAAGCAAAGTCCTACTCCACAGTGTGTGGGCTTCTCAGGGCCTCTGTAGCCTTCCAAAAAAGAGGCCTATGGCAGCCTCCTCCAGGGTACTTCTCTTCCTGCTACTTTATTTTTGCGGGTGTAGGGGAGGGACCTGCATATCAGGCAGCCTGCTTGGCCTGGCCACCTCCTGGCTGAGACTTCCCTGTGTATGAAAAAGGGACATGGTTTTAGTTTTTGCTTCATCAATCACAATCAGAAATTAGTACTCCAAACTAACATCTAGTTAACATCATTGATTGGACAACCTGAAATATTTAGAAGAATGCTATACCTGGCTCAATCTGGGCTCCTTCACATGTTGCTGCCTGGAAGGCCCAGGTTGGGCGTCAGAAGCCTCAGCCGGGGGGGAAGGAAGCGTGGAAGGAAGAGTGGAGAGTGATGACCTGGGTTCAGTCTGACCTGCCAGAAAATGCAGCCTGTCATAGTACCACATCCTGGGGACATAGATGTCATCTGCTGCTCCGGATCTCTGGGAATCCTGGACCTTCTTGTGCTCCCTTAGATAAGTGCTCCTCAGGCCACCAATTAGGATCTTCAAATAGGTGATGTCTGCCGTGGGGATTACCGTCTTCACAAATTCCAGCAATTGATCCAGTGCTGCATTCCTCTTTGTTTGGTTCCTATACTGTGGGTGGTTTATCTGCCACAGATAGGGCAGCTCTCTGAACATATCAATAAAGATTGCCATAAAGTCGTTATCTTTCAAGATATCCATTTTCACTGCAAGACACAACACAAGACAAACCCTAATGTCAGGCAAAACTCTCCTAATCTTGTTACAATATAGGCCTCAATCTAGAAGCAGTATAGGCCCAAGTTTGGCTCTTACGTTCGTTATCACGATCGGCGCCTCCGATACTCCTTTCTCCGCTCACAGATCGTAGTACTACGCACGTGTGTTACGCTTTATACACACTGCGCATGCGTGTAACTCCGCCCGCCCCTGACGTTCTTTCTAGTCTATTCCCCGCCCCTTTTCGTTCGGCGCAGTTGGGGAAGAGCACATGGCGGAGACACAGCAGGTGCATGCTAATTATAGCAACGAGGAGGAGGGGGAGGAAAGCCCGGAGCCGGAAACGTCTGGATCCAGAAGGAGAAGATTTAAGGCCTCAAATATGTCCTTTGGGGAGATGTTGGAGATGGTGGACATCCTGAAGAAGGCCGACTATGACGGGAAGTATGGACCTTACCCCAACCCCAATGTCAGAAAGGCCAATATTTTGGCGAAAGTGGTCAAGAGCCTGCACCGGAATTTTGGGGTACGACGATTGAAAGATCAGCTCAGGAAGTGGTGGTCGGACCTCAAATTAAGAGAACACGAGCAGTACAGAAAGATCCGAAGAGTGCTGCAAAAAAGTAAGTAGTTGTGCTGTGTTCCTATTCTTTTTGTGTTTATTACGTTTGTGCTGCTCCATGTGCTTTTAGGAACTGTTGTACAGTTTAAAATGGCAACTTTCATGTTCATGGGCACATTATTCGTTAGTATCAAACATTTTTCTTTCGGCCTATAAAACACCATTGTTTTTGCCATATGCATTGGACCACATTTTTTAGGGCCTACTTGTATGAAACTAATTTGGTTGTGTAGATGTGTTTGTTACTAGAATGAATTGCAAACTAGATTCTGTGTAAGGAGAGGACACTCAGGAGCAGTTTTCACATCTGGACGCTGGAGCACTAGTGTGGGACACAAGAACACCCTTTTTATTAGGGGGCCCACACAGGTTCTCTAGTGTATACTATAGGGGTGTCTCCATCTGTGAAGCTTGTACAAGACAGGTAAGTATTCAAGCTTGAAAAAGGACAATAAAAATTCAACATCTTGGAACTCTGCCAAAATAGACAATTGTACCCCATTTCCAAGCAATGTTTCATATTTATAGTTCTGCCACCAAATATCTGTGTGCTAAGTATACCTTTTTTTTTCACATAGGGGAGAAAAGACTCGGAGGACACCCCTCATTCGAGGAGACCAGAGACCCCCACCTCTGGAAGAAGGGGAAATACCACAAACACCAGAAGTGCAGGAGGAGGAAGACGTGGTGGAACTAGTCACCACAACAGGTGAGTGGCTGCGACCACAGGCTCAGGTAAGAGATGGATGCCGGCATATTTATAATACCTGTTTTTTTTTTTGTTTCTCTCTTTTTAGGTGATCGTGATGTTGTGGATCCAGATCCTTTCACCTCGGAAAGTGCCCAGATCCTGATTGGGGAGATCATGGAGTGTAATGTTGCCTTGGAAAACATCACGAAAAACATCAATGATGTTATTCAAAAAAAATAAGAACATCATTGATGTTTTGGGGAGTGTTTAAAACCCCTACAAATCCCTTTCTTTTATGGTGTACTACAATTTTAAAATAGTTTTGCGAATTTTAGAAAAGCCAAATTTTGAGGATGCAAATAGTGTGCCAACATGTGCTATCTGCCATCACGGAAGATCAATGGACACGTTTTGGAGGTGCAACCCCTTCCTCAATAATAAAGTAGCTGAGAGGAAAGGAGGGGTTGCACCCACAAAACACGTCCCTTGATCCCCGTGATGGCAGCTAGCACATGTTGACATTCGTAAATTGGTGTGCATCTTCAAAACTTGGCTTTTCATGGGGTGACTTCGCCCCATCTGAACGCAATATCAAACAAATTTAAAAACAGAACAGAAAATTTGGGACTTTAAATGACGTTTAATAGGGGGCGTTCAAATCCCCTCCTCCATCCCGGTTCAATATATAACAAAGAAAGGAGAGCAAAGGGCGGGACTTTAAATGAGGCACACGGGGGCAGGTACAAAAATGAGGTAGAAAACAGGTTTTATTATATTGAAAATGGTCATATATTCACATGGTTTTAAATGTACATAGCTACTATTCTTACTCTATATTTCATCAAAGTATACATTCCAACAAGGACTTATATTTACATTGCATGAACAGTTAAATAGCTAAAATCACAAGTAGAAGATATATGACACATTAAAGTGTCAAATAAACAGGTTACAAAAAAGGGAACAATGAGTAGAAATGGAACGCTCATACATAGTTATTGGTGAGGTACGCCTATGGGTAGATGTAAGCTCTACGCGTTTCGGGACTTTATAGCCACTCTTCAGGAGCAAAAACCAAGGGTAACCTAGGGATATGGAAAACAGTCGTATTTAAAGAGAGAAAAAAATACTTTGGGAGAGAATGGTGGGCAAATGTGGAGTATGTCCCCCACATAGTACACCTAACCCATCAAACTTACACATATATACTTGCGCACAGGCAGCGGGGCCCCGCAAGTCAGGTCAGCCAATGATGTCATGTCCCGGAGCTGAGGGGGCCCCCTGGGGCGGCACACCACCAACCCAGGCACCACCCCAGATGGGTCACAGAGAAAAAATATGGTGAAGATAAGTGAGATAAAGAACAAAAGATGAGTGGGGCAGTGATCCCCAGAGAGAGTGAAGAGCCTGTGAAAAATAGGTGACATATATATTAAACTAATGGCAAATGTGTAAGATAAGTGAGAATGAAGTGAAAGGAAAGGGAAAGGTAGAAACAAAGGAAAAGTGAAAAACGAACAGAGGAGGGAGAGACTGAGGTAAAAAGTGGAGGAGAAAGAGGGAAAAAGGAAGAAAGAAATACTAGGGGTGGTAAAAAGAGAATTTACCTGCTGCAAAGTGAGTAGGGGTTAGTTGCCAAGATACGTAAAAGTGTCAGGGAGGAGGTGACCAGAAAAAAGCCAGGTGGGGCTTTTTTCTCTGTGACCCATCTGGGGTGGTGCCTGGGTTGGTGGTGTGCCGCCCCAGGGGGCCCCCTCAGCTCCGGGACGTGACATCATTGGCTGACCTGACTTGCGGGGCCCCGCTGCCTGTGCGCAAGTATATATGTGTAAGTTTGATGGGTTAGGTGTACTATGTGGGGGACATACTCCACATTTACCCACCATTCTCTCCCAAAGTATTTTTTTCTCTCTTTAAATTACGACTGTTTTCCATATCCCTAGGTTACCCTTGGTTTTTGCTCCTGAAGAGTGGCTATAAAGTCCCGAAACACGTAGAGCTTACATCTACCCATAGGCGTACCTCACCAATAACTATGTATGAGCGTTCCATTTCTACTCATTGTTCCCTTTTTTGTAACCTGTTTATTTGACACTTTAATGTGTCATATATCTTCTACTTGTGTTTTTAGCTATTTAACTGTTCATGCAATGCAAATATAAGTCCTTGTTGGAATGTATACTTTGATGAAATATAGAGTAAGAATAGTAGCTATGTACATTTAAAACCATGTGAATATATGACCATTTTCAATATAATAAAACCTGTTTTCTACCTGATTTTTGTACCTGCCCCCGTGTGCCTCATTTAAAGTCCCGCCCTTTGCTCTCCTTTCTTTGTTAAATATCAAACAAAGTTCTACCAAATGTGAACTTTGTAAGTTCAAGATTTGTGTCTTTCTTGTTGGTTTTACACATGCCAGTTTTATGTTAAAAGGACATTTCTACTTTTTCTAATGCCACCCCAAAAATTGTTATACAACAAACATGTTGGTTTGTTTTAAAAACCTTGTCAAAATGCACATGTGATTGTGCAGGTATTAAAAAGATTGTTATTAATCAAGAATGTGTGGATAATTGTCTCAACTGTACAACACTTTTGGGGTGCTCTAATTGCTGTTTTCTGTGACAATGGGTGTTATTTCATAAGGGCAAATCCACTTTGCACTACAGGTGCAGTTTCAAGTGCACTTGTAGTGCAAAGTGTCTTTGCCTTTAGTAAATAACACCCAACAGTGCTTTATAAGATTACACAAAATAACGCCATTTTCACGACTCACCACATTTCTGACAGGGTCAGCTAAAAAAAACACAAGCAGTAAATGTCACCAAAGATTTTCTTATTTTTTTTTATTTCATAAAGGTTTCACACATTGGCATATTGATGCGGCCCCCCTACCCGCAAAGAACTCAAGGTATCTTGGCCGGACATCACGGGCACTCAGGGAGGGCAAGCCAGGACGGCCACTTTCAAGCGCCGTCAGGGTTGTTTCATTTATAATTCTGGCCTCAGGCCCAACTGAGCCAGCATAGTTGGTAGAATGTTGACGTAAAAAGTTATGTAGAACACAGCATGCCAGGATAATATGATTCAGTTTATACTCCGCCATATGTATGGGTGTCACAAATAGGCGGAACCGGCTAGCCATGATTCCAAATGTGTTCTCCACCACTCTTCTGGCCAGGTGGTAATTAAAAACCCTCTGGTCCGGGGTGAGGGTCCTCATCGGGAATGGCCGCATAAAATGGTCCCCCAGCGCAAATGCTTCATCCGCAACGAAGACGAATGGGAGTCCTTCCACATTGTCTTCTGGAGGTGGCAAGTCCAAGCTGCCATTCTGGAGACACCTGTAAAACTCCGTCTGGGCGATGACTCCATCATCGGACATCCGGCCATTCTTCCCCACGTCCACATACAGGAACTCGTAATTAGCTGACACCACCGCCAACATCACAATACTATTGAACCCCTTATAATTATAATAGTACGACCCCGAGTTGGGTGGTGGGACGATGTGGACATGTTTCCCATCAATTGCCCCTCCGCAGTTAGGAAAGTCCCACCGCTGGGCAAAGTGGGAGGCCACAGTCTGCCATTCCTGTGGCGTGGAAGGAAACTGTTGAGGAAAACAAAAAAAAATTTGTCTTTTTGCACATAAACATGGAAAGCAGATTAGACACAAACCTTCTTGGCCAACATCAAGATAACATTTATTAATGGGAATTTTTAAAGACCAAAGTATAAGATACACCTATCATATTCCCCCTCCCCCCCTGTCATGGGCCATTTCTAACATTATAGGGGGGGGGCTCTTGGACAGGTAACCCTCTCCACTTCATTGAGAGATGAATGCCTAAATAATGGGTATTACTTGTAACAGCCCCTCCTTAGTTACACTATTGGCAGCCCACTGACAGGTAAGAAGTGTCATAATACAAAGATATAAATGCACATTGTACACATTTGAGCACATTTGGACATTCTGCTATTACCTATCAAGATAATAATAGTATACAAAAACTTTAAACAGTACCATTTGAAAGTATACAGGCAGGCCCTTGCACTACATGCTTTGGGGAATTCATCCATAAATCTGACCACAAAAGAGATGGGTATAGTGTGTATGGGTTTGGCAAAGTCAGCAGATGATGATTGAGGATAGATAGAGAATTGGTATCAGCTGACTTAGCAGTTGGGGGGAGGGAGGGTTCCAAATGATGTGGGGACCCCCAAAAAAAGCCTCTGGCACTCTGCCTGAATTTAAAGCACAAATCACATTACAAAACATTTTATGGGGTATTTAGGGTAAAGCACTACTATGGAGCTGATAAATTACATTGTTAAGTGACTACATGAGGTGAATATAGGGCCAGGAGACCATGCTGGGGCGGTAAGTGAAGGCAAATATGTATGAAGGACAAAAAAATAATGACATAAAAATCCAGCATGCATGGGGACAAAGGGGACATTCACAGCATATTACAATCATGGTAATTAGGGAATGAGGAAAGAAATACAACATATTATCAAACATTAAATACAATAAAATGTGATATTAAAGGATAAAAATCTTACCTTAATATACTCTTCTGCAGGACCTGGATGATGGCAGAACAGGTCTCTGGGATAATGATACCCAGAGCCTGGGGGAAGATGCCCGTCGAGAACTTCAAGTCCTGCAGGCTTCTCCCCGTTGCCAAGTACCGCAGGGTGCCGACGAACCTCTGCTCCGGAGTGATGGCTTGCCTCATGCAGGTATCCTGCCTGCTGATATAGGGGGTCAGCAAAACCAACAAACGGTGAAAAACGGGGTCCGTCATCCTGAGAAAGTTCCTGAAATCATCAGGATTATTCTCACGGATCTCACGGAGCAAAGGCATATGACAGAACTGGTCACGATGAAGCAACCAATTCTTGGTCCATGAACTCCTCCCCACCCTGTTCATGGACTGGACTTGTGTCAAGGTCAGGACCCCAACACCAAGCCCCCAAACAGCACGAACTCTACGAGGAGTATGTATACGCAACATGGCTAGAAAATGGCTGGCTGCTCAGAACGAAGTAACAGAACGCACTGAAGAACAGCAAGGCCTGTGAAGAGCGACCTGAAAAACCGTAACGAACAAACAAGAACACAATGACTAATCAAAGTCACGCGTAGATTGCTGCACGCACTGAAGAGCAGATACAAACCCACAAGCACAAACTGAACAGCAGAAAACGATCTGAAAACCATGAGTCTGAAAAAGCGCGAATCGTCTCTCACCAAACTTTTACTAACACGAGATTAGCAAAAGAAGCCCAAAGGGTGCCGCGCTTAGTTCTGAACTGGCCTTTTCTAGTCTCGTCGTACGTGGTTGACGTCACCGCGTTCTTGGCGATCGGAAATTCCGACAACTTTGTGCGACCGTGTGTACGCTAAACAAGTTTGAGCCAACATCCGTCTGAAAAAATCCTAGGATTTTGATGTCGGAATGTCCGATCAATGTCCGACCGTGTGTACAGGGCATTAGACTGGGAGGGAATATTGGCATCAATGAACACTGAACAGAAATGGGAATTCTTCAAAAAGACTGAGAATGTGAACTCAGTGCAAAGTATATTCCCATGAGCAATACGTTTAAAAGGCTAAAAATAAAACCTGTGTGGCTCCCAGGCCAAAGTTAAAAACCTATAAATAATAAGAAAAGAGCTTTTAAAAATTACAAAATATGAAAAAAGGAAATCAAGGATGCAAAAATTCAAAACGGACAACAGATTGCAAGAGATAGGACAAACCCCCAAAAATTCTTCAAATATGTTAATAGTAAAAAGGTCAGGTCTGAGCTGGTAGGCCCTTTACAAAAAAATCTGGAGTGGGTGACTGAAGACAAAGAGAAGGCAAATTTATTAAATACATTCTTCAGCTCTGTGTATACAACGCAGCATAGGGGAGCTATGATGTCCATAATGGGGATGGTATTGACACATCCCCAAATGATCCACAATGGCTCAAAAGTGATATGGTCCAGAAATATCTAGACAGAATAAAGGTGCATAAAGCGCCTGGACCAGATGGCATTCACCCACAGATCCTAAAAGAATTGAGCTCTGTCATTTCAAAACCATTGTTTCTAATTTTTAGGGACTCGTTAATGACTGGAATGGTACCACTGGTTGTAGGGATGTAGGGATGTGGTGCCTATACTTAAAAAAGGGACCAAAGTCTTTAGCATGTAACTATAGACCTGTTAATTTAACTTCTATAGTCGGGACATACTGGAGAGTTTAATAAAGGACCACATAGATGAGTTCTTGCTGGAACAAAAAATATTTTAATCAACAGACAGCATGGATTCATACAGAAGTTGTCAAACAAACCTGATTTCTTTTTATGAGGAGGTAAGGAAAACCTTGGACAGAGGAGTGGCTATGAACGTGGTATACTTGGATTTTGCAAAAGCATTTGATACAGTTCCCCACACGCGGCTAATGTGCTAGGTAAAGTCTACAGGCTTGGAAAGATCCATTTGTAAATGGGATCCATTTGTAAATGGATAAAAAACTGCCTGAAAGACTGAATTCAGAGAGTAGTGGTAAATGATTCATACTCTGGTCTAAAGTCAGTGGTGTACCCCAAGGTTCAGTGTTGGGACTCTTAATTTTTAATATCTTTATAAATGATATAGGGTCTGGGATTAAAAGTACCATTTCAGTCTTTGCAGACGACACCAAGCTATGCAGTGGAATAACTTCCTTACAAGATGTCTCCAACTTACAAGCCAGCCTCAATGCACTGTTTAATTGGGAAACTATGTGGCAGATGAGGTTTAATGTTGATAAATGTAAAGTTATGCACTTGGGGGCTAAGAATATGCATGCATCATACATACTAGGGAGCGTACAACTGGGGGGGAAAATGTATAGTGTAGAAGCATCTGGGTGTTTTGGTAAATCATTCTATGCATTAGGATAAAAAACCTTCTATGTGTAGCAGCCTCCTCAGCACCCCCTAATTACTTACCCGAGCTCCATCTCTGTCCAGCGATGTCCACGAGTGTCTTAGCTGTCCGGGATCACAGCAGCGGCGCCATTGGCTCCCGTGGCTCTCAATCAAAGTCAGTGAGCCGATCAGGGTAGAGAGGGGACGGGTCCGGGTCGGGGCTCCGTGCTAACATTAATAGGTAAAGTTGACCCAGGGAAAATCGGATTGCCTCTCAGGGGATCAGAAAGGATTATTTTTCCCTGCTGGAGCAAATTGGATCATGCTTTGCTGGGGTTTTTCGCCTTCCTCTGGATCAACTGTGGGTATAGGTTTGTGTATATGGGACTGTATGATTTTTTGATTTTTTATTGAATGAACTAGATGGATTTGTGTCTTTTTTCAACCTGACTAACTATGTAATGATAAACATCACTGTTGAAATTAGCATCCACAACTGCATGGTTCATAAATGAAGTGCGGTAGGTAAGTGGTTAATAAAGCATATTTAGATTCTATTTTTACTAAAACTTGAAAGGATGTTTTACTTGTTACATCTACAGCTTTAGTTTATCGTTTTATTAAAAAGCACAAATACTTGACCTCCCTATGAGTATACCCATTATTTTATGAATATACTAACTTCCAAACTCTCCCATTATGCAGACTATGCCTACAAAAAATGTCAATACATTTCAATCACATCTATTTTACTTGCTCTAAATTTCCTTTCAATAGATTTACATTTAGAGAATTTGGCCCTCTTCCAGTATTACAGTTTCTATATTCAGATCCTCTTATGTCATTAAAATATCCTGAAATCCTTATGTTTTGTACTCACAATATGTTTTGAAAATGTTTGAAAATATTTTTTTATGTACAATGCAGGGGAATAGCAATGGGGGCTAAGATAACACCTAAAGGCTCGTACACGCTTAGATTTTCGGAACGTCTGTTTTTTGTGGCATGCTAATCTCATGTCGAAAGTGAAGATACAATACGAAAATTTTCATATGACAGAATATAACGTCAGAAGTGACATAATGTGTTGAATAGTTTTGTATGTATTCTTTAGTTTCTGAGCAAGCGTAGACTTGCTCTTATGATTTTTTTCGTACGAAAACCGTACTAATGAAACGAAAATCAGACGTTGACTTCACATCAGACAAAAATGGTATAGTTTGCACATCCAGCTTTTGTCTGATGAAAAAGCGAAATCGGCTGTTGAAAGCACCGTACTAACGATCTGAAAATTGGCAGACAGCTCGTTGTTCGTATTTTTCTATCTGTGTGTACAGGCCTTAAGTGTGCCAGTCTAGCTAGAGGCATGCACCTAGTAATATACTGGAGATGTATTAATGACTTCATGATTATCTGCAAACACAGGACAACTACAATATCATTTGTCAAGCATTTAAGCTCAAATTACGCGAGTATCTTTTTTTTTTTTTTTTTTTTTTACTTTTTGCATCTCTATTAAGATTCAAAAAATATTTGCATTATATCTTTTCAGACATTGCCACTGGCAAAACTAAAAAGGTACAGTGCATTTTCTAGTTATATCTATGGATTTTAGAAAAACAGATATTCTATATTAACATTTTTGCCATATTATGAGAAACTGTTCCTCTATTCTGACTTTGAGGAGCAATCTTTGATATTTGCTAAACTACAAGGAATGCACTTCTCCTATGCAAAGACTCTAATCTGAACTAATAATAAAGAAAGGCAAGAATTAATTACAAAAATAAGAGTGACTTTGGTGTTAATGCAATCGCAGTACAGAAGTATAAATGCAAATAGTGTGCAATATAAAAAAGGCTTACCTGTAGGCGAAATTAATATTTCCTAAATGTGCACCGTTTAGGACATATTCATACTGCATGTAGCCAGTGACATCACTGGCGCATGTGCTCCAAAGGTCCAGCATATCTTGCCAGAACTTCAGCGCTTTTTCCAGAACCAAGGGCATGCATGGGAGTAACGTCATCACAGTTTCGGCCACACAGCCGGAGCGCACAAACCCGAAAGAAAGACCGGGAAAAGATGTCAGCCCTCTCGGCGGTGGCCGAGCGCCACAGGAAGACTTCGTTCTAAGGTAAGTATTCCATAATGTGCTAGTATGCAATGCATACTAGCACATTATACAATTGCCTTACAGGTTTTTTTGTTTTTTTACCAGCCACGGTTTACAACCGCTTTAAAGTAATTGTATATTTCTCTCTTTTTTTAAAATAACATATACCTACCTGTTCTGTGCAATGGTTTTTCTCACAGCAGCCCCGATCTGCCTCCAAAACCAATTTGGTTTTCTTGCAGGCTATCTGGTAAGTGTGCTGGGAATTTTTCTGTTGTTTCTAATGAGCTTATTAGTCTGCCGTTCCTCCTTCAGTGTCCAATCGCAGACTGGGGGCAGGGACAAAACCCTGTTATATTACCTAACTGCAGTAGTAATGAAAAATAATTTTACCAGGCTGTGTGTGCTGTCTGGTTGGACTGTGTGTAAATCAGGAATGAATATAAAACATATCTTGTATGTGTATTCTATCTGTGTATTTAGCTGTATGCCTGGAGTTCTGCTTTAACCCCTTGAAGCCTAAACCTTTCTGACACTTGTTGCTTAACAAGTTAAAAATCAGTATTTTTTGCTATAAAATTACTTCGAACCCCCAAGCATTATATATATATATATATATATATATATATATATATATATATATATATATTAGTAGAGACCCTAGAGAATAAAATGGTGGTCATTGCAATATTTTATGTCACACTGTATTTGCACAGCGTTCTTTCACATCAACTTCAGGGATATTTTCCTATATATAGTCTATATAAAGTCTCCTTGACACACCTCCTGCACTTCACTTAGCAATGGTCCTTTGCAGGCAGGAACTTGAAGAACCTTGTTGTGTAGCAGAATACAGTAATCAGCTTGTACATTCCCTCCTGTGGCTAATTATCCCAGCACCTCTTCAGGCACTACCAACCCACCTGGCTGCAGCTGCCCCTTTCACTAGCCCTCCAGGCTAGCATTCCTCCACAGTCCTTTAGGATTGACTTTCACCAGCTGACCGGGCTACCTCTCAGGTGATCTCCCAGGGAAGGGATAAAGACTTAAGCATACTGCTACCTTCAGGGAGAACTGACTACCTGTAGTAGTCTCCCCCCTTGTAGATCCCCAGTAGTGCTGCTCTACTCACACTGTCCTCTCTTGCTCCCGTGCCTCCAGGAAGGGCTTCCTCCATGTGTTGTGACAGCATCCTTCCAGCACCTGTGCCCCGGCCCAGGGTCACCACACCCTCAGACTAGGGGGAACTTCGAAGGGCCACCAACAGCCGTCTCAGCACTAAATCTCCATCTTTCACTTGACTGCCCCTGCTGGCATGGCTCATGCCTATTTATGAGGTAAGCCTTGCCCCCTGCCAGCCCTTTAATGGGGACTGGCCGAGGCCCTCATAAATATTCATAAATATTCCAGGCAGCCACTCCTAACCTCTGCCCACTAGCTCTAGAAGCTTCTAAAACCTTTCAGACCAGGGGGAGGCACCAGAGGAGTTGTCAGGATGAGTCATCCAGCCCTGACTCACTGAACCCTGACCCAGAGTCACAGCTCAGGCTTAGCCCTAAGCTAACTCAATTTACCTATACTAAGAAAACCTACACTACAAAAACCTATCCTATATCTAGCACACACAAGAGGGTGCTACACATTGATTGATTGGGTATTCTTTGTAAAGTGAAGCTTCACCTCATATACTAAGCGCTGAAACAACTTGAAAATTGCACAGTCTATTTGCCTTAAAGAAGAACTATAGGCAAAACATTTTTCTCATTTTAGAGTAAGGGGGGGTTATAACCCTTGTCATTAAAAAAAAAAAAAATGCCATCTGTGTTCTCATTGGAAGATGTTTTTTTGACTTTCACTTTTAAAGATAATGGTAAACAGGACAAACAGAGAGGGTGAATCACCCTAATGAGGGCAAAGACAACATTAAAAACCTGACAGGTGTTCTAATCCACTTCCACTCCAAAACAAAACAAAAGTTTGTCCTTTAGTTATACTTTAAAACTAGGTTCACACTGGTACATGGAAAGCACTGCATGTGATTCGCACAGGAACCACACCGCATTCCTGTGTGCATCACATGTGATGTCTATGCGGTGCGATTTCAGCCATACATGTATGGTTGAAATTGCATTGCATTCTCACCAAAATAGTATAGGACACCAATGTGATGCAATACTGGCAATCACACTGCATTTTGCAATCTGTTTCTGGGTGTCATTAAGATAAAATTGACACCCGCAGCAGATCGCATGGACGTTGTGCGATTGCTTTGGAATACGATGTGATGCGGGGAAACACAGGGAATCTTGTGGGTTTCCCACATCGCATGAGTGTGAACCAAGGCTTAGTAGATCAACCCCAATGATTTTCATATATTCATATTTAGGTTTCCATGCATGACTGTTGAGAGAGCTGATCCAAAAATCAGAGACTACTCAAAATTGGCTATTATATTTTTACAATCCTTAAATACCGCATACCTGGACCATTACTTAATTATCGCATGAATTTCGTTATTTATTTCTTTTTATGAATTGACTTTAACACCTTTTCATGAGGTATTTACCGAGCGGTTTTCAGTAAATACCTCCTAACGGCATAGTGAATTAACAGTTTCAGGATTGCATGTGATATTTAGGGAAAATGTGTCCGGTCACCTAAATACTGTATGCAATATGCTTTAGTGAATGGAGCCCAATATACTCCTGTTACTGGCTTCTTTGCGCTTTCTGCTCACATCATTTTGCACCTACCCACAAGTATACTGAATCCCCTAGAATAATTAGTGTAGGTAGAATGGTAGTGTTGGACAACCAAGGCTTTTTCAGACTTTACTACCCACCAAATGTGTCTCTTGGAGTATGCAGATATGGAGATGATAGGTCTTAAGAAATTGAAAAATCAAGAAGCGCTTAATTGAGGCACTTAAGGCTCTTGTATTCTAAGAGACTATATTATAAACTGACATCTGTTCTGTTGGGAAAAGTAATATTTATGCCATAGTTAACCTGGGACCATACTTGGATGGTTGCATAGACAATAGCAAATAACGTATATGACAGAGACAACAAATATACCTTGAAATGCACAGTAAAGAACAAGGCCAGCTGCACTTAAAGGGGTTGTAAACCCTCAATGTTTTTCACCTTAAAGCATTCTATGCATTAGGTTAAAAACCTTTTGTAGTGCAGCAGCCCCCCAAAGCCTCCTTTTTACTAACCTGAACCTGATCGTTCCAGAGACGGGGACGAGCAGAGCAGCTCCAGCCACTGTCTCGGGGTCCTCATTGACTGGATTGATAGCAGCAGGAGCATTGGCTTCCACTGTTGTCAAAACCAGTGACATGGGAGCCAGGGGGGCGGGGCCAAGTCCTGCTGTCTGTGTCAATGGACGCAGCAGCAGGACTCGGGAGTACACCCACACGAGTGCTCCCAGGGAATGCAGGTCTCCGTGGGGGTACTCAAGAAGAGGAGGAGCCAGGAGCACCGCTGGGGGACCCCAGAAGAGGAGGATTAGGGCCCCTCTGTGCAAAACCCGTGCACAGAGGAGGTAAGTTTGACATGTTTGTTATTTAAAAATAAAAAACCTTTACAACCCCTTTAAAATCAATAGGTAGGTAAGATAAGAAAATTAAAGGATGCAAGCTCGCTCCTAATTTGTGTTCAGACAAAAAACAGTGCTGTAGTGCCCCCCCTGACCTCCAGAGGCGTGGAGGTGACCCCCAGAGACAGGGAGGGTTGACATTTCACTTTGGGGTGCAGGTTGCTAGGCATAGTGGGTGGTGTACAAAGTAGAAAAGATGGGTGCAAGTCACTTTTATGCTGAACAAAGCTGAATTTATTGCTTACAAACAATTTAGGGAGAGAGGGGCAGGGCACCCTTAGTCAAATAAAGCAGCAGACTAGGAGACTGGCAGACTCCTTAGACAAAAAGTAGAAAGGTAGACAGCAGTACAGAAAAAGACCCTTTAACCGGTTGACGACCAGGCCACAGCTAAATGATTGCTACAGCGTGGTCAGATAACTTTGGAAGGCCGTCATATGACGTCCTCCCAGAATCACGCTCCTGTGCGCCCCCAGGGGTGCGCACCCGGGAATGTCCGTGACCGTTGGGTCATCCGGACCCCGTGCGCCATGGAACGGGGTAAAGGGCCAATGACAGCAGCCCTTTACCACGTGATTGCCCCGTCCAATGACGGAGCGATCAGTTGTCAACAGGCCAGAGCATGACCAGTTCATGACCAGTTCAGCCACTCCCCTCTGCTCGCACCAATCGGTACAGTGTGTGAGGAGAGGAAGGAGCTGGTGCAGCAACGCTGTGGGCTGAATCAGAAGTGCCCACAGTGCTGATCTCTGCCCATTCCTGCCCATCCATGCTCCATCCATGGCTCATCCATGCTCCATTCATGCCCAGCCATGCTCATCCATGCCCCCAGCCAAGCTCATCCGTGCCCAGCCATGCTCATCTATGTCAAACCATGCTCATCCATGCTCATCTATGCCCAGCCATGCTCATCCATGCCCAGCCATGCTCATCAATGCCCAGCCACGCTCATCAATACCCAGCCATCCATGCCCAGCCATGCTCATCCATGCCCATCCATGCTCATCAATGCCCAGCCACGCTCATCCATGTCCAGCCTATCCATGCTCATCCATGCCTATTCATGCTCATCCATGCCTCATCCATCCCATCCATGCCCAGCCATGTTCATCCATGCCCAGCCATGCCCAGCCATGTTCATCCATGGCACATTCATGCCTTATTCATGGCTCATTCATGCTAATCCATGCCACATCTGTGCTCATCTGTGCCTCATCCATGCCACATCAGTGCTGATACATGCCACATCAGTGATCATCCGTGTAACATCAGTGATCTTCCGTGCAACATCCATGCCACATCAGTGATCATCAATGCCACTACAGTGCCCATCAGTGTCTCACAAAAGTGTTATAGGTAGTCAAATTAGATGTGTAATTTATGCTCCTAGAACACCTGTATAAAAGTCTCACACATGTGGTATCGCCATACTCATGAGGAGTAGCAGAAAGTATTTTGGGGTGTAATTTTTGCTATGCACATGCTAGGAATTTGAAATATCTTATACATGCACAACTTTGTGTAAAAAAAAATGCATTTTCATTTTCTCTCCACATTTTCCAAAAACTTGTGGAAAAAACTGACGTGTTCAATAGACTCATTATGCCTCATAGAATATACATTGGGGTGTTTGCTTTACAAAATGGGGTCATTTTTTGGTCGTTTCCCTTGTCCTGGTGCTCCAGTGCCTTCAAAGGTGTGAGAGGTAGTCAAGAAATTAAATGTGTAAATTATGTCTCTAGAACACCTGTCCCTTGCATGTTGGGCCTCTGTAGGTGGCTAGGCTGTGTAAAAGTCTCTCACATGTGGTATCGTCATATTCAGGAGGAGTAGTAGAATGTATTTTTGGGTGTAATTTGTGGTATGCATATGCTGTGTGTGAGAAATAACTTGTTATGGCAATTTTGTTAAAAAAAAAAACAAACAAATCTTTATTTTGCAAAGAATTGTGGGAAAAAATGACAACTTCAAAAAACTTACCATGCCTCATACTAAATACCTTGGAATGTCTACTTTCCAAAAAGGGGTCATTTGGGGGGCATTTGTACTTTTCCTGGCTTGTTAATGTCTCAAGAAATGTTATAGGCCATCAGTACATCAGGTGTGATCAGGTGTGATCAAATTTCAGAGATTGGCACCATAGTTTGTGGACACTATAAATTTCACAAAGACCAAATAATACACACAGCAGACTCCATCTTGCAGAGCCTCGAAAACATGGCTAGGCCCCAGGCTTCAGGCCTACCCAGTAGCAGCTGTTTCCGACACATCCACACCAGACCAAGGTCTGGGTGGAAGGACCCTGATCACTTGACTGTCCTAAATATTTATACTTTTTCCCAACATGCTCAGCGGCCAGAGAAACTCCTACTGATTGGCTCAGAAAAGTATGCATATTCTAGCTTCACTGTAACTCATCATAGTACTAGTGCCAAAGGTAAAAGTGCTACCTACTAACAAAAGGGAGGAACCACAGCTAAACCAGTCTTAGAAGAAAACCCAAATGTTCAAAGACTACAAATCAGCTAAGTTAACTACAACCCAGCAAAGCTAAATTTACTGGTAGTCCCTGTTTAAGACAAGGGTGCTACAGTGCTGCAAAAAAAGCATAACGTTCCCAGAATTCAGAGGCAGAGTAAATCGAGTTGCAGTCTGCAGAGCAGAAATTTAGAAACAAAAAGAAACCCGCATTACTTGCGTGTAGTTTCCAACCAGGTCACAGCATCCTCAGGGGAAGTGAAGAACCTGACCAATTCACTGTCCTGCACTAGCGCAGGTAATAGCATGCTGTACTCGATCCCCTTCTCTCTCAGCTTAGCTCTGAGGGCATCAAATTACTAATGTTGTATTGAGTTTTAACTGAATAATCGGGAAAGATGAGCATCCTGGTGCTGCCATAAAGGAGGTCACCTTGGGCACCAGCAGCATGGAGGCACAGAGGACTAAGTCTCTGTCCTTGAACTGTAGAAGGTAGAAGATAAATGTACAGAGTGGCATTCCAGGGGGACCCCTAGCAGTAGGTATGCGATGAACACGTTCCACTGTAAAGAATGGTAAGAACTTGGCATTTGGGAGAAGCTGGGTAAGTAGGTTTTCAGTAAAGGTGGTGGGGTTCGAGCCCTCCGCTCCCTCTGAGAGACCCAAGATGTGCAGGTTATTCCGTCAGTTCCTATTTCCCACATCTTCTGCTCGAAATTCCAAATAGCACACTTCAATTTTTAGAGTATGGAGATCTGCATTATGGTCTTTCTGGCAGTCTGTCCCTGAAGAGAAACGTTGTTCCACCTCAGTAACACATTCTCTAAAGGAGTCCAGGTCTCCTAATGAGCCCAATATCAGACTGCAAATGATCCATCTTCAAAGTAAGAGCTGTCTGACAAGCAGTAATGGCATTTGTGACAGAGAAATCAGCAGTTGTGTCTCAGTCAGTGTAGCCATATCAGAAGAGTTAGCGGCTGCAGCCTGTACTCCCACAAAGCCAGTCTATTACTGGGAGCTGTGGTAAGGCAGCATGGCGGCACACTTCTCTTTCAGATCATGACCAGTTAGCAGAGCAGGCTTAGAGGATGGAATACTTCTGTGCTGAGTAAGAACCTGTCTCGAGGAAGAGGAGGATAACTAGACTGGACAATGAAGCTCCTGTATCAGACGTCTGCTCCCAGCGCGATCATTGACACGTTGCATTTAAAGGAAAATATATTTAAAGCTGGAAGCCAAACAGTGACTGCAGCCCACTGCAAGGGTATTCAGACAGCTGGGGTGCTGCATATTTTAAATACAATTTGCAGCTGCCTGAATACTATAAGCAGCAGTGAAGATTCCCCCATCCATGTTGTTTAGTGTGGATGGGGCAATCGATTTTTCAGAAAAATATTAAAGTGTATGGTTAGTTTTAGAAAGCTGTCATTAGAACAAGTGTTCCCATTGTAAAAGGCCCCTTCTATTTTTGTTATGGTTGATTTCCCATTACTTTTACTCCTGAGATAAATAAAGAAAGAATAGATCTCCCTAGCCGGGACACAGACAGAAATAAAGAACTGACTGGGATTCTAACCCCTCACTATTCTCTCCAAACTGCATTGAGAAGATATGTGTAGATATGCATCACAGCTAACAGTATGCAGGCATTATAACATAGCAACTACACAATATACTCACTGCATTGTTAAACTGGTGTTACACTTACTTCTAGAATACAGCAGTGTTTCATATGACCAGCTTTCTTCTAGATGTTTGTTTTTCGTTCAGCAATGCAATCTATGAGAAATATTGGACAAGTTAACTGCTAGAAGCTGAATACATAGTTAATAAAACACAAAAATAGACCAGGGAACACTGGGGAAACAGCTTGTAAACAAAGTCTTCCTCATCTAAAGGAGGAATAGCATTAAGCTGCATGATTTCAGTACACATGGGGTTATTTAGCCTCTAACTAAATTAAATTCTCTTTGTAATTTACAAATGCTGTCATTTTTGCCTTCATTCACTGTCATCCTGGCTCTAATTGACAGCGTCACAAAGTCAGTATGGAGAGGGGCATGTTTTGAGGCCTGTGTCTTTTCAAGCAGCCTTTCCATCAAGAGCAGTGCTGGGCTCCTTTTGTGTCTTTGTGTGTAGACACAAGATCACATGTAACTTGGGATGTATTACCATCTTCATTGTAGCTCAGAGACAATGCAGAGTTCGTATGACTTTACATATCTGCTCACTTCAACAAAAACTGACAATGTCAGAGATAAGAGAGTCATAATATGTTTCATTTTCTGTGCTATTTATTTATGCATTTCTATGATCTTAGAGACTTTAGATCATAAAGCAGAAAATATCATTTCCTCCTCACAAACAAGGGTGTGAATATACAATTCTGTTTTCTTAGATTTTCAGAAATACTTATTTTCACTGTCTACGTCTTTAAACATATTTCCAGGAATCTCAGCTTGAGGGCTTTCCATGCACAATGCCTAGATGTATGTACACAAAATACTCTATCTTTTGTCTGTAATATTCTTTGGTATTTTAATTATTAAAGATAAGTATTTGAATTATAAATATTCTAGTTATGCTGGAATAGGCAAAGCAGGCCCGTGCCCTGAGGCAAAAGTCTTCCATTATCCATAATACTTCTGCCGCCTGCCGGCATTCGGTTTCTTTATAATTTTTTTTTTTTTTGTTAAAAAAGTGCATAACAAAAATAGCCTCTCAAACCACAGAGATCTCTTCTCAATATGTATAGAGGCCTTGAAGTAAGAATATGCCACCGCAGTGTCCCTAACTGTCTAGTTCTCCCATTGAAACGTGGATGTTTGTCACACATCACAGCTGAGAGGAACCTTTATAGTGGATCATTAATATTGTCAGAATGGTGATGGCAGGGGTGATAGTGAAGATTCAACAACAGCCTTCTGTGAATATACAAATAAGTGAATTGTTATCTCCCCCACCTTGGCACAGATCAGCAAAGAGACAGGAGTGCTGAAACGACATGACAGGTTCTTTTCGGCTGCCCCATTAAACAGGGACATACAATAGGTGTGCATCAGAAAGGGATGCGGCAAACAAGTGTGAGCGTTGCTGTAATGTGCGAGAACACCTTAGGGCTTTGTGACCCAACAAGGGTGTGTGTGCACAGCTAAGTTTCATTCACTAATCCAGATTCCCTTTATACAAAGCTTGGCTATCTATGAGTGACAGAGTATGCACAGCAAGACCGTTAATAGAAAGGTCTAATCACAAGATTTCTTATATGTCATACATTCATTACTGTTGCTAATTAAAAATAGATAATCACAACACTGAGCCTTTCATCTGCCACACTGAGATACATTATAATCCATATAAAGGAAAGTATTTGTTTTCTGGCTTTACTTAACAAAAGTCAGTTGATTCCTGCATCCTGGAAAATATAAATATATTGTCTGTGGCTACAAGAATTGTTTTTTTGTAGTTAATGGCATAAAGGTGGTATGATGCAAACAGGGAGTTCATTTATAAAAAAAAGTGGTGGGCTCCAGGTATATTTGCATGCCTGGGTTGGACACAAGGTGGTAGTGAACAAGGGCCGTAAGGCTGAAATACATTTACATCTACTGTCTAACTGTGTCTTTTATGGAAAATCAATACATTTTGAAGATTTTAAAGAGCAAGCAAGGGGTTACGGACCATCTTTTCTCTTGTTGAACACAAAGGCTGCTTGCCACCATGCGCAATCTTCATTTATGTCAGTTAAAAAGTGAATCTGTGGTGGGTGAAGAGGGTAAATGTTGTTGTATGCAATTTTAGGATCCTTACTCACGGTGTGTCAAATGTGTGGCAAATGTAAGCAGCACCAAGCAAGCAGGATTGAGTGCTATAGGCATCAATAGCAAATCACAGACAAAATCAGGGATTCACTATTTATGCCAAAAATGTTGTGTTAATGTGCATTGTGCTAAGGAAGCCCATTCATTTGATTGAGCTGTCAACGCACCAAAGTGGATCAAAAATCGGACACGCGCCATTTTTTCTGATGCAGTGCATGCTGCACATCAACCTACAGTAGTGTGCTACTGTGCATTGGGGTGTGCTGCAAAGCATGTGCATTAAAGGCACACTTATATTGTATGTACCTGAAATAAAGGGGTCAGGAGCCTGGTCCCCAGCCAGGTCTCACCAAGAGAAAGAAGGGGCAAATGGACTTGGTACAATACAATAAGGGTAGATTCACATATATGAACAATTGTATAAAATGGTACAAAAGTTTATTAGTACATAACATATAACAGAAAAATCAATTGCAAATTAAAAACATATGTAGCACTGGTAGATTTCTAATCTACCGCTTGTAGGTAAATTTAATGGATCATCTGTGCTATACATTGTTCAGGTTTAATCTTAGGTTAGTTTAGCCTCTGTTCCAGCTTAGCTGTGTTGCGTGCAGTTCCACATTGCGCCTGTGGGTGTCGTTGTCATCATGGGTCAATGTTGGAAAGCAACAAGCTGAAGTGTATGAATGCTCTTCTGTCCCGGAGATAACTTGGCGGAGGTGGTCCTCCGAGTTGCATTCTGGGAGAGGGTATTTATGGGGCAGGCGCCATGTTTCGGGGACCTTTTTGCCCCGTGGCCCTCCTGGCCTAGAGGTATGTGTCAGTGAGTGCCATCTCGTAGCCCTCCGGCTTGGAGGGTTACACCGCTGCTGCCGGGCGGGTAGGCCCAGAAGTCTGTCTGGGGCCTGCTACTGCTAGGATGGTCCTGTGCTGTCTGTCCTGCGGGAAGAAGCCGGACAATTGAGAAGAATCAAGGGGAGGACCCGTCTTGGAAGGAGCGCTGGTCTGGAGAGGGGCCTGGTGACTCAATTGGAGGACGCATCCTAAATTACCCTGCTGCACAAGTACTGCCGGGTCGGCTTAAAGGTTCTGGTACTGTGTTTGCTGTTCATTGAAAACTACTACATCCTGTGGCAGAGGATCGTATGAGTTTGTCCCACCAAAGTCTGTGGTAGAGGACTTTTTGTTCGTGCTGCGTTCCGGCTGCTAGGTCAGTGAGAGAAACCTATCTGGGCGGGCAAAGATTTAATCCTAAACCGAGGATACATTCATCCTAAAGATTTAAATTCCTTAACGCTACGCCAAGAAAAGGTATTTGAACACCACTGCAACTCTCCTTCTACCTCTTTCCTGCTACTTCTTCCAGTTATCCCCATTAAAGCATTGAAAAAGTACTTAAGTGACTGGTGCCTCCATTGCCTCGCAGTAAGCTCAACGGAGACCCCTAGATCCGATGTTGGTGAAATTACAGGTAACAAGGTGACGGTAACAGCCCGCATTAGATCAGCAGCTCCACCGTGACTTAGTGCTACACATAGGTAACAGTCCATGTGTACCACCAATATAATGCTCCCCAAACGGGGAAGATCACAGTGGGATAGTTGATCACGGATAGCATCTCAACTAGTTTTGCAGGCTTTAGCTGCTTCATCAGGAAAATATCTCTAATTTGACTAGCACATAATCAATGACAATGTAATTAATCACATACAGGAAAAATAGCAATGTTTGAAACAATGTATCAATCAAGCAACATGCTGATGTTATATAGGGGCAGATGCAGGACTGCTTACCCACATCCCGGCACACACAAGGCACAGAGCGTCATCACCAGTAAAAAGGGTCGCCCGTGACGACTGGGGGAGACTAACACGTCAATAGGCTGGAGTTTGGATAGAAGAGATCCACAGCTCAGGTGGGAGAATCTGTCCACAGAACAACCATTAGTTGTGCACTCCACAAATCTGGCCTTTATGGAAGAGTAGCAAGAAGAAAGCCATTGTTGAAAGAAAGCCATCAGAAGTCCCGTTTTCAGTTTGCGAGAAGCCATGTGGGGTAGACATGCGCACTGCCGAAAAATTTGTTAGTTTTCATGTCATTCGTTTTTTGTTTTTTTCGGGTCATTCGTTATGATCGAAATGTGTTATTTCGAATAATCTCGGAACTTCAGAAAAATTAGAATTCGTTATGTTCCATTCATTTACATGCAGTATTCATGAATTCAAAAATTCGTAAATTCAAATAATAACTAACTATTAGATTATAGGTATTGGAATCTCCTTTCAAATTTGGCTGTTTATGAACGTAACGAATACGAATTTATTCGAAGTTACAAATGATCGGAATTAACGAATGCCGCATCTCAATGAATGGAATGTAACAAATTAATAATAATAATAAAAAGTTATTATTATTATTATTTATTAGTATTAATTTGTTACGTTCCATTCGTTAGATGCGGCATTCTTTATTTCGAATAATCTGTAACTTCAGATAAACTTCGGATAAATTCGTATTCGTTAAGTTCACTAACAGCCAAATTTGAAAGGAAATTCCAATACCAATAATTTAATAGTTAGTAATAGTTATTATTATTAGTTAGTTAGTAATTATTTTGGATTTTCGAATGTTCAGGTTTTACAATTTTCTTTCTGTTAGAGTCTGCAAAAGACTTGAGACTAGGGCAGAGGTTCACCTTTCAGCAGGACAACGACCCTAAACATACAGCCAAAGCTACAATGGAATGGTTTAGATCAAAGCATATTCATGTGTTAGAATGGCCCAGTCAAAGTCCAGACCTAAATCCAATTGAGAATCTGTGGCAAGACTTGAAAATTGCTGTTCTTAGATGCTTTCCATCCAATCTGACAGTGTTTGAGCTATTTTGCAAAGAAAAATGAGCAAAAATGTCACTCTAGATGTTAAAAGTCGGAGGAGACATCCCTAAAAAGACTTGCAGTTGTAATTGCAGTGAAAGGTGGTTTTACAAAGTATTGACTCGGGGGGGGGGGGGCTGAATACAAATGCACACCAAACTTTTCAGATATTAATTTGTAAAAATATTTTGAAAACCATTTATCATTTTCCTTACACTTCACGATTATGTGCCAGTTTGTGTTGGTCTATCACATAAAACCTCAGTAAAATACATTTACATTTTTGGTTGTAACATGAAAAAATTTGGAAATTTTCTAGGGGTATGAATACTTTTTTAGGGCACTGTATTCTCCCTTAGATATAGATATCTAGGTGGTGACTCTAGCATTGGAAGGAAACAATTTAATCTAAGGTTTCTAAAGAAGACACACAGCCACATAATAAAGTTATACAAGAAGTGGTTCAATCTTAAACTGCGTAAGGGGTTCTTTACTGTTAGAGCAGTAAGGAGGTGAACTGACTTCCACAGTTGGTGGTGTCAGCGACGAGTTCAAATAAATTAACCACTTCCCGCCCACCATATTACAAAATGATGTGCGCAAAGTGGTTTAATTATCCTGACCAGATGTCATGATGTCGGTCAGGATGCGCCGCTATTGCGCGCCCCCGGGGGCGCGCACAGCGGCGATCGAGGATAAAGCTTGTCCCTCGGACACAGTGGATTCCCCAATCAGGGTAAACAGCCAATGAAATTCAATTGGAATGCTTTCCAATCACAGCCGGTCACAAGTATAAACATTGTGGTGGTTTCCAGGGATTTCTCCTCACACACCGATCGTGAGTGTTACAATTTAGTTTGTAATTACTGTCTGCACAACACGCCCCCCCCCCAATAAAGAGAGCCTGTCATACAGAACATCTGGATCTGTAACAGCCCATCTATCACAGCCCATCTGTCACACAGGCCGCCACCAGTACGGTCATCGGTACCGCCATCAGTACCATCTGCATCTGTAACAGCCCATCTGTCACACAGGCCACCACCAGTACTGTCATCAGTAGCATCTGAATCTGTCACAGCCCATCTGTCACACAGACCGCCATCAGTACTGCCATCGGTACCATTTGAATCTGTCACAGTCCATCGGTCACAGCCCATCTGTCACACAGGCTGCCACCAGTACCACCATCGCCACACAGGCCCGTCATCAGTACTGCCATCAGTACTGTCGCACAGTCCCGCCATAAGTACCATCACACAGGCCATCAGTAACCTGTCAGTTCCGTCACACAGGCCCGCCATCAGTGAGCTGTCAGTAGCACCACCAGTTCTGTCACACAGGCCCACCAAAAGTGCCGCCATCATGTCTCAAAGAGTTTATACAGCCGAGGAGGCATATAACATCCTCACCATGTCGGATGATGAGAGCAGCGGGGAGCTCCCATCATCCCATTCTGGTTTGGAATACGAGCCAGTAGAGGGTAGTGGATCAGAGTCCGAGTCAGAGGAGGAAACTCTCCCTCCTAAAAGAATAAGGAGATCAGGACCAAGATCAGAAGACCTGCCTACCACCAGCAGCGCCAGAACCCAGGAAGAGGAGCCCAGTACCAGTACTGGAAGTACATGCCCATCCCAAAGAATCCAGGCCCAGTCCCACCTTCCCGATGCCCTGGCAAACCCCTTATGGTTGCCTGCCAACTCAGAATCCGCTATAATACCCCCTTTCACCTCACAGACAGGTGTGCAGCCCAACACTTCAAAATTTTCACAATTGGACTATTTTTATATGTTTTTCCCCGAAGATTTGTTGCAGTACATGGTGGACCAAACAAATCTCTACACAGAGCAATTTATTGCTGCCAACCCCAATTTGTCCTACACCTGTATGTTACATTGGTGACGTCTCACACTAGACAAATTCAAATTGTTTTTGGGCCTTACATTCAATATGGGGCTTACAAAGAAAAACAAACTACATGCCTACTGGTCCACCAACCCCATCCACCACATGCCCATGTATTCTGCTGTCAAGTCCAGGACAAGCTATGATATGATTATGCGTTTTCTACATTTCAATGATAATTCGCAGTGCCCTCCCCAAGATCATCCCAACCACAATAAATTGTATAAGATTCGCCCCCTAACAAATTTGTTTACCAAATGATTTTCTGAAGTGTTTATCCCCAACCAAAATATTTGTGTAGACTATTCTCTTATCCACTTTACTGGCCGGCTGCAGTTCAAGCAGTATATCCCAAGTAAAAGAGCCAGGTATGGGTTGAAATTGAACAAATTGTGTGATCGAGCCACTGGATATGTGTACACCTTCCGGATTTATGAAGGCTAAGACCCCCAGCTCCAGCCCCGTGAGTGCCCCACATATATAGGAACCAGTGGTAAAATTGTCTGGGACAATAAAAAAGGATACCACTTATATGTAGACAATTACTACAGCAGCTTGCTCCTTTTCCATCACCTGTATTGTAAGTAAACCCTGGCCTGCAGTACCTTCCGAAAAAATAGGAAGGGCTTCCCACAGAGTTTACTATCACAACAGCTACAAAATGGTGAATCCGCATTCATGAGATATGAGGAGGTGTTGGCCATGAAGTGGCGGGACAAGAAATGACTACCAGCCACAATGACACCTTGGTGGATAGTCAGAGAAGATGTGGCCCCGTAGTAAAGCCTGAATGGGTCCATGACTACAATCTGTATAAGTGTGGGGGGGGGGGATTTAAATGATCAGATGCTACAACCACTTGGACTGATCTTTTGCCCTTCTACTTCAGTACACAGGGGTCTCACATATCTAAGGGGCTTTAGAATAGCGTTCTGAGTAGAGAAAATCAGTTTTTGGTTTTCTCTGCTCCCAAAACAGGGTCTGGTTGACTGGAGGCTTCAAAGAGATTTGAGTGGGAGAAGCCTCTACCCCTGTCCCCCTGGCCCTAAGCTTGATGGTCCCTGCTGCTGTCTGGACCAATACTTTGGCTGTGCTGACCATATCACTAGCTGCAATGACCCAGGACTTTATGAACTATGTTTCTTCCTGCTGCCTGGACCAATACTTTGGCTGTGTTGACCATATCTCTGCCTGCTACATCTACTGACTATGCACAGTATTTCTGCATGGACATCTCTGCCTGCTACCTGGACCAATGCTTTGGCTGTGCTGACAGTATCTCTGCCTGTACTAACTATGGACAATATTCCTGCCTGCTGCCTGGACGATTGCTTTTGCTGTCACTGACCACATCCCTGCCTTCTGCCTGGACCATGCTCTCCTCTGTGGACCACTACACTACTAAAACCACAGATAATCTTTTGTTATTTGGTATGTACATGCTATGTGTTAGAAATATGCAGGGCCTTCAAAAATGTGATCGGTAGTCAGGAAATTATATGTGTAATTTATGCTCCTAGAACGCCTGGAGGTGCTAATTGGATGTTGGGCCTCTGTATATGGCCAGGGTGTGTAAAAGTCTCACACATGTGGTATCGCTATACTCAGGAGTAGCAGAATGTATTTTAGGGTGTAATTTTTGCTATGTACATCAGTGGTGTATTTAGGTTTTTGTGCTGCCCTAGGCCTGACTAAACTTGTGCACCCCCTAATTTAAATATGGTACACCCCTTCCTGTCAAGGCCACACCCCTTCCTGCTTAAGACCCACTCTGCCATCTGTAAATCACAACCCTTCCTCTTTAGGGCCCACCTTTTCCTCCTAAAGCTCACCCTCCAGTCTGTTGCAAGGCAAACTCTGCATGAAGCACAGGTAAATGCAGGACAGAAGGAGGTCAAGTACATTCTGTCAGTGGATTCTGAATGATCACTGAAACATCTCAAACTGATGTCAGAACAAATGCCAGTGCTAAGTGTTGTGTTGGAAATGCTCATATTCACCTGTTAAAATAACCCCAAATTACATCACATTGGGCCAGCAGATAGGGTTGGGCTAAATCCATATTTGTGGATTATTGGACATACAATGGTGATCTGACCACACAGGTACCGCTCTTGGCTGTCGGTGCCACTTATCCCAGGAGGAACACTGGGGATGGGGACCTGCCCAACTAATGTTCCATTTGATGGTGGTCATGTAAAATTCACAAACCAGTTTCATAGTCAAAGAATTAGGACTCAGTCAGGCCAAAAATAACCCCAAAATATGTCAACACACAGACTGAAAGATCTTTAACCTGTGTATGTTTAATTGCAATACATTTTGCTAAATAAAACAGGAGTAACTGGCACAAAGATGTTCCTATAGAGAAAAACCTAAGACAAATCAGCAGGTTGCAAAAACCGTGAGCGAAAAAAGTACACTAAAAGTGTAGCGTAAGCCAGTGGGGACTCTTTTCATGTGGGGGAGGAGGCAGCTTTTTTGCTGCCCCCCTGCAAAGTGCTGCCCTAGGCCTGGGCCTTGTTGGCCTAGGCCAGGATACAGCATTGATGTACATGCTATGTGTTGGAAATATCTTATAAATAGACAACTTTTTTTTCCCACGTTTTCCAAAAACTTCTGGAAAAAAAAAACATTTAAAATACTCATTATGCCTCATAGATTATAATTTGGGGTGTTTGCTTTCCAAAATTGGGTCATTTTGTGGGCATTTCCATTGTCCTTGTGCTCCAGGGCCTTCAAAAGTGTACTAGGTGGTTGAGAAATGAGATGTGTAAGTTATGCTTGTAGAACGCCTGAAGGTGCTACTTCAATGTTGGACCTCTCTATGTGGCCAGGCTGTGTAAAAGTCTCACACATGTGGTATAGCCATACTCAGGAGGAGTAGAAGAATGTATTTTGGGGTGTAGTTGCAAGTATGCATATGCTGTGTTCAAGAAATCACCTGTCAATGTGATAATTTGTGTAAAAAAAAAAAAAATTCTTCATTTTCCCAAGAACTGTGGGAAAAAAATACAACTTAAAAAACCCCACCATGCCTCTTACTAAATACCTTGGTCTGTCTACTTTCAAAAAAAGGGGTCATTTGGGGGGTATTTGTACTTTCCTGGATTGTTAGTCTCTCAAGAAATGAGATAGGCCTTAAGTACATCAGGTGTAATCAATTTTCAGTGATTTGCACCATAACTTGTAGACTCTATAACTTTCACACAGACTAAATAATATCCACTAATGTGGGTTATTTTTACCAAAGATATATAGCAGTATACATTTTGGCCCACATTTTTGAAAAAAAAATGACTTATTTGCAAAATCTTACAATAGAAACTAAAAAAAAGTGTTTTTTCTTCAAAATGTTCGATATGTTTTCACTTATATCGCAAAAAACGAAAAACCCAGTGGTGATTAAATACCACCAAAAGAAAGCTCGATTTGTGAAAAGAAAATGATCATTTTGTTTGGATACAGTGTAGCATGACTGAGAAATTCAAAATGTGAGAGCACTGAAAGCTGAAAATTGGTCTTAAAATTGGTCTTTCTAAACCAACACAATGTACAGGGATCTGGAAAATATTGAACTGGATGGACCAACTATGCATGCAATTATTTAATTACAGGTGCATCTCATAAAATTAGAATATCATAAAAAAGTTTATTTATGTCAGTAATTCAATTCAAAAAGTGAAACGCATACATTTTATATACTGTAGATGCGTTACACACAGAGTGATACAGTATATTTCAAGCATTTTTTTCTTTTAATTTTGATGATTATGGCTTACAGCTAGTGAAAACTGACCCCCCCCCCCCGAAAAATCAGTAGCTCGGAAAAGTAGAATATTACATAAGACCAATATAAAAAATTATTTTTAATACAGAAATTTTGGCTTACTGAAAAGGGTGTCCATGTATAGTATGCACTCAATATTTGGTCGGAGCTCCTTTTGCATGAATTACTGCATCAATGTGGCATGTCGTGGATGGAGATCAGCCTGTGGCACTGCTGAGGTGTTATGGAAGCCCCCACAGTAAGGTACTCTGCCACCCCACAGTAATGCCCTTTACCCCGATGCCCCTCCATACAAGCTTCTGGGGTATCCATCTAGTCATCTGCATAGTGTTGGCTGAGCTTCTAAGGGTCACCTCTGGTCTCAATGACCCACTGTTAGCTCCTGTGCGGCAAGTAGGTGGCAAATATCCCTACTAAGGAGGAGGAGTGGCAGACTGTAAGCTGCTGGTGTGCTGTAGCTTGCAATCTCCACCAGGGGCTGTTAGGTTTGGTTCCCACAGGCTCCCAGGACTTTCAAAGTAAGGCCGGACTATGCTCCTTTTACCCTCTAACTCCCAAGGCAGCAGGTGCAGGAGGAGGATGTGTGCACTGAGTAAAGTGAACAGATTTACTGTTCCACGTAGGGGACAGGCTGGGGGATGAAGCCACCTGTGTGTGCCTGTGTGCAGTGCCAGACCTCGGAGGCTGAGAGAAACTGCTACACTACACAGACACACTTCTTTGACACACCCCATACCAGCTTAGCAAGCTGGTGATTGGTTGCTAGGACTGCCCATCATCTTACCAATCACCTGCTGGTCAACTTGATAGGTTACGAAAGGCAGCTCCCGCTCCTGCCCTCTGTCCAGTACTGTGCTGCCTCCCTGCTCTTTGCTCTGCAGTGGAGATGAGAGTGGAGGAGGCACAGCGGGAGGATTGGCAAAGCTGAAACATGTTCACGATCTACCCATTAGCTGCCCACGATCGACGGGTAGATCACAATCGACGGGTTGCCAACCACTGCTCTATTGGGTTTAGGTCAGGCGAGTTTGCTGGCCGATCAAGCACAGTGATACCTTAATCTTTAAACCAGGTATTGGTACTTTTAGCAGTTTAGGCAGGTGCCAAGTCTTGCTGGAAAATGAAATCAGCATCAACATAAAAGGTGGTCAGCAGGGGGAAGCATGACATGCTCTAGAATTTCCTGGTAGAGGGCTGTGCTCCCCAAAACATCACAGACTGTGGAAAATTCATTTGCAAATCAAGGTCCCAGAGTCTGGAGGAAGAGTGGAGAGGCACGGAATCCAAGTTGCATGAGGTCCAGTGTGAAGTTTCCACAGTCAGTGATGATTTGGGGAGCCATGTCATCTGCTGATGTTGGTCCACTGTGTTTTATCAAGTCCAAAGTCAGCACAGCGGCCAACCAGGAAATTGTAGAGTACTTCATGCTTCTCTCTGCTGACCAGCTTTATGGAGATGCTGATTTCATTTTCCAGCAGGACTTGGCACCTGCCCACACTGCCAAAAGTACCAATACCTGCTTTAACGATCATGGTATCACTGTGCTTGATTGGCCAGCAAACTCGCCTGACCTAAACCCCATAGAGAATCTGTGGAGTATTGTCAAAAGGAAGATAAGAGACACAAGACCCAACAATGCAGATGAGCTGAAGGCCGCTATCAAAGAACCCTGGGCTTTTATAACACTTCAGCAGTGCCACAGGCTGGTTGCCTCCATGCCACACTGCATTGATGCATTAATTCATGCAAAAGGATCCCAGAGCAAGTATTGAAAGCATACTATACTGTACATGGACATACTTTTCAGTAAGCCAACATTTCTGTATTACAAATCCTTTTCTTTTTTTTTTTTATTGGTCTTATGTAATGTTCTAATTTTCTGAGATACTGAATTTGGTTTTTTTTACTAGCTGTAAGCCATAATGATCAAAATTAAAAGAAAGAAATGATTGAAATATATCACTCTGCGTGTAATACATCTATATAAAATATGAGTTTCACTTGAGTTTTCACTGAATTGAATTACTGAAATAAATGAACTTTTTGATGATACTCTAATTTTATAAGATGCACCTGTGTGTACATACATTGAGTTAGTGGGTCAGGGTGCCATTGAGAACTTGTTAAAAAGCATTGCCGCAACGTGCTGTACTGGAGTGGTGTGAGTGGTCCCTAATATATAATATAACATAACATGACGATGAATGTGACTTCTCTGGGCAAACACATTGGTGTGGACAACAAATGTGCTTAAAAAAGTGGACAAATACAAGTACTATAAATATATAAATCTTACTTGGTGTTAGCTTCTTTCAGTTCTTGAACAGAAGGGCTGGAGTGTGAGAGGAAGTAACAGAACAGGGAGCCAATCAGTTCATGTGCTGACAAGCATGCTGAAATGTGGAGAAAGCAGAGTGTCATCACTGTGCTCCTTCTTTCATTGTTCAGTAATAGGCTTGTTCGGTCCAGGATGACAGGGGCTCAGAAGAAGAGGGTTGAATGGTGATGGCCAACCCACTGAGAGCATCTAGTGCCAGAAATTAAGTATTGCAATGGAGAACTTGGGAATGAAGGTGAATATTCCATAAAGAGCTGGCTCTGTTATTTTACCCTATATTACTTTTGCTGCCCCTAATGTATATATTATATGCTGGCAGCAGCAAGGGGTTTTTACACACAATTCTGGATGCTGTAGCAGCATGTAAACATCACAAGCCAACTGTTGACTTTCAGATAAAAACAATCCGGTGGCTGTTCAGCTGTCCAATCGCCTCCACAGTCCCCTGCAACACACACCCCCTCCCTGTGCAAAATCCCCCCATGCTCCACTATCCCAACTGTGTGCCTGGTGGGTGTCGTCAGGTAGGGTGGAGGCAGACCAATGAACATCTGTGCACAATCTTTGCTCTGTTAGTTTCAGTGGAGTGCACTGATGGTCAATAAAGGGAAGCTGTTGCTATAAATATGCTATCACATAGGGGCAATGTGACAGCAATAATTCTATGGCCATTAATATTGGTTAACTCAAAACTGATGACTCGTTAGAGCTATTAAAGCATTACCTATGGACAAGTTTGGGCAGATACATGTAATTTTAGGGCTTGGCATGTTGGATATCTACCTACTCTGCACAACTTCTTTTAAAGGAGTAGTAAAGCTCTTTTGGGCCTATTTCTCCTGTGGATCACAGGACTGCACTTAGTTCTGCACTCCTGTGACCTATATTCAGCTGACAGCTTTAATGTCCGGATCCACCCAGATTCCTGACTGGCATCTGGCTTAGCCTCTCATCATGCCACTGAGAGACTGAGCAAGCTACTCCCACAGCCCAAACCTCCAGTTAGTATTGGAGGGGCAGCGCAGAGAGTTGGTGACTGACAATCACTGCTCTGTACAGACTGAGAACTGAGCGATCAGTGGTCTTTGATCACTCAGTTTTTGGTCTTAGAGGTGGCAGGGGATAGATGCAGCATCCACCTAGGTGAGCATGTGTGTTTATATATTTTTTTAATCCCATACTTCTCTTTTTTTTTTTTACGTACGTGTGCCCTAGAGTTGAAGTGATTATAAAGACATATTTTTTTAAAAATAACAAATATGTCATACTTACCTATCCCGATCCTCCCCTTCTTGGGTCCCCTGCCGGTGCTCCTGGCTCCCCCTTCCCATCGAGTTCCCCCATAGCAAGCCGCTTGCTCTAGGGGCACTTGTGCATGCATGCTCTAGAGCCCCACTCTGTGTGTCAGCTCAGCCCTGCCCCCTGCTCCCTCCTAACTGGCTGTGATTGACAGCAGCAGCCAATGGCTCCCGCTGCTGTGTCTGTGTCAATGATGAGAAAGAGAGCATCTGCTCTCGTACACATCACTGTCACTGTATCCAGATCGGGCTCAGGTGGGCTGGAGGGGGGAGCTGCAGAGAGAAGGGTTATTACCTTAATGCAGATAATGCATTAAGGTAAAAGAAAACGTCAGCCTTTGCAACCACTTTACCTTTAGTATATTTTTGACTGAAATCTTTGCCCTTGATAAAAATTCCAACAAATTGGAACTACCACCATTTTATTCTCCAGAGTCTCTACTTTCAGAAAGTCTTCAGGCCTAAAATTATTATTTTAACATGTGTACAAAAAACACAAAAATGGATCTGGAAGAGAAGAGGGTAAATGGGCTATTCATTTTGTTAATTACCGTATATACTCGAGTATAAGTCGTTCCGAGTATAAGTCGAGGCCCTAATTTACCACCAAAAAAATGGGAAAAACTTATTGACCCGAGTATAAGATGAGGGTGAGAAATGCACAGCTACTGTAAGTGGAAAAGAGGGTCAACAATGCCCATTTGCAGCATCACTGTGCCCATTTGCATGCCTCACTGTGCCCATTTGCAGCCATAGGTCCCCTGAACTTCAAACTTGGTAGTTAAGGGTTCCTAGATGCCCCCTAGCTGCAGCCAAAATTTGGGGTCTCTGAACTCAAAGGGTCCCGAAATGACATTGCTGCAGATGGACACAGTTGACCGAATTTGGGGCCCCGTATCTCGGGGCCACTTAGTGCTAGGAACCTCAAATTTGGTGTGCAAACCCAGTGGAACTAGCACCATAAAATTTCCAAAGCTGGGGTTTTTAGCTCCAAGTGGCCCCAAGATACAGGGCCCCAAAAATCAGTTCAGAAAATGTCAAGCACTTTTCTGCAGCAGAGAATGACATTTTCCTAACCAGTTTTGGGGGCCCGTATCTCAGGGCTACTTGGTGCTAGGAACCTCAACTTTGGATATGTTATAGTACCAGTTCTACTGGGTTTGCAAACCAAATTTGGGGTTCCTAGCACTAAGAAGCCCTGAGATATGGGGCTCCAAAGTCGGTTCAGAAAATGTCAAGCACTTTTCTGCAGCAGAGAATTATATTTTCCAAACCAAATTTGGGGCCCCGTTTCTCGGGGCCACTTAGTGCTAGGAACTTCAGCTTTGGATATGTTGTGGTACTAGTTCCACTGAGTTTGCATACCAAATTTGGGGTTCCTAGCTCCAAGTGGCCCTGAGATACGGGGCCCCAAAGTCGGTACGGAAAATGACATTTTTTGCTGCAGAAAAGTGCTTGACTCGAGTATAAGTCGAGGGGGGGCACTTTCAGCACAAAAAAATGTGCTGAAAAATTCGACTTATACTCGAGTATATACGGTAATTAATTTTTTAAAATAAGTTTTTATTGGGTTTTAAAAGGCGTGTACAGCGGATAACATATTTGCGGACGCAGCTGCTACAGTAGCAAAAAACAAAGGGGTGAATCTCGTTGGAAAAGATCACAAAAGACAAATTGTGACAAACAAAATGATAAACACATTGTTACTGGTGTCGTAGAAACTGTATACTCGCCAAAAAGAGAAGTAAATATATTTGACTACAGTGTGTGCAGTTTCATCATCCTATTTGTGGATGTGGAGTTCAACATCTGAGTACAGGTATCAGGAGTATATATTTGACTGTGCTGTTAAGTAAAATCAAGAAGATGTTATTAGAAGGGGGTAATGATGATAGCTATGGGTAGGGTAGGGGATGCCATTAATGGCCATTAGTGGGAAGGGAAAGGAAGAGGGATGAGGACCAGAGTTCCTTCTCTCCCACCAGAACAGGATGTGGGTAATTAGGCTATTAGTTTGGTGTATTCATCAGAAGTGACAAAGTGCAACCAGCAGGACCATATTTTCCTGAATTTGGCTGGGGTATCTCCCGCCTGATGTAGAAGTTCCTCCATTTCTGCAGTTTTCTCTATACGTCTAAACCAATCAGCTATGGTCGGAGGGTCTGAGGAACGCCATCTAGCAGGGATGCACATCTTGGCTTCATTTAACATATTAATAACTAGTGAATGGGGGTATACAGATTTCAAGATTGTGGCGTGGTGTAGCAAAAATTGAGCTGGTGAGTAGTCTAGTGAAAAAGTGGTATTTGGTTTGTAAGTTGGTGGACTTCTTTGCAGAATGATTGTATTAGAGGGCAGGACCCTCTCTTTGTAATAACACCAGCATTGGGGAGAGAGTGTGGGGGAAATGTCATGCAGTCTAAGGGGGTCTTGTACCATCTAGAAAAGATTTTGAATGCATTCTCTTGTGCATAGACATTGGTCGTCCCCTTATAAATGTAAGTATAGATATTCTCCCATTCCAGCTCTGAGAGATCGATAGACAGTTCCTGTTCCCATTTGCTGCTGGCTAAATTAGATTTAGGGTTATAATTATAATATATAATAAATAGCAGAGTGTACGTGTCCGAGGTTAGACGTCTTTGGGGCTGTTTTTAGACACATGGATTCAAAAGGTGTAGTCTGTGGGGACTAGTCAGGTCGGGGTCCTTCTAGAAAATGTTGTATTTGAATGTAGGACCAAAATGGGAACGATTGATTTGTCATCTTGAAGGACAGCGATGATAGAATGATAAGGTGGCCTCTTTCAAAAAATTGTTCTGCATGAATCTTAGTATGCGGCCAGACGTCTGCAAAAAAGGTTGCAGATAAGTCTGGGGAGGAGGTCCGGGTTATGGCGAAGTGGCGTCATGGGGCCTAGAATTGGCAAAATTTTATATTTACGGCAGGCTTCCCGAAAAGTTACTAACCTAGGGTTTACTAGTTAGTTGGTTCTGCAGGTCGGCGGGATACATTTGGGAATTAGCTAGGGGAGTTGATGTAATGGGGACATAGAATGTTCAAATGGAACCCACGCATTAACATTGGAGTGGATGTTCCAATCGATAACCCTTGCTAGTCGACAAGCTCTATTTCAGGATATCTGGGAGGCCTATGCCACCTTTTAGTTTAGGGATCGTCAGTCTATGATAGCTTATTCTGGGACATGTGTAGCCCCATAAAAAGTCTGTACAGGCTCTTTTATATGTTGAGAAAAAGGTAGATGGGAGTTTTATCAGTATGGTTTGTAGTAAGTATAATATTCTGGGACGAATATTCATTTTTATAATCGCAGCTTTGCCAAACCAGTAAAAGAGACCAGTAGACAACGACTTTAAGTCATGATGTATATTCTTTATTAGCAGGAGGTAGTTTTTAGCATATAGATCTGAAATAGTAGAAGGTAATTGAATACCAAGGTAAGTGATCTGTCTCTGTTCCATCCGAATGGAAAATTAGACTGACATTGTTTAAATGTTTCCTGTGGCACCGTAATATTTAAAGCATTTGATTTCGAAAAGTTAATTTGCAGATTGGTTAAGTTTGAAAGTGGCAAAATCTTTAAGCAAGTTAGGAATCGTGATCAGTGGCTCGGAGAGAAAAAGGAGGATATCGTCTGCAAAGGCAGCTAACTTGTAGGTTTGATGAGCTATCAAGATGCTTTTTTTTTTTTTTTTTAATATCTTTATTTATCGTTTTTCATAACAAATCATCCCCGCAGAGGACATAACCATAATACAAATCCCCCAAGGTATACAAAGAAAAACATACTGTCCCCCAAACCCATCCCCCCCCCATCTACCCCCCAACCACACCTCCCCGCCCAGCCCTGCAGGACATTTCTCGGAAGGAGCATCCTGCGTCATAGTCGCTCCATTCGTGATAATGAACCCTCCCTTGTTATACCTTTTTTATATAATCTCCTTTAAAAAGGTCCATGAACTTTTGAATTTAATCCAGCCTGTCCACTTCCCTGTGTGTTCTGTTTCCTCTTCGGGTTCCATTCCCCGCCTGTCTACACTTTCAACATTAAATATTTTGTTGAGGCCAAAAAGCCAATCTCGCGTATTAGGGCTTGATGGGTTTAACCAGTTTAGAGCAATCTGTCTCTTGGCTACATCTAGTATTATGGGGACCAGGGAGGATTTATAACTCTTAACTGGATCCAGAGTCCCATGGAACAGGCAGACCCATGGGTCTTCCACAATTTCCCTCCCCACAATATCCTTTGACAATGATAACATTTTTTTCCAGTAGGCTTTAATGATGGGACACTCCCACCAAATGTGGGCTATTGTACCCACCGTTGAACACCCCCGCCAGCAAGTGTTGACCTTTGTCCTGTCCATTTTACTTACTCTGTCTGGGGTGGCATACCATCTTGCTAAAACTTTATAATGGATTTCCGTTCTCCTATTGTCTAGTGCTGAGTAGTGGGCCATTCCCAAAAATTTTTCTATCGTGTTCCTATTACACTGTGATCCCAGCTCCAGCTCCCACCTTTTAATGTAGGGAGGCACCACCAGCTCCTGTGCCACTCCCAATATTCTATATATTTGGGCTATAACACCTCCTGCTTGCTCCTTCGTACAGAGTTGCTCCAACGGTCTGAGCTCTTCCATACTTCTGAGTGGCTTCGGTAGTTTATCAATAAAGTGGGAGAGCTGAAGGTACCTCCATCTATCCATCACCCAAAGTTCTGGTTCTCTACTCAATTCCGTGAAAGTGTGAATTTTCACCTTACTAATGACATTTTTTAGTTGAATAGAATCCTCCTTTAACCAATTCCCTCCCACCTCCCGCCTCCCTGGTTCAAAAAATAAATTATTTTTCATATATATCAATGGTGAATTATGTGACCATTTGTGCTGTGTATGTGTCATATCCCAATATTTGAATGTGTTGTGTGTTAACAAGGATGTGCTAGTGCCAAGTGCTCTGAATTTTGGGGGGTTCCATAGCGAATGTGCCAAATTATTGTTGCTCAAAGAATACTCAATATCCACCCATCGCTTGTCCACCCCTTTTCTACCCCAGTCAGTGACTCGTGAGAGCACTACAGCTATGTAGTACCTATTGAAATCTGGTAAAGCTTTTCCCCTTTTTTTTTCCCCTCTACTCAATGTTGCATAGGAGATACGCGGTTTCTTGCCACCCCAGACAGCTTTACTTATTAATTTTCTCAAAGCCTTTAAGAAATACCTTGATAATGGAATAGGCAACAGCTGGAATTTATACAAAATTTTCGGAGTTATCATCATTTTAACCGCATTTGCTCGCCCGAACCATGAAAGGGGCCTAGACCGCAGCCTTCTTGCCTCTTGCCTGATGTTGTCTAGCAAAGGGATATAGTTTTTTTGGAATATCTTCCTAGATACCTGATCTCCTTTTTCCAGGGGAAGGGAAACACTGCAGCTAAATGGTCTTCTTCCTGCTTACCCAAGCTGTTATTTAAAATCTCAGACTTCCTGGGATTAATTTTAAAGTTTGATACTTCTCCATATATTCTGAGGATTCGGAGCACATTAGGTAGGGTTATTCTGGGATTTGAGATAAAAAATAAAATATCGTCGGCAAATGCCGCCAACTTGTGTTCCTCAGTTCCCACACTAACCCCACTGCAGTCAGGACTATTCCGAATGGAGGCCAGAAGAGGTTCGAGGGACAGGACGAACAGGAGGGGGGAGAGCGGGCAGCCCTGCCTAGTTCCGTTTACCATCCCAAAAGGTTTTGAGATGGCCCCATTAACTCTTACAACTGCAGTTGGGCTACTGTATAGAACCCTAATCCAGGAGATGAACCTGGATCCAAACCCCATGGCTTCCAACGTGCTCATCAAGAACCCCCAGTCTACCCGGCCGAATGCCTTTTCGGCGTCTATCGACAGGAATAGAGCTGGGGGTCCCTCTCGTCTGCAAAACTCCGACAGCAGCACCGCCCACACCCCATTATCCCTGCACTGTCTACCAGGGACAAAGCCGGCCTGGTCCGGGTGTACCAGGTCGGCCATACACCCCTTTAGTCTATTGGCATATAATTTAACATCAGCGTTCAACAGGGATATGGGCCGATAACTTGAGCACAATCTGGCGTCCTTCCCTTCTTTCAGTATCAGGGTAATTGTAGCAGTTAATGCCTCGCCTCCCATCCCACACCTAGTGCCGAGTTCATTCCAATATTGGCACAGCCTAGGGACAAGTAAATGTTTCATTTTCTCTAAGTAAATGGTAGAGAAACCGTCCGGGCCTGGGCTCTTGCCCTTCGGGGAGTCTTTCAGGGCTGCTAGGATTTCCTCTTCCTCAATTGGTTTATTCAAGAAATCCCTGTCCTCTATGGTCAGCCCCGTTAGTCCTGCCCTTTTTAGGAATTCCATGCCCCTGGCTAACCGGGAACTGTCCTCCCCCCTGTCAGCGTAGAATTTCCTATTTCCTTTATTGTGTATTTTATCGATAAAGTTCCGACCTCTTTTTTTCCTTATTAATCTGGCCAGGTGTTTACTCGACTTGTTTGCCCATAGGTAGTTATCTCTAGTTATTAAATTAGTAGCTCTCTTGGCCTCCTGCTCCATCATGTCCCTCAGCTCCTCCCTCTTGGTGACCATTAAGCGATAACAGTCCTGATCCTGCCCCTTAGCCTTTTTATGTACTTGTTCTAAACAAAAAATTTCCTCTATCAGCTTTCCTCTTTCTTCCTTCCTTTTTTTTTTCCGGCCTGCTCCTATGGATATGAGTGTCCCTCGAATGAAGTGTGCCTCCCATAAAATAGATGGTGATACCTCCCCCATATCGTTTGTTTTAAAAAAGAGGTCCACCTCGTCCTGGATCTGCTCTACTACTTCAGGGACCCTCAACAAATCCTTGTTCAGCTTCCACGAAAAGGGGCATCCCCCTGCTTCCGGAATCTTCAGTCTCATCGTGACTGGGGAGCGGTCCGAAAGGGACGTTATTTCTTTTCTAGTTTCTGCAACCCACTCCAATAAACTATGGTCCACGAGGATGTAGTCCAATCTGGAGTAGGTCCCGTGCACAGGGGAGAAGAAGGTGAAGTCCCTCTCTTTAGCGTGTTGCAGTCTCCACACATCCATTAACTGGTTGCGGAGTAATTTCCGCCTAATTGCCCCTAATGACACCTTCCTTATCCCCTGGGCACAAGACGTACTATACAGAGCGGGGTCCAAGCAAAAATTTAAATCCCCTGCCAGGATCACCTCCCCTTCCCTAAATTCCAACAGCTTTTCCAATGCTTGTCCCCAAAAAATCGTTGGGCTCCTGTTTGGGCAGTAAACATTAGCCAACGTAAACTTCCTTGCTCCGATAAATCCTTTTAGAAAAATATAACGACCTTCCGGGTCTGTCAATCTTTCCCTCAGTGAGAAATTCGAGGCCCTAGATAACCCAATGGTGACTCCCCTTGACCCCCTGTCACGGGAGTCACCATAGAACCATTGAGGAATCCTAGGGGAAAACAGCCTGATTCTGGTATCCAGGGTCAAATGGGTCTCCTGTAAGAAAACTATGTCCCCTCGTAGGAGGCACAGCTCCCTTAATATTTTGTGTCTTTTCCTAGGTGAATTTAGCCCTTTTACATTGTATGATATGAATTTGAGCTCAGGCATATCCAAGGAAATGGACGTTCTCCTCTGTACTCTGCTCCTCTCGAACACAACCTGCAGGAGACCCTTCCCTACCCTTGTCCCCTCCCCCCTTCATCTGCTCCACCCTCCCCATACCCCCCCTCCCTTCCCCCTCACCCGACCCTGGTTACCTCCTCCCCGCACCCACTTCTCCCATCATGACATGACATAGCAAGTCAATGGTGATAGCAAAAGATAGCACCGGAGCCTCTCCTACCTTGCTTCTTCTTTCACAGACAACTACGCAAGGCAGTGGTTCCTTTAGCTTCTTAACTTTGCTTCTTGTTGCCGCGACCAGCACCAGGGTCCAGGCGAAAACAGCGGCTCCTCTCTGTGCTCCCCCTGGCTGGAAATCATGAGCTGCTGATCCTGTCTGTTCACAGCGTCAAGCCCCATAGGAGTGGGGGTGTACCCTTGAAAGTCCCGTTGCTGTGCGTGGTGATCCCAGAGGGAGCACACAGCGCCGTTGCCGCAACTTCAGCCAGTTCGGCGGGAGGGACTAGTAGGGCGGGTGGGCGGCCGAGCGATCGATCTTATGCCGGCCTCTCGCGGTCTCTCACCCCGCAAGGCATCTCCGTAGAGTGTAGGCGCTCCGTCTCAAGCCTCCCTTGGAGGCGGCGCTAGGCCCCTCCTCTGTGCTGACGTCAGACCCTATCAAGATGCTCTTAATGTCAGGGTTCGCTCTAAGGAGTCGGAGTAAGGGCTCGACAGTGAGGACAAAAATCAATGGAGAGAGGGGACATCCTTTGCGCAATTAAGAAGACATTTGATAGGTGGCCGTTTACATAAACTCTCGCTGTGGAAGTGGAGTAGAGCCTAAGGATAAAGTTCAGCATTGGTTCATGAAGACCGATAGCTTTTAGTGTTTTATTTAGTCCCAGGGCACTCTATCGAATGCCTTCTCACCGTCCAATGAAAGAAAGAAACCCGGGTGGTGATTGGAAGTTAGCCAGTGATGAATATTAATCGCTTTGATTGTATTGTCTCTTGCCTCCCTGCCTGATATAAAACCAACTTGATCAAGGGAGATCAATTGAGGAAGCAAGGGAAGTAAGCGATTGGCCAGCATTTTAGCGTACCATTTTAGATCTACGCTCAGTAGTGAAATGGGTCTATAGTTGGTAACTAGGGAGGGATCCTTCCCTGATTTGGGGATCACAGCTATGTGTGCTTCTAAGAGATTTTAAAATAAAGTGCCAACTTTTATTTTTGTCATATATGTGATTTAACCACTTCAATGCAGGGCATTTTCACCCCCTTCCTGCCAATGCTGCCCACTGTTGCACTTTGAATGACAATTGTGCAGTCATGCAGCACTGTACCCAAAGGAAAGGATTTTTATCATTTTTCTTCCCCACAAATAGAGCTTTCTTTTGGTTGTATTTGATCACCTCTGCGGTTTTTATTCCTTGCACTATAAACAAAAGAAGAGTGACAAGTTTGAAAAAAAAAAAAACACAGTATTTTGTACTTTTTGCTTTAATAAATATCCCAATTAAAAAAAAAAAAAACAAAAACAATTTTTTCCTGAGTTTAGGCCGATATGTATTCTACATATTTCTGGTAAAAAAAAATCTCAAAAAAAAAAAATCGCAATAAGCGTATATTGATTGGTTTGCGCAAAAGTTATAGCGTCTACAAAATAGGGGATAGATTAATGGCATTTTTTTTTAATTATTATTTTTTTTTTACTAGTAATGGCCGCGATCTGCAATTTTTATCGTGACTGTGACATATTGGACACTTTTGACACCATTTTGGGACCATTCACTGATGCACTGATTACTGTATAAATGTCACTGGCAGGGAAGGGGTTAACACTAAGGGGCGATCATAGGGTTAAATGTGTTACCTAGGGAGTGATTCTAACTGTAGAGGGAGGGGACTCACAAGGGGAGGAGACCGATCGGTGTTCCTCTGTACTGGGAACACACAATCGGTCTCCTCTCCCCTGACAGTTTACACACACAGATCCACATCCCGGCTCTGTTACCGGCAATCGCGGGTGCCCGGCGAACATCGTGGCCGCCGGGGACACGCATAGGCTCTCGAGTGACGCAGCAGGCGTGCGCCCCCTAGACGGCCGGGAAGCGGAGGACGTCACATGATGCCCGGCCAGGATGGGAGATCTGTCTTGCAGATGTCATTTGACTATGGGAGGTGAATGAAGTGGTTAAAAAAGCTAGTTGCATATTATGATGAGCCCTTAGTTTCAGTAGTTTTTAGCTGCCCAGAACAGGTATACAGATTCAAGGTGTTGAAACCAGATTGTCAACATAACACTCAGACAACTAACAGGAGAAGTTCTCAATGGCATTCTATTCTCATGACTGGTTTGAGTCAAGATATCCTGAATATGCTGTCATAGGGTCTTCAGTGTCCCAGACGTTTCATTTCTAAACCTATACTGTCGTAGGGTGCTTATTTTTCTCTTTATACCTTATATATCTATACTCTAATTGATTTCTTCACAGTGTTATTTTGCATTCATAAAAAGTGTTGGTTTTTGGACTATGGATTGTTTCCATCACTTATTATGTTTTCCAAGAATAAAGTAGAACTATAGGCAAAACTTTTTTTTTATTTGGATAGAGCAAGGGAGCATTATAATCTTGACAGATTTTTTTTCACCATATGTGTCCCATTGCAGAGATTTTCCTTCACTTCCTGTCGCATAACAGGAAGTTAGAGAAAATCCTTACAAATGAAGGGAATCCCTTAGGGACTCCCAGGTCACCAGTACTGATGTCCCCATTAGAAGATTTCCACTCTATTACTGTTCTGGGGACTACCCAAAATTAGAGATTTTCTTTTATTTTCGCTTTTAATGATAATGGTAAACAGGAAAAATGGAGAGGATGAATCTCCCTAAAGGTAGCATAGACAGCAATAAAAACTGACAGTTGTTTTAACCACTTCAGCCCCGGAAGGTTTTACCCCCTTCCTGACCAGAGCACTTTTTACAATTCGGCACTGCGTCGCTTTAACTGCTAATTGCGCGGTCATGCAATGCTGTACCCAAACGAAATTTGCGTCCTTTTCTTCCCACAAATAGAGCTTTCTTTTGATGGTATTTGATCACCTCTGCCGTTTTTATTTTTTGCGCTATACACGGAAAAAGACCGAAAATTTTGAAAAAAAATGATATTTTCTACTTTTTGTTCTAAAAAAAATCCAATAAACTCAATTTTAGTCATACATTTAGGCCAAAATGTATTCGGCCACATGTCTTTGGTAAAAAAAATGTCAATAAGTGTATATTTATTGGTTTGCGCAAAAGTTATAGCGTCTACAAACTAGGGTACATTTTCTGGAATTTACACAGCCTTTAATTTATGACTGTATATGTCGTTTCTTGAGGTGCTAAAATGGCAGGGCAGTACAAAACCCCCACAAATGACCCCATTTTGGAAAGTAGACACCCCAAGGAATTTGCTGAGAGGCATGTTGAGCCCATTGAATATTCATTTTTTTTGTCCCAAGTGATTGAATAATGACAAAAAAAAAAAAAAAAAATTACAAAAAGTTGTCACTAAATGATATATTGCTCACACAGGCCATGGGCATATGTGGAATTGCACCCCAAAATACATTTAGCTGCTTCTCCTGAGTATGGGGATACCACATGTGTGGGACTTTTTGGGAGCCTAGCCGCGTACAGGACCCCGAAAACCAATCACCGCCTTCAGGATTTCTAAGGGCGTACATTTTTGATTTTACTCCTCACTGCCTATCACAGTTTCGGAGGCCATGGAATGCCCAGGTGGCACAAACCCCCCCCCAAATGACCCCATTTTGGAAAGTAGACACCCCAAGCTATTTTCTGAGAGGCATGGTGAGTATTTTGCAGCTCTCATTTGTTTTTGAAAATAAAGAAAGACGAGAAAAAAAATTTTTTTTTTCCTTTTTTCAATTTTCAAAACTTTGTGACAAAAAGTGAGGTCTGCAAAATACTCACTATACCTCTCATCAAATAGCTTGGGGTGTCTACTTTCCAAAATGGGGTCATTTGGGGTTTATTTTTGCCACCTGGGCATTCCATGGCCTCCGAAACTGTGATAGGCGGTGAAGAGTGAAATCAAAAATTTACGGCCTTAGAAAGCCTGAAGGCGGTGCTTGGTTTTCGGGGTCCCGTACGCGGCTAGGCTCCCAAAAAGTCTCACACATGTGGTATCCCCGTACTCAGGAGAAGCAACAGAATGTATTTTGGGGTGTAATTTCACATATTCCCATGGCATGTTTGAGCAATATATCATTTAGTGACAACTTTGCGCAAAAAAAAATAAAAAAAATAAAAAATTGTCTCTTTCCCGCAACTTGTGTCACAATATAAATTATTCCATGGACTCAACATGACTCTCAGCAAATAGCTTGGGGTGTCTACTTTCCAAAATTGGGTCATTTGGGGGGGTTTGAACTGTCCTGGCATTTTATGCACAACATTTAGAAGCTTATGTCACACATCACCCACTCTTCTAACCACTTGAAGACAAAGCCCTTTCTGACACTTATTGTTTACATAAAAAAATAATTTTTTTTTGCAAGAAAATTACTTTGAACCCCCAAACATTATATATTTTTTTAAAGCAAATGCCCTACAAATTAAAATGGTGGGTGTTTCATTTTTTTTTTCACACAGTATTTGCGCAGCAATTTTTCAAACGCATTTTTTGGGGAAAAAACACACTTTTTTACATTTTAATGCACTAAAACACACTATATTGCCCAAATGTTTGATGAAATAAAAAAGATGATCTTAGGCCGAGTACATGGATACCAAACATGACATGCTTTAAAATTGCGCACAAACGTGCAGTGGCGACAAACTAAATACATTTTTAAAAGCCTTTAAAAGCCTTTACAGGTTACCACTTTAGATTTACAGAGGAGGTCTACTGCTAAACTTACTGCCCTCGATCTGACCTTCGCGGCGATACCTCACATGCATGGTGCAATTGCTGTTTACATTTGACGCCAGACCGACGCTTGCGTTCGCCTTAGCGCGAGAGCAGGGGGGACAGGGGTGCTTTATTTTTTTTTATTTTTTTTTTTCTTTATTATTATTATTTTTTTATCTTATTTTTAAACTGTTCCTTTCATTTTTTTTTTTTTAAAATCATTTTTATTGTTATCTCAGGGAATGTAAATATCCCCTATCATAGCAATAGGTAGTGACAGGTACTCTTTTTTGCAAAAATTGGGGTCTATTAGACCCTAGATCTCTCCTCTGCCCTCAAAGCATCTGACCACACCAAGATCGGTGTGATAAAATGCTTTCCCAATTTCCCAATGGCGCTGTTTACATCCGGCGAAATCTAAGTCATAAAATGCTCGTAGCTTCCGGTTTCTTAGGCCATAGAGATGTTTGGAGCCACTCTGGTCTCTGATCAGCTCTATGGTCAGCTGGCTGAATCACCGGCTGCATTCTCAGGTTCCCTGTTGAGACAGGAGAGCCAGAGAAAAACACGGAAGACGTTGGGGGGGGGGGGCATTCCCTCCCACTGCTTGTAAAAGCAGTCTAGAGGCTAATTAGCCGCTAGGATTGCTTTTACATGAAAGCTGACCGCTGGCTGAAAAGAATGATACCAAGATGATATCTAAACCTGCAGGCATCATTCTGGTATAACCACTCAAAGTCGTGAATGGTGTACCTGAAGACAAAAAAATGGTTAACAATAAAGCACAGTAAACGGTAAGGTATAAAAAATTGCATACCTGAAAAGCAAACATGATAAAACATAATAACAATAAAACATTGCAGAATAGAATACAGTAAAAAAGAGCAGAACAATAGAGAGAGAGAATAGAGAGAGAGAAAGAACAATAAAACGACAACTACTGTATTTATTGGCGTATAACACTCACTTTTTTACCATGAAAATCGGGGGCAAATAGCATGTGCGTGTTATACGCCAATACTTCAATTTTAGCTGCCTCGGAGGGGACAAGGAGGGGGGCCGGACGAGCGCTGTCAGATTACATACAGTGAGAATCTCCTGTTTACTTGGCAGCCTCTGTAATAGGAAGTCCTGTCTCCTGGGCCGCCATTGGACCACTGTTCTGTCTATCATAGAAGATTCTCTTTGTATGTAATCTGTCGGCACTCGTCCCGTCCCCTCCCTGTCCCCTCTAGGCTGCAGGTGGACGTCAGTCAGGCTGCACTGATGGCAATGGTGAGGCTGCTGCATTGAAGGCAATTGTGAGGCTGTATTGATGTGGATTGATGAAGCTGCAGATGGGCACTGACCCTTATTTTGCTCAAAAGTTCCTTTTTTAAAATTTAGTTTTTTTCCTGAAACTTCCCTCTTAAAATGAATGTGCGTGTTATACGCCTGTGCGTGTTTAACGCCGATAAATACGGTATTTTTTTTTTTTTTATATTTTTGTATGTTTTTTTTTTTTTTTACACTTTTTTTTGTAACTAACTTTTATAACTGTAACCGGTTCCAGGTTCGGGTCTCTCAAAATGCGATGGCATCTTGGGAGACCCTGTGAAAGTGTGCCTAGTCTGTGCAATGCTGTACCCTACGCTAATAGTCAACTAGTGCATGGTAGCGTTCAAAACATTCACCAATGCAAAGACCAGGATTGTCAGGACAGGAGGGACAATAATAGCGGGTGTCACACCTATATCCATGCTTGCTGCAGACACGACATCTTTTTTGGGGGGGTTTGTTGGGTAGGGGTACTCGGGAGGACATAAAAATGCCTCTCATGCAGCCGACTGCATTTGGTTGGGGATGTGAATGGGGGAAGTATGGGCGCTGCAGAAGCGGTGGGTTCCCAATTAGGATTGGCGAATGCAGCAGGAAGGGCATTATGGGCACGACGGGCCTGTGTTTGTCTTTTTGGTGGCAGCGGGACACTACTTGTGCTTGCCACCTCACCAGCTTGAACTGCACTTATGGGACTCGCCACGTCACCAAGTATTACTGCAGTGCTGGTATGACTACGACCGGGGTGTACTAGGCCGCTGGCGCTTGCCAGTTCCCCAAAACGCTACCAAAAAAACTGTTAGCGATCGCAGGCATCAGGCCTGACTCTGCGAACGCTGCAGTTATGCGTTTAGTGTTTTGTAAGTGACAGTGATCGATCGATACTGCACTTGGGTGGGCTGGGCTGGGTCGGGCGGAGGGGCAAAACGCAGGTGCTAGCAGGTATCTGGGCTGATCACGTTAACACTGCGTTTGTGGGAACCCTAAACTGCTGGGGACGCTAGTATAGATCTGATCAGATCAGATATTGATCCGTTCAGATACTATACCACTAAGGGAGGCGTATGCTGCGTGCGTGGGTGTTAGCGGTACTGGCGCTAATCTGACGCTGCCTGGGGCTGGTGCTTGCCAGTTCACCAAAACGCTACCAAAAAAACTGTTAGCGATCGCAGGGATCAGGCCTGACTCTGCGAACGCTGCAGTTATGCGTTTAGTGTTTTGTAAGTGACAGTGATCGATCGATACTGCACTTGGGTGGGCTGGGCCGGGCGGACGGGAAAAACGCAGGTGCTAGCAGGTATCTGGGCTGATCACGCTAACACTGCGTTTGTGGGAACCCTAAACTGCTGGGGACGCTAGTATAGATCTGATCAGATCAGATATTGATCCGTTCAGATACTATACCACTAAGGGAGGCGTATGCTGCGTGCGTGGGTGTTAGCGGTACTGGCGCTAATCTGACGCTGCCTGGGGCTGGTGCTTGCCAGTTCACCAAAACGCTACCAAAAAAACTGTTAGCGATCGCAGGGATCAGGCCTGACTCTGCGAACGCTGCAGTTATGCGGTTAGTGTTTTGTAAGTGACAGTGATCGATTGATACTGCACTTGGGTGGGCTGGGCCGGGCGGACGGGAAAAACGCAGGTGCTAGCAGGTATCTGGGCTGATCCCGCTAACACTGCGTTTTTGGGAACCCTAAACTGCTGGGGACGCTAGTATAGATCTGATCGGATCAGATATTGATGCGATCAGATACTATACCACTAAGGGAGGCGTATACTGCGTGCGTGGGTGTTAGCGGTACTGGCGCTAATCTGACGCTGCCTGGGGCTGGTGCTTGCCAGTTCACCAAAACGCTACCAAAAAAACTGTTAGCGATCGCAGGGATCAGGCCTGACTATGCGAACGCTGCAGTTATGCGTTTAGTGTTTTGTAAGTGACAGTGATCGATCGATACTGCACTTGGGTGGGCTGGGCCGGGCGGAGGGGCAAAACGCAGGTGCTAGCGGGTATCTGGGCTGATCCCGCTAACACTGCGTTTTCGGGAACCCTAAACTGCTGGGGACGCTAGTATAGATCTGATTGGATCAGATATTGATCCATACAGATACTATACCACTAAGGGAGGCGTATGCTGCGTGCGTGGGTGTTAGCGGTACTGGCGCTAATCTGACGCTGCCTGGGGCGACGCATATCACCGCCGGGCGATCAGGGGGCTAAACCTTTATTCGGTAATAAACGGCGGGTGCCCTGACACTATAAAAAATAAACAAACTAACCAGCGTCACCCGTAACGGTTATACGGTGATCAGTGGTGAAAGGGTTAACTAGGGGGCAATCAAGGGGTTAAAACATTTATTAGATAGTATATGGGGGTCCCCAACGCTATAAAACACTGACGGCGAACCTAAATATTTACCTCACTAACTAGCGTCACCAGCGACACTAATACAGCGATCAGAAAAATGATCGCTTAGCAACACTGGTGACGGGGGGTGATCAAGGCGTTAAAACTTTATTAGGGGGGTTAGGGGGGTATCCTAGACCTAAAGGGGGCCTAACACTCACTACCCTAACACACTAACTGTCACAAACTGACACTATGCAGTAATCAGAAAAAAAAAAAAAAAAAAAAACCTGCTTTGTGTCAGTTTGTGACAGGGGGGGGAGTGATCGGGGGGGCGATCGGGGGGGGGGGGGATCGGGGTGTAATGTGTGCCTGGCATGTTCTACTGTGTGTGTTTGTGTTGTGCACTCACAGTTCAGTCTTCTCTCCTCGGCCCGGAACGGAAAATACCGAGCCGAGGAGAGATGACATCATTTCCTCTGCCTCTGTGTACAATACAGAGGCAGGGAAATGATCCCATTGGCTGGGAGCGATCGCGAGGGGGGGGCCACGAATGGATGGCCTCCCCCTCACCACCGATCGCCGGGGGACATTTGCCGACCGCCGCAGGCACCGGGGGGGGGGTCCGATCGGACCCCCCACCCGCGGGCAGGCAGGGACGTACAGGTAAGCCCTTTTGCCTGCCCGTGCCGCTCTGTCGACGTACATCGTCGTGCGGCGGTCGGCAAGTGGTTAATCCCTCTCCATTATATCCAAAACTAAAAGAAAAAGCTTTGCCTTTAGTTATACTTTAAAGTGGTTGTAAAGGCAGAAGCTTTTTTTTTATCTTAATGCATTCTATGCATTAAGATAAAAAGCCTTCTGTGTGCAGCAGCCCCCCTAATACTTACTTGAGTCCCCCCTCGATCCAGTGATGTCCACAAGTGCCTCGGCCATCCATTCCTTCTGATTGGCTGAGGCACAGCAGTGGTATCATTGGCTCCCATTGCTTTCAATCAAAGTCAGTTAGCCCATGAGGAGAGAAAGGGGGTGGTGCTGAACCACAGCTCCATGTCTGAATTGACACACAGAGCTGCGGCTCAGCTTGGGTGCCCCCATAGCAAGCTGCTTGCTGTGGGGGCACTCAACAGGAGGGAGGGGCCAAGAGCGCCAAAGAGGGACCCAAGAAGAGGAGGATCTGGGCTGCTCTGTACAAAACCACTTCCCAGAGCAGGTAAGTATAACATGTTTAAAAAAAAAAAAAAAAAGAGACTTTGTAATAAATTTAATATTAGGATATACAGTATGCTTGATGCATGCAAGCTGTAGTACATTATAAATCTGCCACATTGTAAGGAAATATTACATTGAATATGGTCATTTTAGTCTACTTTATGTACTCACTTATATTGTGATAGTGTACCGAAAATATCAAAGGTGCAAATTTGCTGCCGGTACACTCAATATACTGTATGCCTACAATTTCTTGAGAATATTTAGCATGATCTTCTGCGTTTACCCCTTCACATACATGTACTGGTAAATATGACTCTGATCTACAATTCATGTATAAGTAATAACTGAATCACAGTAGATATTTTACAACACTTACAATCTATCTACTACAATGAAAACTATTATTCTCCTAATATTAGTGTTACTACTATAAATGGAATGCAAGGAGCAAAAAGCAAGAACAGGACTGACTGTTTTCTCAGGCTATTATAAAGTTTAACCACTTCAGCCCCGGAAGGATTTACCCCCTTCCTGACCAGAGCGTTATTTGCGATTCGGCACTGCGTCGATTTAACTGACAATTGCGCGGTCATGTGACGTGGCTCCCAAGCAAAATTGGCGTCCTTTTTTTCCCACTAATAGAGCTTTCTTTTGGTGGTATTTGATCGCCTCTGCGATTTTTATTTTTTGCGCTATAAACAAAATAAGAGCGACAATTTTGAAAAAAACGCATTATTTTTTACATTTTGCTATAATAAATATCCCCTAAAAATATATAAAAAAAACATTTTTTTTCTTCAGTTTAGGCCGATCGTATTCTTCTACATATTTTTGGTAAAAAAAATCGCAATAAGCGTTTATTAATTGGTTTGCGCAAACGTTATAGCGTTTACTAAATAGGGGATAGTTTTATGGCATTTTTATTAATTTTTTTTTTTACTAGTAATGGCGTCGATCAGCGATTTTTATTGTGACTGCGACGTTATGGCGGACATGTCGGACATGTCGGACATTTTTGACACATTTTTGGGACCATTGTCATTTATACAGCGATCAGTGCGATTAAAAATGCACTGATTACTGTGTAAATGACACTGGCAGTGAAGGGGTTAACCACTAGGGGGCGGGGAGGGGTTAAGTGTGTCCTAGGGAGTGATTACTAACTGTAGGGGGATGGGCTGTGTGGCTGACGTCACTGATCTCTGCTCCGATGACAGGGAGCAGAGATCGAGTGACACTTGTCACTAGGCAGAACGGGGAGATGCTGTTTACAACGGCATCTCCCCGTTCATCCGCTCCGTTAGGCGATCGCAGGTCTCCCCACGGCGATCGAGTCCGCGGGACCCGCGACCCGACTCATGGAGCTCCCGGGCGGCGCGCGTGCGCGCCGCCGTCGGCGCGCACGCACGGGCACGGCGGGAAATTCAAATGGACGTACAGGTACGCCCATTTGCCCAGCCGTGCCGCTCTGCCGACGTACATCGGCGTGCGCCGGTCGGCAAGCGGTTAAAGGAGTTCCATGGTCACAGCATACATTTTCTTTTTGTACAGTAACATCAGCATTGTAATAGCAATACAAACAATAGTTATTTTTGACAATCCAGTAAAACCTTACTTGCAAAGTCTCCTTTCATGTTGTGAGTACTGCCTGACTGCTGGCCATCTCTTTACACAACTGCATAGATTCCCTGCATGCTTTGCAGCTTCTCCTCAGCTGTTTATTTTCAATTTCGAAGGACTACATATCCCATGGTACCTTGCTGTCTGCAAGAAGTGTTTCCTGTACTGACTCCACCTCCAGAAACTCTTCCTTCCAGCACCTCTGTAGTTTAAAAGGCAGGCTCTGTGAAATGTGTGACACAGCAGGAGCTACTCAAAGGGCATAGTAAATATGTGTCACCAAATTCAAAGAAGTAAATTTGTATGGGGATCCTCACAAAGTAAGTTTACAAACTTCAAAATTGTTCAGCTTAATAGGAGTAAGAGACAAATAACTGAAATTCAATATGGAATATATGATTTTACATTTTGACACTTTAATGTCAACCTAGAGAAAACTGCAAAGCTGTGGCAGCTCAAAAATATTACATAGGGATATGTGGTAAAGAAGAAGATTGTTCATCTAGTAAGGGCATGACCCAGCTGTCCTTCATCTTTCTTTAGAGCACACCATAAACGCATAAGCCTGGCTTAGCTGAACATATAGGTTTATGTCAAAGAAGAGATGAGGAAAGAGCCATATACAGACAGCCTTGACCCTGACATATCACCCTGATCACTCAGTCTACCTCAAAACAGTTACAGTAGATCAGGAACTATTCATTGTATATCTACAGTATGGCTATTTTATGCCCTCTTGATTAAAGTGGTTGTAAAAGTGGAATATTTTTTACCTTCATGCATTCTATGCATAAAGTTAAATAAACCTTAATATGAAGCTCCCCCCCCCCCCCCCATATCCCTCCTACATACCTGAGACCGATGTTGATCCAGCGCTGTGCACAATAGCAGTGTCTCTCTCCGCTCTCTTTCCCCTCAATGGACAGAGAGGCAGCAGTGGGATTAGGCATACACAAAGTGGCTTGGGATAAAAATACAATCCTTGGGAACCTTACAAATCCTTACATATATGGGGGCACTCGGTAGGGGGGAGGAGCCAGGAGCACCAAAGGGGGACACCAGAAGAGGAGGATCAGCGCTGCTCTGTGCAAAACCATTGCATGCAGCAGGTATGTATAACATGTTTGTTATTTCTTTTAAATTCCCTTTACCTTCAAAAATAAAATCTCGTCACATAGAGAAACAAAGAGCGAATTGTTTGCAGTTAGTCCCTACACTGGAAACAAGCATTGTGACAGAGGAAAAGTAAGTTATAATCATTGTGCAGTACTACTAAGCAGGAAGCCAGAATGTCTAATGAGAAATGGCTGCCCTTGGCCTTAGATCAATAGTCAAAAATCAAAGTTTTTTTTATAAAACATTAACATTTATTGTTAAGGCCCCTTACACATGGGACAGGCTCCGTTGGAAGTCGCCTGCTCAGCAGGGAATCTGTCCACTGATCCCCGCTGAGCAGGTGGATGGCTAGTCTGCGTCTGCTCTGCTTATGCAGAGTGGACAAAGACACAGTGCGTTTACACCTGACTGCCATCTTATCCGATCCACCAGACGTACTTAGTGGATAGGATTGGATCTGATGTTGGCATCCATTGACACCCACCGCTCCATAGATGAGACTGGAGGGTCCGATCGGGTCTGCCTGAAAAACTGTCAGGGGGAGATGATCGGTCCACTAGTGTGAAAGGGGCCCAAGATTATGTTTGCTAAGAAACAGAATATGGTTGGTCGTACCCTGCGAGGCACCTCCATCCGCACTGTACATACAAGTACAGAATTTTGCCCATGGGGCCTTAGCTGAAGCACCACACAGCCAGTAATAAAAACATGGTATAGGTTTACTGAGTATGCCAGCAATAGAACTGGGAAAAGGTGTCATAATGCCAAACAGTTGGCCCAGATAGTACAAATCCATTACATAGTTACATACAGTCATCAAATTATCAATGGTAATTGTGTCATAGCATCTATGGTGACCCAGCGCATTTTGTGAGTTCAGTCTCACTCTTCAGGGGTTGATGCATAGACATGATCTATAAAGTAAAATGGTTAAAAGAAATAAAATAGTAATGAACATGGAAATATGTCAGGTAAATTTAATTTTGGGAATCAGACTAAGGAATCCATACTCACAAAGATGCAGGGTGCTGCATGCCAAAGTCGCACCAACAGCTGCCAGAGACGTCTGACCCGGGAGCTGTGGGAAAGGATCCAAAAATGGGCCAGCAGAGCAAAACATTACAGGTGAAAAACAGGCAAGCAGAACCATCCAGCATGGCTTGCCAGGATGGTGGCTAGAAAAAAAAGAGTGTATAAAAGATGATGATGTGCACTAATAAATTACGAAAAATAAATAAAAATGATAAAATGGTAAAAAATGAGTGAAAAAATATTGAGCCCGGATTCACACCTATGCGAATTAGATGTGTGTTTCCGCACATCTAATTCGCATAGCAGGAGAATGTGACTGGCTCCCTATGGAGCCGGTTCACATATCTCCGGGGCGGCTGCGGAGCGCACTGCACAAGAACGCTGTGCGTCTTTGGCTCCGTTTCAGGGCCGGATTCAGGCATAGAATCGGCCCTGATTCGTCCCTGAAACGGGGAACAGGGACGCACAGCACTCCTGTGCGATCCGCAGCCCGATATAGTGTGAACCCGGGCTAAAATAATGATTGAATGTCCAGGAGCAGCCACATGGTACAATTGGGAATAGTGAACATGACCTACACAGCTGAACTTAATGAGAATCCACATGTGAAACTAAGTATATGTATTATATAGAATAAAATGCATCTTGGTGAAGCAGTGACATCAGTGCATAGGAATAACCCAGTATGCAAGGTCAAAACAGGTTAAAAAAGTAAATTTGTGACAAATAAGCATTTGTACCTACCAGAATCAAAATAATGCTGACCAAAAATAGTATGTGTCCAACCACCTGGGAGGCATTACATAGACTGATGTCTGAGCCCTCCTATTTATAGCTCCTAAGACCCATCAAAGGGCCCCCCCAACGCCGGGTGGACAATGCCCAGGGAGAGGGTGAGACAAAAAATATCATCTTTGAGGTGATCATACTCATTTTTACAACAAAAAAAATAATCGCTTACTAGGAATAATGACAGTAAATTATGTAATTTAACCACTTAAGCACCGGACCATTTGGCTGCCTAAAGACCAGACGACTTTACAATTTGGCACTGCGCTGCTTTAACTGGTAATTGCGCGGTCATGCAATGTTGTACACCAAACAAAATTTGCGTCCTTTTTTCCCCCACAAATAGAGCTTTCTTTTGATGGTATTTGATTGCCTCTGCGATTTTTATTTTTTGCGATAAAAACGGAAAAAGACCGAAAATTAAGAAAAAAAATGATATTTTCTACTTTTTGTTATAAGAAAAATCCAAAAAACTCAATTTTAGTCATACATTTAGGCCAAAATGTATTCGGCCACATGTCTTTGGTAAAAAAAAATGTCAACAAGCGTATATTTATTGGTTTGCGCAAAAATTATAGCATCTACAAACTAGGGTACATTTTCTGGAATGTACACAGCTTTTAGTTTATGACTGCCTATCTCATTTCTTGAGGTGCTAAAATGGCAGAGCAGTACAACCCCCCCCCCCCCAAATGACCCCATTTTGGAAAGTATACACCCCAAGGAAATTGCTGAGAGGCATGTTGAGCCCATTGAAGATTTATTTTTTTTGTCCCAAGTGATTGAATAATGACAAAAAAAACAAAACATTTTTTTACAAACAGTTGTCACTAAATGATATATTGCTCACACATGCCATGGTTAAATGTGGAATTACACCCCAAAATACATTCTGCTGCTTTTCCTGAGTATGGGGATACCATATGTGTGGGACTTTTTGGGAGCCTAACTGCGTATGGGGCCCCGAAAACCAATCCCCGCCTTTAGGATTTCTAAGGGTGTAAATGTTTGATTTTACTCCTCACTACCTATCAGTTTTGAAGGCCATAAAATGCCAAGATGGCACAACCCTCCCCCCCCAAATGACCCCATTTTGGAAAATAGACACCCCAAGCTATTTGCTGAGAGACATGGTGACTATTTAAGGAAGGATCCAGTCCATCCTGAAGCTCTGTATAGCACATGAGCGTTCAGCAAAGCCAATTGAAATAAGTATACAGACACTTTTTTATACCAGCGTCTGGCCTTACGGGCAACTAGGTACGGCGCCAACAACTGGTCGTTGAAGTCCACCCCTCCCATATTTTGGTTATATTCATGAACACAGAGGGATTTCTCCACAACACCAGTCGCCGTAGGAATTTTTGACCGTCGTGTCTGCATGAAGGGAGGACAGAACGAAAACATTCTTATTATTCCTCCACTTCACTGCGAGCAAGTTGTTACACTTCAAGCAGGCTCTCTCCCCTAGCCTAAGACGGGAATCTATAAGCCCCTGGGGTAAGCCCCGGCGATTAGATCACACGGTGCCACATGCGCCAATCTGATGATCAAACAAGTGACTAAAAAGTGGCACGCTCGTGTAATAATTGTCCACATACAAATGGTACCCCTTCCCGAATAAGGGTGACACCAAGTCCCACACAATCTTGCCAGTGCTCCCTATGTAATCTGGGCAGTTCGGCGGCTCTACGTGACTATCTCTTCCCTCGCAAACCATAAAACTATATGTATAGCATGTGGCCCTGTCACAGAGCTTATATATCTTGACCCCGTATCTGGCACACTTGCTGCGAAAATCCTGTTTGAAAGACAAACGGGCAGTAAACTTAATCAGGGACTCACCAACGCAGACAACTTGATGGGGAGTAAACAAGGCTGCAAAACGTTAGTTGAAGGGGTTTATGAGGGGCTGAATTTTGTAGAGCCGATCATATCCAGGGTATCCATGAGGACGACAAAGTTCATTGTTGTTGAAATGCATGATCCGCAAGATCTGCTCGTATTGTGCCCTGGCCATGGAAGCAGAGAAAAGGGGCATATGGTAAATTTGGTCAGTGGACCAATATGAACGCAACATACTCATTTTAACTATGCCCATGTCATGGGATAGGCCCAGAAAGGTTTTAAATTGGGAAACCGTAATTGGTTTCCAATCTCTGGCAAGAGAGGGCTGGGGATTAGTGGCGATGAATTGACTAGCATACAAATTACTTTGGTCCACAATAGATCTGTAGAGATTTTCTGTGAAAAACAGTGAATGACGTAAAATCAATTGTTTCCACCTGAATTCCGGGTTGGCCAGTGAATGGGAGAAGTACAGGTGCTGCAGAAGTGGTGGGCTCCCAATTAGGATTGGCAAATTCTGCAGGAAGGACACTATGGGCATGACGGGCCTGTCTTTGTCTTCTTGGTGGCAGCGGGACATTACTTGTCCTTGCCAACTCGCCAGCTTGAACTGCACTTATGGGACTCGCCACGTCACCACGTGATACTGCAGTGCTGGATGCACGACCAGAGTGTACTAGGCCGCTGGCGCTTGCCAGTTCACCAGAAGGATGAGCCACACTAGTACTTCTCTGCTCCATATGAGAGCCCTGCGGTTCTTGCACCTCAACAACAGCAGAAGATCGGGGTCTGGTACACCTGACCTTGACAGGGACCACAACTCCGTCGTCAGAGCTATCTGTCATGGAGCCACTGTGGACTACAGGATCGTATTCTGAGCCTGAATCTAACAGATGAGTGACTTCCTCTTCACTATCTGTCATGCTCAGAAACGTGTAGGCCTCTTCACTAGTGTACCTTCGATTTGCCATTTTGGGCTCTAAATTTACTGGTACAGTAGTGAGACTCACACGTAAAAAAGCTCCTAGGCTGTCAGCAACTGTATCAAAAGCTACCAAAAAAAACTGTTAGCGATCGCAGGGATCAGGCCTGACTCTGCGAACGCTGCAGTTATGTGTTTAGTGTTTTGTAAGGGACAGTGATCAATCAATACTGCACTTGGGTGGGCTGGGCTGGGCGGAGGGGCAAAACGCAGGTGCTAGCAGGTATCTGGGCTGATCCCTCTAACACTGCATTTTTGGGAACCCTAAATTGCTGGGGACGCTAGTATAGATCTGGTCAGATCAGATATTGATCCGTACACTATACCACTAAGGAAGGTGTATGCTGCGTGCGTGGGTGTTAGCGGTACTGGCACTAATCTGATACTGCCTGGGGCGACACAGACCCTGACTGACACTAAAACCTAACTGATATCACTCGCCGGGCGATTAGGGGGTTAAACCTTTATTGGGTAATAAACGGCGGGTATAAAAAACAAACTAACCAGTGTCACCTGTAACACTTATACGGTGATCACTGGTGAAAGGGTTAACTAGGGGGCAATCAGGGGGTTAAAACCTTTATTAGGTAGTATATGGGGGTACCTGACGCTATAAAAAGCTGACGGTGAACCTAAATAACTAACAGGCTAACTAGCGTCACCCGTGACACTTATACGGCGATCAGAAAAATTATCGATTAGTGACACTGGCGACAGGGGGTGAAAGGGTTAACTGGGGGGGTGATCAAGGGGTTAAACCTTTATTAGGGGGGTTAAGGGAGTACCCTAGACCTAAAGGAGCCTATCACTAATTGCCCTAACACTTATAACAGTCACAAAATGACACCAATGCAGTGATCAGTAAAAAAATCAAAACTGCTATTGGTGTCACTGTGACAGGGGGTGCAGGGGGGGGTGATCGGGGGTGATTTGTGTGCCTATGTGTACTGGTGTTAGTGTGCTGTTGGTGCAAACTCACATTGATGTCTTCTCTCCTCGGAGCCGGAACGAAAAGGCTCCACGAGGAGAGATGACATCACTTCCTCTGCTACTGTTTACATTTCAGAAGCAGAGGAAGCTTCCCATTCATCAGGAGCGATCGTGAGGGAGAGGCCATGAATCAGTGGCCACCCGCCCTCAGGATGGATCGCTCCTGCAACGATGCCGACCGCCTCGGGCACCGGGGGGGGGGGAGCTAACGCGCCCCACCCACGGGAGGGGAGTAACATACCCATACGTTACTCTGTCTGCCCGTGCCATTCTGCCGCACTATATCTGTGTGAGGCATTTGGCAAGTGGTTAAGAGGAACATAGTGTAAGGCAATAAAAGGGGATGCACAAATTTCAGGATTATTTTGAGAAAAAAAGAATGTACTAAAACTTGCTGAAAAAGTTGGAAACTCGCTGAAAAAGAAGATCAAGCCTACCCAAGATGAGCTAGATAGTAAACCAGTAGACAGTAGTGAGGTAAATTAGAAGAAAAGGCTAACCAATAAATCTACTTTAACCTCCCTGGCCTGTATTGAAATTTCAGCACCATTAGCGGTAACCCCGAGCCACACTCAGGATTACATCGCAGGATCCTGGAAGAGGTTGCTTACCTTTTCCCCACGATCCCGCGATGTATTCCCACTGTGTCCGGTGGCCGGATCTTCCGCCCGAGGCTCTGTGTGTTCCGGCTGTGTTCCCTGCAAGCGTTGCGACGAAGGGGGGTGGAACCAGCTGCAAATTCAAAAAGTATAAAACACAACACACACACAATACATTGTAATGTAATTGGATTACATTACTGTATCAAATTATTTGACCTCAGTTTGTCCCCAGTGCTTTGTCCAGTGCCCTGCCTGCAGTTTTACTTTCTTTCTGCCTGAAACTGGAGAACATCCATGGCATCCAAAAAGCGTGCCTCTACATCAAAAGCGGTTTATGACCTGCTTGAAAACAGCGATTCAGAATCACTTGCAGAATTGAGTGATAGTGATTCATGGGGAAATTCGTCATCAGACACAGAAAGTGATTTCAGCAACGATTCTACGGATCAGGCAGCGTCCCCAAGATTCCCATTTACTGGGGCACCTAGTATGAAAGTGGATGTTGACGATGACAACCCCTTGGCATATCTACAACTATTTCTGACCGATGAGATTATTGAAAAAATTGTTACGGAAACAAACTGGTACCAAGAGCAACAAGCTACTACGCATCGGAAATTTTCAAGAAATAGAAAGTGGAAACCAGTGACCAAAGATGACATTTGGAAATTTCTGGGCCTAATAATTCTTCAGGGCGTGTTGGGGAAACACCTGCAGAAGTGGTATTGGACAACTAACAAATTACTTGCCACTCCATTCTTTGGCATGGTCATGTCAGGTCATGTCAGAGTACAAATTTCCCTAATAATGAAATATTTGCACTTCGAAAACAACAAAAAAATTTGATGAAACTACTCATCCAGCACCAAAAGAAAATTTGGGAAGTACCGGTATATCAAATTTTAAAATAAATGGTACTGGAAATATCTTTTTTTTCAAGTTTGCCCATGCAGTCACATGACCGCAGAGCTCCAGCAAATCTGTGTAAGCCAACAATGGGGCTGAATCACCCTCCAGCATCCACTGCTTTAGGCATTGTCAGAGGAGAAAAGAGTTCTCTTCCACCAGGTGCAGAAGCTTCCCAGCTACATAGAGGAGCGGGAGCTTTGTGGTCATGTGACAGGACGGGAAAGCGTGCAATTTATGCTAAATGTATGTGGTTCAGTGAGCAGCAACAGGAGGACAATATTTTCAAATAGATTTGTTGCTTAGCCTTTCTATTTACTTTCTATTTACTTTAAATCCCAGGCTCTGATGGGTGCTCTTAATTTATAAAATATTGCAAAAATATTATATATCACAATTTTTTCAGTTTTAAATGGCCCTCCCATTGTATCTTATAACAAAGAGAATGGCCTTGCTGTGTGCCAGATCTAATGTCTAATTTCAATACTCAACATGGAAATAACTCTTAATGCCAAGATTTTAGGCAAACAAAGTCAGCCTCACCAATTTAATCTTGATTGGGTTAGATTTTCCCTTCACAGAAACATGGGAGTAATCTACAACTAAGCTTTTACACTGATCCTTACTGCCAGAAGGTTATGGGTTGCTTTTCTCCTTATTTAATTAGACAAACTGTATAACTTATTTTCTAAAGTAAAAGTTATTGCTCATCTCCCACCAAAACTTTTCTTTATTTAGCTTTTTTTTGGAACAGAAAACGTGTTAGATCATTCGTAAGGATTTAAACGCTTTCTTTAATTGAGATTACCATATGTCAAAATAGATGTTATGGAGGAATTTTGGAAACTTGCTTATCAACAAACCCTTTACACAACATAATACAGTAAAGACAGCACTAATTTTCAAAACCTGTAATATAATGCTGATAAATATATACAGTGGGGACGGAAAGTATTCAGAAACCCTTAAATTTTTCATTCTGTTATATTGCAGCCATTTGCTAAAATTATTTAAGTTAATTTTTTCCTCATTAACCGCTTGCCGACCGCCTCACGCACATTTACGTCAGCAGAAGGGCTCGTACAGGCAAAATCACGTACCTGTACGTTGCCCTTTAAGAGGCGGCCAGCGGGTGTGCGCGCCCGTGGCAAGCTCTGTGGGTCGGGTCGCGGGTCCCGTGGACTCGATCGCCTCGGGCATACCTGCGATCGCCTCATGGAGAGGACGAACGGGGAGATGCTGTTGTAAACAGCATCTCTTCGTTCTGCCTAGTGACAGTGATACTCGATCTCTGCTCCCTGTCATCGGAGCAGAGATCAGTGACATCACACTTACAGCCCATCCCCCTGACAGTTAGTAATCACTCCCTAGTACTGATTTAACCCTTCCATGCCCCCTAGTGGTTAACCCCTTCAATGCCAGTGTCATTTATACAGGAATCAATGCATTTTTATAGCACTGATTGCAGTATAAATGACAATGGTCCCAAAAATGTGTCAGAAATGTCCGATGTGTCCGCCATAATGTCGCAGTCACGATAAAAATCGCTGATCGCCGCCATTTAAAAAAAATTTTTAATAAAAATGCCAAAAAACTATCCCCTATTTTGTAAACGCTATAACTTTTGCGCAAACCGATCAATTATCAATTATCACTTATTGCGATTTTTTAACCAAAAATATGTAGAAGAATACGTATCGGCCTAAACTGAGGAAAAAAATAGTTTTTTTATATATTTTTGGGGGATATTTATTATAGCAAAAAGTAAAAAATAATGCGTTTTTTCAAAATTGTCGCTCTATTTTTGTTTATAGCGCAAAAAATAAAAACCACAGAGGTGATCAATTACCACCAAAAGAAAGCTCTATTTAGGGGAAAAAAAGGACGTCAATTTTGTTTGGGTGCAACGTCGCACGACCGCGCAATTGTCAGTTAAAGCGACGCAGTGCCGAATCACAAAAAGTGCTCTGGTCAGGAAGGGGGTAAATTCTTCCAGTGCTGAAGTGGTTAATGTACACACAGCACCCCATATTGACAGAAAAACACAGAATTGTTGACATTTTTGCAGATTTATTAAAAAAGAAAAACTGAAATATCACACGGTCTTAAGTATTCAGACCCTTTGCTCAGTATTTAGTAGAACCACCCTTTTGATCTAATACAGCCATGAGTCTTTTTGAGAAAGATGCAACAAGTTTTTCACACCTGAATTTGAGGATCCTCTGCCATTCCTCCTTGCAGATCCTCTCCAGTTCTGTCAGGTTGAATGGTAAACATTGGTTGACAGACATTTTTAGGTCTCTCTAGAGATGCTCAATTGGGTTTAAGTCAGGGCTCTGGCTGGGCCATTCAAGAACAGTCACAAAGTTGTTGTGAAGACACTCCATTATTTTAGCTGTGTGCTTAGGGTCATTGTTTTGTTGGAAGGTAAACCTTCGGCCCAGTCTGAGGTCCTGAGCACTCTGGAGAAGGTTTTCGTCCAGGATATCCCTGTACTTGGCCGCATTCATCTTTCCCTTGATTGCAACCAGTCGTCCTGTCCCTGCAGATGAAAAACACCCCCATAGCATGATGCTGCCACCACCATGCTTCACTGTTGGGACTGTATTGGATAGATGATGAGCAGTGCCTGGTTTTCTCCACACATACCGCTTAGAATTAAGGCCAAAATGTTCTATCTTGGTCTCATCAGACCAAAGAATCTTATTTCTCACCATCTTGGAGTCCTTCAGGTGTTTTTTAGCAAACTCCATGCAAGCTTTCATGTGTCTTACACTGAGGAGAGGCTTCCGTCGGGCCACTCTGTCATAAAGCCCCGACTGGTGGAGGGCTGCAGTGATGATTGACTTTCTACAACTTTCTCCCATTTCCCAACTGCATCTCTGGAGCTCAGCCACAGTGATCTTTGGGTTCTTTTTTACCGCTCTCATCAAGGCCGGACAGCCAGCTCTAGGAAGGGATCTGGTCGTCCCAAACGCCTTCCATTTAAGGATTATGGAGGCCACTGTGCTCCTAGGAACCTTAAGTACAGCAGAATTTTTTTCGTAACCTTGGCCAGATCTGTGCCTTGCCACAATTCTGTCTCTGAGCTCTTCAGGCAGTTCCTTTGACCTCATGATTCTCATTTGTTCTGACATGCACTGTTACATGATTTACATGAACGAATAAGTGTGCAAATACAGTGACTACAGTCAGATATTTCGGTATGAGCCAAAAAATTCCGTGGATTACAGGTTAATGAATAAAAAAATATATAACAATCAATATACATATATTGAACCAAGTGTAAAAATTGTGAAATATATAGTCCAAATAAGTGTGCAAACACAAGTAAAAAAGTCTGTGACAATAGTGAAAAATTGATGATGGTAAACGGGTGTCTCCTGAGCATGCAGAGGGATGGTTCTGAGCCGGCAACCTGGTGGGTAAATAAACCGTGGAGAAACCAGGAGTGCACAGAGGGTTGAAATCGGTGCCGGGACCATCACCAGAAACCAAGGAGGCTTACCAGAGTGTGTGGCCTGAAATGGCGTATGCCATACAGGTCAAAAAGGCTTGATGACCAACAGGTCTAGGCAAATAATCTGGCCAGATGTCATCACACAGGGAGGAAAGGGGGATCAGCACGGCTTCCTCAGCGATGGATACACCGTAAACCAGGTAAATGGTATGGATAGCATGTGAGGGAAAAAACACTCACATAGCGTAATAACGTTTGAACTTGGATTTAATAAAATAAATAAAGGGAAAACAAACTCACATTTTCAGAAGATAAAAACAACATATAGTCTTGTAGCGGTAGTTATGAGGGGTCCACCCGACATGTTTCAACTAAAAAGTCATCATCTGGATGTAATATAATAAATATCCCAATTTAAAAAAAAAAAAAAAATTTTTCCTCAGTTTAGGCCGATACGTATTCTTCTACATATTTTTGGTAAAAAAAAAAATCGCAATAAGCATATATTGATTGGTTTGCGCAAAAGTTGTAGCGTCTACAAAATACGGGATAGATTTATGGCATTTAAAAAAAAAAATGTATTCATTTATTTTTTTTACTAGAAATAGCGGCGATCTGCGATTTTTTTTTCATGACTGCGACATTATGGTGGACACATCGGACACTTTTGACACATTTTTGGGACCATTCACATTTATACAGCGATCAATGCTATAAAATTGCATTGATTACTGTATAAATGTGACAGGCAGGGAAGGGGTTAACCACTAGGGGGAGACGAGGGGTGGAATGTGTTTCCTAGGGGAGTGGTTCTAACTGTAGGGGGAGGGGACTCACAAGGGGAGGAGACCGATCAGTGTTCCTCTGTACTGGGAACACAGATCGGTCTCCTCTCACCTGACAGGACGTGGATCTGTGTGTTTACACACACACAGATCCACGGCCCTGCTCGGTTAACGGGTAATCGCGGGTGCCCCGCGGACATCGCGGCCGCCGGGCACGCGCACCGGGTCCCGAGCAACGCGGCGGGCGCGCACGCCCCCTAGGCGGCCGGGAAGCACAGGACATCATATGACGGCCACCCAGGATGGGAGATCCCATCTGTGGCCGTCATATTACTATACGTGGGTATTGAAATGGTTAAGGGGAAACATGTAAATGTGTTGGAATGGCCTAGTCAAAGCCCAGACCTCAATCCAATAGAAAATCTGTGGTCAGACTTAAAGATGGCTGTTCACAAGCGCAAACCATCCAACTTGAAGGAGCTGGAGCAGTTTTGCAAGGAGGAATGGGCAAAAATCCGAGTGGTAAGATGTGGCAAGCTCATAGAGACTTATCCAAAGCGACTTGGAGCTGTAATAGATGCAAAAGGTGGCTCTACAAATTATTGACTTTAGGAGGGTGAATAGTTATGCACATTGACTTTTTCTGTTATTTTGTCCTATTTGTTGTTTGCTTCACAACAACAACAAAAAAATCTTCAAAGTTATGGGCATGTTTAAATGATGCAATCCTCAAACAATCCATGTTAATTCCAGGTTGTGAGGCAACAAAACACGAAAAATGCCAAGGGGGGGGGGGGGTGAATACTTTTGCAAGGCACTGTATACCTGTTGTGGATCAGTGGCTAAGACAGCATTAAAGCCAAAGCATCAGCATTGAAAGTCAACAGTAGAAATGGCAGCCTCCATAATGTCTTGTGACAAAGTCCCTTTAATTACTTTGCTACGAGCTATTGTCTTACAGACACACCTCAGGGCACAGACAAATATATATGCTTTTTTAGAACACAGACTATAGACAGGTAGCTAACACTTTGTCTGAGCCTACCTTAAAGCGGGATTCCGGCCAGCGAAATTTTTTTTTAAGTCAGCACTGTAGCTGCTGACTTTAAATAAGTACACTTACCTGTCCTGGGTGCCCGCGATGTCGGCCGCCTGAGGCCGACCCGTCCCTCGGCTCTCGGGTCCCGGCACCGCCATCCTAAGTAAGGGAAACAGGCAGTGGAGCCTTGCGGCTTCACTGCCAGTTTCCTACTGCGCACGCGCGAGCGGCGCGGCACTTTGTGAATGGGACGCGATGTGTTGTGGGACACACACAGTTCCCATAACACACTACGACCCATTCCCCAGAAGACAACGCGGGGAGCAGAAGACTGAAGATCACCGCGGTGTAGGAAGAGGCAGATTAGGAAGATTGCCTAGCAACAGCCATTTCACGTAAGTAAAAAAATTTTTTTTTTCTCCTCCATTTTTTTAGGTATTTTTTGTGCAATTTTTTTTCAGGGTGGACCTCCACTTTAAAGGTGATCTTAATTAAAAAAGTTGAGGAAAATTACGCTCAACCAGCAACTGTTGAGACAATAAAAAGCTTGGTCAGAAACATGCAATGTACAGCAAAACTTGGAGTGTAGTGGTCAGTGGTCATGTAACATACAACATAACACATATAGTGTGGCCTATCGGGTAATATACTGTCCTTTACATTACTGGTCATTGTTCCAGTGTCTGAGGTCAGGAAGAACAAGTGCACCTGTGGTCAGTGGGAGGAGAAATGCCCTGGTGTTCTCAGAGAAGAGGAATATCCCTCACAGGTACAGCAGAAGTCCCTTTTAATGCTAGTTACAGCACATAAATTGAATTGATTAAATCAGAGAATGCTTAGCTGGACAAGTAAGGTTGTATGGGACAGGAATTATCATTCTGTGGATGAAGAGAATGGAATGCAATGATGTGCAATCATATGTGGAACAAGAACAGGCCCCAGGATAGCTGAAAGCATTTCCTAATCCCAAGGATCCATGTAAAGCCCATAGCACCCTTAAAACTGAATCCCAGTTATGTTTTATATAGCATAGTTACACTGGTCCAGCTTGGATCAATATAGGTATGAATACCTCTACTACAGTGATAGCTGCTGTCAGGGAGTCACTTGCTTTCATTCTCTGAATGACTTGCCTATTTCTCAATGAATGCAACACGTTCTCTGAATGGATGAGCTGGAGATTGTGACATCACCGTCTCGCCTCTCCACCTTGTCCAATCAGGGAATGTCTTACATTCAATGAGAAAAATACAAGGCGTTCTGTGAATGGTGCTTGTGCCAAGCACAGGACCTCAAAGACAGCGGCATTCACTGCAGTAGTGGTGACTACTATAGTTATTGTTATCTTCAGCAGTGCTCCCTCAGGTATGGCATATGTGCATACACTTACATTAGTCCAAGCTGGACAAATGTAACTATGCAATAAAATCAATACCTGAAATTCAGATCTAGAAACCACCAAAAATCACCTTCATTTTGTCTTCCTCATGGACTTCAAACCATTTACCAAAATAACAAATTTTTTCCGATGTCTCCTGATTTTCAGGGAAATTGCAACTTTCAGTTTCACTTATCCCTAGATATAGGGATATATACACGTGAGGTCTGTTTTTGTATTTATTAGTGTGGTGAGGAGGAAGGGGTTATGGGATTTGGGCTATTTATAATGGAAGGCAGTTGTCCTTGCGCCTTATTAATCTTTTTTGGACTTGTTTCAGGACATCCTTTTTATGAACTGGTGCCAAATTTAACTGCATATTCAAGATTAAACTGCAGTAATGCTTTGTACAGGGGCAAAACTATGGGAACAATTTTTAGTTTTGATAAATAGTATGTAGTGCACCCCCTAAGGAGCCGCAAGTGTAAAGGGATCCCCACCTTGCACAGCCAGTCATCTTCACAGCACACTTGAGTCAAAGAACAATCCAGTGCTTTGTTATATTGAGGGGAATAAACTTGGATAGGGATTAGGGTATTATGGGATTCCCACTTGACCTTCAGCAAATAACTCATAAGGGACAAAACTGTTTTAACCAATTCAATACCAGCCAAGTTTTCTCCTTCACTGATGGGCACTGAGTCTGATAGGCTGCACTGACGGGCACTGGTAATGCGGCACTAAATAGGTGGCACTGCAGAGGTGTCACTGATGGACACTGACGATCAGGCACTAATATGCAGCACTGATGGGCACTGATAGGCGGCACTGATGGGCACTGATAGGTGATACTGATATGCAGCACTGATAGGCATTGATAGGCGGCACAGAGAAAACACTCATAGGTGGCACTAATGGACACTAATAGGCAACACTGATGGGCACTGAAAGGCCGCACTGATGGGCACTTTTAGCTGGTACTGATGGGCACTGATAGGCGGCACTGATGAACACTGATAGATGGCTCTGATAGGCAGCACTGATGAGGAGGCACTGGCAGGCATTACTGGTGGGCACTAAATGGCACCTCTATTGGGCACTGATTGGCAACCCTGGTTGCCATTGGTGGGCATACCTGGTGGTCCTGGGTGGGCATCCTGTGGGGGGGGGGCTGGCAATCAGTGCAGACCCCCCCTGTCAGGAGAGCAGCCGATCAGCTCTCCTCTACTCGCATCTGTCAGTGCGAGTGGAGGAAAAGCCGATAAATATCTTCCTGTTTACGCTGTGATCAGCTGTGATTGGACACAGCTGATCACATGGTAAAGAGCCTACATCAGAGGCTCTTTACCGCGATCAGTGATGCGGTGTGTCAGACTGACACTCCACACCAACGATCCTCATGTTGTGCGCCACCACGGGCACGCAATCGTGGCTTATCCTGCCGGATGTCATATGATGTCCAGTCAGGATAACTTAACCACTTTGCGCACGTCATTCTTCTATATGGTGGGCGGGAAGTGGTTAAAGTCCATATGTACACTTTTCCTCTGCCTGCTGCACAACTCTTGATTGTAGTATTACAATTCCCAGGACCAGCTGGTACTGTTAGGTGATCTGACAAAAGGCTCAGTCAGATATGTAGCAAAAAAACCCTTTACAGGCAGGGACTGCGGGCCCCTTGTTTGTGTAGAAAAGTTCAGCTGTCTTTTTCTCTGTGGCTACTGATCCCAGCACCACCTCTTAAGGCACTGCCAACCCACCTGGCTGAAGCTGCCCCTTTTCTCCAGCCCTCTTGGCTAATCTTCCACAGTCCTCCCAGACTGACTCTGCATCCATCCCAGACTGCTTCCACCCAGTCCTCTCAGTCCTCCCTGACTGTAACTCACCAGCCTACCTGGCTGTCTTCCTCCCTGGAGATTTACCCAGCAGTGTTCTCCTGCTGTCCTTCTCCTGTGTGTCATGAAGAGGGTCCCTTCCGCACCCCAGCCCAGGCCTGAGGCCACCCCCCTAGACTAGGGGGCTACCCTCAAGCGCCACCGACAGCCTAACACTCCAGCTTCCACCCAAACTCTCTTGCCCCAGCTGGGCTGACCCAGAGCATTTGAGGGGGCAAACCCCCTGCAAACCCATCTGTTGGGGATTGGTCATGGGCCTCAGAATACTCTAGACAGCTCCTCCTCACCTCCACTCCCATTCTTCTGGAAGTTTCCAGCAAGTTACAGAAGTAGGGGGGGGTCTCAGAGATGCTGCCTGTGAGTCATCCAGCCCTCTGAGTCACTTACCTGACCCAGATAAAAAACACAGGCTTGGGTACACTAACAAAAAAATCTATTCTAGCACACTATAGGGTGCTATAATTATTCTGAGTTTTGTCAGTTTACATTTACTGACTGGCCTTAGGTGGTACACAGAGCTGAAACAAATTCCCCTAAATAAGTTGTATCCGTTTATCTGCTGTCATCTCTTCTTTACAGCTGTTCGAAGTACATATTTTTTACAGCTTGTCTGAGATTTTAAAAAGCAGGGGACAAGGAGCTGATTGAAGGGAAGGTACACAACCCCCTCTGCACAGCTCACAGGAACAGAGCTGAAGCTGTCAATCACAGGCTGTGTGCTGGAGCTAACTCACCACAATCCTTTTTTCTCTTGGAACCAAGAAAACTCGGCAGCAGTGATTCATGCTTATTCTGCTGAACAAGGCAGCAGACAGAAATGACACTTAGTGCTCTGGATTGAGACACGTACACACTATGGAAGGATATGCTTTGGTTATATCTCATGTCTGAGGTTTACAACCACTTTAACCCTTTTGCTACCAAAGCCCTGTAGAACTAATTAGTGTCAGTTGTAATTTTTTTGTCACAATAATTGTGCTACAGTTTATCAAATCTGTATTGTCAGTAAAAAATACACTCAAATTAATATTAGTGCGCACAAATACAATATAATACCCTGTTTTTGGGTGAAATATTAATACAGTTGCATCAAGTAAATAGATGCAAAATATGTTAAGCCTTACAATTTGCACGCTTGTGAAACAACGAAAAATAAAGTGCTCAAAATTGCCCATAGGCCACACTCTAAAAGCTTTTACAGCTCATTAATTAAGAATTAACATTGAATGTTGCTCTCACTCCAGTGTGTGAAGTGATACCTAATATGTGTGGTGTGATCATCGTTCATCGTTATCATACATGAGTGCACATGACACAAGCATTTGCATTCATATGTGGAGGTGGAGTTACACATTTAGTTTTTTTTATTTATTTTATTTAACTTTTTTTTTTTTTTTTTTTTATTACTTGAAATGACACTAAACAATATCCTTTTTCTCCAACAATAATCTGTACACATCCATTACTTAATGGCTCTGTAATACATTTTTCATAGAATTCTATGTTTTTCTGCCTCTCTTTTTCTCTCACTTCCATTTGGAATGGGCAGTACATGTTAGTTGTGGTCATGTAGACTGCTCTATGTAGACTACAAATCCCATCGTCCATAGTCCATCTCAGGAGTGAGAAAGAAAGGATGGCTATGTTTTTACATACAGTGGGACAATGGAGAACAAACGTAGCCACCATCTACCAGGAAGTCGTATCACAGCAGCAAAAAAAAAAAAAAAAATAGATTTTGGAGATTTGGTGGAGGCCGAGAGCAATAGAAGGTACTTTTTGTAGACAAAATACATACTTAAAGCAGACTTTCACTCTCTCTAGCATTAGTAAATAGATAGCAAAGTATATCATATTTACTTGTTTCAAACTTTTTTTTATGTTTCTTCAGTTACTTCCTGCTTTTTTGCCTAGGCAAATTATTTCATACATCCCAGGAGTCTTCAGGAGGGTAGGAGGGGAGAAGAAGTTTTCTCAGCTAAGCACACTGCTTACTGCCTGTATGCCTGAGCTAAAGGCAGATGGATTCCAGAAAGTAAATGCTACATGAATCACCTGCTCTTACTCAAGATAGCCACAGCCAGGAATGCAAGGGGGTGTTTTTAAAGCGATTTTTCAGCAAAATAAAGCATGGAGACATGGATGGAGGAGTTTGCTTTGAATATAAACAAGTAAATAGCATTTTTGTTTTGAGGTGCTCAGATGCAGTTTAGTTCCACTTTAAATATATACAGTTAGGTCCATATATTTGGACACAGACACAATTTTATAGTTTTTTCAAGTATTTACCAAAACATTTTCAAGCGATAGTTATATAATGAATATGGGCTGAAAGTGCACACTCTCAGATTTATTCTGAGGGTATGTACATCCAAATTGAAGAAACGGGTTTAGGAATTACAGCTCTTAAGAATAGCTACCCCCCCCTTTTAAGGGACCAAAAGTAATTGGACAATTGAATCAAAGGCTGTTTCATGGCCAGGTGTGGGCTACTCCTTCGTTATTTCTTCATAAATTAAGCAGGTAAAAGGACTGCAGTTGATTCTGTGTGTGGTATTTGCATTTGGAGTCTATTGCTCTAAACCTACATCATGCATTCAAAGGAGCTGTCCATGCAAGTGAAACAGACCATTGTAAGGCTTCAAAAACTAAACAAATCCGTCAGAGAGATAGCAGCAACATTAGGAGTGGCCAAATCAACCGTTTGGTTCATTCTGAGGAAAGAGGAATGCACTGGTGAGCTCAGCAACATAAAAAGGCCTGGACGTCCATGTAAGACAACAGTGGTGGATGATCGCAGGGTCCTCTCTATGGTAAAGAAAAACCCATTCACAACATCCAGACAAGTGAAGGACACTCTCCAGGAGGTGGGCATATCATTTTCAAAGTCTACAATCGAGAGAAGACTTCACGAGAGCAAATACAGAGGGTTCACCACAAGGTGCAAACCATTCATAAGCCTGAAGAATAGAAAAGCCAGATTAGAATTTGCCAAAAAACATCTAAAAAAAGCCAGACCAGTTCTGGAAAAGCATTCTTTGGATGGATAAAAAGTTAGATCAATCATGCGCGGAGCCTAACTGAGCGGTCATGCAGGCTTAGAGCTCCGCTCCAGGGACAACCACACCGGAGAACTACAAGCATCAGCGGCTCTTTGAACGATGCCCGCAGACACCTCTAGTCCAGCAGAGTCCTCCGCTCCACTCCCGCTCCCGCAGTTCCAAAGCCAAGTACAAGGCTGGAAACATCAGGGATTCTTTGTCCCAGCCGTCTGCCAAGATGGCATTGTCAGCTTTCTCACAGCCCAGCACACCGCGCTCTGCCAAGTCACAGACATACAGCCTGAAGACACTGGGTGTTGCCGGTAAGTCTGATTCTGATACTGGCAGCTCTTAGTCAGTGATACAGTCTAGTATTTTTAACCACTTCAATACCAGGCACTTATGCACCTTCCCGCCCAGACCAATTTTCAGCTTTCAGCGCTCTCACTTTTTTTTAGTTTCTATTGTAAAATTTTGCAAATAAGTCATTTTTCTTCATAAATTTGTGCCAAAATTTATACTGCTACATATCTTTGGTAAAAATAACCAAAATTAGTGTATATTATTTGGTCTTTGTGAAAGTTATAGAGTCCACAAACTATGGTGCCAATCACTGAAAATTGATCACACTTGATGTACTATCTCACCTGAAGGCCTATCTCATTTCTTGAGACACTAACAAGCCAGGAAAGTACAAATACCCCCCAAATGACCCCTTTTTGGAAAGTAGACAGTCCAATGTATTTACTAAGAGGTATGGTGAGTTTTTTGAAGTTGTAATTTTTTCCCGCAATTCTTGGGAAAATTAAGATTTTTTTTTTTTTTTTTTTACACAAAGCGGTCATATTAACAGGTTATTTCTCTCACACAGCATATGCATAATTGCAACTACACCCCGAAATACATTCCGCTACTCCTCCTGAGTATAGCGATACCACATATGTGAGACTTTTACACAGCCTGGCCACATACAAAGGGCCAACATTGAAGTAGCACTTTCAGGCGTTCTACAAGCATAAATTGCACATATCCTTTCTCAACCACCTATTACACTTTTGAAGGCCCTGGAGCACCAGGACAATTGAATTTTCCACAAATTGATCCCATTTTGGAAAGCACACACCCCAACGTATAATCTATGAGCCATAATGAGTCTTTTGAACGGTTCATTTTTTTCCAGAAGTTTTTGGAAAATGTGGAAAAAAAATGAAAATACATTTTTTTAACACAAAGTTGAACATTTATAAGATATTTCTAACACATAGCATGTACATAGTAAAAATGACACCCCAAAATGCATTCCTCTACTCCTCCTGAGTATGGCGATACCACATGTGTGAGACTTTTACACAGCCTGGCCACATACAAAGGCCCAACATTGAAGTAGCACTTTCAGGCGTTTTACAAGCATAAATTGCACATATCCTTTCTCAACCACCTATTACAATTTGAAGGCCCTGGAGCACCAGAACAATGGAATTATCCACAAAATGAACCCATTTTGGAAAGCACACACCTCAATGTATAATCTGTGAGGTATAATGAGTCTTTTGAACGGTTCATTTTTTTCCCAGAAGGTTTTGAAAAAAGTGGAAAAAAATGAAAATGCATTTTTTTTACACAAAGTTGTCCATTTATAAGATATTTCTAACACATAGCATGTACGTAGCAAAAATGACACCCCAAAATGCATTCCTCGACTCCTCCTGAGTATGGCGATACCACATGTGTGAGACTTTTACACTGCCTGGCCACATACAAAGGCCCAATATTGAAGTAGCACTTTCAGACGTTCTACAAGCATAAATTGCACATATCCTTTCTCAACCACCTATTACACTTTTGAAGGCCCTGGAGCACCAGGACAATGGAATTATTCACAAAATGACCCCAGTTTGGAAAGCACACACCCCAACGTATAATCTATGAGGTAATGAGTCTTTTGAACAGTTCATTTTTTCCAGAAGGTTTTGGAAAATGTGGAAAAAAATAAAAATGCATTTTTTTTACACAAAGTTGTCCATTTATAAGATATTTCTAACACATAGCATGTACGTAGCAAAAATGACACCCCAAAATGCATTCCTCTACTCCTCCTGAGTATGGCGATACCACATGTGTGAGACTTTTACACAGCCTGGCCACATACAAAGGCCCAATATTGAAGTAGCACTTTCAGACGTTCTACAAGCATAAATTGCACATATCGTTTCTCAACCACCTATTACATTTTTGAAGGCCCTGGAGCACCAGGACAATGGAATTATTCACAAAATGACCCCATTCTGGAAAGCACACACCCCAACGTATAATCTATAAGGCATAATGAGTCTTTTGAACAGTTCATTTTTTTCCAGAAGGTTTTGGAAAATGTGGAAAAAAAATGAAAATGCATTTTTTTTACACAAAGTTGTCCATTTATAAGATATTTCTAACACATAGCATGTACGTAGCAAAAATGACACCCCAAAATGCATTCCTCTACTCCTCCTGAATATGGCGATACCACATGTGTGAGACTTTTACACTGCCTGGCCAGATACAAAGGCCCAACATTGAAAAATGTGGCACTTTCAGGCGTTCTACAAGCATAAATTGCACATCTCATTTCTCAACCACCTATTACATTTTTGAAGGCCCTGGAGCACCAGGACAATGGAATTGTCCACAAAATTACCCCATTTTGGAAAGAAAACACCCCAACGTATAATCTATGAGGCATAATGAGTCTTTTGAATTGTTCATTTTTTTCCAGAAGTTTTTGGAAAATGTGTAAAAAAAAACATGTTTGAGACTTTTACACAGCCTGGCCACATACAGAGGCCCAAAATCCAAGTAGCACCTCCAGGCATTCTAGCAGCATTAATTACACATATCATTTTCTGACTACCGATCACATTTTTGAAGGCCCTTCATATTTCTAACACATAGCAGGTACATACCAAATAACAAAAGACAGTAGAGGCAGCAGGCAGATATATGGTCAACACAGCCAAAGTATTGGTCCAAACAGCAGGAAGAAACATGGTCCATAATGTCATGGGTCATTACAGGCAGCAATATGGTCATCACAACCAAAGTATTGGTCCAGGCAGCAGGAAGGACCATCAAGCTTAGGGCCAGGGGGACGGGGTAGAGGCTTCTCCCACCCAAATCGCTTTGAAGCCTCCGGGCAACCAGACCCTGTTTTGGGAGCACAGAAAACGAAAAACTGTTTTTCTCTACTCGGAACACTATTCTGATGCCCCTCACATATGTGAGACCCCTGTATACTAAAGTAGATGACCAAAAGATCAGTCCAAGTGGCAGGCAAAAACATGGTCTATTAACAGGCCAAGGTCAGTGCACGTGGAAGTCAGAAACATGGTTTAAATCAGCAAGCAGAGGCATCGTCGGTAAACAGGCTGAGGTTGGTGCATGTGGAAGTCAGAAATGTGGTTTAACCACTTAAGGACCAGCCTCGTTTTGGATTTTAGGTGTTTACATGTTTAAAACACGTTTTTTTGCTAGAAAATTACTTAGAACCCCCAAACGTTTTTTTTCTAACACCCTAGAGAATAAAATGGCAGTCGTTGCAATACTTTTTTTTTTTGCACATTTTGCGCAGCGGTCTTATAAGCGCACTTTTTTTGGAAAAAATTCACTTTTTTTTAATAAAAAAATAAGACAACAGTAAAGTTAGCCCAATTTTTTTTTATATTGTGAAATATAATGTTATACCAAGTAAATTGATACCCAACATGTCACGCTTCAAAATTGCACCTGCTCATGGAATGGCGTCAAACTTTTACACTCAAAAATCTCTACAGGTTGCATGTTTTGCGTTACAGAGGAGGTCTAGGGCTAGAATTATTGCTCTCGCTCTACCGGTCATGGCGATACCTCACATGTTTGGTTTGACCACCGTTTCATATGCGTTCACTTCTGCGCGCGAGCTCGTCGGGACGGGGGGTTTTAAAAATTTTTTTTTATTATTTTTATTATTTATTTTACATTATTTTATTTTTTTTACACTGTTTTTTAAAAACAGTAATAGACAAAAGCATGACAGGACCTCTTAAATATGAGATCTGGAGTCAAAAAGACCTCAGATCTCATATTTACACTAAAATGCAATAAAAAAAAAAAAGTAATTTAAAAAAATGACATTTAAAAAAATATGCCTTTAAGAGGCGTAGGCGGAAGTGACGTTTTGACGTCGCTTCCGCCCAGCAGTGTCATGGAGACGAGTGGCCTCACTCGTCTCCAGGCACAGGACGGAGAAGGATGCGATCGCCTCCGCCGCTACTGACAGCTCCGGTAAGCGGCGGAGGGCACCGGATCGTGGCAGGAGGGGGGGGCCTCTCCCGCCACCGATAAAAGTGATCTCGTGGCGAATCCACCGCAGGGACCACTTTTATCAGAAAGCTGGCTGCCATAACAACGATATACCCCTTCAAAGTTTGGACGTACATCTTCGTGCGGCAGTCCGGAAGTGGTTAAATCGGCAAGCAAAGACATCATCGGTAAACAGGCCATGGTCAGTTAATTAACATGGTAGCAGGCAAATGGGGAAATGGCAGTCTGGTAATAATAAAGGGAACTAATATTGGATGGATGTATGATAATTTTTGAAGCAATCTTCGATGCACAGGCCAGGTTGGGAGGGACATTGGGGACAATAATAGCTGGAATCTCTTCTTACTCCTCCTCTGTTGCATACACGGCACTTCTTTTGGCGCCTTCTCCCAGATTCTGTGGGGGGAATGCTATACGGAAAGTGTTGCTCGTGAAGTCGACTCACATTATCAGAGCAAATGCTTCCTGGGGCGGGACCTTGTTGGTAAATGAGGGCAGTGACAATATCTTCAATATACTTGAGGTAGGTGATTTGTTGGTTTTGAATTGCTTTTTCAGGCAGACAAACAAATTAAAAAGGGCCATGTGAAACAGGTGAAATGCAACTTTCTTGTACCAGTAACGGGACTTTCTGGTTGATAAATAGGGCTGTAGCATCTGATCGTTTAAATCCACCCCCCCATATACATATTGTAGTCGTGGACACATTCGGGCTTTACAATGGGGCTGCGTCTTCTTTGGATCTCCACCACGGTGTCATTGTGGATGGAAGAGAGGATGTGGACATCTTTCTTGTCCCTCCACTTCATGGCCAACACCTCCTCGCTCCTCATGAATGCCGATTCTCCGTTTTGCAATTTTTTTGTCAACAGATTTTGTGGGAATCCCTTACGTTTTTTTTTAAGGTACCACAGGCCGGGTTTTTTTTACTGTAAAGATGACAAAAAAGGGGCAGGCTGGTATAATAATTGTCGACATATAAATGGTATCCTTTTTCAAACAGGGGGTATGCCAGCTCCCAGACAATTTTCCCACTGGTTCCAATATATGTGGGGCAGTCACGGGGCTGGAGCTGGGAGTCTTTGCCTTCATAGATCCGGAATGTGAAGACGTATCCAGTGGCTCGATCATATAATTTATTTAATTTCAGCCCATACCTGGCTCTCTTGTTTGGTATATACTGCTTGAAGTTCAGTCGGCCAGTGAAATGTATGAGGGACTCGTCCACACAAATTCTTTGGTCTGGGATGAAAACTTCTCTAAATCGCTGGGAAAAGGAAATCATCAATGGGGCGTATCTTGTACAATTTGTCATGGTTGGGATGATCTCGGGGAGGGCACTGTGAATTGTCACTGAAGTGGAGAAAACGCATAATCATGTTGTATCTTGTCCTGGACATGACAGCGGAATATATGGGCTAAAATTATGCCCCTGTTGAAGATCCTTTGATCGAAACGCGTAGGGCGTTTTTATACCCCATACACTGCTTTTTATTCCGTGATCACTTTTTGTTTTATGTATTGTGTTTTTTTTAACAATAAAACTACCTGAGTCGCACTATGTGGAAGCATCCCTCTTTTTTCCACATGCCCTGGTGAATCGAGAAATCACTCTCCTTTGGGAACTGTTTTGATCTTGTTCCGGTGGACCAAGAGGGACGTTCAGGTCTGGCAGAGGCTCTACCCTTGCCTCCATCACTCCACACCTTTGCCCTTGGTGGCACAAAGCCTCATTGATTCTATGCTCATGGCAGTAGAATCCAACTTGTCCGGTAAGCGTATTCCATCTATTCGTTTATCTTGTTGATACCTGAGCTGACCGTTGAGAAGCTGAAGGAACTGCCACACGGATCATACATATTTACTGTGGACTGTTTCTGTTGTTTTAACAACACATCACCATTGGAACATTATGTTCATGTGCACAGAGACTATTTGCATATGAGTTTATTAGCGCTACAATTCCTTTTACTTTTCTTTTAATTTTAGCTCACATTTTTGTCACATGTTTGTAGCAGCTCACTTGTTATTTTCTTTTTGGGTAGCGCATTAACTATTCCCCTTTTTCAGCGGTATATATGGGCATGTGTTGGATGGGTTTGGTGGACCAATATGCATGGACTTCGTTCTTTTTTGTAAGCCCCATATTGAAAGTAAAGCCCAAAAACAATTTAAATTCATCCAGTGTGACACATCGCCACTGGAACATGCGGGCGTAGGAAGAATTGGGGTTGGCAGCAATAAATTGGGATGCAAATAAAGAAAAATAATCTAATTGAGAAAAATATGTAGTGTCGGGCTGCACACCTAGCTGTGCGGTGAAGGGGGGGATGATAGCGGATCCTGAGTTGGCAGGCAACCATAAGGGGTTTGCCATGGCATCGGGAAGGTAGGACTGGGGCTGGGTTCTTCGGGTTGGGCGTGTAATTCCAGTACTTGTACTGGGCTCCTCTTCCTGGGGTCTGGTGCTGCAGGTGGTGGGCAGATCTCCTGATCCTGGTCCTGATCTCATTCTTTTGGGAAGGACGGTTTCCTCCGCGGGCTCGGACTCTGATCTACAATCCTCCACTGGCTCATATTCCGAACCAGAATCGGATGATGGGAGCTCCCCGCTGCTCTCATCATCCAACATGGCAAGAATCTCATATGCCTCCTCAGGTGTGTAAACCCTTTGGGACATTATGGCAATGCTTATTGGCGGGCCTGTGTAATGGTACTGCTGGTGGTAGTGGTACCCGATTGAGGTATTAGTGGCGGGCCTGTGTGGTGGTACAGATGGCGGTATGGGTGGTGGTGGTATCAATGGCGGTACGGGTGGTGGTGGCGGTACCGGTGGCGGTACGGGTGGTGGTGGTACCGATGGCGGTACAGGTGGTGATGGCAGTACCGGTGGCGGTATGGGTGGTGGTGGTACCGATGGTGGTACAGGTGGTGGTACCAATGGCGGTACGGGTGGTGGCGGTACAGGTGGTGATGGCGGTACAGGTGGCGGTATGGGTGGTGGTGGTAATGATGGCGGTACTGATGGTGGTACGGGTGGTGGTGGTACCGATGGCGGCACTAGTGGCGATACTGGTAGCGGCCTGTGTGGCAGTATAGATGGTGGGCCTGATGGCAGTACTAGTGGCGGTATTGGTGGTGGTACCGATGATGGTACTGGTAGTCTGTGTGGCAGTACCGATGGCGATGGGCCTGTGACAGATGGGCTGATTGACAGATGGGCTGGTTGACAGATGGGCTGGTTGACAGATGGGCTGATTGGCTGGGCTGTGTGACAGGTCCTCTTTATTGGGGGGGCCGTGTTGTGCACAGTACAATACAAAAAAATGTCTGACAGACACTGATTTCACTCACTGATCCCTGCTCTCTCCTCACACGATCGGTGTATGAGGAGAGAGCAGGGATCAGATGGTAACGGCTACTTAATGTTTACATTCGTGACCGGCTGTGATTGGACACAGCCGGTCACGTGGTAAACAGTCAATTTCATTGGCTGTTTACCCTGATCAGGGAAGTGTTGTGTCCAAGGGACACTCGTCTTCCTCGATCCCTGCTCTGCATGCCTTCGGCGGTGCGCACAGAGGGTGCCGCCGAGTTTGTTGTGACAGGTGATCGGCTGTGACTTTGACACAGCCGATCATGTGGTAAACAGCCAAATTGGCTGTTTACCATGATCGGGGAAGCGCTGTGTCCAAGGGACACACGCAGTCCCCGATCGCCGCGTGCCCCCGCAGGCGCGCGCCGGCATGTTATCCTGCTGGACGCCTGATTGGGCGTTATATGACGCCCAGTCAGGATAACGCAACCACTTCCCGGACGTCAATATGCTATTGACCGGGCGGGAAGTGGTTAAACAATTCGAACAAATGTTACAGAAAGCACTTAAGCAGACATCAGACCACATCACTGACAAACTGACACACGAGATCAGAGAGCTGGGTCATAGCTGGGTCAAAGAATGGCAGAAATGGAAGTGAGAGTGAATGAGCTAGAGAACCACACACAGCTTTACACTACTGAATTTGAAAATCTCAAGGAGGAGAATCTAGTGCTGCAGCCTAGTTTGGAAGACCAAGAGAATAGAGACTGCCCCTCTAACTTACGCATTAGGGGGATCCCTGAGACAATTCTTGATGTATAGGCCACCATGATAGCCCTATTCCAGGAACTACAACCTGCCATCCCCGTGGAGAGATTAGAGATGGATAGGGTACACAGAGCCCTAGCTAATGCAAACCTAATGGCCCACCCCTGGACATTATAGCTAAGTTCCACTACTACCGCACAAGGAACAGCTACTCGCAGCAACCAGGGGAAAGTACTCCCTATCCTTCCAAGGCCATACTTACCAGCTCTTTGCGGACCGGTCCCCACTCACAGTGGCAAAGATGTACTCTCTCAAGCCTCATCTGCAGGAGCTTCAACACAACCAAATCGCATACCACTGAGGATTTCCATTCTCGATCCGTTTCACTCATCTTGAAACCAAATATGTATGCCGCACAGCGGAGGAGCTACAGTCAGCCATGATGGACCTGGGCCTCGTGGATCACATCCCACACAGAGACTCATCTCGAAGGTGATCGGCCTCTCGCTCCCCTTAAAAACAGGCGGCTATCGGCAAAAACCACTGGGATTCCACACGTCAAAATCTCTACAAGCGTGGTCATTTTGATAATCCTGCACCATCCAACGAGGACTCGATGGACTGACCTCACCCCATAGCTCTGAAATGATTCCACTAAGTCAACCCATATGAGTTGCTGAAATTCTCTGGCAACAGTCTTGCAGAACCCTTCCCTTCTACACATTATGAGCCAACCCGGACAATAATGTTATGCTATTCATAAAAAGCAGTACAGCGCATAAAAAATTAATTGATTAATCATTTGAAGCAATAAAATTCATAAAATGTCCATAAAGAAGAATTTCAAATGGTGATCCAATGGTGCGAGTGACATCCACACAAGATGAGTGACTGTAGTGAGATAAACCTCCATCAACGGTAACACTAGCCGCTCACCTCAGCTGGTGGACCCCTGAGTTAATCAGTCAGGTCAGAAACAGCTTTTCCCACACTGGGAGGTAAACAGGAGCAGGTACACTTGTGGCCGGTCATATATCAATCTTAGTAGAGCTCGCAGTAATCACATGTAATAAAAATAAAGAACATCTAGTGCTCTCTGTCTGTTGCGTAAAAGTTTTAATGTAGTAAAAGTAAAAACACTTACAAACGGAGCACTGTTCCCCAGTGAGGAGGATAACAAGCCTAATAGGATGATCCACGGAGACCAACGAGCGAGACGCGGGTGACGTCACGATCCAAGTCACGTGATGTGTTCTGTACGCGTTACGTCCCTTGTGATGGGCGGGACTTCTTCTTCTTCTTCAACTTTTACGCAACAGACAGAGAGCACTAGATGTTCTTTATTTTTATTACATGTGATTACTGCGAGCTCTACTAAGATTGATATATGACCGGCCACAAGTGTACCTGCTCCTGTTTACCTCCCAGTGTGGGAAAGGCTGTTTCTGACCTGACTGATTAACTAAGGGGTCCACCAGTTGAGGTGAGCGGCTAGTGTTACCGTTGGTGGAGGTTTATCTCACTACAGCGCTGGTTGATTCTTTGTTAATAATGTTATGCTGCTGCTGCGTTCAAGTTTACATGTTAACCATTGGTTTTTTATATGTTTTGTTCTCCGGTGCTGTTCCCCCTTTTGAAACTTTTTTGCTGCCTCGCTTACTGCCCTCTGACTCCTGCCCTCTGACTCCTGCTCATATTACGCTTGACACTCCACTGAGATGTTTCCATACCTTACTATTATGCTATTATTCACTGATGTCAATTACACCTAAAAGGGTTGTTCGATTTTGCTATGTACTCTCTTATCCTGTCCTTTTCTCCTCTCTTCTCTCTCTCCCCACAGTAGCTGCGGTTCTCGCCTTAAGTTATATCTTCATCACTATGATGACTGTTCGACATGCTATGGCCCCCATAAACATCCTTTCCTTGAATGTTCAAGGCTTTAACACCCCTCATAAATGCACCAAGGTGCTACGTTCTTTTGCAGCCGCTATGGCTCATACTATCTGCCTACAAGAAACTAATTTTATCGATAAGTCCACCTTGAAGTTCCTCTGTGCCGCTTATCCGCAATTATATTCAGCCTCAACCACAACCAAGCAAAGGGGGACCCTTATCGGTTTCCATTGCTCCATGCCATTCACCCTTACTTCACAATTAAATGATCCTGAGTGCAGGTACCTCATACTCACAGGCTATATCTCAGACCATGCAATCACGATTGTGTCGTACTATGCTCCCAATAAGCGCCCAACGACCTTTATTTCCCATCTTTTCCAAGTGGTGGAAAAACACAAGTTTGGAACGGTCAGTCTCAGCGGAGATTCCAATCTAACTATTTTTCCTTTCCCCGACTTTCTAACACCTGCTTTCCATTCATAACCTGGTCGACACTTGGCGTGAATCTAATAGTAGACGCTATACACACTACTCCCATCCACACAAATTATTCTCACGCATACTGTAGATCACATCTTTATTTCAACTAGCATAATCCCGGAGATAGTCTCTTCTAGTATCACCCGTTTTTCATGGACCAACCACTGTGCAGTGTGCACCACCATAGCCTCCCCGATACCCAGATCGCATGATACGTCCTGATATGTCCTTCCACTGTCTGGAGATTGAGGTAGCACTCACAGACTCTCTCTACTAATGATACCGATGATATTTCTGCTCTGACATTATGGGAAGCCCACAAAGCTGTCATTCGTGGCAGACTGATACAACAGGCAGCAGCCCTTAAGCGGGACCTTAAATTCTAGTCAAACAATTAGAGCCCAACTTTAATGCGAGACATGCAGCTTTTCAATCCACCCCTAATGCTACCACCAACGCGCGTCTAGATAAAGCCCATCTTGACTTTGACTTGTTCCTGACTTACTCGGCAGATTAACTTATCTGCAAACGCCAACATGTATCCTACCTTAAGGCTAACAAACCCGACACGCCTTTGGCACGCATTTTGCTGACAATCCACCACCCACAGTCGTCTATATGTTTTAAAAATTCCTCAAGATATGTACACCAGCAATTCCATTAAAATAATCAAAGTGTTTCGATCTAATTTTGCCAAACTCTACTCCCCTACTCAGGACTTTGATGCGGCGAAGGCCGATACCCTATTTTCCAGCATTACCCTCCCAACCCTTGTACAGGAACAGCGAGATCTACTTGAGCGCCCAATCACAGATCTGGAGGTCAAAGAAGTTATAAAGGCACTGAAACCCCATAAAAGACAGGGCCCCCGATGGGTTTTCGGCAACATACTACAAACAATTTGTGCCCATTCTGATGCCTATATTAACTAAAGCCTTCAATTCTCTGCTAGCGGGGCACTCATTTAGAACTGAAAGGCTGACCTCCATAATCTCTATGCTTCCCAAAACTAGATCGGATTCCTCCTCTTGGACCAACTACCGTCCCATCTCTCTCCTAAAGCTCAACAATAAAATACTAGCCAAAATTCTAGCGACCTGACTGAATATTATTATAGGCCGACTGATACATCGTGACCAAACAGGATTCATGCCAACCCGTCAGGCTGGTGACAATATTAGGCATGCTCTCCTACTCGCCCATGCAGCTAAGACCAGACGCATCCCGACCTGCCTCCTATCCCTCGACATCAGCAAAGAGTTTGACTCTGTCACCTGGCCCTACTTACAATACATTCTCCAACAATGAGGTTTTGGGAACCACTTTATGACCTGGGTCTCCTCCCTATACAATAATCTTTGGGCATACATTAAGTACGCTGGCTACAAGTCAGCGATGATAGATATTAGGAGAGGCACAATGCAAGGGTGTCCTCTGTCCCTGTTGCTTTTCACCTTACTCATAGAGCCCTTGGCACAACTGATTAGGTCAGACCCCGATGTCAAAGGGATAGAACTGGGTGGTCATCACAATAAAGTATGCCTCTTCGCAGATGATATTCTTGTCTTCTTTGCTCATCTTCATGTTTCTGCCCCGAATCTGCTCGCCATATTAGACAATTTTGCCCAAATCTTTGTCAACCCCAAAAAATCGAATAGGCTCAACATTCTATCACAGTCTGAACTTCAACAAGCCCGGGCCTTCCTGCCGTTTGTTTGGGTGACACATCATCTCCCATATTTGGGGGTACAACTCACAGCCTCGTTATCAGATATTTTTGCAGCTAATTACTTACCACTACTGAGACAAGTCACCAATCTCATGAAACAGTTGTCCTCTCTTCCCTTATCCTGGCTTTGTCGGATCACCACCACAAAAATGTCGATATTGCCTAAACTCTTATGCCCCGTACACACGATCGGACTTTCCGACAACAAAAACGTGGAATTTTGTTCGAAGGTTGTTAGCTCCAACTTGTCTTGCATACACACGGTCACACAAATGTTGGCCAACAATTACGAACTTAGTGATGTACAAGATGTATGGCGAGCCGATAAAAAAGAAGTTCTATAGTCATGTGATATCTCCATTACGAACGCTAGTTTTACAAGACCGAGCACTTCTGGCTCATACCTGATTCCGAGCATGTGTGGACTTTTGTGCGACGGACTTGTGTACACACGATTAGAAAGTCCAAAAACATAAATTTGTTGACGGAAAATTTGAGAACCTCCTAGCCAACATTTGTTGGCGGAAAGTCCAACAACAAATGTTTGATGGAGCATACACACGCTCGAACTTTCCGCCAACAACCTCACATCCAACATCTGTTGTCGGAAAATCCGATCGTGTGTACGCGGCATTAGACCTATTCAGAGTACTCCCCATATCAGTACCATCATACTTCCTACGACTTACGCAGCGCAGAGTAATGTCCTACATATGGGGAAGCCCCGTATACTTAAATCAACGCTTTATCTTACTAAATTATGCGACGGGTTGGGCATACTAAATTTCTCATCTTACTACTATGCAGCACAACTCGCACAACTGCCCAAGTACCGCGCAGCACTGGAAACACCGCTGTGGGTTGCCATCGCATCGATCGAGTGTGACCCTATTTCTGTGGCTCCAACCCAAAGACAGAGCTCACCTCTCAAACCCCATTGCTAAACACTCCCTAACCATCTGGGACAAATTTAGGGGCAATCCTCTAATAACCCCCTACTCTCCTTCCTCAGAAATCCTGCCCTTTACCCAGCTTGGGAATTCCCTTTCGGTGTTCACGGCCTGGTCTAACGCAAATCTATTCAGACTGTTGCTATCCATGTGTACCCTACCTTATGCAAAACTTTTGGACTCCCTAGAACTGAACTCTTTCCCTACCTGCAAGTAAAAAATATTCTATATGCCCTTCCTCCAGACGGGATCACCACTAAACCAGATGACACAATTTGGACGCATTTGTAAGAGCGACCCATGCATCAGAGGACTGATATCACTCCTATATCAACACCTTAATGCAATTCCAAATGATGCACTACCATCTTACATCACTAAATGGACACAAGACATGGAGTGCACATTCGAGATCGCAGATAGGTCTAGCACAGTGATATGCAATTAGCGGACCTCCAGCTCTTGCAAAACTACAAGTCCCATCATGCCTCTGCCTCTGGGTGTCATGCTTGTGGCTGTCAGACTCTTGCTACGCCTCATGGGAGTTGTAGTTCTGCAACAGCTGGAGGTCTGCTAATTGCATATCCCTGGTCTAGCATATGGCTAGCCACCAAATCCTCCTCCCCCAACAGCTTGGCACTTGAAACCAATTATAAAGTTCTAGCATGATGGTATCTAGTACCAGCGAGAATTGCAAAATAGGTCCCATCATACCCAGGAACTTGCATTCGTGGCTGCTCAGATCCAGGCACCCACATTCACATATGGTGGCAATGAAGGGTCACCCAAGAATTCTGGAAAAAAATCTTTGCTATAGCCTCCAAAGCCTTGGAAACCGATATTCTTCCTGACCTAGCCACAGCCCTTTTGAACCTTAAACCGGCTGAACTCACTCTTACTCAATTCTGATTACTCATCCACCTTACCACTGTAGCCAAACAAACCATAGCCAAGGCATGGAAATCCCCAACCTTGGTTGTGGCTGAAGCCAAACACAGGATAAATAGAGCCCTTATCTTCGCCAAAATGACAGCTATTGAAAACGATAAAATAAAGAAATTTGACAAAATATGGCAACCATGGGTCAAACACTGCTTACCTCCTGACTTTGAAAAGTCTTTGTTATTGCCTTATTAATAGAATCACCCTACCGCCTGTTAGGAACATTTCCTGACCACGAACCTGCACACTGTCGTGGGAGACTTCCCCTCCCTCTTCCCTTTCTCTTCCCCTCTCCCTCTCTCTTTCTCGTTGATCTACTAGGAGCGGGCATGGTATAGTGACATTTGCCATTCACAAACTCTCGAAGGCCTCTAACCCACCGCATGCCCGCACTTGGGCCTTCCACCCCTTTACTTTCCTAAATCTGTCCTCAACCATATGGCCCATCTATAGGGGATATCCTTTCACCTTCCAATCTATAGCTTGTTACTGAGGTAGAACACATACCAATCTACCCCGAGTTATGTTCTTTAAAACTTTCTTATCAGACTAATATATCACGAAAAGGACGAAATGTTATCTGACAGATGTGCCCCCACCCATTCACAGCTTGGTCCCCTTAGGGGTGAACGGGTGGACTAGAGGCACACCCCACATTGTAGAGTGGCCAATAGAGGGCCTATGTTCCAGTCCTCTTTGTCAACCTGTTTTATTGGTTCTGTATTAATTATACTTTAAATGTTCACCCTCCGGCATATAAGCCTACATATGCTATTGTTCGAAGTGATTGTATCCCATGTGACTGTTTATAAACTTTTCTGTCTTTCTTGTGTATACCTTATTAAAAACATTGAACAAGAAAAAAAAAGAAAAACTGAGATTAATCTGTACCAGAATGATGGGAAGAAAAAAAGTGTGGAGAAGGCTTGGAAAAGCTCATGATCCAAAGCGCAGTGTGATGGCATGGGCATGCATGGCTTCCTGTGGCAGTGGGTCGTTGGTGTTTATTGATGATGTGACAGAAGACAGAAGCAGCCAGATAAATTTTGCAATGTTTAGAGATATATTGTCAGCCCAGATTCAGCCAAATGCAGCAAAGTTGATTGGACTGCGCTTTACAGCACAGATAAACAATGATCCAAAACACACTGCAAAAGCGACCCAGGAGCTTTCGAAGGAAAGAAGTGGAATATTCTGCAATGACCAAGTCAATCACCTGATCTCAACCCAATTGAGCATGCATTTCACTTGCTGAAGACAAAACTAAAGGCAGAAAGACCCATAAACAAAGAACAACTGAAGACAGCTGCAGATAGAGCCTGGTAAAGCATCAGAAAGGAGGAAACCCAGTCTTTGGTAATGTCCATGGGTTCCAGACTTCAGGCAGTCATTGCCATTAAAGGATTCTCAACAAAATATTAAAAATGAACATTTCTTTTATAATTATATTCATTTGTCCAATTACATTTGAGCCCCTGAAAATTGGGGGTGGGGGGTGTGGGGGGGTGTGGGGGGGCGGGGGGAGGGGTGTATAAAAACGGTTGCAGTTCCTAAAATGTGTACTTATGTTCAACCCCTTGAATTAAAGCTAAAAGTCTGCACTTCAAATTAATTTGGATTGTTTCATTTATATTTTATTCTGGTGGCATACAGAGCCAAAAGTATGAAAATTGTGCCCGTGTCCAAATATATATGTACCGAACTGTATATGTAGCGCTACCCCTGTAGGAGCCACTGGTGAATATGTATAAATCTCCCACCCTGCATAGTCAGGCAGATACATTTTCCACACATGCTAAAGTCAGAAATCAGTCCTTGCAGCTTTGTTTTTGTTTTTCATTAGGGGAGTTGAACTTAGATAGGGGATAGGGTATTATAGGATGCCCACTTTATCAGCACAGAAAGAATTCCTCAGGGACACAACTATATACAGTGCCTTGCAAAAGTATTCGGCCCCCTTGAACTTTTCAACCTTTTGCCACATTTCAGGCTTCAAACATAAAGATATAAAATTTTAATTTTTTGTGAAGAATTACCAACAAGTGGGACACAATTGTGAAGTGGAATGAAATCTATTGGATATTTTAAACTTTTTTAGCAATTAAAAAGCTGAAAAGTGGTGCGTGCAAAATTATTCGGCCCCTTTACTTTCAGTGCAGCAAACTCACTCCAGAAGTTCAGCGAGGATCTCTGAATGATCCAATGTTGTCCTAAATGACTGATGGTGATAAATAGAATCCACCTGTGTGTAATCAAGTCTCTGTATAAATGCACCTGCTCTGTGATAGTCTCAGGGTTCTGTTGAAAGCGCAGAGAGCATCATGAAGACCAAGGAACACACCAGTCAGGTCCGTAATACTGTTGTGGAGAAGTTTAAAGCCGGATTTGGATACAAAAAGATTTCCCAAGCTTTTAACATCCCAAGGAGCACTGTGCAAGCGATCATTTTGAAATGGAAGGAGTATCAAACCACTGCAAATCTAACAAGACCTGGCTGTCCCTCTAAACTTTCAGCTCAGACAAGGAGAAGACTGATCAGAGAAGCAGCCAAAAGGCCCATGATCACTCTGGATGAACTGCAGAGAACTACAGCTGAGGTGGGAGAGTCTGTCCATAGGACAACAATCAGTCGTACACTGCACAAATCTGGCCTTTATGGAAGAGTGGCAAGAAGAAAGCCATTTCTCAAAGATATCCATAAAAAGTCTTGTCTAAAGTTTGCCACAAGCCACCTGGGAGACACACCAAACATGTGGAAGAAGGTGCTCTGGTCCGATGAAACCAAAATCGAACTTTTTGGCCACAATGCAAAACGATATGTTTGGCGTAAAAGCAACACAGCTCATCACACTCAACACACCATCCCCACTGTGAAACATGGTGGTGGCAGCATCATGGTTTGGGCCTGCTTTTCTTCAGCAGGGACAGGGAAGATGGTTAAAATTGAGGGGAAGATGGATGCAGCCAAATACAGGACCATTCTGGATGAAAACCTGTTGGAGTCTGCAAAAGACCTGAAACTGGGACGGAGATTTATCTTCCAACAAGACAATGATCCCAAACATACAGCAAAATCTACAAAGGAATGGTTCACAAATAAACGTATCCAGGTGTTAGAATGGCCAAGTCAAAGTCCAGACCTGAATCCAATCGAGAATCTGTGGAAAGAGCTGAAAATTGCTGTTCACAAACGCTCTACATCTTACCTCACTGAGCTCGAGCTGTTTTGCAAGGAAGAATGGGCAAGAATTTCAGTCTCTCGATGTGCAAAACTGATAGAGACATACCCCAAGCGACTTGCAGCTGTAATCGCAGCAAAAGGTGGCTCTACAAAATATTAACACAAGGGGGCCGAATAATTTTGCACGCCCCACTTTTCATTTTTTTATTAGTTAAAAAAGTTTCAAAAATCCAAAGGATTTCGTTCTACTTCACAATTGTGTCCCACTTGTTGGTGATTCTTCACAAAAAATAAAAATTGTATATCTTTATGTTTGAAGCCTGAAATGTGGCAAAAGGTTGAAAAGTTCAAGGGGGCCGAATACTTTCGCAAGCCACTGTATACACAGTGTATACACTTCTCTTTTACCTCCAGCACAATGTTGCTTGTAGAACTACATCTCCCAGGACCAACTAGCACTGAAAAGATGATCCAATCTAGATCCAGATCTGTAGCAGATGCCCTTTGCAGGCAGGGCCCCTTTGGTAGTGTAGCAGAAAAGAAGTCCCAGTGCTTAGCTGTCCTATTCCTATGGCTACTGATCCCAGTACCACCTCTTCAGGCACTGCCAGTCCGCCTGGCTGCAGCTGCCTCTTTCACTAGCCCTCCTGGCTACTTCTCCACAGTCCTCCCAGACTGACTCTGCATCCATCCCAGACTGCTTGCACCCAGTCCTCTCAGGCATGCCTCTCAGTCCTCTGACTGCAACACTCACCAGCCCACATGGCTGTCTTCCTCCCTGGAGATTTGCATGGCAGTGTTCTCCTGCTGTCATCCCCTTTCTCCCATGTCTCCTGGTCAGGATCCCCCTGTGTGTCTTGAAGAGGGGTCCCTTTCACACCCAAGCCCAGGCGTGAGTTCACCCCCCCCCCCCCAAGACTAGGGGGTTACTCTCACAGGCCTCCGACAGCCTAACTCTCCATCTTCCACCCAAACTCCACTGCCCCAGCTGGGCTGACTCTGAGTATTTGAGGGGGCCTGCCCCCTGCCAACCCATCTGTTAGGGATTGGTCAGGGCCCTCAGAATACTCCAGGCAGCTCCTCCTCCCCTCCACTCCCATCCTTCTGGAATCTTCGACTAGTTTCCAGAAGTAGGTGGAGGTATCAAAGATGCTGCCTTTAAGTCATACCAGCCTCCCTGAGTCACTCAACTCTGACCCAGAAAAACACACAGGCCTGGATGCCAGCCAAACCTCAACAATTTACCTACACTGTACAAAAACTAACTCTAGCACTCTAGCAATGCTAGGGCATGCTACATATATTTTTTTAAACCAGAGTTTAATGTCACTTTAGCTTTATTATGATTGCAAGGGGCTTATAAACCATGTACTGTATATGATAACAGGTGACAGGTTCTCTTTAAGGAAACATCAGTGGTCTATTAGATCCCTAATGTCACCCCTGCACTCTTTTGAAGCTTAACAAGCACAGACTGTGCAAGATTTGTGTCTTCTCCGACCAGGGAGGTTGGAAATTACAATACTGAACCCACAAGCGAACAGAGCTGACCACTTCTGGTGTCATTCTTCACAGAGGAGATCAATTAGCATGGAGGTTCACTCATCTCCCTCCGCTCTACCTGTTGACACCCCCAGTCATCGGAACCCAAGAGGGACAGGTGAGCTTAGGACACAGGGCATAGGGAAGGCAGGCATGGGTGGATGCATCTTCCACAGCAGCTTTACCACCACAAAAAGCTGGCAGCACAGGGTAAAAAAAGTGAACAAACTCCCAGCTACTTGGTTTAAATGTTGGTGCTGCCACCAAAGTAATTCTTATATAGCGGCGGCAGTGAAAGTATTAAAGTGTATGTCCAGTGAAAACTTTTTTTTTGTTTTGGATGGAGCTGAAGGAGATTACAACATCTGTGTGCTTTTACTGCTATCTGGGGCTTATTTTAAGAGGTTTCCTGTCACAGTGACAACAGCTTCACCAGACAGGAAGTGAAGGAAAATCTCCACCAGCAACACAAACAGAAAAAAAAATACTTTTTTTTAGTACAGTAAGGGTAGGGTGACCAGACATCCCCGGTTTCTGGGGACAGTCCCCGGATTGAGGACACTGTCCCCGGACCAAGTCTGTCCCCAGTTTTGTCCCCGGATTGGATTTGAACAGGGGCTGAGGCAATTTCAAAGACAGCCCGTGCAGAATAAAAAGAAAAAATCTGAATTGCACCCCCCCTCCTCTGCCGCTCCTACTAGTTTATGGGGGTTTATTTTTTTCCATTATCTGTGCCCCTTTCTGATGATCATGTGCTGGTCGGAGCGGAGGGACTATTTCTTCAGTTTCAGGCGCATACCCATTCAGCTCCACTCGCATGTTCTTCTGCCTTGGCTCAAGTCCCGGCCTGCCGCCTGCCTGCTTATCTCCTTGACTTCCCTGGTGGAGTGATCTTCCTCTGCTCCCCACCCAGTAGTAGCCGGGGCCCGAAGAGTAAAGCCCCATACACACTATCAGATTTTCTGCTGATTTTTGTCTTCCGATTTACCAAAACCATGTAGTGCAAGAGCCTGCCTGATTGCATACAAATTGAAACTCCTAAGCTTTGACCTCATATTATATTGTTTTGGTAAATCTGAAGGAAAAAATCAGCAGAAAATCTGATAGTGTGTATGGGGCTTTAGACTTGACAGGTTGTGAGGCGGGCGGCGGCGGCGGAGACGGGCAAAGAGTCATCGATTGCTGCCATTACAAGTAAAAAAAAATATGTCCCCGGATTTCATTTTAAAAATCTGGTCACCTTAAGTAAGGGCCCTTTCACACTGTTGCATTTTTGTTGCATTTTTACTATTCCAACAAAATGCAAGAAAACTGTTTCCCTTTAAATCCTAGGGGACTCTTCACACCACTGCGGATGCGGTGCGTTTTGACAAGTCCTCCTTGCAGCATACTTGGTGTGGTTTTTAAAACTGCACCATAAATGCAGGTCCCTGTTGAAACGAGTAGAAAAATGGCAAAAACACATCAGTAATTTACCTGCGTTGCATTTTGGGTGCATTTTTTGAGTCACGTGTCGAACTTTAACAGGTACATTCTGGGTGATAGGCACCCAGAAAATGCACTGTAAAGGCATCAAAATGCACATGCATTTGATGCATTTTTTTTTTTAGCGGAGCAGTATGAAAGCAGCCTAAGGGCAGGCTAAAACCCCTGTCAGATTTTTGTTCCTGTTGCTGATTTTTCCTCACCTCCTGTCCGGTGAAGCTGTTGTCACTGTGAAATAAAGGGAAATCTCCATAATAAACCTCCAGACAGCAGTAAAAAGGACAACAAAGGTTTTATTCTTTCCTCTCTATCAAAAAAGCCAAAACAAATAAAACATTAGTAGCTGGAGGTCCACCTTAAAGCCCAACTCCAGGAAAACGTTTCCTCTACTGGTGTTGGATAGGCGTGGAAGAAGTACCGTATATACTCGAGTATAAGTCGAATTTTTCAGCACATTTTTTTGTGCTGAAAGTGCCCCCCTCCACTTATACTCGAGTCAAACACTTTTCTGCAGCAAAAAATTTCATTTTCCGAACCGACTTTGGGGCTCCGTATCTCAGGGCCACTTGGTGCTAGGAACCCCAAATTTGGTGTGCAAACCCAGGGGAACTTGTACCACAACATATCCAAAGATGAAGTTCCTAGCACTAAGTGGCCCCGAGATACGGGGCCCCAAAATCGGTTCGGAAAATGTCATTCTCTGCTGCAGAAAAGTGCTTGACATTTTCTGAACCGAGTTTGGGGTCCCATATCTCAGGGCCACTTGGTGCTAGGAACCCCAAATTTGGTGTGCAAACCCAGAGGAACTGGTACCACAACATATCCAAAGCTGGGGTTCCTAGCAACAAGTGGCCCTGAGATACAGGGCCCCAAAAACAGTTCAGAAAATGTCATTTTCTGCTGCAGAAAAGTGCTTGACATTTTCTGAACTGAATTTTGGGGCCCTGTATCTCGGGGCCACTTGGTGCTAGAAACACCAGCTTTGGAAATTTTATGGTGCTAGTTCCACTGTGTTTGCACACCAAATTTGGGGTTCTTAGCACTAAGTGGCCCCAAGATACAAGGCCCCAAATTCAGGCAACTGTGTCCATTTGCAGCAATGTCATTTCGGACCCTTTGGGTTCAGAGACCCCAAATTTTGGCTGCAGCTAGGGGGCATCTAGGAACCCTTAACTACCGAGTTTGAAGTTCGGGGGACCTATGGCTGCAAATGGGCACAGTGATGCTGCAAATGGGCATTGTTGACCCTCTTTTCCACTTACAGTAGCTGTGCATTTCTCACCCTCGTCTTATACTCGGGTCAATAAGTTTTTCCCATTTTTTTGTGGTAAATTAGGACCTCGACTTATACTCGGAACGACTTATACTCGAGTATATACGGTACATATTTTTGTCAAACTTTTATTGCTGTCCATTCTTCCTTTGGGAAGATTTCACCTCATTTCCTGTGCAAGTAGGACACGAATTGAAGGGATTGGTTGTCACCAGGGCAGAAAGTCACTGATTATCATAATAACCTGAAAAAAAATATATTCAGCTACAGTCTGTGTTCCTACTAAAGAGATTTCTGTTATGACAGAAAATCAAGGGAAATCTCCCTAATGGGGACACAGTCCTCAGTATAAACCTGACAGGGTTTCTTTGCCTTCCTCACACAGTCCAAAACAAAACAAAATTCTGGGTGGATTTGGGTCCTAAAATGCCCCTGCCGGGTGTCACTCTCTGAAGCGAAATTTGTGGCGAACCGCTTTTCTGGAGGGCATTTGACATACAATGAATAGGTGTGCCGCCTGTTTTAACCCATAAAAGCCCACAGCACTGTGCCGCTACCGTGTAAATTGCATGCAGTTGCGGGGTGGTTGTGGTGCGGCCCCATTCAATTGAAGCAGAGATCATTTTTTGCTGTGATGCAAAGTGTTGCTGCTGCAGTATGTGTATACTCCCATATGACTGTCTTTGCAGCTTAGGGAGGGAGGGTGATAAAAAAGTGGCTCAACTGTGTATTTTTACCTCTTTACAACCACAAGTATAAACCTTACTGTAAATGTATTGCACTGTATGTGAGATACTTTCTAATAGCAAAGCAACAAACTCACATTGCTGTCCATTTACTTACAAAGTAGCATCCGTATTCTGTGGTACAGTATAAAACAGAGAAGTAAAGCCAGCCCGGTTTGTAGCCGCCACTAGTTCCAGGCAGAAATGGGTGAAAATAGTGTGAAAGAAATGAGAGGCAGAGCCTAGTTGCTATGGGGAACGCAGATCTTCCCTCAGACATTTACCTCAGGTTGTCCCCATCCTGAGGGCAATTACACAACTGCTAGAGGGCTCTTTTTTTTAACAAAAAACTTTATTCAGGGCTTTCTCAGTAACAAAATGTACACGACTACTTCTGTTTAAAAGGACCTTGTTCATGTTTCCCAGTTTTATAATGCCCAGTACACACGATCCGATTATCGGATGAATGATTGTCCGTTTTTTTTTGCATGCTAATCTCACGTACAATCTGATGAGTTTACCAAAGTCACGAAAATTCCCGTACGACAGCATAAAAATTCGGAAGTGATGTCATGTGGCATTTGTATTGCATTTTCAAACGAAAGGTGTACTGATTAAATGAAAAAAACATTTCCGTGCATGTCCGATAGAATAATATCGGATGAACTGTCCTGACCGGCTCTCGAAAGCCTTGTACTAACGTTCCGATTATCGTATGATCGATTCAAATGCTGCATTTTTCGTACGATTTTCGGATCGTGTGTATGGCGCTTAAGAGGAGAGAGGGATAACAAAGTGCCCCTTCAATGCAGCCCACAGAGAATGAAAACAGAAAAATGGAGACATTGTATAATGTATGAGAAGGTTTATTACACCCTGGCCTTTTCTTATCACTCTCTTACCTTAAAGTGTATGTACAGTAATCTCCAATAATACATTTCTCTTATTTGCTCCCTTTTGGTCTCTTAGCCTGGCTTCACACTAATACGTGCGGAACACCGCATGTGATTTCGCACAAGAATTGCACTGCATTCCTGTGCAGATCCCATGCAATGTCTATTTGGTGTCTATACATTTTATATGGCTCAAGTCACATCACATCTGCACCAAAATGGTGAAGGACCCTTTTATCCGCATCTGAATCGTTTACACTCGTGCAATGCAATTCTGGCAATCGCATTGCATTTTGTGATCTGTTTCACGTGGACGCTGTGCGATTGCTATGCAGTGCGATGCGATGTGAGGAAACGCAGTGAATCTTGTGTGTTTCCCCGCATCGCTTCAGTGTGAACCAGGGTTTAAATATACATCTGAAAGTGTTTTATTATATCTGTTCAACAAGTGCAGCAAAAAAAAGCAGTCCTTCCAGCCAGAAATCCAGTGAGCTGATAACTTCCTGTGCTATCTACAGATCGTTTTCAGTTACACTTGTTCCCTGCCATCTCTGCATGGCTAGGAGGAGGTGTTATATAGTCCTAATTTATTCCCTTCCTAGGGTGACAACACTGCTCCTCCCAGATACAGGACGGTTGTCACCCTAGGACAGGAGACGTGTTCCTGACAGGATCACCAGGTGAAAATACAAAAAGGAAAGGGAAAAAAGAAAAAAAATATGTTTCTACATCTAAGGAAAGGTAAGATGCAATAAATTCAATTTTTGTTCTTGGGTTTATATTAGGGTGACCAGACGTCCCCGTTTTCCGGGGACAGTCCCCGGATTGAGGACACTCTCCCCGGAGCCCGTCTGTCCCCGGATTTGTCCCCGGATTGCAGGGGCGGCACTCAGGAACGTAGCGGCATGCACCGCTAACTCTAGCCGTTGCCCTGATCTGTGCCACGGGACTTGCGCTGTGTCCCTCAGCACAGCCGACTGAAGCCGCCTCCCCCTCCTCTCTGTTTACATTCACACAGGAGGAGGAGGAGCCCGAGGGACACACACGGCTGTGTGTATCATCCGCGCTGTTCTGAGGTCTGTACACTTCATTTATTTACAGTATGTGGTGGACATGTGCAGGGGATTCTATACTAATGGGGGGGGCTCTGCACTGGGGGGATTCTATACTAATGGGGGGGGGCTCTGCACTGGGGGGATTCTATACTAATGGGGGGGGCTCTGCACTGGGGGGATTCTATACTAATGGGGGGGGCTCTGCACTGGGGGGATTCTATACTAATGGGGGGGGGCTCTGCACTGGGGGGATTCTATACTAATGGGGGGGGCTCTGCACTGGGGGGATTCTATACTAATGGGGGGGGGCTCTGCACTGGGGGGATTCTATACTAATGGGGGGGCTCTGCACTGGGGGGATTCTATACTAATGGGGGGGCTCTGCACTGGGGGGATTCTATACTAATGGGGGCTCTGCACTGGGGGGATTCTATACTAATGGGGGGGCTCTGCACTGGGGGGATTCTATACTAATGGGGGCTCTGCACTGGGGGGATTCTATACTAATGGGGGCTCTGCACTGGGGGGATTCTATACTAATGGGGGGGCTCTGCACTGGGGGGATTCTATACTAATGGGGGCTCTGCACTGGGGGATTCTATACTAATGGGGGGCTCTGCACTGGGGGGATTCTATACTAATGGGGGGGCTCTGCACTGGGGGGATTCTATACTAATGGGGGGGGGGGGCTCTGCACTGGGGGGATTCTATACTAATGGGGGGGCTCTGCACTGGGGGGATTCTATACTAATGGGGGCTCTGCACTGGGGGATTCTATACTAATGGGGGGGGGCTCTGCACTGGGGGGATTCTATACTAATGGGGGCTCTGCACTGGGGGAATTCTATACTAATGGGGGGCTCTGCACTGGGGGATTCTATACTAATGGGGGCTCTGCACTGGGGGATTCTATACTAATGGGGGGGGCTCTGCACTGGGGGGATTCTTTACTAATGGGGGCTCTGCACTGGGGGGATTCTATACTAATGGGGGGGCTCTGCACTGGGGGGATTCTATACTAATGGGGGCTCTGCACTGGGGGATTCTATACTAATGGGGGGGCTCTGCACTGGGGGGATTCTATACTAATGGGGGTTCTGCACTGAGGGGGTGTCTATACTAATGGGAGCTCTGCACTGGGGGGATTCTATACTAATGGGGGCTCTGCACTGAAGGGGGATTCTATACTGATGGGGGGGCTCTGCACTGGGGGGATTCTATACTAATGGGGGCTCTGCACTGGGGGGATTCTATACTAATGGGGGGGCTCTGCACTGGGGGGATTCTATACTAATGGGGGCTCTGCACTGGGGGATTCTATACTAATGGGGGGCTCTGCACTGGGGGGATTCTATACTAATGGGGGGGCTCTGCACTGGGGGGATTCTATACTAATGGGGGGGGGGCTCTGCACTGGGGGGATTCTATACTAATGGGGGGGCTCTGCACTGGGGGGATTCTATACTAATGGGGGCTCTGCACTGGGGGATTCTATACTAATGGGGGGGGGGCTCTGCACTGGGGGGATTCTATACTAATGGGGGCTCTGCACTGGGGGAATTCTATACTAATGGGGGGCTCTGCACTGGGGGATTCTATACTAATGGGGGCTCTGCACTGGGGGATTCTATACTAATGGGGGGGCTCTGCACTGGGGGGATTCTTTACTAATGGGGGCTCTGCACTGGGGGGATTCTATACTAATGGGGGGGCTCTGCACTGGGGGGATTCTATACTAATGGGGGCACCGGGTGACACCGGGTGACACCAACCCTAGTGACGCCACTGGCGGAGCACAGTGACAGGCAGCAGGGCGGGACTAGAGGGTGCGGAAGGAGCAGAAACCCCTTTGAAGTGAAGTGTTGGTGTGCAGGCAGCGCCGGGGCTAATGTCTCCCGGCTGAAGATTGACAGACAAAAGCAGAGCTGCAACGGGGTGCCGAGTGCGCTCCTGCACCCGGCAGCGGTCTAAACTACCGTACACAGATTACATTCTTCTTCTACACCGGCCTCTGACATGACGTCATTTAAGGGCGGGGACAGGAAGGGAAAGTGGTGCCAGGGAGGAGAAACTGAGGTAAGTGGTAAACTTTGTAGCAGCAAATCCTGGTGCTGCTATGGTATATATAGAGAGAGATATATAGATATCTATACATGTTTGAAGGTATCCTACGTGTTGTTACCATGCAATCTTTTACTGTTCTGAATTGTTAATTTATTGTTCATTGTTATTGTTGAACCAAAATTCTTTGGCAAGAATAAAATACAAAATATGAAAAGTTTTATCTCCATCTTATCGTCTTAACATTTGGTAGTCGTATTCCAAAAAATTGTAAGAATCTTCTTTTTTTTTTATCTCATGGACGAAATGTGAGAAATAACGTATATATCATATAATCCTTCCATAAACATATACCACATACACTGAATATATAATTTGAGGAATATATGCTTATAAAATCGTTTACCATTTGCCAAAAAAAAATGTCCCCGGATTTCATTTTGAAAATCTGGTCACCTTAGTTTATATACACTTTACAGCGAATTTCCATGTTAGCAGCCATATTGGGATCACACCTACTTTGTATCTGTTACACATTCCCAGTCACACAGCATAACTATAAAAAAAAAAATGATACCTGTTTACCTTTGTAGTCCTCATACATACTGGGTGTTTAGCCCTGGTCCTCAGATTCTGGTGTTTTGGAATGTCCGGAAGGCACAGGCACACACCCAGCCCCACTGCCAGCACTCTGTAAGGCTACTTTCACACTGAGGCGGGGGGCGGGCGTTAGCGGTAAAGCCCCGCTAGTTTTAGCGGGGCTTTACCGCTGTTGTAGCAGCGCTTTTCGACCGCTAGTGCCAACCCCACTATCGGCCTATGAAAGGGTTAAAAGCACCTGAAAAGCGCCACTGCTGAAGCTCTTTGCAGGCGCTTCGGCAGCCGTGCCCATTGATTTCAATGGCAGGGGGGGTTTAGGCTTATCTAATTGGATTAAGGTTCCTAAGGAGGGCTTTACCTCCTTATCATACTTGTATGTAGCTAGCTTTGTTCTCTCTGCTTTGAAAAATGTTACCTTAACCACTTGCCGACCGCCGCACGACGATGTACGTCGGCAAAGCGGCACGGGCAGGCAAAAGGGCTTACCTGTACGTCCCTGCCTGCCCGCGGGTGGGGGGTCCGATCGGACCCCCCCCCGGTGCCTGCGGCGGTCGGCAAATGTCCCCCGGCGATCGGTGGTGAGGGGGAGGCCATCCATTCGTGGCCCCCCCCTCGCGATCGCTCCCAGCCAATGGAATCATTTCCCTGCCTCTGTATTGTAAACAGAGGCAGAGGAAATGATGTCATCTCTCCTCGGCTCGGTATTTTCCGTTCCGGGCCGAGGAGAGAAGACTGAACTGTGAGTTACACAAACACACACACACAGTAGAACATGCCAGGCATACATTTCACCCCGATCCCCCCCCCGATCGCCCCCCGATCCCCCCCCGATCACCCCCCCCCCCCTGTCACAAACTGACACCAAGCAGGTTTTTTTTTTTTTTTTTTTTTTTTTCTGATTACTGTATTGGTGTCAGTTTGTGTCAGTTAGTGTGTTAGGGCAGTGAGTCTTAGGCCCCCTTTAGGTCTAGGGTACCCCCCTAACCCCCCTAATAAAGTTTTAACCCCTTGATCACCCCCTGTCACCAGTGTTGCTAAGCGATCATTTTTCTGATCGCTGTATTAGTGTCGCTGGTGACGCTAGTTAGTGAGGTAAATATTTAGGTTCGCCGTCAGCGTTTTATAGCGACAGGGATCCCCCTATACTACCTAATAAATGTTTTAACCCCTTGATTGCCCCCTAGTTAACCCTTTCACCACTGATCACCGTATAACCGTTACGGTTGACGCTGGTTAGTTCGTTTATTTTTTATAGTGTCAGGGCACCCGCCGTTTATTACCGAATAAAGGTTTAGCCCCCCGATCGCCCGGCGGTGATATGCGTCGCCCCAGGCAGCGTCAGATTAGCGCCAGTACCGCTAACACCCACGCACGCAGCATACGCCTCCCTTAGTGGTATAGTATCTGATCGGATCAATATCTGATCCGATCAGATCTATACTAGCGTCCCCAGCAGTTTAGGGTTCCCAAAAACGCAGTGTTAGCGGGATCAGCCCAGATACCCGCTAGCACCTGCGTTTTGCCCCTCCGCCCGGCCCAGCCCAGCCCACCCAAGTGCAGTATCGATCGATCACTGTCACTTACAAGGCACTAAACGCATAACTGCAGCGTTCGCAGAGTCAGGCCTGATCCCTGCGATCGCTAACAGTTTTCTTGGTAGCGTTTTGGTGAGCTGGCAAGCACCAGCCCCAGGCAGCGTCAGATTAGCGCCAGTACCGCTAACACCCACGCACGCAGCATACGCCTCCCTTAGTGGTATAGTATCTGAACGCATCAATATCTGATCCGATCAGATCTATACTAGCGTCCCCAGCAGTTTAGGGTTCCCAAAAACGCAGTGTTAGCGGGATCAGCCCAGATACCTGCTAGCACCTGCGTTTTGCCCCTCCGCCCGGCCCAGCCCAGCCCACCCAAGTGCAGTATCGATCGATCACTGTCACTTACAAAACACTAAACGCATAACTGCAGCGTTCGCAGAGTCAGGCCTGATCCCTGCGATCGCTAACAGTTTTTTTGGTAGCGTTTTGGTGAACTGGCAAGCACCAGCCCCAGGCAGCGTCAGATTAGCGCCAGTACCGCTGACACCCGCGCACGCAGCATACACCTCCCTTAGTGGTATAGTATCTGATCGCATCAATATCTGATCCGATCAGATCTATACTAGCGTCCCCAGCAGTTTAGGGTTCCCACAAACGCAGTGTTAGCGGGATCAGCCCAGATACCTGCTAGCACCTGCGTTTTGCCCCTCCGCCCGGCCCAGCCCAGCCCACCCAAGTGCAGTATCGATCGATCACTGACACTTACAAAACACTAAACGCATAACTGCAGCGTTCGCAGAGTCAGGCCTGATCCCTGCGATCGCTAACAGTTTTTTTGGTAGCGTTTTGGTGAACTGGCAAGCACCAGCGGCGTAGTACACCCCGGTCGTAGTCAAACCAGCACTGCAGTAACACTTGGTGACGTGGCGAGTCCCATAAGTGCAGTTCAAGCTGGTGAGGTGGCAAGCACAAGTAGTGTCCCGCTGCCACCAAAAAGACAAACACAGTCCCGTCGTGCCCATAGTGCCCTTCCTGCTGCATTCGCCAATCCTAATTGGGAACCCACCACTTCTGCAGCGCCCGTACTTCCCCCATTCACATCCCCAACCAAATGCAGTCGGCTGCATGAGAGGCATTTTTATGTCCTCCCGAGTACCCCTACCCAACGAACCCCCCCAAAAAAGATGTCGTGTCTGCAGCAAGCGCGGATATAGGCGTGACACCCACTATTATTGTCCCTCCTGTCCTGACAATCCTGGTCTTTGCATTGGTGAATGTTTTGAATGCTACCATTCACTAGTTGAGTGTTAGCATAGGGTACAGCATTGCACAGACTAGGCACACTTTCACAGGGTCTCCCGAGATGCCATCGCATTTTGAGAGACCCGAACCTGGAACCGGTTACAGTTATAAAAGTTACAGTTACAAAAAAAAGTGAAAAAAAAAAAAAAACACAAACAAAAATATAAAATAAAAAAAAAAATAGTTGGCGTTTTATTGTTCTCTCTCTCTCTATTCTCTCTCTATTGTTCTGCTCTTTTTTACTGTATTCTATTCTGCAATGTTTTATTGTTATTATGTTTTATCATGTTTGCTTTTCAGGTATGCAATTTTTTATACCTTACCGTTTACTGTGCTTTATTGTTAACCATTTTTTTGTCTTCAGGTACGCCATTCACGACTTTGAGTGGTTATACCAGAATGATGCCTGCAGGTTTAGGTATCATCTTGGTATCATTCTTTTCAGCCAGCGGTCAGCTTTCATGTAAAAGCAATCCTAGTGGCTAATTAGCCTCTAGACTGCTTTTACAAGCAGTCGGAGGGAATGCCCCCCCCCCCCCCAACGTCTTCCGTGTTTTTCTCTGGCTCTCCTGTCTCAACAGGGAACCTGAGAATGCAGCCGGTGATTCAGCCAGATGACCATAGAGCTGATCAGAGACCAGAGTGGCTCCAAACATCTCTATGGCCTAAGAAACCGGAAGCTACGAGCATTTTATGACTTAGATTTCGCCGGATGTAAACAGCGCCATTGGGAAATTGGGAAAGCATTTTATCACACCGATCTTGGCGTGGTCAGATGCTTTGAGGGCAGAGGAGAAATCTAGGGTCTAATAGACCCCAATTTTTGCAAAAAAGAGTACCTGTCACTACCTATTGCTATCATAGGGGATATTTACATTCCCTGAGATAACAATAAAAATGATTTAAAAAAAAAAAAAATGAAAGGAACAGTTTAAAAATAAGATAAAAATATAATAATAATAAAGAAAAAAAAAAAAAAAAAAAAAAAAAAGCACCCCTGTCCCCCCTGCTCTCGCGCTAAGGTGAACGCAAGCGTTGGTCTGGCGTCAAATGGAAACAGCAATTGCACCATGCATGTGAGGTATCGCCGCGAAGGTCAGATCGAGGGCAGTAATTTTAGCAGTAGACCTCCTCTGTAAATCTAAAGTGGTAACCTGTAAAGGCTTTTAAAGGCTTTTAAAAATGTATTTAGTTTGTCGCCACTGCACGTTTGTGCGCAATTTTAAAGCATGTCATGTTTGGTATCTATGTACTCGGCCTAAGATCATCTTTTTTATCTCATCAAACATTTGGGCAATATAGTGTGTTTTAGTGCATTAAAATGTAAAAAAGTGTGTTTTTTCCCCAAAAAATGCGTTTGAAAAATCGCTGCGCAAATACTGTGTGAAAAAAAAAAATGAAACACCCACCATTTTAATCTGTAGGGCATTTGCTTTAAAAAAAATATATAATGTTTGGGGGTTCAAAGTAATTTTCTTGCAAAAAAAAATTATTTTTTTATGTAAACAATAAGTGTCAGAAAGGGCTTTGTCTTCAAGTGGTTAGAAGAGTGGGTGATGTGTGACATAAGCTTCTAGATGTTGTGCATAAAATGCCAGGACAGTTCAAACCCCCCCCAAATGACCCCATTTTGGAAAGTAGACACCCCAAGCTATTTGCTGAGAGTCATGTTGAGTCCATGGAATAATTTATATTGTGACACAAGTTGCGGGAAAGAGACAATTTTTTATTTTTTTTATTTTTTTTTGCGCAAAGTTGTCACTAAATGATATATTGCTCAAACATGCCATGGGAATATGTGAAATTACACCCCAAAATACATTCTGCTGCTTCTCCTGAGTACGGGGATACCACATGTGTGAGACTTTTTGGGAGCCTAGCCGCGTACGGGACCCCGAAAACCAAGCACCGCCTTCAGGCTTTCTAAGGCCGTAAATTTTTGATTTCACTCTTCACCGCCTATCACAGTTTCGGGGGCCATGGAATGCCCAGGTGGCAAAAAAAACCCCCAAATGACCCCATTTTAGAAAGTAGACACCCCAAGCTATTTGATGAGAGGTATAGTGAGTATTTTGCAGACCTCACTTTTTGTCACAAAGTTTTGAAAATTGAAAAAAGAAAAAAAAATTTTTTTTTTCTCGTCTTTCTTTATTTTCAAAAACAAATGAGAGCTGCAAAATACTCACCATGCCTTTCAGCAAATAGCTTGGGGTGTCTACTTTCCAAAATGGGGTCATTTGGGGGGGGTTTGTGCCACCTGGGCATTCCATGGCCTCCGAAACTGTGATAGGCAGTGAGGAGTAAAATCAAAAATGTACGCCCTTAGAAATCCTGAAGGCGGTGCTTGGTTTTCGGGGTCCCGTACGCGGCTAGGCTCCTAAAAAGTCCCACACATGTGGTATCCCCGTACTCAGGAGAAGCAGCTAAATGTATTTTGGGGTGCAATTCCACATATGCCCATGGCCTGTGTGAGCAATATATCATTTAGTGACAACTTTGTGCAAAAAAAAAAAAAAAAAAAAAAAAAATTGTCACTTTCCCGCAACTTGTGTCAAAATATAAAACATTCCATGGACTCAACATGCCTCAAAGCAAATAGCTTGGGGTGTCTACTTTCCAAAATGGGGTCATTTGGGGGGGGTTTATGTCATCTGGGCATTTTATGGCCTTCAAAACCGTGATAGGTAGTGAGGAGTAAAATCAAAAATGTACGCCCTTAGAAATCCTGAAGGCGGTGCTTGGTTTTCGGGGCCCCGTACGCGGCTAGGCTCCCAAAAAGTCCCACACATGTGGTATCCCCGTACTCAGGAGAAGCAGCTAAATGTATTTTGGGGTGCAATTCCACATATGCCCATGGCCTGTGTGAGCAATATATCATTTAGTGACAACTTTTTGTAATTTTTTTTTTTTTTTTTTTTTTTTGTCATTATTCAATCACTTGGGACAAAAAAAATGAATATTCAATGGGCTCAACATGCCTCTCAGCAAATTCCTTGGGGTGTCTACTTTCCAAAATGGGGTCATTTGTGGGGGTTTTGTACTGCCCTGCCATTTTAGCACCTCAAGAATCGACATAGGCAGTCATAAATTAAAGGCTGTGTAAATTCCAGAAAATGTACCCTAGTTTGTAGACGCTATAACTTTTGCGCAAACCAATAAATATACACTTATCGACATTTTTTTTACCAAAGACATGTGGCCGAATACATTTTGGCCTAAATGTATGACTAAAATTGAGTTTATTGGATTTTTTTTAGAACAAAAAGTAGAAAATATCATTTTTTTTCAAAATTTTCGGTCTTTTTCCGTGTATAGCGCAAAAAATAAAAACGGCAGAGGTGATCAAATACCATCAAAAGAAAGCTCTATTTGTGGGAAGAAAAGGACGCAAATTTCGTTTGGGTACAGCATTGCATGACCGCGCAATTAGCAGTTAAAGCGACGCAGTGCCGAATTGTAAAAAGTGCTCTGGTCAGGAAGGGGGTAAATCCTTCCGGGGCTGAAGTGGTTAAAGTAAACGCAAAACTTTTTGTTTTTGTTTTGGATTGGAGAGGGATTTTATTGCTGTCTGTGGGGGCTGGGGGATTAACCCTCTCTGTTTGTCCTGTTTGTCATTATCATTGAAAGTGAAAGTAAAAGAAAATCTAAAATTTTGGGTTTTCCCCAGAAAAGTATTTCCTCTCACTTCCTGTTTGGCCATGGGACAGGAAGTGAAGGGAAATCTCTGCAAGGGGACACAGATGGTAAAAAGAAATCTGACATGGGTTATAACCATCCCTTGCTCTATCCAAAATTAATAAAAATGTTTTGCCTATAGTTCTACTTTCACCACTTGACCTCCGGAAGGTTTACCCCCCCCTTTATGACCAGGCCATTTTTTGTGGCACAGCACTGCGTTACTTTAACTGACAATTGTGCGGTCGTGCAACACTGTACCCAAATACATTTTATATAATTTTGTTACCACAAATAGAGTTGTCTTTTGGTGGTATCCGATTACCACTGCGTTTTTATTTTTTGCGCTATAAACAAAAAACAAAAACAAAAAAAAACACAATATTTTTTGCTTTCTGCTATAATGTCCAATAAAAAAAAATGAAAAGAAAAAAATCAAATTTCCTCATAAATTTAGGCCAATATGTATTCTGCTACATATTTTTGGTACAGAAATCCCAAAAAGCGTATATTGGTTTGAGCAAAAGTTGTAGGGTCTACAAATTAAGGTATATATACTGGAATTTGTATTTATTTTTTATACTTTTTATACTAGTAATGGTGGCGATATTGGTGACTGCAATATTGCCATTTTTGACCATCGGACACTAAGGCTTGGTTCACACAAGTGCGATGCGGGAACCCAGCGAATCCTGCATCGCACCTGACTCGCAAGGCAGTTCACACTGCACTATGCATACTGCTGGGAGTGTCAATAGAAAGTTAACGACACCCCCAAATCCGTTTGCATATTGCAGTGCGAACTGTCAGGGTTGTGGGTGAGTTTTGTCGGAATGTGACATCAATTCAGCCATACTATCTGGACGGCTGAAATCGCATCGTACAGACATTGCATGCAATATCACACAGCGCACTGGTGTGAACCGGGACTTACTGACACTTTTGACACTCTGTGGGAAATAGTGACAATAATACAGTGATCAGTGCTAAAAATATGCACTGTCACTGTACTAAGGACATTGGCTAGGAAGGGGTTAAACATCTAGCGCGATTAAAGTGTTAATTGTGTGCCTAGCCGGTGTTTTACTGTACTATGTGTGCTGCTTTGCAGGGACACAAAATCTATCCCTTCCCCCCCTGTCCATTCTGTGTCTCTCCCTGATGATCGGTGGGTGCCGGCGGACATCTTGCGCGCCTTCTAGGCGGAAGTGAAGAATCACGTTTATACAGGAGAACCGCCCTGTAAATCTACTATAGGGCAGCCCTTAGCTGGTTAAAGCAGAACTACACTGCACTGAGCACCACAAGCCAGAAACGCTATTAAATTCATTTTCCATATTTAACCACTTGCCGACCGGCTCACTCCGATATACGTCGGCAAAGTGGCACGGGTGCGCAAAACAACATACCCGTACGATGCTGCGTGGGCCCCGCATACTCGATGTCCGCCGGTGGCCCGCGGTCGTGACACGGAGAGGCAGAACGGGGAAATGCCTTGTCATGGTTATGCAGTAATGTTTGTCTGTCAGCTTACCTCTCCAAGTGTTCAGATTAAGAAGCCAGCCACTCTCACCTGGCTGCTTAAGTAATCTTTCCTCAAAGCATGGCTCCACCCCAGCCCCTATCAGGGAACTCTATATTAAAGCGGAGTTCCACCCAAAAGTGGAACTTCCGCTCATTGGATTCCTCCCCCCCTCCGGTGTCACAATTGGCACCTTTCAGGGGGGAGGGGGGTGCAGATACCTGTATAATACAGGTATCTGCACCCACTTCCGGGAATAGTCTCCCGTGGGAGTCACGCCCTCTCCCGCACTCCCCCGCTGTCTCCTGGGAAAGACACAGGTCCCAGGAGATAGTGGGGACCATTGAGAACGCGCAGCACGACTCGCGCATGCGTAGTAGGGAATCAGGAAGTAAAGCCGCAACGCTTCACTTCCTGATTCCCTCACTGAGAATGGCGGCGGCAGCACCCGAGGATCGAGGGACGGTTCGGTTTTTGGTGCCGACATCGCTGGACCCCGGGACAGGTGAGTGACCTTATTTTAAAAGTCAGCAGCTGCAGTATTTGCAGCTGCTGACATCTTAAAAAAAAATTTTCGCCAGACTCCCGCTTTAACCTGTGCACTGCAAGCCAGCGCTGCTGATCAACATTGTGTGTTTAGCTTTCGTGTGTAACTTGCTGTGTCGTCTACGGCTGATTCCAGTTACCGATCTTGGCTTGTTCTTGACTATCCTTACCTGACCTTTGGCTATCTCCTGACTACCCTTTGTTGTCACAGTCTGCTGTTTCCTCTCTACCTCCCTGTAGTCTACCGTGAGCTGGGAGGCCCTAGGAGCGACCTGGAGCCAGACTGCAGCTAAATCCATCCCCACCACTAGGGGCTTCTAGTGAACACCGGCTGGCTCTTAGACTCGGCGCCCTGGGAAATCTCATGCTTTAGCTCCCAGTGTCTTCTGTGTAGGTACTACAGAGTACCTGCACTCCTGTATATCCTAGAGCTCCATCCGCAGCAGTCAGCCGTAGGGTCCACTACCTTGCGGTGCCCTGACATACCTATGTAAACAAGGCATTTCCCTGTTCTGCCTAGCAACACGACAGGGATCTACTGCTCTCAGTGATCGGGAGCAGTGATCTCTGTCATGTTCTAGTGAGCCCATTCCCCTACAGTTAGAACACGCTGAGGGAACACACATAACCCCTTGATCGCCCCCTTGTGTTTAACACCTTCCCTGCCAGTGACATTTACACAGTAATCAGTGCATTTTTATAGCACTAATCGCTGTATAAATGCCAATGTTCCCAAAATAGTGTCAAAAGTGTCCGATCTTTCAGCTGCAATGTCGCAGTCACGATAAAAATCGCAGATCGCCGCCATTACTAATAAAAGAAAATGTAATCATAAAAATGCCATAAATCTATCTATAACTTTTGCGCAAACCAATCAATATACGCTTATTGCGATTCTTTTTTACCAAAAATATGTAGAAGAATACATATATAGCCTAAACTGCGGAAGAAATTTGTTTTTTTAATATTTTTTTGTGGATATTTACTATAGCAAAAAGTAAAAAATATTGCTTTTTTTCAAAATGTTTGCTTTTTTTGTTTATAGCGCAAAAAAATAAAAACCGCAGAGATGATCAAATACCACCAAAAGAAAGCTCTATTTGTGGGAAAAGACGTCAATTTTGTTTGGGTACCACGTCGCACGACCGCGCAATTGTCAGTTAAAGCGATGCAGTGCCAAATCACAAAAAAGGGCTTGGTCAGGAAGGTGGTAAATCCTTCAGACACTGAAGTGGTTAAAGCAAACTCATCCATCCATGTCTAAAGGCTTTTTTTTAATTCAGAAACCACTTTGAAAAATATCCCCTACTAGCTCTACCATGTTTCCCCGAAAATAAGACCTAGCGTTATTTTCCAGGAGGGCTGCAATATAAGCCCTACCCTGAAAATAAGTCCTAGTTTAAAATGCTTGTAAAATCCTATAATCCACTCTATTACAGTAGTATGTAATGTACAATGTCTGTGTTTCTGTAATATAATTGCGGGGAAGAGAGCTCCAGCGGGTCACAGAAGCGATGAACGGCGCTCTAACGAAGGTATTTGGCACAATTATATTACAGAAACAAACACATTGTACATTATATACTACTGTAATAGAGTGGATTCTAGGACTTTACAAGCATTTTAACTCAGTTCACACTGGGGATTCCTGACAGGCAGGGAGAGAGAGGGGGAGAGAAGACAGTGCATTGCATGGTAAGACCTACCCTGAAAATAAGCCCTACTGTGTCTTTTGTTGCCAAAATTAATATAAGACCCGGGCTATTTTCGGGGAAACACGGTAGCTGTAGCCAGCTTAAGTAAGGACAGATGATTCATGTACAGTAGCATTTACTTCCTGGAATCCATCTGCCCTTAGCCCAGGCATGCAGTCAGGAGGGGGTGTTTAGCTGAGAAAACCCCTCCTCCCCTCTTGAAGACTCTTGGGATGTATGACAATCTTTGTCTAGGCCTATAAACCAGGAAGTAGCTAAAAATAAAGGTTAAACAATTAGATATAATATGCTTATGTTATATATCTATTAACTAATGCTGGCAACATAAGGATTAAAAATAGTCAATGTTGATTGACAGAGTGAAGTTCTGCTTTAAGCCATTCACAGACGTATCGAAATTTGGCCAGTTCCTCTATTTCGATCCATCTATTGGCAGGCTGGATGTACTGAAGTCAATTAACCCCTGGTTGAAGGAAAGAAAATTGCATAATCTATGGCCAGCCTCAGTTCTGTAGGATGACACAGCTGTACTTCTGGCCTGCTGTTGACATCATTTTTTGCACAACCATTAGACACCGACACTGATGTCTTATCTGCACTCCCTCTCCACTTGGCCATCCACAAAATACTTACTATGGCTGTTCATGTCTGAGTTGAGCTTTAAAGCTGGAATCTAGTCAGTGATAAAAAAAAAAAAAAATTAGTAAGCACCATCCCCCACCTTCCCATACCAGCTAAGGTAAGGAGTAAGCGTAAATACTTGGATTGGTTCTAAAGTCTAACATTCTTTTACCTTAAAGCGGAGTTCCACCCAGAAATGGAACTTCCGCTTATCCAGTTCTCCCCCCTCCGATGTCACATTTGGCACCTTTCAGGGGGGGAGGGGGGAGCAGATACCGGTCTAATACAGGTATTTGCTTCCACTTCCACATCCGCAGCAATCTACGCCGTGTCCGGCCCCTAACCCCCCCCCCCCGCTGTCTTCTGGGAGACACACAAGTCCCAGAAGACAGCAGGGACCAGTCAGAATGCGCAGCACAGTAGGGAAACAGTCTGTGAAGCCGCAAGGCTTTCACTTCCTAATTCCCTTACTTAAGATGCCCGACGCCTCCACCCGGAGCGGAGGGACGGTCGGCTTTGGGTGAGGACATCGCGGACGCCCTGGACAAGTAAGTGTCCTTATTTTAAAAGTCAGCAGCTGCAGTATTTGTAGCTGCTGACTTTTATTTTTATTTTTTTTTTGCAGGAGGAACTCCGCTTTAATGCAGGGACTGCATCAAGGTAAAAAACACCCCAATAGATGCCCCCCATCCCTAAACACTTATCTGACTCCTCTCATTGTTCCAGCGCTATCCCATCTGCTGCACGGCTCTCCCCTCTTCCTGGTCTTACAGGAGACACTGACTCTGCTGTCAGTCAAATTCAAGGGGCGGGGGCGTGGCTTAACAGGGCTGTGTGTATCTATAGACACACACAGCTCTGATTAAGAGGGTGCCTGAATGGGTGCCCCCATAGCACACGGCTTGCTAAGGGGGCACTTAGAAGAAGAAGGATCGCAAAAGAGGAAGTAAGGGACCACTCTGTGGAATATCATTGAATAATAATCTATATAAGCTCTTTTTTATCTTATTAAAAAATTTCCTTTAATTTCACTTTAACCTTATTCCTTGCTTCTCCAGCAGCCGGCGCACTCTTCTGATCACCATTATATGGGTGGGCCTTTGACATCAAAGAAATCACAACCGTATGACTGGTGAGAGGGGGGCAGCTTTATTGGTAGGGTATCTAAGACATTTCTTACCCCCAGACTAAACCAACATTTAACTCTTTCTGTTCCAGGGGTCACTACAAATTAATATTTTATTGCTATCTGTATTCCAGCTTTTAAGCAGCGTAAGTACCTGAATTTGACCTGGCATCAGCATCATGTAGTCCCTGTACTGCAGAGCTGATGGGGAAAAAAAAGAAAAACCAGCACAACAAGATGCCATTTATTGGTCGAAAGGGAGCCCTGTGAGGGACAGCTTTGGATTGGAGGTTGGTATTGCAGAAAAAGCTGTCTTGTTATTTTATCTTTTAAAACATTAAAACACATTGAGAAGGTTGTGCGTGTGTATGATCATACAGAAAACAGCCCATAGCTGTTCATGCAAACACTTGAGAGGGATCACAAAGCTATACCAATGTCATCATGTCAGGCTTGGTACACAGTAACTGAAAAGATTAATCATGCAAGAGTGGGCAGTGCTGCAACCCTGGAGGATTAATTGTATGCAATGCCTGATAAGACTCAAGTAGCCAGGATGTTACAGAATGATCTCTCAGGTAGTTCTGCCTAGTGGGGTAGCCTTGCTCATAAAAGATGCACACACAACATGCTGCAAGTACATGCATTCATCAAGTCCTAAATGAAGCTTACCTCTTGGTCGAGGTCAAAATTCACTTTTCTCTACCATGTACATCACATATTGATGGTGGCACTGTCCCCAGAATGGGTGTGTTTAATAAAAGTAAGGATATTATTATGCACTGATTCTTCTTATCATGGTAGAGATCAATCATGCATGGTCATCATTATCTAAGAGGCTGAATGATTAATGCTGAAGAAAAAAAAATTAGTGCTAAAATTGGAAGTATTGTCCATACCAACCAATACTTTTTTTTATCTTTTAAAAAAAAAATAATAAAGGATGAAACCTATTTACACAAGAACTGTTTGTTCACACGCCCAGTGACCAGTCAGTTTCAGCTAAACAGCATTAAAATGATTGTAAACGATCACCTTGTGAAACAACCCATTCAGAATAAAATAGAAATTAAAAGGCAAAAGATTTTTGTATAAATATAAAAATACATTATAAATACCTTTTTCCCTTTTTTTCTATATAAGTGATCACATTCCCTCTGTTTTCAACTGCATAAAAGCTGGGGGAGGAGAAGCAGCAGCAAACTGAGCTACCCAGTGAATGGCTGTGCAGCGGGGGCGTGTCAGGACAAGTCTGATCATTGGAGGAGAGTAGACTAAGTTCCCAGCACAGCTAAGGAAATGACCATGTGTGCTCTCCTGCTTAGTGTGGTCAGTTTTTAATAGGAAAGCAGAGGTATTGGCAGGAACACCAAGGATTTCATACAAAGGAAGCAATACAAAGAGAACAGGATAATTTTCTCATACAAGTACATGATACAGAGGGCACATATCAGGAATATGATGTTTTGGTGTAACAAACACTTTAACTCTGGCCATTGCTGGACCATTTTTTTCATTTTTCACACACATGCTAAAATTCGCATTGTTATTACATAATGCTGAAAATATGTATTTTCTAAAAGCTGAGGACCTATATAATAAAAAATTTAAAAAAAGTTAGTTTCATTTTTTTTTATATGTTGCCTGATATTTATGCAAATGTTTTAGAAATGTATGTTTTCATTAAAAATACACTAATTTAAAAAAACAAATATACTATATCTTTTCCACATTTTCCATGAAATATAAAAAATGAGAGTGAGTAAATCTGAAATATATCAATGGCAAGTGTTTTCAAAGCTGTAATAAAAAGATGATACACAAAATTATTAATCGGAAACTCACATAAAATCTTTATAGCTTATTCTTTTTTAATTAAACCTAAATAATGATCCCACAATTATTCTTCTATCTTTGCATATGTAGAGATAAATACCTATTATGCAGTGCATATTACATATGTACATACAGTATCTCACAAAAGTGAGAGTATACATCTTGTATAATAGTGTAAATTTGCTGTCCCCTCAAAATAACTCAACACACAGCCATTAATGTCTAAACCGCTGGCAAAAGTGAGTACACCCCCAAAATGGCCCAATTAGCCATTTTCCCTCCCCGGTGCCATGTGACTCGTTAGTGTTACAAGGTCTCAGGTGTGAATGGAGAGCAGGTGTGTTAAATTTGGTGTTATCGCTCTCACTCTCTCATACTGGTCACTGGAAGCTCAACATGGCACCTCATGGCAAAGAACTCTCTGAGGATCTGAAAAAAAAGAATTGTTGCTCTACATAAAGATGTATAGAAAATACAGTGCAGCACTTAAAATAATTTTTTTTTTAAAAAGCTTTCATATGGAATGTCCAATAACTCAATATTATATGGATAGTCCCAATGAATGAATAAAAAGCCAGGTCATCGTAGAGAGAGACACCAACAGACAAGCTGAAGAATCCTCAATAGCGATCAGGGTGCTCGAATACAATCGTAATAAATGTGCTTCCTTATCCGTGCTTCCACCACCATTAGTACAGGCTGCTCACCTTACTTCGCGGACCTCTGAGCTCACAGAAAGGTCATACAGGTATTCCCCACAAGGGCAATCAAATAGCAAGATGAGATCCTGTCTTTCCAGCAATCCAGCCTCAGATAGATGACAGCAGCAATCACCCTCTCATATGTGGTAGATATCATCGATTGTTCATATGAAAATCAAATAGAACATACATTGTGCTCTCTGCTTATATTTAAAAGGCTTTTTATTCAATTAAAATGTTACTTACAAAAGAAGCACTGAAATCCCAATGCTAAGAAATGGAGCTTGCTTCATGACACAACATCTCATAATAAGAAGTTTGAAATGTGGCTGTAATGATGTCAGAGCCTTCCCGTCCGCACGCTTATCGTCCCTGTGGGCGGGACTTCCTCAGCGTATCACGGGGCTTAGTCTGGACGTCATGTATATATACTTCTCAGATCTCATTAATTGATTGCATATCCGCCCCACAGCGTGCACTGCCGCAGCGACACGGATGCCTAGGGGGCGTGGCTAAGAGCTAAAGTCTGCCCTACGTAGCTATCGTCACGGCGTCACTCCCGACCTGTATCTAAACCTCCGCCCTCCAGCGTGCGATGTCATAGTAACACAAACACTCATAAAGATGGACTAGGCTATAAGAAGATTGCCAAGACCCTGAAAATTAGCTGCAGCGCGGTGGCCAAGACCACACAGCGGTTTAACAGGACAGGTTCCACTCAAAACAGGCTAGGTTCAACCAAAGTAATTGAGTGCACATGCTCAGCATCATATCAAGAGGTTGTCTTTGGGAAATGAGTGCTGCCAGCATTGCTGCAGAGGATGAAGAGGTGGGGGGTCAGCCTGTCAGTGCTCAGACCATACGCCGCACACTGCATCAACTTGGTCTGCATGGCTGTCGTTCCCAGAAGGAAGCCTCTTCTAAAGATGATGCTCAAGAAAGCCTGCAAACAGTTTGCTGAAGACAAGCAGACCAAGGACATGGATTACTGGAACCATGTCCTGTGGTCTGATGAGACCAAGATAAACTTACTTACTTACTACAGATGGTGTCAAGTGTGTGTGGCAGCAACCAGGTGAGGAGTACAAAGACAAGTGTGTCTTGCCTACAGTCAAACATGGTGGTGGGAGTGTCATGGTCTGGGGCTGCATGAGTGCTGCCGGCACTGGGGAGCTACAGTTCATTAAAGGAACAATAAATGCAAACATGTGCTGTGACATACTGAAGCCGAGCATGATCTCCTCCCTTCGGGAACTCGGTCACAGGGCAGTATTCCAACATGATAATGACCCCAACCACACCTCCAAGATGACCGCTGCCTTGATAAAGAAGCTGAGGGTAAAGGTGATGGACTGGCCAAGCATGTCTCCAAACCTAAACCCTATTGAGCCTCTGTGGGGAATCCTCAAATGGAAGGTGGAGGAGCGCAAGGTCTCTAACATCCACCAGGTCCGTGATGTCATCATGGAGGAGTGGAAGAGGACTCCAGTGGCAACCTGTGAAACTCTGGTGAACTCCATGCCCAAGAGGGTTAAGGCAGTGCTGAAAATTAAATAGTGGCCACACAAAATATTGAAACTTTGGGCCCAATTTGAACATTTTCACTTAGGAGTGTACTCACTTTAGTTGCCAGTGGTTTAGACATTAATGGCTGTGTGTTGAGTTATTTTGAGGGGACAGCAAATTTACCTAGACAGTCCGGGTTTTGAATCATATGTCTGGGTTACAGTCCACCTGAAACCTGGACACATTATTCGGAGAGGAATGTGGTTCGGAACAGGACTTGACAGGAGGATGAGGGGGCACTATGTGTATCGCATGATTTTTCTGTTTGGAGCGCCCAAAGGTTTCCCAGGTCCATTACAATCCTATATGTATACCAAAACAAAAAAAATTTACTGTGCTCCGCTAAAGTGTTTGGGTTTGGCTTGAAGAAAAGCTGGCAGCTCTATGTACAGGCTGCATTTCACACAGACTTTACAGTCAGTAGCATTCATGAGCTTGTTTTAAAATTCTTCAACGGCAATGGCTACACAAAAATGGTCACCGTCGCCTCCCCTAGTGTTGTTTCCTCTTGTGTTCAGTGCAGAGGAGAGGGGCAGCCAATCGGCTTCTCTCTTCAGTGTACAAATAGAAAATTCTATTGTACACTGAACCCTATTGGTTACAGGGATTGGCAACCCTTCCCTGCTCTCCACTGAACACAAGATAATGTTCAGTTTCCACCCGACGCCGCCAACCCTCCGCTCCGCCCCGTGTGACTGTCTGACGAGCGCCACTGTTGGAAGGACCGGGGCTCGCTGGCTGGGGACAATGCACTAATGGTCCTGGCTCCCCCCTTGTGATGAGCGGGGACCCAGTCACACTGACGGAAGGACCAGGGCTGCGCTGGCTGGGGACAGTGCACTGATGGTCTTAGCTCCCCCTTGCACCCCCTTCCCCTGTGTCACCACCATACCTGTTTCCCCCCTCCCCCCATGCCACCACTATACCTGCAACCCCCTCCGCCTGTGTCACCACCATACCTGCTTCCCCCCTCCCCCCTGTGTCACCACCATACCTGCTTCCCCCCTCTCCCCGTGTCACCACCATACCTGCACCCCCCTCCCCCTTTGTCACCACCATATCTGCTTCCCCCCTCCCTCCGTGTCACCACCATACCTGCACCCCCCTCCCCCTGTGTCACCACCATACCTGCTTCCCCCTCCCCCCGTGTCACCACCATACCTGCTTCCCCCCTCCCCCCGTGTCACCACCATACCCCCCCTCCCCCGTGTCACCACCATACCTTCCCCCCCCACCCCCCGTGTCACCACCATACCTGCTTCCCCCCTTCCCCCGTGTCACCACCATACCTTCTTCCCCCCTCCCCCCGTGTCACCACCATACCTGCTTCCCCCCTCCCCCCATGTCACCACCATACTTGCAACCCCCTCCCCCCCATATCACCACCATACCTGCAGCCCCCTCCCCCCATATCACCACCATACCTGCCCCCCCTCCCCATGTCATCACCGTACCTGTTCCCCCCATGTCGCCACTATACCTGCACCCCCTCCCCCCATATTAGCACCATACCTGCAGCCCCCTCCCCCATGTCATCACCATACCTGTTCCCCCCATGTCACCAGCATACCCGCACCCCCTCTCCCATGTCAACACCATGCCTGCACCTGCCTCCCCCCCATGTCAACACCATGCCTGCTCATGCCTCCCCCCCATGTCAACACCATGCCTGTATTCCCCAAGTCACCACCATGCCTGCACCCCCTCCCCCAAGTCACCACCATGCCTGCACCCCTTTCCCCAAGTCACCACCATGCCTGCACCCCCTCTGGCCTAGTCACCACCATGCCTGCACCCCCTCCGGCCTAGTCACCACCATGCCTGCACCCCCCAGGTCACCATCATGCCTGCACCCCCAAATCACCACCATGTCTCCACCCTTCCCCAAGTCAGCCTGTAACACCCCAAGTCACCATGCCTCTGGGGACACCTGAAGTAAGAGGCACTCCACTGGGGACACCTGAAGTAAGAGGCACTCCGCTGGGGACACCTGAAGTAAGAGGCACTCTGCTGGGGACACCTGATGTAAGAGGCACTACACTGGGGACACCTGATGTAAGAGGTACTGTACTGGGGACACCTGATGTAAGAGGCACTCCATTGGGGATACCTGATGTAAGAGATACTGTCCTCGGGACACCTGATGTAAGGAGGCACTCCTCTGGGAATGCCTGATGGAAGTAGGCACTTTGCTGGGGGCACCTGATGTAAGGACGGACTCTGCTGGGGGCACCTGATGTAAGGACGGACTCTGCTGGGGGAATCTGATGGCCTCTGGTGGCAGGTGACACGCTCAGGGGTCCCACTGATTCTGCATTATGGTGAGTTGAATGATTTCATTTTATATTACAATGTAATAATAGAAATAATGCGCTTCAATCATCCTGACACCATAACAACCATGGTGCTGGGATGATTGAAGCGCCAACACCAGGTCTTTGGAGTATCTTTATCTGCTGATTTGTTAAACTCTAGAATACACATTGCTATTGTGGTGTAGGATCTGGGTCTGCTGTCCCTCCATCCCTCTCCCTTTACCCCCCTTTCCCTCTCCATCCCTCATTCATCTCAGACTCTAACCACACCCAATTTGAGCCACGCCCATTTAAGCCACGCCCACTATTTCACGTAAACCACGCCTATTTTCGTGCGCAGCGCATTTTTCTTTTCCCTATGCCACACCTGCAAATGTATGCCCCTCCCCCTAATTATAGTGTGACTCCGCCTACAGCCCAAAAAGTGTCCCGAAAATTTTTTTTACAATGTTGGCAACTATGGAACTCCTGTCTGCCGGGCGGAGCTGTCTCCAAGGATGAGCACTGACCTCTATTCCTGAGGTATTTATGAACCCAGCCCACAGGTGTGCAATTAGTATTCCTGCCAGGCATACACTGCTCATATTCACCTGTGACACGGGGTCGCATCTCCACAGTATATATATATATATATATATATACACACACACACACACACACACACAGTATATATGACCCAAATCTATCCCATTTGAATTAAACATTATGCTATCTGCTAAAGAAATGTTTTGGGAATTTGCTTCCATGTCTAATAAAGATAGAGACTAATATAAGAGATTGTTAACTGCCCCTGGGATGCCAGCTTAATTTTATCACAACACCCATGGTGTACGTGATTATACCATCACAACTGCTAACAAATACATATATGTACAGTATGTTTCTAAGACTGTATGACATTATATACTGTATGTGTAGCACTGTCTGGCAGAATTGTGGATGGTGTTGTTGTATATGTGCCACCTAGGTTTCTCACCTACACATAGTGTGGACCTTAATAAGTTCTGGTCTGAGTCCCAGAGGCTTTGTAGAGCTCTCAGATGGATAAAACTCTCATTCTTGAGCCACAACTTACTTGGTAGCTAGACCTCATTATTAGTTATTAAATTGTAAAGTGCTGTGTAAACTAGGGTGACCAGACGTCCCCGTTTTCCGGGGACAGTCCCCGGATTGAGGACACTCTCCCCGGAGCCCGTCTGTCCCCGGATTTGTCCCCGGATTGCAGGGGCGGCACTCAGGAACGTAGCGGCATGCACCGCTAACTCTAGCCGTTGCCCTGATCTGTGCCACGGGACTTGCGCTGTGTCCCTCAGCACAGCCGACTGAAGCCGCCTCCCCCTCCTCTCTGTTTACATTCACACAGGAGGAGGAGGAGCCCGAGGGACACACACGGCTGTGTGTATCATCCGCGCTGTTCTGAGGTCTGTACACTTCATTTATTTACAGTATGTGGTGGACATGTGCAGGGGATTCTATACTAATGGGGGGGGCTCTGCACTGGGGGGATTCTATACTAATGGGGGGGGGCTCTGCACTGGGGGGATTCTATACTAATGGGGGGGGCTCTGCACTGGGGGGATTCTATACTAATGGGGGGGGCTCTGCACTGGGGGGATTCTATACTAATGGGGGGGGGCTCTGCACTGGGGGGATTCTATACTAATGGGGGGGGCTCTGCACTGGGGGGATTCTATACTAATGGGGGGGGGCTCTGCACTGGGGGGATTCTATACTAATGGGGGGGCTCTGCACTGGGGGGATTCTATACTAATGGGGGGGCTCTGCACTGGGGGGATTCTATACTAATGGGGGCTCTGCACTGGGGGGATTCTATACTAATGGGGGGGCTCTGCACTGGGGGGATTCTATACTAATGGGGGCTCTGCACTGGGGGGATTCTATACTAATGGGGGCTCTGCACTGGGGGGATTCTATACTAATGGGGGGGCTCTGCACTGGGGGGATTCTATACTAATGGGGGCTCTGCACTGGGGGATTCTATACTAATGGGGGGCTCTGCACTGGGGGGATTCTATACTAATGGGGGGGCTCTGCACTGGGGGGATTCTATACTAATGGGGGGGGGGGGGCTCTGCACTGGGGGGATTCTATACTAATGGGGGGGCTCTGCACTGGGGGGATTCTATACTAATGGGGGCTCTGCACTGGGGGATTCTATACTAATGGGGGGGGGCTCTGCACTGGGGGGATTCTATACTAATGGGGGCTCTGCACTGGGGGAATTCTATACTAATGGGGGGCTCTGCACTGGGGGATTCTATACTAATGGGGGCTCTGCACTGGGGGATTCTATACTAATGGGGGGGGCTCTGCACTGGGGGGATTCTTTACTAATGGGGGCTCTGCACTGGGGGGATTCTATACTAATGGGGGGGCTCTGCACTGGGGGGATTCTATACTAATGGGGGCTCTGCACTGGGGGATTCTATACTAATGGGGGGGCTCTGCACTGGGGGGATTCTATACTAATGGGGGTTCTGCACTGAGGGGGTGTCTATACTAATGGGAGCTCTGCACTGGGGGGATTCTATACTAATGGGGGCTCTGCACTGAAGGGGGATTCTATACTGATGGGGGGGCTCTGCACTGGGGGGATTCTATACTAATGGGGGCTCTGCACTGGGGGGATTCTATACTAATGGGGGGGCTCTGCACTGGGGGGATTCTATACTAATGGGGGCTCTGCACTGGGGGATTCTATACTAATGGGGGGCTCTGCACTGGGGGGATTCTATACTAATGGGGGGGCTCTGCACTGGGGGGATTCTATACTAATGGGGGGGGGGCTCTGCACTGGGGGGATTCTATACTAATGGGGGGGCTCTGCACTGGGGGGATTCTATACTAATGGGGGCTCTGCACTGGGGGATTCTATACTAATGGGGGGGGGGCTCTGCACTGGGGGGATTCTATACTAATGGGGGCTCTGCACTGGGGGAATTCTATACTAATGGGGGGCTCTGCACTGGGGGATTCTATACTAATGGGGGCTCTGCACTGGGGGATTCTATACTAATGGGGGGGCTCTGCACTGGGGGGATTCTTTACTAATGGGGGCTCTGCACTGGGGGGATTCTATACTAATGGGGGGGCTCTGCACTGGGGGGATTCTATACTAATGGGGGCACCGGGTGACACCGGGTGACACCAACCCTAGTGACGCCACTGGCGGAGCACAGTGACAGGCAGCAGGGCGGGACTAGAGGGTGCGGAAGGAGCAGAAACCCCTTTGAAGTGAAGTGTTGGTGTGCAGGCAGCGCCGGGGCTAATGTCTCCCGGCTGAAGATTGACAGACAAAAGCAGAGCTGCAACGGGGTGCCGAGTGCGCTCCTGCACCCGGCAGCGGTCTAAACTACCGTACACAGATTACATTCTTCTTCTACACCGGCCTCTGACATGACGTCATTTAAGGGCGGGGACAGGAAGGGAAAGTGGTGCCAGGGAGGAGAAACTGAGGTAAGTGGTAAACTTTGTAGCAGCAAATCCTGGTGCTGCTATGGTATATATAGAGAGAGATATATAGATATCTATACATGTTTGAAGGTATCCTACGTGTTGTTACCATGCAATCTTTTACTGTTCTGAATTGTTAATTTATTGTTCATTGTTATTGTTGAACCAAAATTCTTTGGCAAGAATAAAATACAAAATATGAAAAGTTTTATCTCCATCTTATCGTCTTAACATTTGGTAGTCGTATTCCAAAAAATTGTAAGAATCTTCTTTTTTTTTTATCTCATGGACGAAATGTGAGAAATAACGTATATATCATATAATCCTTCCATAAACATATACCACATACACTGAATATATAATTTGAGGAATATATGCTTATAAAATCGTTTACCATTTGCCAAAAAAAAATGTCCCCGGATTTCATTTTGAAAATCTGGTCACCTTAGTGTAAACTGTTGGCACTATATAAGTCCTGTATAAATAATAATAATAAATAGTCGCAGATGTGTACAGGCTTTCATATACAGGTATGTCAGTTTACGTGATGCTCAGTCTCTCTTGCTCTATCTACTATGGTAGTCTGCTGCTGTGTGAAAAGGCTGACTACTGACAGAACTACTACTACTACTACTACTATGTAACTATGTAACTAGGGCTGAAACAACTAATCGACATAATTGATTATAATCGATAATAAAAATAGTTGTCAACAATTTTTATTATCGATTAGTTGATCAGCTGATTAGTTGGCCTTCATACAGAATGTATTATTTGTTTACATATTAGTATGAACAGTGTAAAAAAGTTACAATCACTTAAAGGGGTTGTAAAGGTAATTTTTTTTTTTTTTTTTAAATAACAAACATGTTATACTTACCTTCACTGTGCAGCTCGTTCTGCACAGAGTGGCCCCGAACCTGGTCTTCTGGGGTCCCTCGGCGGCTGTTTTAGCTCCTCCCCGCAAGCATTTACCACCTTAATGCGAGCTCCCTTTGCATAGTGGTGAGTGCTTGCGGGCGCGCTCCCGTGATACAGCCGGCGGCTATAGCCGCTCGCTGTATCACTCGGCCCCGCCCCCCGGCGCGCCGCGTCATCGGATGTGATTGACAGCAGCGCGAGCCAATGGCTGCGCTGCTTTCAATTCATCCACTGCAGCCAATCAGCGACCAGGCTGAGCTTCAATGAAGATGACGAGGACGAGCAGCGAAGATTCGAGGCGTCAGGTAAGTAAAACGGGGGGGCTGAGGGCGGCGGTACTGTCAAAAGTTTTTTCACCCTAATGCATAGAATGCTTTAAGGTGAAAAAATTTTTACCTTTACAACCCCTTTAAGGCTAGGTTCACACATGTCCGGCTGTTGTTTGCAGTCTGGAGTCCGGTGTGGTTTTGTTCACTGGTTCAGGTGTAAATTTTTACTTAAATTCGCACCTAATCTGGACCCAAAATTGCACAGGACCCTTTTCAAAAACAGACCGTGGGCACCCCGGCTCCATTAAAAACTGATCCAGTTCACATGTTTCACGCAATTCGCATATACACTATTCAGCCATAACATTATGACCACCCACCCATTGAGTATGGCGCCCTTTTGCTAAAACAGCCCTGACCCATTCAGGCATGGACACCAAAGTAACATCCACATGAATGGCAGGACCCAAGGTTTCCCAGCAGAACATTGCCCAAAGCATCACACTGTCTCTGCCAACTTGCCTTGTTATACCGCATCTTTTCTCCAGGTAATTGACGCACATGCACCCGGCCATCCACATGATGTAAAAGAAAACCTGATTCTTGAGACCAGGCCACCTTCTTCCATTGCTCCATAGTCCAGTTCTAATGTTTATGTGGCCATTGTAGAAGCTTCTGGCTGTGGACATGGGTCACCATGGGCCTCACAGCCCCATACACAACAAACTGCGATGCCTATTTTTTTTCTGTTTTCACCACATCAACTTCATGGACAACATGTTCACTTGCTGCCTAATATATCATGTGTATGGTGGAATATCTGCGCTACCCCTAGAAAAAAATGACACACTGATGCTGCAACTTAAATAGCCTGAATATTCAGCTAATAACGTGTATAAAAAGAAAAAGTGCGCAACCAAACAATCTATATAACTTCCTTAATATAAAAAGGGAAAATGACAATGGGGTGTGATAAATTTTAAAGACACAAAAAAGTCCAAAACACGGTGCTCCGATGGTGAACAATATTATGGGACACTGAAGAAATCACCTGATGCTTCTATCCAGAAAATAAAGCAAACAGCGCAGCTTACCAGATTCGCTGGATCTCCAATTATAGAGATCAAACACGCTCTTTAAAGGATCATTCAGATCAGGGATCTTCTTCTATGGGTTCATCCGATACAGGGATCCTTGTGATACAGCGGTATGGTCATCCTGTATTATAATATATCATACCAATTTTCAGATGCCATTGTAAGCTGTGGTGTATTTAGGTTTTGTGCTGCCCTAGGCCTGACTAAACTTGTGCACCCCCTAATTTAAATATGACCCACCCCTTCCTATCAAGGCCACACCCCTTGCTGTTTAAGACCTGCTCTGAAATTTTCGAGGGACACTATTTCTGATGGGGCTGGGGGGGTGGGGCAATGGATTCCCTTAATAGATTTCCTCTCACTTCCTTTTTGGCTATGGGGCAGGAGGTGAAGGTAAATATCTGCAATGGGACAGGGATGCTAAAAATAAACTGACAGGAGCTATAACCCTCCCTTACTCTATCCAAAATGAAAAAAAAAATTGTTGCCCATAGTTCTAGTTTAAGCACAAATTTCTGATAATTTTATGGAGAGGACTAAGAAGATATAACCATGCCAATTCTGCAGCAGAAAACAAATAGCACCCTGAGGAAGGTTTGTGGTCCAGGATGATAGGACAGTCAAAATTAGAAGTGGTGCACCCCCCCCCCCGTTGCGGAATGCCAGCCTCCTGCATACCGGAAGCAGTGAGGCCGCTTTATGGGGGCGCTAGACTAATTTGCCTCTCAACCCAGTCCGCCCCATAAGACTGGCGCTACACTAATGCCCCCTACACATGGTCGGACTTTGTTTGGACATTCCGACAACAAAATCCTAGGATTTTTTCAGACGGATGTTGGCTCAAACTTGTCTTGCATACACACGGTCACACAAAGTTGTCGGAAAATCTGATCGTTCTAAACGTGGTGACGTAAAACACGTACATCCGGACTATAAACGGGGCAGTGGCCAATAGCTTTAATCTCTTTATTTATTCTGAGCATGCGTGGCACTTTGTCCGTCGGATTTGTGTACACACGATCGGAATTTCTGACAACGGATTTTGTTGTTGGAAAATTTTATAGCCTGCTCTCAAACTTTGTGTGTCGGAAAATCCGATGGAAAATGTGTGATGGAGCCTACACACGGTCTGAATTTCCGACAACAAGGTCCTATCATACATTTTCCGTCGGAAAATCCGACCGTGTGTACGGGGCATAACAGTGCCAGCCGGTGCAGACTCTTTCCATGCTGCCCCCCTGCAAAGTGTTGCCCTAGGATGGGCCTTGTCGGCCTAGGCCAGGATACAGCGTTGATTGTAAGGAGATTTTCTCTTTACCTGTCAGTGATCATAATGTTATGACTGATCGGTGTATGTGAACCGAGCCTAAGGGCTCTATGTAGGGAAGATCAGCATCTGGTCCGAGAAGCTGAAGGCTAATAGACTGGAGGTAAATTAAGCTAATACAATTAAATTTAAAGCAAAAGTTTACCGGTAATATGCATTATATTTAAACATGCTACTTCTTTAATATAGAAAGATTTATATCCCCCACCCTTCATGTCCCTTTATGTCGCTTCATGTCTGACTCCCAGTTAAAATACCCTATATATATGTACGGTGCCTTGAAAAAGTATTCACAACCCTTGAAATTTTCCACATTTTGTCATGTTACAACCAAAAACGTAAATGTATTTTATTGGGAATTTATGTGATAGACCAACACAAAGTGGCAAATAATAGTGAAGTGAAGGAGCAGATAATTGCTGTGTCCCCCACATGGCTTCTTGCAAACTGCGAACAGGACTTCTTATTGTTTTCTTTCAACAATGGCTTTCCTCTTGCCACTCTTCCATTAAGACCAGATTTGGTGAGTGCACAACTATTTTTTTTTAATTTCAGTTACTTAAATAGCTAATGGTTGTTCTGTTGACAGATTCTCCCACCTAAGCTGTGGATCTCTGCTGCTCCTTTACAGTTACCACGGGTCTCTTGGCTGCTTCTCTGATTAATGCTCTCCTTGCCCGGCCTATCAGTTTAAGTGGACGGCCATGTCTTGGTAGGTTTGCAGTTGTGCCACACTCTTTCCATTTTCAGGTGATGGATTGAACAGTGCTCTGTGAGATGTTCAAAGCTTGGTATATTTTTTTCTAAACCTAACCCTGCCTTATACTTCTCCACAACTTTTTCCCTGACCTGTCTGGTGTGTTCCTTGGCCTTCATGATGCTGTTTGTTCTCTAAGGATCTCTAACAAACCTCTGAATGTTTCACAGAACATCTGTACATCTGAACATCTGTATTTATACAAATTGGTTCCACTAAATTTTAGTCAGGGGTATCAGAGCAAAGGGGGCTGAATACAAATGCCACATTTTTCAGATATTTGTAAAAAAATTGAAAACCATTTATGATTTTCCTTACACTTCACAATTATGTGCCATTTTGTGTTGGTCTATCACGTAAAATCCCTATAAAATACACTTACGTTTTTGGTTGTAACATCACAAAATGTGGAAAAATTCAGGGGGCATGAAAACTTTTTCAAGGCACTGTGTATATATATATATATATATATATATATATATATATATATATATTAGATTGTATTGCATTACAGTCCTGTCTGAAAATCTGCAAACCAGTGCAATAGGTCTTTTATTGCGTGGACCTGCACTCAGGACTATGCCTACTATAGCTGCGGAAGTCCGGAGCGGGCCTTGGATCATCTGTGAAAGGCGGGGTCGAGTCTGAGCCTGCCAATTCCCCTGTGAGGAACAACGACATGGGGGAAGAGAGATCTGTCGTGGCCTGTGGCCTGGTCAGTGACCTGGTAACTGTATGTACTGCCCATAGGAACCAGAAAATGTGCCTGAAATGCCAGCTGCTTCTATGTGTTCTGCTGACCCCACCTGGAAGGAGCCAGTGTAGGAGGGAGATGTGCCCTCAGGTGAGCCAGGAGGGGAGAGTGAGGACAGGGCCAAAGATTGGGTTCTCCCAGAGTGCAAGCAGAATTTGGTTCCCTGGTGGAAATAGCAGACTGATCGTTGTACAGTAGCTCGGAGGAGTAATGGGAGATAGGAGACACCCAGGTCCAGAAAGAGGTCCAGTCTGAGGTGTCAGACATGCCACATCTTGCTATGGGTACTTAAGAAGCTGCAGGAACCCCCATCAGCACCAGAAAACTCTTTTATAACAGACCTTCCACCACCCAGAGCAGTTGAGTTCAAGCAATGGGTTAGGAGGTCCCATGGCTCTTGTGGCCTGCCAGGAAAAGGGAAGCCAAGAGAACTGCCCAGGTTTTCCAGATTCCAGTGGGAGATTCAGCGCAGAGTTGCCCTGGAGTGGGGTCTGGACAACACCTATGTCCCTCCCGACACCATGGACATAATTGAGAACTCCCGGGGAGAGTGGTAGGATGACCTGGTGTGGGAGTACATGCACATACCCAAGCCTTTGCAGGTGCCAGATTGTGAGGAGACCTGGGCCCGGTTTCAGGACATTCGAAGGGAATGAAGGCCGGGGAGAGCAATCTACAAGGACAGAGTGGTGGGCGTGAGAGCAGGACAGCCTACCAGGAGCCACTTTGTCTCTATCAGAGAAGCTGAGGGCAGTATGAGGAGATGGCCTGATCTGCATTTCTATGTGTGAGGGACTGCTGGAGTGTGCAGCTCACTACCGGAAATCGTTACATGATCTGCTGGGAAGATTGTGGCCTGTGTTGCTTCTCTGATCATTTGCAGGACTAGACCAGCCTGCCACCCTGACCTGTGCCAGTTGGATGGACATTCCTACTGATGAACTCTGGGTGAGGTCTAAGTCCTGCCTTTAACTCTTCAAGGAGCCTGATAGTCTGGGGAGGAGCCCACCCCCCCCACCAGGAACTCCAAAGAGAACTGTTCTTTTCTCATTTCCTTTGCTTTTCTGTCAGCAGGATGATAAACCCCTGCTGACAGAACAAAAACAAGAAGAGTGTTGTGTGTTTCATGATGCTTCTTTCTGTCAGTGGGATTATAAGCCCCCTCTGACAGAAAATATATCTTTGTACTGCATAGTTTCTTTGCTTTGCAGGTGTCGTTGTGAGCGGACGCTCACCCTGACAACATTTTCCAGTGGACTGAGGGCCTCCCTTGAGGGGGAGGTGCTCTGGTCCTTTGTGTATAAGTTTGATAGGTGTATGTGCAGCTACATAGACCTGTAGTTAGGGTGTGCATAGTGTGATGTGTATATATATATTGTACAAATGAAAATGTCTATTTTTTTTTACCGAATATTTATTTGTGCATAGCCCTGTCCCAGTTTGTTCCCTTCTCCCCTTACAATTGTATTTATTATGGGATGCCGTTGCTCCTGGGCCCAGGAGACATTTTTTTTTAAATTCCCCCACCCAAGGGACTGGCTGGATGTTAGGGGGGTGAGTGTAGTACTCCCTAGCTGTGTTGCTAGAGTGATAGAGCTTTGTGTAGTGTAGGTAAAGTTTTACAGGTCATGCCAGTCTGTGTTTTTTCCTGGGTTGGGCAGAGATCCAGGGAGAGCTGGGTGACTCACAGGCAGCATCACTGAGACCTCCCCCCTCTTTCTAGAATGTGCTGGAGCCTTCTAGAAAGATAGGAGGGGAAGTAAGGTCTGGCTGCCTGGAGTATTTTGAGGGCCCCCTCAAGTACTCTGGGTCAGCCTAGTTGGGGGAGAGAGTTCGGGTTGAAGCTGGAGATGGAGTGTTAGGCTGTCCTGGCCTTAGAGGGAGCTCCCCAGTCTGGGGGGTGGGGGGTGGACTTTGGGCCTTGGCTCGGGTGCGGACAGGACCTTCACGGAGGTGTCCTGGCCAGGAGGCACTGGGAGCAAGGAGGACAGTGGGAGAACACACAGCTATCTCCAGGACAACAGGAATAGCCAGGAGAGCTGGTGAGTGACACACAGTCAGAAGGACTGGGAGGCATGCCTGAGAGGACTGGAATGGAGCAGTCTGGGTGGGTGCAGAGCCAGTCAGGAGGACTGTGGTGGCATGGGCAGTTGAAAGGGGCAGCTGCAGCCAGGAGGGCTGGCAGTGCCTGAAGAGGTGGTGCTGGGAGCAGTAGCCACATATAGGACAGCTAGCACCAAGGACTTATATTCTTCTACACCATAGGGGCCCGCGCTCTTTTCATCAGACCCAGCTGAGATTGTGCTGGGCCTGAAACCTGTGCAAGCTGGCCCTGGGAGTGATAGTCTGCAAGGAAGTGTATGTATGTGCTGGAGGTTGAGGAAGAGAGATTGTTTATACCGGAGTATATATAGTTTACGTCCCTACCAAGTTTCTTGAATCAAGTGGGCATTCCATATGTACTCTATCCCCATCCAAGTTATATTCCCCTAATAAAAAAAAAAAGAACAAAGTGCAAGGACTGCTTTATAACTTGGGGTGTCTGGAAATTTGTGTACCTGGCTGTGCAGGGTGGAAGACGAACCACATTCACCAGTGTCCCCTACGGGAGTAGCAATAAACATATTGTAGGCCTAAGGGGAGATACTGTGCAGAAAGTTATTCAGTGGTCACACTATGAACATTAAAGTATTAAAACAAACCCTTGTTGACCTCTGTAGCCACGGGCACTGAGGAGAAATGTGTCCTCAAAGTTCAGAATAGAAGCAAAGAAAGCAAAGCTTATCTCACTCATCTTACTTACACTTACTTACTCTGGCAGCATGAACTCAGCAGCATGTCAGTTTATAATGTAAACCAAACTGTTAAGAAATCTACTGTTTTCCAACATCGGAGTCTCTATTGTGAGGTTTGAGGATGAATGACCACGCAGCGGTTTCAGCTACAGAGGTTAGTGAGGGCATGTTTTAAAACTTGTAACCTGCTTGTTAAGATATGTATACATTTTGTACATTTATAGTATGGCCAAAGGTTTACTTTAAGAGTACTGTAGAAGACCTAGATGCTATGAGTAAACATTGGGTGATATCTTCTCATTAGATAATTAAGGAACAGTTTAATAGGTTTGATCTGTTAGATAACTGTCTGAAAATTCTGTGATAGCCAACATGCCCAAATCTCATAATATTTAGTGTCACAATTGCCATGTGTTAATTTTTAATACTGGTCAGCTCATGTTAGCTATTCTCTCAATGTTGGAACCATATTTAGGGATCAGGTACTTCACAGCATTTAGAAGGATAGGGTAAGAGGTTTTTTTTTTTATAGATGCCAATATAAGTTTTAGTAAAGCGGAAGAGAATAGTCCAAGAATCCAAACCTCAAGAGGATCTGGTCACAAAGGTATCAGTTACCCCTGGACATTAATGGTGCTGAATCTAAACAGTGAACCTGTAAATATATTGTTGCATAGAGCCCAACTCTCATCATCCTACCTCTAAAATGAACTTTTCTCAAAAAAGGCTACATTCAGATGCGACCCCCATCATATGAGGATAACTGTGCATCCCACTCTCTTGACCCTATATCACAAGGAAATCCTTATATACCGCTTTGTGTAAGTATATAATAGAAGGATATTGACATCATGGGCACTATCCAAATCCTATTTCACCATATTTTGGCTTTACATATATTAAATCACAAGAAGAAAACATTTAACCCTTTATACATAAAGATGTTATTAGCCGTAAGAAAGCTTAGCTTCATTTCCTTTTAATCTTACATTCAAGCAAAACATCTTTGTCTGGCGAGGCTGATCAAGCCTTTAGCTGACTGATAAAGACATTGAAAGGATTGCAACAGAGGCAATTTCACAATGGATTCAATATATGAAAAACTCCCACAGGAACAGGGATTGTAATAAGACACACAGACTGCCCTTATTTGTGGTTTGGGGAATTGTCTTTGTTGTATAAAATGTATGTTTGATTAAAAAAGCAATCAAATATTAGAAGTACATGACCATCTGCTTCTCAGATCTGTAACACAAAGTGACATTATCGGATACGATGCTCTGTAAGTATTTTGGGCATGAAACTTATGTGATGCTATATGATATGAGACCTCTATTGCAGTAGCATTATATGGCTCGACCAACATAAATGCTATGGCAGTCCAGCTCAGGAGCTATAAAATATACTAGTAAAACGAAGGCAGCTATGCATAGAAGAACCTGACTATGGGACAACAAATGATCAGACCTTTGTAGGAGCTTTATTTCACTTGACATGCACATCTACTAGTCTGTATATGCAAGACAATCTCATTATTTCCTATGAGGTTGAGGTATTAATTGTTAGCACTGGGTTATCACACTTCCAATTAAATAGTAGGTGAAAAATTTAGGCCTCCTAAGACCTCATTTACATTTGTGTTTGGGAGGTGGTAAAAACATGCAGCTGTGGCACATTTTTACCACCCCCAAACCGCTACCACTTATTCTGCAAAGGAAGCAGAGGAGGAGTACATATGCTGTAGCCATGATGCTTTGCATTGCGTCACAACAAAATGATCCCCACTGTTATGTTCAGTGGGCAGTACCACCCACAGAATGCAACACAGGTAACTGAAAGGGGGCGCCCCACAACCGCCCCACTAGTGTAGAGCTCAGGGAGTTGAAGCAAAGAAGGCTACACAACTCTCTCAAGAGCAATCAGAATGCGGCTTGCTCTACAGAGAGCAATGCTAGTGCAAACTAGCCCTAATAGATACACCAGTGCTTGTGTCTGCCAGTGATTTTCATTTTCGTCTTTCTGTTATCCTATTAGAGAGAATTCCCCTCAGTTCCTGTCCTGGTGACAGGGTGGTACAGAAACAGAAGGTAAGGGTAAATTTCTCAAATTGAGACAGAGAGGGAAACAATTGTTCCCATTTTTTGTCCTGGTGTCACTAGGTCAGGAAATGAGAGCAAATCACCCTAAAGCATCAAAATAATAATTTCCCATTTTAGCATTAGAAAAAAAATAATCTCACAGAGTATTTGGGGACCATCACTTGAGGTAAATTGAACGCCTGTCCAGCGCATTGGTTATAGGTGCGTTGTTACTCAATAAAGGCTGCTTAAAAAATCAATGCCTGTAAAAACTTAGCCTAAAACAGAGCTTTATTAAATTAACCATCTAAAGGTCTGCTACTGTTTGTGTTAATTATCTTCTAATATTGAAAGAATATAACCCTTTAAAAAAGCCAATAGTTCATTGACAGGGCCGCGGAAGGCTTCAGTGCCGGGTTCCCTTACTAGGAAAGGTGGCGGCTGCACCCGTCAGCCAATCCGAGGATCAGCTGGGGTGGCGAAATCGCGGGCTCCCTGGACGGGTAAGTGTCCATATATTAACAGTCAGCAGTGGCAGTATTTGTAGCTGCTGACTTTTAATTTTTTGTGGTGGGGGGGGGGGGGGGGGTGGGGAGATTGGATATTAGTAGTATATTATTATATTAGTATAGTATAGTGATATTAAAAATGAATTAAATAGCATTTTTGGTTTGTGGTGCTCAGATGCAGTGTAGCTCTGCTTTAAGGACATATTTTACAACTTCAAATTCATTGTGAATATTACAGCTTGAATTGCTTTTTTATGTTGTATACTGTCCTGGGGCCCATTTTTGTTAAAAAATTGCCTCGATTGCAAAAAAAAAATTGTACTAAAATCGTTGGGTGAAAAAACATGAGATTTTCAAAGTTCAGCTTCAGTGCGGTGTACTTGGTTAAGAAAACTGCAAAATGCAATACACACTGCTTTGCTTCGCTTCGGAATGGTCACATTCTAAGCATTATAATAACAGGATCACAGAATTTTGACATCAATCCTAATATCAAAAAATTAATAATAGATATACCTTAAATGATGTATAAATGAGCTGAAGTATATGCCTGCCTATGACAGGTATTGCATTGGTTGCTTAGGGAACCTTTCATTTCTTCATTCTTCAAAGACAGGCATATAGGATGAGTGCTTCCCCTGCTATCTCCAGCTTAATATGACATCATAAAGACAATTACTAAAAAGTAAACAAACAAGTGTGTGGGCGGAGCCAGTAGGTTGGTATCCAAGATGGAGAAAAGGCACACAGAGACCAAAAAAAGTGGCGCAGATATTTTTTGGTTAAGCAGTAGTAACAAATAACACATGGAGAACAGTGTCATTGTTCTTGTTTAACAGTCCCAAAAGCAATGTGGTATCAGAGTCTCAATAACACAGGCAACACATGAAACAGACCCTCTCATCAATGTGTTAGTAGCGCATTGGAATGGTTCCAGCAATGAGTTGTCTCCCTAATAAGAGAAAAGGAGACATGCAACAAGTGCAGCAGGAGCCGCCCCCTTGGACTTTTAAGGCAGAAATAGGAGTAATACAGTAGATAAAAGGCAACAAAGTGCCACTTTTATTAAGTACACAAATGTAGTAAATTTTATAGAAACAGTGACATTAAAATATACAAGGTATACCAATGAACCAGTTAATACATAGATACATATATCAAACCCAAAGCTAATAATCCAGGCACTGCCAGAGTCAAGCTGAGGTCAGTCAGTAAAGATTTGTAGCATACATCCCGACATGTTTCGGAAACGTATTGGTATATATTTTTTCCTTCATCAGGGGGGATTTACATTTGGGTGATTTTATCTTTTTTCTGCAACATAGGTACAGTTACATACCGTATATACTCGAGTATAAGTCGTTCCGAGTATAAGTCGAGGCCCTAATTTACCACAAAAAAATGGGAAAAACTTAGTGACCCGAGTATAAGACGAGGGTGAGAAATGCACAGCTACTGTAAGTGGAAAAGAGGGTCAACAATGCCCATTTGCAGCCTCACTGTGCCCATTTGCATGCCTCACTGTGCCCATTTGCAGCCATAGGTCCCCCGAACTTCAAACTCGGTAGTTAAGGGTTCCTAGATGCCCCCTAGTTGCAGCCAAAATTTGGGGTCTCTGAACCCAAATGGTCCCGAAATGACATTGCTGCAGATGGACACAGTTGACCGACTTCGGGGCCCCATATCTCAGGGTCTCTTAGTGCTAGGAACCCCAAATTTGGTGTACATACTCAGTGGGGTTTCTAGCACTAAGTGTCCCTGAGATACAGGGCCTCAAACATTGGTTCAGAAAATGTCAAGCACTTTTCTGCAGCAGAAAATGACATTTTCCAAACCAATTTTGGGGCCCCGTATCTCGGGGCCACTTAGTGCTAGGAACCCCAGCTTTGGATATATTATGGTACCAGTCCCAATGGGTTTACACACCAAACATGGGGTTCTTAGCACCTAGTGGCCCTGAGATACGTGGCCCCAAAGTCGGTTCAGAAAATGTCAAGCACTTCTGCAGCAGAGAATGACATTTTCCGAACCGATTTTGGGGCCCCGTATCTCGGAGCCAATTAGTGCTAGGAACCCCAGCTTTGGATATGTTATGGTACCAGTTCCACTGGGTTTGCACACCAAACCCTGGGGTTACTAGCACAAAGTGGCCCTGAGATACAGGGCCCCAAAGTCAGTTCAGAAAATGAATTTTTTTGCTGCAGAAAAGTGCTTGACTCAAGTATAAGTCGAGGGGGGGGGGGCTTTCAGCACAAAAAAAGTGCTGAAAAATTCGACTTATACTCGAGTATATACGGTAGTATTTATACTGTAACGCATAAAAAACAAGTAGTTTTATATAATAAACTGAATGGTTTATAGGCTTAAAGGTATATATATAGGTACATATAGGGTTCCTTGAAGGACATGGGGAAATGGTAAAAACAATAATGAAAATTCCACGTTGGCTGAAAGAGACCACACGGACAACAAAGGTGGATGGGCATGCAACTCCAGGCCAGCCACTGATTCACATCCACAAGAGACACTCTGATGGCTACACCAGAAAAGAAGTGGTACTGTCTGAAGGACCATAAAAGTAAAAGAAAATCAATCAGGATTTTGAGATTAGAGCACAGACACAACCAGTGCGTATGTGACAGTAAAGCAAAATGGCATTTATTGCCCAGAATTGCCTATAGTTAAATAGTAAATTACCTTTCAGTATAGTGATGGAAGCGCAGACATCAGAGCGGCCTTGCTTAGACCGAGACATGCCAGCGAGCGCTGTTATAAAAGGAACCACCTAATGAACACCAATATGTGACGAACGCGGGTGTCAGATCCCTGTCCTCCTCGCTAACTTGCAACGAAGGACCGGCCAACCTCACACCACGCTGTCACTTACGTAACAATGCCACTCTCAGCTGCGCCCAGCACAAAGATTTTCTAGCTTGCAGGACCACTATCTAGGTGCGAGCAACCTGAGAGTGATTGTCACTGGGCTAATTACACAATTAACCCTTTAACTGCCACCACCCCCTCTTCCCTGGGTCAGCTGATAGCCTCTCACGGCTTTCAATATAATTTCTATGCTGATGACACACAAATCTATCTCTCCACCGCTCAACTCACTCCATCAGTCTCCTCACGCATCACTAACTTACTAACCGACATATCTGTATGGATGTCACACCACTTCCTCAAACTCAACTTGTCTAAAACCGAGCTTATAATATTTCCTCCCCCACGTGCCTCTTCCCCTGACTTCTCTGTGAAGAGCAATGGAAAAACCATCCACCCGTCCCCACATGTCAGGGTGCTAGGTATTATCCTGGACTCTGAACTCTCCTTTCAGCCCCACATCCAATCACTTTCCAAAGCTTGCCGCCTCGACCTCCGCAACATCTCTAAACTACGTCCCTTTCTAACCAGTGAAACCACAAAGCTCCTGATTCACTCCCTGGTTATCTCTCGCCTCGACTACTGCAACTCACTCCTCATTGGCTTACCTTTAAATAGACTATCCCCCCTTCAGTCCATCATGAATGCTGCTGCCAGACTCATCCACCTTACAAACCGCTCAGTGTCTGCTACCCCTCTCTGCCAATCCCTCCATTGGCTACCACTCGCCCAACGAATTAAATTCAAAATACTAACAATAAGTTACAAAGCCATCCACAACTGTGCCCCCAGCTACATCACTAACCTAGTCTCAAAATACCAACCTAAACGCCTTCTCCGTTCTTCCCAAGACCTCCTGCTCTCTAGCTCCCTCATCACCTCCTCCCATATCCGCCTCCAGGACTTCTACCGAGCCTCGCCCATCCTCTGGAATTCCCTACCCCAATCTGTCAGACTGTCTCCAAATTTATCCACTTTTAGGCGATCCCTGAAAACTTTCCTCTTCAGAGAAGCCTATCCTGCCTCCATCTAACAACTGCACTATTTTCTCCATTAGCTCATCCCCCACAGCTATTACCCTTTTGTATAACTTGACCCTTCCTCCTAGATTGTAAGCTCTAACGAGCAGGGCCCTCTGATTCCTCCTGTATTGAATTGTATTGTACTTGTACTGTCTGCCCTAATGTTGTAAAGCGCTGCGTAAACTGTCGGCGCTATATAAATCCTGTATAATAATAATAATAATAATAATAATAATGAGGGAGCCAATCCTCACATGGGGTGGTGCTGGTTGTCCGGCATCACTAGCTGTATAGGATACAGCTGACGCTGGACTTAGAGTGTCTCCCTGACGTAGAGGCGCACGGCGTGGCCCCGCCCCTCGGGTGTGATGACCTCACGCACCGGTGCATCACCGGCGAAAGGAGGTCTCCGTCTGTGTCATAGGACACAGCGGGGACAGGTAGGAGCTCCCCCCGCAAATATGGCCTGCATGGAGACAGGAAATATACCCATAAGATTATGCTGTGAGAGATACATCACAGTATAGATTAACCATAGTGTCACAGATTATTATATCCCCATGGTATCAAAGAGGGGGAGTTTTTATAACTAATAGATCTGTGAAGCCATGGTATAAATGGTATAGCATGGAACAGGAAAGTTGGGATATGGTTAAAGCCAGGGCTTTGAGGGGGAAATTATAAATTGAATTCACAGCCCCCTGAAACAAAACCCAGAAGAAAAGATTTAAAGTTGAATGCCTCATTTAGGCCAGGTGGTAAAGTGGCCTGTAAATTAAATATCCATCTTAACTCACATTGGAGAAGACGCTTATTAAAGTCGCCCCCTCTGGAGTTAAAGTGTATACGGTCAAGTGTCAAGGAGTATACCTTAGGGATAGATTCTGGGTGAACTGTTACCATGTGGCTGCCAATGGGGACATCAGGGTCTCGTTTACGTATGGTCGATAGATGTTGGTATATTCGTTTCCAGAATTCATTTATGGTCTTCCCGACATAGTAGTACCCACATTCACAAGTCAGTAGGTACACTATGCCTGCAATTTACATAATGTTTTGGACGAAAATTGCGTCCATTGAGTAGAACGATGTGTTTACGCTTGTCCATATATTGAGAGTAGCCACATCCACCACACGCAAAGGTTCCTAAGCTTTTGCATATATCACCCTTAATCAGGGACAAAAATTTGGCCCTGGACTTCATCCAGATCGGCCCACTTTAATTTTGAGTGTCCCCATCAGCACCCACCTTACATCAGAGTGGTCCCCGACAGCGTCCCCCTTACATCAGAGTGTCCCCATCAGTACCCCCTTACATCAGAGTGTCCTCATCAGCACCCCCTTACATCAGAGTGGTCCCCATCAGCACCCCCTTACATCAGAGTGGCCCCATCAGCACCTCCCTAACATCAGAGTGGCCCCATCAACACACCCCTTACATCAGAGTGGTCCCCATCAGCACCCCCTTACATCAGAGTGGACCCTATCAGCACCCCCTTACCTCAGAGTGGTCCCCATCAGCACTCCCTTACATTAGAGTGGTCCCCATCAGCAACCCCTTACATCAGAGTGGCCCCATCAGCACCCCCTTACATCAGAGTGGTCCCCATAAGCACCCCCTTACATTAGAGTGGTCCCCATCAGCACCCCCTTACATCAGAGTGGTCCCCATCAACACCCCATTACATCAGCGTGGTCCCCATTAGCATCCTCTTACTTCGGGTGTCACCCCTCTCCTCCCCATCCCACGTGTACTCACAGCTCTCCATAATGAAGGCAGCTTCTCTTCCGCTCTCCGGTCATGTGATAAGTGAAAAGTGATAAAGGGAGAGAGGAAGGAAAGTCTGCCAGCTGTCTATCTCCCCCTGCAGGTTGGAGGGAGCAGAAAGCCTAATCCTCACTCTAGCAAGTGTCGGCAGCTGCTCCTTGGTGATAGGAATGAAATAGCGATCATTCCTATCAGTGAGGAGCGGCTTCAGGACTGCGCCTGACCGGCCATCTGAGCCATCGGCCCACCGGGAAACTCCCGGTAGTCCTGATGGCTAGTACATGCCTGCTCTTAATTGATTTGTGTTCACTGGCTACCAATTTGTCGCCCACAGAGGGAGCCCTCCTATAGGCAACAGCTGGTAGGGTGGAAACAAATGGAGCAAGTAGTGAGTCCATCGTTAGTAAATGCCAGTATTTGTTCAAGATACGCTTAACTTGTTTGTGCTGTGACGAAAAAGTGGTAATAATTCTAGTTGTATTCGACAGTTTTTTATGTGCATTTAATAAGTCTCAACAAGATAGATTAACTGTTTTTTTAAAGGCTTTCTTGGGACAAGCACTGGAATATCCCCTTTTCAGAAGTCTGTTTCTCAGAATATCAGCCTCAATTTTGAAGCTGACATCATCTGAGCAGTTCAGGCGAGCTCTCAAATATTGACTTAGGGGATTGACGCAAGTAAAGGTTTAGGGTGGAAACTTGATGCGTGTAATAATGCAAAAAGCAAAAAACATTATGGTAAATTATAAATTCTAGAGATGATAAAATAAAATCAATGTACCGTATATACTCGAGTATAAGTCAAAATTTTCAGCCCCTTTTTTGGGGCTGAAAGTGCCCCCCTTGATTATACTCGAGTCACCGCCGTCTGCCTACATGATCAGCGTGTCATGCAGGCAGACGGCGGCAAGCGTGTGCTACATACCACTCGGCAGCCTCTCACTGTTCAAAAGCCGTGCCTCCTCCTCGTCTGTGATAGGCAGTCAGTGTACAGCCTATCACGGACATTCTCTCATCCTCGTCCATGGTATGAGGATGAGAGAATGTCCGTGATAGGCTGACCGCTGACTGCGGGGAAATGGAGTTTTCTGCCTATCATGGACGAGGTTGAGGCACGGCTTTTGAACAGTGAATGGCCGCCAAATAGTAATAGGAGGCATGCACAGGACACAGGTAGGATGCACACAGACACATGCACACAGACACATGCACACATACACAGGACACATACACAGGTACATAAACACATGACAAATGCACACATACACAGGACACAGGTACATATACACTTGACACATGCACATATACACAGGACACAGGTACAGGACACATGCACATATACACAGGACACAGGTACAGGACACATGCACATATACACATGACACATGCACATATACACAGGACACAGGTACATGACACATGCATATATACACAGGACACATGACACATGCACATATACACATGACACATGCACATATACACAGGACACATGACACATGCACATATACACAGGACACATGCACATTTGCACAAGGCACATGACACATGCACAGGACACAGGGAGGTATACAGCTGCAGATGGGCATTGTTGACCCTCTTTTTCCCTTTTTCGCATCATGATTGAGGTTGGCATGGGGTCACTAGATTCATTGGCTCTTGGTTATGTCAAGGTTATGAATAGCGCCCACTACATTGAAATGTGTATAAATTAGGTTATTAAGGAGCTGTTTTTTTAAGGCATGAAAACAGGTCCAGGACAGTTGAAAGGAGCTTCTGTGGCAGTCAGTGTACAGCCTATCACGGACATTCTCTCATCCTCGTCCGTGATATGAGGATGACAGAATGTCCGTGATAGGCTGACCACTGACTGCTGGGAAATAGAGTTTTCTGCCTATCATGGACGAGGATGAGGCACGGCTTTTGAACAGTGAATGGCCGCCGAATAGTAATAGCACACGCTGATCGGTGCAGAGCGGTACACGGAGGCATGCACAAGACACAGGTAGGATGCACACAGACACATGCACACAGACACATGCACACATACACAGGACACATACACAGGTACATATACACATGACAAATGCACATATACACAGGACACAGGTACATATACACATGACACATGCACATATACACAGGACACAGGTACAGGACACATGCACATATACACAGGACACAGGTACAGGACACATGCACATATACACATGACACATGCACATATAGACAGGACACAGGTACATGACACATGCATATATACACAGGACACATGACACATGCACATATATAAATGACACATGCACATATACGCAGGACACATGACACATGCACATATACACATGACACATGCATATATACACAGGACACATGACACATGCACATATACACAGGACACATGCACATATGCACAGGACACATGACACATGCACAGGACACATGCACAGGACACAGGGAGGTATACAGCTGCAGATGGGCATTGTTGACCCTCTTTTTCCCTTTTTCTCATCATGATTGAGGTTGGCATGAAGTCTCTAGATTCGTTGGCTCTTGGTTATGTCAAGGTTATGAATAGCGCCCACTACATTAAAATGTGTATAAATTAGGTTATTAAGGAGCTGTTTTTTTAAGGCACGAAAACAGGTCCAGGACAGTTGAAAGGAGCTTCTGTGTCAGGGCTGGGCTCAGCCCTTCCTTCTCAGAGTAGGCTGCTCAGCTGTTGGTTAATTGCCAGCTCCAATCTTTTCCACAGCGACTTATCTGATGATGATATCCTGTTCGTCAGTCCTGCTGGTTACTTCCTCTCTGCCTTTGCCTTGGTCAAACACATACAGAGACTCTCTCCTGTGTACCTGTTTGAAGACTCTCTTGGCTGACGTCCCTTCTGGTTCCTGATCCTGCTTGCTGTTCCACTACACCGACTCTCCGATTTCCTGATTTCCTTGCCTGTCCTGAAGTACGCTGATCTCTGGCTCCCTGACATCCTGGCTTGTGTGACTATTCATTCCAGTTACCGAACTCTGGCTATGATTTGACTATGTTACTCTGTTTGCCTTTTATTATTATTATTATTAAACAAGTGTGATTTTAACTGCACTTCTGTCTCGGTTTGATTCATGGTTTCTGACACATCTGTAACTTTAAGGAGCCATTTAAAGTCCATTGTATCTTTAAAAAGCAACAAAATTAATGACTTCAGCGCATTTCAATAAAATATCAAAATTTAGCAAAAAATTGAGGGTAACTGAAACTTTGTTCATCTCTATAAACAGTATTGGTATTCTGTCTGCCTTAAATGATTTGATTAGGTCTGAAATACCCTTCCCTTACCAATAATTATTAAAGTGTAGTGCTACCCCCATAAGGGTAGCCGGTAATAACTGGTTCTTCCCTAAATATACAGAGGCTACCCACCACTGCAAGCACCAGTCCATTCACACTGACTTCAGTAACACAGTATAAGGGATACCTGTTTAGTGTTTATTGCTTGAAGAAACTTTAACAGGAGAGGGGTTTAAGGTCACAAAATACTCCAAAACGATCAATAACAATAATGGGGGGACAAACTTCTTACTAATCTTCTTACAGCAGCCTTTCCTGGAGGTAACAGGGAATGACCAGTGTGTCTAGGACTCTTTTAGAGTAGCCCCAGTCCATGTAGCAACCTCTAGCAGTAGATCCCTTTTAGCACAAGCACACCCAAAGTTCACAGCAAGGTCTTTACTCACTATATCTTTGAAGCTGTCTGCCACACATCCTTCACAGGTGGATCCTCAGTGAGGGAGATAAAAAGAGGCTTTTCCGGACCCAGGACTTCAGAACAGTTCCCTCCGGCAAACATTCCTTTAGCAGTCTTCACCTGGGCCCTCAGCCCAGCTCCTGCTGAGACCCAGACTGCAATCTCCTATTTCAGAACTCTCTCCTAGGGGCAGTAGCCCTCAGCTACCTTCTGAATACCTCCTTCCGGGGATTGGCTGGGGCATGATAAATATTCATACTGGTCATCTGCATCTCCCTGCCATTTGTTCTGGAAGCTTCTTCCAAAGAAATCAAACACCCAGCTTAGGAAACCTTGAACAGAAAAAAATAATCAATTACTGCCCACTCACTACATGTAGCCAAAAACTAAATTTACCTAACAGCCTAGGAGGGCAATACATCGGTATGGGCAGTGTATTACTGATAACTATGTTTTGCTATGAAATGTTTCCTTTACTACTTAATTTCCATGTTGTATTGCAGGAAATTGTGTAATTTGTCTACCTGCACTTTGTTTAGAATCCCAGGCTACTCTTCCATCACCCCAATTATATTATTAGTTAAGGCCTATTATGTAATAATGGTGCTGCACACAGTCTAACTGCTGCTTAAGGGTCAAATTCTGACTATGGAAACCCAGTAAGGACTTTGTATAATTGAAATAAATGTAACTCAATTATGATGATGTGGTAAGTCTGTAAGACTGTGCTGTTATATAAAAGTGGAACGTTAACTAGCTTCCAGTTGGTGGAGGTGGGCAAAGGTACCTGTGGTCCAGAAAGGGCATGGCTGAGCAAGGGACCTAAGCTCCAGGATTTATGATATGGATGTGTATCCTGATGGATGTCCTCAGCACTAGACTTTATACTTGTGTTTTAAAACTTGTCCAAACCCAAAAACAAAAAGCTAATATATTTCAGCTTACTAGTCCCTAGTAGGGATGAGCTTCGAGTTCGAGTCGAACTCATGTTCTACTCGAACATTGGCTGTTCGCAAGTTCACCGAACAGCGAACAATTTGGGGTGTTCGCGGCAAATTCGAATGCCGCGGAACACCCTTTAAAAGTCTATGGGAGAAATCAAAAGTGCTAATTTTAAAGGCTTATATGCAAGTTATTGTCATAAAAAGTGTTTGGGGACCCGGGTCCTGCCCCAGGGGACATGGATCAATGCAAAAAAAAGTTTTAAAAACGGACGTTTTTTCAGGAGCAGTGATTTTATTAATGCTTAAAGTCAAACAATAAAAGTGTAATATCCCTTTAAATTTCGTACCTGGGGGGTGTCTATAGTATGCCTGTAAAGGGGCGCATGTTTCCCGTGTTTAGAACAGTCTGACAGCAAAATGACATTTGGAAGGAAAAAACTCATTTAAAACTACCCGCGGCTATTGCATTGCCGACAATACACATAGAAGTTCATTGATAAAAACGGCATGGGAATTCCCCACAGGGGAACCCCGAACCAAAATAAAAAAAAAAAAATGATGTGGGGGTCCCCCTAAATTCCATACAAGGCCCTTCAGGTCTGGTATGGATATTAAGGGGAACCCCAGCCAAAATTTAAAAAAAAAATTGACGTGGGGTTCCCCCTAAATTCCATACCAGACCCTTCAGGTCTGGTATGGATTTTAAGGGGAACCCCGCGCCAAAAAAAAAAAAAAAAAACGGCGTGGGGTCCCCCTAAAAATCCATACCAGACCCTTATCCGAGCACGCAACCTGGCAGGCCGCAGGAAAAGAGGGGGGGACGAGAGTGCGGCCCCCCCCCCCTCCTGAACCGTACCAGGCCACATGCCCTCAACATTGGGAGGGTGCTTTGGGGTAGCCCCCCAAAACACCTTGTCCCCATGTTGATGAGGACAAGGGCCTCATCCTCACAACCCTGGCCGGTGGTTGTGAGGGTCTGCGGGCGGGGGGCTTATCGGAATCTGGAAGCCCCCTTTAACAAGGGGACCCCCAGATCCCGGCCCCCCCCCTGTGTGAAATGGTAAGGGGGTACTTACCCCTACCATTTCACTAAAAAACTGTCAAAAATGTTAAAAATGACAAGAGACAGTTTTTGACAATTCCTTTATTTAAATGCTTCTTCTTTCTTCCTTCATCTTCTTCTTCTTCTGGTTCTTCTGGCTCTTCTGGTTCTTCCTCCGGCGTTCTCGTCCAGCATCTTCTCCGCGGCGTCTTCTATCTTCTTCTCCTCGGGCCGCTCCGCACCCATGGCATTAGGGGGGAGGCTCCCGCTCTTCTCTTCATCTTCTTCTTCTTCTTTTTCTTCTTCTTCTTCTTCCTTCTTCTCTTCTTCTCTTCTTCCTGTCTTCTCCGGGCCGCTCCGCAATCCATGCTGTGGCATGGAGGGAGGCTCCCGCTGTGTGACGGCGTCTCTTCGTCTGACGGTTCTTAAATAACGGGGGGCGGGGCCACCCGGTGACCCCGCCCCCCTCTGACGCACACATGACGGGACCTCCCTGTGGCATTCCCCGTGACGTCACAGGGAAGTCCCTCAAGTCACCGTGCGTCAGAGGGGGGCGGGGTCACCGGATGGCCCCGCCCCCCGTTATTTAAGAACCGTCAGACGAAGAGACGCCGTCACACAGCGGGAGCCTCCCTCCATGCCACAGCATGGATTGCGGAGCGGCCCGGAGAAGACAGGAAGAAGAGAAGAAGAGAAGAAGGAAGAAGAAGAAGAAGAAGAAGAAGAAGAAGAAGATGAAGAGAAGAGCGGGAGCCTCCCCCCTAATGCCATGGGTGCGGAGCGGCCCGAGGAGAAGAAGATAGAAGACGCCGCGGAGAAGATGCTGGACGAGAACGCCGGAGGAAGAACCAGAAGAGCCAGAAGAACCAGAAGAAGAAGAAGATGAAGGAAGAAAGAAGAAGCATTTAAATAAAGGAATTGTCAAAAACTGTCTCTTGTCATTTTTAACATTTTTGACAGTTTTTTAGTGAAATGGTAGGGGTAAGTACCCCCTTACCATTTCACACAGGGGGGGGGCCGGGATCTGGGGGTCCCCTTGTTAAAGGGGGCTTCCAGATTCCGATAAGCCCCCCGCCCGCAGACCCTCACAACCACCGGCCAGGGTTGTGAGGATGAGGCCCTTGTCCTCATCAACATGGGGACAAGGTGTTTTGGGGGGCTACCCCAAAGCACCCTCCCAATGTTGAGGGCATGTGGCCTGGTACGGTTCAGGAGGGGGGGGGGGCCGCACTCTCGTCCCCCCCTCTTTTCCTGCGGCCTGCCAGGTTGCGTGCTCGGATAAGGGTCTGGTATGGATTGTTAGGGGGACCCCACGCCGTTTTTTTTTTTTTTTTTGGCGCGGGGTTCCCCTTAAAATCCATACCAGACCTGAAGGGTCTGGTATGGAATTTAGGGGGAACCCCACGTCAATTTTTTTTTTTAATTTTGGCTAGGGTTCCCCTTAATATCCATACCAGACCTGAAGGGCCTTGTATGGAATTTAGGGGGACTCCCACATCATTTTTTTTTTTTAATTTTGGTTCGGGGTTGCCCTGTGGGGAATTCCCATGCCGTTTTTATCAATGAACTTCTATGTGTATTGTCGGCAATGCAATAGCCGCGGTAGTTTTAAATGTGTTTTTTCCTTCAAAATGTCACTTTGCTGTCAGACTGTTCTAAACACGGGAAACATGCGCCCCTTTACAGGCATACTATAGACACCCCCCAGGTATGAAATTTAAAGGGATATTACACTTTTATTGTTTGACTTTAAGCATTATTAAAATCACTGCTCCTGAAAAAACGGCCGTTTTTAAAACTTTTTTTTGCATTGATTCATGTCCCCTGGGGGAGGACCCGGGTCCCCAAACACTTTTTATGACAATAACTTGCATATTAGCCTTTAAAATTAGCACTTTTGATTATTCATGTTCGTGTCCCATAGACTTTAACGGCGTTCGCGTGTTCGAACGAATTTTTTTCCTGTTCGCATGTTCTGGTGCGAACCGAACAGGGGGGTGTTCGGCTCATCCCTAGTCCCTAGATGTGGTGGCTGCATGAAATTTTTATTTTAATACTCTTTTCCTTTATTTTCACCTGGTGATTTAAGATTGGTCTACGGAACCTTGCCCATGTCCAAATTACATAACATAAAGGCGCAGGGTTCCGTAGTCCTGAAATAACTGAGAACAATTTAATTGATAAGGGTCGGCACAAGCAGAGAGCACAGGAAGTTATTAGATCAAATGATTTATTGCAGACAGGGGTGTACCTGGAGGGGTCGCAGGGGTTGCAAGTTCAACCTGGCCTCATGCTACAGGGGTCCCATGAGGCCCCCCTGTATGCCTGGATAGGAGGCTGCATATAGAGGAACCGATCTCTCCATTTTCCTCCTGCAGCCGCAGAATTCCCACTTCTCCTCCTCTCCCTCCCGTATGTATTAACCACTTGCCGCCCGCCCACCGTCAAATGATAGAGGAGCAATGACTACGCCCCAGAACCGCCGCTCTGGCGGACATGGCGTGACCATGATCTCTGTAAAGAGCTGATGATGCTGCTCTTTAGCCATGTGATTGGCTGTGTCCAATCACAGCCGGTCACATGTAAATGCGGAAGTGCCAGTAATCGTCTCTCATCTCACTGACAGAGTGTGTGGTGAGGAGAGCCGATCAGCAGCATCTCCTCACAGGGGACAGCCGGACAGGTAATCAGGACACTGATTACAGTAAAGCCCCCCCAGTGCCCATCAGTGACACCAATCAGTGCCCATCAGTAACATCAATCTGTGCCCATTAGTGACACCAATCAGTGCCCATTAGTGATGCCAGTCAGTGCTGCCTTTCAGTGTCCATCAATGCCTGCTCATCAGTGCTGCCCATCGGTGCCTCCCATCAGTGCCGCCTATCCGTGCCCATCAGTGCCGCCTATCCGTGCCACCTATCAGTGCCCACCAGTGCTGTCTATCAGTGCCCATCAGTGCCACCTATCAGTGCCCACCTGTGCCACCCATCAGTGCTGCTTATCAGTGCTCACCAGTGCTGCATATCAGTGCCCATCAGGGCGGCATATTAGTGCCTCCTCATCAGTGCCACCTAATCAGTGCCCATAAGTGCTGCCTTATCAGTGCCCATAAGTGCCACCTCATCAGTGCCCATCAGTGCAGCCTATCAGTGCCCATCAGTGCAGCCTCATCATCACACATAAGTGAAGGAGAAAAATTACTTATTTACAAAATTTACTGACAGAAACAAAGAAAACCTTTTTTTTCCCAACTTTTTCCGACTTTTTTCTTTTTTTAAGTAAAAAATAAAAACCCAGCAGTGATTAAATACCACCAAAATTACGCTCTATTTGTGTGAAGAAAATGATTAAAAATTAATTTGGGTACAGTGTTGCATGACTGCGCAATTGTCATTTAAAGTGCGACAGCGCTAAAAGATGAAAAATGGCCTGGGCAGGAATGGGGTGAAAGTGCCCTATAATGAGGTGGTTAAGCAGCTGCAGGAGGAAAATGGAGAGATTTGTTCCTCTATATGCAGCCACCCCCACTACTCCCCCCTGTGCCCTTTGCCAGCCCTTGTGTTCTCTCCTGGCCTCCTCCTCATCCCCTGCAGGTCTGCCAGATTCCCCCTCCCCTCTCCCAGCTGCTGCAGGGGATGTGTCAGGATGGAGAGCAGGAAAGGGGCCAGTAAATGGGTGATTTACCAGCCCCTTCATTTTCTCAATGGAAAGTCAGTGATTCGTACTGATCACTGACTCTGTCCATTCATAACTAAAACATAGTAAATCTGTACAGAGCTATTTGTGTAAATTTATTCAGTGCAGCTGAGGCTGCAGATATGGAGATTGAGGGCTGTATCCTCAATCTCCTTTCTTTGTCTCAAAGATGAGACATCAGAGGTCTGTTTAGACCCCTGATTTCTCACCAAAGCCCCCCAATGGAGTTCATTAAAAAAAAGTAAATAAAATAATAAAAAAAATATTATAATTTTTTTTTTTAATGGTAAAAAAATAACAAAAAATGTAATAAAAATAGAAAACTACAGACACCAGTGGTGAAACTACCAGGGTCACAAAAGTTGAACTTGCGACTGGGCCCTGATGTTTCGCCACTGGTCTCGGAGGGAAGGACCCCTTACGGGGGGCACTTCATGGTTTCTTACACCGGGGCCCTGAAGGTTCTAGGTACGCCACTGATTGCATGATCAACAGGTATTTCTGAGTGTAACAAAACATATATAGCCAGCACTTTCAGATATATATTAAACTTACCAAAGAGCGGCCAAATATTAAATATTTGTTTTTGGACTTAATTATGCTTGAAGTTCTGCCAAATTTTCAGCTACAAGAATAAGGTAAACTTGCACATTACATTTAGTATATAAACGCTGATTACTTGTTTATTTTCTAGAATAAAGTTTTACGATGAATAATTTTATCTTTATGTTTTTTCTTGCAGAGCAATTCAGTCTCGGTCTCTCCAGGCTTCAAAGGGTAAAGGTTTTTTAAAAGTTTCATGCAATCTTCCTTGACGTGAGCTTAGTGACATTTAGAAGTTCTGATTTTCAGCTGTCAAATGCCACTCTGAATGAAAGCGGATCCTTTCTCATTGCTGAAATCTGGGAATTGAAAGTGACGTGCCTTTTTTAATGTTGTATTTGCGGATTCTCTCTGAACTGCCCACAGGTGCATTAGTAGATAGGAAGCATGGAGATTGGGATGCTGCCTCACAGTGGTATCATTAGCTTGGTTGCCCCATAAAATCATTCTGATACTTCTCAAACTCTGACAGTGCATGAGGCTTCTCACAGCTCTCTCAACTCAGAAAATAGCCAACATAAATGAAGGAATATGTTCAGCTTAAAAATGATTTACCAACAAATATAATAATAAAAATGTTAAACAAACTTTCAACTCTAAACTAGCTGCAGTGAAATCTGTACCCTTTAATAAAATGGGTTAATAGGCAGAATATGTTACTTGTTTTAGTATGCTTGTGCCAGTATTGTCCCATAACCGAATTCTGTAAGCACTTTGGCAAAAACAGGACTGGGAGACTTGCAGGTTACTGAGGCTCAATTACTTCTAACCCTGTAACCAAAATATAACACCCCCTCATGCCAAATGACCAGACAACAAATATCCATTTTTGGTGTCAAATGGCCATAGCAGCCCTTTATTTTAACACAATAAACAAAACATTGGAGAAGAATGTAATCGATGCATAAAATACCATCAATGCATTGACAGAACAACAATTGATCCTACCACATCTAGAGTCTTTGAAGGCACTTATAATCCCAACAAAAAGTTGCTGTATCTGCCGCCCAGTGAAAAGGTCAATAAAGACAATGTTACCAATGTAACCTACTTTTGGGAGGTTACACCCATACCCAAGATTGGCCCAACCCATAATTCTACAAAATTTGACATGTGAACGGAATGACCAGGACACCAAATGCGAATCAAAAATAAGAACAAAAAAACTACAAAAGTCAAAATGAAATAAACAAATAAAGAAAAGGCATAACACAACACACATAAAACCAAATAACACAAGAAAACCAATGTGTCCCAGGGAGGGAGGGCAGGAGAAAGCTCATAGATGCTGGCAAAAGCTCTGACTGAAGCCTGTCAAGATTCTGCCTTCTTTCCTCAATTAGAGGGCTACCCCTTGATCCTTGAACCTTCTAATCAGGCAAGTACATTTTTTTATTCATAAGTAAACCCCTTAACCCCCTATAAAACTTTGCCTCTTCTGCTGGCCCAGTCACGCTGGCCCTCCCATTAGCTTTGCCCAAGATCCAGGTCATATACTGGAAATCACCTTTCATGAACTTTTATATACTGCATTTTAATGATGTGGAATCCAGTAGAGCTAAATCCAGATTGATCAAGCTGCATGTATCCAAAGACTAAAGCTGGGTACATGCACTTTGTATTTTTTCATTTAACCCAGGAGGCTGAATAAAAAAAATTGACAAGTCGCCCTACCAACACAAGTGATGCTGGTGTGGCGATCTCCCCCACTGTGCTATTGTAATCTGCCAGTGGGACTGCCTCCCGCCAGAACACACTGCTAGTTAGTTGTTGGTTTTCCAGCATGGTCATTCGACAGAAGTCGGTGTCAGCCGCCTGCTGCTGAACCAGCCAATATTCAGATCGTGTGTCTCCAGCTTAAAGTAGAAGTATAGGCAACATTTTTTTTTTCCATTTTGGATAGAGCAAGGGAGGGTTTTAACCCCTGTCAGGTTTCCCATTACCGATATTTCCCTGTTTACTGTGTGTCAGTGTGGTTGATTATGATGGTGGCCCGGGGTCAATTAGCTAGAAGGTGACAACATTTTCAATCCTTGATCTTAATATGGTGGTTTGAGGATTTTTAAATACCATGGTGTCGATGGTGAAATTGATACTTTTCTCAATAAAGTTTATTTAATACCTCTGTTACACTGCTGTTGGCCAATAAGGTTTTGACTTATGTCTTCCTTACTGATTTACATAAACTGCAGTGTCAGTAAGTGTTAATATTACTAATATAGCCTCAACAATTTGTGCAGCGCTTAAAGTGTTTGTAACCCCCCCCAAAAAATGGATTCTGTTCCCTTAAAGCATGTTATACAGCACAGTGCTTGTGCCATGTAATTTGGCCCTTTCTATCACCTGAAATACCTGGCTTATCCTGCCTGGTTCTGTCCTCCCCCTGTAAACTGACTACAGTTTATCATGGCTACTGAGCCCTGACACAGTGGTCAGTTTAAGTGCCTCCAGCTTTCGCTGCTATTTACAGCTCTCCTCTGTCTCCCTCTGTCCTCCTCCCCCTCCCCTCCCTGCCTGTCAGCTCTCACTAGCACTGCTTTGCTCCCCTCCCCCCTGCTGCTACAAAACTATGTGATGTTTTTACCATCCCCTCTGTTAGAAAAGAACATGTGTCCTAGTGTCTGTGCTTTATAAAAAAAAGTCAATTTCTACCCGATTTCACAGCACCTCTCGGCACTCACGTGACTCCTCGGTTCTCTTCTCTTTCTCTTCTCCTCCCCACCTCCCCGACTGAAGTCAGCAGGAGCTCTCTGCCCCGCCCACTGGAGATGTCAGACAGGAAGAGGAGAGAACCAAGGAGTCACGTGAGCGCCGGGAAGCGCTGTGAAATCAGATAGAAATCGGCTTTTTTTTTAAATCACAGACGCTAGGACACATGTTCTTATCTAACAGAGGGGATGGTATAAACATCACATAGTGGTTTAACAAGCACTTTAAAATAAATGGAGACAATACAATTACAACACAATGCATTACAAAAAGGATCAGAGGGTACTGCGAGTGAGAGCTTGCATTCTAAAGTGGGAGGTTAAGTAATACAAAAGGTAGGTAACTGTGACAGATGAGCTGATGGAGAAAGTAAAATACAGTTTATTAGTTAAAGGCAAGATAGGCCTCCCTGAAGAGACAAGTTTTCAGGAATCTCCTAAAGGTGCACAGAGTAGGAAACAGCCAGACAGATTGGGGTAGGGAGTTCCAGAGGATGGGAGAGGCTCTGAAGAAGTCTTGGAGATGAGCATGGGAGGAGGTGAATAGGGAGCTAGAGAGCAGGAACTCTTGGGTGGAATGAAGAGAATGGTTTGGATGATACTTTGAGCTGAGACTGATGATGTAGCTTGGGGCAGAGCTGTAGATGGCTTTTTAGTATTTTACATTTTATTAGTTGGGCGAGTGGAAGCCAGTGGAGGGATTGACAAAGAGGGTTGACAGACACTGAATGAATGGTAAGGTAGATGAGTCTGGCAGCAGAATTCATAGCCTCCCAATATTTCTGTTAAAGAGCAAACAGTATATAAGCCCATGGACAGACAGCATGAGGAGCTATGTATGATTTTAGAGACACTGTTGAGAAAAACGCACAATACTGACAATTTACTGACAATCTTTTCACTTACAGTACAGTTATGCCCCATACACACGATTGGTGTTTCTGACAACAAAACCGTGGATTTTTGTTTGAAGGATGTTGGCTCCAACTTGTCTTGCATACACGCGGTCACACAAATGTTGGCCAACAATTACGAACGTAGTGACGTACAAGACGTATGTGATATCTCCATTACGAACGCTAGTTATATCTCCGGCTCGTACTTGATTCCAAGCATGCATGGACTTTTGTCCGACGGACTTGTGTACACACGATCGGAAAGTCCGACAACAAACATTGGAAAATTTGAGAACCTGCTAGCCAACATTTGTTGGCGGAAAGTCTGACAACAAATGTTCGATGGAGCATACACACAGTCGGACTTTCCGCCAACAAACTCACATCCAACATTTGTTGTCGGAAAATCCGATCGTGTGTACGGGACATTACACTTATCTTGTTACAAAAACACCAACCCTTAGCTCGACTGTCAGTCGTATACTCAACCAGTGGTGGCTGGTGCACAGTTTTCTTGGGGGGGTGGGGGTGGCCCGCGGCCCCCTCAGCCAGCCAGCCACAGTCACAATCCCCATTCTCCATTCCATCCTATGGAGAGTTTGTACGCCAAGCAAAATCCTGGGGGTTGTTAACATAATAGGTGTAACTGCACTGAAAATGCAACTACATCTTATGCTTCCGAATATTGTTAACGTGGTTCTAAAGACAGTAGGTTTTTCACCTTTAAGCATTGTATGCATGAAGGTAAAATAACCTTCTGTGTGCAGCAACCCCCAGCCCCCTAATACTAACCTGAGCCCCATCTCTCTGGGGATTCTCCCTCCTCATTGGCTAAGACAGCAGCTGGAGCCATTGGCTCCCACTGCTGTCAAACACAGCCAGTGAGCCAATGAGGAGAGAGGGGGTAGGGCCAAGCTGTAGCTCTGTGTGTGAATGAACACACAGAGCAGCGGCTTGGGAGCGAGCCTGCTTGGGTGCTCCCAAGAGGAAGGGGCCAAGAGTGCTGGTGGGGGAGGAGGATCAGGGGAGGGAAGAGGTGGATCGGGGCTGCTCTGTGCAAAACCACTGCAAAGAACAGGTAAGTATAACGTGTGTTATTTAAAACAAAAAATATTGCCTTTATTATCAATTTTTTTCATCTTATAACTACCCAACCCAATGTTTATTGTTTACTTAATATAAATTGATAAAATGGCTGTCTAGTAAATTTGACAAATAAGAATCTAAAATGAAATGTTGCAATTACATTAATAGGCTCATGGTGATGCAGGTATTAGTTTTTTAGTAGGTAAATCTTCACTTTTGCTTAAACAAAAACAAAGCCCCCCCTTCAACTTGGCCACATACATTGCAATGATTGTATCTACTTTCATTATAAATTCTTAGAGTGGCAGCCGGTGCTCAAAATTTTTGAGGTAGTGCAAACAAACTAAAAAATACTGAACCCCCCCATCAATTGCAGCCTCACTGTGCCCATCCAATGCAGCCATTGTGCCCATCAAATGCAGCCACTGTGCCCATCAATTGCAGCCATTGTGCCCATCAAATGCAGCCACTGTGCCCATCACATGTAGCCACTGTGCCCATCACATGCAGCCACTGTGCCCATCATATGCAGCCATTGTGCCCATCAAATGTAGCCATTTGTGCCCATCAAATGCAGCCACTTGTGCCCAGTATATGCAGCCACTTGTGCCCAGTATATGCAGCCACTTGTGCCCATCATATGAAGCCACTTGTGCCCATCAAGTGCAGCCACTTGTGCCCATCAAATGCAGCCACTTGTGCCCATCATATGCAGCCATTGTGCCCATCAAATGCAGCCACTTGTGCTCATCATATGCAGCCACTTGTGCCCGTCAAATTCAGCCACTTGTGCCCAGTATATGCAGCCACTTGTTCCCAGTACATGCAGCCACTTGTGCCCATCATATGCAACCACTGTGCCCACTGACCCCCCCCACTCGCAGGGCTCGCGGCTCTGGCAGCAACCCCAACCCCCCCTGCACGCGGCTCTGACAGACGGACCCCCTGGCACTTACCGTAAGGCAGCAGCTCCTCTCAGTGCACCAGAGTGGCAGTGACCTCTGCTCCAGCAAGCATCCAATAGGGTGGCCTGGTGCTTTTTCCAATTAGAAAACAGATCTGACGCCCTACCTCCTGATTGGCGGGGAGGAAGGTTAGTGTGAAATTAGCGGAAATGAATTCGCTATCGTCACACAATTGGGTGGGATTAGGGCGCACTCTCTGCGCCCCGAGCCCACCCTATTTTGAAGCCTATTAGATCCTCTGGCTCTAATCAGGTGCTTCAAAAAGTACCACCCCCTCCCACAGTGCACGGGCCGCCACTGGATTCTTACCTGCTTCTATTCAGTAACTACTGAGACAAGAAATACCTTCTTCAAAATGAATAAAGCTGGTTGGTAATGTCTGCCCACTATGATAACGTGATCATTTCCATAGTTTTAACAAGAGAAGAATTTCTATAAAAGCGCATGAATCACATGAGCAGAACATTGTATTTTGGTTATGTTTTGTGAACAGTGTGGTTGATTTGCTAAAAACAAACGGGCTGTTCACTTGCAAGGAAATTTTCCCCAGATCTTGGTGAATGTGGTGAAGTTTCACTTTGCAAGTAATACCCAATCACATGCAAGGAAAAAAACAAAAAACAAAACACCTTTTTGCTTGCACATGATTGGATAATAGAGGTCAGCAGAGCTACACCACATTCACTACACTCGGGGGATAATTCCCTTGCAAAGTGTAACTTTCCTTGCAAAGTGAACAGTCTATTTGCCTTTAGTAAATCAACCCTAATGCACATTGTTTCACTAGTATTTTCATGTTTACAAGGGTGCAACATTTGCATTTTGTGTAATTATAGAGGAATATAGCTGTCTGCAGTTTAAAATGGAAAATACATTTAAAAAAAGTTACCCAGGTTAGTGACAAATGTATTTATAGCAGCCAGGTTATATAATGTACAATGTTTAGACATTGAATTAGAATGGTCTTGGTGTGCATATTCTTACATATAAGTTAAATACTTTTTGTTTTTATTATTACCAACATGGATCAAGAATATGTTTGGACTGAGATTAAGATGTCAGTGTGCAAGCTGTCATTGTTAAAAGTCTTCTGTGGCCCCAGTCCAACTACACTGGGATCAAATAGAACAGAGAATGTAACCCAACCACATCTAACCTGAAGGTCTTGTGTTACTGACCCTCTGCTTGTACAATTGTGTTTAAATTACTTCATTTTTCCTGTATACTCTGTGTCAACATTCAGTAAACCTCTCAAAATTCAATAATGTGGTTGAACTTCTTTATGAATCCAGGAAATTCCTATTACTCTTTATCCGCAAACAGTATAATCCTACCCCACAAAACTAAGTAAACAGGCTCAGAATCATTCCACACAGAGACAACAAAATACAACGCACAAAGGTTACCCAACATTCAGCGACACCAGACGTGTATGGAAAAAAAGGGGAAAAGTAATTATGCAAAAATAATCAAAGTGGCAAACGTAAAATCTGCGACTTATAATATAAAAAAAATAGGGTTGTCATTTAACTTATTTCAAAAAGGCCTTTTTTTCCCTAATCTGAATGAAATTTCTTAAACAAAGAGAACATTATTTCAGACTTGAACATTTCAGCTTGCCTATTATCATTAGTTATACGCTAAGACTGGCTAATGTGTAGTGAGCGCGCCTAATGTTCATTTTGTCTTGAAGACAGGTTGCCGCTTGTCACGAGAAGATGGGGAATAAATGACAGCTTTGAACCCTGTACCTAGCAGGCATATTAGACTAAAGAATTGCCAACGTGATGAAAAATTATTTTGTCAAAAATTTGTAGGTCACTGTGATTTCCTAATGTATTTTGTGATTAATTCTGAGCATAGATCAGTATTATGACCTTCCAGTGCATCACTTAATTGCCGCTTGCTCTGTGCTCTTAATATATCGACGCTGCATCTGCTTCTTGGGGTTTTATTAAATGGCACTTTCGTTGTGTGGGTTACTGGAACTGCATATTCCTCCAGAGACAAACACAGGGAATCTGAACAGCTTTGTCCATTTAATATTTATTGCTCCTTAGACGAAGTAGAAGTCCGAACAATCAAACTGAATCTTTTTTTTTTAAGATAATTTGTGTATGTAGAGAATAGAGCAAAAAATAATTGTGAATAATTATTAAATGTTACCTACCAATGCAGATAATAAAATACATAGGGGCTTATTTTCTAAAGCGGCACTAATATTAGCCCCTTTCACTGCATTCATAAAACACATTTGCCAAATTGGGAGACGTGCTCACATTCACCCACATCTTTATTTTCCCGATCATAAATGGGAAATTCAGGCTCAGTGGCGAATAACACATTTGCTGGCAAATGCTGTGCTTCAACATTTTCTGTTCACAACTTTTTTTTCAAAACCCACACAGCTCGATCAACTGGGTCCATTTACTAGATATTGGGCACATTGTAAATAAAGACTAAACCAAGAATATTCAAGTGCATTCACCTGCTTTCACCCTCTGCAGCCAGCGCTTAAAAATGATTTAAATTCAATGAATAACAAGAGTGAATGTAAGCATGTGTGTGGCAAATGCAGATGGACCGTGTGATTGGATTCACGTGGCTTTTAAAAATATGCTCCATAGGCCTACTTAGGAATATCATTTGCAATAAAGACCGGGCACACCAAGAAAGCCTCTGATTTAGCAACAGAAAGAGCATGATGTGCTGTTACCAAGATCAACCAATCCAAAACCAAGTTTTGGAAGTGTAGTGTAGGCAGACCAATGAAAGATTATCCTTGATTGGCTAAGTCTAGTCATTGCACAGAATTCCCTTTGAAATTTTATATGCATATTGGTAGTATTTAGCCATCATTTACTTGTATAATCCACAAAAATGGAAATATATTGCATACAAATAATAATAATTGTGTAGCCATGTATATATTTTTTTCTGTACTGTGGATGTGCTGTGTTGGGAGTTGCCTTTGGCTTAATTAGATGCAACACAACACATACTAAATGAAGACCAGGCCACTGGTATTTTCATTTCTTATTCAATTATGGTTTTGTAAATTTTATGTGTGGTTGCAGCACCCATTGTGAATGTACTAGATGATGAATGCCGGAGACTAAATATATCAATAGCTTAATAGTATGAAAAGGCATTGACTTCCTTATTTGCCTTTTGACTGTTTTGTAACGTAGAAACATTTTTAAAGAACGCTCGCAGACAAGGATACATCACGGTTTAGATTACTTGTGATTTAATGCCATGAATTGGAATAAAACAGTGTGCATTTGAATAAATATTCCACCCTTTATGATTGTAGGGCTATTTTGGAAAAAATCCTAATTTTGTGGCAACATAAGACAGCCAATCAGTGCTATGATAAAAGCTCGGCTAAAAAAGGCTGAACAGGCAACAACGTGCTGAGGAAGGGCAAGGAAACACAACGTCTTTGTTTTTAAATCTCGGACTGCGGCTTTAAATAGAAAGAAAGAGAGAGAAAATGAAAAGCTTTGCTGTGCCTTGATTCACACTTCTTGTTTTATGGTCGCTCTTATGCTAGGCTGAGTGTCAGCGTTAATGTATGTAGATTTCATTTCTGACTTGTGATTATTTGACTGTTCATTTTACCAAGATTAATGGTGTGTCTGCTATCTCCTGAATGCAGTGCTAGCCTTATCTTTAATAAAAGAGATGAGGCCATTAATCAGACTTTGTCAGCAGCCCTGACTAAGACATTAAATGTACTGTATGGGATAGGTAAACACAGGACAGACCATCCCTTACTCCACTACATCAGGCAAAAAAACACTCATTATATTTATCATAATTTCACATCTGCTGTTTTTGAAGCAATGTACCATGAGGCCATAAACTGTATTACAACTGTGCATAAATTCAGCTGATTTGTGGATGGACTGACTAATTCTTAAAGTACATTTCGGAAAAAAAACAAGCAGTGAGGCCTGAAATTGCAATTTCATAAAGGTACTAAATTATAGAGTGCAGAATCACGATTTTGCTTGATGTGATTCTGCGGTGACCATTTTTATAAAAAGTGACAGATCTCCTTGTGATTGAGTCAATAAAATAAGGACGAGTGAGCCGGATACTCAAACAAGATTAAAGAGGAAGTGAATGACAAAGGACGTGAATGCCGGAGAGACATCGACGTGGTTCTCATCCTGCCAGGGAAATGGCTCTGGGATGTAACTATTAATAGCTGGCACGCTTGTGTGGTGTTAATTAATCTGTTCACCTGGTCCAGACAATGTAATATTTTGAGAAATGGAGCCATGGATAGGGATCCAAATTCTGTGTGTAAAAAAAAAAAAAAAAAAAAAAAAGGAAAAAATCATTTATTTATTTGGTGAGCTGAGCGTTGTGTGTTAATTATATCTATTATATCTGCAACGCATTTAAGAAATGTTTAAATGAAATGTCTTCAGCTTGATGCACGCAGTTAGGCAGAAGATTTATGGGCTACAACCTCTGATTATAAACCCCAATGCACAAGCTCAGCACTGATGTAAAAGATATATTACTTTGGTATAAGGAACATGCAATATATTTTCTTTGTATTAACTGGCACTTGTAAAATAAAGCTTATTAAATAAAGTGATGTAAATAACAGTGGCACACACTCTTCCATCCTTGGCAAGCATTCTGGAACACTGTTACTTCCTTTAATACTTTATACATGTTTGGGCTTATGGCCAAGCTTTATGGCTCATTATGTAAAGTAATAAAGAATATAAACAAATGCATTAAAAGCTGCAGAAGTTGCATCCCATGTGTTTGAGATTCTTGGCATATATGAGTGCCAGCCATGCCAGGGACTAGGGAGTTCAATTCCTTGGCTGTGGCCTTGTAACTTATTCCTCTGTCATGTAACTAAACATCAGTCAGATGACAAAGTTGGTAAAGTTTGGTGAAAAAGCCAATTGCACATTGGGTGGCATCTGTATTTTTTGAAAGCTGTGGGTGACAAATTGATTATTTTTGGCCAGGGGTCTAACTTATTTTTCAGGGTATACAGTAGGACTTTGGAGTTATAGGCTTGGCCTATATATAACGTCTTCTTTGCACCAGATATTCTTCATTGTAATGGGGAACATTTTTAAACCTTTAAATGTAGGCTGTAATAACTGGACATACAGAATTTCAGAATAATCTCTACAATAAACCTTAATCGAAGTAAACAGCAAATTATTGCTGACATGATAGTGTGAACTTGCCCCAACAGGTAAAAAAGGGCCCAAAAGAAGCTCAGAAGCCTAATGCCGCGTACACACGAGCGGACTTTCCGGCACACTTGGTCTGCCGGACAATCCGACCGTGTGTAGGCTCCGGCGGACTTTTCCGGCGGACTTTTTCCCAAAAGCCCGCCGGACCTAGATTTGAAACATGTTTTAAATCTTTCCGTCGGACTCAGTTTCTGGCGGAAAGTCCGCTCGTCTGTGTGCTGGTCCGACGGAAAGCCCGCTCGTCTGTATGCTGGTCCAACGGACCAGATATGACGCACTACCCCAAAGCACCTTATCCCCATGTTGATGAGGACAAGGGCCTCTTCCCGACAACCCTGGCCATTGGTTGTCGGGGTCTGCAGGCGGGGGGCTTATCGGAATCCGGGAGCCCCCTATAATAATAAGAAGCGTGAAATGCGATACCCTGCCCTTGCGTCGTATCTGGTCCGTTGGACCAGCATAGCTTCACCAGACCTTCACAGGTTGCCACTGGAGTCCTCTTCCACTCCTCCATGACAACATCACAGAGCTGTTGGATGTTAGAGACCTTGCGCTCCTCCACCTTCTGTTTGAGGATGCCCCACAGATGCTCAATAGGGTTTAGGTCTGGAGACACGCTTGGCCAGTCCATCACCTTTACCCTCAGCTTCTTTAGCAAGGCAGTGGTTGTCTTGGAGGTGTGTTTGGGGTCGTTATGTTGGAATACTGCCCTGCAACCCAGTCTCCAAAGGGTGGGAATCATGCTGTGCTTCACTATGTCACAGTTCATGTGGGCATTCTTGGTTCCCTCAATGAACTGTAGCTCCTCAGTGCCAGCAGCACTCATGCAGCCCCAGACCATGACACTCCCACCACCATGCTTGACTGTAGGCAAGACACACTTGCCTCTGTACTCTTCACCTGGTTGGTGCCACACACACTTGACACCATCTGAACCAAATAAGTTTATCTTAGTCTCATCAGACCACAGTACAGTACATGGTTCCAGTAATCCTTAGTCTGCTTGTCTTCAGTAAACTGTTTGCAGGCTTTCTTGTGCATCATCTTCCTTCTGGGATGATAGCCATGCAGACCAATTTGATGCAGTGTGCAGTGTATGGTCTGAGCACTGACAGGCTGACCCCCCACCCCTTCAACCTCTGCAGCAATGCTGGCAGCACTCATACATCTATTTCCCAAAGACAACCTCTGGATATGACGCTGAGCACGTGCACTCAACTTCTTTGGTCGGCCTTCTTTGGTGAGGCCTGTTCTGAGTGGAACCTGTCCTGTTAAACTGCTGTATGGTCTTGGCGACCATGCTGAAGCTCAGTTTCAGGGTCTTGGCAATCATCTTATCGCCTAGGCCATCTTTATGTAGAGCAACAATTCTTTTTTTCAGACTCTTAGAGAGTTCTTTTCCATGAGGTGCCATTTTGAACTTCCATTGACCAGTATGAGAGAGTGAGAGCGATAACACCAAATTTAACAAACCTGCTCCCCATTCACACCTGAGACCTTGTAACACTAACAAGACACATGACACCTGGGAGGGAAAATAGCTAATTGGATTGGACTATGATTACCAATGCAAGCCAGGTATAAAGAGAGAGAGAGTTGTATTTTTCACAGGCTGAATACTGAAAGACTCTTTCTTTCCTGCGAGGAGACTGAGGTGTGCACATCGCTGCTCCTGTGTGCGCATCAACCCGCCACAAGCCTGCGGCTGTGTGCTGAGGACTAGAGTCACTGCAGGCAGATCGCTGCCATTCACATAGAGTGCACTCTAAAGTATACACTGTATTGATTATCATTGCTGTTACTGTTTTCTAATGTCATTACCTATTGCTGATTTTGTGGACTACCAGGTTTAATGTAGCTGCATAGAAGTCCATTCTATGCTGCTATAGCCTAGTGAACATATTGTCTCGTGAACTGTGATTAATCTAACCCTCTACCTACTCAGTTATGTGCATATGGCTATTTACTGCAACCCATGGCAATATATTGGGTTAATTTACTACTAACCAGTGTGATGCTTGCTTTTTGATATTGAACCTTAGTTGATATAACTCAGCAAATGGGACTATAACACCTATAACTACTCAAATATTCTTCAAAATGTGTTTGGAAGAACAGAGAAGGCCTCCAACCTCATGTACAAGTTTGAACATACTTACCAGATTTAGGTAGAGAAGCTCAGCAGTTGATTGACCTAGCATTTGGCACGTCTATGAACCAAAATCACTGCCACATCTCATAAGGGGTATGTGAATCGTTTGAGGAGGAATCTGAAGACAGCGTACAAGAAAGCTCAGGTGACCTCAGACATCCAGACTCAGCAAAATAAGAGAAACATTTATCTGAGAGTAAGAGTGCAAGACTTGCAACCCGGTGATCGAATACTGCTGAGAAATCTGGGTGTCCGTAGGAAGCAAGTTAGGTGGAAGACACAGCCCTACCTCATCTCTATCCAGTTTCCTGAATTGCTAGTATACCAGTGTATAAGGAGCCGCAGTAAACTGGGATCCCGTACCCTGCACAGCCAGGCACACCAAATTTTTACAGACACTCCAGAGATAGAGAGCAGCCTGTGACTTTGTTTTTGTTATTTATTGAGGGTTAATAATTTGGATAGGGTTAGGAAGTTATGGGATGCCCACTTGACTTTAGCAAAACTTCAGGGACATTTTTCCTATATACAGTCTCTATATACAGTCTATATACAGCTCCAACCTCTTCCACCAGCACACTCTTGCTTGCAGACCCCAGCTGAAACACTGTTTGGATATCTGACAAACTCTCAGTTAGATGTTTGAGTGATGGCCTATTACAGGCAGGAACCCAAGGGCCCTTGTAGTGTAGCAAAGATACAGTGAAACAGCTTGCACATCTCCTCCTGTGGCTACTGATCCCAGCACCACCTCTTTAGGCACTGCCAACAGACCTGGCTGTAGCTGCCCCTTTCACTAGCCCTCCAGGCTAAGTTCTCCACAGTCCTCCAGACTGACACTCACCAGCCCACCCGGCTGACTCTCAGGAGATCTCCGAGTACTGCTGACCTGCTCCTGCTTTCCTCTCTCCTTGCTCCCATTCCTCCAGGAAGGGCTTCCTCTGTGTGTTATGGCAGGATCCTTCCAGCACCTGAGCCCGGGCCCAAGGTCACCCCCTTTCAGACTAGGGGGCGCCCTTGAAGGCCACCAACAGCCTCCTCAGCACTCCATCTCCATCTTCCACCCAACTGCCCACATTAGCATGGTTCATGCCTTGTTTATGAGGTGGCCTGCCCCCTTTACTGGGGATTGGCTGAGGTCCTCATACATATTCCAAATTGCTCCCCCAATCTCCACCCACTAGCTCTAAAAGTTTCTACAGCCTTCTAGACCAGGGGGAGGCACCAGAGGAACTGTCAGGATGAGTCACCCAGTCCTGACTCACTGAACCCTGACCCAGATTCACAGTTCAGGCCTAGCCCTGAACCAAATTACAATTTCCTACACTAACAAACCTAGCACACACTAGAACAGTGTTTCTCCACTTTTTTTCAGTCAAGGTGCCCTTTAAAATCCTGCACACTCTCAGGGCACCCCATTCTAAAATGCAAAAAACAAACTTATAGTTTTACATAATGCAACAGCATACACACACATAGGATGCCCAAAATTAGAGGTGATTTATTCTTCCAAAACAAATACACCTTTGCACATAGGTACTGACTAGTATTCCAATGTTATCTTCTCCCTCACTTTCTCTCTCTTGCCCAGCTAATGTGACTCCAGTGCTTACGGAGAGGGGCAGAGGAGGGGCAAACAAGAACACTATGTAATGGTGCACAATAAAATCTGTGGCTTTGTGTAACTAAAAGGCAGCCTTCATCCACCCACTGGCTTGTATACATTTTTGGGGCAATTGTATTCATTTTGCCAAGGCACCCCTAAAGAAACCTGAAGGGAACCTGGTTGAAAAAGGCTTTACTAGAGGGTGCTTCACCAGATTAGCCCAGAAGGAAGAACAGGCCCATTAAAGACCTGGCATCATGTCCACCTCTTGCCACTAGCAGAAGCCATTCATGTGCTTCAAAAACTAAATTCACAGCCCGCTCAGACTGTTTATCAAAAAATGCCCAGTGACTAGATCTGTGTCTTTGCCACCAGATGCAGATAATGAGGAAAGAGAATGCTTACATGTACTGGTTGTGGCCATGTACACTTTTAGAGTCCACTACATCTCCTCCTCCTGGGGAAACAAATATAGGAACCCTCAGACCTGAGGCTCCAGAATTTATACCCCAGGGTCAATCACTGGACAGTCAAGAAGACCCTCCAACTTCCCTGACTACAGAGGACATAGATACTTTTCAGCCATCCATAGAACCGGAAGGAGAGAAGGTTGGAGAAGGATCCTCTGAGCTGAAAAAGTAAAGAGCAAAATTAACAATTTGGGCCCCCAAGTGAATGACTTACGACACCTTAGGCGAGAGTTCTGAAGAAGCCATTTTAACCACTCAAATGACTCATGAAACTCCAACCCTTCCCACTGCAGATTTAGTGGATGGTGACAAAAATGAACTCTTTAAGACATCTAAGTGGGCCATCCCATCAGTGGCTTATGGACAAGGCAACTTTTCTCCATCTAATAAATGGTGGAGGTTCCCTTAAAAACTTCTTATGCTGGTGTGAATCATCTGGTTTTGTGTTAATGTTGACTCATGCCGCGCACACACGAGCAGACTTTTAGACCGGACTGGTCCAACGGACTATCCGACGGACTTTCGGTGGACTTCGAACAGACTCGTCCAACGAATGGACTTGCCTACACACAATCACACCAAAGTCCGACGGATTCATACGTGATGATGTACGACCATACTAAAATAAGGAAGTTGATAGCCAGTAGCCAATAGCTGCTCTAGTGCCGTTTTTTGTCCGTCGGACTAGCATACAGATGAGCGGACTTTTCGATAGGAACTGGGTCCGGTGGAGTTCTGACATGAAGATTTGAAACATATTCCAAATCTAAAGTCCATCAGATTTTCAACCGAAAAAGTCAGCTGCAGGTCCGATGAAGCCCACACACGGTCGAATTGTCCGCTGGACTCGGTCCGTCAGATCGGTCTGGTCGAAAAGTCCACTCGTGTGTACGCGGCATTAAAGTTTGCTTTTAGTTGTTTATCCCTGTTATCTAAAGTTATGGACTATATATGTTATTGGACTCTGAACCTTCTAAGGGAACCATATGTTTGTGGTGGGGAACAGTGTGTAACTAGAGACAGAGAGCAAGATTTAGGACACTATGCTGCAGCTGCAGTACTCTCTGTGTTCCCAATGAACTTCAGCTAAATAGGTTAACACTATCTCACCTCCACCCATCAGGGGGTGCTGACAAGCAGAAGGAGCTCAAGAGACCTGATGGTTGGCAGCATTGGATCATGGAAGATGAAGTTTGGGAATAAAATACTACTATAGCAATTAATTGATTGTTGGACAATTCCCAAAGCATGCTGGCTGAAGAACTAGGACTAAAGACTGCTCACTCAGAAATCTGCTTTACAGGAGCCTAACCTACTGTCTATAGTAAGAGGTTCCTCTTTAGGGAGTTTTAAGTTTCATCTCTGCCATTCATATAGAGTGCACTCCAAAGTGGATATAGCCTACTGTTTACAGTGGAGTTTTCACAGTATTCATTATCATTGCTGTTAGTGTTTCTAATGCCACTGCTATTTACTGCAACCTCTGACAATATATTGAGTTAATTTACCACTAACCAGTGTAATGTTTGCTTTTTGATACTGAACTGAACCTTAGGTGTGTGCGGGGTATCTATATCTGTGCTTCCAGTAGCAGTGCAGTATCCATTTGCTTAACTTGGTGTGTCAGGGGACTGAGGTTGTTCTTAGAAGAAGAACAGAGGACCAGATCTACCAAGCGGCTCCTGTGGGGATAGCGCTACAGGTACATGGCTTGTGCTTTACAGAACAAGGACCTAGAACAACCATTAGAAGAACTAGTACACCAATATTTCAAAAACATGGAAACACATTCTTTATTAGCACGGCACACTGGTTTTCATTCTTTTTTTAAATGTCTGAAACTGTAACATTGTTGCCCTACAAAAACAGGCAGAATAAAATATACAATGTAAAATGCCAGCCAAAAAATGTTTAACCTCCTTGATTGCTGTAGAGCAATGTTGGTACCAGGTCCTCTTAAGATTGAAGACCATAACATTACATAACATTATTTATGAATGGAGGCTACAGAGGCAGCTTTCATTCATAAGTGAATAAAAAGTAGGAATTGGCTGTTGCACTGACCACCCAGCACTGTAGATTACAACAGCTGTTCCAATTTGCAATGTTTATCAGGAGCACTGTCAGAGTTGCTCTTATAGAGCAAGTACATGTCACATTGACATCAGAGCTTCAATGGTTTCACTGGAAGGGACACCACAGTGTAATCTGCGGAGCTGAGCTGTTATTTTGACAGCTCAGTTCAGCACAGTACAGGAGATAGGTGGGGCAATGCAGAAAGATAGCTCACTCCAGCTGCATTTCTCTACTCAGCATAGTGTTTCTCCTGCAATAGTAATTCAATATCACCAATTTGGAGAACTAGACTCTTCTAGTACTTCAAGAAAACATTTAAACACAATGATCCTTTGCATTGGATAGCACTCCCATACTATTTTATCAATTGTTTCTAAAACAGCTGTATAAACAACACACTGTGACATCAGAATGCAATATTTATACAGCAAGAGGCCTCTCACCTCACTGCTGTCATCATAACTGACACAGTATCCGCAACCGCTCTAAAATCTGAATCTGTGCAGTACATTCTATTCTTAGACCTTCATTGCTGGTTGTTGCTAACTTGCAGTTTAGAGAGATAGTATAGTAAAAGGAAGTTATGATACACTAACTTCCTCTTTGTCCATTTTCCTGTAATCTCCCTGAGCTCCTGCACAATTGCTGTTAGGGTTAGATGGGTAATGTTGTCTGTGTGCATATAGTGTGTCAGTGTATATCACTATCAAGATTAATATAAATCAGGGTGACTGGGTGACTATCATTGCAGGATTCTATGTTAGTGTAAGCATGGTTGTGGCAGTCTGTGTTTTTAAAGGTGGATATCATATATCTGATAAACATGTTATTGTGAAATAAAACAATATAAATTGGTTAAATTAGACTTATATGCCCTTTACAGGAACTGCAGCTTGTGCTTTACATGGTCATGGAGCTTATCAACAGCTTCAAATGGCCTTATAATGCAAGGGTTTGTGGTAATTGTCTAGAGTTAGCTCTACATAATAATGTTAAGACATGACATTTATACCAACACAGAAGGGTTGCAAGTCTTTGCTTAACACCCTAAGCTTGCTTATATAGGAACATATAGGAACATATATTTGATGTCAAATTTATTATAATAAATATTTTTCCATGCATTGGTATTGTTCTGGTCAGCTCAATTCCTCTCAGTTTGTGTATTGTACAAGAAACGGTAGCACATCTTCTACATTATGTTCTAAAGATATGAGTAGTCATTTGGTACTGAGTGACCGGTATAAATGTAGGCAACCTTGTTGATGTCTCATATTCTTATTAAAGTCTGAGGGGACACATTATCCTCTATATTTACATAAAAGGGGTGTAAAAAATTGTATGGCACTCTGCTCTGTGGGACAACAAAATAAAATGTAATAACAAAATAAAAAGTAGAGTTGGGTTTACAAAGTGCAGGGGTACTATACAGTAAGCAAGTGATCTGTGCCTTTATACTCCCGTTTTGCAAATCTGGTGAGCAAAGCATTGTAGCTGCCCACATTTTGGAGTAGTCAGCCAAACCATCATCCACAGTGGTGGAAGTGGCTAGAGGGATGACTGTGGCACCTATGAGGTGGCCTTAGCACTAATCCCAAAGTCTAATGGCACAAATGTCTCCCTGGAAGATTGGATTGAGAGGCTGGAGAATTCAGCCCACTTAATTCAAATTCCTCTAGCACAAAACCAGCTAATACCTGATCAGTAATTTTTTCTGTCCCTCTGAAGAGATCCCTTAGGGATTGAGTGAGGACTGACAACACAGTAAAATTCTTTATTGTCTTACAAGAGGCCATTAAATGGGAGCAAGGGGAACTGAAACACAAGAGGGCAGAGGCTAAGAGCAGGTGACAGTCACCCAGGGGGTTGTGTGGCCACTGGAGTTCCAAGAGACAGCTGCCCCCTGCCTTCAACACAGTTCACCTTAGAAAAAGATGTACAAGATTTAGCTAAGTCTGTGGCCTCCTTTGGCAAGAATTAACAGCCATCAAACATGGTTTCACTGGGCCCTCATCTGGGTACAACCCCCTTTGGAGAGCCCCTGACACTGATGTCAAAAGTGCAAACACTTGGGACACATTGGGAACTGTGAAGGAGAAAAAGCCAAGCCTGTTCCACCCATGACTTTAAACTAGAGGTTGTCATGGCAAGGGGGGAAATCTGTGGGAAGTACATTCACTCGTTCCTAATGTGATCTTAAGATGATCCCAGTTTGTCTGGTGGTAACTATAGCTCTAAATGGCTGTTCGGCCAGTTATCTAGTGGTCAAAGTTCACGTATGCTCAAACTCTCCAGGGATCCTGAGGACTACAGATAGACTACTGCTCTCAATGGCCCTATCCATAGTGGGTAAGTATGTGTTGGCATTATTATTACATTGTTCATGATTGAAACTATTTCATGTATTTGTAGCAATTGCTGTCTCCTATAGCAACAACTTTACTCACAGGATCCCACTATATATCCTCAAGCTTAGCTCACAGCTACCTGCTGAACTCTTCAAGCTTAACTCACAGCTCCCCGTTGTATTCTTCAAGCTTCACCCACAGCTACCCGCTGGTTTCCTCGGACTCACAGCTACCCGCTGGATCCCTCAGGCTTATCTCACAGCTACTACTACAGCTGTACTTCTCTTCAAGTTTTACTTACAGCCAGGGGCGTTGCTAGGTCTACAAAAGATCTGGGGCTAGAGCCCATAGCAGCGTAGTAAAGAAAGTCATACGCTTGGGCGGGCATACACATGTATATACAGTAATATACGTGTGGGTGTATATATATCCCCAGAGAGCCCCCCGCTTACATCAGGGTCCCCAGAGAGCCTCTTCCTTACAGCAGAGTCCTCAGAGAGCCTCCCCCTTCCATCAGGGTACCCAGAGGGCCCCCCACTTACATCAGGGTTCCCAGAGAGGCCCCCTTACATTAGGGTCCCCAGAGAGCCTCCCCCTTAAATCTGGGTCCCTAGAGAGCCTAGGCCTTAAAATCAGGGTCCCCAGAGAGCCTCTCCCTTACATCAGGGTCCCCAGAGAGCCCCCCCACTTACATAAGGGTCCCCAGAGAGCCTCCCCTCCCCTTGGGGACTCCTGCAGAGACTCGGGGCTATTGGCCTCAGATTCGGGGCTATAGCCCCAAAAGCCACCCCCTAGCAACGCCCCTGCTTACAGCTACCTGCTGTACTCCTTCAAGCTTTACACACAGCTACCTGCTGTACTTATTTGATGAGTTTTCCCCTGAAGCTTTCCCAGCTACTTCACAGTCCCCGGCTGTCGAAGAATCTCCTCTGGTACACCTTCAGAACTCCATCCCCTTACACCTGCCTCCGGCAACAAGAGTGGTTGACCCTCTGGCAGCTTCTTCTCCCTTGCCTCCTGACAGCAAGGGAGAAGAAGCCCCAGGCTTCAGGCCTACACCTTGGCTGCTGCCCCACACACACCCACCCAGGTCGCAGCCCAGATGGAAAGAACCCCAATCACCTGACTCTCTTCAAATAAATAGACTATCCCAGCAGCCTCAGTGGCCAAAGAAACTCCTGCTGATTGGCTAAAAAAAGCATATTCACTCATAACCTGAATTAACTGTAATCTATCATACTAATGCCAAAGGTAACAGTGCCACATATTGACAAGAGGGAGAGAGAAATCACAGTTAAACCCAAGATTAGGAGAAACCCATTTGATCAAAGACTTCAAATTAGCCAGGCTAGTTACCACCTAGCACAACTAAATTTACTAGCCCTGTTTAGGACAAGGGTGCTACAGGTGCTAAAAGCTCAGTTGCATGTAAAATCATGGCACTGTATTATCACATTTTTGGTTTATTGATCTGAACAGTAACCAGGGGCAGTGTCAGAAACCATGAATCAGACTGAGACAGAAGTACAGTTAAATCTCACTTGTTTAATAATAATAAAAAAAGGTAAACAGAGTAAACGTAGTCAAAACATAGCCAGAGTTCAGGAACCAGAACAGATAGTCAGACAAGCCAAAACGTCAAGGAGCCAAAGATGAGCATAGTAGAACAGCAAGCAGGATCTGGAGCCAGAAGGAATGTCAGCCAAGCAAGTCTTTAACAGGAACACAGGAGAGAATCTCTAGAGATGTGTCCAGGGCGAAGGCAGAGATCATCTGGGCTGGATGGCTTAAGTAGGCAGGACTGACGAGCAGGATATCATCAACAGGTGAGTCACTGTGGAGAGACAGGAGCTGGCAATTAGCCGACAGCTCAGCAGCCAGTTCAGAGAAGGAAGGTCTGAGCCCAGCCCTGACAGACAGCACAGAATCTTTTTTATTTTTTATCTGTGATTATGCATGTGAAATGCATGTTGATGTCAGCAGCTGCCCTGGATGTTAATTTTGGATTTTGTGTTATGTCACTTTATTTGTATAATTGATTTATAGTCTTAAGTTGATTCACTGTTTTTGTTCAATCCTTTTTGGTAGGGTAGCAGGGGAGTATTTTACATTTTCAGTGCCTAAAAAAATGTTTTCGCTAAAGTGAGAAAGTCCAAAGTTAACAGCTCAAACGATGCTCAAGTGTTCACTATAAGAGGAGTGTGCCTAACTAAAGAACAAATACCCCTGGCCAAGATACAGTACACAAGGGAAACTATATAAATAACTAACCTACTACATGCTAAAAATTGCTAATAAAACAGTTGAGATCGAATCCGATATTAAGGCCATGAGGTGCCAAGGTCCTAAACTCATACATTAATTTGGACTCCCGCTGGCTGAGTGTACGAATCTTAGAAACTTCATGGGAGCCCTATTATGGTAGGATTCTTCAAAAAGTTTCCACACTTTTTTAAACTTTTTTTAATAAGAATTTCAAAAACAAATTACATCACTTTTCTACATAGCCACCTTCCTTTGCGATGCATTTTTCCCAGCGTCGTACCAACTTTTTATTGCTATCAGCAAAACTCCTCCTGCCCTCGCATGTGCATGCTGCCCCTTTATTTAGTATTCTTGTAGTGGGTTTTAGATTTTATGTTTTAGCCCTCCTTGGTATCTCATTTTTATTATCCTCTGCCATTTTAGGGACATTTTTTGGTCATTTTTTAGATCTCTATTTGTTTAGGTTTTTAGTTTGTGATCGTAATTGTATCCATTTTTATTTAGACTTCTTAATACAGATCTGTCTATTATTCCTGTATACTGATCTTAGCTGTTTTGTGTTGCCAATAGTATTTATCAGCATTCATATATGTATGTTACTTGAATTACCGATACTCCCATTTTGAAAAACCGTGGCCATTATTTATTATGAGTGATGGATACCGCATATGCCTGCTAACACTAGCAGAAGGTCTGGTGAAGTCAGGAGACTGGAAACTGATGCATTTCAACTATTATTAAGCACTTTATGACCTGAATTGGGTTTTGGATCATTTAAGAAGGATGTGAGCACAGAGGGGTGGTGTACACATAGTTAGAAGTATTCCTTCTACATGGTAATTTTTGGCACAATTGCATATGCCTTTTGGAGATCCTGCAACACACAAATGTTAAATATAACAAACTTGGGAGCATGGCAAACTTGGTTTATTCACGGTTAAATATTTAGAGCTCAAATGGACTAAGATTATGTGTTGTCACTATTGTTCACGTTGTTTATGATTTACACTATTTCATGGATTGATATATTGGTGCCTTTAAGCAAGTTGTATGTAAAATTTCACACTGTTTTGTCACATTTTTGGTTTATTTCACTGAACGGTAACCAGGGGCAGGCAGTCCATCATATTTTCTTATTCTTTATCTTATGCTCTACTGTTTGCGGATCACTTTTTAAAATTTGACATGGTGGTGCCAGTAATAGGTCAAACAGCTGACACTACTGGCAAGCTTTTCTGGATACATGCAGTTCAACTCTACAGATGTCCAAAGCAGATCCAGTTAGAACAAGGTCCTAACTTTAAAGTGTTCTCTGAGCTGTTATGCCTTAGCGGTACACAAAATCTGCAAACCACCCCTCATCATCCACAAATAAACTGGGTTTGTGAGTGTTTTAACCATACTCTCCTGGTGCTGATTGGCACTAGGGAGAAAGAACACTGAGAATGCTGGGCTCAGTATGTCGGAAATGTTGGGTGGGTCTATAACTAGACAGTCCACAGAGCCAAAGGCTACTCACCCTATTCCCTGATGTTTGGTCATTGCTTAAAGAGTTACTTTTGGAAAGTCCTAAACTTATAACAGTGAGGACCCTTGACAAGTGGACCCTTAAAATTGCTTGATCTAAGTGCTCGAATGACATCAAAACCTGGTAGAGGCAGGTGCAATCAAGCTTTTTCCATCGAGATCTGGAGACAGGATCTTAGTGCACAGCCCAAAACACACCAAGGACAGCAAACTGGAGCCCAAGTGGGAGATCTGCCCATATCTGGTTGAACAGAAACCTTTTCTCAGATGACCAGTGTATGATGTTGTGTATGAGTGTCAGGGCTGGGCTCAGCCCTTACTTCTCTGAGCTGGCCGCTCAGCTGTCGGCTAATTGCAAGCTCCTTTGTCTCCACAGTGAGTCAGCTGTTGATGATCTGCTCATCAGTCCTGGCTACTTAAAGCCGTCCAGCTCACTTCATCTCTGCCTTTGGCTTTGGTCACATCTCAGAGACTTTCTCCTGCGTTCCTGTTGAAGACTTGCTCGGCTGACGTTCCCTCTGGCTCCTGATCCTACTTGCTGTACTAATACATTGATCTCTGGCTCTCTGACATTGGCATTGGCTGACTACCCGATCTGGTTACTCTGGTTACTGGCTATGTATTGACTACGCTTACTCTGTTTACCTTTTTATTAGTATTAAACAAGTGTGATTAACTGTACTTCTGTCTCAGTCTGATTCATGGTTTCTGACAGTAGGGGAAGGCCATGAATTCAGAACATGCAGTCAGTCCACTTGTTAGTAATATTTTTTCCAGATTGGATGACCAGAATCACCGCGTGGATCAGTTTGCCTTGGCGTTACAAACGCTCCTGAGTCGCATGGCTCACCTGGAATCTTCCATTATGGCTGCTCCGGTACAACCTGTGTTCCAGGCTGTCCCAGCTGCTGCTTAAGTCTCTGTACAGGCACCCGCCTCGAGTATTACCTCTATAAGAGGTATGTCTGGTTCCGCTCCGCTTCCCCAGCGATTTGGGGGCGATCCAGTTCAATGGAGAGGGTTTCTCAACCAGATTGCGATATACTGAGATGATGCCCCAGGCGTTTCCCACGGACAGACGCAAAGTAGGTTTCGTGATATCTTTGCTTTCTGAGAGAGCCTTGGCCTGGGCAAACCCTCTATGGGAGACGCAAAAACCCGTGGTTCTGAGTTCCCCAGAATTTGTGGCTTCCTTCAAAGGGGTATTTGACGTTCCCGCAAGCTCCGCTTCTGCTGCCAAGAGCCTCATGTCCATCAAACAGAGTACGAGAACTATTGCCGATTACGCCATTGAAATCCGTTCTCTGGCAGCAGAGGTTGCTTGGAACAATGAGGCCCTCGTGGCTGCCTTCTCTCATGGTCTCTCTGATAACATCAAGGATGAGATAGCAGCCCGAGATATACCCACTGAGCTGGAGAGGTTACTCACATTTGCCATCCTCATTGACTCCAGACTCAGAGAAAGACTCTCTTTTAAGGAGCGCTGGTGCAAGCCTCCTGTACATTTGTCTCCGAGATTTGCAGTCCCACCCTTGTCTCCCTCACCTCCCATGCCTCCTGGTACTGAGTCGGTCTGTGAAGATGAACCAATGCACTTGGGCTTCACCTGTTTCTCTGCGGATGAGAGAGCCCTTAGGAGGAGGGAGAGATTGTGCCTTTATTGTGGCCAGGCTGGTCACTTTTTGAAGTCTTGGCCTACCCCTCCAGGGAATGCCCGAACCTTGAGGTCCTGTCATGGACAGACCTTAGGTGGAGTTGTTTCGTCTCCAGTTTCCCAGAAAGACAAGCCCCTGGTTTTGGTTATCCTGCCTTGGGCTGAGTCATCCATCGAGATACAGGCTCTAATCGACTCTGGGGCTGCAGGCCTGTTCATTGATGCTGCCTTTGTATTGAAGCACTCTGCAGCTGCTTGACACTTCACTTGCCATTGAGGCTCTTGACGGGAGACCTCTACAGCCTGCCCATGTGACTCATGAGACTGTTCCATTGTCCATGGCTGTAGGGGCCCTTCACCATAAGATAATCCAATTCCAAGTTATTTCCTCACCTAAGATTCCGCTGGTTATTGGTTATCCTTGGTTACAGAGGCACAACCCTTCTTTTGATTGGCTCCGTGCTGAGGTTCTGTCCTGGTCGCCACAGTGCAGTGAGAGATGCTTCCAGAAAGTTGCCAGGGTCCTGTGCACCTCTTCACTCTCCTCCCTGCTGGAGGAGTACCGCGATTTTAGTAATGTCTTTGATAATGGTCAAGCCGGTACTTTGCCTCCACACCGGTCGTAATTGCGCAATTGACCTTCAACCTGGGGCCATACACCCTCGTGGCTGGGTTTACCCTTTGTCGGACTTGGAGGATAAGGCAATGGAGGAGTATGTTGCAGACACACTTTTTGGAGGTTTCTTTCGCAAATCCTCGTCTCCTGCTGGTGCTGGTTTCTTTTTTATGAAGAAGAAGAGTGGTGAACTGGGACCTTGTATCGATTATAGGGGTCTCAATCGTTTCACGATTAAGAATGCTTATCCCATTCCGTTGACTATGGAGTTATTCGACCGCCTCAAGGGAGCAATGGTTTTCACGAAGCTTGATTTGAGAGAGGTATACAATCTCGTCAGGATTAAGGAGGGCGACGAGAGGAAAACTGCGTTTAATACCAGATCAGGTCATTATGAGTATCTCGTAATGCCTTTTGGCCTTTGTAACGCTCCGGCAGTCTTCCAGAAGTTCATTAACGATGTCCTCTGAGATTTGTTGCAGTTATGTGTGGTGGTTTATCTCGATGATATCCTCATATTTTCCAAGTCCCTGGAGAGCCACCACACAGATGTCTGTCGTGTGCTTCGGAGACTAAGAGAGAACAATCTCTATTGTAAATTGGAAAACTGCGAATTCCATTGTGAACAGGTTAAATTTCTGAGCTATGTAATTTCCACTGCTGGTTTTTCGATGGACCCAGTGAAACTTTCAGAGGTCCTACAGTGGCCTCGACCAGTGGGTTTTCGTCCTCTGCAGCGTTTTCTTGGCTTTGCCAACTATTATCGGTAGTTTATTCATAACTTCTCATCTCTGGTCAAGCCCCTGACTGATATGAACAGGAAAGATGGCAACAGAGTTGGTCTCCGGAGTCCATTAAGGCCTTTGAGAGTCTCAAGGCTGCCTTTGTTTCTGCTCCTGTGTTGGCACACCCTAATCCTACATTGCCTTTTATCCTAGAAGTTGATGCTTCTGACACTGGAGTTGGCGCCCTTCTGTCTCAACGTCCTAACTCTGAGTGCGATATGCATCCGTGTGGCTACTTTTCCAAGAAATTGTCACCGGCAGAGTGCAATTACGAGATTGGTGACAGAAAGCTGTTGGCGATCATTTTAGCCCTGAAAGAATGGAGACATCTCCTTGAAGGTACCACTGTACAGGTTCTCAATCTTACTGACCATAAGAATCTCACATTCTTGTATGAGGCTAAACGCCTTCTCTCCCAGGAGGGCGTGATGGGCTCTTTTCTTGTCGAGTTTTAATTACATTGTCTCATTCTTACCCGGTACTAAGAATGTAAGGGCTGACGCCTTGTCACAACAATTTTCCTCCACTTCCAAGATGGAGCCGGTTCCGGTTCCTGTGATTCCTCCTGATCGTATTCTGGCTACAGTTCGCACCAGTCTTACTTCTCCTTTGGGTGACAAAATTCTTGCTGCTCAGGTCGATGCTCCTCCTGAGAAACCTTGTGAGCGCTGCTTTGTTCCTGAGAGTCTCCGTACTGCTGTGCACCAGACTTACCATTCTCCCAAGGCTGCTGGCCACCCTGGGAAGAATCAACTCTTTTCGGCCATTTCCCAACAATTCTGGTGGCCTAGTCTACGTGCTGATGTAATCGCCTTCGTAGCTGCCTGTTCCGTGTGTGCTCAGAGTAAGACTCCACGACACCTTCCAGTGGGCCTCCTACAACCCTTACTCAATGGAGAGAGTCCCTGGACCCACCTGTCTATGGATTTCATTGTGGAGTTACCCAACTCCCAAGGCAACACACTTATCTTTATGGTGGTTGACCGGTTCTCGAAAATGTCACATTGTATTCCAATCAAGAAGTTGCCTACTTCTAAGGAACTGGCTTCTATTTTTTCTTGGGCGATCTTCGGCTTACATGGGCTACCCAAGGTTATTGTCTCAGACAGGGGTAGTCAGTTTATGTCCCGGTTCTGGCAAGCTTTTTGTGCACAGTTGGGTATTCAGCTTGCTTTCTCCTCTGCGTATCACCCGCAGTCTAATGGGGCCGCAGAACGAGCCAATCAGTCCTTGGAGTAATTCCTACGTTGCTATATTTCTGACCATCATAACAACTGGTCAGACCTCTTACCGTGGGTGGAGTTTGCTCACAATAGTGCCTTGAATTCAGCTTCCCATTTGTCCCTGTTTATGGCGAACTATGGTTTCCAACCTTCCCTGTTGCCTGCCTTGTTTGTTCCGCAGAGTATTCCTGCATTAGAGGAGCATCTCTGTGGCCTTCGTTCCACTTGGGCACAAGTCCTGGAGGCTTTGTGACATGCTAACGATAGGTACAGATTCCATGCTGACCGTAGACGCCTGCCTTCCCCTTCCTACCAGGTTGGGGACAGAGTCTGGTTGTCATCTCGCAACCTCCGACTTCATGTTCCTTCTTTGAAGTTCGCACCTTGGTTTTTTGGGCCTGTCCGTATCCTTCGCAGGATCAATCCAGTGGCTTACGCGTTGGTCCTTCCTCCTAGTATAGTCTAATGTGTTTCATGTCTCCTTATTGAAACCTTTGGTCTGCAACCGCTTTTCTACCTCGGTGCCACATCCTCACCCTATACAGGTTGAGAACCATGAGGAGTATGAAGTAAGAGCACAAGCAAATGTGACAGTTACATTCCTGGAATGTAACGTTTTTTTAAAACTTTAAAAATGATGGGTTTAGTTCCGCTTTATTACTGCTGTAAAAAAAAAAATTATATATATATATATATATATATATATATATAGTATCTCACAACACTAAGTACACCCCTCAAATTTTAAAAAATGTTTTATTATATCTTTTCATGTGACAACACTGAAGAAATTACACTTTGCTGCAATGTAAAGTAGTGAGTGTACAGCTTGTATAACAGTGTAAATTTGCTGTCCCCTCAAAATAACTCAACACACAGCCATTAATGTCTAAACCGCTGGCAACAAAAGTGAGTACACCCCTGAGTGAAAATGTCCAAATTGGGCCCAGAGTGTCAATATTTTCTGTGGCCACAATTATTTTCTAGCACTGCCTTAATCCTATTGGGCATGGAGTTCACCAGCGCTTCACAGGTTGCCACAGTAGTCCTTTTCCACTCCTCCATGATGACATCACGGAGCTGGTGAATGTTAGAGACCTTGCGCTCCTTCACCTTCCGTTTGAGGATGCCCCACACATGATTAATAGAGTTTAGGTCTGGAGACATGCTTGGCCAGTTCATCACCCTTACCCTCAGTTTCTTTAGCAAGGCAGTGGTCATCTTGGAGATGTGTTTGGGGTCGTTATCATGTTGGAATACTGCCCTGAGGCCCAGTCTCTGAAGGGAGGGGATTGTGCTCTGCTTCAGTATGTCACAGTACATGTTGGCATTCATGGTTCCCTCAATGGACTGTAGCTCCCCAGTGCCGGCAGCACTCATGCAGTCCAGACCATGACACTCCCACCACCATGCTTGACTGTAGGCAAGACACACTTGTCTTTGTACTCCTCACCTGGTTGCCGCCACACACGCTTGACACCATCTGAACCAAATATGTTTATCTTGGTCTCATTAGACCACAGGACATGATTCCAGTAATCCATGTCCTTAGTCTGCTTGTCTTCAGCAAACTGTTTGCGGGCTTTCTTGTGCATAATCTTAAGAAGAGGCTTCCTTCTGGGATGATAGCCATGCAGACCAATTTGATGTAGTGTGTGGCGTAAGGTCTGAGCACTGACAGGCTGACCTCCCACTCCTTCAACCTCTGTAACAATGCTGGCAGCACTCATATGTCTATTTCCCAAAGACAACCTCTGGATATCATGCTGAGCATGTGCACTCAACTTCTTTAGTCGACCATGGCGAGGTCTGTTCTGAGTGGAACCTGTCCTGTTAAACCACTGTATGGTCTTGGCAAACCATGATGCAGCTCAGTTTTAGGGTCTTGGCGATCCTCTTATAGCCTAGGCCATCTTTATATAGAGCAACAAATCATTTTTTCAGATCCTTTAGAGAGTTCTTTGACATGAAGTGCCATGTTGAACTTCCAGTGACCAGTATGAGAGAGTGAGAGCGATAACAGATATATTTAGCATACCTGCTCCCCATTCACACCTGAGATCTTGTAACACTAACCAGTCACATGGCACTGGGGAGGGAAAATGGCTAATGGGCTCAATTTGGACATTTTCAGTTAGGGGTGTACTCACTTTTGTTGCCAGCGGTTTAGACATTAATGGCTGTGTTGAGTTATTTTGAAGGGACTGCAAATTTACACTGTTAATGTAAATTTTGTATTACTGTTATATGCTTTCTATAACTATACTCTTTGTTTGTTTACTTGAACTTCCAAATAAAACGTTTGTAAATAAAAAAAAAAATTTACACTGTTATACAAGCTGTACACTCACTACTTTACATTGTAGCAAAGTGTAATTTCTTCAGTGTTGTCACATGAAAAGATATAATAAAATATTTACAAAAATGTGAGGGGTGTACTCACTTTTGTGAGATACTATATATATATATATATATATATATATATATATATATATATATATATACAGGGTTTTTTTTCTCAAACAATAGGTGCTGGAACTTAACCACAGCCCCACAAAACCCCTCCCCCTACACACACCCTCCAAATCACATCAAATAGTGGGTGTGGTCAGTCAAATTTCACAAAAATAGTAGGAGGGTTTAAAAGGGGCATTAAATACCAGAATTGCATTACATAAAGAGTGCAGAGCTGTCACTTGTAAACACAGAAGCCAGACTTCTGTGTTTACAAGTGATAGTGGTGAGCAGGCACCAAAGGGTCTGAGCCAGAGGTGGTGGAGTTCCCCCTGAAAAAAGCCCTGTATATATATATATATATATATATATATATATATATATATATATATATATATATATTGTATATTCACACCAAACCACAGAAGTGCTGAATTTCTTGTTTGATGCTTTTTTGTTGCCATACATTGAAAAAAATTTGGCTGGTTCAGCAGCAACCGAGAGATTTTTGATCAGTACGTGACAGTCCCTCCTTGACAGAAGTCAATAATTTGATCAACTTCTGTCTAACTGACATGTTGGAAAATTGTTCTCAAATGGTGGCTGCTGATCAGTGGAAAATGATCATATATCTGACTCTCCCTTTGATCATCCAACCATCCCTTAGATCTAACCCACCCTTTACACTCCACGCCTTCCTGACCTTACCATACCCCAGCCCCCATTTTCTTTATCTCTTGTACATTACACATCCACTGGTTCTCCTTGAACATGTGGTTCCCACACAAACAAAATGAAAGACAAGAGTGGAAGGGGAAATACATGCTCGCTATACAACCATGGTTTCAAATAGTACTGTATTTAGGATTGTGAGGGAATTGTAACCAATAAACTTTTGGCAATGTACATGTGTTGTTTCTAATAATAACAATAACAATCAGAACACAAAAAAGCTGCATCAAATGAGATACTTGAAAAGATGGGGAGGCCCACCAATGTCACACAAAGTGTCATGGGTCCCTTTTCATTCACTATCATCTCCCCTAAGCAAACTGGTCCAAACCACCTTGAATTCTGACTCAGATTGGTTGATTTTTCCTTACTGGTGGTTAAAGATGAACCGGATGTAACTTTCTTGATCAGCCCAGCAATTCTGTCCGACTTTATATGGACTGCATAACACACATAAAAAAGCTAACTTTGCTTAGTCATTCTGTAGCAAGTGGCTTACTACTGTAAAACACAATGCAAATTGTAACTAAAATATCTAATTTACAGCTTTACAGAATCGACTTATTAATTCCTCAACAGGCTGTACTTTGGACCATGGTAAAGTACCACTGCTACTGGTCGCACAGCATGTTAGTACACGCTGCATCTTTGTGTTACATAGTCTTACGCTAGTATGTTTGACACATTATAGGTACACTGTCCTTTAGATTTCACAGATTTATAAATATGGCAGGGTTTGACGGCAGGATAAGGTCAGGACACTTATGCTGACAGGTTATGTAGACCCTAAGGGTCAAATAGACCCCACAGTTCATACAGACACACAGATCATATAGACCGAACACATCATACAGACCCAAAATACTGTACAGACACATTTATCATATAAACCCACAGATCATACAGACCGTAGGCTTGCTGTCTCCAACTTTTAACACTGAACATTGATTTTTTTAAGATTTATTGCAATGTAGAACATAGTAACTGGTTCACTTGTATGCAGACCTTCAAGGATGCATGTATTCATCTTTCTGTCATTCTGCTGGGAGCAAAAGGAAAACACCAGACTGTCACACGTTCCCTCATACCCAGAGATCCAGGTATTTCCGTTTGGCTCCCAACGCTAAATGTAGCAGTTATGGAGTGAAGGTAAGTACATACTGCTGGGAAAAAGGGGATCTGAATGAGAAAAACACAGTTTTGCTTTAAAGCTTATTCACACAGGTGCAGAGAGCTATACAGCGTAAAACATCTGTATTTCTGGTTCAGAGGTGTCGCGTACAGCCATCTGTACGAATCAATGACAGGATGTGTCTGCACACTTGCAAATGCAGATCTGAGCATAAACATTAGACTTGTGCACAACTGAAAATTTTGTTAAGTTTTGATTTGTGTTCATTCGTAAAATATGTTATATTTGTTATGTTAAGTTAATTAGTTTTCGGATAATTTGTTATTTCTGTAGACCGAATCTATTCGTTTTGTATGTATATCGATATTCGTGATAATGATTCGTAGTTTGGAAAGTTGTTTGCTTATTGAATCCATTAACACACACAATGACAATATCTCTTCTCCTATACTCAAATACAATACAACACCCTTCTCACTTTGCCAGTAATCCAACCTCCAGCACCAAATTAATGTAAGAGCCGGTATACACAGGTGTGGCTTCAAAGACGTCTGACTCTGAAGCTGCCCTTTACAGCGCGACTTCAGCGCTTGCATTGACTTCTGTATGGAAGTCAATGCAAGCCGCTCCAATGTCTCCCCAAAGTAAGGAACCTTTTTCTAAGTCGGAGCGACTTGAGTCGCTTCTATTAGAATGGTTTCATTGCAATGCATGGAGCGTGACTTGTCAGACGGCAAAGTCGCCCGACAGGTTGCCCCTTTGTGAACCGGCACTAAGATTTACTCTGAGTTGACCTTTTGTTTCATAAGACCTTTAACCAATTGCCTACCGCCGTATTGTAAAATAACGACGGCAGGAACCCTTCCTCCCTCCGAGCGGATGTCATTTGACGTCTTTGTCTTCCCGAAGTTCCTGGCATTGTGGAGAGCGCGTGCGCCGCATCACTGGGGACCACCTGGTGCTCGAGACCGGCAGCCGCGATGTCCGCTGAGAACCCGCGATTGCTCATCACAGATCCACGTCCTGTCAGGGGAGAAGAGAACTGATTGTATGTGCCTTGTATATAGGAACACTGATCGGTCTCCTCCCCTCATCAGTCTCCTCGCCCCACAGTTAGAATCACTCCCTAGGACACACATTTAACCCCTTCAGCGCCCCCTAGTGTTACCCCCTTCCCTGCCAGTGACATTTATACAGTAATCAATGCATTTGTATAGCACTAATCGCTTTATAAATGTCAATGGTCCCAAAATAGTGTCAAAAGTGTCCGATCTGTCCGCCGCAATGGCACAGTCACGATAAAAATCACAGATCACCACCATTAGTGGTAAAAACAAAGTTAATTATAAAAATGACATAAATCTATCCCCTATTTTGTAGACGCTATAACTTTTGCGCAAACCAATTAATATATGCTTATTTTTTTTACCAAAAATATGTAGAAGAATACATATTGGCCTAAACTGAGAAAAATAAATGTTTTTTTTTAAAACAAAAATGGGATATTTATTATAGAAAAATTAATAAATATTGTGTTTTTTTCCAAATTGTCGGTCTTTTTTGTTTATAGCGCAAAAAATAAAAACCGCAGAGGTGATCAAATACCACCAAAAGAAAGCTCTATTTGTGGGGAAAAAAAAGTAAAATTTAATTTAGGTACAAGGTCGCATGACCGTGTAATTGTCATTCAAAGTGTGACAGCCCCTGAAAGCTGAAAATTGGCCTGGGCAGGAAGGGGGTGAAAATGCCCTGTATTGAAGTGGTTAACGAATGAACGAATCATGTGGAATTTATTCCTTATTTTCGCTATAACTTCTTTTGTATTAATTGAAATTCATTTTTTTTTCTTCATGCAAATGCAAATTGCAGATACGAAATTCGGCCGAATTTCTATTTGTTACAAGACGAATTGCACATGTCTAATAAACAATAATACATGTGACAGTCTGTGTTCTGGTGCATACATCCATATCTGTACACATGTATGCTTAGATCTGCATTACCAGCCTACAGTTGCATCCTGTCATTGCTTTTTACAGGTGGCTGTACACTTGTGACTCCTGGGCACAGAAATATGGAAGGTTTTTACATTGTACATCCCTTTGAGTCCATGTGAATGAGCCTATATAGCAAATGTCATAAAAATACAGGGTTTTCATTACCATCTTTCTCTGAAAGATGCTAGTTGCCTGGCTGCCATACTTATACTCTATTTCTTTGAGAACACATACATTTCTGAATACATACACACACAAGTCAGAACTGTGTGTATGTATTCAGAAATGTATATGTTTGCAAAGAAATAGAGTATATGCATGCTTATAACAGGTCTGTGACTTAAAAAGTACTGAAGCCGAAGAAAGCCAGGAAACTAAAATTTGCAGAATTTGGTTATCAATGACCACCCATATCGTGCTCTCATATTCCTTTAACCACCTTAATACCAGATTGTAGTTCTTTTTTCTTTCCTTTTTCCTTTTCCTTTCCAGGCTATTTTTTTTATAGTTTTCAGCACTGTGATAGTTTGACTGACAATTACTCGGTCATGCAATAGCATTACCTAGATTCCTTTTATATACATTTTGAGGCACATATAGTTTTCTTTTTGTGGAGTTACATAAGGGGTCAAACTCTTTACCAAGTAGCTACAGACCAATAGACTTAACTTCTACAGTCGCAGATACCCAATACTTTATAAAAGATAGCCACAGAAAAGATTTTTTTGCTAGAAAACAATATTTTAAGCAATAGACGGCATAATTTCACAAAATACTAAACTTGTCAAAGTAACCTGATTTCTTTTATGGGAAAGTCTGCAAAAACGTAGACAAAGGAGTGGCTGTGGATATATTATACTTGGACTTTGCAGAAGTGTGTCACACAGTTTCCCACGGTCAGTGGGTAAGTTAAAGTTTATAGGCTTAGAAAATTCAGTTTGTAAATGGATAGAAAACTGGCTAAAAGATTATATTCACAGAGTAGTGATTAATGATTCATCATTAGTGGTGTATCCCAAAGTACAGTGTTGGAACCCTTACTTTTTAACCTATTTATAAATGATACAGAGTTTGGAATTATAACTACCATTTCTGTGTTTGCAGATGAAACCAAGTTGTGTAGCAGAAAAACGTCTTTAGCGTTACCCCTGCAGGGGCCGCTGTAATATACGGGTCTTCTGTCCCACACCAGTGATGGCTCACCCTCATCTGGATCCAAGTAACACCAAAAAAACATTTAAACTTTTAGCTGGGCTTTAATAGAACTAGCAAAAAGCCCTGAAAAGAGATAAACTGATTAACAGAATACCAATATTAAATTCAATGATATAATACAACTGCTCAGTAAAGGAAAACAGGATTTGTGTTTGTTCACTTTAACCGCCAGTTGAAGGCCTTGCCTGAAATGCACTGAACGAGTGGTGAACAAAACTGTACAATACAATACATAAATAATGTTCAACAATTTCCCAAAAGTGATATTACTGACTATAAGTTGTTAGCACATCTTCAGTAATCAGGCAGAATAACACACTGTAAACTCCCCTCTGAAGTGTGTACCTTCCTTTAGGAGAGTCACAGGCTCTGGAAGTGCTCAGGAGATAAACACATGGGATACTTTTTCTGTCTGCCTGCCACAATGCCAGTCTGTCTCCCTTCCTGTGTCCTCCTCTCTCTCCCCAATCACAGCTCTCCTGGGCTTCTATCCAATCCTGTCCTTCCTTGTTTTTGTTGTTAGGGGTGGGCTTCCTTCTTAGCTACAGCAGAACCCAATCTGCCTTCAATCCTGCAGCTGTAACCAATAGAGTCTTTCCTCCTGCTATCAGTTTAGCCAGAAAATGCAATGCAATGTTTCAGACAGTAATACTCTGCATATATTACAGAGGCAACACTAAGCCAGTGCTACACATCCATACAAGATGTCTCAAATTCACAAGCAGACCTTAGTGCACTGTTTGATTGGGCAACTATGTAGCTAATGAGGTTTAATATTGACAAATGTTATGCACTTGCGGCCTAAAAACATGTGTACATCACACATTCTAGAAGGAGTAGAACTGGGGCAGGCACTTGCCAAGATCTGGGTGTTCTGGTAGATCATACTGTATAAGCTGCAGTTTCTTAACCAAAGAAAAATATATTTTTTGTATTACAATAGTTATATACCGTATATACTCGAGTATAAGTCGTCCCGAGTATAAGTCGAGACCCCCAATTTACCACAAAAAACTGGGAAAAACTTATTGACCCGAGTATAAGTCGAGGGTGAGAAATGCAGAGGGTCAATAATGTCCATCTGCAGCTGCCTGCCTCCCTGTGTCCTGTGCAGCCTACCTGTACCCTGTACATGTGTGTCCTGTACATGTGTGTGTGTCCTGTACATGTGTGTCCTGTACATGTGTGTCCTGTGTGCATGTGTGTCCTGTGTGTATGTGTGTCATGTGTGTCCTGTGTGTATGTGTGTCCTGTGTGTATGTGTGTCATGTGTGTCCTGTGTGCATGGGTGCATGTGTGTCCTGTGTGCATGTGCAGCCTACCTGTGTCCTGTGTAGCCTTCCTGTGGCGATCTCCATCCTCAGACAGCGGCCGTGTGATGATACTGTTCGGCGGCCATTCCACAGTTCAAAAGCCGCGCCTCCTTCTCGTCTGTGATAGGCTGACCGCTGACTGCCTATCACGGACATTCTCTCATTCTCATACCACGGACGAGGATGAGAGAATGTCCGTGATAGGCTGTACACTGACAGCTGTTCAGCCTATCACAGAAGAGCAGGAGGCGCGGCTTTTGAAAGCTGGAATAGCCTCCGTGCATTATCAGCACACGCCGGCCGCCGTCTGCCTGCATGACACGCTGATCATGCAGATAGACGGCGCGGACTCGAGTATAAGTCGAAGGGAAACTTTCAGCCCCAAAAAAAGGGCTGAAAAATTTGACTTATACTCGAGTATATACGGTACTTAATTTTGCCCCTGTACAAAGCATTATTACGTTCAAACTGGAGGAGCTCAGCTACAGGGAAAGATTAGCTAAACTGAATGTATTCTTTGTTGAGAAGAGTTTATCAATGAGGATATGATCAACATGTATAAATACATAGATGGTTCATATAGTGGACTTGGTGCAGAGTTATTGTCCTTAAGATCATTAGAAAGGACAAGGGGGCACTCTTTATATCTGGAAGAAAAGAGATTTAGATATTTCCCTGAAATGCTGCTTTAACACCACCTAGATCTGGACCTTATAATTGCTTAACCAAAGTTTGCTACTCTTCTTTTTATCTTGTTGTAACAATCAATGTAAAAAGCATGGAAGAAACCTAGAGTTGATCTAGCAGAAGTTAAAATGCAGATGAATATGTTGCTGACTAATGAGAAGCTTTTTATCATTCTCACCACATTCTTAAAGTTTGGGAACCTTGGCTCCAATATGGGCTTCCAAAACTGGATCCAGCTACTCTTTTATGTCCCTAGATCTGAGCCCCGAGGGGGAACTGCCTGCATGCCCTTCCCTTTCCCTACCCATCACTTCCTTTTCTCCCAATTTCCATCCATCTTCTTCTGTCTCCATTCACTAATTTCTTTTTCCCCATCCCTAAACTTTACCTACAGTCCAGAGTCCACATTTCTTGCCAACTTCATAGGAGGGTACCCTATGCACCTAACATCATTCAATGAGGGAGAGAGAGCAGTGCCACACAGGTAGTAGGTAGGTAGACACTGCTTAGAATGAGATAAACATTCATTTAACATACAGAGCCACATTCCCTAGTTTGCAACTACAGGCTGTGCATTTCAAATGATGGGTTTACTGGATTAATCTGTCCTAAATTCTAAAGCTTGGGGGTTGAGTGATAAAACTAACTCTGTCACACTGACTGACAAAGTGATCAATGGCAGTAATGAGTGTGGGCAAGGGGGTTTAATAGCACTGCTGCTGACCACCAATGTGTCTGTGTGTGTTTGGGGGTGGGAGTTTAACAGCACTGCTACAAACGACCAATACAGGGGAGGTTCCATGTAACATTGCCACTGACCACCAACGCAAGGACAAAGGGGTTAATTAACATTGCCACTGACCAATAATGAAAAGGGGGGGGGGGGGGTTATTTTACTTTTACTGAAATTTTAAGTTTTCAATATAACAAAAGAGGTAGAAAACAATACTGCTCTTCAAATACAAGGGGGGGGGGGGATTGTTATTCTAAATAACACTGTGACTGACCATAAATGCAGGAAGGGGGTTACAGCATTGCCACCTACTGCCAATGAAGGGGGTTTCAAGCACCAATGATAGAGATTATTATTGTGGTCACTAACATGCTGGGATTAGTTATTGTGGTCACTGGAACCAGTGCTATTTTTTTAGGATGGTAACTGAAACAGAATCTTGGGTTTATTACTGCATTAGTAACACCAATCCTGGAGGTAATTATAACTGTAGTCACTGACATCAATGCCGGGCATTATTATGGTCGCTGAAATACATTCTGGGGATCAGTGTGCACACCACATATTATTTTTCTTATAAAAACATAGAAACATAGAAGAGAAAAAGACCAAGTGGTCCATCAAGTCTGCCCAATTTTATTCTTAATTGTATACTTTTTTGTTAACTTTGTGCCTGAGTGTAGGTCTATGTTTGTCCCAAGCATATTTTAATCCACTTACTGTTGGCTGACTCAAAACCTCTGCTGGAAGTGTATTCCAAGCATTAACTACCTTTTTGGTAAAATAATACAATTGCGCGGTCATGCAACACTGTACCCATATGAAATTTTTTATCATTTTTTCCCCACAAATAGAGCTTTCTTTTGGTGGTATTTGATCACCTCTGTGGTTTTTATTTTTTGCGCTATAAGCGCAAGAGCGATATAAGAGAGACAAGTTTTAAAAAAACACAATGGGGTTTATTTACTAAAGCTAGAGAGGGCAAAATTAGTCACAATTCTGCAGGGAAACCAACCCGCTTCCATGTTTTTAATTGCTAAAGCTTAATTAAACAAGCTGAGGTTAGAAGCTGATTGGTGACTAAATTTGCCCTCTCCCTCTCTAGCTTTAGAAAATAAACCCCCATATTTTTTACTTTTTGCTATAATAAATATCCCATTAAAAAAAAAAAAAAAAAAAAAATATATATATATATATATATATATATATATATATATATATATATATATATATTTATGGTCCTGCTCTGTAACTAGTGATAGTGAGTGCCCGTCGGTCATCGAGGCCGCTGGGCACACGCATCTGCTCCTCGGTGACGCGGCGCACGCACGCCTCCAATACCGCCAGGAAGCCGAGGACGTCATATGATGCCCGCCCAGGATGGGAGATCCCCTCTGCGGACGTCATATGTCTATGGGCGGGTCAGGAAGTGGTTAAAGGTTCAATTATGTTTCCCCTTCCCTTCTTTCCTTCAGACTCGACATATTAAGTTCCTTACATCTCTCCTGATATGTCTTTTCCCTTTTTCACAATTTTTGTTGCTTGTCTCTGGACTCAATCTATCTTATCGCTATATTTTTGTGAGGTCTCCAGAACTGGACACAGTATTCCAAATGAGGTCTAACTAAAGAGCTATATAGGGGAAACTTGACCTCCTCCCTTCTGCTGGTGATTCCTCTAGTGATGCACTCTAGAATTCTATTTGCTGTTCCCACTGCCTGGTCACACTGTTTGCTCATTTTGAAATCATGTGAAATAAGTATTCCCGACTCTTTTTCCTCTGTAGTGGTGAACAACACTGTATCCCTATATTGTACTCTGTCAAGGGATTATTTTTCCTTATATACATTATTTTACATTTAGAAACAATGGACTGCAATTTTCACTGCTTTGACCAATCTTCCAGCAACGCCAATCATGTTCCATGTTACAGACACCTCCTGAGATATCAATCCTATTACACACCTTTGTGTCATCAGTAAAAAGACATATCTTACCCACAGACCCTTTAGTTTTATCACTTGCATATAAATGTAATTAAAACAGGACCTAGTACAGAATCTTGTGGTACACCATCAGTCTAGTATGACATGACCTGTCCTCAGTAAAGCCATGCTGCTTTGGGACCATCAAGCTGTGTGTTTTTAAAGCAGTTGTTAAACCGCTGGACATTTTTTTTTGTACCTGCAAGGTAAAGGCATAATGTGCTAGCATGCATCACATACTAGCAGATTATGTTAAACTTTCCTAAAACGAAGCTGCTTTAGCACTGAGATGTCAGCACTGCAGGTGCTCTCATTTCCACCCATCTTACTTCCGGGTTCACAGACTCCGGCTCTGTGACTGGCCAGTGACGCGATGACGTCACTCCTGTGTATGCACGCAGGAGCTGCCTTCCACGGCACGGGGCTCTTCCTTTAGAACGCATGCACCAGTGATGTCACTGGCTGCATGTAAACTAAATATCTCCTAAACACTGCATGTTTAGGAGAAATTTACACTACCTATAGGTAAGCCTTATTATAGGCTTACCTATTGGTAAAAGTAAAATATGGAAGTTTACTTCTACTTTAAGTTTTCAATTATCCTAATTTTTAGGTCCCATTAAGTTGACTAAGACCGATGTTAAACTCAGTAGCCTGTAATTGAGAGCTTCTACCTTGCTACCCTTGTTGTGGATAGGCATATGACTAGCTGTCAGCCAGTCATGGGGAATTTCTCCTATTAGAAGAGGCTGATTAAAAAAAATCTCTGTGAAGGGTTTAACAACTATGCTTTGAGGTTCTCTTAGAACTCTGAGATAAATAACATCAGGGCCTATTGCTTTATTAAGCTTTAAAGAGGAAGTAAACTTCCTCTGCTGACATTTACCTATAGGTAAGCCTATAATAAGGCTTACGTATAGGTAGTATAAATATCTCCTAAATGTACACCGTTTAGGAGATATTTACATTACATGCAGCCAGTGACATCACCGGCACAAGCGCTCTAAAGGAACGGCCATGGGTGCCATTCCTTCCAAGCCCTGTGCCGTGAATGGCGGCTCCCGCACACATGCACCGGAGTGATGTCAATGCGGCTCCGGTCATTCACAGCGCCGGAGCCCACGAATGCAGAAGTAACTCCGGGAAAGATGTAAGCTGTCTCAGTGGTGTGCGGAAGGCTTCGTTCTAAGGTAAGTATTTAAAATGAGCTAGTAGATGCATACTAGCTCATTATGCCTTTGTCTTACAGGTTTTTTTTTTTTCGTTATTTTTTTTTTGAGTTTACAAACTCTTTAAGCGAGCCAGTTCCTTTGCTACCTCTGCCTCTAAAAATGTTAAATAAATTAACCATCATTACTAGAACCAATATGATCCCCCAACTTTTTATTGTTAGTACAATCTATTTCTGAGAAGACTAAAGCAAAGTAATTGTTTAAATGGTCTATTACATCCAGGTCTCCCCAACATAGGTGTTGTACTCAGTTTTCATTTTAATGATACCATTGTATTTTTTTCTTCCATCACTGATGTACCTAAAATAATTTTGTCACCTTTCTTAATAGATTTAGCCATTTCTTCCTCTTTCTGTGCTTTGGCAGCACTAATAATGTGTTTGGCCTCTTTTTGTCTAATTTTATGCACTTCTCTAGCTACACCACTGTTTCCCTGAATCTTCTATAAGGGAACACTTGAATATTAATTGTCCACATATAGGTGGTATCCCTGACAAAATAAGCCTGACATAAGGTCCCACACTATTCTTCTATTACTACCCATATGAGGTGGGCATCCAAGGTGCTCCAGATGGCTATCTCTCCATTTGTAAATGCATACATTAATGTAACCTGTGTGTCTCTCACATGGTTTGTCCAACTTCACCCCATACCTGGCACATTTGCTGGGGGTATGCTGTTTTATATTAAATCTGCCTGATTTTTGGAAAAGAAAATTATGAGAAGCCTAATTTTTTAGAGCCCAGAAAATATGGGATTGCATCTAGGAGGGCACAGATAATTGTCACTAAATGCAAAATGTCAATATGATTTCATGTTATGTCCTGGGCATGACTGAAAAATATATAGACATGTGGAGGATTGGATGTGTGGACCAACATGATTGCAGTTTGCTAGATAGAAATCTAATTTTGGAACCGCTTTAGAGAAGAACCTTTCTTAAAAAAAAAACTGGATCCAATAATAGCAAACAGTACATTTGCACAAAAGCAGAAAGTTAAAATACAAATACACATAGAAACATAAGGTCCAGGGTAGTGTTAGTTAAGAGCTGAGCATTGAATCAGCAGCTACAATTCATAACCTAAAAACACTAAAGTCAGAAGAAATAATGTGATCATAGATTGGAAATGCAGCGATATAACCCCATTGTTCCTGATTGCTTGTGCAATAATGAGGGCAGCTCCACAGCCCACAGGCTATGCCACTTGCAGAATGTCAGGGTACAAAAATATTTTTTGCACAATGTCCCTTATAACGTAATATGTACTGTTCAAGCTTTTATATAAAATGAGTTGGCACATTCTAAAATAAATTAGAAAATGTTAAAACATTTCAGTCTAAGTTTATTATTGCTCTTTAGTAGTGGAAGGGTCTAGAAGATAATTAACATTCAGCATCCCTTAAAGTGACAGGATGAAATAGCTTTGTAAATGTTTAATTAAATTCAAGACGTAACATTTAGAAGTTGAAGATACCAATCAGACCTTCCCTGTTCTCTGCCTAGCCAGCTGCAAAATATAGTAACTTCTAAGCAGTGTATAAAACATAGTGCTCAATTCACTTTATTAAAATATCCAATAATAATTGATTTAAAGGCAATAAAGCGTGTTCATTAGAGGGTTTATATTCAAGAAATATTGAAAGTATACCTAAAACTGTCACTTTTATTGTGAATGAACAGGATAATATGATTTGAACAGAGTGTGATGATACTCAGGATTTGTCCTGCAGCTTTCTCCGATAGCTCGTAAAGAGCTGAAATTTAATATGATGCTTTCAGTCAGTTTAATTGAAATTTAATTGCCACTTTGGGCAGAAGGTTTAGAACTGATCAATAAAATACTATAGTTCTTTTGCCTTGGCACAAGATTCTCCTTTAGACAGGGCCTCCACCACCATCAGAATGTTACCCGCACATTAAATCTGGGACATTTGTTAAAGGAAGCTAAAAACCAGAGCTCGTTTATGATTCTGAAGCAAATATTCTTGATTTATGATAGTGAAGTTAAAAGCTAATTCCAAACAAAATTTAAAAAATGTAGTTTCTGAAAGCAGATGATTTATAATTAAATGCTTTAAGGGCCAATGATCGATGTACCTAGAAATCCATTAGATCCCGACATGTCTGTGGTTGTTGCAAGGTGAAAATACGATTTTTAAAACTAATTCACCTTAACTTACCAATTACAAGAAAGTAATGCTTAGATGGGACTACAAAACTTTTAAGTGAGGAAAGCCACCACTAATATTTTTGTGTCTAGAGCTGTGATGGCCATTGTCAGGACTAGGCCGAACCACAGGATTCCACAAGAACTGTTGGTAAGGTGAGCATACCCACTAAAATTTGGTGGCCTGATGAAAAATTATTGGGACATTTCAAACCTCATCTTGCAAAAGCAATAACGTAAGTTAATATAATTGTCTGTTTATTCATACTGTAAGCTACAATATTTGATGTTTCACAAACACATACTATATGAAGTCAAAGGTGATGTCATTGAAAGTAATAGTGAATGTGCTTGGTTATAATATGTTATATCTGAATAACAACTGCTCTTTATAGGACTTTGAAGGCAACTTCTAACCAAAAAATAAGATATAATAACATTTATTTTCTCGATTTATAAGGTTTGAACCACATATATTACATCACATGTTACATAGTCTAAAATATTGTACAACATTCTGTTACAACATCAAGAAGTGTGATCCAAATGGTATCCCCCACAGCTGATGATTTAGCTTGCAGTTATTGGATTACTGGTTGGCCCACTCAGCTTAGGGACTCCAACGCATTTCAAAATATTAATAACAATTATCTTCTTCAGGGATAGTGTTACCACTCTGGAATATAAATGTGATTTTACTATCCACATATTACAATTCATAGTTCAACCATAATGATAAAAAATTTACATAATTTGTCAAACCAGTACTATATGGAAAAGGGAAAGTCCAGATCCATTTAATTAGACTCCCAAGTCATTGGGACCCCCATAGGTGCATGCAGAGACCACCACTTATATTGCAGACTGTTAAGGCATAAACAATGATAATAAATTCTAATGCCTCCCATTTGATTTCCATGGCATAACAATGGTACTATGTTTTTAAGGGGGGGGGGGGCATACCCAGGTTAACCCCTCTAGTCCAAATACTAAACCTGGTACCATAGGGTCATATTATCCCACATCTGACTCCTGGAACTTAGATTTAATGTCCTATAAAGTCAGATGTAGATACCACATTGCATTTGCTCAAAATCTCTCTATTTAAAATATAATTGGAAAATGTATTAGTGTAGTATAATACCTATAAGTACATCTCCAACACAGAGGGAAAAAGAGAGAGCTAAATAGAAATATAGATTAAAAAAATAGTATTAGATAGGCAATGATTAGATGTTCCAATGCTACTTACATTAAAGCATGAAATACTGTGATTATAGCATGGTTCCATCTTTGTTGGACATCCATCCACTAGTATGTCAGATAGATTTGTGAGATCCTGATCCAGGATGGTCATAAGAGTTTGTATAGGGGTTATAATTAGCTGCAATATATGTTAACTGCAATATCTTAACCTCTCCTTTCCCAGATACCTGGGAGGGAGGGGATCTGAATCGGCATGTCCCCATTAGATGAGAGGGAATTTGAAGTCCAACGCTCTATTCAAAATATAATTGGAATATGTAATAGTATAATACGTACCTATAAGTACATCCCCAATACAGAGTGAAAAAGAGAGAGCTAAAGAGAAGTTTTAGTGCATTGGCCAGGAATCAAACCTGGGTCAACTGCTTGGAAGGCAGTTAAGCTCACCACTATACCACTCAGATTCAATGGATAGCTTTAGATAGGCAATAATTAGATGTTACAATGCTACTTACATAAAAGCATGCAATACTATGATTATAGCATTTGTGTTGGGTGTCCATCCACTATTATGTCAGATAGATTTGTGAGATCCTAATCCAGGATGGTCATGGGAGTTTTTATAGAGGTTATATGGGCTAAACTAAAGATGGTAATGAGTGCCAAGGTATAAACTGAGTACCTTGACGAGACCGACAACGCAGGGAGGTATGGCATTCCCAGACTGCCATAAGTATTACCTCGCCACACAGTTGGTAACAATGACATGGTGGTTGGATCCAGACAAATCTAATTCAGCTACAGCTCTAGAGGCGGTGGTGATGGGGTCATTGGAAGCACTTAAATTACTGGTCTACAGAGGACCTAAGGCCCCATATTCCTTGACCCCCTCCATGCATACCACTCTACGTGCATGGAGGGCAGGACTGGCGATAGAAAAATACGGGCACAATGAAGTCTCACCCAACGCTCCAATTTGGCTAAATCCAAATATTCCCCACTTTTATAAAATGCTTAACCCATATGCATGGACCAAACACGGTGTCAAACTAATGTCTCAGATAATTTCAAACAACACGCTGATCCCTTTGTCCCAACTTTCACAGATGTATAATATACCAAATTATTACAGATTCCGGTACCTGCAACTTTCTCATGCTTTTACCGCACAATACCCGTGGTCCTCCTGCGTGGTTGTCCAGTCTAGGTTGAAAAAGACACTCCGCACTAGATGCGCCGAAAAACCAACCTCTCATCTTTATGAACACCTGATATTTGTGTCTCTCCAACCCATGGACAAACTGTGGTCCCGCTGGCAAAGGGACATTCCAACACTGGACAACGATGACTGGGATGATGTGTGGGATTTCCCCTTCAGCTCCCTGGTTTCATTAAGAGACAGACTAGTGCAATTTAAAATAGTGCATAGAGCATACTTTACACCATATAGACTTCATAAAATGAAACCTGAACACTCGGCGGAGTGCTGGAGGTGTCACACCTCACCGGGAGACTTTACACATATTTTTTGGACCTGCCCTATCGTTCGGCGGTATTGGTCTGAGGTGCTAGACATGATTAATCTGGTTGCCTCGGTTACAACGCCGGCGACGATGGAGGTGTGCCTTCTGGGCCTGGTGGGGACAATGGTGCCAACAGTGGCAAAAAGAACCTTAATTGGGCTGTTGCTCTTTTATGCCCGGAAAAACATTGCTATGCACTGGAAAAAACCTACGGTACCTTCCTTAGCCCAATGGAAGCGTCTCATAAATGAGAGTCTTCCATTATACAAAGACACATATATAAATAAAGGATGTCCCCAGAAATATGACAAAATTTGACGTGCCTGGCTTGCTGAACCAGCTACGGTTTGAAGGCTGAGGGAAGAGAATAATGAATAAGGTAAACATATAATCATATCAACAAAAACATATCCAATTGTGCCTAAGAAGGAGAGTGGAGGATACTATACATGACTAAGATATAACAAACTTTAAAAAAGGGGAAAGAGACACCAATAATCCTAGTTGCCTTGCAGCACTCCGACTAAAAACGTACATGAAGCCATAAATGACTTGAAACTTACTAAGCATACAAACAGCTGATAAGCACTGATGTTGATATTTATGTAAGATTTTGTTATCTTTATTTTTCTTTGTTTGTTTGTCCGAAAATATTTTACAAAAAAAAAAAAGATGGTAATGAGTGCAGGAGACAATGATGTCTATATACAGTGTCAATAAGACTGGGCTATCGTCCATTCACCACACTGGAACAGGAGATGATGATGACGATGAGGATGATGATAATGAGGATGATGGTGATCTCTCAGGAATGTAGCTCAAGGGATGACCTCCGACCTCACCACACCACGGCTCACACGGATCCGATATCTCTGCAAGGCGGATGGAACAGGAGCGGTCTCAAGGCTGCCGCTGGACAGTGAAGGGGAACTATTCGCAGGTGTCCTTCCAGATATCCACTGGGTGATTCTGCTAGAGCAAGTCACAACTCAGCTGTAGCTCACCCTGTATCAGATTCCCTACATGCAGATCCACGCCGGTCTACGCCAAGAAAGCATGCCAGGCCTCAAGCCTTCCCTCTTATGCCCTGTATACATGGTGGGACTTTGTTCGGACATTCCGACAACAAAATCCTAGGTTTTTTTTCCGACGGATGTTGGCTCAAACTTGTCTTGCATACACACGGTCACACAAAGTTGTCGGAAAATCCGATCGTTCTGAACGCGGTAACGTAAAACACGTACGTCGGGACTATAAACGGGGCAGTGGCCAATAGCTTTCATCTCTTTATTTATTCTGAGCATGCGTGGCACTTTGTCCTTCGGATTTGTGTATACACGTTCGGAATTTCCGACAACGGATTTTGTTGTCGGAAAATTTTATATCCTGCTCTCAAACTTTGTGTGTTGGAAAATCCGATGGAAAATGTGTGATGGAGCCTACACACGGTCGGAATTTCCGACAACAAGGTCCTATCACACATTTTCTATCGGAAAATCCGACCGTGTGTACGGGGCATTATAGTCCCACCCAGTGGTCTGCTCTTCTCCATCAGCCAGCTGGTAGTTGTAGTTTCACATAATACAGCCAGAGGTCGAATCCTATCCGTATGGAGAACATGTCCCAAGATGCTTTGCTCTGTCTGGTCTCTGATTAAGAAAGTAACAAGACATCCCACACTGGAACACTAGAGGGAAACAGCTTCCTCTGAAACAATGCCACACAGTGTCTTCTGATGAATAGATAGGTATCCAACTCCTGGCTGCATACGCTTTAAGGCTCAATAATTTAAAGTGGAACTATGGCCAACATCAACAATTTAACTTCTATCAATAGCATTAATACAGCATTGTGGCATAGTTTTATTGCCTCTTGAACCTGTCAGTAAGTCTGTTATTTTTCAACATCCTTTAACAGAATAAATTGTTAGTGGGTTGAGAAAAAACATTTATCACTGATGGAGGTGCTTACAATGGTCAGCTTTCATTTATTTAGTTAAAATATTTATCCCAAATGTACAAAAAAAAACTCAAAAAGTGTTAGCTGGAGGTGGGCTGTCATTTGTTAGTCACTTATGTAAAATTCATCTAAATCTACTAGTCCACCTAGCACTACCTTCCCCACAGATTGAATCATCTGCTATCCATGGGTGGCTATATTGCTCTTCCATAGATATAGTGGAAGACTGAGCAAAGCCACTGTAAGGGCACTCCCACACTGGAAGCACATGGGCGCCATTTTTAGCATTGCTTTACCATAATTTTTGCTGCGCTTTTTGGCCGCTAGCATGGCGCTTTTAATCCCCGCTAACACCCGAAAAAGGGTTAAAAGCGCCCGCAAATCGCTGCTTCGGTGGCGCTGCCTTTTGATTTCAATGGGCAGGGGCGCTTTAGAAGGAGTCTACACCGCTCCTACAGCGCCTCAAAGATGCTGCTTGCAGGACTTTTTTGCGCATCCTGCCAGCGCACTGCTCCAGTGTGAAGGCACTCGGGCAGGAGTGAAAGGAGAGGCACTTTACATGTGCTTTGCAGGCACTATTTTTAGCCCTCACGCCCGTAAAACGCCTCAGTGTGAAAGCAGCCTAAGTCAGGAACTATGTTGCTGACTGGATCACCAGGTGAAAAAAAAAAGCCTAAAGAAGAGAACTAATGCAGCCATCACATCTAAAGACTGATAAGCTGCAAAATATTACATTTTTTAATCGGTTTAGATCTTCTTTAATAATGTAAATGCAAAGATGGTTGCCCCCTGTGTTTATAAACAGTTACAAACCAAATACACATTTTTTTTTAAATATTAGCATGCATTGGTATTATTTTCTCATGATCATAATTCATCTTTTTTCTCAAAAATCAATAAAATGACTATACAATCCTGTTAAAATAAAGGAGTTTATTGGATAACCAAACAGTGTCTGAAATCCTCAATGTCCCCTTTTCATACCTGGTTCAAACCTAAAAGTGGTTCTAAAGGCAGAAGGTTTTTTTACCTTCATACATTCTATGCATGAAGGTAAAAACCTTCTGTGTGCAGCTCCCACCCCAAGCCTCCCATTATACTTACCCGAGCCCCATCTTGATCCAGCGATATGGATGAAAACAGAGGCTTTCCTGGGTCTCTCTCCTCATTGGCTCACACAGCAGCAGGAACCATTGGCTCCCGCTGTTGTCAATAACAGCTAGTGAGCCAATGAGAAGGGAGCATGGGCGGGGCCAGGTCACGCTCTGTGTGTGAATGGACAATGTCTAATCACAGGAACGCAGCTTGGAAGCAGTGTCCCCATTTCAAGAAGCCTGCTATTGGGGGCACTCGGCTGGGGGAGGAGTCAAGACCGCTGGAGGGGGACTGCTCTATGCAAAACCATTGCACAGAGCAGGTAAGTATGTTTGTTTGTTTGTTTTTTTTTTTTTTTATTACAACCTTTAAAATCACTTTTAACTGGATGGAAAGGTTGTTAAACCATTAAGCAGCTGTTTCCAAAAATATGAGGTTGGATTTGTATGTATTAAAGATTTTTAATGCATTTATCTTTCTATTTACATTATTTCAGATGGTTTAATTTACATTATTGTTTTGCAACCTACACCCTGTTCCAAATTATTATGCCAATGATATTTTTCTCATTTACCTAAATAATTGATGTAAACAACAGTCAGCATAATTCTCATGTTATCAACTAATAAGAGTACAATTCGAATTTTATTGAACAAACCTCCTAATGATAACAAATAAAAAAACTTACAATGCACTGTTCCAAATTATTACGCACAGTAAGTTTCAAAACACTTTATAGGTTGTAAAGAACTGAAAATTGTCATTTGTTGTGTTTGCAGCATATTTACTGAAATCAAAAGCTATTTCAATCAAACTTTGAACAACATTTTAACTTTTTAAACATTTTAACAGGTCATGTTACATTTTAACATAGGACCCCTTATTTGATAGCAGCTTCACAAGTCTAGCATCCATTGAACTTGTAAATTTTTGGACAGTTTCTGCTTGAATTTGTTTGCAAGATGTCAGAATAGCCTCCCAGAGCTGCTCTTTGGATGTAAACTGCCTCCCACCCTCATAGTTCTTTTGCTTGAGGGTGCTCCAAAGATTCTCAATAGGATTGAGGTCGGGGAGGATGGAGGCCACATCATGACTTGCTCTCCTTTTATCCCTATAGCAGCCATTGATGCAGAGGTATTCTTTGCAGCATGAGATGGTGCATTGTCATGCATGAAGATGATTTTATTACGGAAAGCATAGTTCTTCCTTCTGTACCAGGGAAGGAAGTGGTCAGTCAGGAAGTCCACATACTTTGCAGAGGTCATCTTTACACCTTTTGGAACCCTAAAGGGGCCGACCAGCTCTCTTCCCATGATTCTGGCCCAAAATATGACTAAACCACCGCCTTGCTGGAACAGGGTGGCTGTCCACCAACCATCCAATACTCCATCCATCTGGACCATCTAGGGTTGCAGGGCACTCATCAGTGAACAGGACTGTTTGAAAATTAGTCTTTATGTATTTTTCTGCCCAATGCAGCCGTTTCTGCTTGTGAGCATTGGTTAGTGGTGGCTGAATGGAAGGTTTATGCACAGTTGCAAGACTCTGGAGGACTCTACACCTTGATGTCTGTGGGACTCCAGAGGCACCAGCAGCTTCAAATATCTGTTTGCTGCTATGTAATAGTGTTTTAGCATCTGCTCTCTTGATCTGATGCATGAATCTGGCAGAAATCTTTCTCAATGTGCCTTTATCTGCACGAAACCCGTCTGTGCTCTGAATCAGCCACAAATCTCTTAATAGTGTGATGATCACGCTTAAGTTTTCGTGAAATATCTAATGTTTTCATACCTCGTCCAAGGCATTGAACTATTTCACTCTTTTCAGCAACAGAGAGATCCTTTTTCTTCCCCATATTGCTTGAAAATGGTGCTCTGCTTAATAATGTGGAACATCCTCCTTTAGTAGTTTTTCCTTTAATTGGGCTCACCTGGCAATCAAATTATCACAGGTGTCCGAAATTGTTTTCAGTGATCAAAAGAGCCCTGAGACACAATACCATCCATGAGTTAAACTGAAAAACAAAATATTTAATCTTTGTGACACTGAAATAAAATTTGCATAATAATTTGGAACAGGGTGTAAAGTTGCGAAAAAATGCAGCGCAAAGCACTTGTAACAGTTTTACTTAAGACACCTTGGTAGTAGTAGTAGTTTGCATTCTCTGCCTTTTGGCTAAGATCAAGTGTAGTATCGACTTTAGCCCTTAGGGGTGTCTCTGCTTCACAGCTAGGACGTTGAGAACCACTTGCATCTATCCAAGCTAATTGGTCCTTGTGGGGTACCCTCTGCTCGGCCTGGTAGGATCGTTGATTAAATTCAGCTTCACCTACCTGCTGCTATTGGGTTAGAGGCTTAGCCCCCACAGGGAACGAGATTGCGGTCTTCCCTCCTCCCCCACTCCGCATTACTACCTCCGGGCAGTAGATGCTAGAGCCTTTGTAAAGGCTACGAAAAGAGCGAAGACGTCGAGGAACCAGAAGGAAGCCGCCTAAGAACACCTGAAGCGACATCCAACTCCTTGACGATGGGGAAGAGCAACAAGAAGACCAGAAAGGAGAAGAAGAACCCCGTTCCAGCCACTTCCTCCGAGCCTGGGAATGCCGCTGCCTCAACCCCCGCCTCTACCCCGGCCGGCACCAGCCGACCAGGACCAGTCAAGCCAGATCAGCCTGCAGACGGGCTCCCAGCATTAGAGCCTTGGATGAAGCAGACGGTCGTGCTGCAGCTGAAAGAGGTGGACGGAAGAGTCCCTGACATGACCCCGGAGATCTTCGGAAAGAAGATGATTCTGGAACAGGGGTTCAGCAGCGGAGACGCTTTCCGTGCAGGCCTTCACAAGAGGTATATTTTTTATAACTTTTGTGTCATTTCAGGTCTGCAGAAGATACTGGGAGATGGTGAAGACCAGTGGCCCTGAATCCCCTTTCCGGAAGTTCACTGCGAACTGCCCCATAACACGGGACGAAAAGCGGGTGACAGTGGCCATAAGGAACCCCCATACCAGTGGAAAGGACATAGCCACCTACCTCCAGAGGTTCTGCACTGTGGTGAAGGACCCAATCCAAATCTTCGATGCCAACGGCTTCTGGATAGGTATGTGGTCTGTGCTCTGCAAACTGAGGAAAGACCCTTCGGGGGACATCCAGCACCTGCAGCCTTTCTTCTCCCTGGGATCCTCCGCAGGAATCCTTTTCTACCCCGGCATACCCTACAACTGTAACAAGTGTGGGCAGCCGGGACACATAGGTAAGGATTGTACAGAACTTGCTTGCAAGTTCTGTAGGGTGACAGGCCACGAGACCAAGGACTGTCCGAGGTCCAAAGCCTGCAACCTTTGCGGATTGTCAGAGCATGTCTTCAGACACTGCCCCCAGAGGACCCCGACCTACGCTGGAGCCGTAAGCCAGGGTAAGCCATCCGGGAGAAAGCTGCCAGAAAACCCAAAGGAACCTCGAAAGGCCACAGGTAAGTCCACTCCCAGCCCCCCTGCCCCTACCCCTACCCCACCCCCTACCTCCAGAACACCCCCACCCACCCCCTCTGTGCCGGAGGAGCCCCTCCCCACCCCTTCCCCCCCGAACCTGTCCTCCCTGGAGGACTTCACCCCCCTCCCACCCCCCTCCACCCCCACCAGTGGCCCAAGAGGAAGCCGGAAACGGAAGCCAGAGAGCCCAAGAGCTGAGGAACCTGCCACCTCCACCAAATGGCCCAACGGGGTCCAACGCGACAGCAATGGACCAGAGCAAGTAGTGGAGGACCTAGAGTCTGCAGGGGAAGAGGGGGAAGGGGAGGAGATCATGGTCAACCCCGAACACGAGCTCCCCCCCGACGTCCACATCAGCCAGCAGATGATGGAGTCTGTCCTTGAGGAGCTGGACCTGGCCCAGAACACAGGACAGGCAGAAGACGCAATGGAAGAGCCACCCCCCCTCCGGGGAGGTAAGTTCGGACCCTTGTTAACTAGATCCTCATACCCTTTTTCATTATGGCTGAGATCTCAATCTTTTCCATTAATGTGAGGAGTATCAAGGATACATCTAGAAGGCAAACGGTCCTGACCTTTCTTTCAAGTCAGCAGAGTGATGTCTACATGCTTCAGGAGTGCGCCCTTCCTCCTTTGAGGAGGTACACTCATCTGTCCTCCCAGTGGACCCTTGGTCCCTCCTACTTGTCCGGAGGTGGCGATTGCAAGTCTGCAGGAGTAGCCATTCTGGTCAGGGGTGGGCGCTTCACGGTTGACTCTATCCATGAGCTAGTCTGTGGCCATCTTTTGGTCATACACGGCTCGTGGGTGGAAGAGCCAGTTAGGCTCATCAAGGTGTACGCCCCCCCAGACAAGAATGCGTGGCTGGAACTTTTCCAGACCCTGCGGACCCAACTCGTCACCACCAGAACAGTAGTGATCGGCGGTGACTTTAACTGTCCGATCGAGGAGGATGGGCGCAGCTCCAGCATGTACGCAAAACTTGATGCTACTTCTAGGCTGCTCAAGGAGATGATCTCGGAGGCCTCCTTGCAGGACGCCGTGGGATCCACCCGATGGATCTGTGCGTTCCAGGATTGACTTCGTGCTCACTTCAAGAACAGTCAAGCATTGTGAGTTCTCCATGGTTCCCTGCTTTTTCTCTGACCACAGGGCTATTCACTTTCGGGGTGACCTGGGCGAGGGCTTTGCCCGCGGACCGGGTTCCTGGAAGCTGAATAGCACCCTGCTGGAAAACGAGGAATTGATGGGGGAACTCCGGGAGGCCTATGCGACCTGGACGGAGGAAAAGAGATTCTTCGGAAGGGTAAGTGACTGGTGGGAGTTTGTGAAGGTTAAGCTGCGCAGCTTCTTTCAGGCAAGGGGACGCCAGCGTGTGTGTGCCAGGAGGAGGGAACTCAGGAGACTGCAGCGTCAGTTGCAGTCCCTGCAGGACCTTCAGCACTGTGGCTGGGACGTTAGGCAGGACCTGGAGGACACCAAGAAGAGCCTGAAAGGACACTTCGAGGAAGAATCCAGGCACATTGTCTTCCGTGCCAAGGTGGAGAATCTTGAGAAAGGTGAGAAGTGCAATTCTTTCTTTTTCAGGAAACTTCACTCAGGACACACACCCTTGTCAGAGTTGCGTGACGAGACCGGAACACTCCAGAAGGGGAAGAAGGCTGTGATGCAAGTGGTCAGCGACTACTACACCAACCTCTACTCCCCGAAAGAAACGGACACACAGGCGGCCGACAGGTTCCTGTCAGGTATCTCTAACCAAATTGATCCTGCAGGTTCATCAACCGTCAACGCCCCCTTGATGTTGGAGGAGCTGCACTCTGCCGCTAAATCCTTTAGGCGAGGCAAGACCCCGAGCTGCGATGGTCTCCCAGTTGAGCTCTATGTAGCACTGTGGGATCTCGTGGGCCCGGACCTGCTCGAGCTGTACGAGGAGATGGTGGTGGAGGGCAGAATGCCTCCGTCACTGAGGGAGGGGATGATCACGATTTTGTATAAGCGGAAGGGGGAGAGATCGGATCTTAAAAATTGGCGTCCGATCTCTCTGCTGAACGTGGACTACAAAATCCTCACCAAGGTCCTGGCCAACAGGTTGAAGTCTGTCATCGGACAGATCATCCACCCGGATCAGACTTGCGGCATTCCTGGTCGCAGGATTGCGGACAGCCTTGCGCTTGTCCGGGACACGGTCCAGTACATTCATGGCCGCCGTGTGCATGTGGCCCTGGTCAGTCTTGACCAGGAGAAGGCCTTTGACTGTGTCTCCCACGAGTTTATGTGCAGAGCTCTGCGCAGGTTTGGTCTTGGGGAAATGTTTTGTTCATATGTGAATGTAATGTACACTGACATTTCTAGTTTGGTGCTGGTAAATGGCTGGAAAACTGACCCCTTCCCAATTTTGTCTGGGGTCAGACAAGGCTGCCCTCTCTCACCTCTGCTTTTTGTTTGTTGTATAGAGCTCTTTGCCCGAAGCATCAGACAGAATCCAGACATCAGAGGGATCACCGCACCAGGACTGGACAGACGGGAGGTCAAGTGCTCACTCTACATGGACGACGTGACGGTGTTCTGTGCTGATCGGCGCTCCTTGGACACACTCGCCCAGACCTGTGAGGACTTCGGCCAAGCTTCTGGGGCAAAGGTCAACTGCGGGAAGTCAGAAGTCATGCTCTTCGGAAAGTGGTTCCTGCCTTCTTCTGCACCTATTCCTTTCAGCATCAAGACGGACTTCATCAAAATTCTTAGGGTCTGATTTGGAGCTGAAGGCGCAGCCCTGAAGTCCTGGGAGGAAAGACTGTCAAAGATGCGACAGAAGTTTGGACTTTGGAGCCTCAGAGAACTCACCATCGAAGGGAAAACACTGGTACTCCGCAGCGAGATCCTCCCTGTGTTGCAGTACCTCGCCCAGGCCTGGCCTCCCCGGGTCAACACCTGTAAGGCCATCACCAGGGCGGTGTTTCACTTCATCTGGAGCTCCAAAATGGACAGAGTGAAGCGGGCGGTTATGTTCAAGGAACCCCTCAAAGGCGGTAAGGGCGTGCCCAACATCGCTACACTTCTGAGGGTGTGCTTTGCTTGTAACTGCATCCGCAGGACATTGGTTGACAGAACTGTGGACTCTGGTGGTAACTCCATGTCCCGTTTTTTCCTCCTGCCTCTTTGGAGGACCCTTGGATGGGACAAATGGGACAGCTCCATCCTCTACAACTGGGACACCCCTTGGTACTACTTGGACACCTTCAAGTTTATTAAGGAGCTGGGGCTACATGGAGTGAAGCCCGACTTGTTGCAGCCAAAAACTATCCACAAGTTGATTAGAGTATCGGACATTGTTGAGACTGTTCCAGGCCTCCCTTCAGCCACTTGTAAAGTGGTCTGGAGGAATGTTTCTTCAAAGAGACTCACCAACAGGCACAAAGATCTGGCATGGATGGCAATCCAGGGGGGGTTGCCACTCAGGACATTCATGCATGCCAGAAACCTGTGCAGATACAGGCACTACCCCTTTTGCATCATCCAGGAGGAAATTGCTCTGCATGTTTTCTGGGAGTGTCCCTTTGCACAGGACCTGTTGAGGGCCTTGGAACCTGAACTCAAAGACTTTGTGCCACAGACTGCGATCACACACTTTGGTGTGTTGAACTGACTCTTCTGTGGAACTCATTCACAGGAGGACATTGACGGTGCCTGGTGGGTGCTGTGCTGCTTTAAGGACGCTTTATGGTGCGCCAGAAAGCGCCTCATCCACCAGCGGGAGAGGATGTCCATCGAGGACTGTCGCAGACTGGTTCACAGTCTGCTCAGAGACTATCACTTGATGGACTTCAAGGAGGAAGTCTTTAATTTTTGGCTTTAAATATTGGCTGCTATTGTAAAACTCTGTGGTGCACCAAATTTTTTTAAACAATGTCAATTTCAAGTATGTTCCTCATTGTAGCTTCAATTTATTTTTTTTAATTCTGAAGTTTACCATGAAAAAAGGTAATTAATGGGATGGGTGAACGCTTCAGCCTGAGCATAAGTTCGGGCTGAACTTTCACTGTTCGGACGTTCGACGAACAGCCGAACAAACAGATCGTTTGACCGTTTGTTCGGTCCCCCAAACCGACCACAATGCATTGTGGCTCTGAACAGTGCATTGCAAGCCCTGATTGGCTGAAGCTTTCACTTGCACAGAGCACTGTCAGAGTCATGATTGGACACTGTCATCATGACTTTATCCAATCATGGCTCATTCCCGCCCCACAGTATAAAAGTATTCTTTCAATGGCAGCCATTTTCAGTGTGATTTTGGCGTGGAGATAGAACAGGGCTCTGTTCAGTGCTAATAGTTAGTTAGTGTGCTATACTGTGCTATTTTGCTTCAATCGTCAGTGTAGAATATTAGTTTAGTGTCAGTCTAGAGATAGTGTGAGTGTTGTAGGAGGAGGACCATCATTCAGCTTTGCATAGTGTGCAGCTAGAGTAGGGACAGCTCAGATATTTTCACTGTAGTGTAGTGAGACCATGTCAGTAATCTTTACATTTGTGTATAGCTAGAGTAGGGACAGTTCAGATAGCATCAGTGTGGTGACGGTTGAAGACCATTACTATTTGATTGCATTACTGCTAGTTTAACGCCATTTACTTCTGTATGCGTTACTACCAGTTTAACTCCACATAGTTTTGTATGTTACTGCCAGTTTAACCCCATTTACTTCTGTGTGGGTTACTGCCAGTTTAATGCCATTTACTTCTGTGTGCTTTACTGCCAGTTTAACGCCATATCGTTTTGTGTGCGTTACTGCCAGTTTAAAGTGGTTGTAAACCCTTACAACACACTTTTTACTACAGGTAAGCCAATAATAAGGCTTACCTGTAGCTACCCTGGATATCTCCTAAACCTGAACGGTTTAGGAGATATCCCCTGTATTTGCATGTGCCAACGTCATCAGCACATGCGCACAGAAGCAAACTGAGACAATGGCACGTACATGCCGTTGCTTCAGTTAGACTGTGCCATCACTGCTGCCAAGTGACATCATCGCGGCTCCAGCCAATCACAGCGCCGGAGCTGCGATACCTGGAAGTAACTCCGGAGAGAAATGTCACTGGCTGGAGCAGTGAAAAAGGACCGCTGCGGGAGCTTCGATCCAAGGTAAGTAATACATAATGAGCTACTAGCTCATTATGCCTTTGTCTTGCAGGTTTTTATTTTTTTTTATTGGGTTTACAACCACTTTAATGCCATATAGTTCTGTGTGCGTTACAGCCAGTTTAACGCCATTTACTTATGTGTGCATTACTGCCAGTTTAATGGCATATCGTTTTGTGTGCGTTACTGCCAGTTTAACACCATATCGTTTTGTGTGCGTTACTGCCAGTTTAACGCCATATCATTTTGCGTGCGTTAATACCAGTTTAACGCCATATAGTTCTGTGTGCGTAACTGCTAGTTTAACGCCATATAGTTCTGTGCGTGACTGTAGGTTTGGCTCATTATATTGAAGTATATTATAGTGTATCCATGGAGTGTGTCTATGTAGTGTGAGTACTCAAATTAAAGTGCACCAAACACCTCTTTACATTGATTAAAGTGCATCTACAGTATCTCACAAAAGTGAGTACACCCCTCACATTTTTGTAAATATTTTATTATCTTTTCATGTGACAACACTGAAGAAATGACACTTTGCTACAATGTAAAGTAGTGAGTGTGCAGCTTGTATAACATTGTTAATTTGCTGTCCCCTCAAAATAACTCAAACACACAACCATTAATGTCCAAACTGCTGGCAACAAAAGTGAGTACACCCCTAAGTGAAAATGTCGAAATTGGGTCCAAAATGTCAATATTTTGTGTGGCCACCATTATTTTCCAGCACTGCCTTAACCCTCTTGGGCATGGAGTTCACCAGAGCTTCAAAGGTTGCCACTGGAGTCCTCTTCCACTCCTCAACGACATCATGGAGCTGGTGGATGTTAGAGACCTTGCTCTCCTCCATCTTCCATTTGAGGATGCCCCACAGATGCTCGGTAGGGTTTAGGTCTGGAGACATGCTTGGTCAGTCCATCACCTTTACCTTCAGCTTCTTTAGCAAGGCAGTGGTTCCCTTGGAGGTGTGTTTGGGGTTGTTGTCATGTTGGAATACTGCCCTGCGGCCCAGTCTCCGAAGGGGGAGGATCATGCTCTGCTTCAGTATGTCACAGTACATGTTGGCATTCATGGTTTCCTCAATGAACTGTAGCTCCCGAGTGTCAGCAGCACTCATGCAGCCCCAGGCCATGACACTGGCAGCAAACATATGTCTGTTTCCCAAAGACAACCTCTGGATATGACGCTGAGCACGTGCGCTCAACTTCTTTGGTCGACCATGGTAAGGCCTGTTCTGAGTGGAACCTGTCCTGTTAAACCGCTGTATGGTCTTGGCCACCATGCTGTAGCTCAGTTTGAGGGTCTTGGCAATCTTCTTATAGCCTAGGCCATCTTTATGTAGAGCAACAATTCTTTTTTTCAGATCCTCAGAGAGTTCTTAGCCATGAGGTGCCATGTTGTGCCATGTTGAACTTCCAGTGACCAGTATGAGAGAGTGAGAGCGAGAACGCCAAATTGAACACACCTGCTCCCCATTCACAACTGAGACCTTGTAACACTAATGAGTCACATGACATCAGGGAGGGAAAATGGCTAATTGGGCACAGTTTGGACATTTTCACTTAGGGGTGTACTTATTTTTGTTGCCAGAGGCTTAGACATTAATGGCTGTGTGTTGATTTATTTTGAGGGAACAGCTAACACTGTTATACAAGCTGTACACTCACTACTTTACATTGTAGCAAAGTGTCATTTCTTTAGCGTTGTCTTTAGCGTTGTCTATCAAAAGATAGAATTAAATATTTACAAAAATGTGAGGGTTGTACTTACTTTTGTGAGATGCTGTACATACAGATTTCAACTTCTTCTTTACATTTGCTTATAAGCACCGCCCTCTCCCTCCCAATAATGTTTGGGAGGACAATAAGGAGAGGCAGACATTCCCTTGGCACTGTAAGGGGGCCAGCAACAAATGTGTCCACAGGCAATGGTGAACGTTGTGGTCAGTCCTCAGGCAGGGCATCATTTCCTCTGTTTAGTGAGTTTGCCCGTGCTATCCAGCCACAGCATGCAGAGGATTCTATCACATTCTGCAGCTGTTATCTCCCGGCCCACTCCCCAAAGCTCAGCTGTCTGGGTCTTTTTCAGCACATCTGCAGCAGATCACACGGTTGCTATCTGCAAACTGTGTCTCAGGCACATCAAACGTGGTAAAAACACCAACCATATGCATATAATTGCAATTTTATTTGCCTTCATCAAGAGCACCTCTATAGGGTTGGAAAGGCGCCCCCGACACCCAAAGAGTAATTTTTCTGCACCTGTTTGACAGGTGCATATCATTGCAATTTTTTACAGCAAGGCCAATTCTTGCTTTTATCAAGAGTACCTCTATAGGTTTATGGTGGGAAGGTGCCACCGACACCCAAAGGCCAATTTTTACGCACCCGTTACTTCTATCCAAAGTCAAAGTGACACCAGAATGTATCCAAAAAATCTCTAATCTTGTTCCCAGTGCACTACATTGTGGCCTCATCATACACACTGGCTCCCCAGCTGTTGCTGAGCACAATAAGGCAGCTTGCAGGGAAAATGTCATTTTTTTTCTGCTTTACAAATGCAACTAGAAAATGCATTTCCTGGGGAAAATACGTGGGAATGCTGAATAGATGAATTGCTAAAACGGCCGCCATCAAAATTGCCCCATCATTTTGCCATCAAAACTGCCCCATCAGAATTGCCCCATCAAAACTGCCCCATCAAAACTGCCCCATCATATTGCCACCATCAAAACTGCCCCATCAGAATTGCCCCATCAAAACTGTCCCATCATATTGACACCATCAAAACTGCCCCATCAGAATTGCCCCATCAAAACTGCCCCATCATATTGCCACCATCAAAATTGCCCCATCATATTGCCACTGTCAAAACTGCCCCCATCAAAACTGCCCCATCACATTGCCACCTTTAAAACTGCTCCATTAAAATTGTCCCCATCAAAACTGCCCCATCATATTGCCACCATCAAAACTGCCCCATCATATTGCCACCATCAAAACTGCCCCATCAGAATTGCCCCATCAAAACTGCCCCATCAGAATTGCCCCATCAAAATTGCCCCATCAGAATTGTCCCATCAAAACTGCCCCATCATATTGCCACCATCAAAACTGCCCTATCAGAATTGCCCCATCAAAACCGCCTCATCATATTCCTCTATTATAAATCAGTACATGGTGTGTCTGTCTCCTCCCCCGGGCTCCGTAATCAGAGCTGAGATGCTCCAGCCATCTCCCCCCCCTGTGTATAACAGAAGCTTTGGTAACCATGGCAACAAAAGCAACACAGTACACTCTGATTAATGGCTAAAATTTCCTGAAATGACCTCTAAACAAAAAGCTTTTTCACAAAAACTGTAAAAAATATCAAACTGAAAAGATATAGCCAGATAGCTGAATATTTTGTGAACATTTTAAAGTTTGTAGAAGAGCAAAAACGTGGAAAAAGCCCCCTGGAGAAATAAAAAATGAAAATAATATGGTTGCATAAGTGTGCACACCCTTAAACTAATACTTTGTTGAAGCACCTTTTGATTTTATTACAGCACTCAGTCTTTTTGGGTATGAGTCTATCAGCATGGCACATCTCGACTTTGCAATATTTGCCCACTCTTCTTTGCAAAAACACTCCAAATCTGTCAGATTGCGAGAGCATCTCCTTTTCTTCAAGGGGAAACCCTAACCCCCTAACACTCTGACAATAACCCCAACCCCAATCTGATTCATGTCTGGGCTTTGGCTGAGCCATGCCAAAACTTTAATCCTCATCTGGTGAAGCCATTCCTTTGTTGATTTGGATGTATGGTTTGGATCGTTGACATGCTGAAAGATGAAGTTCCTCTTCATGTTCAGCTTTCTAGCAGAAGCCTGAAGGTTTTGTGCCAATATTGACTCGTATTTGGAACTGTTCATAATTCCCTCTACCTTGACTAAGGTCCCTGTTCCAACTGAAAAAAAACAGCCCCAAAGCATGATGCTGCCACCACCATGCTTCACTGTAGGTATGGTGTTCTTTTGGTGATGTGCAGTGTTGTTTTTGTGCCAAAAATATCTTTTGGAATTGTGGCCAAAAAGTTCAACCTTGGTTTCATCAGACCATAATACATTTTCCCACATGCTTTTGGGAGACTTTAGATGCGTTTTTGCAAAATTTAGCCGGGCTTGGATGTTTTCCTTCCTAAGAAAAGGCTTCCGTCTTGCCACTCTACCCCATAGCCCAGACATATGAAGAATACGGGAGATTGTTGTCATGTGTACCACAGTCAGTACTTGCCAGATATTCCTGCAGCTCCTTTAATGTTGCTGTAGGCCTCTTGGCAGCCTCCCTGATCAGTTTTCTTCTCGTCTTTTCATCAATTTTGGAGGGACATCCAGTTCTTTGTAATGTCACTGTTGTGCCATATTTTCTCCACTTGATGATGACTGTCTTCACTGTGTTCCATGGTATATCTAATGCCTTAGAAATTATTTTGTACCCTTCTCCTGACTGATACCTTTTAACATTGAGATCTCTCTGATGCTTTGGAAGCTCTCTGCGGATCGTGGCTTTTGCTGTAGGATTGGACTAAGAAAATGTCAGGAAAGACCTACTAGAACAGCTGAACTTTTTTTGTAGTCAGAGGCACTTTAAATTGTGGTAGGTGTGTACTGACTCCTATTTAACATAAGTTTGAATGAGATTGCTTAATTCTGAACACAGCTACTTATGCAACCATATTATTTTAGTTTTTCATTTTTAATTCCCCCCTAAAAGATTTAGGTTTGTTTTTCAATTGAGTTATACAGTTTATAGGTCACATTAAAGGTGGAAAAAGTTCTAAAATGATTTATCTTTGTCTAATTTTTTTACATCACAGAAATCTGACATATTAACAGGGGTGTGTAGACTTTTTATACCCACTGTATACACTGGTTTGTAAAAATAATGTTAGGCATATGGTTACTTACATCTGTAATGTTGCAAGACGGCCAGGTGGACATCAGGCAACCTAAGTGCAGAGCATGCATAGAACATAGTTGTCTCCATGTAGAGGGTGGTCACACTTGATGCTTGCCGGGAGTTCTTCCAGAAAGTTCTGTGCTAGAAGGCAGTTACATCTTGAAGTTTTCAGTGGTTGAGAAGCTAGACACCCAAAACAGGTAGAGGAGGTGTGCAGACAGTCCAATAAAGAAGAACGTGCTCGAAATATACTTACAGTCTGTGACAAAAGTGGGTCTTTATTGATCATAGAATACACATAAGACACAGTCAACACATTTTGCGGCTAATTCTGGCCACTTCATCAGGAAAATGTATTGGGACACTTTACGTTGGGTTTTCTTCTCACTGAGTCTGTGGGGTGGAGTTACCAAATGCAAATAGACTGTTTACTTTGCAGGGGAAGTTGCACTTTTCAAAATAAGTTTCCCCAGAACCTAATGAATGTGGTGACATTTTACTTTGCAAAAAATTCACAAAAATGAGCAAGGAAATTTTGCTTGCACCTGATTGATAGATTGGTAGAAGTCATTGTGCCTTTAATATATCAACTCCTGTGTATTTCCAGACAGATGGGCATAAACCATGAAATGCGTTGATGGCGTTATACATGAATCCTATGATCAATCCTTTGCGTTCAGCACCTAAACCACTGTTCAGTGAAAACACACCAGTGTAGGTTAATGCAAACTTTGAAAAGAACACTGTGAATAAGCTAAACAAAAAGAAACATTGGAAACCATGATAGTCCTAATATTAACATAAATGAAAAAAGTAGGTGGCTATGTAAGTAAGTGCTTTGCAGGTATTTGATGCATATGCTATAGGTGTACAGCTGTGTTAAATTCATGAAATGTGTGTGTGTCTATATATACAGTACATAAATAAACATGTACAGAGTACATATATTTATATGTGTGTGTGTGTGCTACTACAGTCACAGTATTGTAGTGCACTGAAGAGAGGAAGGGGTTTTAAAAAGATGGTCACCTTCAGAAAGTCATTAATGAAAAAATGGCTATAAATATTTTCAAATGTCAGCACTGATAGGAGAATCCAGCAAGGCGTGCGCTGTAAATCAGAAGCAGGACCTTGGGAAAGAATTAAAAAGGGGACAGGGTTCCTTGGTATTTTAGAAGTAATTACTAACGGAGAGAGGGTAATGATGGCGCTGTAAATCACATTAAGTTTGGCCATTAGAGGTGGATTGGTTTATAAAGCGCAGCCACGATTCTTGGAAATTGGAGGGAAAGTTATTTCTACTTTTCCGTTTAGATTATTCAGGTCCCGCCCAGCTTTTCTTATTCCTCTTCCCTTCTGAATACTACTTATCTGATAAGGATGATTTCAGCACTGTCACATTACAGAGCAGGTAGTGATAAATGTTAATTCTGTTGGATCCGGATACCTTCTCATGTATCTGGCTTTAGAAAACAGCCAACTATTTGAATATATACCCATGTACACGTGCATCTCAAAAATGTAGAATATCATCAAAAAGTTAATTTATTTCAGTAATTCAATTCAAAAAGTGAAACTCATATATCATATAGATTCATTACACATAGGGATGGGCCAAACACCCCCCCTGTTCGGTTCGCATCCAGAACTTGCGAACAGGCAAAAAATTTGTTTGAACACGCAAACACCGTTAAAGTCTATGGGACACGAACATGAATAACCCCACCGAGCAAGGGTTGTGGGGATGAGGCCCTTGTCCCCATACACATGGGGACAAGGTGTTTTGGGGGGCTACCCCAAAGCACCCTCCCAATGTTGAGGGCATGTGGCTTGGTACGGTTCAGGAGGGGGGGCGCTCTCTCGTCCCCCCTCTTTTCCTGCGGCCTGCCAGGTTGCGTGCTCGGATAAGGGTCTGGTATGGATTTTTGGGGGGACCCCACACCATTTTTTTTTTAACTTTGGCGCGGGGTTCGCCTTAAAATCCATACCAGACCTGAAGGGTCTGGTATAGATTTTATGGGGGACCCCACGCAATTTTTTTAAAATTTTGGCCGGGGTTCCCCTTAATATCCATACCAGACCTGAAGGGCCTAGTATGGAATTTAGGGGGACCCCTACATCATTTTTTTTTTTTTAAATTTTGGTTCGGGGTTCCCCTGTGGGGAATTCCCATGACGTTTTTATCAATGAATTTTTATGTGTATTGTCAGACATTTCATTAATAGCCGTGAGTAGTTTTAAATTACTTTTTTTCCTTTGAAATGTCATTTTGCTGTCAGACATTGTTCTAAACATGGGAAACATGCGCCCCTTTACAGGCATACTATAGACACCCCCAGGTACGAAATTTAAAGGAATATTACACTTTTATTGTTTCACTTTAAGCATTATTAAAATCACTGCTCCCGAAAAAACGGACGTTCTTAAAACTTTTTTTTGCATTGATCCATGTCCCCTGGGGCAGGACCCAGGTCCCCAAACACTTTGCGAACTGGCGAACAGCCGATGTTCTCATGTTCGACTCGAACTTGAAGCTCATTCCTAGCGAACAGGCAAAAAATTTGTTCGAACTCGCGAACACCGTTAAAGTCTATGGGACACGAACATGAAAAATCAAAAGTGCTAATTTTAAAGGTTAATATGCAAGTTATTGTCATAAAAAGTGTTTGGGGACCCGGGTCCTGCCCCAGCGGACATGTATCAATGCAAAAAAAAGTTTCAAAAACGTCTGTTTTTTTCGGGAGCAGTGATTTAAATAATGCTTAAAGTGAAACAATAAAAGTTAAATATTCCTTTAAATTTCGTACCTGGGGGGTGTCTATAGTATGCCTGTAAAGAAGCACATGTTTCCCGTGTTTATAACAGTCCGAGAGCAAAATGACATTTCCAAAGGAAAAAAAGTAATTTAAAAGTGCTAGCGCTAGTGCCGGCTAATAATGAATTGTCGGTCCCAACAATACACATAAAAGTCATTGAAAGTCATTGAAAAAAAAATGAATGGGGGTCCCCCAAAATTCCATTAACAGGTCCTTCAGGTCTGGTATGGATATTAAGGGGAACTCCGCGCCTAAATTAAAATAAAAATGGCGTGGGGTTCCCCCCAAAAATCCATACCAGACCCTTCAAGTCTGGTATGGATTTTAAGGGGAACTCCGCGCCAAAATCTAAAAAAAAAATGGCGTGGGGTTCCCCCAAAAATCCACACCAGACCCTTATCCGAGCACGCAACCTGGCAGGCCCCAGGAAAAGAGGGGGGGACGAGAGAGCGCCCCCCCCCTCCTGAACCATACCAGGCTACTTGACCTCAACATGGGGAGGATGTCCCCATGTTGATGCAACAGGAATCCTGTGTTGCATTAGAGGGGGGTCACCCGTACACGTCACAGGGAAACCCCTGCATTTTCCCATGTCAGAGGGTGGCGAGGTCATGTGATTGGTGGCCCCGCCCTCAGCTACATAAGAGCTGTCAAGCTGGCGCCACGTCATTGGCTGGGTGCCTCCGATGGAGGCAGGATCCTGTGCGTGTTCCTTGCTGAAGTTCATCCATCGCTGGAGATCGAGAATTGGATTACATTGCTGGAGTAGGAGCATGGATTTATTGGATTACATCGCTGGAATCTCTTTTTTATTTTTTTTATTTTTTAATAAAGGACTTGTCCCAAGCCGTCTCCTGTGGTTTTTAACATTTTGACGCTTTCTTTTTGTGAAATAGTAGGCGCACAATGTACCCCTTACCAATTCACATGGGGGGGCCGTGATCTGGGTGTCCCCTTTGTTAAAAGGGGCTTCCAGATTCCGATAAGCCCCCCACCCGTAGACCCCCATAACCACCAGGCAAGGATTGTGGGGATGAGGCCCTTGTCCCCATCAACATGGGGACATCCTCCCCATGTTGAGGGCATGTGGCCTGGTACGGTTCAGGAGGGGGGGGCGAGCTCTCATCCCACCTCTTTTCCTGCTTCCAGGTTGTGTGCTAGGATAAGGGTCTGGTTTGGATTTTTGGGGGAACCCCACGCCATTTTTTAAAAATTTTGGCACGGAGTTCCCCTTAATATCCATACCAAACCTGAAGGGTCTGGTATGGATTTTTGGGGGAACCCCACGCATTTTTAAAAAAATTTTTCAATGACTTTTAATGACTTTTATGTGTAATGTCGGGACAGACAATTCATTAATAGCCGGCACTAGCGCTAGCACTGTTAAATGACTTTTTTTTTCTTTAGAAATTTCATTTTGCTCTCAGACTGTTATAAACACGGGAAACATGCGCTACTTTACAGGCATACTATAGACACCCCCCAGGTATGAAATTTAAAGGAATATTTCACTTTTATTGTTTCACTTTAAGCATTATTAAAATCACTGCTCCCAAAAAAACTGCCTTTTTTAAAAAAAATTTTGCATTAATACATGTCCCCTGGGGCAGGACCTGGGTCCCCAAACACTTTTTATGAAAATAACTTGCATATTAACCTTTAAAATTAGCACTTTAGATTTCTCCCATAGACTTTTAAAGGGTGTTCTGCGGCTTTTCGAATTTGCCACGAACACCCCAAATTGTTCGCTGTTCGGCGAACGGGCGAACAGCCAATGTTCGAGTCGAACAGATAGCCCATCCCTAAGTACACACAGTGATATATTTCAAGCATTTCTTTTTTTTTATTTTGATGATTATGGCTTACAGCTAGTGAAAACCCAAAATTCAATATCTTAGAAAATAAGAATATTACATAAGACCAATAAAAATTTAATACAGAAATGTTGGCTTACTGAAAAGTATGTCCATGTACAGTACAGTATGCACTCAATACTTGGTTGGGGCTCCTTTTGCTTGAATTACTGCATCAATGCGGTGTGGCATGGAGGCGTTCAGCCTGTGGCACTACTGAGGTGTTATGGAAGCCCAGGTTGCTTTGATAACAACATTCAGCTTGTCTGCATTATTGGATCTGGTGTCTCTCACCTTCCTCTTGACAATATCCCACAGATTCTCTATGGGGTTTAGGTCAGGCAAGTTTGCTAGCCAATCAAGCACAGTGACACCATGATCATTAAACCAGGAATTGGTACTTTTGGCAGTGTGGGCAGGTGCCAAGTCCTGCTGGAAAATGAAATCAGCATCTCCATAAAGCTGGTCAGCAGAGGGAGGCATGAAGCGCTCTAGAATTTCTTGGTAGAGGTATAATCTTAATTTTGTTTTATTTTACTTAAAAAAAAAAATTTTTTAATTTTTAATATTTATAAATTTTTATGTCAAGTGTATATTTATTAATCTCCTGTATTATTATATTGTTTGTATTATAATTTACAAATTTTGGATAAGGGGTTTTAATTGTAATTTTATGTATATACTTATATATGATTAATTCTTGCATTGTCGTAATAACAGTGCTAATGGTGGATTGACACAAAGGGGTTAAATTTAGCGATCCAAATGTTATAATCCTGTGTAAGTTGCTTATACCATCCCAGCTTTGTTTGTTCGCGATCCTTTGTGTGTGCACGAAGGGTTAATTTCCCCGCCACAAGCTCAGGCTATTTAAGGATCAATGTAACAATGATAGGCGGACTTGAAAAAAGGAGGTCACGGCCTCTGAAACGCATCATAATAGAAACTACTCATACACCCAATCAGCTGCCAGCCCTCATAGTCACTTGATACTGAGGGCAGCGCTGGCTTCCTCGGCGGAGTCTCCAGACAGCAAGACTTTCAGCATGTTGTGTGGTGGCAGTTGCACTCGGATCTGTCACTTCAGCTCTAAATCTTTCGTCAGCCGAACACATGAGACATGCCATGCTTAGGAGTGGGATTAGTGGATGACATGCCCCTATCTACTCATGTTTGTGAGTGTATTCATTTTATTGTTTTTTTCTCTATTTAATAAAAGGTTTTGCACCAGAGCCTGTGCGCTCTCCTCTCTCTTTGTGTTTTTACAGTGTTCAGTACCTGTTGCCTAAAGAGCTGCAAGGTGGTGCTATTCTGAATCACTTAACCCCTTTGTATGTGTTTGGACTTCTTCTTATGGGTCACTTCTGGCATAAGCGCAAGTACTTTTTATCATGGTTGCATTAAACTATATAACATGAAGACGTTAATGAAATATTTCTGAGACTTAATGTAAAGTCTTAAATTATTGCAAGATCTCTTAGAAAAAGACAAGCAAATACTGGAATACAGTTCAAGTAACACTGTACTTTTCAATGCAGTTCTCAAATGAGAAATATGCATTTCTGTCACTAGGGGGCACTGCAGAGAAAAGACTCCAGTTTAGTTTGCCTGTGGGATCCATCTTGTACCTCCTACAGTTGGGTAATTGTTGGGATACAGTAGATGATAGTTTATGACCTCTCAGGGTTTAATTGATAGGGTAAGCGGGTAAATGTGTCTGACAAATTAGTTAATCTTTTTTTAACCTTTTAAACGACTACTATTAATGTTCTCCACCATCACAGCATAATGTTTACCTATTGTCATGGACATACTACTTCCAGACCTGCAACAGGGCTCAGGCGCATCCCCACCAACAGGTTCCCAGTAACGAACAGGCGTGCGCTAATGCGCATGTGCCGATCGCAGAGATCGCACGCACAGTGATTCGGCTTTGGCGCCCAGTGGCCTTTAAGAGGGGCTTCCACAATTCAGCACTGGCTGTTTGATCTGCAGCTTCACCTGTGACCTGTTCCTGTAATCAGCATCCGATAACCTGACCTGGCTCTCTGACCACGCTGCGGTCTCCAATCCTGAACCTTGGCTTTCCCTGACTCTGATTCTGTTTACCTGCCTGTCTGATCTCCTGTTACCAGAAACCAGCCCAAACTTGACTATTCCTTGCCTGCCGAATCTGTTGAACTGATCCACTGTGTATGACCTGGCTTGTCTGACCTTGCTTCTGCTTGCTGCCTGCATCCTGTTTGTGTACCTGCTCTGTCCCGTCCCGCTCTGCTCTGATCCGATCCGATCCCTATCCCAAGCCCATCCTGTTCTTGTCCCTCCTGATTCCCTTGGATCCCTACCCTGCAGCTTTACCATCCATCCTCTCCCCTTCCTGCTGGTTTTCCGTCCTTACCCATCTGCTGACTTCCCTGTGTATGACCTTGGCTTGGCTTTGTTTACGATTACGGTATCTCCATTTACTTGTATATATTGTTGTTTGTAGTGGGTTGTTGTGTTGGTTTTGCACTGTTTATATTCCTTTTACTTATCACTTGTTTAATAAACACCATTATTTCACTTACATGTGTTTCTGGTCTCCTCTGTGCAGTCCACACAGTCTGGTCAATTAGATTCTCTGACACCTATAGTCTGGTCAGTAAATCGTCTTTTCTTTTTTCCCACTCAGTAAAATCGTGATACTAAGATCTACAGTGTCGAAACATTTCCACAGTGCAATGTCTACTGAGAGTAAAGCTGCATCATGCAAATAGTGTGAGAAGAAATATTCTTTTCCAAATGCTACTAGGATGACAAAACACATTCTTGTATGTCAGAGGTGCCCTAAAGACATAAAAAAATACTTATTGAAGGTGCAAGTAACTTTTCCCTTCAGAGTTGTCATTCCAGAAACACACTGATTTTTGTGGATCATCACAAAGTGATGAGCAGCATCTTCAAGTAAAGAAGTGTTGCAAACCACTGCCTCACAAAAACACACAATCCCTTCATTTATAGAGAAAATTACACCTGAAAATAAGAACATTCATCAAGCTTGCAATATATGCTTCTGGATCAGCATTGTCAATAACTGAAAATAACCAAAAAAGCTTATGAATTATTATAAGGGAAAGTAGGGTGGATACCTGTTCAAAATAGTTTTATAGTATAGTTGAAATGTTCTTAACATATACCATCCTTGTTAGGCCTCATGCACACTTTACTATTTATTTGTAATAAAAAATACAATTTTAAAAAGCAAGTTTAGTTTATTTAATAAGTTGTACTTTTTTCCAAGCATAATACTTTTAAATAAATTGCATTTCACTTTCCCAGTGTATCAAAATGACTTTCAATTTGTAAAACTACTCAACACTGAATTGTTTTTCAAATTTTCTAAAATTTCCAACAGGGAGAAAAACTTTTTTTCCTATGGCTTCAAATTGTGTGGAAATTTTACATCTCTAGTCCTAGCTCAGTTTACAGAAGTCACTTATTAAATTAAAAATTTAGTCTTGTAAAAAAAAAATTTAAATTTAAAGTGGGAAGTGCATAAAAAACAAAGATGAAATGACATACAGAATTTGACAATTGTGGGGAAATTAGCTCGTGGAGATCACCTTTTCTGAATGACAGTCAGCAAACTGGCACTTTCTAAAAAATCTGGCGGATGCCAGGTTTATTTGCAGGAGGTTTGCAAAATAAAAACAAACAGTAAATTAAATCCTTGCCGTTTGGCGCTAACTAAACAAATAGTCTCCTCTCTATACAGTGCGGGGCTGGTCCCCGTCACCCACAAAACATGTGGAAAATGCAAACCTTTTTAGTCCAACACCAAGGGCTCCTCTTGGTCAGGTTCCTTCCTGAGTCTCAAAACCAGAGAGACCTTCTGTGCTTTCTTCCTGGATATTTAAAGTCCAGCTGACTGTGGACTCCAGTGGACCTGAACATCCGGACCGGAACCCAGCCTGCCACAGAGGCTGGAAAAACTGGGCCAGATTCCGGTTCAGTCACTCACAATGGAACGCATGTGAGGTTAAATGTACCTATTACCGCGTATCTCACCTCGCATACCGTCACATATCCTCCCCCTCTGCTCAAGCCCCTGTGGCTGAGCACTTGACCCAACCATACAGTGCACGCGAGAGAGGGCATCTGCGTTATTTTGGAATTTTCCTGGCCTGTGCTCCACCGTAAACTGAAAGGGCTGTAAAGCCAGGAACCACCTTGTCACATGGCCATTTTTCTCCCTGTTGTCACACATCCACTTTAGGGGAGCATGGTCGGTGAGCAGTTTAAACGACCCCCCCAGTAGGTAATACCTTAGGGAGTCTAAGACCCATTTAATGGCGAGACACTCCTTTTCTATGATGGCATAGTTCTTTTCGTGCTTGTTCAGATTCCGGCTCAGGTATAGAACTGGGTGCTCCTCACCATCCCTGTTCTGTGACAGTACAGCCTCTAGGCCCACCTCAGAAGCATCCGTCTGTACGACAAACTTCTTGCTGAAGTCTGGGGCCACTAATACTGGTAACCCACAAAGGGTCTGCTTTAAATTCTGAAATGCCTCTTGGGCTTCGGGATTTCACTTGACCATGACCGACCCTCTACCCTTCGTCAGGTCGCTCAGAGGGGTGGCCATGGTGGCAAAGTTGGGTATGAACCGTCTGTAATACCCCGTAATGCCCGGGAAGGCCTTCACTTGTTTTTTATTGATCGGTTGGGGCCATTTTTGAATTGCCTCAACCTTACTGGTCTGCGGCTTGACCACTCCCCGGCCAATAATGTACTCAAGGTATTTGGCCTCCTCCAGGCCTATGGCACTTTTTTTTGGGTTAGCCGTAAGACCTGCTTCTCTAAGGGAATCTATCACCGCTTGTACACGGAGCAGGTGCGATTCCCAATCTGGGCTCTGGATGACCACATCGTCCAAATATGCAGCTGCATATGGGCGATGTGGTCTCAAGGCTTTGTCCATCATTCGCTGGAATGAAGCAGGGGCTCTGTGCAGACCAAAAGGCATCCGCTTATACTGAAATGAGCCCTCAGGAGTGGAAAAGGCAGTCTTCTCCTTGGTGGATTCATTTAGCAGTATTTGCCAATACCCTTTGTCTAGGATCGTTATGTAGCGAGCCTGTCCTAACCTGTCCACGAGTTCGTCGACCCGGGGCATCGGGTACACATCGAACTTGGACACACTGTTGAGTTTCCTGAAATTGTTACAAAACCTGATAGTTCCATCAGGTTTTGGGACCAGCACTATAGGACTCGACTACTTACTGTGGGACTCTTCTATCACGTCCAACTCTAACATATTTTTTATTTCCTTCGCAACTGCCTCTCGTCTGGCCTCTGGGATTCTATTCTTTTACATTTACGCTAACCCCTGGTTCTGTCACTATGTCATGTTGGATCATGTTGGTCAGTCTGGGTAAGGGGGAGAAAAAAATCTTTATTTTTATGCACAAATGCCCTAACGTCACTTAGAGGCGTGGACATGGCCAGTAAAGTCTCTCTGTCCTTCCAGGGCTTTAAGAGATTCACATGGTAAATTTGGTGTGGTTTCCTTTTCCCTGGCTGGTAGACTTTGTAGTTTACCTCCCCCACCTTTTCGACAATGTATAGAGAGGAGACTATTTGTTTAGTTAGCGCCAGACGGAAAGGATTTAATTTACTGTTTGATTTTATTTTGCAAACCTCCTGCAAATAAACCTGGCATCCGCCAGATTTTTAAGAAAGTGCCCGTTTGCTGACTGTCATTCAGAAATGACCGGAACCCAGCCTGCCACAGAGGCTGAAAAAAACGGGCCGGATTCCGGTTCAGTCCCTTACAATGGAGCGACTGCGAGGTGAAATGTATCTATTATCGTGTATCTCACCTCGCATACCGTCACACTATTCACTGTGAAATTAAAAGAGAGAAAAACAGAAATGAATGTTCACCATTTTGGAAGTATTGTTTATCCTGTCGGTGGAAAGCTCACTAAGAAAGTTTTGTAGACATCATGTTTATAACATGCTCCCAGATGATTACAAAGTCAGCATCTCATGCTCTTCAGTTTATTGAGATATAGAAGTAGGCTGGACTCTAACCATTGGCCAATGAACTCTGGGGGTGTGTCACTTCATATGCTGAGAAAATGTCTCCCTTTTGAAGTCCCCATGGGTTATATGGACCAGCTGGTTCTGATGACTGGGTTGAGGATAGTATATCCAACACCAGCACATCAGTCTGATTGCAACAAGTCCAATCACTGCATGGCTGTCACGAACAGACCCTTTTGTAGCTTTCTAGGTGATTCTGAGCCATGGAACCACAGAATTTTATATGTGCACTTAGCCCAAAATGTTTATTATCAGAAGGAATTACTTTCATTACTCAGGTATGTTATTATTATTATTATTATTATAATACAGGATTTACAGTGGGGACGGAAAGTATTCAGACCCCCTTAAATTTTTCACTCTTTGTTATATTGCAGCCATTTGTTAAAATCATTTAAATTCATTTTTTTCCTCATTAATGTGCACACAGCACCCCGTATTGACAGAAAAATACAGAATTGTTGACATTTTCGCAGATTTATTAAAAAAGAAAAACTGAAATGTCACATGGTCCTAAGTATTCAGTCCCTTTGTTCAGTATTTAGTAGAAGCACCCGTTTGATCTAATACAGCCATGAGTCTTTTTGGTAAAGATGCAACAAGTTTTTCACACCTGGATTTGGGGATCTTCTGCCATTCCTCCTTGCAGATCCTCTCCAGTTCTGTCAGGTTGGATGGTAAACGTTGGTGGACAGCCATTTTTAGTTCTCTCCAGAGATGCTCAATTGGGTTCAAGTCAGGGCTCTGGCTGGGTCATTCAAGAACAGTCACGGAGTTGTTGTGAAGCCACTCCTTCGTTATTTTAGCTGTGTGCTTAGGGTCATTATCTTGTTGGAAGTTAAACCTTCAGCCCAGTCTGAGGTCCTGAGCACTCTGGAGAAGGTTTTCGACCAGGATATTCCTATACTTGGCCGCATTCATCTTTCCCTTGATTGCAACCAGTTGTCCTGTCCCTGCAGCTGAAAAACACCCCAACAGTATGATGCTGCCACCACCATGCTTCACTGTTGGGACTGTATTGGACAGGTGATGAGCAGTGCCTGGTTTTCTCCACACATACCGCTTAGAATTAAGTTCTACCTTGGTCTCATCAGAGAATCCTATTTCTCACCATCTTGGAGTCCTTCAGGTGTTTTTTAGCAAACTCCATGCAGGCTTTCATGTGTCTTGCACTGAGGAGAGGCTTCCCTCGGGCCACTCTGCCATAAGGCCCCCACTGGTGGAGAGCTGCAATGATGGTTGACTTTCTACAACTTTCTCCCATTTCCCGACTGTATCTTTGGAGCTCAGCCACAGTGATCTTTGGGTTCTACTTTACCTCTCTGACAAAGGCTCTTCTCCCCCAATAGCTCAGTTTGGCCGGACGGCCAGCTCCAGGAAGGGTTCTGGTCATCCCAAACGTCTTCCATTTAAGGATTATGGAGGCCACTGTGCTCTTAGGAACCTTAAGTACAGCAGAATTTTTTTGTAACCTTGGCCAGATCTGTGCCATGCCACAATTCTGTCTCTGAGCTCTTCAGGCAGTTCCTTTGACCTCATGATTCTCATTTGCTCTGACATGCACTGTGAGCTGTAAGGTCTTATATAGACAGGTGTGTGGCTTTCCTAATCAAGTCCAATCAGTATAATCAAACACAGCTGGACTCAAATGAAGGTATAGAACCATCTCAAGGATGATCAGAAGAAATGGACAGCACCTGAGTTAAATATATGAGTGTCACAGCAAAGGGTCTGAATACTTAGGACCATGTGATATTTCAGTTTTTCTTTTTTAATAAATCTGCAAAAATGTCAACAATTCTGTGTTTTTCTGTAAATATGGGGTGCTGTGTTTACATTAATGAGGAAAAAATGAACTTAAATGATTTTAGCAAATGGCTGCAATATAACAAAGAGTGAAAAATTTGAGGAGGTCTGAATACTTTCCATCCCCCTGTATATTTATATAGCAACAACAGTTTGTGCAGCACTTTACAATATATAGGGAGACAATACAGTTAAAATACATTAAAATACAAAGAGGTTAAGACAGCCCTGCTCATAGGAGCTTACAGTCTATTAGGGTGGGGCAAGTGGTACAAAAGGTAATAATTGTAATGGTTGAGCTGATGGAAGAATTCAAATTTCAGTTGTTAGCTGGAAGTGGGATAGGCTTCCCTGAAGAGATGGGTTTTAAGGGATCCCATAAAGGTGGCCAGTGTAGAAGATAGCTAAACAGATTGAGTTAGAGAGTTCCAGAGGATGGGAGAGACTCTGGAGAAGTCCTGGAGATGAGCATAGGAGGAGGAGACAAGGGTGCTAGAGAGCAGGAGCTCTTGGAAGAAACAGAGAAGATGCTTTGGGTGATATTTTGAGATAAAATTGGTGATGTAGCTTGGGGCAGAGTTGTGGATGGCTTTGTATGTTGTTGTTAGTATTTTGAATTCAATTCACCGGGAAATCGGAAGCCAGTGGAGGGATTGGCAGAGAGGGGTGCCAGACACTGAGTGGGTGGCAAGGCTGATGAGTTTGGCAGCAGCATTCATGATAGACTGAAGGGGGGATAACCTGTGTAGAGGTAGGCCTATGAGAAGGAAGTTGCAATCGTCAAGGTGAGAGATAACAAGGGACTCCCTCAAGAGCTGGTTCTGTCCAGATCAGTAGATTACTTTAAAAAAGGCCTGGACTATTTCCTAATAATATAACTGGATACTTTTATAGGTACATTTATAGGTAAAGTTGATCCAGGGAATATCGGATTGCCTCTTATGGGATCAGGAAGGATTTTTTTCCCCTGCTAGAGCAAATTGGATCATGCTTTGCTGGGGTTTTTTTGCCTTCCTCTGGATCAACCGAGGGTATAGGATTGTGTATTTGGGATTGTATGATTTTTTTCCCCTTTTATTGGTTGACCTAGATGGACTTGTCTTTTTCCAACCTGACTGATTTTGTAACTATGTAAGGGAGTGAATGAGAAACTTGGTGGTTTCATTAGTTAAAAGGGGCCAATTGTAGAGGTGTTACAGAGGTGAAGTCTACAAGCCTTTTACAGTGACTGGATTTGGGGATGAAAGGAAAGGTCAGAGTCTAGGATTACACCTAGTACCCGGGTGTGAGGAAAGGGACTGATAGTATTATAATTGAGCTTTATAGAAGTTAGGGAGGAGGGCATAGGCAGGGTGGGAAATACTACAAGCTCGGTTTTAGAAACATTTAATTTGAGGAAGCGTTGGTTGTGACATCCATATTGATATGTCAGTTAGTAATTTAGTAATGCAAGAGGAAACTGAAGGAGTGAGGTGAGGAATGGAGAGATAAATTTGGTATTATTAGAGCAGAGATGGTATTAGAAGCCATGAGAGGTTATCGCGTGACCAGGAATGAGGTAAAGATAGAGAAGAGAAGGAGTCCAAGAACAAAGCCTTGGGGGACCCCTATAGAAAGAGGAAGGGGAGAGGAGGACACAGAGTTGTAGGTAATAATGAAAAAGCGCTGTTAGATAAGAGGAGAACCAGGAAAGAGCAGAATTTGGAGGCAAAGGGAGTGGAGTTTATTGAGGAGGAGTGGGGGGTCAACAATATCAAAGGCGGCAGAAAGGTCTACTAGTAAGAGTATGGAGTAGTGGCCGTTCATTTTAGCAGTTAGTATATCATTAGTGAGTTTTAGTAGAGCAGTTTCTGTGGAGTGCTGCGAGCAAAAGCCAGACTGTAAGGGGTCAAGAAGGTTATTTTTAGTGAGGTAGGAGCCCAAACAATTATAGACTAAGCGTTCTAAAAGTATAATGGTAAATGGGAGCAAGAAGATATGTCTTAGGTTGTTCAGGTTGGTGGAGTCCAGTGAGGGCTTTTTAAGTATGGGGGTGATCTGTGCATGCTTTAGAGATGAGGGGAAGGTGCCAGTAGAGAGGGAGAGATTGAGGATGTGACAAAGAGGGCAAAAGAGGAAAGTATTGAATGTTTCCCAGGCAGGGTAAGTTACATAGGGAAGATATCTGTACAGTGGAGATGCCCCCACAAAATTGCACCAATCTTGTTTTTGAAGTGATTGGCAATCTCTACGACAGTGAGTGAGTCAGTGGAGGTGGTGGGGGAAAATGTAGAGAGTTGAAGGTAGAAAAGAAATGAGGAGGACTGGATGACAAAGTGTGACAGACCCAACCAGGACAGGGGCTTTTTGGAGGGGACTGCAGGGTGGCCTCTTGCCTACTGACTATGGGCCCTGGCTTTTAAGGGAACCCTACTCCTTGGGAAGTGTGTGCCTAGGGGACCATTGGAGTGGTCTTGCTTTGGATTTGGGTCCATGTCTCCCCCCGAAATACACAGATTTAGATTCTTTGTGCCCAAACCAGCAATGCCTGCTTTAGAATGTGAGACTCAGAGTAGATTGCAATCTAATCAGCTCAAAGCAACCTGATACTGGGATCTCCTGCTATAGTCTGTTTATTAAAGTGTTAGGTGTCTATTATTAAGTATGTCTCTCCCATTGTGTGCCTCCTAGGTATGCAATTGGTATGCAATTGTTTCTCTCTGTCTGCTCATCCCTTGGAGATGTGATTAATATAGTGACCACTGTACTTTGTTATCAAACCATTGTGGGATGTTACGTGTTTACGCTTAGGATAATGTGTAATGTACTTTGTGTATCCAGGGTGGTAGACTGGTGCCGGACAGTCTGAGCTGAGGTGGGATCTCTGATAAATCAAAGTATTGTCTGGGTGGGCATTGAGTCACCTAAGCTTATGTAAGTGCCTAGTAGTTTAATTAGATTGATGTTTATGTTGTCTGTTCCTTGTTAATTTTATTCCTGTTTACAATTTTTATTGTTAGGGTAATATGATCAAATTCTTATCTGATCTTGCATGGTATATACTGTATATTCTGTGTGAATTTACAATAAAGAGTTTTGCTGCGTACACACGGTCGGACATTCCAACAACAAAATCCTGGATTTATTTCCGACGGATGTTGGCTCAAACTTGTCTTGCATACACACGGTCGCACAAATGTTGTCGGAGATTCCAAGCATGCGTGGAATTTTGTGCGTTGGAATTGTGTACACACGATCAGAATTTTGAAAAAACTGATTTTTTCAACCAGCTCTCAAATTTCTGTTGTCGACAATTCTGACAACAAATATCCGATGGAGCCTACACACGGTCGGAATTTCCGACAACAAGCTCACATCGAACATTTGTTGTCAGAAATTCTGACCGTGTGTACGTGGCATTTTAGTTCCAGTTTGCATCTAAGCTAGTGTCATCTAGTATCTTGGGTGCAATATTCAGCTATAATACCTGGTTCCTGGTTCCAGACTGGACGAAGCTATTTCTTGACAGAGGCACCCAAGCTGGGTGATGGACGGTTCCAATCGGTGGGATGCTTCCTGTAGTCTGTAGACATCCAAATTACCACCAGTATCTAAGGTCCAGTTAGCAGAAGAGGAGAGGTACAGCTGACATGGAAGAGAAATTCTTAAGGAGACTGCAGGAGATGCACCTGCAGCACAGAGGACCAGTACCAAAGCAGGTCCTGCTGGGATGGTATGGGTCTGTCCACCGGCAACTCTGGAAGGAAGAGCTGGACCAAGAGCATCGCTGCCAGGGAAAAATTCTCCCCTCCACCCAGGAAAGGTACTGGTTGCACTATGAAGTACAAGTGCTGTTATTGGGGAACAACCACACAAGGAGTGGATAGCTGAGTTATGCAGGCTGGTCCGGGCAGAGATGCGGCTGGATGAGAGCTACAGATCCCTCTGGTGGCATGTAGCTCAAGTGTGCCCTAGGACAGAGGGCGACAGCCCAACAAAAGGCTTTGGCTACAGCAGCCTGGGGCTGTTGTACAGGAGGCTGTCACAGGACCCTGACTTTGGAAGCGATCTCGAGTAGTGGTTGGAGGAAATCAAGGATTACAGAGAACAGATGCTGAACTTCTCAGAAGTGCGCTGCACACAGGAAGATTTGGAGTTTCTAGCGAGGAAGCTCAACAGTATGCCCCAGCACCCATGGATGTTATGGATTATGAGTCACCTGCCAAAATGCTGGCACTAGGCCCAGGTGCCACCAGCACGTGCGCTAGATTTTCAGCAATTTGTGAGACCGGGAATTTAATAGACTTTTCTGCTGAGGAGGAACAACCCAGTGAACCTCCAGCAGAAAAGCTGGCATCAAGGAGGATTACTGATGACCTCTGCCTGCAACAATCGGTGGCCCTGGACGATTTGTGCAAGGCCACTGACTAGGGATGAGTTTCGTGTTCGAGTCGAACCCATGTTCAACTCGAACATCGTCTGTTCGATCGTTCGCCGAAATGCGAACGATATGGGCCGTTCGCGCCAAATTCGTGTGGCGCGTCACGGCCCATAATTCACTAAAGCATCGCAGTGCATTGCTGGCTGATGATTGGCCAAACATGCGGGTCATAGTGTGTAGAGAGAGCTGTAATTGACCAAAGCAAGGGTGGCTTTGGCCAATTATGGCTCAGGGGGTTTAGTACACTCCCCACACTATATAAGGCCGCCTGCACAGCGGCCCTGTGTAGTGTGTTCCGGCGTTGAGAGACAGAGACAGACAGACAGTGTCATTTGATTTAAGTTAGATAGATTAGGCAGGACAGTCAGTCAGTTAGCTGCACTTACTGTGTATTGTGTATATATATATATGCATCCCAGGTGTTGTATATATATATATATATATATATATATATATATATATATATATATATACACTGTATTCAGTTTAGCTAGATCCGTTCCTGTTATTATCTTCCTACTGACAGGCAGGCTTGTGTTACAGTATTTACAGCTACCTGAACACAAATGCTGGTGTTCTTCTGATCCTATTAGAACCACAGTCAGGCAGCTAGACTATTTACAGTTAGTGTAGTGCGTCCTCCTCACAGTGTTCAGCTAAAGCTACAAGTTAGTTTAGTGTGACCTCTGCACAGTGTTCAGCTAAAGCTACAAGCTAGTGTAGTGCGACCTCTGCACAGTGTTCAGCTAAAGATACAAGTTAGTGTAGTGCGTCCTCTGAACAGTGTTCAGCTAAATCTACAAGTTAGTGTAGTGCACAGTGTTCAGCTAAAGCTACAAGTTAGTGTAGTGCGTCCTCTGAACAGTGTTCAGCTAAAGCTACAAGTTAGTGTAGTGCAACCTCTGCACAGTGTTCAGGTAAAGCTACAAGTTAGTGTAGTGCGTCCTCTGAACAGTGTTCAGCTAAAGCTACAAGTTAGTGTAGTGCGACCTCTTCACAGTGTTCAGCTAAAGCTACCTGTAGAAGGATGGTGGTGTTTTCCTGATTCTATCACTACCGCAGGCAGCTATATTTTTTTAACGTTAGTGTAGTGCGTCCTCTGCACAGTGTTCAGCTAAAGCTACCTGTAGAAGGTTGGTGGTGTTTTCCTGATCCTATCACTACCGCAGGCAGCTACATTATTTTAACGTTAATATAGTGCATCCTCTTCACAGTGTTCAGCTAAAGCTACCTGTAGAAGGTTGGTGGTGTTTTCCTGATCCTATCACTACCGCAGGCAGCTACATTATTTTAACGTTAGTGTAGTGCGTCCTCTGCACAGTGTTCAGCTAAAGCTACCTGTAGAAGGTTGGTGGTGTTTTCCTGATCCTATCACTACCGCAGGCAGCTACATTATTTTAACGTTGGTGTAGTGCGTCCTCTGCACAGTGTTCATCTAAAGCTACCTGTAGAAGATTGGTGGTGTTCTCATACTACATACTCAAGTATGCAGGCCAAAAGATGCCATGCGGTGCTTGAGCTGGTGTGCTTGGGGGACAGGAGCCACACTGGGGCAGAGGTTCCGTCAGCTCTGCAGGGGCAGGTTCAGAGGTGGTGGACACCACACCAACTTAAGGCAGGAATGGTGGTTTGCGACAATGGCACCAACCTCCTCTCCGCCCTCCGACAGAGACAAATGACCCATGTGCCCTGTTAGGCTCACGTCCTTAACTTGGTGGTTCAGCGGTTCTTGGGAAGGTACCCGGGCTTACAGGATGTCCTGAGGCAGGCCAGGAAAGTCTGTGTGCATTTCCGCCGGTCATATAATGCCAGTGCTAGGCTGGCAGACCTCCAAAAGGAATTTAACCTGCCCAAGAACTGCCTAATCTGTGACATTCCCACCAGGTGGAACTCAACGTTGGCCATGCTGCAGCAGCTGCACACACAGCAGAGGGCCATCAATGAGTACCTGTGTGACTATGGCATCAGGACAGGGTCAGGGGAGCTTGTTTTTTTTCCCCACGCCAGTGGGCCATGATCAGGGATGCATGCACTGTCCTGTCACCATTTGAGGAGGCCACGAGGATGGTGAGCAGTGACAATGCATGCATCAGTGACACTGTCCCCCTTGTCCACCTGTTGGAGCACACGCGGCGTGGAATAATGGACAGGGCACTTGAGGCAGAACAGAGGCAGGAAGAGGAGGACTTCCTTAGCTCTCAAGGCCCTCTTTATCCAAAAAGTGTTCCTGCGTGCCCGCTGATCACACAGGAAGAGGAGGAGGAGGAGGAGGATTGTGTCAGTATGGAGGTGGAGCCTGGCACTCAGCATTCTCAGCAGTCTTTAAGGGATCATTTACAGTCCCAAGAAACACATGGACTTGTATGTGGCTGGGAGGAGATGGCTGCTGACCATGTCGTCCTTAGTGACCCAGAGGACTCCGGACCGAATGCCTCAGCAAACCTACGCTGCATGGCCTCCCTGATCCTGCAAAACCTGCGGAAGAATCCTCATATTTGTGGTATCTAGGAGAAGGAACAATACTGGCTGGCAACCCTCCTTGATCCACGTTACAAGGGTAAGGTTGCGGACCTTATCTTGCCTTCGCAGAGGGAGCAGAGGATGAAACATCTTCAGGAGACCTTGCAGAAAGGTCTGTGCAACGCGTTCCCAGAGACTGGGAGGTTACAAACTCCTGTTTCTGGACAATGTGTTGCTGAGGCTTTGGTTAGTCAAAGAAGGAGCGGTGGAGAAGGTGGCCATCTGACCGATGCGTTCAGACAATTTTTTAGTCCGTAGCCCCAAGGTATGATCGGTTCCAGCAACCATCGCCAGCGTCTGTTTTACATAGGGCAGGAATACCTAGGGGCAAGATCTGACTTGGACACCTTTCCCACCAAAAATCCTCTAGGTTACTGGGTCTTGAGGATGGATCACTGGCCAGAGCTTGCACAGTATGCAATTGAGCTACTGGCCTGTCCTGCATCCAGCGTTCGTTCGGAACGCACATTCAGTGCTGCTGGAGGCTTTGTAACCGATCACAGGGTGCGTCTGTCCACCGACTTGGTCGATCGACTGACCTTCATAAAAATGAATCAGTCTTGGATCACCACCAGCTACCAAGCACCTGATGCTGATGTAACCGATTAAATTTTTTTGAAATGTCAGATCCCTTTAAAGACTGCCTATGCTGATGCTGAGTGACTATCCTGTTATACTGAGTAATTATCCTCTTCCTCCTTAATGATCATGATGATAGCTTGTAAGAATAGTTTTGGTTTTGGGCGCCGCCAGTCCCGCCACCAGTGCCTAAGGCCCAATTTTTCAGCCCCTGTTTAACAGGGGCATGTAATTACAATTTTTTATGCAATTCTTTGCAGCAGGGCTAGTTCCTGTGCTCCAACTAGAGTATTTGTGAGGGGTTGCAGTGTTGTGGCACCAGTGCCTAAGGCCCAATTTTTCAGCCACTGTTTAACAGGGGCGTGTAATTACAATTTTTGATGCAATGCTTTGCAGCAGGTCTAGTTCCTGCGCTCCAACTAAAGTATCTGTGAGGGTTTGCAGTGTTGTGGCACCAGCACCAGTGCCTAAGGCCCAATTTTTCTGCCCCTGTTCAACAGGGACATGTAATTACAATTCTTGATCTAATATTTCACAGCAGGGCCCTGTGAGGGCTTACAGTGTTGAGGCCACAACAACACCTAAGGCCCAAATTTCTGCTGAGTATATAGGGCAGGCCCCTACTTTCAAACATCCAACTTACAAACGACTCCTACTTGCAAACGGAAGGAAACAACAGGAAGTGAGATGAAATCTACCCCTAGGAAGGGAAATTCGCTCCTGTAAGAGTTAATATGGGAAAAACTTTTCTCCTTTCCACTGATGCTTTATCACCAATCCTTGTTTCACAAAAAAACCCAAATTTTCAAAAAACATTTGTCATTGGGACAAAAAGTGAGGTGAAATCTTCTGAAGAGGAGCACACACATCAAAACAAATGTCACAGGGGTGATAACCCTTCCCTAGGTTTTCGGAAAAGCTTAAAATAGATTTTTTGGCTGGAGCTAAACACGTTAAAAATGTACCAGTTCGGCAGGAGGGGGAGCCTAGCGGAGCAGACATGCATTTTTAGAGCTCCACACCGCTGAGGAGAGAAGAGAAGGACAAAGCGGAGCCTGCAGGCTCAAAAGGTATCCATTTGAACCTTTTTGCCCCAGGGAACAAACTGTGAAAGTTTGGGCAGGTAATATGGTACTGGGAGGAAACCGTGGAAAGAGCTCACAGGCACTCACTGCAACTAAAGCAGCTCCAGTCACCTCACAAGATACAGCATCAGGGCGCTCTCACAGACAAAAAATGTCACAGCAAGACTCTCCATTTGAGTCAGATACAGAACAAATCCTCTCACAAACTTCTCCACAAGCTTCCTCAGTATCCCCAGTAATATTATTACAATTTGAAAAGATGCTTCATAAGTAGGGATGAGCTTCGTGTTCGAGTCGAACCCATGTTCGACTCGAACATCGGCTGTTCGCCCGTTCGCCGAATTGCCAACGATATGGGCCGTTCGCGCCAAATTCGTGTGGCGCGTCACGGCCCATAATTCACTGCGGCATCGCAGTGCATTGCTTGCTGATGATTGGCCAAGCATGCACTATGACCCGCATGCTTGGCCAATCACAGTTACAGTATATAAAGCTACCTGAAGAAAATTACTGGTGTTCTATTTGATCCTATTAGTACCACGGTCAGGCAGCTAGACTATTTACATTTAGTACAGTGCGTCCTGCTCACAGTGTTCAGCTAGATCCGTTCCTGTTATCTTCCTACTGACAGGCAGGCTTGTCTGGTTACAGTATATAAAGCTACCTGAAGAAAATTACTGGTGTTCTGTTTGATCCTATTAGTACCACGGTCAGGCAGCTAGACTATTTACATTTAGTACAGTGCGTCCTGCTCACAGTGTTCAGCTAGATCCGTTCCTGTTATCTTCCTACTGACAGGCAGGCTTGTCTGGTTACAGTATATAAAGCTACCTGAAGAAAATTACTGGTGTTCTATTTGATCCTATTAGTACCACGGTCAGGCAGCTAGACTATTTACATTTAGTACAGTGCGTCCTGCTCACAGTGTTCAGCTAGATCCGTTCCTGTTATCTTCCTACTGACAGGCAGGCTTGTCTGGTTACAGTATATAAAGCTACCTGAAGAAAATTACTGGTGTTCTATTTGATCCTATTAGTACCACGGTCAGGCAGCTAGACTATTTACATTTAGTACAGTGCGTCCTGCTCACAGTGTTCAGCTAGATCCGTTCCTGTTATCTTCCTACTGACAGGCAGGCTTGTCTGGTTACAGTATATAAAGCTACCTGAAGAAAATTACTGGTGTTCTATTTGATCCTATTAGTACCACGGTCAGGCAGCTAGACTATTTACATTTAGTACAGTGCGTCCTGCTCACAGTGTTCAGCTAGATCCGTTCCTGTTATCTTCCTACTGACAGGCAGGCTTGTCTGGTTACAGTATATAAAGCTACCTGAAGAAAATTACTGGTGTTCTGTTTGATCCTATTAGTACCACGGTCAGGCAGCTAGACTATTTACATTTAGTACAGTGCGTCCTGCTCACAGTGTTCAGCTAGATCCGTTCCTGTTATCTTCCTACTGACAGGCAGGCTTGTCTGGTTACAGTATATAAAGCTACCTGAAGAAAATTACTGGTGTTCTATTTGATCCTATTAGTACCACGGTCAGGCAGCTAGACTATTTACATTTAGTACAGTGCGTCCTGCTCACAGTGTTCAGCTAGATCCGTTCCTGTTATCTTCCTACTGACAGGCAGGCTTGTCTGGTTACAGTATATAAAGCTACCTGAAGAAAATTACTGGTGTTCTATTTGATCCTATTAGTACCACGGTCAGGCAGCTAGACTATTTACATTTAGTACAGTGCGTCCTGCTCATAGTGTTCAGCTAGATCCGTTCCTGTTATCTTCCTACTGACAGGCAGGCTTGTCTGGTTACAGTATATAAAGCTACCTGAAGAAAATTACTGGTGTTCTATTTGATCCTATTAGTACCACGGTCAGGCAGCTAGACTATTTACATTTAGTACAGTGCGTCCTGCTCACAGTGTTCAGCTAGATCCGTTCCTGTTATCTTCCTACTGACAGGCAGGCTTGTCTGGTTACAGTATATAAAGCTACCTGAAGAAAATTACTGGTGTTCTATTTGATCCTATTAGTACCACGGTCAGGCAGCTAGACTATTTACATTTAGCACAGTGCGTCCTGCTCACAGTGTTCAGCTAGATCCGTTCCTGTTATCTTCCTACTGACAGGCAGGCTTGTCTGGTTACAGTATATAAAGCTACCTGAAGAAAATTACTGGTGTTCTATTTGATCCTATTAGTACCACGGTCAGGCAGCTAGACTATTTACATTTAGTACAGTGCGTCCTGCTCACAGTGTTCAGCTAGATCCGTTCCTGTTATCTTCCTACTGACAGGCAGGCTTGTCTGGTTACAGTATATAAAGCTACCTGAAGAAAATTACTGGTGTTCTATTTGATCCTATTAGTACCACGGTCAGGCAGCTAGACTATTTACATTTAGTACAGTGCGTCCTGCTCACAGTGTTCAGCTAGATCCGTTCCTGTTATCTTCCTACTGACAGGCAGGCTTGTCTGGTTACAGTATATAAAGCTACCTGAAGAAAATTACTGGTGTTCTGTTTGATCCTATTAGTACCACGGTCAGGCAGCTAGACTATTTACATTTAGTACAGTGCGTCCTGCTCACAGTGTTCAGCTAGATCCGTTCCTGTTATCTTCCTACTGACAGGCAGGCTTGTCTGGTTACAGTATATAAAGCTACCTGAAGAAAATTACTGGTGTTCTATTTGATCCTATTAGTACCACGGTCAGGCAGCTAGACTATTTACATTTAGTACAGTGCGTCCTGCTCACAGTGTTCAGCTAGATCCGTTCCTGTTATCTTCCTACTGACAGGCAGGCTTGTCTGGTTACAGTATATAAAGCTACCTGAAGAAAATTACTGGTGTTCTATTTGATCCTATTAGTACCACGGTCAGGCAGCTAGACTATTTACATTTAGTACAGTGCGTCCTGCTCACAGTGTTCAGCTAGATCCGTTCCTGTTATCTTCCTACTGACAGGCAGGCTTGTCTGGTTACAGTATATAAAGCTACCTGAAGAAAATTACTGGTGTTCTATTTGATCCTATTAGTACCACGGTCAGGCAGCTAGACTATTTACATTTAGTACAGTGCGTCCTGCTCACAGTGTTCAGCTAGATCCGTTCCTGTTATCTTCCTACTGACAGGCAGGCTTGTCTGGTTACAGTATATAAAGCTACCTGAAGAAAATTACTGGTGTTCTATTTGATCCTATTAGTACCACGGTCAGGCAGCTAGACTATTTACATTTAGTACAGTGCGTCCTGCTCACAGTGTTCAGCTAGATCCGTTCCTGTTATCTTCCTACTGACAGGCAGGCTTGTCTGGTTACAGTATATAAAGCTACCTGAAGAAAATTACTGGTGTTCTATCCCAGCTTAGTGCAGCTACAGGCCATTAGTATGTCTGGAAGGCCAAGATGGAGAGGCAGACAGTCACAAGCCAATAAGAGAGGGCAAGCAGGCTCTGTGTCTAGTGCTGGTCGTGGAGACGGTGCATCCTCATCAGCACGTGGCCATGGGACACGCTTGACCTTTTTTTTCGGCAGCTGGCCGTGTTGAGCCACAACATGCGGAAGACTTGGTCAAGTGGATGACCAAGCCGTCCTCATCCTCCTCATCCTCTCTCACCCATGCCCAGGGTGCTTTGTCTGGCAAAGCAGCGGCCTCTTCCCTCAGCTCAATGTCATCAGTGACTCCTTCCCTAGCTCCACCATGTCCTCATGAGGATTCCCTCGAACTGTTTGACCACAGTGTTGGGTACATGCTCCAGGAGGATGCCCAGCGTTTGGAAGGCTCTGATGATGATACTGAGCTCGATGAAGGCAGTAACATGAGCACAGACAGAGGGGGTGCCCAAGAAGGACAGCAATCTGGCAGTCATGCTCCCCCTGCTGCAGCATACTGCCAGGTTTGCTCCAGTGATGAGGAGGGAGGGGATGATGAGGTCACTGACTCAACGTGGGTGCCTGATAGGAGAGAGGAGGAGGAGGAGGAGGAGGAGGAGGCGGCACATCACCAACGAGGCAGGATGCCCTCCAGGGGCCAGCCTAAGGGCAGCACATTGACTGCATCACACCCCAAAGCTCCACATGTGCAGGGCGCTGCAGTCTCTGCGCGTTATTCAAAAAGTTCTTTGGTGTGGGCCTTTTTTGAGACGAGTGCATCAGATCGCACCGCTGCTATTTGCAACATATGTCTCAAGCGTATCTCACGTGGCCAAAACATCTCCCGCTTGGGTACCACATGCTTGACCAGACATATGTTGACCTGCCATGCAGTTCGTTGGCAAGCGTATCTAAAAGACCCACACCAAAGAACAAAGAGGATCTCTCCTTGCTCCTCATCAGCTGAGATTTCCAACCCCACTAGACCTCCAGTCCTCTCTGAGACCTGCAGTGAGAGGAATGAAGGTGTAGAATTAGGTGTGTCACAGCCAAGTACTTGTGGGCAATCTGCTTTTGGTACACCGACGTCAGATTGTACCAGGCAAATTTCCCTGCCCCAGCTGCTGCACCGCCGAAAGAAGTTTGCTCCCAGCCATCCACATGCCCAGCGGTTGAATGCTAGCTTGGCAAAATTGCTAGCACTTCAACTGCTGCCTTTTCAGTTGGTAGACTCTGCCCCCTTGCGTGAGGTTGTGGAATGTGCGGTTCCTCAGTGGCAGGTACCCAAACGCCACTTTTTCTCACGGAAGGCGATTCCGGCTCTCTACCGGCATGTGGAAGGCAATGTCCATGCCTCGCTGGACAGGGCGGTCAGCGGTAAGGTGCATATTACCGCTGACTCATGGTCCAGCAGGCATGGACAGGGACGTTACCTAAGTTTCACGGCACATTGGGTGACTCTGCTGGCAGCTGGGAAGGATGCAGGACAAGGTGCAGTAGTGTTGGAGGTTGTTCCGCCACCACGCCTCCAAAATGCTGAATGTGACACACCTCTCTCCTCCACCCCCTCCTCTTCTTCTTCCTCCATGGCCTCTTCCTCGGAACCAGTGGTGCTCCGTAGTCGTTCAAGGGGCTACGCAAGTACGCAGGCCAAAAGATGGCATGCGGTGCTTGAGCTGGTGTGCTTGGGGGACAGGAGCCACACTGGGGCAGAGGTTCTGTCAGCTCTGCAGGGGCAGGTTCAGAGGTGGTTGACGCCACGCCAACTTAAGGCAGGAATGGTGGTTTGCGACAATGGCACCAACCTCCTCTCTGCCCTCCGACAGGGACAAATGACCCATGTGCCCTGTTTGGCTTACGTCCTTAACTTGGTGGTGCAGCGGTTCTTGGGCAGGTACCCGGGCTTACAGGATGTCCTGAGGCAGGCCAGGAAAGTCTGTGTGCATTTCCGCCGGTCATATAATGCCAGTGCTCGGCTGACGGACCTCCAAAAGGAGTTTAACCTGCCCAAGAACCGCCTAATCTGTGACATGCCCACCAGGTGGAACTCAATGTTGGCCATGCTGCAGCAGCTGCACACGCAGCAGAGGGCCATCAATGAGTACCTGTGCGACTATGGCACCAGGACAGGGTCAGGGGAGCTTGGTTTTTTTTCCCCACGCCAGTGGGCCATGATCAGGTAGGCATGCACTGTCCTGTCACCATTCGAGGAGGCCACGAGGATGGTGAGCAGTGACAGTGCATGCATCAGTGACACTGTCCCCCTTGTCCACCTGTTGGAGCACACGCTGCATGGAATACTGGACAGGGCACTTGAGGCAGAACAGAGGCAGGAAGAGGAGGACTTCCTTAGCTCTCAAGGCCCCCTTTATCCAGACAGTGTTCCTGCGTGCCCGCCGATCACACAGGAAGAGGACGAGGAGGAGGAGGAGGAGGAAGATTGTGTCAGTATGGAGGTGGAGCCTGGCACTCAGCATCAGCAGCAGTCTTTAAGGGATCAGTCCCAAGAAACACATGGACTTGTACGTGGCTGGGAGGAGGTGGCTGCGGACGTTGTCGTCCTTAGTGACCCAGAGGACTCCGGACCGAATGCCTCAGCAAACCTACGCTGCATGGCCTCCCTGATCCTGCAAAGCCTGCGTAAGGATCCTCGTATTCATGGTATCAAGGAGAAGGACCAATACTGGCTGGCAACCCTCCTTGATCCATGTTACAAGGGTAAGGTTGCGGACCTTATCTTGCCTTCGCAGAGGGAGCAGAGGATGAAACATCTTCGGGAGGCCTTGCAGAAAGGTCTGTGCAATGCGTTCCCAGAGACTGGGAGGTTACAAACTCCTGTTTCTGGTGTTGCTGAGGCTTCGGTCAGTCAAAGAAGGAACGGTGGAGAAGGTGGCCGTCTGACCGATGCGTTCAGACAATTTTTTGGTCCGCAGCCCCAAGGTATGATCGGTTCCAGCAACCATCGCCAGCGTCTGTTTTACATGGTGCAGGAATACCTAGGGGCAAGATCAGACTTGGACACCTTTCCCACCGAAAATCCTCTGGGTTACTGGGTCTTGAGGATGGATCACTGGCCAGAGCTTGCACAGTATGCAATTGAGCTACTGGGCTGTCCTGCATCCAGCGTTCTTTCGGAACGCACATTCAGTGCTGCTGGAGGCGTGGTAACCGATCACAGGGTGCGTCTGTCCACCGACTCGGTCGATCGGCTGACCTTCATAAAAATGAATCAGTCTTGGATCACCACCAGCTACCAAGCACCTGATGCTGATGTAACCGAATAATTTTTTTTGAAATCTCAGATCCCTTCAAAGACTGCTTATGCTGATGCTGAGTGACTATCCCTGAGTAATTATCCTCTTCCTCCTAATCATCACGCTGATAGCTTGTAAGAACATTTTTGGTTCTGGGCGCCACCACCAGTGCCTAAGGCCCAATTTTTCTGCCCCTGTCTAACAGGGGCGTGTAATTACAATTTTTGATGCAATACTTTGCAGCAGGGCTCGTTCCTGCGTTCCAACTAGAGTGTCTGTGAGGGGTTGCAGTGTTGTGGCACCAGCACCAGTGCCTAAGGCCCAATTTTTCTGCCCCTGTCTAACAGGGGCGTGTAATTACAGTTTTTGATGCAATACTTTGCAGCAGGGCTCGTTCCTGCGTTCCAACTAGAGTGTCTGTGAGGGGTTGCAGTGTTGTGGCACCAGCACCAGTGCCTAAGGCCTAATTTTTCAGCTCCTGTTCAACAGGGGCATGTAATTACAATTCTTGATCTAATATTTCACAGCAGGGCCCTGTGAGGGCTTACAGTGTTGTGGCCACAGCAACACCTAAGGCCCAAATTTCTGCTGAGTATATAGGGCAGGACCCTACTTTCAAACATCTAACTTACAAACGACTCCTACTTGCAAACGGAAGGAGACAACAGGAAGTGAGATGAAATCTACCCCTAGGAAGGGAAATTCTCTCCTGTAAGAGTTAATATGGGAAAACAATTTCTCCTTTCCACTGATGCTTTCCAATCCTTGTTCCACAAAAAACCCAAATTTTCAAAAAACATTTTTCATTGGGACAAAAAGTGAGGTGAAATCTTCTGAAGAGGAGGAAAGACAGCAAAACAAATGTCACAGGGGTGATAACCCTTGCCTATGTTTTCCAAAAAGCTTAAAAAAGATTTTTTGGCTGGAGCTAAACGCGTTAAAAATGTACCCGTTCAAAATTACAAAGAGATTCTACTTAACAACAAACCTACAGTCCCTGTCTTGTTTGCACCGCCTGTATACTGCTGTTCAGAGTATATAGGACCTTTCCTTATTTTAATTTGGGTGCGGGGTTCCCCTTAATATCCATACAAGACCCAAAGGGCCTGGTAATGGACTGGGGGGTACCCATGCCGTTTGTCTCACTGATTTTCATCCATATTGCCATGACCCGACATGACATTAAACCCGCAAGCAGTTTTAAATGAGATTTTTCCTTTAAAAATGACATTTGGTGCAGGGACTGTTCTAAACACGGGAAACACGCGTCACTTTACAGGCATACTATAGACACCCCGCAGGTACGATATTTAAAGGAATATTTCACTTTTTTTTTACTTTAAGCATCATTAAAATCACTGCTCCCGAAAAAACGGCCGTTTTTAAAAGTTTTTTTTGCATTGATACATGTCCCCTGGGGTAGGACCCGGGTCCCCAAACCCTTTTTAGGACAATACCATGCAAATTAGCCTTTAAAATGAGCACTTTTGATTTTGAACGTTCGAGTCCCATAGACGTCAATGGGGTTCTAACGTTCGTGCGAACTTTCGGTCCGTTCGCAGGTTCTGGTGCGAACCGAACCAGGGGGTGTTCGGCTCATCCCTATTCATAAGGCTTTAAAACAAACCTCAGACCAAATAACAAAAAGCCTAACCAAAGAAATAAGAGAGCTGGGAAACCGCACCACAGCCTTAGAAATAAAAATGGATGAAATTGAAATTACAACCCAAGAAAATATAACAGAATTGGAACAATTAAAAAAAGAGAATTTAATACTTCAAACTAAGCTCGAAGATTACGAAAATAGAGCCAGACGTTCAAACTTGCGCATAAGGGGAATACCTGAAACTGTGACAGACCTGCAATCTACTATTACTGCTCTATTACAAGAACTAAAGCCAGATATCCCTATTGAACGTTTAGAACTGGACAGAGTACACAGAGCTCTCACAGCCAAAAAGAAAGATGGACCCCCACGTGATATAATCACAAAATTTCATTATTACAGAACGAAAGAACAAATACTAATTGCTGCAAGAGAAAAAAAGGAACTTAATTTTCAAGGACACAATTATCAAATTTTTGCTGACCTATCCCAACTTACTATTACTAAAAGACGATCCATGAAACCCCAACTAATGGAACTGCAACGCCACAACATTATGTATCAATGGGGCTTCCCCTTTTCAGTCAGATTTAACTACCAAGGTACAATTTACAGAAGCAGATCAGCAGATGAACTACAACAAACCCTTTTAAAATTAAATCTGACAGAACCCACAAGCAGCAACTCTCCCACGCGCAGAAGAATGGCGTCATCTTCACCTTCAGGCAGCACCCAGAAAATTTCAGTACAAAATGGGAATCATCATTCTCACAAGAGAGGCCGTTATGCCACATCATCCATGGACCAAGAAGATTCAATGGACTGACATCCTAATTCCTGATATCTCTTCATTTATTATACTAAGAGATGGTTCTCTATAAAAAACCTATATTTATAACTGAATGTAACTGCACACACTGTGTGGGATCATGTTACATTCCAGTTATATTTCTTATTACTTCTGATTCATATAGCCTTAGAATATATAAGTGAAATAAGGAAATTCTTGTTCAGTTATATATTATCAGGTAATAACAATAGATTTATTACTTTTTAGGACAAATATGTTCAATAATCCAGAAGTAATGGAAGCTTTTTCTTTCTTTTCTTAAAACAAATATATTATTACCTAACTAGTTCCTAGAATTATGTTTTTGTTTATTCTAATCTGAAGCAATACAACCTCAATTTTATGAGTTAACATATCTAAACAGTTACATATGAATAAAGTATGTAATTGTTTACTCTAAAAGGGTTAAAATCCCAAAATAATTCAAACTATCTTCATCAATACCAAAGTTATTAACAGTACCTTTCTAACTGAATTATTTAGCCTAGGGCAAGACTAACCATATACAACCACGCTGGAATAAAAAATTTCAACAAAAACTATATTCTGCACTCCAATTAATGAAACATCATTTTGATGTCTTTTGACATAGCACTTCTCTCCTTTAAGCGGAAGATCCCTGTACCCCCATTAGCCCTCCTCATTCTCCCAACCATATTATGTGGGAGTGTGACGAAGGCACTTATTCCCCTGAGAGAGATATTTATTCCCTTTCACGGGTAAATTGTGATTACTTGCAAAAAATAATTTATATAATGTATCATCTAATCTCATATGTTTTTTCTTTACTCTTTACTCCAGAGTTCACTGGTTTCTTTTCTATCTATTCATCTCTTCAGTCCACACAGGTTGATCTGCGCAGTCAGCTCTGCATAACAAAAAGTAAGTCAAAACTATTTGATCTATTGCCATGGCACCACTGAATATACTTTCCCTGAATGTTCAGGGAATAAATGTCCCTCAAAAAAGGACCAAAGCCTTCCGTACTTTCCATAACAAGAAGGCTCACATAGTATGCCTCAAAGAAACACACTTCACCAAAGATTCTACTCCAAAATATATTTCTCCTTTTTATCAACAAATTTACATGGCTTCTGCCTGTACCAAGCAAAGGGGAACTACAATTGCATTTCACCGATCCAAACCATTCACCTTATCATCAGAAATTAAAGACCCAGAAGGTAGATACCTGATACTCATGGGTTATATAATGGATACAGCAATCACGGTGATTTCCTACTACGCTCCTAACAAACAACCTACACCATTCCTCTCACATATATTACAAGTGATTAATACACACAAAATAGGAACAGTGATAATGTGTGGGGATTCGAACCAGGTCCTCCTCCCATTTCTAGATAAATCACCTTTTACACCATCCAAAATAGCCTCTAGATTACCTTTTTCTCAACTTCTTTCCAAATACAATCTGGTAGATTCATGGAGAGAAAGTAACCCAATGAAAAAGAAATTCACTTATTTCTCGCACCCTCATCAAACCTTCACCAGAATAGATCATATTTTTCTAACAATAGGAATGATACCAGAAATTATTGCATCAGATATAATTCCGATTCCGTGGTCTGACCATAATGCAGTATACACTACTATAGCCTCAGCCATACCAAAAGCGCATGACCCAACGTGGTACTTACAGGACATAATGCTCAAACACCCACTACATCAGATGGCCATTGAACAAGCTTTAAAGGAATACATATCAATTAATAATACAACAGACATCTCCCCAATAACACTGTGGGAAGCTCATAAGCCTGTCTTGCGTGGTACAATACAAAGACAAATGGCACTATTTAAACGGGTACGCAAAAATCTAGCAAAAAAACTAGAACTCAATTTTAATGCAGTCTACATATCATTTCAAGATAATCCATCTCAGAGTACAAAATCTCATCTGGAAAAATCTAGATTGGAATACGATCTATTTCTCACTGAGTCAGTTGATAAATCCCTCAAACGCTCCAAACACAATTTCTACATGAATACAAACATACCAGGTACATATTTGGCTCGGGCATTGAATTCAACTAACAAATCTTTCAAACCAATACGTTTGAAATTATTAAAAAATGTTTACACTTGTAATCCAGTTAAAATAGTCCATAAATTTCACTCACATCTTGCAACTTTATACAAGACAAACAATAAATTTAATCCTACAGAAGCTGAATCCTTCTTCTCAAAAATAACCTTACCTGAGTTATCTCAGAATCAAAAAAGCAGTTTGGATGAGCCTATAACTATAGATGAAGTTGCTAACGCCATAAAAGACCTAAAACTTAACAAAAGACCAGGCCCAGACGGCTACTCGGCTTTATACTATAAAACATTCTCAGAAATACTCTCTCCCATTCTCACTGAAACTTTTAACAAACTTCTAGATGGACATTCTTTTCGGCAAGAAACACTAATGGCAATTGTTTGTATGATCCCAAAACCCCTTTCTGATGATACTTCCTGTGTGAATTATCGGCCTATCTCTCTGTTAAACCTCGATATTAAATTATTAGCAAAAATTATAGCAAAACGCCTCAATAGCATTATAGGAAAATTAATACATAGAGATCAAGTAGGCTTCATGCCAAATAGACAGGCAGGCGATAATATACGCAGGGCAGTGTTATTGGCACATATTGCTAAAAAACGGAAAATCCCTTTATGTTTTCTATCTCTCGATATTAAGAGGGCATTTGACACAGTATCCTGGCAATATATGCAATATTCATTACAAAAATGGGGTTTTGGACCCCACTTTTTAACATGGATCAAGGCATTATATAATAAACCCAAAGCCTATATAAAATATGCTGGATACAAATCTGAAGCCTTTAATATCGAAAGAAGTACCCGACGGGGTTGCCCATTATCTCCCTTATTATTTGCCCTTATACTCGAACCCATGGCCCAATACATCAGAACAAACCAAACTATAACTGGCATTGAAGTAGGAGGTATTACACACAAATTATGTATATTTGCAGACGATATATTACTTTTTCTATCATCACCACAGGTCTCTGGTCCTAACCTAATACCAGCTCTTGATGGATTTGCAGCCCTATCCGGCCTTATGATTAATCCTAAGAAATGCCTAGTGCTTAATATTTCACTCACAAACATGGAATTGATCCCGGCTAGGGCTGCACTCCCATTCACATGGGCAGAAAAATCAATCCCATATCTTGGAATTCATTTAACAGCATCTCATTCTGACTTATTCTCAACCAATTATCCTCCTGTATTAAGACAGATCACAAATCTAATAAAACAATGGTCGCAACTTCCTTTATCCTGGAAAAGGAAGATTAATGCAATCAAAATGACTATTCTACCCAAATTGCTTTATCTATTCAGAGTCCTCCCTATTCCAATTCCTTCCTATTTTTTGAGAATAGTACAAAAAAGAGCAACTTCGTTTATATGGGGCTCTTCTAAACCACGTATACCTATACACACTACATCTTCCCAAAAATAAAGGAGGCCTGGGATACCCTAATTTTACTAACTACTACAGAGCAGCATATTTGGCCAGTCTGTCCAAATACCATGCAAAACAGGAAATCCCATTATGGTTATTTATAGAGGCTTCAGAAAATGACCCTCTATTAATATCAAATTTATTATGGCTTGATCCTAAAGACCGCTTTAAAATTCATAATCCCATAACTAAACACTTCTTATCTCTCTGGGATAAACTAAAAACCAAATATCAGTTACAATCTCCACACAATCCTCTCCTTTCTTTTATCAGAAATCCGGCCTTTTATCCGGCATGGATCTACCCAAATTCTTTTAAAGCTTGGACAACATCAGGCATTCAGACACTAAATGACTTCATAGCATCTAAATCATTCCTTTCATTCCCATCGCTTAGAGAAAAATATGATCTACCAAACTCTGAGCTATTTAGATATCTCCAAATAAAAAATGTCTATACACCATTCCTAAAGGGGGATACACCATTATCCCAATTATCCATTTTTGAATCAATCTGTACAAAAGATCCATTTGCTAAAGGTACAATTTCATCACTTTATAATCAATTATATGGAGTAGCAAATCTTAATAGACCCTCTTACATTCAGAGGTGGGAGGAGGACCTGGGACGAAGACACGGACTGGTCTAACATATGGCTCACATCTAAGTCATCTTCACCCAACATCTTAGCACTGGAGACAAATTATAAAGTCCTAACTCGCTGGTACCTTGTACCCGCTAGAGTGGCAAAATATTCACCTAATACCTCAACTCTTTTGTTTTCGAGGATGCCCAGAAATAGGCACATAATTACACATATGGTGGACGTGCCCAGTAATCCAAACCTTCTGGAAGGAAGTCTTCGTGATTGCATCTAAAATATTTAAAAAAATAATACAACCAGATCCATATTTAACTTTACTTAATCTAAAACCGGAATGGTTAACACTCTCTCAATTCAAACTTATGATCCAACTAATAACGGCTGCAAAACAAACAGTGGCCAAGGCATGGAAATCTCCTACATTGGTACTAGCAGAAACAATTCACAGAATGAATAATACAATGTCCCTTGCTAAGATGGTAGCCATCGATCAAAATCAAATTCCAAAATTTGAAAAACTTTGGCATCCTTGGATAAAACAACAGTTCCTGTCAAACTTCAATGACTCTGTCCTGTTGCCATGGTAACAGATTAAATGACTTACAGAGACACCCATTCTAAGGCTTCAAAGAGAACTAAAAAGAATAATAAACTGACGAGCGGGACAACCTTGTGGACCATACCTCTACCTTTGAACCCTTTTTCTTCTTTCTCTTTCCTTTTCTCCACCTTACGATTAAAGCTCATTATCAGAATTTATTTGACCTATATACACTCTACTTGTAAACAATATGTATAGTAGGTATAAATCATTTAAATACCTACAAAAGTAACTAAGGAAATGATATATATCTTTAATTTAGGTTTACGTGAACCCAATGTTTAATATTTGAAATTTCATGATATTTACCTATATAAACCCTACTGTAAAACAATGAGCTTACTTTATAGATCCTTGTAAACTTACTTTATGTATCTTTATAACATTGTATACTCACTAAACTTCTTTTGAAAAGGAAAAATGTACCAGTTCAAAATTATAAACAGATTCTACTTAACAACAAACCTACAGTCCCTGTCTTGTTTGCACCGCCTGTATACTGCTGTTCAGAGTATATAGGGCCTGGCGGCCCCTCACCTTTCCTTTTTTAATTTGGGTGCGGGGTTCCCCTTAATATCCATACAAGACCCAAAGGGCCTGGTAATGGACTTGGGGGTACCCATGCCGTTTGTCTCACTGATTTTCATCCATATTGCCAGGACCTGACATTACATTAAAGCCGCAAGCAGTTTTAAATGACTTTTTTTCCTTTAAAAATGACATTTTGTGCAGGGACTGTTCTAAGCATGGGAAACATGCGCCACTTTACAGGCATACTATAGACCCCCCCCCCGAGGTACGATATTTAAAGGAATATTTCACTTTTTTTTTTTTACTTTAAGCATCATTAAAATCACTGCTCCCGAAAAAATGGCTGTTTTTAAAAGTTTTTTTTGTATTGATACATGTCCCCTGGGGCAGGACCCGGGTCCCCAAACCCTTTTTAGGACAATACCATGAAAATTAGCCTTTAAAATGAGCACTTTTGATTTTGAACGTTCGAGTCCCATAGACGTCAATTGGGTTCTAAACTTCGTGCAAATTTTCGGTCCGTTCGCAGGTTCTGGTGCGAACCGAACCAGTGGGTGTTCGGCTCATCCCTACCACTGACCTTTCCTTTTGCTTCCTACTGGAAAAGCTGGCATCAGGGCACAACATTACTGAGCTCTGCCCAGCACCAACAGCAGCTTCAACCTTCCTGAGAGAAGAGGCAGCCAGCCTTTCTCCCACACCAATAACAGAGACATAGGGCTTCATGCCAGCAACATCTGTGGCGTTACAACAAACTTCTCCAGCCGAAGCACTGGCAACCAGACAGAAGGTCGAAGGGTGAAGGTCCCACACCTGCAGCAGTTCCGGAGGCCCAGGTTGAGAAGGTGGCAGTTCTTCCTCCTCAGTAAATGTCAGAGATGCAGGGAGGGGAGGAAGCCATCCCCTCTCCCCAGCAGCAGGCCAAGGACCAGGGAGAGAAGGTGGTTGTACCCCCCAACAGTCGGCCAGAGAGGAGGAAATTGTCTTTACACCCCTGCAAGTATCCGTGCACCTGGGAGACAGTACCAGAGAAATGTCTTTCCAGCAGCTGGATGAGAGTACATGGATGGAGCAGCTGGTTCATCTTCCCAGTGACAGTTGGGTCAGGGAAGAAGCTGTCCTGACCCCCCAGCATAGTCCAAGATGAAAGGAGGGGAGGAAGCCATTCCTCCACCCCAGTGGCAGGCCAAGGACCAGGGAGAGGAGGTGGTTGTACTCCCTCCCCAGTGACAGATCCACAGTCTGCAAGTGGAGCAAGCTGGCCTCGCTCCCCAACAAATAGTTGATGATGTTCAGTCTCCAACTGAAGCACTTGCATCAGGTCAGAGTGCTACCAAACTCTTCCCAGCAACGGCAACAACTGGCAACAGGGCAGAGTGCCATTGGCCTCTGCCTAGCACTTACAGTGTATCCACAGCTTCAGGGAGCCAAGGCAGGTGACCCCTCTCCTCAGCAGCAGACCGAGCCCGGAACAGTAAAGACCACCCAGCTAAAGTGCTGGCAGCTGGACAGAGAGTCCATGACCTCTGTCCCACACCCACCAAAGACAACTATTCCCTGTGGCCAAGAATGGAGATCATGTGGACCGACTATGTGGGTCCACTCTGTCTGACTAACGCATATCCAGGCCAGGTGGAGGTCTGGGACCTGGTTAGTCTACTTTGGATGGAGGAGAAATGTGGCAGACCCAACCAGGACAGGGGCTTTTGGAGGGCTGCAGGGTGGCCTTTTGTCTACTGACTATGGGCCCCAGCTTTTAAGGGAACACGACTCGTTGGGAGGTGTGTATCTGGGGGACCCTTGGAGTGATCTTGCTTCAGCTCAAAGCAACCTGATACTGGGGTCTGAATAGGGGAATCTCTTTTTTTTTTTTTGATCCGCTGGCTGGATGTTCAAAAAGAAAAAATCCAACTATGGACAGCTTTACACTAGTAGAATTTTTCCTTTCAAGAACATTCATTTGATTTTCTAATCATCTGTGGGGTCAATTCAACACTTATTTTTGACTGCAGTGACAAGTAAATTTGAAGGAACAGGATGGAATTTTTTTTTCTTGAATAAATGGCAGTGGTTTTCATTTAGGAAAGTTAATTTGTTCTGAAGTCGAATGCTAAAAGCAAACTAAATTTTAAAGTACTTTTTTTTTCTTGTAAAAAAAAGAAATTTTTTTAAAGTACTTTTGAATAGGGGTGGGCATACGGTTCGGCCCGAGCATAAGTTCGGGCCGAACTGTCATTGTTCAGACGTTGGACGAACATTCGAAAAAACGGGTCTTTCGACCACTTGTTCGCCCCCGAACCGACTACAATGCATTGCGGCGCTGAACAGTGCATTGTAAGCCCTGATTGGCTGAAGCAGTGAAAGCTTCAGCCAATCAGGGCACAGAGCACTGTCAGAATCATGATTGGACACTGTCATCATGACTTTAGCCAATCATGGCTCATTCCCGCCCCACAGTATAAAAGTATTCTTTCAATGGCAGCCATTTTCAGTGTGATTTCAGCGTGGAGAGAGATAGAACAGGACTCTATTCAGTGCTATTAGTTAATTAGTGTGCTTTACTGTGCTATTTTGCTTCAATTGTCAGTGTAGAATATTAGTTTAGTGTCAGTCTAAGGATAGTGTGAGTGTAGTGAGGAGGACCATCATTCAGCTTTGCATAGTGTGCAGCTAGAGAGACAGCTCAGATAGTTTCACTGTAGTGTAGTGAGACCATGTCATTCATACATACATTAGTGTACAATAGGGACAGCTCAGATAGTTTCAGTGTAGTGTAGAGAGACCGTATCAGTAATCTTGATATTAGTGTATAGCTAAAGTAGGGACAGTTCAGATAGAGTCAGTGTAGTGACAGTTTAACACTGTCCATTTGATTGCGTTACTGCTCGTTTAACGCCATTTACTTCTGTGTGTGTTACTGCCAGTTTAATGCCATATAGTTGTGTGTGCGTTACAGCCAGTGTACAGCCATACAGTTTTGTGTGTGTTACTGCCAGTTTAATGCTATATAGTTTTGTGTGCGTTACTGCCAGTTTAACGCCATATAGTTCTGTGTGCGTTACTGCCAGTTTAGCGCCATATAGTTCTGTGTGTAATTTTTTTGGCTTTATAAATGCAATTATTGCTGCAGCAGATTCTAGACATGGTATAGGTCTGTCACTTTACAGGTAGACTAAGGGGACCCCCCAGGCACTATATTGGAAGGAATTTTTCAGTTTTTTTGCTTTCACTTAAAAAATAAAAAAACACTGCTCATTTAAAAATTACGTTTTTCACAAACTTTTTTTATTGATACATGTCCCCCAGGGCAGGACCCGGACCCCTATAACTATTGTATGCCCAATAACTTCCTTATAAGCCTTCAAAATGGGCTGATATTTGACGTTCAGGTCTCATTTGACTTTAATGGCGTTCATTAATCAGGTCCGAACTTTTGCAGTGTTCGGAAGTTCTGGTGCGAACCAAACAGGGGTCCGTTCGGCCCATCCCTACTTTAGAATGATAGTGGTCAAGTCATCAAATGTACTGAGAATTTTTGTACATGTTTTCATTGGAATGTTCGTATGACCATTTGTTGAAAAATCTGCTAGTTTATGGTCCACCTTAACTGTGACCATTTGTCTGCTACTCTGACGGCTTAAAAAAGAAAATACTGTATCTGTAATACTAAACATTGAATTAAAAAATATCTGCAATATCATACCACTTTTACAGATTAATGTCACAGCTCAACTATAGATAGTATCACCCCACATCATGTTACAGCTGCCTTTGCTGATCTCTCTTAAAAAGGCTAGTTGCTTGGTTATCTCAGGCTAAAATACTATACAGATCCAGAAAATGCTTTAGGTCACTAAAGTTGGAAAAAAGACAGAATTTCTTGTCTGCATATTTGTTTCAGGACAAAGTCAAAATTGTTGAAGCCAAAGGATAAGCATAATGGTCAGGTGACTAGTCGGAAGAGGTGGTCTACAATGGCAGGCTATATATTACAAGTTCAGTGTAACTTTAGGAAGTATGCAGTGCATACTATATATACCTAGATGCAGTACAGGGTAATAGAAGTTCAAGCCCCAATATATTAAAACTTCAGCTCCCCCTCCTCTCCCTGCATCCCCACATATTTTTAAAGCGTTTTGCATACATGCATTGATTCTATGAGAATTCTGGCTGGTCATGTGACAATTGGAGTCTTCTTCCACTATTTCTGACTTTTTTTCTCCAGTAGGGGGTGTGTCAACGATGATCTGCGCTAATAACAAGCAAGTTGAGGTATGCTGGTTGTCATTCAACACCAAAGAGCACCCGAACCAAAGGACAAAAATATGGTGTTGCAAAGAAGGTACATATTGCAACAAAATCATTATTTTGCATATAGGTATCAGCCTATAAACATAATTACTATTTATTTTTAAAAGGTGGAGTGGGGCTTTAAATACATTTTTTTCAATATTTTTGCTTATCATTTACTGCTTTTTACTACTGACTTAAAACCTGATTCAGAAGGCCCACTTTGGCATGAACAGTACTCTATACAGCAAGTTCAACTCCATCTATCTCCCTTGCATACCGCACACTTTCCCTGAGAAGATTAAAAAAAGTCTGTACCTTCAGCTCTGTGGGAAGAATTACAGCTGAGCACTATGTAATTTTGCTGACCAAAATCTTCCCTTATAAGTAATCAGGGCCCAGTGTAGATTTATTTATGTTCCCAGCATGAGGGGTGATACAAGTACATTGAGGAACTTTAAGATCTAAAGAAGCCTTTTGCAGCGACTTAACATCTTCACTGCTATGTGCACTAGAGCTGGATTGTTGCAACAGCATCTACAGAGATATACGATAATCATGGAGAGAAGAAAAGTAGCTATTGGTTGCTAACATTTTAAAATAGACTATTCCATCTGCCTTTATATCATATTGAGAAACCCTTTACATTTAAAGCACTGGATGTTGTGACAAATGTCCTCAAATGCCCACGGAGTGATCATGGATGGGGTATCTAGTGTCCAGACTCTGTTGCTTAGTTAAGCGGCTTCATAAAAAAGAAAGTGAGTAGACAGGCAGTTTAATTTGTGTCTAGGTAGGGATCTGCAGTCTGGCTAGAGAAAGAGAACTTGGGTACCTATAGACAATCCTCCACACCAGGTTTTTGATAAAACTGGAAGAGCTGCTTCAGGGTGAAGTTCCTGCCTGTGATTATCAGGGAAAGGCTGTGTTAGAAACCACTTGTCAGGAAGCTCAAGAGACTGTTGACTTTTTGCTGCCTGTACCCCACGTGAAAAGACCTTATACTGAACCCTTGCTCTTAAAGATTAGTGACCAAGAATGCCCTTTGTGCCATCACATTGTGTAGATTTGTATGCCGATATCTCCATGTAGCATGCACCCTCTAGTATGTGCTAGATGTAGATAGGATTTTGTTAGTGTAGGTAAATTTGTTTTAAGCTCAGGGCTAAGCCTGAGCTGAACATCTAGGTCAGTGTTCAGTGACTGGATGACTCATCTGGCAGCTCTCTCTGTCACTGGTCTGGAAAATTTTAGAAACTTCCAGAGCTGGAGGGTGGGAGTAAAGAGGGGTTACCATGCATATTTATGAGGTCTCGGCCAATCCCCAGCATTGGGTCAGCAGGGGGCAGAGCTTACCTCATAAACAGATATGGGCCATGCCAGCGGGCCAGTCAGGTGGAAGATGGAGATGGAGTGCTGAGGTGGACCTTGAGGGTGCCCCCTAGTCGGGCCTGGGGCTTGGGTGCTGGAAGATTCCTTCTAAAACACACGGAGGCAACCCTCCCTGGAGGCACAGGAGGAGGAGAGAGGACAGCAGGTCAGCACGTCTGGGAGATTTCCTGAGAGTCAGCCGGGTGGGCTGGGGAGTATCATTCTGGACTGTGGGGAGAAGTTAGCCTGAGGGGCTAGTGAAAGAGGCAGCTGCAGCCAGCCTGGTTGGCAGTGTCTGAAAAGGTGATGCTGGGCTCAGTAGCCACAGGAGTGATGTAAGCTGGACACTGAAATTCTGCTACACAACTAAGGGGCCTCAGGTTCCTGCCTGTAATGGACCATTGCTTCCTCTGACTAAGTGACTGTCATGTATACACAGTGTTCCAGCTAGGTGCTGCAAGCAAGTCTGTGCTAGAGTGAACCAAAAAGAGCTCTATATAGAGACTGTATATAGGAAAAGTTGTCTCTGAAGTTGTTGAAGTCAAGTGGGCATCACATAACCTCCCATAACCTCCCATCCCTATCCAAGTTATTACCCTCAATAAAACAAAAATCAAAGTCACAGACTGCTCTCTGACTTAAAGTGTTACTAAACCCAGTAATATGAAAATAGTTAATCCTCCCCTGCAATGCCCACAGCTTATAAATCATCTTTTTACATTAAAATACTGCCACTATATACCTTTTTTGGCTGATCTGTATAACACAGTCCCGTGATAAACTGCAAGGTCTGCCCAAGTGCTGAGTGTTCAGGTAGGAGGATATTTCCACTACAGCCCTGTGTCCTCATGCTGTTATGGGAGGTGGATCATCCATCAATCAAGATGTGACATCCCACCCATTGTGTTCTTTTACAGTTACTGCGCATGGAGGAGGAGGGCAGGACTGGGCTGTCTTTTAGGATCTGCATACACACCTAAATGTGTGATGTCAATATCATGTGACCTGAAAAGCTCAGCTCAACAAGGAAATATTCTCTCCAGCAATAGAGACCAAGCTGAGCATGTGCAGCTTTACTACTCTGTGTATTATCTGGCCTTGCCAAAAGAGACCCTGCAGGAGGGGTAGGATCTGTCCATACAGTATCAAAGAGCCTTTTTACACAATGCAGAGGATTAACCCCTTAAGTTCCACAGTAAGTATAACAAGCATGCTGCTCTGCATATACAGACAGATTTTACTGTTTTGGGTTTAGTAACACTTTGAGCCTGTGGAGATTTGGTGTGCCTGGCTCTGCGGGGTGGGGGATCCCATTCTTCTTGTGGCTCCCTAGGGGGTGCATTGCATCCACTACACTACACTTGTACTGCTGTAAATTTGTGCAACTTCCTCACAACATTTTTGAAAGCTGACTTAAATAGGACCTGTTAAAATGAAACTCTGGAAACTGCCATTGTTGCCATCTTAGCTTTACTTCTTTCTTTTTTATATACCATTTTATATTAAAGTGGAACTTTAGTCAGAAAATTAAGTCCTGCTAGATCACTTCATGCTGGCCCCTTTTGCCGGTATAGCTATGTAAAACATTAAAAAAGTGCCTATACTGTTTAAAATCCAACAATATGCTGTCTTACCCTGCTCTGTACATGCTTATTTGCTCTCTATTTTTTGGCACTGCTAAAAATGTAGAGGCTGATCTGCTAACAGCCTAAAGATTTACTGCTCAGGGGCTTCAGCAAAATGGCAGCCTCCAGCAAGATGAAACAGGAACAATGATGAGGGCAATTTACAGCACACACTAATTTTGTTAGCATAATTTTTAATGTGGAATATACAGGTGCATCTAAAAAAAATTGAATATCATCAAAAAGTTAATTTATTTCAGTAATTCAATTCAAAAAGTTAAACTTCTGAATTATATATATTCATTACATTCAGAGTGATATATTTCAACCATTTCTTTCTTTTAATTTTGATTATTATGGCTTACAGCTAGTGAAAACTCAAAATTCAGTATCTCAGAAAATTAGAATATTGTGAAAAAGTTCAATATTGTAGACTCGTGGTGTCACACTCTAATAAGCTAATTAACTCAAAACACCTGTAAAGGTTTCCTGAGCCTTTAAATCATAATGAAGACTGCTGACTTGATAGTTGTCCAGAACACAGTCATTGACACCCTCCCACAAGGAGGGTAAGTCACAAAAAGTCATTGCTAAAGAATCTGGTTGTTAACAGAGTGCTGTATCCAAGCATAATAGAAAGTTGAGTGGAAGGAAAAAGTGTGGTAGAAAAAGGTGCACAAGCAACAGGGATAACCGCAGCCTTAAGAGGATTGTAAAGCAAAGGCCATTTAAGAATTTGGGGGAGATTCACAAGGAGTGGCCTATGACTGGTGTCAGCAGGGCCGCTGTTAAAAATCATGGCACCCCGTATAGCCTGCATTTCGTTTCAAGCCAGGGTCAGGGGTGGGGCCAGGGGTGGGGCCCCCTTCGACCACACCCTTGACCCCCACCCCTGGCCCCACCCCTGACCCTGGCTTGAAACAAAATGCAGGTTTGCTGCCGTTTACACATGCATGCAGACCACCGTGTGCGTTTGCAATTAATAAGCACGAAGGAGGGGGAGTTTACATTTCTTTTAGATTGTATTTTATTTATTTTATTGCAAATTTAAAAAATCTTACGCTGTATCTTTACATTTTTTTTTCTTTTTGCTTTCACAAGGGATGAACAACATCCCTTGTGATAGCATGGGCCATGACAGGTCCTCTTTATGGAGAGATCTGGGGTCTTTTAGACCCCATATTTGTCCTCTGTTGCCTGTGTGCTAATTGTAATGCTGATAACCTGCTGTGCTGTGAGATACATCATTTTTATTTATTTTTATTTTATGGTACTTATGTAGCGCCGTCAATTTGCGCAGCGCTTTACATATACATTGTACATTCACATCAGTCCCTACCCTCAAGGAGCTTACAATCTAAGGTCCCTAACTCACATTCATACATACTAGGGACAATTTAGACAGGATCCGATTAGCCTACCAGCATGTCTTTGGAGTGTGGGAGGAAACCGGAGTACCCGGAGGAAACCCACGCAGACACAGGAAGAACATGCAAACTCCAGGCAGGTAGTGTCGTGGTTGGGATTCGAATCAGCGACCCTTCTTACTGCTAGGCGAAAGTGCTATCTACTACACCACTGTGCCAGTGAGGATTCTATGCTCTATTATTCTCTCACTGTGTGCAGTGCTGCCATGCTCTCCTCCTGCTCCTCCCTGTCAGCCACTCAACTTCATCACATCTTGTGAGGACTGCAGCTGGGAGCCGGACAGAGAATCATAGTATCACCTCACAAGCCGGCACTAATAGAATAGTGGGGCGGCATGATGTACATGCACCCCGAAAATAAAGAAATAGTCCCTCCACTGCGCTCCCCTCCTGCGCCCCTCTGTTGACCTGATGAGGCCCAGGAAAAGGATATAACCCCCCTCTATAAGCAAGCCCTATTAGTGGCCCTGGGTGTCAGTGCTTCAAGAACCACCACACACAGACATATCCAGGACATGGGTTACAATTGTTGCATTCCTTGTGTCAATCCACTCCTGAACCAAAGACAATGTCAGAAGCGTCTTACCTGGGCTAAGAAGAAAAAGGACTTGACTCTTGCTTAGTGGTCCAAAGTCCTCTTTTCAGATGAAAGTAAATTTTGCATTTTATTTGGAAATCAGGGTCCCAGAGTCTGGAGGAAGAGTGGAGAGGTACAGAATCCAAGTTACATGAGGTCCAGTGTGAAGTTTCCACAGTCAGTAATGATTTGCGGAGCCATGTCATCTGCTGGTGTCGGTTCACTGTGTTTTATCAAGTCCAAAGTCAGAGCAGCCCTTTACCAGGAAATTCTAGATCACGTCATGCTTCCCTCTGCTGACCAGCAGGACTTGGCACCTGTCCACACTGCCAAAAGTACCAATACTTGGTTTAATGATCATGGTATCACTGTGCTTGATTGGCCAGCAAACTCGCCTGACCTAAACCCCAAAGAGAATCTGTGGGGTATTGTCAGAAGGAAGATGAGAGATACCAGACCCAACAATGCAGATGAGCTGAAGGCCGCTATCAAAGCAACCTGGGCTTCCATAACACCTCAGCAGTGCCACAGGCTGATCGCGTCCATGCCATGCCGCAAAGATGCAGTAATTCATGCAAAAGGAGCCCCGACCAAGTATTGAGTAAATACTATACTGTACAAGGACATACTTTTCAGTAAGCCAACATTTCTGTATTAAAAATCCTTTTTTTTATTGGTCGTACGTAATATTCTAGCTTTCTGAGATACTGAATTTTGGGTTTTCACTAGCTGTAAGCCATAATCATCAAAATAAAAAGAAAGAAATGCTTGAAATATATTCCTCTGTGTGTAATGAACCTATATAATATATAAGTTTCACTTTTTTAATTAAATTACTGAAATAAATTAACTTTTTGATGATATTCTATTTTTTTTTTTTTGAGATGCACCTGTATGTTCCTTGCTAAAGAACATTATTTTTTATCAAGTTGTTATGGGTAAACCTTCCGCTTTAAGCAGGATTGCAAAAGACAATTTGGCCAATAGTTGGTATGGCCTACAATCACAAACATATTACTACTTGGCAACAAAGCAAAGTTTTCCAGTAAACAGTCCAAGAATCAAACTTGGAAGTAACAAATAACAGTTAGAGGGTGGCAGCTGGTTGACTTTGTAATTTCCCAGGGGGTAAAGGAGGCCCCCTGCAAGTCAACTAGGTTATGTGCTTTAATTCTTAAAGGATAGTTACACTTTTACTAACCCAAGCCTAACATTCTCCTCTTATCCTCTTACTGTCCCCATGCTACCTACACCCCCTTTTACATACCTCAGGTGCAAGTGTAGGTGCAGGAGCTGTGGCCTATGCAAAGGTGGTACTTCTGTCCTCTTTCAAACTGGCATTGTGCATGCTTGTCTTTTCTCCATGGACCCTTATTTGCCCCCAACTTATTAGAGATGTTCACATTAATGGGATCCTTTCTGTGGTTAGAAATTGAAGCTCTAGAAAATGGGAGTTTGGAGATAGATTGTTGTAACTCTTGCCACTGGTGCATGGTAGTAGACGTGCACAATATAACCTCAGTTTCTGACAAAGTACAGGATCACAGGAGGACAGTCTACTGACTGGAATGGTACCAGCTGATTGGAGAAAAGCCAATGTAGCTCCAATATTTAAAAAAGAGCCAAAATACATCCCTGGGAATTATAGACCAGTTAGCCTAACATCAATAGTATGTAAGCTCTGGGAGGGGATGTTAAGGGACCATATACAAGATTTTAGTAATGAAAAATGTATCATTAGCAGTAATCAGTATGGATTCATGAAGAATCCTTCTTGCCAAACCAATCTATTACCATTCCATGAGAGGGTGAGCTGCCATCTAGATAAAGGAAGGCCCATAGATGTGGTGTATCTGGATTTTGCAATAGCATTTGACACAGTTCCCCATAAACGTTTACTGTACAAAGTACAGTGGCATGGATCATAGGGTGAGTACATGGGTTGAAAACTTGCTACAAGGGCGAGTTCAGAGGGTGGTGATAAATGGGGAGTACTTGGAATGGTCAGGGGTGGAAAGTGGGGTCCTCCAGGGTTCTGTGCTGGGACCAATCCTATTTATTTTTTGTTCATAAACAACCTGGAGGATGGGGTAAACAGTTCAATCTCTGTATTTGCTGACAATACTAAGCTAAGCAGGGCAATAACTTCTCTGCAAGATGTGGAAACCTTGCAAAAAGATCTGAACAAATTAATGGGGTGGGAAACTACATGGCAGATGAGGTTTAATGTCGAAAAATGTAAAATAATGCATTTGGGTGGCAAAAATATGAATGCAATCTACTCACTGGGGAGAGAACCTCTGGGGGAACCAAGGATGGAAAAGGACCTGGGGTCCTAGTAGATGATAGGCTCAGCAACAGCATGCAATGCCAAGCTGCTGCTAACAAAGCAAACAGAATATTGGCATGCATTAAAAAGAGGATTAACTCCAGAGATAAAACGATAATTCTCCCACTCTACAAGACTCTGGTCCGGCCTCACCTGGAGTATGCTGTCCAGTTCTGGACACCAGTCCTCAGGAAGGATGTTCTGGAAATGGAGCGAGTACAGATAAGGGCAACAAAGCTAATAAAGGGACTGGAGGATATTAGATATGAAGAAAGGTTACGAGCACTGAACTTAGTCTCTCTGGAGAAGAGAAGCTTGAGAGGGGATTGGATTTTAATTTACAAATACCATACTGGTGACCCCACAATAGGGATAAAGAGGTTTAACCTTAGACTGCGTAGAGGGTTCTTTACTGTAAGAGCGGCAAGGATGTGGAATTCACTTCCACAGGCGGTGGTTTCAGCAGGGAGCATCGATAGTTTAAAAAAACTATTAGATAAGCACCTGAATGACCACAACATACAGGGATATACAATGTAATACTGACATATAATCACACACATAGGTTGGACTTGATGGACTTGTGTCTTTTTTCAACCTCACCTACTATGTAACTATGTAACATCTCAAAAGCAGCCATCACATTTACCCTTATTCTACATTTACCCTTTATATTGTCAATTGACAAACAGCAACAGCCCTAATTTCACTGAAGGAAAAATTCAACAAAAAAAATAGTCATAATTTTTAATAACGAAAATTCTGAAACTGTATATACTTTTATGTTGGTATTTTTAAATAAATTCAACGTAAGGTACTTTAAATCAGAACTTTATAGATGACTCAGAAATCATGACGTTCTGTACTCTCTATGGAGGAAACAATTAAACTCTACATTAAGATGTACAATAACCAACAAAAAAAAAACAAGGACATATTTATCAGTGGTACTGATATGTATAGTATTTGGAATATTGTAAATCATCTAATAAAATATAAGAATATTAAAAGTCACAAAGGATTTCTATGTTATTATAAAGGCCTGTAAGCAAAATGCCATTAAACTGGTCATGGTATTCCCAGGTGACATTTCATACACTCTTTATTTTACCGTAGGGGTACATTATTACCTATAAAACAGTTCAGAGTGACAATACTTCCCAGTTATATTATAGATCACTATAAGTGTGACATACATGTTCAGGATTCAGGCATCTCAGAATATAACATTGTCAGATGATGACACCAATCATCAGATTCAATTAAAAAAGTCAGCTGATGCACTGGAAAGGACTGCGTCCTTGTAATATCAGGAAAAGGCTCTTGATCCGTCTTACACTGATTCAAATTCGTGAATAAAGATTTGCTAATTGTGAATTCTTTCCTAACACCTCTGTTATCTTTAAGCTGACATTAGAGATTAGAGGTGCATGCACCTATGAGTCCACTCTCATAAAACACCATAATGTTTTATTTGTCCTCTTCTTGCATGGCAGATAGTGAGCTTCTTTTGTCAAGCATTACTGCCAAACCTGTACAGATCTATTTATTTTTTCAAATGTAGCGTTACAAGCAAATAGACCAGAGCAGCCAAATGCTCCACTAAATGCTAAAAGCCAAGGATGTGACCTAGATGGGAGAAGGTTTAAAAAAATTGTCTAATGCTGATCATGTTTATTAGAATGGATACACAACTGGAAAGCAATACCTGATAAAGGGCACATGTTATAAAGCTGAATAATAAATTATGCTCTAGTGTTTTAACCATTTTAGCTAAACTATCTGCTTACCATTCGCATTATCAGCTATACATTTTTGAGAAAACTGCATTTGACCTAGACAGTTATTTCTCAGCTGCACCTTGTTCTCATGTAGTTTTATAGGTCCATTGGTCTTGATTGAATTTATACTTACTGCCCTACTAGGCCAACTGCCTTTTACCACTCCTATCTCCAGTTAACTGGCTAGCCTTAGCATCATACCAACAAGATCAGATGTCACACCATGGCACACTGAAGCTGTGTTCAAAGAGACTGAGTTTGCTTACTCTACATCGGAACATCAGATTCGAGGACTAGATGAGTGGGACACCCTGTTATTCTATTTTGCTAGCACCTTGGTTCAAGGTGCATGGAAGCAAAATTAGTGATCTAAAAGTACACAATACATTATTCCACTGATATAAATGCACAGACTGTGCAGGGACTGAATTTGTTTTGCAGCCCTGGACTGAGGCTGAAGAACCCTTAAAGTGATTGTATGCATTAAGATAAAAAGCTTTCTGTGTGTAGCAGCCTCCCTCAGCCCCTCTAATACTTACCTGAGGTCTCTCTAGATCCAGTGATGTTGCAGGAGTGTCTTGGCTGCCTGGGACTCCCCTCCTCATTGGCTGAGACAGCAGTGTGGTGCCATTGGCTCCCGCTGTTGTCAATCAAAGTCAGTCAGCCAATGAGGAGAGAAAGGGGGCAGGGCTAGGATACGGTTCAGTGTCTGAATGGAGTTGTGGCTCAGCTAGGGTGTCCCCATAGCAAGCTGCTTGTTATGGGGGCATTCAAAAGTAAGGAAGGGCCAGGAGGACTGAAGAGAGACCTGAGAAAAAGAGGATCCGGGCTGCTCTGTGCAAAACCATTACACAGGGCAGGTAAGTATAACATGTTTGTTATTTTTGACTTAAAAAAAAAACAAGACTTTACAATCATTTTAAGGCTCTGTTCACATACAGTATCTCACAAAAAATGAATACACCCTCACATTTTTGTAAATATTTTATTATATTTTTCCTTACATTTTTGTAAATATTTTTTTATATCTTTTCATGTGACAACACTGAAGAAATGACACTTTGCTACAATGCAGAGTAGTGAGTGTACAACTTGCAGTGTAAATTTGCTGTCTCCTCAAAATAACTCAACACACAGCCATTAATGTCTAAGCCGCTGGCAACAAAAGTGAGTACACCCCTAAGTGAAAATGTCCCTCCCCAGTGTCATGTGACTCATTAGTGTTACAAGGTCTCAGGTGTGAATTGGAGCAGGTGTGTTAAATTTGGTGTTATCGCTCTCACTCTCTCATACTGGTCACTGGAAGTTCAACATGGCACCTCTCTGAGGATCTGAAAAAAGAATTGTTGCTCTACATAAAGATGGCCTAGGCTATAAGAAGACTGCCAAGACCCTGAAACTGAGCTGCAGCACGGTGGCCAAGACCATACAGTGGTTTATGGTTGGCCAAAGAAGTTGAGTGCACGTGGTCAGCGTCATATCCAGAGGTTGTCTTTGGGAAATAGACATATGAGTGCTACCAGCATGTCTGTCATCCCAGAAGGAAGCCTCTTCTAAAGATGATGCACAAGAAAGCCCGCAAACAGTTTGCTGAAGACAAGCAGACTAAGGACATGAATTACTGGAACCATGTCCCGTGGTCTGATGAAACCAAGATAAATGTATTTGGTTCAGATGGTGTCAAGCATGTGTGGCGGCAACCAGGTGAGGAGTACAAAGACAAGTCTGCCTACAATCAAGCATGGTGGTGGGAGTGTCATGGTGAAGCTGCATGAGTGCTGCTGGCACTGGGGAGCTACAGTTCAATGAAGGATCCATGAATGTCAACATGTACTGTGACATACTGAAGCAGAGCATGAGCCCCTCCCTTCAGAGACTGGGCCACAGGGAAGCATTCCAACATGATAACGACCCCAAATATACCTCCATGACGACCACTGCCTTGATAAAGAAGCTGAGGGTAAAGGTGATGGACTGGAAAAAAAAAGCACAGGGCTTTTTTTAAAACCACAGCTGCCTCGCACAGGAATGAACCAGCTGCATTGAGAAGGCTGCCGGTTCACATGCTATGTGAATTGGATGTGATTTAAAGCACATCCGATTCGCATATATGTAAACAAAGCCTTATTGTTTGATGCAACATACATTATGGAGGTTACTAGAGGGGATATCCTTCAGCCAAGGTCACTTGTTGTACTTCCATCCTTGCTCTGAAGGTCCTTCCCCCCGGTTTCGTAGCACAGCAATCGCACTAGCTCGCCCATGAAGGTGTTCCCATATTGTTTTTAATGTATCCACATGTTGATGTTTCCAGGCAAAAGAGGAGAATATTTATCTTTTCCTGAAGAAGCAGTCATTGGCCTGTGAAATGTGTTGAATGTGGAGACATTATTATCTGTTATCTTTATTGTTGTCATCAATTATTGGATGCACTCATGAATATCATAGGTGATATTTGTATTTGGCTATGTAGATTGTAACTGTCAAAAATATGTGCATGTATACACTTTTTAACCACTTCAGCCCCGGAAGATTTGGCTGCTCAATGACCAGGCCATTTTTTGCGATACGACACTGAGTCGCTTTAACTGACAATTGCGTGGTCGTGTGATGCTTTACCCAAACAAAATTGATGTCCTTATTTTCCCACAAATAGAGCTTTCTTTTGGTGGTATTTGATCACCTCTGCCGTTTTTATTTTTACGCTATAAACAAAACAAGAGCGACAATTTTGAAAAAAAAACACAATATCTTTTACTTTTTGCTATAATAAATATCCCAATTTTTTTTTTAAAAATTGAATTTTTCCTTAGTTTAGGCCGATATGTATTCTTCTACATATTTTTGGTAAAATAAATCGCAATAAGCGTATATTGATTGGTTTGCGCAAAAGTTATAGCGTTTACAAATAAGGGATACATTTATGGCATTTTTGTTTGTTTTTTACTAGTAATGGCGGCAATCAGCGATTTTTATCGGGACTGCGATATTGCGGCAGACAAATTGGACACTTTTGACACATTTTTGGGACCAGTGACATTTATACAGCGATCGGTGCTATAAAAATACACTGATTACTGTATAAATGACACTGGCAGGAAAGGGGTTAATACTAGGGGGCGATCAAGGGGTTAACTGTGTTCCCTGGGTGTGTTCTAACTGTAGGGGGGATGGGACTGACTAGGGGAGGAGAGAGATTGGTGTTCATACTTAGTATGAACACACAATCTCTCTCCTCTCCCCTGAGAGAACCAGGGTTTGTGTGTTTACACACACACATCCCCATTCTCATTATGTAACGAGCAATCGCGGGTGCCCGGCGGTCATCGCGCCTGCCAGCACTGGCATCGGCTCCGGGGAAATGCTTCGGGCACACGTGCGTGCTGCCGGAGGCATCATAAAGAGCCGACATACAGCTACGACGGCTCGCGCAGGGGAGCCAACCTGCTGCAGTATAACTGAGGCGGCTGGTCCACAAGCGGTTGATGTTTGGTTTTAACAGGGTTAAAATAAAGAATTTTTGATATTTTTATATAGTAAATACACTGTGGTTGGTACCATTAAGATCCTGTTAGTGTTTTTCTAATGCCGCGTACACACGAGCGGACTTTACGGCGGACTTTGCCCGGCGGACTTTTTGACGTACTTTCCGACGGACTTTGTGAACGAACGGACTTGCCTACACACAATCCACCAAAGTCCGTCGAATTCGTACGTGATGACGTACGACCGGACTAAAACAAGGAAGTTCATAGCCAGTAGCCAATAGCTGCCCTAGCGTGGCTTTTTGTCCGTCGAACTAGCATACAGACGGCGGACTTTTCGACCGGACTCGATTTCAACGGATAAATTTTAAACAAGTTTCAAATCTAATTCCGTCCAACTTTTGAGAAAACAAAGTCCGCTGGAGCCCACACACATCGAATTGTCCGACGAAATCCAGTCCGCCGGGCAAAGTCCGCCGTAAAGTCCGCTCGTGTGTACGCGGCATAAGAAGTGATCCTATTAGAATGTTCAACATAGGATTTTAAGAACTTACTGTAAAATAAGCTGCATCCAGACATCTCAGCAAATGGTTAAAACATTTTTAACTGGGTCTATTCCCCATTGACCTTGTACTGGATAGACTCCTATAGTTACTCTTCTATTGGGTTATGACTCAATGGGTCTGTATGTGGGTTTCTACCTACGCCTCATGGTAGTGTGCATTGCTGTACTAATCTTGTTATTTCAGATTGTCAGTCTGCAATATTCTGCCAGTATCATTATTACTGTGTTACTTCCATGTACATGTGTATATATTAATTGTATCACTTTAAGCTCTTTGTATTGATTTTGAGTTCTGGATGACCTTTTGTTAAACTTAAAGTGATACTAAAGTTTCAATTATTTTGGTTTAAACATAACAAACATGTTATACTTACCTGCTCTATTGCAGTGGTTTTGCACAGAGCAGCCCAGATCCTTTTCTTCTCGGGTCCCTTTTCGGTGCTCTTGGCCCCTCCCTCCTGTTGAGTGTCCCCACAGCAAGCCGCAGCTCCCTGTGTCCATTTAGACATGTGGCCATGGCCTGGCTCCGCCCGATCTCTCTCCTCAATGGCTCACTTACTTTGATTAACAGCAGCGAGAGCCAATGGCGCTTTGCTGCTGTCTCAGCCAATGTGGAGGGAGAGTCTCGGTCAGCTGAGTCTCTCGTGCAACATCGCTGGATATAGATGGGGGCTCAGGTAAGTTATAGGGGGGCTAAGGGGGCTGCTGCACACAGAAGGCTTTTTATCTGAATGCATAGAATGCACTAAGATAAAAAACCTTCTGCCTTTACAACCATATTAATAAACGAATTTCTTTATTTAAAAAAAATAATATTTGCTATTTTGTAAGAGCAGGCACCACAACAGTGCCTTTTAATGTAATCATATAATCTGAAATATAGGCAGCCCAGCATCTCTCAAACTTGCTTTCTTTCGTTTTGAAGAACTTGACTTTGGCTTCTATTTGGAACTGGCATATTGGTACAGCCCCCCCCCCCCCCATGATTGGCTAATTCTTATAATTTAATTTCCCCAACTTTAAAGATTTTTTTTCTGTTACACAATTGGTAATTAAAGCCTAATAATAAACTAACCATAATTAGTGATGTTTTACTCTTCATTACACTCTTTGTTTTGTGTTATTTAACAAGGGCTAGGTTTTCCAGAATTAAGTATTTATTTTTAGATCATGTGATACTTCTGACTTCTGACGGAGTAAACACGTCCAAATGTCCAAAGAGGGTGAATATGTATGCAAAGCATTGCTTTAAAGGTTCATCCTAAAGATCTAGTGGTAAATGGTGTTTGCCAACATAAAAAAAAAATCAAAATTTCTATCTGTAAGCTTCCGAGAAAGATCTGAAATCCTGGCCTGATTTCAGAGACAACCTCACATCCTGGAAATGTAATAATTCAGAGTGGAAAATTAATTGTAGGATGAACATTGTCAGAAATCTATGTAGAGTGTCCTTATCACATTTTGGCAGAAAAATCATTTGTTAGTGTACCAACAATAACCTGTAATTAAACTCTTATACTAAAGAAAATTTAGGATGTGTGTATTGAAAGCATGATATATAAATACATATAACAGGATGAAACTGTGAATCACTAATAAAAAAGCCCAGGACTCCATGACTCAGCAATGCATGGCAGGCCCTTTTTTTAAGAAACAGTATCAGGTCACAAGGACAGCCAGCACCTGTTGACCTGATCCAGACTTTTATGGAAACAAATATGGACATATTACAGAGACTTAAAAAGCAAGGCTGACATGTTTCAAACTGTTACCTAGTTCTTAATCATAGTTCTTAACCACATCAGCCCCGGAGGAATTTACCTCCTTCTTGACCAGAGCACTTTTTGTGATGCGGCACTGCCTCGCCTTAACTGACAATTGCGCGGTCGTGCGACGTTGTACCCAAACAAAATTGACGTCCTTTTTTCCCCACAAATAGAGTTTTCTTTTGGTGGTATTTGATCGCCTCTGCGGTTTTCATTTTTTGCGCTATAAACAAAAAAAGAGCGATAATTTTGAAAAAAAGCAATATTTTTTTACTTTTTGCTATAATAAATATCCCCCAAAAATATATAAAAAAACATTTTTTTCCACAGTTTAGGCCGATATCTTCTACATATTTTTTGTAAAAAATATCGCAATAAGCGTATATTGATTGGTTTGTGCAAAATTTATAGCGTCTACAAAATAGGGGATAGTTTTATGGCATTTTTATTTTTAATTTTTTTTATTAGTAATGGCGGTGATCTGCGATTTTCATCAGGACTGCGACATTATGGCGAACACATCAGACATTTTTGACACTATTTTGGGACCATTGTCATTTATACAGCGATCGATACTATAAAAATGCATTGATTACTGTGTAAATGACACTGGCAGTGAAGGGGTTAACCACTAGGGGGCAGTGAAGGAGTTAAGTGTGTCCTAGAGAGTGATTCTAACAGTTAGGACGGCTGGGCTTGAACACACAGGACAGTGATCACTGCTCTAGATGACAGAGAGCTGTGATTTCTGTCATGTCACCAGGCAGAACGGGGAAATGCTTTGTTTACAAAAGCATCTCCCCGTTCTTTCTCTCCCGCGGTCATGGTCATGGAGACTGCGGCAGGCGGTGCGCCCGCACCACCGACCGTGTGCCCTTAACGCTGCTCTTAAAGGGGACGTACCTGTACGCCCTTTTGCCTACCAGCGCCATTCTGCTGACGTGCATCGACGTCCACTGGTTGGCAAGCAGATAATTATAGCATATGATTACCTGAGGAGTCCATTTAATAGGGAGCACAATACGGTCCAGGACTCTGAGAGATCGGGAGCAGCAGCAGATGGCATATATGTCCCAAGGCTGTGGTCTTACAACAGCCTGCGTCTTTTGCCAGACCACACCAAACCCAGGCCATCACTCTCAACACTTCCTTCCACGCTTCCTTCCAGGCTGCTGTCATGGGTTGGTTGGCAGTGTTGTTGGAGGTGTTGCTGGAGGTGGTGGAGGAGTAATATGGTCCTACTCACACAGGTGGGTTTTAGTTGTGAGTTGGCCCCTCATCCCCTTGTTTAGGGCCTGAATTATTATCTCCTCACACATGAAACGTTGGCCCACCTCCATTTCTTCCAGTTTACTGGCTGTCAGACAGCCATATGACACGGGGCCACCAGGGGTTGTTGTGAGGACCACAGTAGCCTGCCGAATCAAAACAGTCACTGACTCCTCCAGGTTCTTCGCCTTCCTGGTCCTTTTTGTTTGAAGGCGGAGGGGAGGAACCTGGCATTCGGTCAGGCTGCTAGGCAAAGCCACCTCCTGGCTGCCACTTTCCACAGCCTCCTTCTGGCTGCGACTTTCCACGGCCTCCTCCTGGCTGAGAATTTTCCTGTGTATGAAAATGGTACATAGTTTTAGTTTTTTGGTCATCAATCACACACAATTTTGAGCTCATGACTGTTGCAAATTGAATGTTAACAAATAGAAAAGACTATTATTCTGACCCCAGCATTTTTCATTCTTGTCCCAATCATTTTTGGCTGCTATTGACTATTGATATGTAAACCACTTTGTTAAATCAGAAATTAGTGATCAATAACATCTAGTTAACATCATTCAATTTTTGACAAGAGCTGCTATACCTGGCTCAAGCTGGGCTCCTCCACATCTTCTTCCTGGGTGGAAGGCCCAAGTTGGACATCTGAAGCCTCATCTGATGTGGAAGGAAGTGTGGAAGGAAGTGTAGAGAGTGATGGCCTGGGTTCACTCTGGTCTGACAAAAAATGCAGTCTGCATCTGCTGCTGCTCTGGATTTCATGGAATCCTGGACCTTTTTGCGCTCCCTATTATATGTGCTCCTCAGGCCACCAATTTTGGCCTTCAAATAGGTGATGTCTGCCGTGAGATACATAGTCTTCCCCAATTCCAACAGTTGCTTCAGCGCTGCCTTCCTCTTTAGCTTGTTGGAGTATTCTCGGTGTTTGGCTTGCCACAGACATGGCAGCTCCCTGTACATGTCTATGAAGTTTGGCAGGAAGTCTGGGTCAGTAAATGTATCCATTTTCTCTGCAAGACAAACCCTAATGGCAGGCTCAACTCTCCTAATCTTGTTCCAATATAGGCCTCAATGTATAAGCAGTATACGCCACTAACCACTGATGCCCCAAGTTCAAATTGTACATTTGTTTGCATGATCGGCGCTTACGCTACTCTGTCCTCCGCTCACAGATCGTACGTACGACGCACTCGTGTTATGCTTTATATACACTTATTATATACATTCCCTGCCCCTTCTCTTTCGGCGCAGTGGGAGAGCACATGGCGGAGAGAGAGCAGGTGCATGCAGAGAGCAGCAATGAGGAGGACGAGGAAAGCCCGGAGCAAGGCAGTTCCCGAGTCAGGAGGAGATATAAGGCCTCAAAGATGTCCTTTGTAGAGATGGTGGAGATGGTGGACATCCTGAAGAGGGCTGACTATGATGGGAAGCATGGACCGTACAGCAACCCAAATGTGAGAAAGGCCAAGATCATGACTAAAATTGTGAGAAGTCTGCACAGGAATTTTGGGGTAATACGATCCAAGGAGCAATTGAGGAAATGCTGGTCAGACCTGAAATTGAGGGAGCACGATCAGTACAGAAGGATCAAGAGAGTGCTGGAAAAAAGTAAGTATTTGTCGTATGTTCCTATTATTATTATTACTTAGTGCTGCTCCAGGTGCTTTTCTTTACTGTTGTACAGTTTAAAATGGCAAGTTTCAGGTTCGTGGGCACAGTAATCGTTCGTAGTAAACATCGTTTGTTCGCCCACTAATACGATGTTTTTGGCAGATACAGGTTAACTACATTTGTTCATGCCTATTTGTATTAAAATAAGTTTAGTACATTGTTGTCTAGATGGGTTTGAAACTAGAAAGAAATGCAAACTTGATTCAGTGTAAGGAGAGGACACTCAGCAGCTGTTTACACATCTGGACGCAGGAGCACTAGTGTGGGACACCAGAACACCCTTTTTAGGGTGTCACACACAGATGCTCCAATGGATACTAGGGGTCTCTCCATCTGTGAAACTTTAACAAAAAAGGTAATTATTCCAGCTTTAGAAAAGGAAAAAAACATGTTTACAGCTTGGAACTCTGCCAAAACAGACAATTGTATGACACTTCCAAGCAATGTTTCATATTCCTATTTCTTCCCTCAAATATCTGTGTGCTAAGTATACCTTTTTTTTTTATTCACATAGGGGAGAAAAGAATGGGGACATCTGAGGACACCACGAACCCCACTACTCATGAAGAAGGGGAAATCCCCACACACCATGAAGAAGATGTGGAGGGAGAGGATCATGAAGTGTGCGAAATAGTGACCACAACAGGTCAGTGTCTGAGACCACAGCTTCAGGTAATAGATGTATGCCTGCATATTTATAATACATGGTGTTTTTTTTGTTTTAGGTGATGTGGATGTTGTGGAAGAAGAAACTCATGTCAACAGTGCAAGTGCACAGATCCTCATCACTGAGATCATGGTGTGCAATTGGGATTTAGAGAAGGTCAAGGAAAACATCAATGATGTGCAAAAAAAAAATTACTAACATCATTGATGTTTTAGGCAGAATCTAAAAACAACAAAAATTGAAAATTTGCTGGTTGTATTTTAACTTTTTTTTTTTTTTAAATCAGTAATTTGAAAGCCAAATTTTGAAGATGCACACAGTGTGTCAACATGCAACTAAAGTAGATGAGAGGAAGGGATTGCACCCCCGAAACATGTTCATTGATCCCCCATGATGGGAGCTAGCACATGTTGACCTTAGGCATGGGATCAGGAAGGAAATCCACATTTTGACTCCAAATTTGTGTGCATCTTCAAAATTTGGCTTTTACAGGGATGACATCACCCCATCTGATGAAGGCAAAACCAACACAGTTATGTCATACTAATGTCACATATTGCCTTTACTTTATCAAAGTTGAACTTTGTAAGTTCCTGAGTTGTGTATGTTATGGTTTTAAACATTGCTGTTTAACCAAAAAAAAGGCTATATCTACTGTCAAACATAAATGTTACAAAACCAATGTTGGTTTGTTTAAAAACCCTTTTAAACGCACATGTAAATGTGCTTTGAGTAAAATGTTTTATACGCAACAATGTGTGGCTTCTTCTTTCAATGCTCAATACCAGTTTTTGGAGTAAGTTGGTGTAGTTACAGTGACAATGGGGGTTATTTACTAAAGGCAAATCCACTTTGCACTCCAAGTGCACTTTCAGTGCAGTTTCAGTGGACTTTCAAGTGCACTTGCAGTGCACTTGAAAGTGCAAAGTGGATTTGCACTACAAGTCGACTTCCTGAGGACGGCCAATCTGATAGGCTGAAATTATTAGAGGTTGAGTCACGTTACTGTGACGCGCTTCCGCCTATACGTCCAAATCTGGAAATCAAGTCTCCACCGTGGTAGCGGCTGTACGACCCAATCAGGCAGATTTCACGAACCTACTTATACCTGCTGTTCACTCCGGGTCCCAAGTAATCAGGCACTCATACATGTGAGTTGAACACTCTTTTTGGAATAAATAGTTCTATATTAACGGTACTGCACAATGAGGCTTTCTCTATTATATTTACCTATATGGGTAGCATTTACCGTAGCCAACCACCGGTCCAGAGGATACCTACGGGGTCGCCCCACATGTGCATTCGACCTAACTAGAGATAGTTGGTCCATTCCCAAGGGTGAGTGCACATCTATCAGGGGGCACCCTATCTTAGGACCTAAGAAGCACGGAATTATTCATCTATAACCTAAGTCACAGCACTGTATATCAAATCTCCAACATTGTTCTACAAGCACGAGAACTTTTTCACTGGGGACTGTTTTATTGTAATTTTATTAATTGCTGTCAGTATATCACATATACTTCATCATTGTATGTTTGATTTTCTAGTAACTAGCGCGGTATATTTTCTGCCAACCCTCTCCACTTCATTGAGAGCTGAATGCATAAATAATGTGTATTACTTTGGCCAGCCCCTCCTTTCTTACACTATTGGAAGCCCACTGGACAGGTAAGAAGTGTCATAATACAATAATAGGAATACACACTGTACAAATTGAAGCACATTTTTACATTCTGCAATTACCTATCAAGATAATAGGAGAACCAGTCTTGAAACAGGCAGGCACTTGCACTACATGCTTTAGTGAATTCATCCATAAATCTGACCACAAAAGAGGTAGGTATAGTGTGTACGGGTTTGGCTAAGTCAGCAAATAGAGTATTGGTATTGGTTGACTTAACGGTTGGGGGGGAGGGAGGGTTCCAAATGAGTTTGGCCCCCCCCAAAAAAAGCCTCTTGCACTCTGCCTGAATTTAAGGACAATAATAACATTTGAACACATTTTAGGGAGTGTTTAGGGTAAGCACTACAATGTAGTTGACAAAATACATTGTTAAGTGACTAGGCTAGGTGTGTATGGGCCCAGGATAGTATGCTGGGGAGGTTAGTGAAGGCAAATATGCATGAAAGACAAAAAGGAGCATTAAAAGCTTCCAGCATGCATGAGGACAAAGAGGACATTCACAGCATATTACAATCATGGTAATTAGGGAATAATGAAATAAATACAATACATTAGCATTCATTAAATACATAGAATGTGATGTTAAAGGATAAAACAATTGCACTTATTACTGGCCACACTATTTAAACTCAGGAGGTACAGCAAGATTTACGCCCCAGTAGAAGTCTGACGACGAAACGTGCGTAGGGCGGGTTACGAACGTCTTGCAGCACCTCTAACAAAGGGAATTCGCTAACTTTTGGCATGCTTGATTTGTTCATTTGAAATGTGAGTACATTTGTCTATTAAGTTTTAATAAAAGTCCTCCTATGGTTTTACGCGATGGGTATACCTTCTTTCCTTTACATGTAATTACTACACCACAATACGCAAGTAAAGTTTGGGGGATACCCTTGATTGCTGCACAGTGGCAGACACTGTGACCGCGCATACCCCTGCAGGGGAAAGGAGAATCCGGTGAGTGCAAGCATTGTCAGAGCATGCAGACAAGGCACTAATTAAAGAAAGCAGCACCTGGATAAGAACACTACAAAATACTCCAAAAAGAACTTGTTTTTTTTTCATAAACGGAACTTTTCCTATCCAACCAATACTGGTCACAGCACAAGAGTCACTATTTATGATGGATATTTTGCACAATGTTGTATGGATTTGTATGATTTAACACTGGTCACTTTAGTGATGCTGCACTATGCACTTTTGTTGAATAATTGAAGCACCTTATGTTGCAATTGCACCTTTAACAGTAAGGACTTGGCACCAGTCACATATTTGTTCATTTTTGGCACACACACTTTAGGAATTATAAAGTCATTTTAAAGAGAGGGTTTTTTTTTTTTTTTGTCTCCATAAGGGCAGCGCCATACTATTCCTGTTTTCCTTCTTTTTTTTTTTTTTTAACACTTTCCACCTAGATGATATTACATCTATATCCACAACTACTTTATTACTTAACTTAAAGGGCACAATGCACCTTTGTTGAACAATTGGAGCACCAGTTGTTGTATTTTCATTTTGAATAGAAATATTCACCACCAGTCAGTTTTATCCAATTTTTGAACATATACAGGTTTTAGAAGCAATTCTATAAGGATACTAGGCAATACATTCACTACAAAGAAAGAAAAAAAAAAATTTTGTCTCCATAAGGGCAGCGCCATACTACTCCTGCTTTTTTACCAAAGGATAAAACTTACCCTAATATAGTCCTTCTGCAGGACCTGTATGATGGCAGAACAGGTCTCTGGAATAATGATTCCCAGAGTCTGGGGGGAGATTCCAGTTGTTAACTTGATATCCTGGAGACTTCTCCCCGTCGCCAAGTACCGCAAGGTGGCGACAAGCCTCTGCTCGGAAGTGATGGCTTGCCGCATGCAGGCATCCTGCTTCATAATATAAGGGGACAGCAAAGCCAACAGACAGTAAAAAACGGGGTCCTTCATCCGGAGATAATTCCTGAAATCATCAGGATTATTCTCCTGGATCTCCCACAACAAAGGCATGTGCAAGACTTAGTCACGCTGGAGTAACCAATTCTTGGTCCGTGAACTCCTCCTCGCCCTGTTCATGGACTGGACTTGGGTCAAAGCAAGAGCGTCAACAACAAGCCCAAGCACAGCACAAACTCTACGATGAGAACGTACCCGCATCATGGCTTGAAAACGGTTGGCTGGTCAGAACGAACTAACAGAATACACTGAAAATCAGAAAGGCCTGAGAAGAACGATCTGAAAATCAGAAACGAGCGGACAAGAGCGCACTGAAAAACAGAAGCAAACTATTAAATGGAGCGCACCGCAAGACAGTAATGAACTGACAATACGCACTGAAGAACAGATACAAACCCACAAGCACAAACTGACAAGCAGGAACAAACTGTAAAGCACGAGGCTGAAAAGCGCGAATGGTCTCTCACCAAACTTCTACTAACACGAGATAAACATGAGATTAGCAGAAGGAGCCCAAAGGGTGGTGCACTGGCTATTGAACTTCCTTTTTATAGTCGCGTCGTTCGTGTTGTACGTCACCGCGTTCTTGATGTTCGGAATTTCCGACAATATTTGTGTGACCGTTGTGTATGCAAGACAAGTTTGAGCCAACATCTTTCGAAAAAAAATCCAAGGTTTTGTTGTCGGAAAATCCGATCGTGTGTACAGGGCATTAGATTGCCAACAGATGGACATCATTTCACTAATTATGTGACTTCTGAAGGTAATTGGTTGCACCAAAGCTTTTATGGGCTTCATAACAAAGGGGGTGAATACATACGCACATGCCAATTATCATTTTTTATTTTTGAAAAATAGTTTTATGTATATATTTTTCTAATTTTACTTCACCAACTTAGACTATTGTGATCTGATCCATCACATATAATTCAGATTAAAAAAACATTAAACTAAAGGCTGTGCCCAGGAATGCAGCCTCACTAATGCCTATCCATGCAGCCTCACCTGTGCCCAGGAATGCAGCCTCACCAGTGCCCAGCAATGCAGCCTCACCTGTGCCCAGCAATGCAGCATCACCAGTGCATCACCAGTGCCCAATGCAGCCTCACCAGTGCCCAGGAATGCCGCCTCACCCGTGCCCAGCAATGCAGCCTCACCTACATAGTTACATAGTTACATAATAGGTGAGGTTGAAAAAAGACACAAGTCCATCATATCCAACCTATGTGTGTGATTTTATGTCAGTATTACATTGTATATCCCTGTATGCTGTGGCCGTTCAGGTGCTTATCTAATAGTTTTTTTTGAAATTATCAATGCTCCCCGCTGAAACCACTGCCTGTGGAAGAGAATTCCAGATACGTACCGCTCTTACAGTAAAGAACCCTCTATGCAGTTTAAGGTTAAACCGCTTTTCTTCTAATTTTGGTGAATGGCCGCATGTCTTATAAAATTCCCTTTTTATCCCTATTGTGGGGTCACCAGTACAGTATTTGTACATTGAAATCATATCCCCTCCCAAGTGTCTCTTCTCCAGAGAGAATAAGTTCAGTGCTTATAACCTTTCCTCATAACTAATGTCCTCCAGTCCCTTTATTCATTTTGTTGTCCTTCTCTGGACTCTCTCCAGTTCCAGCACATCCTTCCTGAGGACTGGTGCCCAGAACTGGACGGCATACTCCAGGTGCGGCCCGACCAGAGTCTTGTAGAGTGGGAGAATTATTGTTTTATCTCTGGAGTTAATCCCCTTTTTAATGCATGACAATATTCTGTTTGCTTTGCTTACAGCAGCTTGGCATTGGATGCCATTGCTGAGCCTGTCATCTACTTGCACCCCAAGGTCCTTCTCCATCCTAGATTCCCCCCGGAGGTTCTCCCCCCAGTTAGTAGATTGCATTCATATTTTTGCCACCCAAATGCATTATTTTACATTATTCTACATTAAACCTCATTTTCCATGTAGTTGCCACATCCTGCGGAGAAGCTATTGCCCTATTTAGCTTAGTATTGTCCGCAAATACAGAGATTGAGCTGTTTATCCCATCCTCTAGGTCGTTTATGAATAAATTAAATAGGATTGGTCCCAGGACAGAACCCTGGAGGACCCGACTTTCCATCCCGGGCCATTCTAAGTACTCCCCATTTATCTCTACCCTCTGAACTCGCTCCTGTAGCCAGTTTTCAATCTAAGGTACTCACCCTATGGTCCATGCCAATGGACTTTACTTTGTACAGTGAACGTTTATGGGGAATTGTATCAAATGCTTTAGCAAAATCCAGATACACCATGTCTACAGGCCTTCCTTTATCTAGATGGCAGCTCACCACCTCATAAAAGGTTAATAGATTGGTTTGGCAAGAATGATTCTTCATGAATCCATGCTGATTACTGCTAATGATACTGTTGTCATTACTAAAATCTTGTATATAGTCCCTTATCATCCCCTCCAAGAGCTTGCATACAATTGATGTTAGGCTAACTGGTCTGTAATTCACAGGAATGTATCCTGGCCCTTTTTAAAATATTGGTGCTACATTGGCTTTTCTCCAATCAGGTGGTACCATTCCAGTCAGTAGACTGTTCTTAAAAATTAGGAACAATGGTCTGAAAATTACTTGACTGAGTTCCTTAAGCACCCTCGGGTGCAAGCCATCTGGTCCCTGTGACTTATTAATGTTAGGTTTTTCAAATCTATTTCTAATTCTGTCCTCTGTTAGCCATGAGGGTGCTTTCTGTGATGTGTCATGAGGATAAACATTGCAGTTTTGGTTACTGAAGCCCCCCAATTCCCTCGTAAAGACTGAGGAGAAGAATAAATTCAATACCTTTGCCATCTCTCTATCCTTAGTAACCAGATTCCCTTCATCATTCCTTATGGGACCAATATGATCTAACCTCCCTTTCTTACTATTTATGTACTTAAAGAATTTCTTGTGATTTTTTTTACTCTCCTCCACTATGTGCCTTTCGTGTTCTATCCTAGCCGCCATGGTTGCACCCTTACATTTCTTGTTGCATTCTTTGTAAAGTTGGAATGCTGATGAGAATCCCTCAGCCTTGTATTTTTTGAAGGCCTTCTCCTTTGCTTTTATATGCATTCTTACGTTGGAGTTAAGCCACCTAGGACTTTTATTAGCTCTTTTAAATGTATTTTCCATTGGGATGCACTGGCTAATACCCTTATTTAATGTGCTCTTAAAGCATACCCATTTTTCCTCTGTGTTGGCTCTTTTGAAATTCAGTTTCTTTGTATTCCCCTTATGTTTCCTATTTGTGTGATTTATACTGAAACGAATTGACCTGTGGTTGCTGTTTCCTAAATTGCCCCATTTTTGCACATCCATAATCAGGTCTGTATTGTTGGTAATCAGTAGGTCTAGTAACGCTTTGTTTCTAGTTGGTGCATTTACTGTCTGACCCATGAAATTGTCCTGCAAGACATTAAGGAACTGGCGAGCCTTAGATGAATGCATGGTTCCTTCCACATAGTCTATATCTGAATAATTAAAATCCCCATTATAATGACACTTCCCACTTGTGACACTTAATGACACTTGTGATAGGAGGTCCGCCTCCGCCTCCCCCTATGGTTAGGGGGCCTATAGCATACTCCCGGTATTACTTTCCCCTTAGTTTTCTCCCTTTGTAGCTCTACCTATAAGGATTCCACCTCCTCCCTTGCTCCCTTAGTGATGTCGTCTCTCACATTCACTTGTACATCATTTTTGATATACAGGCATACCCCTCCCCCTTTTTTACCCTCTCTATCCCTGCGATATAGGGAATACCCTTGAATGGTTGCCAGCCAATCATAAGAGTTGTTGAATCAAGTCTCTGAAATTCCTACAAACTCTAAATCCTCCTCGTACAACAGTAGCTCTAGTTCTCCCATCTTGTCCGCCAGACACCTGGAACATGCCACATAGTTTAGACCGGTTGCATACTATTTCCTCATTGGGTGTTCTGAGGTTGCAAATAGGACTTGTTACTGTACTTACCTTGGGTTGAGGTGCTTTAGCCAACCTACCACTAATGCCCCTAATACTACCCTCTGGAATTTGTTCTGCGCTGACTATCTACCTCTGGACCCTCCCCGCCGCCGTCGCCTAGTTTAAAAGCCCCTCTAACTCTACGTCCACCTTCACTCCCAGCAGATCTGCAACCTCCTCATTTAGGTGCAGTCTGTCCTTTCTATAGAGCTAGGAACCTAAACACCTCCTTTCTACACCAGCTCCTCAGCCACTTGTTTACTTCCCTAATCTCCCTCTGCCTTTCTGGTGTGGCTCAAAGTACCGGTAGTATTTCTGAGAATACTACCTTGGAGGTCCTTTTCCTTAATTTAGCTCCTAAGTCCCTAAAATCGTTTTTTAGGACATTCCATCTTCCTCTGACTTAGTCATTGGTGCCAACGTGCACCATGACAGATGGGTCTTCCGCAGCCCTCACAGTAATCTGTCCACCAGATCCGTGATGTGCTGAACCCGAGTGCCCGGTAGACAACATACAATTCGGCGCTTCGGGTCATTGAGACAGATTGCCCTCTCTGTCCTTCTAAAAAGTAGAGTCCCCCCCAGAATCTGTCTTTGCAGCCTCACCTGTGCCCAGGAATGCAGCCTCGCCTGTGCCCAGGAATGCAGCCTCACCAGTGCTCTGCAATGCAGCCTCACCAGTAGGGATGAGCTTCGAGTTCGAGTCGAACTCATGTTCTACTCGAACATTGGCTGTTCGCAAGTTCGCCGAACAGCGAACAATTTGGGGTGTTCGCGGCAAATTCGAATGCCGCGGAACACCCTTTAAAAGTCTATGGGAGAAATCAAAAGTGCTAATTTTAAAGGCTTATATGCAAGTTATTGTCATAAAAAGTGTTTGGGGACCCGGGTCCTGCCCCAGGGGACATGGATCAATGCAAAAAAAAGTTTTAAAAACGGACGTTTTTTCAGGAACAGTGATTTTATTAATGCTTAAAGTCAAACAATAAAAGTGTAATATCCCTTTAAATTTTGTACCTGGGGGGTGTCTATAGTATGCCTGTAAAGGGGCGCATGTTTCCTGTGTTTAGAACAGTCTGACAGCAAAATGACATTTGGAAGGAAAAAACTCATTTAAAACTACCCGCGGCTATTGCATTGCCGACAATACACATAGAAGTTCATTGATAAAAACGGCATGGGAATTCCCCACAGGGCAACCCCGAACCAAAAAAAAAAAAAATGATGTGGGGGTCCCCCTAAATTCCATACAAGGCCCTTCAGGTCTGGTATGGATATTAAGGGGAACCCCAGCCAAAATTAAAAAAAAAAATTGACGTGGGGTTCCCCCTAAATTCCATACCAGACCCTTAAGGTCTGGTTTGGTTTTTAAGGGGAACCCCGCGCCAAAAAAAAAAAAAACGGCGTGGGGTCCCCCCAAAAATCCATACCAGACCCTTATCCGAGCACGCAACCTGGCAGGCCGCAGGAAAAGAGGGGGGGACGAGAGTGCGCCCCCCCCCCCTCCTGAACCGTACCAGGCCACATGCCCTCAACATTGGGAGGGTGCTTTGGGGTAGCCCCCCAAAACACCTTGTCCCCATGTTGATGAAGACAAGGGCCTCATCCCCACAACCCTGGCCGGTGGTTGTGGGGGTCTGTGGGCGGGGGGCTTATCGGAATCTGGAAGCCCCCTTTAACAAGGGGACCCCCAGATCCCGGCCCCCCCCCTGTGTGAAATGGTAAGGGGGTACTTACCCCTACCATTTCACTAAAAAACTGTCAAAAATGTTAAAAATGACAAGAGACAGTTTTTGACAATTCCTTTATTTAAATGCTTCTTCTTTCTTCCTTCATCTTCTTCTTCTTCTGGTTCTTCTGGCTCTTCTGGTTCTTCCTCCGGCGTTCTCGTCCAGCATCTTCTCCGCGGCGTCTTCTATCTTCTTCTCCTCGGGCCGCTCCGCACCCATGGCATGGGGGGGAGGCTCCCGCTCTTCTCTTCATCTTCTTCTCTTCTTCATCTTCTTCTTCATCTTCTTCCTTTAAAAATTTTGGCTGGGGTTCCCCTTAATATCCATACCAGACCTGAAGGGCCTTGTATGGAATTTAGGGGGACCCCCACATCATTTTTTTTTTTAATTTTGGTTCGGGGTTGCCCTGTGGGGAATTCCCATGCCGTTTTTATCAATGAACTTCTATGTGTATTGTCGGCAATGCAATAGCCGCGGTAGTTTTAAATGTGTTTTTTCCTTCAAAATGTCACTTTGCTGTCAGACTGTTCTAAACACGGGAAACATGTGCCCCTTTACAGGCATACTATAGACACCCCCCAGGTATGCAATTTAAAGGGATATTACACTTTTATTGTTTGACTTTAAGCATTATTAAAATCACTGCTCCTGAAAAAACGGCCGTTTTTAAAACTTTTTTTTGCATTGATTCATGTCCCCTGGGGGAGGACCCGGGTCCCCAAACACTTTTATTGACAATAACTTGCATATTAGCCTTTAAAATTAGCACTTTTGATTATTCATGTTCGTGTCCCATAGGCTTTAACGGCGTTCGCGTGTTCGAACGAATTTTTTTCCTGTTCGCATGTTCTGGTGCGAACCGAACAGGGGGGTGTTCGGCTCATCCCTACTCACCAGTGCCCATCTATTCAGCCTCACCAGTGCCCATCTATTCAGCCTCACCAGTGCCTATCAATGCAGCCTCACCTGTGCCCAGGAATGCAGCCTCACCTGTGCCCAACAATGCAGCTTCGCCTGTGTCCAGCAATGCAGCCTCACCAGTGCCCTTCTTTGAAGCCTCACCAGTGCAGGGGATCAGAGAGAGGAGAGGAAGAGGAGAGCTGGCCGGATAATCACACAGTCCGGTGTCTCCCGCTGTGTCAGCTTTAATTTGAATCGCTGGGTGCCCGCCATCACGCAAGTCCTGCCTCCTGAATCAGTTCCCACCTATGATAGACAGCACATGTCCTAGCATTGGACAAGTGTGCTGTTTGTCAATGGAGCCATACCAGGAGTCGGGACTTCATGTGATGGCGTTCAGCCGGTGATTCAAATTAAAGCTGATGCAGTGGGAGACACCGGTCTGACCCTCCAGTGTGTGGCACCTGGAGTGGACTGCCCCCCTTCTGCCTTAGCACCCGCACTGCAATCCGGGGACAAATCCAGAAACCAGGGATGTCTGGTCACCCTATCATTAATACCAGTGGCGGCTGGTGAAGTTTTAGGATGGGGGGCACCAGACCCCGCCCTTCCTTTTTTTTTCACCCACTTGGTGAAAATGGGCGTGGTTTCAGTGAAATAGTGGGCGTGGCTCTAAGGTGGTGTGGTTAGCGCCTGAGATGAACGAGGGATGGAGGGAGAGGGAGAGAGGGACAGCAGGCCTAGATCCTACACAACAATAGAAATGTGTATTCTAGAAAGTTTAACAATCAGCAGATAAAGATACTCCAAACACCTGGTGTTAGCGCTTCAATCATCCCCTCACCATGGTTGTTATGGTGTCAGGATGATTGAAGCGCATTATTTCTATTATTACATTGTAATATAAAATTAAATCATTCAACTCACCATAATGCAGAATTAGTGGGAGCCCCGAGTGTGTCACTAGCCACGTCGCCTACAACCAGATGCCATCAGGTGTCCCCAGCAGTCCGTCCTTACATGCAGCCTGTGTCACATCAAATGTAGCCTCTGTCACATAAAATGCAGCCTCTGTCCCCCCAAATGCAGCCTCTGTCTCCCCAAATGCAGCCTCTGTCCCCCCCCAAATGCAGCCTCTGCCCTCCCCAAATGCAGCCTCTGTCCCCCCCAAATGCAGCATGCCTGTGTCCCATTACATGCAGCCTCTGTTCCCATTAAATGCAGCCTCTGTCTCCCCCCAAATGCAGCATGCCTGTGTCCTCCCCTCAAATGAAACCTCTGCCCCCCCAAATGCAGCCTCTGCCCCCCCAAATGCAGCCTCTGTCCCCCCCAAATGCAGCCTCTGTCCCCCCCAAATGCAGCATGCCTGTGTCCCATTAAATGCAGCCTTTGTTCCCCCAAATGCAGCCCCTGTCCCCCCCAAATGCAACCTCTGTCCCCCCCAAATACAGCCTCTGTCCCCCCAAAATGCAGCCTCTGCCCCCCCAAAATGCAGCCTCTGTCCCCCCAAAATGCAGCCTCTGTCCCCCCCAAAATGCAGCCTCTGTCCCCCCCCAAATGCAGCCTCTGTCCCCCCCCAAATACAGCCTCTGCCCCCCCCAAAATGCAGCCTCTGTCCCCCCCAAATACAGCCTCTGTCCCCCCCCAAATACAGCCTCTGTCCCCTCCAAATACAGCCTCTGCCCCCCCAAAATACAGCCTCTGTCCCCCCCAAATACAGCCTCTGTCCCCCCAATACAGCCTCTGCCCCCCCAAATACAGCCTCTGCCCCCCCAAATACAGCCTCTGTCCCCCCCAAAATGCAGCCTCTGCCCCCCAAATACAGCCTCTGCCCCCCCCCAAATGCAGCCTCTATCCCCCCCAAAATGCTGCCTGTCCCCCCCAATACAGCCTCTGTCCCCCCAAATGTAGCCTCTGTCCCCCCATTCTCCACACAGCGCCAGTGGTACTTACCTTGGGTCTCCTGCGGTGTCCTCCTCCTCACACTAGCACCAGCATTCTTCCTGTTTCCTCTCTCGGGCGCAATGAGAAAGAGAATCAGGAAGTGACATCTGACTCAGGGCAGATGTCAATCAAATCTGAAGTGCCGAGTAGCTTCCGCCCGGCGCCTGTAGTATGTATTACTATGGCCGGGCGGGAGCTACTCGGCGCTGCAGAAAACGCCACAAGGTGGGCTAAACGCCCGCAAATGCAGTGCCACGTCTGCAATCTCGTGATTGCATAGACGTGGCGCTTAAGGTGCACTTAAGGACCTTTTTTTTTTTTAAAGGGCCAGTAATAAATGTTTTTTTTTTTTTGTTCCTTTTTTTTTTTTGCTGCCTGGAGGGGGGGCGACGCCCAGGCGCCCCCTATGGATGGGCCGCCACTGATTAATACAGTATATTGGGTACACCAGAGGGATAAGGAGGCTCTTGGGTTTGTAAATGTTATTTATTCTGAAACTTACAGTACATGACTACCAGAATTGCAGAAGTGACAAATAGAATTTCATGTATCCTGAGCTAGCTAAAGGGTAGTATGTAGGGCCACTGATAAGGCAGTACAGTCAGCCCTCTTGTACTGGCCCCCTACCCCATAAGTTCAAAAGGGGATTCGAACACCTGCTGAGTGAGAGGTACGGCTGTACTGTCCTATTGCACTGCCTCCCCTTGCAGCGCTGGCAGCTTCACTTCTTCTTACTCCCCCCAGCTGCAGCGCAGAGGGATTAGTTCCAGCACATGCACCCCTTCCATCTGCTGTCCAGGGCCCTCCTGGGTGCCCCTCTACTCCACAGTGCTTCCGGCTTCCCTCCTCTCCTCTCCTGCCTACAGCAGCTGCTGTCAGCAAACAGAGGCATGTTTCATAATGGGGAGCGTACAAAGGGGACAGTAAAAATGTAATTTACTGATCTCTTCCATTCCTAAACGAATAGTTACTCCTGTGTCCATTTGTCACTGAAGCATTATTAACTCTGTGTACAATGCTTCAGTTTGTGAATGAACAGGAAGCCTCGGAGTGCTTCCTATTTATTCATCTGTGCAGCTAAGGCTACAGAGAAAGGGACTGATAAATCTATGTCATGTCACTTTTGGCCAGGGGAAGCTTGTAGGCTGCATGGGGCCCCATGATTTCTAATAGCAGCCCTGGTAGTATGTGCCTCTGATAGCATCCTCTACTCAACTGTATGGATGAGCCAAACACCCCCCCCCCTCCCCCGGTTCAGTTCGCACCAGAACATGCGAACATGCAAAAATTCAGAACACCCGAACACGCTTAAAGTCTATGGGACACGAACATGAAAAATCAAAAGTGCTCATTTTAAAGGCTTATATGCAAGTTGTCATAAAAGTGTTTGGGAACCCGGGTCCTGCCCCAGGGGACATGTATCAATGGAAAAATGTTTTTAAATTTCTCAGGAGCAGTGATTTTAATAATGCTTAAAGTGAAACAATAAAAATGAAATGTTCCCTTAAATATTGTGCCTGGGGGGTGTCTATAGTATGCCAGTAAAGTGGCCAGTTTTCCCCTGTTTAGAACAGTACCACAAAATTACATTTCTAAAGGAAAAAACTCATTTAAAAACTGATCAATGTCTGTAATGTGTCAAATCACAGGGGAGTAGGTGGATGGGTCCGTGGGAGCATAAGCCCAAAACCCTGAAACAGGCAGCGTCATATGCCTGTAGCTGCCACCCCGTAGCAGTATATGTACTGTGACAGGTTGTCTTTTCAAGTGGTTAATTACCAATGGTATTTGTAATATGCAGCATTTAGGGGTTAATGTACTGCCACTGGTGACTGATGCATTAGTGGCTGACCTTTGGCAGTTAATTAACCCCTTTGTGCTGCATTAGTGGCACCAGTGCAGAATTTAAAAATAGCATTGGTAATTAACATCCCCTCAGCCTCCTCCCCTCCCCCAAATGAATCCAGACAGTTCATTAATATTGTACAGAAGGCATGGCATTTGGCAATCATTATCTGCTTTCTTACTTTTGTGCGATGCACACTTTATAGGTTCCTCCAGCAGCAGGCGCAGCTTCAGCAGCAGCTCTCTACGCTCCTCCCATCCTGCCTCCGGCTGTGAGTGACATCACGCTGCTGGGACAGGACTACGAAGCGCCTTCATAAGGGGAGAGAAGCGCTGACAGGGAAGGGCTGGTGCGGTCTGTCTAGGCTTGTGCCGGGTGCAGGAGCGCACTTGGCACATCGTTACAGTAACAGGTCAGGTACAGATGACTACAGTACAGCTATTAGCGGCGCCAGCTAGGGTGTACTGTGAAGCATACTGGTGGCACTTCACCTGCGCCTCCCCTCCCTCCAGAAATTTGTACTGCCCATGGCATCCTCCCCTGCCTTGTACCGGCCCTGGCCACAAGGGCTAAATTTGACCCTTGATGGTACTCAAGGCCAGTTGTTCATACAGAGCAGACTAGAGAAAAGACAAGATTCATCTCACAGAATATTTTCTAGCATAGAAATTTCTGGTCTCGCACTACAAGAAATATGCTTTCCAGGTGTGATGGTAGAATTTGTGAGAAGCTGACTTCCTAACCTTTAAAAGCAATAGGGTGATAAACTGGTCCTTGGCATTGAAGGTGCGCTCATGAAGGTCCCATTAAGAGTCCATCAGGAGCCTGATGAGGTCCACGGACCACAGCTGCCTGGGCCAGTATGGTCTTCAGGAATCATCAGGATACTCTCCATCTTGATCCTGTGAAGCAATGACTGAGGTAGATTCCATATGGAACATTTGAACAAAGAAATCAGTTAGAATTTATATAACCAGTAGGGTGAGGATGACTCCTTTCCCTTTAGAGGTAGTGAACAGGTTTGAAAAGAAACCCTGGAACCTCTCTCCTTACAGCACCATAGTTATCACCGCTTGAGAGTAAATTGGAAAGCTATAGGAACGTTTACTTGAAAAAATAAGTTAAAGCGCTCAATTTCATACAAATTGGCCAATGGCACAACATTTCTTTTTAGGAATACTGTTGCGTGTGTGTCAGCAGCAACTATAGTTGCTTTTTAGTTGCTTGGCCTCCTTGCAGTCTTTTTTGTTGTTTGTTTTTGTAATTTTCATAGCTTTTTTGTTGTATTTTATTGGGTTTTTCATTTTCTTTGATATCACATGTATTCTTTATTTTTTATTTTGCACTAGGTAGTAGTAGGTTGGGATTTAATGTACTAGGGTGAATTTATTTTTGAGGTTTTTTTTGTTTCAGGGTAAGCAGCAGTGTACACTTGTTGCTGATACATGCACTGCTGCCCTTTGTTTTCAGCACATCACTGTATATTTGTGCAGCTAATTTAAAAATGTCAGGCCTGCCTAAAATGAGAGGCAGAGGTTATGCAGGTAGTAGGGGGTAAGTAGGTTTTGCAGGACAAAGTTGTGGTCAAGCTGCACCATATAGAGGCAGAGCATGTCTGCCTGTGTAAGTGTGCAGTACAACCACAACATGCGCAAGAAGTAGTTAGGGTGACTTACAAAGCTTTCTTCTTCATCTTCCTCTGAGGTGTAGAGCAGTCAGTTGTCTGCAACTGCTGCTGCTGATGACTGACTTTCTGCAGGACTCGGATAGTCTTGGTAATGCGCAAGCATTCCTCATTTCAGATATGGAGGCTGAAGAAGACAGCACAATGCCAATAGATGGGGGGTGGAGGGGACATCTGGCAGCAGGCAAGAACCCATGGTATGTATGTGAGCTGCTCAGGCTGCTAGGAAGTGTAGTCCTGTGCCTGCTGCTGTGAGTGCTGGCTGGGAAGGAGCCTGCCCACACTCTAGACAATAACTGATAAGAGCTGAAGATCCTGTGAGCCCCACATCAGAACAAGACCTGCCACTCCCGGGATCCTCAGCTCTTAGCAGACATCAAGAGGCAGCGATGTACAAGCAGCTGAAACTTACTGCAAAGTGGGCTCCAGCGATGAAAAGGGGGTGGATGATGGGGTGGCAGACTCTTCATTGGTGCCAACGATTGGACAGGAGAAAATTCTCTGGGAGAGGCAGTACAACAACAAGGAAGGATTTTGTCCTGGAACAGGACAGAAGCAGCTTGCAGAGAAATGGAGGAAGCAACCATCCAATCTATCTGGCAGCACTGCTCCACAGGGTCTGGCCACTGCTATCCCCAGGTCCAGCCCACAGAGCTCTGCAGTGTGGGCCTTTTTTGACATATCAGCTACTGACAGCACTGGTGCAGTCTGCAGCCCCTGCCTGCCTATTTGCCATGGTAAAATTACTAACCATTTAGATACCATATGTAGTGCCACCCCCGTAGGGGCTGCTGGAAGATGACTGCCCCCAAAGGTTGCCCTGACCTTGCAAGCCTCCCGACACCTCTGACACCCTGGGATGGGACATAGTTGACAAAAAAACACAATTGCAAAGACATCAGACTGTAGCAAAGAAAATAAGTATTTACTAAGAATTCTTAAGTCAACAGACAGAAAGGAATGTTAATGCAGATATCTTTCAATATAAAACTTTTTATCAAGTATAGAAAATGGATATACGATGCAGTGGAAGTCACAGTACAGTACATTGAACAGTAATAACCAATAGTCATTGAAAGAATGTATGACATCAGTTATAAAAGGGAAAAGAAAGACCTTTCTGTGTCAAATTGCTCCTTTGCATAGTTACATAGTTACATAGTAGGTGAGGTTGAAAAAAGAGACAAGTCCATCAAGTCCAACCTATGTGTGATTATGTGTCAGTATTACATTGTATATCCCTGTATGTTGCGGTCATTCAGGTGCTTATCTAATAGTTTCTTGAAGCTCTCGATGCTCCCCGCTGAGACCACTGCCTGTGGAAGGGAATTCCACATCCTTGCCGCTCTTACAGTAAAGAACCCTCTACGTAGTTTAAGGTTAAACCTCTTTTCTTCTAATTTTAATGAGTGGCCACGAGTCTTGTTAAACTCTCTTCAAAATCCTGATGCCACGGGTCCAGAAAACAAACAGCACAATTTACAAGAACACAATATAGGAGCAATGGGGGGCGGAGAGGGAGAGAGAAGTCCTTGCAGTTCAGGTGTTCGGTATCTTCTTCTAGCTCAACAAGGGCCTAGGGAGATTGCAATGGCGACCACCAATAGTGGGTAGCCTATGTAAAGTTTTCCTGTTAGTAGCTTTTGTGTTAAAACATAAGGTAAAGGTGACTGCATGCAGTGTCTTTTGAAGGCTGTACACAGGGTGGGCTTCTGCCCACTCACCAGTCCTGATGATACCAAGGCTCAAGGGAATAGGATGTCCCGGAACAGGTTCTTGAAGAATTTGCAACCAGTGAAGGGTGCCTGACCGTGCACCTGAAGACACTGAGATTTAGCTGGGTCTGTAACGGTGGCGATGAGAATGACCCCTGAGAGTCACTTGGCCGACAGGGAGCTGGCGAGGGTCCGTCTGCCTGCAGGTGTTTGGCTCACTCACTGAAGACTCTCCGTGCTGTCCAGGCCATGACACCTGCTCGCATTCCTCAGAGCAGCCAGGTCCCTGCTTTCAGCTGAAGGCAGTGGTCCCAAGAGGTAGAGCTCCTCCCAAGGCCAGGCTATTTATGTCCTCTCCCAGCATTCTATCACTGGCTTTACTGGCTCCATGTAAAACCCGGCTCTCCAGACCACATGTACCACAATCCCCTGCTTTCAGTAGTAGTCTCTCTCTCTCTCTCTCTCTCTCTGCTTTCCGTAAATAGTGTTGCAATAGCCAGGCTGAACACTAGAGGGAAACAAACTCAAGGCAGTCTTTGATAAAGAATGTCCCACGATGACACATATGCTTAGGGAAACGCAAGACTCAGTGAGAGCAGCACCTCAATGAGAGAAGTTGGCATATAAAAAAAGCACTTCTCCTTATTCCTCATTTTTGCCATGCCCTCACAACATTCTTCTGCTGCATCTGTTGCAACATAAGGATTTTCAGAGGCTTAGTATAAACCACTTCAAATGGGAAAGAAGTTTATGGGGTCAAGTGACAGTTTGAACCTTTGCAGAATTCTCCTACATCCACCACGCCACTGTTTCCAGAAGCGGTCTTTTAAAGACTGGTGCCTCTTTTATAGCATTCTGTGCATTCTGGATACACCATGCATGTACCCCTTTAGCGACTTCAGACTGGGCAGATTGGCTTAACAATGGAGTTCTTTTACTAAATTAGCTGAAGGTAACAAAGAAACAGTTCTCAAAAAGTATCAAAACGTACAGTCCTGTACAAAGCCCATTTTAGGCCCCTTTCACACTAGTGGAGCAATTGGGTCTGTCTATCAGTTTTTCAGGTGGATTTAGAGCGGATTTAGAGCGGACCCTCCAGTCTGCTCTAAGAAGTGGCGGTTGCAAACGGACATGTGCTAGTTTACACCCACCAAAATCCGATCCAATCCGCTAAAAACAGATGATTCATTCCCCATCCATCTGGTAGTTCAGATTGGATGGCAGTCAGGTGTAAACAGACATGCGGCCTGTTTACATCTGAGCACTTATAGAGGAGAGTGGGCTTTGTCTGTGTCCATTCTATATAAACAGGGAGGACACGAACCAACCATCCACCTGTGCAATGTGGATCAGCAGACAGATTCCACACTGAGCAGGCGAGCTCCAGCAGAGCCCGCCCTGTGTGGGGTGGCCCTAGTTGTGCCCCTGGTGCTCCCTTGTGCCCAACAAGGTAGTCATACCCTAATTAGATGTGGAAATCCTTTACAGTTCTTGGCAATGCAACAGTCTATAATTGGCAGCAAATCCATACTTGGTAGTATAAATTCATAATTAGTGGCTTTAAGTCCATGCAATCCTTTACTTCTTGGAGCTACGATTAGGCTCCCACAAGGGGTGGTTGAGCAAGAGCGTGGCAGCTACATCTCTAATGGCAGAAGGCATTGCTCTTCTGGAAGAATGGTCAAACATTCCCATAGACACACTCCTAAACCTTGTGGACAGCCTTCCCAGAAGAGTTGAAGCTGTTATATCTGCAAAGGGTGGGCCAACTCAATATTGAACCATACGGACCAAGACTGGGATGCCAATAAAGTTCATGTGTATCATATGTAAAGGCAGGCATCCCAATACCAAAATGTCAACTTTTTTGTAGATGTATCATTTCACTATGTGATCATACCTTCATGTGAAGAAGCTGGATTTTGTAACACTTTCTGCCTTTTCTTAATGAAAAATAAAGATACTTTTATAGCCACCCTGCCATAAGCAGGAGTGTCTTGTCAAATTTAGACTGCTCAGGTGTAATCAGTTAATGCTAATATATAGTCTGCTTTTGCTCAGTTCCCCTAGGTTCAGTCTGACTGTCAATTCTCCCTTCTGCCAGTAAGTGACACTGGTATAGTGTAAGGATACACAGTGGGCTTGGGTTATGAATATTAATATTCTTTCCCAGCCAACCACTAGGAGTTTTGTTGCCAGTAGAGCATCATGGGAAAAGGTCTGAATATTCTAGGTGAACTGGAGCGACTCTCTTTCCCCCATGGCTGTGGCCTGGGGAGGCGCATGTATTCCTGTGCTGTCTCTTTAGACCTGCCTGCCTGAAGAGGCCTTAATGTGACTAGGCCTAGAGCTTAGGCCTGTGGTTGTTCCTGTCTGGATACAGGATAGAGTCCCAGAGTAACTGGTTGACTCTCTTGGAGAAGACTGGATTTTAGTATTTCTGTCAGTACCTGGGTCACTTACTGGTGGCATTGTTGTTCCCAGAGCCGAAGGGAGCAGTTCCAGTGGCCACCAGTAGGTGTCTCCCAGCAGCCAGCTTTATATTTTCACAACTTGTTTCAGTGCCCAATATCTGGGTTATAGTGTCCAGCTGCTGTTTTCTATTTTATTTTTCACTAAGCGTGGGTATTATTTTGGAAATATCTGAGTTATTAGGCTGCACATGATGCTGGCTGCCAGGAAGTATATAATCCCTCCCTAACTGAAGTTCAGTGCTTCAGTGTCTTTCTATGAGCCGTGTCCCTGCCTGATCCTGATCCTTGTTCCTGTACCTGATCCTGTGCCTTGTTCCTGCACCTGCTCCTGTACCTGATCATGTGCCTTGTTCCTGTGACCTGTTCCCAGTACCCTGCTCTCTGCATTCAGTACTCCATACTCTGCTCTGCATCTCCTTGTTTCCTGTCTCAGTCCTGCTCGTGTTTGCTTCCTCCATTTGCACATAGTTAGTTAGGTTGACGCATTGGTTGTTGCACGTTTATTTTATCACTTTACATTGTTTATGGTTTACTGGTTTTGGACAAGTGAGATTTATGTTAATAAACTTAATTTAACTGTATTCAGCCTGGTTCCTGATTTCCTAAGGTACAGCCAACTTATCTGGTCATCCTTGCTGGATACCTGCATTTGGTATCCCTTACACTGGACACAGACTGGAGTCCCAGAGGTGTTGACTGTCCTAGAGAAAAAGATTATAGCTGACCACAACGTTTGTTGGAATATTTGCTAGAAGACAGGAGTGTTGGGCCCTTTCCTACACAGCAGCATGTGGGGGTTCTGGAGTTCTGCAGAAGTTTTCTGGAGCACCTGAAACCCTTTTTCTCCTTTACTGTGAGGTGTGAGTAATACATCTACTCTTTAATTTAAGAAAGTGACTGGAACCCAATTATTTACAGACCCCCCCCCCCCCCAATATTTTCCAAGGATTGAGTTGTGAGGTGAAATGTCGGACCCCCCTGTATCTGGGGTACTCCACCTGCCCTGTAGTTCAAAGGGGCACTACACTACTAACATAAAAAAAGAAGCTGCCTTCTGTTAACACATTTTCCCCTATTTGTGTGATCTAATGTAGCCCTAGTCCACAGCTACCACAGTCTTCAGCACTGCTTTGCTTAGCAGCATTAGCCAGGCTTACACTATTAGTGATAACAAAAATAAACTGTGCTTGTGATATAAAAAAATACACTCAAAATTAAAACTGCACCACTAATGTGAGATGCTATCACAAAGGAAATTTCAGAAATAAACTGTGTTGCGCTAAATCAGATTAAATATTCCGTGAATCCAAGTGTCAATCTCATGACATTAACGAAAAGTCCCAAAATCAGTGAAACAGGTGAAATATGTCTTGTAAAAACCAAAATCACAAAGAATCCCTCCACCTTGTGAGTACACCGCCACCACAAATAAGGATGTGCTCTTAGCAGAGAGAATAGACCTCCTATTATGGGGGGGGGGGGTTGGGGGTCAAAGAAAGCTCTTGTCTCACGTATCTCATCCACTGTTATGTCTGGCAAATAGAAGACGATGGCAGTCACTCTACACCACCCACAGACTTGCCGACATTCCTCTTGTCTCAGAACATCATAGCCGATGACATCCTCCAATTAAGCGATAAGGGCAAATAGTGTAAAACCTTTTATAGTTTTAGCTTTATTAAAAGTAATGCACTTACATGTTCCAAAATAACATACAGCATGAATCCAAGTCCAAAAAAAAAGTAAAAAAACAAGTAAAAAACACTATGCTCCCAAAACACAGCACAGGTGAACTGCAACCTCCTGTCACATCCCCATATACAGTGGGGACGGAAAGTATTCAGACCCCCTTACATTTTTCACTCTTTGTTATATTGCAGCCATTTGCTAAAATCATTTAAGTTCATTTTTTTCCTCATTAATGTACACACAGCACCCCATATTGACAGAAAAACACAGAATTGTTGACATTTTTGCAGATTTATTAAAAAAGAAAAACTGAAATATCACATGGTCCTAAGTATTCAGACCCTTTGCTCAGTATTTAGTAGAAGCACCCTTTTGATCTAATACAGCCATGAGTCTTTTTGGGAAAGATGCAACAAGTTTTTCACACCTGGATTTGGGGATCCTCTGCCATTCTTCCTTGCAGATCCTCTCCAGTTCTGTCAGGTTGGATGGTAAACGTTGGTGGACAGCCATTTTTAGGTCTCTCCAGAGATGCTCAATTGGGTTTAAGTCAGGGCTCTGGCTGGGCCATTCAAGAACAGTCACGGAGTTGTGAAGCCACTCCTTCGTTATTTTAGCTGTGTGCTTAGGGTCATTGTCTTGTTGGAAGGTAAACCTTCGGCCCAGTCTGAGGTCCTGAGCACTCTGGAGAAGGTTTTCGTCCAGGATATCCCTGTGCTTGGCCGCATTCATCTTTCCCTCGATTGCAACCAGTCGTCCTGTCCCTGCAGCTGAAAAATACCCCCACAGCATGATGCTGCCACCACCATGCTTCACTGTTGGGACTGTATTGGACAGGTGATGAGCAGTGCCTGGTTTTCTCCACACATATCGCTTAGAATTAAGGCCAAAAAGTTCTATCTTGGTCTCATCAGACCAGATAATTTTATTTCTCACCATCTTGGAGTCCTTCAGGTGTTTTTTAGCAAACTCCATGCGGGCTTTCATGTGTCTTGCACTGATGAGAGGCTTCCGTCGGGCCACTCTGCCATAAAGCCCCGACTGGTGGAGAGCTGCAGTTATGGTTGACTTTCTACAACCTTCTCCCATCTCCCGACTGCATCTCTGGAGCTCAGCCACAGTGATCTTTGGGTTCTTCTTTACCTCTCTCACCAAGGCTCTTCTCCTCCAATAGCTCAGTTTGGCCGGACGGTCAGCTCTAAGAAGGGTTCTGGTCGTCCCAAACGTCTTCCATTTAAGGATTATGGAGGCCACTGTGCTCTTAGGAACCTTAAGTGCAGCAGACATTTTTTTGTAACCTTGGCCAGATCTGTGCCTTGCCACAATTCTGTCTCTGAGCTCTTCAGGCAGTTCCTTTGACCTCATGATTCTCATTTGCTCTGACATGCACTGTGAGCTGTAAGGTCTTATATAGACAGGTGTGTGGCTTTCGTAATCAAGTCCAATCAGTATAATCAAACACAGCTGGACTTAAATGAAGGTGTAGAACCATCTCAAGGATGATCAGAAGAAATGGACAGCACCTGAGTTAAATATTTGAGTGTCACAGCAAAGGGTCTGAATACTTAGGACCATGTGATATTTCAGTTTTTCTTTTTTAATAAATCTGCAAAAATGTCAACAATTCTGTGTTTTACTGTCAATATGGGGTGCTGTGTGTACATTAATGAAGAAAAAAAATGAACTTAAATGATTTTAGCAAATGGCTGCAATATAACAAAGAGTGAAAAATTTAAGGGGGTCTGAATACTTTCCATCCCCACTGTATATGGGGATGTGACAGGAGGTTGCAGTTCACCTGTGCTGTGTTTTGGGAGCATAGTGTTTTTCTTTTTTTTTATTTTTTATTTCAGTATGGTGCTGTGAAAAAATGCACCTCTTGAATCTACTGTTGACAACTATTGCTTTGCGCACTTTAATCACACAAGCTAAAGTTATAATCTAGCAAGAAATGAAAATTCTCTAAAATGCAGAGCATATTGCTACCTACAGCAGTAAAGATTTACAACTACTTTAACATACCTGCCAATAGCTACAAACTGTAATGTAATCTCTCCCTATGCAGTTTGTCAGCAGCACTCCCTAAGCTTTCCCTATCACAGATTAATCACATTGTCAAAATGGCTGCTGTGACCTTTTATATGCAAAAGCCCCTTTTTTGGACCTTCTAAACCAGCTCACCTAAGCACACTAAACCACATACAGAATGGTAGACAAACTGCACCTGCCTACATGGAGAATTACTGCATTCATTTACTTGGACCACGAACTTTAAAGGTGCAGGTTTGGCATGGTGGGGGTGAACCTGCACCTCATCCCTAAACATGATATTATCCCCTGATGTGACCAAAAACAACTGGATGAGTAGACTGTCTGTCTACAAGAACCTAAAGCCCCATACATAGGAGCCAAATGTCGGGAGACATCGACTGGTTATAAAAAAAAAAAGGCAGACATGTCAGTCTGTCCGACAGAAGCCGACCATTTGGCTGGTTTCTGTCAGACGAGCATGCCGGAAAACCAGAAACCGACCGATTCCTGATTAGTGCGCTCAACTAATGGCAGAAAGTGCTGATTGGAGTGTTCTAGTGGGGGGGCGATCCCCTGTCAGAACACAACAGCTTAGCAGGGGGAGATCGCTGTACTAACTTCAGATGGTTAGTACAGCAGCTCCGACTGGACCTGACAGTTTTTTTTTCTTTCCCACTGGGTTGAAAAAAAAAAACTTGTAATGTGTAATGCTTTAGGAGTGAGCACTTAAAAAAAAAAAAAATTTCTATTGCTTGACCAGGTCTGGTCATATATCTAACAGTAGAACAAAGTGAGTATGAGGTATAGGTGTGGTTTAGAGAATCACACTATCTATCCTAGAGGTAAATAATATGCAGGCTTCAGTTGTCTTTGCAGGTTGTAGAATCGCAGACCAAGCAGCTTTGTGTATACAACTTCCTGCTTTACGGTGGTTTTATTTTCACAATTATGTACATGTAACATGATTGGAGGCAAAAAATGATGAAGCCTTATGAAAAGGCACATAATTTCCTATAAATGATGCACATGATGTATTTATATCAGGGCTGTAAATACCAATTAACATTAAATGCAAATATACATTTAATTATAATTAGGATAAATACAGCTCTGAATTTTCAAAACAACATATGGAGAATTTAGCTTGTCAAACTAACAAGCCAAAGGTGGGTATATTACAGCTGAGCAGAAAGTCGGGGGAGATTTATCCATTGAAATTCAAAGCCAACCTTACTACCAGCGATTCAGGAGGTGGCATACACCTCCTGAGATTTACGTTTTTTAAACCAAGAAGATTTATTTTAAAAATATTTGAATAAAAATTCTTTGCGTTCTTCTTTAACTGCTTGATGGTAGAAAACCTTTTAACTTGTTAAACTCATTTATTCAGACAGAAATGCCAACAATAAGGAAAAAAGGTGAGTATCTTTTTAAATATTTTTTTTCTGGGTGGCAAGTACACATCAAAGAATCATGGACATACAAATGTGCTGGTAAAACAAGGGACTTGGTGAAGGAACTGATTTGGGGAAAGATTTTTTTCTAAAATAAAAGCTTTTGACAGGGTGCTGAAAAAGAAGAGGAAATCAGAATCTGGTTTGGAAGAAATGCCTACTTATTCCCTTCTATATGTTTTATTTCTATTGAGTTTTTTTTCACAAAAAATCTCCTGCCCTCTACTGTTAGCTGCTAATGTAACAGTGGTATGTGTAATTATGTACATTATTTCCTGCCTCTTGTGGCTGGGCTTAAATGCATTTGTAAATGAGCTCAAATCGCGCTACTTTTATTTCATGCGATTTGGTGTGGGCAAACACACTGGTTTGCGACCTTCCTTTTGAGTGTTGTTAACTTGACATTGAAACCTGCTGCAGTACGCAACTGCATTCCTTCTTGAATGCGGTGTGGGAAACTTGCATGGAACATGGGTGTCCCATACCGTGTTCCAGTGTGAATCTATTCTAAAAAGATGATTCTAGCTTGTGCTGATTTAGATGTTTAAGTGAACATTATGTGTGGGCTTTGCTTTAATCTGGAGTGTATCTAGCCAAATTTAGTGATTGCAGTTAGGCTGTATCCAGCCTGAGTTTTGTTTATATTTCTGGGTTCAGTGGAAGGAGTAATAATGTATTCAGTTATGAATATTTATCTGCATTGGCCAATCATTTAAGGTCTGAGTCCAGTGATGTGGGCTGAGAAGAAGGATAAATATTTATCTGTCTAGAAAGGTCCTTCACTCTCAGGACATTAATGGATCCTTGTCTTTGCCTCCCAGGCCTTTGCCTCCCAGGCCTTTGCCTTGAGAAGAAACCTGAAGAAGAAGGGTTTTTTCTCCTGTGGACCTGAACTTAGGCTCAAAGAATCTAAAACTATTCTGTGGCAGAGAGCCAAAGAACCAAAAAATCCAAACCTGTGCTGTGGCAAGGGCCAATGAATCAGGAAGGTGGCTACCCAAAAGAGAATCCTCTGAGGAATCTGCTGTGCAACATGATGTCCTGGAGAGCTTGAGAGAAGCTGCTTGGGAGAAGACATTGCATGGTGATCTCTACTGATAAATCATTTAAAGTACCTATGATTGTGTTGCCATCAAAAGTCAAATGGTCAAACATTTATTGAGAGGCTGCTGTCAAAATATTAGAGTCACTATCAACTTTGCTGCTTTAAAAGACCACTGTCAGTTTGCTCCTGCTTGAAGACCTGGGATATTTTGTTGTTTTTTGTGTATCCTGTGCACCTAACCCTGTCTTCAAAAGTGTAATAAGCAAAAAAATCTTTGAAACTATGGTGACTTGGTTGTTGCCACTAGTGAGTCAATGTGTTGTTGGGTGTAGCTACAGGGTGGGTCACCATTAGGAAGGGTGAAATAGCTTGTCAAAATCCCAGAGCTCCTTTGGAGGTTTGCAACTATTATTTTGAATTCCTTATGTGGATATTATGAACATCTGATAGACCTAATCACATAGTTCACCATTATGAAGCCTTAATTTTTGTGGAATATGAAGTTTAAACTCAAACCACTGTTTCAGGAAACATTAAAGGAGAATGTGGACCTGGCAATAATACAATTCATTGCACTGTTTAAAAAAGAAATATTGAAGTTTTTTGCAAGCATTTTCTCTAGCCCTCAATACACTACATCAAAAGTTGATTGCACATATTGTGAATAAGGCTGAGTGAACCAAGCAAAGTTCAGTTTGCAAGAGGTTCAGTGAACACAGTGAACTAAGCACCAAACCCTATGTCTATGGGATCCAAATTTTGTAATCTTTGTAGCCTTTTCCAAGGCTAATTACCAAACTTTTGTGGGTAATTGGACATTGCCCAAGGGGACATGTACAAATGCAAAAATAAAGGAAACGTTGGGCCAAAGCTCTTTGGCCTTACTTCTACTGTGGATCACAGGAGTGCACTTCAGCCAACGGAGGACTAAAGTTCACTGTTGGTTGACATCACTCAGTTGGTCCAGGCTCTGGAGGGATCCCGATTTTAATGTTGGTATCCACTCAGATGTCTGAGCGGCAACTGGTTCAGGCTCTCATCGTGCTGCTAAGAGCCTGAGTCAGCGGCTCCCTTCCCCCCCCCCCACAGCCCGACACTCCAGTAAGTTTTGGAGGGGCAGAGCAGAAAGCCCTGACTGACTACCAAAAGTGGTCCAAGGAATGAAAAACAGTGACAGGGTCACGGGCCGCCAAGGCTCAATAATGCACGTGGGGAGTGAAGGCTGGCCCATGTAGTCTAATCCAATAGAAGAGCTCAAATTGCTGAAAATGTTAATGCTGGTGCTATTAGAAAGTTTCAGAACACACAGTGCATCACAGCTTGCTATGTTTGTTGCAGCATAGCCACAAGCTAGTCAGGGTGCCCATGCTGACCCGTGTCTTCAGCCAAAAGTGCCTACAATGGGCACGTGAGCATTGAACCTGGACCACAGAAGAAGGCCTGATCTAATAAATTCAAGAGGGGTTTGAAGAACACTGCAATGAGTTTGAGGTGTTCACTTGTTGGATCTCAATCCAATTGAGCATCTATAGGATGTGCTGGTAAAACAAGTCCAGTCTATAGAAGCACCACCTCCCCACTTACAGGACTTAAAGGATCTGCTGCTGATGGTACAGCATACCTTCAGAAATCAGGAGGAGCCCATGCCTTGACGGGTTATGTTGGGTGATCTTAATGTTATGGCTGAATGGTGTACATTTAATTAACCTAATTTCTTATAGAAAGTAAGTGTCATTCTTAACCTTTACAATGTGTTACCCTCTCTCTTCTCATATAAAAGGGGAAAAGGAGGGAAGTCAACAGCAGGACTTTCAGTGTGCCACAGGGAGACTATACACTACACATTTGAGAAAAAACATCTTACAAATCTTTATTACATAGTTAAAACATAATAAAAGTCACACAGTGGTCAGACTGCCATATAAAGTTTAATAACTTGTAGACATGTGCATTTGTTTTCATCCGAAAGCATTTTCGTCCAAATTTCGGGTATTTTCGTTATCATTTTAACAAACGATAACAAATGTGCAGAATCCGAAAACCAAAAGATCCGACATAAACAAATGCTTTATTTTCGTTTTCGTTGTGACAACAGTTCGATATAGATAGGAGATGCGACATGAGGCTGACAATAGCGATCTGTGTCCATCTAACCTGTGGTCAAATGTGCCTAACCTTAGCTCTATTAGTCCAAGATTATTCTACATAGAGAGAAAAGATTCGACATAGAGAGAAAAGATTCAAAATAGAGAGAAAAGATTCGACATTATAGAGACAATAGCAAAAAAGGTCGAATGTGCCTAACTCTATTAGTCTAAGATTATTCGACATAGAGAGAAAAGATTCAACATGAACATTCGACGAAGCATACAACATTAGAATTCTGCTATAGCTTGTAGGCGGAAAATTCGACTGGAAATGTATGATTGCGGCGTCGTACAGTTTAGCTGCTCCGTGGAATCTTCTTAGAACATTCGACAGACACCATAAGCCTTCAATGACACATTCGACCTTAATTATTTCGGATTTTCAGATGAATGCATTTTTTAACGAAACGAAATAAATAAAAACAAATTTCGGGAGTAACTAAATAAATGTATTTTTCGGATGAAAACGAAATTCAGAAACAAAATATTTCAGTGTGCACATGTCTAATAACTTGGTGCATAAATCAAGTCCCCAAAATGTCATAATGTATTGTCGTATTTTGTAGTAGCACTTGCTTCTTCAGGATGCAGGATCCTTTTGGATGCAACCAATATATCTCTAAAATATAACAAAAAAACACCCACAACCAATATAGTAGAGATATTTATCAAAATAGCAAAATGTATACAGAGAATCAAAGATACAACATTGTAGACTAAATTACAGCGGCTCAACAAATGAGAAAGAAAAGTCCTTTAAGGGAGGGCTCCAATATCTTGGTTATTGTCATTCTTAATAACTCCACTTGAGGATTGTGAACATAAGAGATTTGTCTTCCAAAACTTAAGTAAAGTTTTGAGGATGCGTCTCTTACATCCAGTTTCTCTCCACCCGCTGCTGCTCCCCACACTGCTATAATCGACAATTATCAGCTTTGACAGTGAGTAATTGCCAGTTATAGCTTTGTATTACACAACAGGAGCAGCTGTCAAAATGCAGCCCTAACCCTAATCAGCCTCAATTAACTCCTTCCTTCTTTTCACCCCTTAGCTATTATTTTTCTGCTGAATCTTTTAATATATTTAGTTTTTTGTTACTTTTTTCAGTGTCACCTAACAAGAAAATGCATAAAATTGGAAAAAGCCTTATTTCCATTTGCAAATAACTTTGCCATGCTTTGTACCAGAAACCTAATTTTTGTGTCATTTAAAACGGGACAAATACAAGAATAAAATACATTTTATTTACAGTAAAACTATTGTTTTAAAACTTTTTTTTACATCTTATTGTCTGTAGATTCCATAGAAAATAAAACAATTTTTGTAAAACAATATTACCGAAAGAAAGTATAGTTTTACTATGAAAAATGTATATATTGCCCATCAATGAAGGTATCTTTGATTGCTATCAATGGGTCAGATTGCATAGAGAAAGACCCACTGCAACTTAAGGAGCACTGTCACTGCTCTTACAAGATCATAGATCTATTTGGCAGCTCTAATAGTGCCAGATATTACCAAGAGACTGTTCTTAAAGGGCCTACTGCTATCATAATACCTGTCCTATTTTTGTGCTTTCTTTTGGTATCCTGCACCCCTAAACCCTCTCTCCTAGAATCAAGTTCAGAAATAAATCGTAAAAAGACTAAAGTGACTGGAGCATGATTTCCCATTCTCCCCAACATATACCAAGAACCTTACCCTAAAATGGAAAATGTTAGCCTGCCACATTACTTGGGGGTCATCTGCATCACCCCAAGCTAAAGATTGCTACAAGGGTATGACAACTGAAGGGGTTAAGAAGCAGAGAAACAATTTTCTATCTCTTTACAAGTGGAAGAGCACGTCAACTTTCAAGGAAGGCAAACCATTCTAAGCAAATCTGATAGTGCTTTGTCTTTGAGTAACCTTTTCCTTACATAGCTCACAAACAATATATTTAGTATGTTGGAAGAGAGATAAATTTCCTGAGAAATGAATGTTCAGTAAATCTCTTCAGTGAAGCATCAGCGGAAGCACTGGGACAAAGATGTGGACTGGAAATAATTCTTGTATTAGGGCCATCATATTGTTGTTTTCTGCAGTGAAACACACTGACAGTGTGGGCATTGAGGTGTGTGGGCAGGGGGAGGGTAATGCAATTGGAGTGGTATAAAATTGTCTTTAAGGTCCACCAGTCACACCATCTCCCTGTGATCACTATGCGCCATACTCTTATCTGCCTTGTTGCAATTAATTTCTTGATATGTAGAAGAAAACTAAAGACAACATTATTACTTTTAAAAGGTGTACGGGAGAGAAAGCCTGGGGCCAGGCAAGACACGGTAAATTCTCATTTCCCATCTTGTCGGATGATTCCAGTAATGAGTTCTAGGTTCCTCTGTAGGATCCTATAATTGATAATATAATAAGCACTACATGTAGATCATCATTAAGCATATTCAAGTGTGCTGTCAGGTCCGGAAAGGATTTCCTTCTGCTATATGGCTTGTATTTGTACTACACAATGAAACATCATTCTCTTTTCTTTATAATAACCTTATGGAAGCAAATTCAACCTAAATGGAAGCAAAGTCGACCTAAACTAAGCTTCTGAAATAAGGGCAAAACTCACATTTTAATCACTTAATGGTATATGATTCACCTGGTCACATGAGACTCATCTATTGACAAATGCCTCATTGGCAACACCTGTTTTTTAAAAGCATTCTACACAGATTGTTCTCAGAAAATTTTAGAGTGCATAAACATATCTCAAATCAGCAGTATTCACTTTGAAAGATTATTTTTTTCCACTGATTCCTCCACACTCTACACTTCTAGTTATGCAAGTCTACTGACGCTAATACATAATCAGTTCCCTTGATTCTGTCAGTTGTTTGAAACGATCGAGGTCAAAGCCTCCTGCAGTAGAAGATCTCTTATACTTATGGTCAGCTTGTATATCCATCCTTCCCTCCATTCCATCCTCTGACCCCTTTATCAGTGCTAAGTCCTGCACTGAGGTCATGGTCAGAGGTTAGAACCACAGCATGCAACATGTTCATCCAGCACTCCCAGAATGCTTGGAATGCCAAAGAGACTAATGGAAGCTGCAGTGCTAGAATGGAAGGGAGGTAAGAGACACAGGCCACAACAAGAGAAGTGAGTATAAGAGCATTTCTTTTGCAGGAGAATTTAAGCAAATGTTTTGTTTATGTTACTTCAGCTTACCAGAAAATGAGTATATCATCTTTTCAACAATTTTTTTAGGTATACATTAAAAAAGGTGAACTTAAATAATCTTCCAGTATGTATTCATGTTTTAAAGGTCCAATCAATGCAGTTTTTTGCTTTGGATCAAGTGGGAAAGAGTTAAAACCTCTGTCAGGTTATATTGCCATCTGTTTTTTTATTGGGTGGAAAGAGGGGGTTTTCCCTTCACTTCTTTATAGTACAGAAGATGATGATACATTTCTCCAAAGGGGACACAAAGATCACTCTGTGTGACAGTAGTGACTTCATTTCAGTGCTGTGTGAGGAAACACGGAGACTCTGCATCTGGCATCACACTGCCACTCTGCCCAGGATATAGTAGGCTGCACAGAGAGAACCGGTGGCGCAACGTGTTTTGCACCAGGTATTTAGTTGCTAATTGCTACATTTAAGCTGGATTCACACTTATGCGAATTGGATACGGGTTTCTCTGCATCCAATTTACATAGCAGGAGATTGTGACCGGCTCTCTATAGAGCCGGTTCACACATCTCAGCTGCAGCTCCGGTGCAAACTGCAGAGGAGCCCTGTGCATCTTTTGGTCCATTTCAGGTCCAAATTCAGGTCCAATGACATAAACTACAGTGTGTGTGTGTTTTTTGAAAATGATAATGCTAAATAACCTTTCTCACACTGACGCCTTGTGGTCACGTGATACACCTCCGCTCTCCTTCCTTGATCTAAGGAGAGCAGCAGGAGGGGCCTGAGATTCCCCTCTGACGTCAGCCAGCCAGCAGGTGGAGATCACGTGACCACAGCGGCAGAGTGAGAAAAGGTATTTAGCATTATCATTTTTAAAAAACACACACACTGTAGTTTACATCTTTATAAACAGAGGGGATACAAGTCATTATGTTAGATATTGCAGCAGAATAGCGGCAGAATGGGAAGGGTGGGGAGGAGATCAGCTCCCGCTACACAGACTACTGAGCTGACAGGGAGGGTGGGGAAGAGGGAGAGACTGACCTCACAGTGGGATGATGGAGGCACTTAAACTGATTACCAGGTGCCCCTGGATGATGTAGTCTTATTACGAAACGCGTAGGACGGAGCAGAACGTCACCTCCAGTCATTGCTCGCATTTCCAGTAGGACGGGTCTGTCTGAGTCTGTACAGCCGACATACCGGACTAAAGGCTTATCTTATGAAGCGTCTATTGTAAGTGTGCTTTTATATGCGATGTATTAAATTTAAAAGGTTTTACACTATCGGAAGACAAGGAAAAGGATGCGCCTCTGGGTGCAGACTTTTAAAACAATTTATTAAAGAACAGCAACAGCTGGTAATATACTCACATTTGAGTAGAAAGTATCAAGCATTAAACATGTCCCAGGGCAATCCAAGGGATCCGTGGAGTCATCTCTCGGCTGGTAGGTGTTGAATAGCTCTGGGCAGTCTAAAAACGCTGGATGTGGACGGCCGAGACACACATCCGGAGACAGGCACCAAAGAGAGGCTTGGTTAGCAGCCGATCCAGACACGGGATGATGACGTCACACGATGTGCGACGCGTTTCCTGAGCTGGCACGCCGTGAGTGGTGTGACGGCGGCGCTCCTTTGTCAAGCTGATTGGCTGGGAGCTCTCAGATAACCAGCAATGATTCTCCTGCAGTGCCTCCTGTATTGTGGATCAGAAGTCTAATTGAGACACCTGTAGTTGTGGATCAGAAGTCTAATTGAGACACCTGTAGTTCTACAGGTGTCTCAATTAGACTTCTGATCCACAATACAGGAGGCACTGCAGGAGAATCATTGCTGGTTATCTGAGAGCTCCCAGCCAATCAGCTTGACAAAGGAGCGCCGCCGTCACACCACTCACGGCGTGCCAGCTCAGGAAACGCGTCGCACATCGTGTGACGTCATCATCCCGTGTCTGGATCGGCTGCTAACCAAGCCTCTCTTTGGTGCCTGTCTCCGGATGTGTGTCTCGGCCGTCCACATCCAGCGTTCTTAGACTGCCCAGAGCTATTCAACACCTACCAGCCGAGAGATGACTCCACGGATCCCCTCGATTGCCCTGGGACATGTTTAATGCTTGATACTTTCTACTCAAATGTGAGTGTATTACCAGCTGTTGCTGTTTTTTAATAAATTGTTTTAAAAATCTGCACCCAGAGGCGCCTCCTTTTCCTTGTCTTACAGTGCATTGGGATAATGGCTTTCACTCCCTTCGGAAGGCTGCCCTGAATGTGGATTCTACACATTACCCCTGCCTCTTCCACCTGCAGTTCTCATCACGGACTTACCCTCCACTTATTGCTATTATGAACTGTTAACCCTTCCATTTATTATTTTTTATGTGCATCATTGTATTATTAGATTTTGCTGTTCATCGTTGCGCCGAATACTTGTTATATATTCACACTATCGGAGTCTTATATCTTTCTTACATGGTATACTTCTCATATGAGTTGGTCTACATCATGCGATGATCCAAAGACCTAGCAGATCAGTATTGATGTCAAGTTAAAGACACAGCTGTTTTGCTTGCTATGATCCTCTGTGGTGGGGGATCATGGCTTTCTGGTAAGGAGTAACCCCTTCTATCTTCGGTGGTGGATCACATTTCTTCACTGGATCAAGATCGTTTTCATGTGGACTGTTTTGTTTTGCACGGGTGGACATTACTAGATACCACCATTCACAGAGGCTTTATTATTATTGTATGTAGTCTATTTTGCACTACGATTAGGCTTATTTATCATCTGTTTTTGCAATGATTTTTTATCTATTCACTAATTTTTCCACTTAGTGTTTATTTTCTTAATCTAGCGCGATTCTTGTGTTTCTATTAGAACCACAGGCAGGCAGCTGCAGTATTAACAGTTAGTGTACTGTGTCCTCTGCACAGTGTGCACCTAAAGCTACCTGAAGACAATTGCTGTTGTTCTGATCCTATTAATACCACAGGCAGGCAGCTGCAGTATTTACAGTTAGTGTAATGTGTCCTCTGCACAGTGTGCACCTAAAGCTACCTGAAGAAAATTGGTGGTGTTCTTCTGATCATATTAGTACCACAGGCAGGCAGCTGCAGTGTTTACAGTTAGTGTACTGTGTCCTCTGCACAGTGTGCACCCAAAGCTACCTGAAGACAATTGCTGTTGTTCTGATCCTATTAATACCACAGGCAGGCAGCTGCAGTATTTACAGTTAGTGTACTGTGTCCTCTGCACAGTGTGCACCTAAAGCTACCTGAAGAAAATTGCTGTTGTTCTGATCCTATTAGTACCACAGGCAGGCAGCTGCAGTATTTACAGTTAGTGTACTGTGTCCTCTGCACAGTGTGCACCTAAAGCTACTTGAAGACAATTGGTGGTGTTCTTCTGATCCTATTAGTACCATAGGTAGGCAGCTGCAGTATTTACAGTTAGTGTACTGTGTCCTCTGCACAGTGTGCACCTAAAGCTACCTGAAGACAATTGCTGTTGTTGTGATCCTATTAATACCACAGGCAGGCAGCTGCAGTATTTACAGTTAGTGTACTGAGTTCTCTGCACAGTGTGCATCTAAAGCTTCCTAAAAAAATTGCTGTTGTTCTGATCCTATTAATACCACAGGCAGGCAGCTGCAGTATTTACAGTTAGTGTAGTGTGTCCTCTGCACAGTGTATTCCTAAAGCTACCTGAAGACAATTGGTACAGTATTAGTACCACAGGCAGGCAGCTGCAGTATTTACAGTTAGTGTACTGTGTCCTCTGCACAGTGTGCACCTAAAGCTACTTGAAGACAATTGGTGGTGTTCTTCTGATCATATTAGTACCACAAGCAGGCAGCTGCAGGTTTTTACAGTTAGTGTACTGTGTCCTCAGCACATTGTGCACCCAAAGCTACCTGAAGACAATTGCTGTTGTTCTGATACTTTTAATACCACAGGCTGGCAGCTGCAGTATTTACAGTTAGTGTACTGAGTTCTCTGCACAGTGTGCACCTAAAGCTACCTAAAAAAAATTGCTGTTGTTCTGATCCTATTAATACCACAGGCAGGCAGCTGCAGTATTTACAGTTAGTGTACTGTGTCCTCTGCACAGTGTGCACCTAAAGCTACCTGAAGACAATTGGTGGTGTTCTTCTGATCCTATTAGTACCACAGGCAGTCAGCTGCAGTATTTACAGTTAGTATACTGTGTCCTCTGCACAGTGTGCACCTAAAGCTACCTGAAGACAATTGCTGGTGTTCTTAGACTAATAATACTACAGGCAGGCAGTTGATTCTGCTAGCTGCAGTATCAGTATATATATACATCCCAGCTTTGTGCAGCTACATCTACTGTAGGCCATTAGTATGTCTGGAAGGCCAACATGGAGAAGCAGACAGTCACAAGACAATAAAAGAGGGCAAGCAGGCTCTATGTCTAGAGGCAACAGTGCTGGTCGTGGAGACGGTGCATCCTCATCAGCACGTGGCCGTGGGACACCCTTGTCCTTTTCTTCGGCAGCTGGCCGTGTTGAGCCACAACATGTGGAAGACTTGGTAGAGTGGATGACTAAGCCGTCCTCATCCTCCTCATCCTCTCTCACCCAGGCTCAGGGTACTTTGTCTGGCAAAGCAGCTGCCAATGCGGCCTCTTCCCTCTGCTCAATGGCATCAGTCACTCCTTCCCTAGCCCCACCATGTCCTCCTGAGGAGTCCCCCAAACTGTTTGACCAGTGTTGGGTATATGCTCCAGGAGGATGCCCAGCATTTTGAAGGCTCCGATAATGGTACCCAGCTAGAGGAAGGCAGTAACGTGCACCCAGAGAGAGGGGGTGCAAATGAAGGACAGCAATCTGGCAGTCATGTTCCCCCAGTTGCAGCATACTGCCAGCTTTGCTCCAGTGATGAGGAGGGAGGGGATGATGAGGTCTCTGACTCCACGTGGGTGCTTGATAGGAGAGAGGAGAAGGAGGAAGCACATCTCCAAAGAGGCAGGATGCCCTTAAGGGGCCAGCTTAAGGGCAGCACATCGACTGCATCACACCGCAGAGCTCCGCATGTGCAGGGTGCTGCTGTCTCTGCACATTATTCCAAAAGTTCTTTGGTGTGGGCCTTTTTTGAGACGAGTGCATCAGATCGCACCGCTGCTATTTGCAACATATGTCTCAAGCGTATCTCGCGTGGCCAAAACATCACCCGCTTGGGCACCACATGCTTGACCAGACATATGTCGACCTGCCATGCAGTTTGTTGGCAAGCGTACCTAAAAGACCCACACCAAGAACAAAGCAGACCTCTTTTTGCTCCTCATCAGCTGGGATCTCCAACCCCACTATACCCTCAGTCCTCTCTGAAACCTGCACTGAGAGGAATGAAGGTGTAGAATTAGGTATGTCACAGCCAAGTACTTGCGGGCAATCTGCTATCGGTTAGTATGTGCACGCCTCACATTAAGACTGCAGCTTTTTTAGTTTTTTAACCGAGTTTTCACTACAGTGAGTAGCGCGGTAATTTTTGATATTTAATCTGCTATCGGTACACCGAGGACAGATTGTACCAGGCAAATTTCCCTGCCCCAGCTGCTGCACCACCGAAAGAAGGTCGCTCCCAGCCATCCACATGCCCAGCAGTTGAATGCTAGCTTGGCTAAATAGCTAGCACTTCAACTGCTGCCTTTTCAGTTGGTAGACTCTCTCCCCTTCCGTGAGTTTGTGGAATGTGCGGTTCCTCAGTGGCAGGTTTCCAAACGCCACTTTTTCTCACAGAAGGCGATTCCGGCTCTCTACCGGCACGTGGAAGGCAATGTTTTGGCCTCACTGGACAGGGCAGTCAGTGGTAAAGAGCATATTACCGCTGACTCATGGTCCAGCAGGCATGGACAGGGATTTTACCTATCTTTCACCGCACACTGGGAGACTCTTCTGGCATCTGGGAAGGATGCACCTTACACCTCCAAAATACTACTAGTGGTGATTCTGCCACACCTCTCTCCTCCACCCCCTCCCCTTCTTCTTCCTCCATGGTCTCTTCCTGTGCTGATTTGTCTTCGGAACCAGCAGTGCTCCGTAGGCATTCAAGGGGCTACACAAGCACGCAGGCCAAAAGATGCCATGTGGTGCTTGAGCTGGTGTGCTTGGGGGACAGGAGCCACACTGATTCACATGGTGCAGGATTACCTAGGGGCAAGATCAGACTTGGACACCTTTCCCACCGAAAATCCTCTGGGTTACTGGGTCTTGAGGATGGATCACTGGCCAGAGCTTGCACAGTATGCAATTGAGCCACTGGCCTGTCCTGCATCCAGCGTTCTTTCGGAACGCACATTCAGTGATGCTGGAGGCTTTGTAACCGATCACAGGGTGTGCCTGTCCACCGAATCGGTCGATCTGCTGACCTTCATAAAAATGAATCAGTCTTGGATCACCAGCTACCAAGCACCTGATGCATATGTAACCGAATAATTTTTTTTTAATGTGAGATCCCTTCAAGACTGTCTATGCTGATGTTGAGTGACTATCCTGTTATGCTGAGTGACAATCCTCTTCCTCCTCAATTTTCATGCTGATAGCTTGTAAGAACATTTTTGGTTCTTGGCACTGCCACCAGTGGCTAAGGCCCAATTTTTCAGCCACTGTTTAACAGGGGTGTATAATAACAATTTTTGATGCAATACTTTGCAGCAGGGCTCATTCCTGCGCTCCAACTATAGTATCTGTGAGGGGTTGCAGTGTTGTGGCAGCAGTGGCTAAGGCCCAATTTTTCTGCCCCTGTTTAACAGGGGCATGTAATTACAATTCTTGATGCAATACTTTGCAGCAGGGCTCATTCCTGAGCTCCAAATAGAGTATCTGTGAGGGGTTGCAGTGTTGTGGCACCAGCACCAGTGCCCAAGGCCCAATTTTTCAGCCCCTGTTTAACAGGGGTATATAATTACAATTTTTGATGAAATACTTTGCAGCAGGGCTCATTCCTGCACTCCAACTATAGTATCTGTGAGGGGTTGCAGTGTTGTGGCAGCAGTGGCTAAGGCCCAATTTTTCTGCCCCTGTTTAACAGGGGCGTGTAATTTCAATTTTTGATGCAATACTTTGTAGCAGGGCTCATTCTTGCGCTCCAACTAGAGTATCCGTGAGGGGTTGCAGTGTTGTGGCACCAGCACCAGTGCCCAAGGCCCAAATTTTCAGCCCCTGCTTAACAGGGGAGTATAATTACAATTTTTGATGCAATACTTTGCAGCAGGGCTCATTCCTGTGCTCCAACTACAGCATCTGTGAGGGGTTGCAGTGTTGTGGCACCAGTGCCTAAGGCCCAATTTTTCTGCCCCTGTTCAACAGGGACATGTAATTACAATTCTTGATCTAATATTTCACATTTTTTTTCACTTTAAGCATCATTTAAATCACTGCTCCTGAAAAAACGGCCGTTTTTAAAACTTTTTTTTGTATTGATACATGTCCCCTGGGGCAGGACCCGGGTCCCCAAACCCTTTTTAGGACAATAACTTGCATATTAGCATTTAAAATTAGCATTTTTGATTATGAACGTTCGAGTCCCATAGACTTTAATGGGGTTCTAAAGTTCGCGCAAACTTTCGGTCCGTTCGCGGGTTCTGGTGCGAACCGAACCGGGTGGTGTTCGGCTCATCCCTATTGACCACCAGCCGCTACTGCTGATTACCATGGTCAGCACACCTAGGGGGACACAGGAGCAGGCAGGATCAACAAGGTATTTTACAGCATAGAATGGGGCAAATAACACTGCACAAGCACTATGCTATTGATCATACTTTAAAGGAACAGGATTTTTTTTTTTTGGGTTACTAACACTTTAAAGAATATAGAGAGAGCTTAGCGGACTTTACTGGTACCAGAGAAGGACAACAACACAGAATAATTCCTAAAAAGTATTTTTGTTACAAAAAGTTAAAAAGCATTAACATTCTATCAATAAAAGCATAAAGTCAATGCTCATTCAAAGTGAGGCAGGCCATATGTTTATACTTCAACTGTATTTCTTTGCTACTCTGTCAAGAGGTCAACGCGTTTCACAAACATTGCTTCCTCAGGACCTCAATATCCTGACCACAAAGTAACATGGCATGCACCTAATCAGAGCCAGATGAAGACCATTGGTGTGCCATGAAGCACTGACTTATCATGTGGTGCAGTAGAACCATACGAAAAAGTGCAATTGGATAATCTGAATATATGGATTTGGAAATAATCTGTAAAGTCTCTTTATATCAGATTGGTTACCAGTCAGTGGCTGACTTTTAGGAAGTGTCAGTGAATGTAAATCATATAGCTAAGGCTACATGCCCACGGACGTTTAAAAAATCGGGCTGTAAAGCCAGTACAGATGCCAGGAAAAAAGCGGTGTTAGAAACGCGATTTTATCCGCGTTTTGCATTGAATTCAATGCACGTTACTAGGGCGATAGGGGGGAACCTCACGCAAATTTTTTAAAAAATTTTCGCGTTCCCCCTTTAAGATTCTCAGCACACAAGTCGCACCGCAAGTCAGATCCTCTTGATCCGACTTCTGGTGCGACCTCTCTTCAAATCAATGGGCTTCCATAGGGAACCATTGATTTTGAAAAGAGACAGAAACGCCGGACGAGGCTTAACACAGCGTTAAGCATTTAACACCTTTTGCAGGCATCTGACGTTTTTACAGCTCTAGCACTGGAGCCTCAGAACGCACTGGTCCTGGTTTTTTTTTGCAGCTTAAAAACGGCTATGCCATTTACAGCTCAAAAACGCCATGGTGGGCATGAGGCCATAGACTAACATGGAGAGGCGTTTTTAAGCTGCAAAATACGCTCAAAAAAGCGGCTGTAAAATTGTCTGTGGGCATGAGGCCTAACTATCACAATCATATAGCACTGCATTAATAATATGGCTAAGTATCACAATCATATAGCACTGCATTAACCTGTCTGGTAGAGCTGCTAGGGCCCGAATTGTGTTATAAAACAGCTAGAAAACATCTACTGTTGGTCGTGGAATGATGCACCATTTTCACTATATGTTTAACATTTAGTAGTAAATACTCCCTTATAGAGAAAAACCATGATTGGCCTCACTGCTAACTATGTAGGTAAACATTTTTTTATTCAAAAACTTGAACAAACTCATTGCAACTACTTACACGTAGCATGTGATAAAATACTACACTGGTCTATTGTAATACACAAACTAGTTATTTATTGACAGAATAATTCATTTGAAATTTTGCTTTTATACAAGCATGTGTGTATGTACATTTCCCAGGTATTAAGAAAATGCAAAGGTTTATAGTAAAAGATCATCAATAAGATCACAGTGTAAGAGTATGTCAAGGCCAGTGTCCAAAACATGAGAAATGAAATTTGACAAACTGTCAGCCCTCAGAGAGCTTTGCGGTATTGGTAATCCAATTAGAGGTGCGACCAAATTGCGCAACTCTCCAAGGGACAGACACTGCCTACTATTCATTTTTAGCAGCTCTCTATGAACTCCACTAATTCTGCTCCAGTTTTCTCAACAGTGCTAATTACAGTAATACATCTAAACGCCTCTTACAAAATGCATGAACCCTTTAAGCTGTCTCATTATAAGAGGATATCATCTTTGTCTGAATATACTGTATATTAGCCATGTTACCACTACAGCTTTTTATACCTGCTGATTAGGGAATAAACAATGACACAAATTCATTGTAACCTCATGTAAGGTGTGGTAGGTAAGAAGGAGAGGGGCTTTGAATATAAATTTTTCAAAAAGGGGAAAGGGTCACAAGTGAATGGGAAGAAGCGATGAATGGGTTTGAACCTCAACCTGTTCAAACACTTCAACCCTACACCACCATCACAAATCATGACACTGTGGCCTTTTGACTACTCTGGGATTTTTGAATCATACTCAGATTTTTCTGCCAGTGATGTTAATGTGAAACAGTCAAACCTTTTCTTTGGTTTTAAATAAAATGAGATGTAACATCCATCAGGTTTTATTGCGGTGTGCTTTTTGAAAATATTTCTCCTCATGTACTATCTACTTCACCATAGTAAGTCAGTAAAACCTTTCCAAGTGGGAGAGTGGCTCAAACCCTTCATGACTATACCAAAAAAGTATTTATATTGCTGTCTTTGTCACTATTGTAAAGATTGAATTAACTTCCTGTCCTGGTGACCTTACAGGAAGTGATGGAAGATCTCTTCAGTGAGGACAAAGACAGCAGTAAATACCTGACAGAAATCCAAAACCTTTTCCACACTATCCAAAGTCAAAAATAGTTTTTGGTTTTAGCTGATTAGCTGTTCACTGTGCCATTTACTCTCTCGCAGAAGCAACTAAAAGGAGATGAGCAAATTGAGTTTCTAGGTTCAAGGTTAAAACCAGAATGATCTAGTAAAGGAACACCTTTGGTGGTCCAAACATTGGTGTGTGCTAAAAGTTCCACACTTGCTGCATGTCTTTTAGGATCCCCTGCCTTGCTTTTCACCCATGTAAGCCTTTGTCTTCCTTACCAACCATTTATGAAAGGTTTAATCATTGAACACAACCACTTACAGTACATAAAAGCTTTGCATTGTGCACTTGCACTCTGCAAGTGTTTGTAAAACAATACTGAACTCATCTCCTGCCGAGTCTTCATCACATTAATTGCTTATTCTTGAGATTCAGAGTTGGATTGTAAAAAACTTAACAAATATATCAGCTATGGTGTAAAGCAAGGGTGACTCTTTTTATTTTATTTTCACATGATATTATTGTCATCTCAGAATGTATAGACAATGCAGTTTTTGGACCTATTTTATTTACATATTTATACATTCTCCAGAATATTCAAAAGTTGATAAGGAGATAAGCATTTGAGTGATTAAAAATGGTCATACTTTGCATTACTCTTTTTCATACCTTGTGAAAATATACAGTACTGTATATATATTTTTACATTTTTTTATTTAAAGGTTTGCAACTGAATATTGAAACCAACAAATACCATCACATCTCATGTATACAAGAAATACAGTTGTGAACATACAATTAAGAGAGACTATCAGATGAGGCAGAAAGTACAGGGCTCCCCAGTTAAACATAAAGTACCTCCCAGTCTGGGGAGTAAATGTGTGAAACGATTTTAACTGTCTATATTTCTCATTAAAAAAGAATTAAAATGTTTTATTTTATTGACTTTCATCTCCTGACCAAGATTCTTAGTGCTGATACTGCCAACCAATTAATATAAAAATAACATTAAAGCCCTTAGCAAAATACATTTTGACCCTAGACTTTAAGTCAAAACTGAGTGATGTGTGGGGGACTGCAAGGACAGCATTTCTGTTCACTAATTCTTTTAAGACATGATCAGATAAGACATATTGTCAGTGGAGCAAATTTTAGGAAGTTTGTTAAGCTCTAGTAGATAGTGATATTCATGTCTGTACTGACGGAAGACCAGTGGATGGCACTTTTAGAAGTTTTGCATATTGACTGTGGGCATTAGAGATGTAGCAACCAGTTAATTTGATTAAGACAAAAAGTAGTAGGATGCTTTACCAAGGCATATTTATAGAGCAGATTGACCTGCATCAGCTCTCTAGAGGCGGACATGTCTTCTTTTTTACTTTTGCAGGTGGCATCCACAGTTTCTAACAATGCAGTGGAATTTGTGCTGCAGGGAAGGTTGAGGACTAGCACTTTATAATCTTTAAAAGATTGCAATCTGTCTGGTTGGACTTTTGCAGCATATAGAGTGCCTTGGAAAAAGTATTCATACCCCATAAAATTCTCCACATTTTGTCATGTTTCAACCAAAAACGTAAATGTATTTTTTGGGATTTTATGTGATAGACCAACACAAAGTCGCACATACAGTCAGGTCCATGAATATTGGGACATCAACACAATTCTAATCTTTTTGGCTCTATACACCACCACAATGGATTTGGAATGAAAAGAACAAGATGTGCTTTAACTGCAGACATTCAGCTTTAATTTGAGGGTATCTACATCCAAATCAGGTGAACGGTGTAGGAATTACAACAGTTTGTATATGTGCCTCCCACTTTTTAACCCCCCTAGCTGTATTCCTGAGTCTGGCTCGGGGTGGATTTTCAATACCAAAAGCGGTATCCCCGAGCCAGACTCAGGATTGCATCGCAGGATCCTTGTAGAGGTTACTTACCTTGTCTCTTGGATCCTGCGATGTCTCCCCGCTGTGATCTGCGAGCCGCCGTGTCTCGCTCGATTCACAGTGCCGAGTTCCGCTCCCTGCGAGCATTGCGACGCACGGGGACGGAGTTTGATGCCAAATTCAAAAAGTAAAACACACTGTACAGATACAGTATACTGCAATCTTACAGATTACAGTACTGTATCAAAGAATTACACATCCCCTTTGTCCCTAATGGTCTGTCCAGTGCCCCGCATGCAGTTTTATATTATAAAAACTGTTCTTTCTGCCTGGAAACTGGAGATTGTTCATAGCAACCAAAACTTTCCCTTTACATCAAAAGTGGCTTTGGCCCAGCTAGAAAACAGCGATAATAAATTTGAATCACTTGCAGAATTGAGCCATATTCATTTGTGAGGAAATCCGTCACCAAACACTAAAAGTAACCAAAGCGAAAATTTTGCAACTGAGCAAATTTCAGTGTTTTTTATTTGATTACATTATTGAATAATTTTTATTATTATTATATTATTATTTGTTATAATTATTTATAGTTATTTATTATATTATCATTTTTTATTTAGTTTTTTAATTCTTTATCATACCCCGGATGTCTACTAGACTCTTGTTTGGACAGATTTAAGTGAATTATTCCTAAGAATTACAGGCCTATAATATAAAACGCCAAATTTATATGCAAAATAATTGTACTGCTTTCAGCATCAAAAATCTGAAATAATCATACCGCCAGGGAGGTTAAGGGACCAAAAGTAATGGGACAGATTAACAATCATCCATCAAACTTTCACTTTTTAATACTTGGTTGCAAATCCTTTGCAGCCAATTACAGCCTGAAGTCTGGAATGCATAGACATCACCAGATGCTGGGTTTCATCCCTGGTGATGCACTGCCAGGCCTCTACTGAAACTGCCTTCAGTTCCTGCTTGTTCTTGGTGCATTTTACCTTCAGTTTTGTCTTCAGCAAAGTGAAATGCATGCTCAATCGGATTCAGGTCAGGTGATTGACTTGGGCATTGCATAACATTTCACTTCTTTCCCTTAAAAAAGTCTTTAGTTGCTTTCGCAGTATGCTTCGGTCATTATCCATTTGCATTGTGAAGCGCCGTCCAATGAGTTCTGAAGCATTTTGCTGAATATGAGCAGATAATATTGCCCAAAACACTTCAGAATTCATCCTGCTGCTTTTGTCAGCAGTCACATCATCAATAAATACAAGAGGACCAGTTCCATTGGCAGCCATACATGCCCACGCCATGATACTACCACCACCATGCTTCACTGATGAGGTGGTATGCTTTGGATCATGAGCAGTTCCTTTCCTTCTCCATACTCTTCTCTTCCCATCACTCTGGTACAAGTTGATTTTGGTCTCATCTGTCCAAAGGATGTTGTTCCAGAACTGTGAAGGCTTTTTTAGATGTTGTTTGGCAAACTCTAATCAGGCCTTCCTGTTTTTGAGGCTCACCAATGGTTTACATTTTGTGGTGAACCCTCTGTATTCACTCTGGTGAAGTCTTCTTTTGATTGTTGACTTTGACACACATACACCTACCTCCTGGAGAGTGTTCTTGATCTGGCCAACTGTTGTGAAGGGTGTTTTCTTCACCAGGGAAAGAATTCTTCGGTCATCCACCACAGTTGTTTTTCATGGTCTTCCAGATCTTTTGGTGTTGCTGAGCTCACCGGTGCGTTCTTTCTTATTAAGGATGTTCCAAACAGTTGATTTGTCCACACCTAATGTTTTTGCTATCTCTCTGATGGGTTTGTTTTGCTTTTTCATCCTAATGATGGCTTGCTTCACTGATAGTGACAGCTCTTTGGGTCTCATATTGAGAGTTGACAGCAACAGATTCCAAATGCAAATAGCACACTTGAAATGAACTCTGGACCTTTTATCTGCTCCCTGTAAATGGGATAATGAGGGAATAACATACACCTGTCCATGGAACAGCTGAGCAGCCAGTTGTCCCATTACTTTTGGTCCCTTAAAAAGCGGGAGGCACATATACAAACTGTTGTAATTCCTACACCGTTCACCTGATTTGGATGTAAATACCCTCAAATTAAAGCTGAAAGTCTGTAGTTAAAGCACATCTTGTTTGTTTCATTTCAAATCCATTGGGGTGGTGTATAGAGCCAAAAAGATTAGAATTGTGTAGATGTCCCAATATATATGGACCTGACTGTAATTGTGAAGTGGAAGGAAAATGATAAATAGTTTTCAACATTTTTTTACAAATAAATATGTGAAAAGTGTTGCGTACATTTGTATTCAGACTCTCTGAGTAAATACTTTGTAGAACCTCCTTTCACTGCAAATACAGCTGTAAGTCTTTTTGGGAATGTCCCTACCAGCTTTGCATATATAGAGAGTGACATTTTTGCCCATTCTTTGCAAAATAGCTCAAGCTCCATCCATCATCCCATCAACTCTGTCCCTGCTGAAGAAAAGCATCCCTACAACATGATGCTGCAACCGCCATGTTTCACGGTGGGAATAGTGTGTTCAGGGTCATGTGCAGTGTTAGTTGTCCACCACACATAGATTTTTGCTTTTAGGCCAAAAAGTTAAAAGCACCTTCCTCCACATGTTTGCTGTGTCCTCCACATGGCTTCTCGCAAGCTGCAAATGGGACTTCTTATGGCTTTCTTTCAACAATGGCTTCTTCTTGCCACCCTTCCAAAAAGGCCCAAAAACTGCCTCAGTGTGAAAGGGGTCTAAAGACCAGATTTGTTGAGTGCACGACTTATAGTTGTCCTGTGGACAGATTCTCCCACCTGAGCTGTGGTTCTCTGCAGCTCCTCTAGAGTTGCCATGGGCCTCTTGTTTGCCTCTCTGATTAATGCTCTCCTTGCCCTCCCTGTCAGTTTTGGTTGACAGCCATGTCTTGATAGGTTTGCAGTTGTGCCATACTATTTTCATTTCCGTATGATGGATTGAACAGTGCTGCGTGAGATGTTCAAAGCTTGGGATACTTTTTTATAACCTAACCCTCCACAACTTTATTCCTGACCTTTCTGGTGTGTTCCTTGGCCTTCATGATAATTTGTTCACTAAGGTTCTCTAACAAACCCCTGAGGGCTTCACAGAACAGCTGTATTTATACTGAGATTAAATTACACACAGGCAGAATCTATTTACTAATTAGGTGACTTCTGAAGGCAATTGGTTCCACTAGATTTTAGTTAGTAGTATCAGAGTAAAGGGGGCTAAATATAAATGCACGCCACACTTTTCAGATATTTATTTGTAAAAAAAAAATTAAAATCATTTTCCCTCCACTTCACAATTATGTGCCACTTTGTGTTGGTCTATCACATAAAATCCCAATAAAATACATTTACGTTTTTTGATTGTAACACGACTAAATGTGGAAAATTTAAATGGGTATGAATACTTTTTCAAGGCACTGGCGACCACCCTGCTGACATCCCAGGTCATCGGTAATGGACCAAGTTGTGGGAGGAGAATCTTCAGACAAGGCAGGCAACAGAGATCAGAGATATGTAATTTGAGGCCTCACTTGACCTTATATACTGTATGACTACCTATTCACTAAAAAAAAACTTGTTTAGAATTGGAGTTTTTCAGTATTGTGAAGTCTCTGTATATGTATTTAGCAGTTCCTAATTTTTAATTTATGTTTTAAACCACATGTAAGGGCTCATGCACACTCCTACAGGCTTTTGAGATTTTTCTCTGCATGGAAGCTCCCCTCCATGTTAGACAATGTGTCCATGCACACTATGGCTTTTTCAGGAGTTTACAGGCATATGCTCTTACAGGCAGAAAAAACACCCCACCAAACTTTTTTGAGGGGTGCTTTCGAGCAAAAAAATTGCCCAAAAATTTGAAAAATGCGCAAATGGGCATGAAAACCCATGAAAAAGTTTAAAGAAGCTTGAAAACACACACAAAAGCAGCTTTTTGTTTGTGTTTTCGAGCTTCTTTAAACTTTTTCATGGGTTTATATGTTCATTTGCGCTTTTTTCACATTTTTGGGCATTTAGGCGTCTTTTTTGCTCGAAAGCTCCCCTCAAAAAAGTTTGGTGGGGTGTTTTTTCTTTTAGCTGCTTTTTTCTTTAGCTGCAGTGTGCCCAAAGGTAACATTTGCATGCAAAAACAGTGCAATCGTTAATTCAGAGATGCATTTCAGCAGTGTACAAAGCTTGGTAACTCAGTTAATTGGTTGTAATCAGCCTCTTGTGCCATCTCAGAGAACCATTTTTCATTTATATTGACTAAAGTGCTTAAGAATATAGGCTATATGAATAGAGATTGTGTTTGAATCGATGGGTACGGGTACAGGCAGTACAACTAGTGTTTAGCTGTAATGGGTGAGATAGAAGGAAGAACAGTAGGGAATGACAACAAACAGATTGTAAACCAATACCAAGAGTTGAGAAAGTGAATATAAACGTTTCTTCTTGAGGTCTCAGAATGTGTCCCACAGACAACAGAGAGGTATAAGAAACAGTCATTTTTTCCTCTTTCCATCTATTAAATCTTCTGCCCTTGTTGTTTTAACTTTGGATAGTAAAACATTTTTTTCTGCCAGTAAATACCTTATGCAGCCCACTTTCTGTTTCTTATCTAGAAGAAAGCCTAGGCTTACGACATCATGCACAGCTCTCTCTCTCACTCTCGTGAGCGTTTGCCAGGAAGGGGGGAGATGAGCCATAAGAGAGCCAATGAGAGCTGCAGAGCTGGAGGTGTGCCTCTGTGTGTCTGTGTAAATCCAGGAAGTGAAGAGGCAGCAGCTTCAGCTGCCCACAGTTAAAATGGATGCAGCCAGACTCAGTGGAGGGAGATTTTTGCAGCATATTTGGCAAGTACAAAATCACAGTATATATAAAATAATATGCAAAGTGGTTGGAGGGAAGCTTCAGAATGGTAAAGATGTTTTCATTAAAAATGATGTGAGCAGACTGCAGTTCCTCTTTAAACAATTCCAGATTTTTCTTGGCTTAAAACGTAAAATGTACGGAGTTAATAAATTGAACATGTTACTAGTATGTGTGGCTAATTAAGAAAAGGAAACCTTCTATTATAGGCTCTCTATAAACCATACATAACTTGGTGGTGGCAGGTAGGAACAGAATTATTGATGTTAAACAGTCTATGAACGAGAGACTATACATTATAAAACATTATCTTGAAAAGGAGTCTTATATTTTAAAAATCCATTGCCTTAAAGGTATCTGATGTGTGTGTGATAGCGTTGGACTGATAGAAATAAAACTTAATTTTAATGAATATACAGTGGAATGTGCCTCTCTTCCAAGGAACTAATCAATAATAAAGGTGTAGTTTAGGTGGACCTCGTTTGGGTTCTACGATGCTACCTCTCTGATAATGACATAAAGAGTGCTAAGCAGATGATAACATCTGGGGTGGATATTGAAGAGCACCTGGTACAAAAGTTCATATCACTCAGAGGTGTTTTTGAAATGTTTATTAATTAAGAGCATCAAATACAGCCAACGTGTTTTGGGGGAAAGGCCTCCCCCTATGCTAGGGCTTGAGCAGTATATAGAATAAATAAATACATAACGTGCTAATATATCACAAAATCAACATTTCTATGATACTTATAAATTAAAAAGGAAACAAATATTTACCTTAGAAAAAATAGTGAGTTCCAAAAAAATTCTCATAAGTTCACTAAAAATAATGAATCATCCAATCAGTGTCCAACAAGTTAAAGGGGTTGTAAAGAAAGAAGATTTTTTATCTTAATGCATTTTATGCAATAAGATAAAAAGCCTTCTGTGTGTAGCAGCCCCCTCAGCCCCTCTAACACTTCCCAGAGGTCCCTCTCTGTCCAGCAATGTCCACGAGTGTCTCAGCCGTCTGAGATTCTCTCTCCTGCTGCTGCTGTCAATCAAAGTCAGCTAGCCAATCAGGAGAGAGTGGGGGCGGGCCAGGTTGGGCTCTGTGTCTGAATGGACACATGGAGCTGTGACTCTGCTCAGGTGCCCCCATAGCAAGCTGCTTGCTGTGGGGGCACTAAACAGGAGGTAGGGTCCAGGATCACAGAAGAGGGACCCGAGAAGAGGAGGATCTGGGCTGCTCTGTGCTAATCCACTGCAACAGAGCAGGTAAGTATAACATGTTTGTTACTTTTATAGGGGAAAAAGAGACTTTACAATCACTTTAATATAAAGAAAATCCTCTTCTCTAACAGTTCAGTGTCAAAGCAAAACCAATGTGTTCCCCACACCGTTGTAATAAAAAATATCTGCTTAGCAGATATATTTGACCATAGTTTATAATTGTCACAAAGGCACACCTCAAAGGGATAATAACTCCGATGGTAGACCAGATTGTTATAATCGTTGCTTCACCCTTGCAACAATATTTACAGATCGGGTCTCACATCATACACAGAATACCATGGAAGAGGAAAGTAGATCTCTATAGGCAATTAACCTTATGGCATACATGTATTAAAAATAGAGTGTGCACTTACATAAAATCCACTTGCATAGATGCCGCAGGTACTCCTATGTAACAAACACCATCTGGTCCAGCAACAGATCATATGCAGGTGGGGAATCTCCCATCTGCAGCTTATTGGCCAGCAGTGATAAGTTCTGGGTTTGGATGAACTTGGGTTTGGACTCAACCCAAGCTCATCAATTATCATGGGAAATCCTAAATTTCAACATTGCCACAGTCTGCAACTCTTCCTTTGGTGGAAAAAAAATGTTTACTACATATCATAATTTTTCTTAACAGAAGAAATCCACAATTTAGATTACATATTGTTTCCTATGTACATGTAGGCAGGTGCAGTCTACTTTCCCCACTGCAGGTGGTGCTCAACCTCAGTGGCATGGCAGGGGGAGAGGAAGTCAAGAGGAACATGGTTCCTCTATGGTTTCCAGGGTGCTGCCACCCCATATCACTCTAGTATCCATCTTGGGTCAGGCAGAGCCTATTTAAGGTTCTGGCTCCCAGGTTTGGTACGTTTTTCATGTGTGGGTAGTGTAGGGACAGGTTACCCATTTGATAGAGACAGTGATTAGCGTCAGGAAGAGGTTCTAGTGCGTAGAGAAAGCATATGGACACACCATCATACCTTGAGACCTTCCCATTTGGGTCTGGACTGGCCAGGTCACAATTCCCCCTTTTAAGACAGATGCTGTCAGCACATCTGAGATTTGCTCTGCTACACATTGCTATTGCATGCCATTAATGTGTTCCCAGTCGGGTGCCTTCCTGCCGGGTTTGTTGTGAATTACTGGATTCTACATTATTACAAGCTCTGTTCTTTACAACCGGAGTCTGTGTAATTACTGCTGCAGCACTACGCTGCACCTCCCCACATGCAGACCAATCTTAAAGAAGCCATGCACCCTCTTACAATGACATTGTTTGGGTCAATGTGTAGGTCTGGTGACTCATCCATAAAAATAATTTCTATTCTTTACACCATGTTCACTGAGCTTACCTAGAGACTCCCTTACATGCAACAATGAGAGCTGGACCTTAATATATGTATGGGTCTGGTCACAGACAATGCATACCAGATGCCAATTCATATTGATCCATTATAAAACATTCATGCACTGTCACCTATTTAAAAAGGAAAGTTGCATAACCAAGCTTCACCCAGTTACTTCAGATTTTGTGGCCAGGCAGACACTATGGAGTTGATTTACTAAAACTGGAGAGTGCAAAATCTGGTGCAGCTCTGCATGGCAGCCAATCAACTTCTAACTTCAGCTTATTCAGTTAAGTTGTTCAATTAAGCTGTGACAAAAAAAATGAATTTTTCTGAATGTCCCAAGCTACATTGATTCTGGATTTGGACTTTCAAACTAATCTACACAGTAACTAAAGTCAATTTACCTAAACTACAGGAAATAATGTTGGAAAAATTTCAATCGATCAGCGATCGCAGGCAGTTAGCTGCAGCAGCTGACCAGTGTAATCCGACAGCGGTGCAAGCTGCTATCAGTGGATCTGATTCCCTTTATGGCCATCATAACCTTTATTGACAACCGCTTTCAATAGAGTCAGGTGTGATACTGTGTCCACTTGTTCTGATCTTTGTCTTCACCTTTGCCAGCATTTTACAAAAAACCCCAATGCAATTTCAGATTCCCTGAATAGTTCATACCAACACTCCTCAATGGCAAATGCTGCACCTGCTTTCTATTACATGCAGCGATGTGGGGGTGGGGCTCTCTTTAGAAAGCCCCTTGATCCTTCTCCATTCTGCTGTCTGCTGCTAGCTCAGCCACTGCAGCTAGAGGAGGAGAGAGTGCTGCGCATGTGCAGTTTGAATGGACTGGAGCAGCTGTTAGGGATGCACACTTGCACACATGCGTCACCCTTCCATGTGCTCCTTGCTGCAAAGGGCAGGTTCTAGGTTGGGGTGGTGGCCATTTGTTTGTACTGTTGGTGAATTTGTGAGGGGACGCACTGGATACCTTCACTGCCATTGTGCTATTGCTGAGTGCCCAGTCCCTATACTTTTAAGGAGGAGTTGGCTCCCTCCAGGCATCCTTAATCTATCCATTATTATATATGTGCTCCAACTAAGGAGACTCTCAAAATTATAGAGTTAGGACTGCAGTACACTGGGGTGCCGTGACGAGGCCGCTGAAGCTTACAAATGTATTTGCAAATGTGTGCAAACTAAACCCCTTGGTTTTTATGTGAATTGTTAGACAAGGTCAGTTTGGTTTGTTGCAAGCTGGCTGGTGAGCTTGGAATTTTTGTTTGTTGTTTTTAGGGGGTGCACAGTTGTAGTGTCCAACCCGTCCTGTAAACAGCAGGATGGAGGAGATTGAGGGGCCAGCAGTTTTTTCCAAGAGGCCCACTCCACGGCTATGTGTGTAATGGAAAGCAAATGCAGCATTTGAAAATGTGGAGTGCTAGTATGTACTATGTACACTTTAAAGAGGAAGTAAACTTCCTTTCCTGACTTTTACCTATAGGTAAGCCTATAATAAGGTTTACCTATAGGTAGTGTAAATATCTCCTAAACCAGTGTTTCTCAACCTTTTACGGTGAAGTACCCCTGCAGATCTAAAGACATTTCCTAAGTACCCCTGTCTCAAGAAAGTAATTTCTATTGTTTGGGTGTCATGGTTTCTGTGTGTGTGTGATGTCAGTATTTGCTTGAGATGATTTATGTATGTGTTTGTGATGGTTTTTGTTTGGGTGAAAAATCATCATCAAATGCAGCCTCACCAGTGCCCATCAATGCAGCCTCACTAGTATCTATCAAATGCAGCCTTACCAATGTCCATCAAATGCAGCCTCACCAGTGTCCATCAAATGCAGCCTCACCAGTGCCCATCAAATGCAGCCTCATCAGTGTCCAGCAAATGCAGCCTCACCAGTGTCCATCAAATGCAGCCTCACCAGCATCCATCAAATGCAGCCTTACCAATGTCCATCAATGCAGCCTCACCAGTGCCCATGCAATACAGCCTCACCAGTGTCCATCAATGCATCCTGTTCAGTGCCCATCAATGCAGCCTGATCAGTGCCCATCAATGCATCCTCACCACTGCCCATCAATGCAGCCTCACCAGTGCCCATCCAATGCAGCCTCACCAGTGCTCATCCAATGCAGCCTCACCAGTGCCCATGAAACGCAGCCTCACCAGTGCCCATGCAATGCAGTTTGATCAGTGCCCAATAATGCAGCCTCTCCAGTGCCCATCAGCTCAGCCTGATCAGTGCCCATCAATGCAGCCTGATCGGTGCCCATGCAATGCAGCCTCACCAGTGCCCATGCAATTCAGCCTCACCACTAGTATCCATCAGTGCAGCCTGATCAGTGCCCATCAGCTCAGCCTCACCAGTGCCCATCAATGCTGCCTCACCAGTGTCTATCAATGCAGCCTGATCAGTGCCCATCAGCTCAGCCTCACCAGTGCCCATGCAATACAGCCTGATCATTGCCCATCAATGCAGCCTCATCAGTGCCCATTAGCTCAGCCTCACCACCCATCAGCTCAGCCTCACCATCCATCAGCTCAGCCTCACCAGTGCCCATGCAATGCAGCCTGGTCAGTGTCCATCAATTCAACCTCACCAGTGCCCATCAATGCAGCCTGATCAGTGCCCATCAGTGCAGCCTGATAACTGCCCATCAGTGCAGCCTGATCACTGCCCATGCAATGCAGCCTCGCCAGTGCCCATGCAGTGCAGCCTCACCAGTGCCCATCAGCTCGGCCTCACCAGTGCCATGCAGTGCAGCCTGATATGTGCCCTGCCCATCAATGCAGCCTAACCAGTGCCCTTCAATGCAGCCTGATCAGTGCCCATCAGTGCAGCCTGACAAGTGCCCATCAGTGCAGCCTGATAAGTGCCCATGAAATTCAGTCTCACCAGTGCCCATGCAGTGCAGCCTCACCAGTGGCCATGCAATGTAGCCCCACCAGGGCCCATGCAATGCAGCCTCACCAGTGTCCATGCAATGCAGCCTCACCAGTGCCCATGCAATGCATCCTCACCAGTGCCCATGCAATGCAGCCTCACCAGTGTCCATCAATGCAGCCTGATCAGTGCCCATCAGCTCAGCCTCACCAGTGCCCATCAGTGCAGCCTCACCAGTGTCTATCAGTGCAGCCTGATCAGTGCCCATCAGCTCAGCCTCCCCAGTGTCCATCAGCTCAGCCTCACCAGTGCCCATGCAGTGCAGCCTCACCAGTGCCCGTGCAATGTAGCCTCACCAGTGCCCATGCAATGCAGCCTCACCAGTGCCCATGCAATGCAGCCTCACCAGTGTCCATGAAATGCAGCCTCACCAGTGTCCATCAGTGCAGCCTGATCAGTGCCCATCAGCTCAGCCTCACCAGTGCCCATCAGCTCAGCCTCACCAGTGTCCATCAGTGCAACCTCACCAGTGCCCATCAGCTCAGCCTCACCTGTGCCCATCAATGCAGCCTCATCAGTGCCTATCAGTGCAGCTTCACCTGTGCCCATCAATGCAGCCTCACCTGTGCCCATCAATGCAGTCTCATCAGTGTCCATCAATGCAGCCTCACCTGTGCCCATCAATGCAGTCTCATCAGTGCCCATCAGCTCAGCCTCACCAGTGCAGCCTATCGGTGTCCATCAGTGCCTCCTCATCAGTGCCCATCGAATGCATGAAGGTGAAAAACCTTCAGACCTTACAACCACTTTAACTGTTTGGGGGGGGGAGGGTAATTCATCTACATTGGTATTTGTAATATGCAGCATGGAGGGGGTTAATGTTTTGCCATTGGTCACTGATGCATTAGTGACCAGTGGCAATTAATTAACCCCTTTGTGCTGCATTAGTGGCACCAGTGTCAGTGTCAATTGCATAAAGGGGTTAATTGACACTGGCGCCACTAATGCAGCACAAAGGGGTTAATTAATTTTCACTGGTCACTAATGCATCAGTGACCAATAGAAAAACAACCCCCTCCATGCTGCATATTACAAATACCAATGTAGATTGATTAACCCCCCCCCCTCCAAAAAAACAAACACACACTTAAGAGTAGGATTACACAGCAGTGCAGCAATATTATCAGCCTGAGCCTCTGCTCACTCACTTGTCCATGGATCACAGAGGCAGCACTCCTCCACTTCCATCCCATACTTCGGCCTCCAAATGGACATCACGCCAGGCGGGGCGTAGGAAGCTTCTCTCCGCCTGACAGGTAAAAGACTGTGAGTGTGTCGGCTGGGTGCAGGAGCACACTCCGCACACTCATACCGCTCCGCTGCAGCTGCCCTGCACATATAACACTGGGTAGCAGTGGTCAACCACTACATTAATCCAGCCCTGAGTGCAGCCTTTTTACCCAGCATCAGAGCAGCCTGGGGGGCGATTGCCACCCTTCCCCAGTCCCCCCCTGTTTGTGAGTAACACCGGCCGCGTGCAGGAGCACACTCGTACTGCTCCCCTGCCCCGGCACAGGCGGCGTACCCCCTGCTCTTCATGCACGTACCCCTAGGGGTACGCATACTACGGGTTGAGAAACCCTGTCCTAAACGGTGCACGTTTAGGAGATATTTACACTACCTATAGGTAAGCCTTATGTTTACATTACCTGCAGTCAGTGACATCACTGGCGCATGCGCTCTGAAGAAACGGCCACCGGTGCAGTTCCTTCTGAGCCCTGTGCTGTGAACAGCAGCTCCCGCGTGCATGCGGGAGCGACGTCATCACAGCTCCAGCCAGTCACAGAGACGGAGCCTGCAAACCCGGAAGCAAGACAGATGAAGATGGAAGCGGGTGCAGTGCTGACATTGCAGCACTCGAACAGCTTAGTTTTAAGGTAAGTTTAACATAATGTACTAGTATGCGATGCAACAGGTTACATGATCAGTCTTCAACCATGTGGTCAGAAACAAAGACAGCACTAAAAATGTATATAGATGTCTGTTTGATGTGGACTTTAGGACTGCATACATGAGGAAAAACCATGTTATTTGAAAAAAGGCTTCCCTGCAAAGAAAAGGTGAACACTTACTTTCAGGTGCTTTGATCTCCTCTGCAAGCTGTGGCCCCATGCCACTATTTCCTGTAGGGAGGTAGGGACAGAAACAGATTAAGGCAAAATTGGAACTAAGCAACTTACCAGCTTTGGACCCACATTCTTTTGATTGACATAATTCAGGACTACAATAGGCACACAGAAGCCACCTCATTTACACTGACAGAACTGGCATGGCCACATTAGACAGACAGGTTAACAAGTTTGACCAATTGTGCTATCCTCTGGTTTACTGAAAGAGTATGTAGCACCCTCTAGTGTGCTACTAGAATAGTGTAGGCTCATTTATTGACTCATGGTAAAGTGAGTCTGAATCTGGGTCAGGGTTTACTGCAGGTCAGGCAGGATGACTCACAGAGGCACGTCTCTGGTGCCTCCCCTCGGATCTGGTTGCTTTGAGAAACTTCTAGAAGTTAGTGGGTGGAGGCCAGGAGGGTTGATCTGCATACTTGAGGGAATCTTGTCAATCCCCAGGCATACTGCCCTGGCAGGGTGGCAAGGTCAGCCCTTAAATATGTATGAGTCATGCTAGCAGGGGAGCTGGGTGGAAGATGGAGTGCTGAGGAGGCTGTCGGTGGTCTAGGAGGGATCCCCTAGGTCTAGGGGGGATCTTTCCTCCAGGCTGGGCTTGGGCTGGCTTAGGAAGATTCTTTCAGCATCACAGTGTGACTAAGAATCTTGCTTGAGAAAGAGTGGGAGCAAGAAGAGCAAGTGAGTATGTCAGCACACCCAAGGATTTTCAAGGGGAGCAACTGCCACATGTAGCAAGCTTTCTAAAGGGACAGCATTGTACTGAACCCTTTTAACCCTTGCCCTGGAAGATCTTCAGAGCAGCCAGGAGGGCTGGTATTGCCTGCAAGCGGTGAAGCTGGGAGCAGTTCTACAATAGGAGGGTAAACACTCCTGCATGCTGAGAGCTCCTAGTCTGTAATGGACTTTTGCTATTCATCTACAAAAGACTGTGGGGGAGATTTACTAAAACTGGAGCACTCAGAATCTGGTGCATCTGTGTACGGTAGCCAATCAGCTTCTAACTTCAGCTTGCTCAATTAAGCTTTGACAAAAAAACCTTAAAGCTGATTGGCGTCTTTACATATATGGATCTAACAGCGTATACAGCACAGTAGGTGTGGAACTTTAACTTTGGACATCTACTACAGATCGGTCTCTGAATCTCCTAAAGCATTGGAGCCAGAGCCTACTGGTTGAGAATTTTTGCCACACCTCTTGGATGCACCCATAGAAAAATATCCACGCATGTTCCTGAGGAAGCCGTATGGCGAAACATGTAGAAACATGTATGGAAAATTGAACATATATGTGGAACATTCGCATAGAGAAAACAACCCCTGTTCTTTGTTCTAATGTGATTATTGTCTTTGTTTTCTTTCATGTTTTTGTAATAAAATAATTTATTTTTTCATACTCCGTTGTGATTAATTTTATGGTAACAAGCACCCATAAATTCCCATACTCCCAATATGTTTTTTTTCTTAAAGCTGATTGGTTTCTATGCACAGCTGCACCAGATTTTGCACGCTCCAGTTTTAGTAAATCTTCCCCCGTGTGTGTACAGGAAAGCAGTCCAGGATCTTTTGTACAGAGGAAGGAAGTTTCCCCCATTTGTTGTTCTTTGATTCAAGTTGGGCATCACATAAATCCCTTTAGCCCATCAAAGTTGTTACCCCTAATAAAACATCAAAACAAAGCCAAGGGATTGACTTCTTGTGTTTGGATGCAAGCGGAGAATGCATGTTGCCTGGCTGTGCAGGGGTAGGGGAGCCAGTTACAAGCAGCCCCTGCGGGGGTAGTGCTACAAGCATGAAGACTTGACATCCACCAGGCCCTTGGCTCTTTCTTTGGTTGTCTTTGGGTCCACCGGTTAATAAAAAGAAAACCTTCATGTCCCTTAATAAATGCATACTTCAATACTGAATATATGTGGAGCTGAAAAGCTAAAGATTGAAGCTAAAAACCTGGCTATGATTCTCATTCACACAACAGAGGAAAAACATTACATTTCAAAATTCAAAAATTGGTAAAACTGTCGGACAACAATACAAAATGTATTCATATCCTGAACAAAAAAAAAAATTAAAAATGCTTGGCCAAGCATAAACAAGGTTAAAAGAAATAGACCGACACCCCTATTTAGAATAAATAATACCATAGCACCCAATGTCCTGATATTCGTGCAATGAGAGTATTAATGTATAAGAATCTGTAAATCTTTTGAACATTCTAATATATTTTTTAGACCTATGAATAACTAACACTAAGCATTTAATAACATATTTTCAACTGTACGTTGTTGATTTTTTCAATTATGTATTACTTTTGGATCTAGATAATTTCAACGCTTAGCTTCTATTGCTTGATTTAACATATTGTCGTATTTTTTGCAAAAAAATCCCTGGAAATGCATTTCTCTTAATGTGTGATATCCTTTTGTTTGTACAACCATTTTGTATCAAATAAAAAGTTTGTAAACAAACAAAAAAAGAATCTGTAAATCTAATATTGTATGCTATTGATGTTCATCTGTCCAACAGTTTTACCATTTTTTAATTTTTGAAATTTTAAATGCAATGTTTTTACTCACTGATATAAATGTCTTTTTGTGGAGTTGGAGTCATAGTCAGAGAGCGGGAACAGACATCTGACACTTAAGAAAGTGTCTTATATTGTAGATTTTTTCAACCAATGTAGTGCCCGAACATGGAGATTGTCAGAACAGGGAGGGGTAAGTATCAGGCCTCATGCACACTGGACAATCTAAAAACACCAGTAGCTTTAGCTGTAGAATGCCACATTACAAACACGGGTTTTGCCGCGTTTTTGAGCGTTTAGCGCTTTTTTTTTTTAGCAAACTTATACTCCCACAAAAGCTTGTTTTTCTGTGTTTTTCAAAGTAAGAGCCTTTTTACAATCCACTAGTTCTGGGTTTTTTTACCCAGCCAGAAAACGCCCCTGTCAAAAAATGCTTATAACAGCCTAGGTGTGCATGGACACATAGGATAACCTGCTGGGGAATTTACTGGCTGCAAAAAAAAAATGCCTGAAGCCAAAAACAGCAGCTGTAAAAATGCCCAGCGTGCATGAGGCCCTTATCCTTTTCTTTGCAGGGACAGAGCTGTTTTTAAAAAAAACTTAAAACGGAGTTCCACCCAAAAGTGGAACTTCCACTTATTTGTCTCCTCCCCACCACCGGTGTCACATTTGGCACCGTTCAGGGGGGTGGGGACCTTTCAGAGACAGCGCTGCAGTGAAGCTCAAGCCCCCCTTCTCCTTCCTTCGCCGCCGGGCCAATTATGAAGCGCAGCGTGCTTCACGCATGCGCAGTAGGAAACCAGCTGTGAAGCCGAAAGGCTTCACTGCCAGGTTCCCTTATCGGCAATGGCGGCCGCTGCACCTGACAGCCGATCCGAAGATCGGCTGTGGTGCCGACATTGCAGACTTCCTGGACAGGTAAGTGTCCATATATTACAGCAGTGGTCATCAACCCTGTCCTCAGGGCCCACTAACAGGTCAGGTTTTATGTATTACCTTGGAGAGATGCAGACTAGAATACTGCAATCACTGAGCAGCAAATTATATCACCTGTGATGTTTTTCAGTTATCTTGCAAACCTGGCCTGTTAGCGGGCCCTGAGGACAGGGTTGATGATCCACTGTATTACAGTATTTGTAGCTGCTGACTTTTAATTTTTCATGGGGTGGACGGCCCTCCACTTTAACTTTCACTAAATAATTGCTGAAAAATATGCATATAATAGCTGCATATGCCATTTATTAGAAGTTTTTGTTTCATTTTGCCGTTGTTTTCTAATATTGTATAAAGAAAAAAGTCAAATTGTAATTCATGCAATATGGCAACCTGGAGGTGTTTTATACACTGTCATTACTTTGTGTGATTAGCTGCTTTTCTTAGAAATCAGAATTTGTATGAGTTACAAGTCATAGTACAGACATCTCCTGCATTAGGAATTCCACTTGTGTGATAACAAAGACACTCTACTGCTGCGTACACACGATCGGACATTCCGACAACAAAATACATGTTTTTTTTTCGATGGATGTTGGCTCAAACTTGTCTTGCATACACACGGTCACAAGACAAAAAGTGTAGCGCTAATAAATAAATACATGTATAAACACATATATAAATATAAAATCAAAATGTAATGAACCCAGTGAATAAAAATCAGCTTTTAAACAAAAAAGTCCAAGTGAATAAATCAATAAAATAATAAGGTGAAAAGTCCCATAGGTAACTTTGTGTGAAAATCTTGACAGGTGCAAACTTGAAATGAAGAGACACCACCACCAACAATATGGAGGCTTACCAGAACGTTTGAACCCAAAAGAACCTACGTTCAATGGGTCAAACGAGCTTGTATAGTGGAACAACCACTACCAGTATGGAATGGAATGCTCTGGGAGCTGTACCAAGAACCCAGTCTATGAACCCACGTCCATAGACTGGTGTATCTCATAAAGATGATGGCCCGTTATACATGTATACTAGATGGATAAAGGAGAAAGAACAAAATGGGCCACATAGCGTAATTCCGTAAATTACACAATGCATTTATTTAAAAAATTGGAAAAACTCACATTTGAGCAGATAAAACAGCGCTTTGGTAAATAAAATGGCGGCAATGGACTCCTACCCGACGCGTTTCCTCTCCTTAGACTTCGTCTGGGTCACACAAATCTTGTTGGAAATTCCGATCGCCAAGAACGCGGTGACGTAAAACACGTACGACAAGCCGAGAAAAATGAAGTTCAATAGCCAGTGCGGCTCTTCTGCTTGATTGCGAGCATGCGTGGAACTTTGTGCGTCGGAATTGTGTACACACTATCGGAATTTACGACAGCAGATTTTGTTGATGGAAAATTTGAGATCCAGATCTCAAATTTTGTTTGTCGGAAATTCCGACGGAAAATGTCCGATGGAGCCTACACACGATCGGAATTTCCGACAACAAGCTCCCATCGAACATTTCCCGCTGGGAAATCCGACCGTGTGTATGCGGCATTAAGCTGGCCATACTCTGATTGAAATTTGGTGGGTGCAATAGGAACTGGACAAATTTTGATCAGTGGGGTTGATTCACTAAAACTGGAGAGTGCAAAATCTGGTACAGCTCTGCATGGTAGCCAATCAGCTTCTAACTTCAGCTTATTCAGTTAAAGTGGTTATAAAATCTCCACAATAAACTCCCACGATACGTTCTCTTATGGGACAATAGTAATGGCGGTGTGTTTCTTTTCAGCAATATAATCTCTAAATCCCTTTTCCCAGCAGTGCTTCTGTGCAGTCACGTGGTTTTTTAGGTCTTCCTCCCAAGCAGAGGGACTCCAGTGGGAGGGGCTCACATCCCTTTGCTGTTAGTTTCAGTTTCAGGAGGGTAGGGGTGGGGAGAGGAGGGGCTTCTCACAGACCACAGAAATGACAGGAAGGGAGGAGGAGAGAGGGAGATACAGAGGCTGCAGAGAGAGCAGAATGATGGAAAGTCAGTTTACTGACAGGAACACAGCCAACATCAACACTGGAACATCAACCAGGTATTTTACTACATGGAAAAGAATAAATAACATTGCAAAAAATTATTAGCACAAAAATAGTGAAGAAAGGATCGATCGAAACAAGGAAAAATCAATGGATCCAAAGAAGGATTAGTCAAAAGGAGGGATCGGTCGGTCGATTGTAGGGGGGATCAAAGGAAGGAGGGAGCGCTTGATCGAGTGCAGGAAGGATCGGCTGATTAATCGTGGGAAAGATCAATTGATCGTAGGTAGGTTTGGTCAATCAATCGCAGGAAGGATCTGTCCATCAATCTCAGGAAGCATCGTTAAATTGATCACAGGAAGCATTGGTCAATTGAAAAAACGATGAGTTGAGCAAAGGAAGGATCAAGCGATTGCTGGAAGCATCAGTCAATTGATTGCGGGAGCAAGGGATTGATTGCAGGAAGGATTGGTCGATCGTAGGGAGGATCAGTCAATTGATCGCAGGATGAATCACTTGGTCGATTGCAGGAGAGATCGGTCGGTCGATCGCAGGAAGGAACTGTTAGTCAATTGCAAGAAGAGTCAAAGTAAGGATCGGTCGATCAATCGCAGAAAGGATCAGAGGAAGAAAGGATCGGTCGATAATTAGTAGGAAGGGTCTTCGGTCGCAGGAAGGATTGGTCGATCCATTGTAGGAAGGATCAGTCAGTCGATCGCATGAAGGATTGGTCGGTCAATAGCAGAAAGGATCAAAGTAAATAAGGATCGGCCAATCAATCGATGGATGGATTGGTCGAAGGAAGGGTTAGTCGACTGATTGCAGGAAGGATCGGTCAGTCGATTGTTCATCCCTTTTGAAAGCAGTAAAGTTGATTTAAAAAAGTTAGAGACAGTGTAAAAAAAGTTTTAAATAAAATAAATAATAAAAATATTATTTAAAAAAATGTAACGCGCCCCCTCCCCCCGGTGCTTACGTGTAAACGTAATCGGCTCTGACACAGACTACGGAAGAGACAGGGAGAGAGGGAGGGGAAGATGCAGAGAGGCTGAGGAGATAGCTGGATGACGGAGGCACTTAACTGACCACGCTGTCAGAGATCATCAGCCAGGGGCGTTGCTAGGTCTACAAAAGATCTGGGGCTAGAGCCCATAGCAGTGAAGTAAAGAGTCATACACTTGGGCAGGCATACACATGTATATAATATGAGTGTATATATATATATATATATATATATATATATATATATATATATATAATATACATACATATCCTTATATATTATCATTACATCAGGGTCCCCAGAGAGCCCGTCATGTTACCTGGTACAAAATGCGGATTGTCACATACAGAATACAGGCTAGGGTATACAGAAGACAGGCTAGGACAGAGATATGCAATTAGCGGACCTCCAGCTGTTGCAGAACTACAAGTCCCATGAGGCATAGCAAGACTCTGACAGCCACAAGCATGACACCCAGAGGCAGAGGCATGATGGGACTTCAACAGCTAGAGGTCCACTAATTGCATATCCCTAGGCTATGGTATACAGAATACAAGCTAGGGTATACAGAAGACAGGCTAGGGTAGTTCAGAGTTTCCTCTCTTCCCCTCTTCCAAGGTCTGCACTCACCTGCCGCCTCCCCAGCTCAGGAGCTTGTGTGAAAAAGTTCTTCCCAACTCTATGATAAGGGTGGAGCAAGGGAGGAGACTCGGGGCTATGGACCCCAGATTCAGGGCTATAGCCTCATTAGCCACCCCCTAGAGACGCTACTGACATCAGCCATGATAAACGTGTACACTTTACAGAAGGGAGGACAGGAAAAGGCAGGGTCAACCAGATATTGTACAACATGGAGAGGGACAATTGACATGGCAAAAGCACTGTGCTATATCGTGTGCCTTAAAGGGACATGACATGGTTACAACCACTTTAACCAATTGCCCACCGTAACCCCCTTCCTAACCAGACCAATTTTCAGCTTTCGGAGCTCTCACACTTTAAATGACAATTACTCAGTCATGCAACACTGTACCCATATTAAATTGTTTTGCAAACTAGTAATTTTTCTTTATACATTTTGGCCAAAATGTATACTGCTACATATCTTTGGTAAAAATAACCCAAATAAGAGCATATTATTTGGTCTTTATGAAGGTTATAGTGTATACAAACTATGGTGCCAATCACTGAAAATTCATCACACCTGATGTACTGACAGCTCATTTCTTGAGACACTATCATACCAGAACAGTACAAATACCCCCCAAATGATGCCTTTTTAGAAAGTAGACATTCCAAGGTATTTATTAAGAGGCATGGTGAGTTTTTTGAAGTTGTAATTTTTTTCCAACAATTCTTTGCAAAGTGAAGATTTTTTTTATTATTATTTCACAAAATTGTCATAATAATCATTTATTTCTCACACATAGCATATGCATACCACAAATTACACCCCAGAATACATTCTACTACTCCTCCTAAGTATGGCAATACCACATATGTGAGACTTTTACACAGCCTGGCCCAACATTCAGGGAGCACCATAAGGTGTTCTAGGGACATACATTTCAAATCTAATTTGACTACCTATTACACTTTTGTGAGGCACTGATGGGCACTGTAGTAGCATGGAAGAGCACTGATGTGGCATGGATGTGGCACTGATGAAAACTGATATGGCATGGATGAGCACTGATGTGGCATGGATGTGGCACAGATGACAACTGACATGGTATGGATGAGCACTGATGTGGCATGGATGTGGCACGGATGAGCACTGATGTGGCACGGATGAGAACTGACATGGCATGGATGTGGCATGAATGAGCACTGATGTGGCACGGATGAGCACTGATGTGGCACAGATGAGAACTGACATGGCATGGATGTGGCACAGATGACCACTGATGTGGCATGGATGTGTGCATGGATCAGTACTGATGTGGCATGGATGTGGCATGAATGAGCACTGATGTGGCATGGATGAGCACTGATGTGGCATGGATGTGGCACGGATGATCACTGATGTGGCATGGATGATCACTGATGTGGCACGGATGTGGCACAGATAATCACTGATGTGGCATGGATGAGCACTGATGTGGCATGGATGTGCCATGGATGGGGATAGATGAGCATGGATGAGCCAGGCATGGAGCATGGCTGAGCATGAATGTGGATGGATAAGCCAGGGATGGATCATGGATGAGCCAGGGATGGAGCATGGCTGAGCATGAATGTGGATGGATATGCCAGGGATGGATCATGGATGAGCCAGGAATGGAGCATGGCTGAGCATGAATGTGGATGGATGAGCCAGGGATGGATCATGGATGAGCCAGAGATGGAGCATGGCTGAGCATGAATGTGGATGAATGAGCCAGAGATGGAGCATGAATATGAATGGATGAGCCATTGATGCAGCATGGCTGAACAATAATGTGGATGGATGAGCCAGGTATGGATGGATGGATGAGCCAGGGTTAGGCACAGATCAGCGCTGTGGGAGCATCAAATCCAGCCCACAGCGCTGCTGTACCGGCTCCTTCCTCGTCTTACACGCTGTACCAATCAGCTTGAGGAGAGGAACCAGACATGCTCCGGTTTTTTTACAAGTGATCACTTCATCATTGGATGGAGAAATCACGTGGTAAAGGGCCACTGTCATTGGCCCTTTACCCCGATCCGTGAAACGATCAGTCATGGACATTCCCTGGTGTGCACCCCAGGGGGCGCCCAGGAGCCGCGATTCTGGGAGGACATTATAGTAGGCCCTCCCGGAGTTATCCGACCGCGCTGTAGCCGTTTTTTGGCTATGGCTGGTCGGCAAGTGGTAACCAAAAAACTTGGAAGCTGATTGGCTTCTATACACAGCTGCACCAGATTTTGCACTCTCCAGTTTTAGTAAATCAACCCCAGTGTGTGGCTATCCCCCTCAACAGTAGTCGATTTGATCAACTTCTGCTGAAAGGACATGTTGGAGAATTTTCCTCGATCTTTGATCAGCTACTGCAGACAATCACCTGCAGTCACTGATCAGTGTAGTCTGGGAAGGGGGATTCCTCCACACATCTAGTTTATGTGGATGGAGGAATCTGTATTTTCTTTCACCCTGCTGGCGTGTATGGTCAACTTAAAGGGTAAGTTCACCTTTACAGAAAAATCTGTAAGGTGAACTTACACAGGACCCCCTCCTCACGCCCCCGCCCCCCCCCCCCTCCCCCGGTCTCGCCGACCTGGAGCTAGGCGATATCCCGCTATGAGCCCTCATATAGCCGTGTCACCGGTCCGGGGCTTAGAAATCCCCTCGGCTTAATCTACAAAACGTACCCTGTCAGGAGGGGTCCTTACAGATTTTTCTTCAAAGGTGAACTTACACTTTAAGGCCCATCTTTTCCTAGAGGGTTACAGATAGTGTATCTTTTTCATTGCAACACTAAGGGGTTGATTTACTAAAGGCAAATAGTTTGTGCACTGTAAGTGTACTGCAAGTGCAGTTGCCCTAGATCTGAGGGGAAGCTCTGAAATGAGGGGCAGCTCTGCCCATTTTTTATCATCCAATCATCTGCAAGCAAAAATTCTGCTGTTTTTTTTTTCATTTTCCTTCCTTCCTTGTTCCCCTTAGATCAAGAGCAACTACACTTGCAGTGCACAGACTATTTGCCTTTAGTAAACTAACCCTTAAGTGTGCTCAGGTCAGACCTTCCCTTTCAAAAATACTAAGGGGGTTATTTACAAAAGGCACATCCACTTTGCACTGCAAGTGCACTTGGAAATGCAGTCGCTGTAGATCTGAGGGGTAGATCTGAAATGAGGGGAAGCTCTGCTGATTTTATAATCCAATCATGTGCAAGCTAAAATGCTGTTTTTTATTTTCCTTGTATGTCCCCCTCGGATCTACAGCAACTTTACTTCCAAGTGCACTTGTAGGGCAAAGTGGATTTGCCTTTAGTAAATAACCCCCTAAGTCTCAGAAAGCACACGCTAAAACAATAATTTCTTTAGACCAGAGAAAAATATGAATCTGCAAAACCAATGGCTAAAATTCTTGAAATGTGTATAGTTCATCTAGAGAGGATGTTTATTTACAAAGCTGGGGTTATTCTTTATTTAACAAAAACTGAAAAAACTAATATGAAGGTCAATAAATACCTGTAAATTTGTTTCTTTATGTATGCAGCCAGTCCACTGTCAGCCTGCTTTTAAATTGTATCTGGCCTGAAAAAAAAAAAATAGGGAATTGATATAAAAAAAATCTGAAAATGAGCTAACCAGCAGGTTTACCTCTATATGTTAGATATATGTAGATGTACTGTATATCTGTATTTATGATTTATTTTTCATTACCATGTACTTGAATAATATATATATAGGTATATATTATGTAATTACGGTCATAAAAATAAATGCATACGGCATTTATAATGGTATTTTACTGAAAACTCAACCATTCTTGTTTTTTTTTTAAACCTCCCCCCAAGCAACTGATTAAAAATCCATTTCTTCTACACTTGTATGTGCAAATTCATAAAACATTCTTTTCTTTCCCAGGAAATTCTTTAACTAGCAAATGGGCCATGCAATAATGTGCAAAAATGAGTTATACAAACTGAAAGCTGGGGTGTAAAGAGGAGCATCGTCTGAGACTAAAATAAAGACAGATTTTATGGTATTTATGTCAGTTAATTTAACTGCTGGTAGGGGCTTCGGTGGTAACACGAGTTAGTTCCACTGTTTAACCTTGCAGGATTAATTCATGCTTTATGACATCAGTGCTTTATCATTCGCTCCTTGGGAAGACAGTTATCTCATTAGCTGGAATTTAATGAAATGCAAGGATACACTTCTTAATTTCAAAGATTACTATAACACAAATCGATTGTAAATCTTTGCCCGAGGGACCCTTTGGCAGTCACCTGTTTAACACCCCTTGCTCGACTGGCCGATCCGCATAGTACAACCAACCTAGACGGCAGCAACCACTGACGAGATAGACGTCATGGTATTAAATTTAGGGGTACAGACAAGGGTAAGAAATGTCACAATGTACAACATATTTTTCCACAGACTTAAAGTGATAGCTCGGCTGGTTGTAAACCACAGAAAAATAGAAGAAGATGCTTTGTCATTGCCATTCTGCCAGCATCCTGGTAAGCACACTCTTTGCTGAGGGACCAAAGATGACAACTAATGTTACTTTACAGCAGTTTTGCTATTCAGGACATAGGCAGTTCTATATCTAATGCTTAAATTGTGTGTATATCTAACAATGAACTTCTCTATTAATTATAGACCATAGACCAATATATACAATCATTTTTTTTGTCATATCTGTTTTATAAGTGGAAAAAAAAAGTTGATATTGCCAGAGATCTTTTAAGCTGATAACTTTCTTTGGCCTCTGCCTGTCAGTTACAGGGTCCCAAGCTGAGGACTCCAAAACCCATCCCCTCTATGTTGTGGAAAGTAGCTGTTTGTGTTTGTAGTCCAAATAAAGAGAAGAGTCTAGGGTGACAAAGCTGCCCTTCCATAGATAGATACAGAAAATGTGATACTGGCAGGATCATCAGGTGAAAATAAACGTCTGAAAAGAAACGAATGCAGCCAACAAGTCTACGGACAGGTAAGCTACTTTTTAGTTTGTGTTATTTATATGAGCTTTAAATGGCCTAAAATGACCTTTAATCAATCTAGACAGTTATGGTCAGATTGGACAGCAATAATAAATCATATTTATACACACTCCTTGACTTCACCATATATCCCTTCTCTAATTGATCGGGTACGTTTCTGGCCCCAGTTCTATTGTTGTCCCCTGAGCTAAGACAGCACCAGGACTCAATGGTCCTTTTCATAGGCACAAATATATTCGGCCAATTTGAATGCATGTTTATGGAAATAACTTTTATACACTAAATGCTTTGACAGGTCAGTCATGCCTGCATGTCTAACTACTATTTGATGTCCTGTAGGTAGCTTTTATGATGGATCTCATACCTAAAGTTAGTCTTGATGCTTAAGAGCACATGTGTCAAACACAAGGCCCGTGGGCCGAATCTGGCCCACCAGGCCAATTCATGTGGCCCTCGCACATCTCCTGCCTCAGGGGCTTTCCCCTCGTCTCCACCCCTTGTCTTAGCAGTCAGCAGCAGAGAGGAGGACAGAACTCCTCCTACCAAACCTGCGCCTCCCATTCAGCAGACTCCAGCAGCAGACTCCAGCCCTCTTCTGGTCCTCCTCCTGCCCCCATCTTTTTCTTCCCTGTAAGGGAAGTACTGTGATGTAAGGGAGGGTGGGAGGCTCTTGATTTCTTGGGGTGGGGAGGCTTTTGACATCTGATGTAAGGGGGATGGAGTGGGGTGCGCTGGACATCTAGCCATACAGATACAACTGGCCCTTTGATGGCAACCATAATGCTGATGCAGCCCTTCATGAAATGGAGGTGCTGATGCAGCCCTTCATGAAACGGAGTTTGACACCACTGCTCTAGAGCTTGTACAAATTTTCATATATCTCCAAATTATGAGTTCCAATTATGGTGACATCTTTAAGGTACTCTGCATAGAGTGATAGTTAACCATGATATGACAGTTTCATTGCTCTTCATGTGGGGAATGGAGTATAGAACATATTGGGGTTAATTTACCAAGGACAACTAGGCTGTTCACTTTACAAGGGAATTATCACCAGAGTTTAGCAAATGTAAAGAAATTTCACTTTGCAAAGAATACCAAGCAAGTAGAAGGAAATTTTTTAAAAAAGTACTTTCGCTTGTACCTGATTGGATGAAGAAAGTAAACAAATTCACTCTGTGGAAAATTTCCTTGCAAAGTGCAACTTCCTTTACAAAATGAACGGCCTATTTGCATCTAGTAAATCAACCTTATTGATGGCTCTGGAACACTGCAGTACGACAATCTGCTGCTGTCACAGCCTGCCCCATGAGGTGGTTTTCCAAGGTTTACACTCAAAAAGCATCAACAAGCTATTGCCACATTTAGCCTTTCTACATCATCTTGTAGGCACCACTCATACTTTTTTTACACACTTCGGTATTGTATATACTCGAGTATAAGTTGACCCGAATATAAGCCGAGGCACCTAATTTTACCACAAAAAACTGGGAAAACTTATTGACTCGAGTATAAGCCTAGGGTGAGAAATGCGCAGCTACTGTAAGTGAAAATGAGGGTCAACAATGCCCATTTGCAGCCTCACTGTGCCCATTTGCAGCCTCACTGTGCCCATTTGCATGCCTCACTGTGCCCATTTGCAGCCATAGGTCCCCTGAACTTCAAACTCGGTTGCTAAGGGTTCCTAGATGCCCCCTAGCTGCAGCCAAAATTTGGGGTCTCTGGACCCAAAGGGTCCCGAAATGACATTGCTGCAGATGGACACAGTTGACCGACTTTGGGGCCCCGTATCCCAGGGTCTCATGGTGGTAGGAACCCCAAATTTGGTGTGCAAACCCAGTGCTAGCACTACAACATATCCAAAGCTGAGGTTCCTAGCACTAAGTGGCCCCGAGATATGGGGCCCCAAATTCGGTTCGGAAAATGTCAAGCACTTTTCTGCAGCAGAGAATGACATTTTATGAACTGATTTTGGGGCCCCATATCTCGGGGCCACTTAGCGCTAGGAACCTCAGCTTTGGATATGATGTAGTGCTAGTTCCACTGGGTATGCATACCAACGTTGGGGTTCCTAGAACTACGTGGCCCCGAGATAGGGAGCCCCAAAATCAGTTCAGAAAATGTCAAGCACTTTTCTGCAGCAGAGAATGACATTTTCCGAACCGATTTTGGGGCCCCATATCTCAAGGCCACTTAGTGCTAGGAAGCACAGCTGGTTGGATATGTGGTAGTGCTAGTTCCACTAAGTTTACACACCAAATTTGGGGTTCCTAGCACCAAGTGGCCCCAAGATACAGGGCCCCAAAGTCAGTTTGGGAAATGTCATTCTTTGCACCAGAAAAGTGCTTAAATGGCATGTAAGCGGAGGGGGGCACTTTCAGCACAAAAAAATGTGCTGAAAAACTCGGCTTATACTCGAGTATATATATGTATTAAAATAAGTCCACATCATTTTCCACCATGCCAGGAAGTCTGACCAATAATTGTAATTTTTTATTTTTTTTAATGAAAATGGATAAACAAGTTTCATTGTGTTTATGTGCTTCCGCTATTCATTGACTTTGTTGGGGAGAAAGAGTGCCAAGGATCCCAGGAGTTCTACTGGTAGCAATTATTCTTATCTCCAATCAGCTGCTAGACTGCAAAATAATGCCCACTGGCGAATTTTATTATGTAAATTCAAAAAGTCCTGCACTTAAATATTTGCAACTGTTTCTTCAATCAGTGAATGGGTAAGTATATCCAGTGGAATCTAACTCAAAGATTCTTACCAGATTTCCCGACCCATCCACCAATCAGTGGGTCTAATAAAGCTATTTTTTTTTCACTCCAGCATCTCTGTGTCGTCCTTAAACCTCTTCACAATCTCTCCAGTGTATCCCCAAAAAAGAAAAACCTCATATAGTGATATAGTGTCACCAGTAGTGGCGGCCTGTAATGCAGGGTGCAGGGGCACCACCCCCCCATCCATGCGTCCGGCCCCCTAATATACATGCAGGGTCCCGACATATGGATTCCAAAGGGTTTTTTTTGTTTTAAGCATGTGATTAGAGCCAGAGGCTCTAATAGGCTTCAAAAAAGGGTGGGCTCGGGGCGCAGTGCTCTGGAAGCGCTGCCCGCGACCCAGATGGGGTAAGTGCGGGGCTGGTGAACGACCGACTGACAGGGGGGTGCGGGTGACCCCACCAACCAGAAGGGTACCTGTGGGTGAATTGTTTGCCCCCCAAAAAATATGCCACCAGCCGCCACCGGTCACCAGTGATCAGTGACTTCATGATTCCCCTTTTGTCTAAAGCATGGGTGTCCAACCTGTGGCCCTCCAGCTGTTGCAAAACGACAGCACCCATGGAATATTGCAAGGAAAGTCCCATTAGGCATTGTAAGGCTAACATTGTAAGCATGACTCCCAAATGCAGAGGCATGATGGGACTTCTGCAACAGCTGGAGAGCCACAGGTTAAACACCCATGGTCTAAAGGATCCTTTGAGAAAGTCATTCAGATGAAACATGTCAGGAAGTGATGTCAGCTGGAACAGGAAGTGACACCATCTCGGTTACTGGACATGAGTTACAGCCTGCCAATGTAAGCATTTTCAGTATAATGTGATTTTAGCGGGATTTTCTGCTCTTTTAGTCTCCTTTCTCATTCTTTGTCCTGCCTGCAATGTACTTATAGGGATTTGAGGATTTTTATGCCAATGAAGCAAGTGGATGCAGAGCAGCTTGGTGCAAGTGAAAACACCCACCCCTGTGTCAAAGGGAGTTGCTGGGGGTAAGGTGTTTTGAGCACTGTGGGGAATCACATGTTTGGCACTTTTTTGAGCACAAAAGAGTGTGAGCACAATATATTAAAGATTTGAATAACAGTGGAGTTTTGAATATGCTGCATTATTGAATGTTCCTTTTTACATATGACACTGAATGTGAAGAGGATTAGAATACGAAGTGTGGTCCACAGGAGGAAGAGGAGATTTGGATTGATGGGTGTGATGATTTTTTTTTGTTTGGTAAGGATTTAGACAAAAGGGGAATCACAAAATCATTCACTGGTGGTTACACATGCATAATGGTATGCACGCATGTGAGCACATGAGTGGAAAGTGTAGAATAGTTTGGAAGATACTGCACTATATGTGATTTTTGGGGGATACACTGGAGAGATTGTTAAGAGGTTAAAGGAAGACGCAAAGACGTTGGAGTTTTTAAAGGTTAAAGGAAGACGCAAAGATGTTGGAGTTCTAAAGCTTTATTAGACCCATTGATTGGTGTATGGGTTGGAAAATCTGGTAAGAATCTTTGAGGTTGAATCTCCTGGATATACTTACCTGTTGATTGATTGAAGAAACAACTGCATATATTTAAGCACTGGACCTTTTGAATTTACATACAGCAATTATTCTTAGTCTGCCAATCTAAGACTGTTATGGATATATCTTGGTTGTCACCCATTTTTTCAAACTAATCAAATGACAGGCATATAATCTCCAAAAGTGGACTGTTATCATATGCCGCCTGTGGTAAAAAAGTTAAACTCATTAGGTTGGTACATGGGGAATAACAAAGTTGCCCAGCTGGTTAAGTTGTAGAAAGGACTAATAAATAGGCTTTACCATAATCACAGTGCTAATCTTTGTAAGAACTATGTCATGGGATTGTGTCCATCATTAAAGACCCAGAAAGTGACGCCAATGGCAATGCTAATAAAGGGTCAGATTTATAGTTTGTGCTGATAAATGTTAACATTACACATTGCAGAAAACAGGCACAAAATGGTCAATCCTGACGAAGACAGACTGAACAAGATGTTTTGTACTGATGTAAGACAAAATGGGACTAGTCTATTTTTTCACACAGCTGTCCGTTTTAGGTCTATACCTGTCAGCTTGTTTGGTTTAAACATTTTAGCACTGACAACATTAAAAATGCTTAAATAAATGTTCAGATATCATTCTTCATTTAGCTATATCCATATTCCTTGTGTTTGGGATATAATATATTTTAAAAGAAATTTCATCAATTTTTTAATTTTAATTTAAGTCTCATAAGAAGTGAAGCAGACATCGTAGCTGGTTTATACTCTTTGCTGTTTCTTTAATTTGTTGACACTTTGCAGTTTGATGTGGGAGGAGAATTTGTGAAATTTGGGGTCATCTGAACACATTTTGGCAAAATAAATGTGGCTATTGGGTCACATATAATATTGACTAAAGCAGCTAAGTGCAGGAACGCTATATTTTTCTTTAAATTGGCAGGTACGTTTTAACAATAAGACTCTGCTGGATGTCAGTGGGGCAGAAGCATAACGGCTTGTGAAGAAAATGCAGCATTTTCAGGCTATGGACACAGATCATTAAGAATGTAATTTACATGGAATTATTGCCATATTGCTTCTGTCATTTCATGAGTCTTGTTACTACCATAGAACCATAAATGCATGGGTTCCAAATCACTGACAAGAGGCCTAACCCTGTACTTAACGCTTTCAGGGACAGAAAATCCAATACAGCCTTATACAATGTACCAAATAAACATGATTTACAGAGGAGAAGACAAGCTGCCCGTAGTTATCTATTTTAATTATTGCAGGTACTTATATTGCACCATCAATTTACACAGCACTTTATATATATATTGTACACTCGCATCAGTCTCTGACCCTCAAAGAGCTTACAATCTAAGGTCCCTAACTCACATTCATACATACACATACTAGGGCTGATTTAGAAAGGAGCCAATTAACCTACCAACATGTCTTTGGAGTATGGGTGGGAACAAGGGAGAACATACAAACTCCAGATAAGTAGTGTCGTGGTTGGGATTCGAACCAACAACCCTAGTACTGCTACGCAGAAGTGCTAATCACTTAGTCACTGTGCTGCCCTTCTAGCATTCACATCCTGGATGAAATGTAAACATAAAAAAACACACACATATTTATATAGAGCAGCCTTTTTCAACCAGGGTGCCCAGGCACCCTGAGGTGCTTCAGGTCTCTTCAGGGCTTCCTTGGCAAAATGCCTAAAAATTGCCCAAAAATTGTATACAAGCCAGCCTGCCTTTTTTTTTACACAAAGCCACAGGTTTTCATTGTGCATCATTACAACCTTGACGTGATTATGACATCATTAGTTGATGAAGAGGATGTCAGGCGCCTGCATAGCATCTTTGTTTGCTCCTTCCCTGCCCCTCTGTGTCAGCACTGGGGTCACATTAGCTAAGTGAAGGAGAGAAACTGAGGGAGAAGAAAAACACTGGAATACTAGTCAGTACCAGTGTACAAAGGTGTATTTACTTTGTTAGAATAAGTCCCCTCTAATGTAGAGTGTCATATGTGTCTGGATGATTTGGCATGTAAAAATTAGTTTTGTTTTTTACATTTTAGAATTGAGTGCCATGAGGGTGTGCATCATTTTAAAGGGTGCCTTGACTTAAAAAAAGGTTGAGAAACACTGATATAGAGTATACACATTCATACATACTGTGCCTTAGAAGATATTATACACAAACTATAGTGGAAAATGTTTAATCCATGGTATTGGCAGTCAAGCAACCAACAATTTCATAAGTGAAGGTCATTAGCCTACACATTAGGGTCAGTAGAGAGTTCCTTTAACCTCCCTGGTGGTTTTCCGGAGTGTGGCTCGGGGTTAAATTTCAGTACCATTAGTGGTAACCCCGAGCCACACTCGGGATTGCATTGCAGGATCCTGGTGCAGGTTACTTACCTTGTCCCCAGGATCCTGCGATGTCCACCCGCTGTGTCTGTGGGCTCTGTCCTCCGCCCCGATGTCCTGTGTGACGGGCTCCGTCCCCTGGGAGCGTCTCGACGCACAGGGGTGGATCCCGGGGGCAAATTCAAAAAATTTAAAATTCATAACACATACAGTACACTGCAATCTCACAGATTACATTACTGTATGAAATTATTTCACATCCCTTTTGTTCCTTGTGCTTTGTCCAATGCCCTGCATGCAGTTTTATATTATATATACTGTTCTTTATGCCTGGAAACTTGAGATTGTCCATAGCAACCAAAAAGTGTCCCTTCACTCCAAAAGTGGTTTTAGACCAGCTACAAAACAGCGATAATAAATTAGAACACGATAATGAATCGTGGGGAAATTCATTTTATTAATATTATATTATTAATTTTTATAATTATTTATAGTTATTTATTATATTATAATTTATGATTTTGTGTTTCAAACTTCATCATACCCAGGATATCTACTAGACTCTTGTTTGGACAGATTTAAGTGTGGTATTGCTAAGAATTACAGGCCTTCAATATAAAACGCCAAATTTCTATGCAAAACAATTGTACCACTTTGAGACGCAAAAATCTGACATAATCATACCGCCAGGGAGGTTAAAGCAACCCTGTCTTTCAAATCAAATTGTTAATATAAAGATCAGTGCAAAAATGGTAGTAATACTCATCTCTCCTGCTATCTGTGCCACCGGACACCACTGTAATTAAGAGAAATCACTGCCCTAAGACTCCTCAGAAACCAAGATTTCTGCTCCTGCTGATCCCAGTGTCCTGTATTGAAATAGGGGTCATCAGAAGGGAGCACTGAGTGTAGCGAAAGACCAGGAGATCAGCATTCAAAGATGTTGTCCCTAGGGGGCAGCAACTTTTCTTCACTATAGTGGCACTCATTGGTGCAGTCAAAGGAAGATGTAAGGGACATCTTTCATTTACAGCAAGATTTTACTTGCAAATTAATTTTTAATATCACAACTTTCAGTAAAATATTAATTAAGATATTTGCTATCATAAAAATACTGTCTTGGGTAACAGCATTGATGTTTCACAATTCCAGTGGCACAGTCTACACCATCTAAGGTACAGGCTGATATCTGTGCTGTTGTGCTCTAACTTGTTTTTTGGCTGCTGTGACTCCCATAGGTATGAACAGCTTCTCTCCACTGCATATATATGTACAAAATATCCTACAAATTGTTTATCTCTTTGTACAGTACATACAAAAACATTGACAAACTTTTCCAAACTTCGCAAGTATTTTGTAGATTTATATTTTAAGTAGCGAAATATATGCATGTATATATATGGTTTAAAAATGTTGTGCTAACATTTTATATGAACCTGGCAATAGGAAGGGGATCACTATGATTGCACAGGGAGGGGTGGACGCTGTCCAGTTGATTTTTCTCTGCTGTTTGTAATTTTAATGTATGAAAGTTCAATGACTGTTAACAACACAATCAATCCCACATTAGTGTATAAATAAAGCAGCCATTTATGCATTCAATCCTATTAGAGTATATACATGGATAAACATTATATATACAGTATATTATAATGGTTATGAATGCATGTGATGCGCTGTGGAAAACCAGCATCAGAGGCAGGTAATGGCCACTTAATAATAGCTTCAAACAAAATGAGGAATGAATGTACAAGCCAACATAGTGAAGTCTGTTTAAACCTTCCATCTTTTATTAAAAGTTATAAAAAGTACCTTAGGATAACTTGTATCATGTAAAGCAAAGCAAATTCCAGCAGACTGTCAACTCGTAGACATGCAAAGCCGCGTCAAGGATTACAAAACGCATCGGTATCGGCCTGTTACTGACGACGTCATGCATGTTGTGCTGATATTCGCGGCTTTGCATGTCTGTGAGCCAACAGTCTGTTGGAATTTGCTTTATTTCGCATGATACAAGTTGTCCTAAGGTACTTTTTTATAACTTTTAATAAAAGAGGGCAAGTTTAAATGGACGTCACTATGTTGGTTAGTTCTTTCATTCCTCGTTTTGTTCGGAGAATTATCGAGTGGCCATTGCCTGCCTCTGATGTTGGTTTTCCATGGTGTATCACATGCATTCATGACCATTATGATTTTTGGTCCACTACATCTGGTAAGAGGCTTATGCTGATTGTTGGTGTTCAGTGGTGGATTTCATCATTCAATTCCATTTGCACTTATGCACTTTTTGGACACTTCATGTCATTTGTAGTGTGTCAAACTTTGTGTGTCGGAAATAACGACGGAAAAAGTCCGATGGAGCCCACACACAATCGGAATTTCCGACAACACAATCCGATCGCACTTTTTCCGTCGGAAAATCCGATCGTGTGTACAGGGCAATACACTCTTAATGTTCTTGTCTTTTCACTTTTTGCCGTTTTGCATTATCTATTGCTATATGAATTTGCATTCTTTATGTGTAAATATATTATTTTCTTATATTGATAATTTCTATTTTTTTGCACCTTGCACTTTATGCAACTTTATTTAGGTTGATGTTTTAGCGCTGCTTTCTATTTTTTATCAAATATATATTTTTCCTGTAATAAATAAATAAATATAGTAGAAGAGGTTCCTGGTCTTTGCACATAAGCACACTGGAGTCCCTGGCATTAAGCAGGAAAGGCCAGGAGGAAAGGGAGGGGACAGAATTAAATGAAAAGACAAGCTTATCTGGAACAAATAGCAATCATGATATTTAGCCATTTTGTGTTGACCACTGAAGTAGAAAATGTTAATTCATGGTGGCAGGTGCACTTTAAATATATGTGTGCGAGTAAATGATTTTTAACCTGAGATGACAGGTACAGCTATACTTCTATAATATCTAAAATAGCCTTTCTGGGTAACAGTCGTTTTAGTTAACCTCTTTGTACCTGAAACACAAATTTATAAAACACTGTTATCATGGATAGCACAGGAATTTTGGGGTATTTCGTACAATTTGACTCTGAACCTCTCTATGGACATAGGAGTGTGATCAGATATAGGGCCGAATTGGACTGCTGAATGAGCCCTCTTTAAACAATAGATGTAAACATATAAATAAATGACTTTAGGGTAAAGAAACCTCAAAGGCGCACAGCCAAAATGTGAGCATGAATTTTAACATGGTGTGCATAGGGGCATAGGGGCATAACAATGTGTCCTTCAGGTGCCTTTTGACATCCTTTGACTTGCATGGAGAGAAAAGCTGTTTGGAGGCAAACAAAAGCAGTCATGGCACACAGACTGTTTGGTATCTGACTGTGCCTACAACCTCTTATAGGTACCAGTATCACAACCATTCCCACTTACTAGGTGAACACCCAAAATCCCAGACTTCACCCTTGTGGTTTCTGCTCAACCAATTTAAAATCAGAAGCAATTGTGTTTTGCATGAAATCTTTCCTCTTTGGCAAAATTGCACACTGCACATTTTGTAAGGATTCCCAATCAGAGAAACAGAGTAATGGGGGATTATATGGAAGGTATCAGCAGGTAGTTTTTTCAATAATAAAAGTTTGAATCTGCGTGTAGGGTAAATCAACATGTTCACTTTACACAGACCTCAACAGATACAACTAGTTACCTTACTTTGTCTCTCCCACTGCTCCATTCAGCCACTGGGATTAAAAACAAAGCTGTAAACTACAAGTCATCAGAGTCACGAATATTTTTTCTTAAAGCCCACCACTAGGCAAAAATTATATTTAAATAGTGCATTAAGCATAAATTACCTTACTTCTCAGTCTTATAACCAAGCTCCTCTTCGTAAACCATCCTGCAGTGTAATGGCTCAAAGCCACCGTTTTCTCTATGAGCAAAGCTAATTTCCTGCACTGGGGACCGGACATTTTTAAATGCTTGTTATCTTCTTGGTACCTTCACTGTCCCCATTAGTTCTCTTGCCTCTGCAGGCTTTGAGAGAGGACCTGACTGTGGGAAGTGTTACATCCATCATTTGGAGGTGTGCACATTAAGAAAGAAAAAAAGACAAAAAGATTGCCATGTGACTGTGGCTTTAGGTAGGTAAAATGGGTATTTGGAAAAAAAAAATGTTTTCATACCAGCAGTTAGTTAGAGGGGATGTCGGAGGTAGGGGTGGGAGGGGGGGGTTTGCTAATATATTGGAGATGGGCTTTAACAAAATTGGAGTTTCATTTGAAATAACAGTATACAACTTTATAGGTGAATAATAAAGTAATTCAACATAAAGGGCAACCTGTGAAATTTAGAGCCACCTGTACATATTTTGGTAAAATAAATGGGACTATTGGGTCACATATAATATGAACTAAAACAGCAAATTGCAGGCATGCTATATTTTTCTTTAAATTGACAGGTGAGATTTGAACAATACTGGATGTCATTGGGGCAAAAGCATAAAAATGGAGCAGGATAAAAAAAAGGGGGGGGGGGTAATTAGTTAAAGAAAACCTGGGTGGAAAGACAGGTCAATCTACACAATAGTACAGTAGATCAAGGATTGGAAATGCAAACTATGGGTGTACAGTATTCATTGCCTCCCAAACTCTATCCCCTCCCTTCCCAAAGGCATTCCAAATATCATACATTTCTTTTTATCAAATTGAGGAGAAACTACAACCCAGAAGTTTATGGTTAAAGGAGACTAAAGGGACCAAAAATCTTTTTTACAGTAGAACCTTTCTACATAGAACAGAATGTATTCACATGTCTCATTCCATCACATATCCAAAAAATAAGGGAATTGTTCCTCATTTTAGGATAGTGGGTGGACCCATGCAAATCATTTCTTTATGCGTCTACAGCTAACATTACATACAGAACTGCTGGTGGATAATACAGATACAACCTAACATCACATAGCCATTTAGTCCAATCACCATATACTGCACTGATGATGGCTAGTTTGCCATCATCAGTGCAATGTATGGAAACTATGACTTCTAAGAAGTAGCACTTTGGGACCAAACTAAAAAAGTAAAATCCAGAAAATGATGGTTCCTAAATGCCCATTCACACTACTGTGCAAGACATTATAATGTGCATATTGTGCGTTGGTGCGCTGTAATGCCATTGATTATGAATGGTAGCCCAATGCACCTTACAGTTAGACAGGTACATTGCACTAACATAAATTGCATTGCAGTGCACTGCCCAAAATGCTACAGGCACATTTTGGTGCGCTTGGAAGCCTATTCAAATAAATAGGCTGCCTTAACACAACAAATGTTAAAGCAGCACAAAGTGTGAATGGGCCCATTTTTTATGCAGGTTTGCCTTTCTAAATAGAACCAGAAAGCATACGTTTTAAGCTACATTCACACCTTCAAATGAGCTCAAAACTGATTACATGGGAGAACCCCAGCAGGGGTTCCCAACAATTAGCTGCAGTAGGCAGCCCTAGGCTGTCTGTATCTAGGACCAATCACTTGCTGGTGATCAATACATTAGCGATCACTTACGAGCCTCTGTGATTCTCTGCGGGAGCTGGAATCCTCTCATAGCTGTCAGTTGGGCTGCCTCCCGCTTCTTATTGCTGGGGAACCCTCGCTGGGGTTCTTGCATGTAATCAGTGTCAGCAGGGCCGGCCCAAGACATTGTGCTGCCTGGGCCCAAGAATGAAATGCTGCCCCCCCCCCCAAAAAAAAATCGTGCCCACCAAAAGCCCTTTATTAGCCATCAGCCATTATTTTATATCATGATAACTAAGATTAAATTTATCAGAAAATCAGATTAAAAATGCCATTAATCTATTCACTATTTTGTAGACGCCATAACATTTATGCAAACCAATCAATATGCGCTTATCGTGATTTTTTTTAACCAAAAATATGTAGCAGAAGACATATTGGCCTAAACTGATGAAGACATTTTTTTATAGCCAATATCTATAGCAGGGGTTTCCACCATCCCTGCTAAGTTTAATTTTATACAGTATGTCTTATTTTCAGTTTGATGTGTATTATATGTGAAGTTACATATCAGAGACCGGTATTGTCGTAAATTGAAGTCTATTGAGAATTCCATACATTAGAGGATTCCACCATTATTATTAAGTTATTGATCAGTAACTGACTGCTGCACTTTTTTTTTTGTGGTGTGGGAACATATAACAGTGCTTAGCGGCAGGCCTTTTACTGACACTTTTTTTATTTTACCTCCAGCAGTTTATTGTAAATAGTAGTGTGGTGTTTAAGTATTATATTAAAGATTGGCATGTGGAATTAATAAACATCAGCAGATTTCAGTTGTGCCCCACCAGGCCGGCCTTACATGGACCATGTGCCTGGCTGCTGAGTTCATCGCCCCATACCTGCACTCAGTGCACTGATTGGCAGCCCTGACAGGCAGCAATGATTGGCACTGATAGGTGGAACTTTTTTGCACTAATAGAAAGCACTGATTGGCAGCACTGATTGGCACTGATAGGCAGCACTGATGGGCCCTGATTGGCACAGATAGGTGGCACTGATTGGCAGCACTAATGGCACTGATAGGCTGCACTGATTGGCACTAATAGGCAGCACTGATTGGCACTGGTAGGCAGCACTGATTGCCACTGATTGGCAGCATTTAGTGGAACTGATTGGCAGGACTGATGGGCACTGATAGGCAGCACTGATAGTCAGCACTGATGAGCGCTGATAGGCGTCATTGATAGGTGGCACTGATGGGCACTGACTGGAAGCACTGGCACTGATTGGCAGAACTGATTGGCACTGGTAGGTGGCACTGATTGGAAACACTGATTGGTACTGATAGGTGGCATTGGTTGGCACTGATATTAGGTGGCACTAATTGGCACTGACAGGTGGCACTGATTGGAAGCACTGATTGGCACTGACAGGTGGCACTAATTGGAAACACTGGCACTGACAGGTGGCACTGATTGGCACTGACAGGTGGCACTGATTGGCACTGATTGGCACTGGCAAGTGGCACTGATTGGCACTGACAGGTGGCACTGATTGCCACTGACTGGGACTGACAGGTGGCACTGATTGGCACTGGCAGGTGGCACTGATTGGCACTGATTGACACTGACAGGTGGCACTGATTGGCATTGACAAAGGAGAGGGAGTTTCACACTGAGGCAAACTGTGTGACACTGTCATGTAATGTAAATACATGCAGAGAGAGACCAGCTGTCAAAATTCAGTGGTAATGTTGGGGGTGGGCGGGACCCAGCAGCTCTCAAACACCAGCCAATAATTGGGCTGCTTGAGAAAGGGGGCGGGCCACATACCTGTAGCGGCCCGCCCAGACCCCATCCTGTTGGCTGGTGTTTGATAGTTGCTGGGTCCTGCCCACCCCCCACATCAATGCTCAATTTTGACAGCTGGTCTTTCTCTGCATTCAGTTACATTACATGACAGTGTCACACACTGAGCGGCTCTGACAAGCGTCAATATCGGCTTAGTCAGTGTGATACTGTCTCACAGGCAGCACAAACTGCACACTCATTGGATGCAGCCTTTCACAGCAGTGACAGTCCCATAGGCAGATCTTGGGAGACAGCCGACACGGCTGGCCGTACAGGCACAACTTGTCACTGCTGGCTGACGCCCCTCCTAAAATGCTGCCTGGGACCATGGGCCCACTGGGTCCCATGGTAGGGCTGGCCCTGAGTGTCAGGCTAATTTGCAGGTGTGAATGCTGCCAACTCTAGCCAAAATGTTTTAGAAAGAGTAGAGAAGGATTAAAATAACAGTGTTTTTATTTTTTTTTTTTACTGCTATCCTACTATCCTGATGGTCCCAGAGTGGAGGAACAATAAGAAGAAACAACATAATTTTGCTAACACAAATGCACAGGCTACGAGGCTGCAGAAAAAATGTGGATGTGGCTAGACTGGTAGGTAGAATTTCTAGAACCTTTTATTATACACTGTATTGTTTGTTGACTCCCAGCATCACAATACAAAGACAGCCTTTGCTGCCCCTGACAGCATAACCAAGTGCCCTGAGCAGAACTCTGTCCTTGTCTCCATTTACTGTCTATAGACACTGTAAGAGTAAATCGTTTTATACAAGAAATATTTAGGGTGCAAGCAAATATGACATTTTTCATCACTTTAGACAACAAAATCTAATCATGTGTGGTCAGAGCCTGTAATGACAAGTACATTTCACCTTGCATCCAGCCTCTAATATGCAAAGCTTATTTTCTAAAGCCCTATGACAATGACTTTGCATTATTCACAGATAATTTATCAGGCATAAAATGCACGGATCAGACATTTGTCAAACTTGACAGATACACTCAACAAGCTAGTTCCTAACATGCAGAACCCAATGAAACTCCATTGTCATAAATCATTTGATGTTGATCCAATGAAAACTTGAGGACACAAATTATTTCCTTCCTGCTAAGGCAAGTCCTATTCTGAAACATATATCCGTCTCTGTTCATAAAGACTTATAAATGACTGTGGGACAAACAATTGCTTCTAGGAAGGGATACTGGAGACAAAAAGATATACAAATGGTTCTTGAACTCTTGTTGAAGGAATTGCCATGAACATTTATATCAATAGTGACAGAGAGTGCCTGGTAGGCCGCTATAAATTGTAGCCTCCCTGGCGGTTTTCCCGAGTGTGGCTCGGGGTTAAAATTCAGGACCATTAGCGGTAACCCCGAGCCACACTCGGGATTGCATTGCAGGATCCTGGTGCGGTATACTTACCTTGTCCCCAGGATCCTGCGATGTCCCCCGCTGTGTCTGCGGGCTCCGTCCTCCTCCGAAGCCTCTCCATGCCAGGCTCCGTTCCCTGCGAGCGGCACGACGCACGGGGGCAGAGCCTGGCGGCAAATTCAAAAAAAGTGTAAAATCATAACATATACAGTACTGTAATCTTACAGATTACAGTACTGTATGAAATAATTTCACATCCCCTTTGTCCCCAGTGCTTTGGCCCATGCCCTGCATGCAGTTTTATATTGCATATACTGTTCTTTCTGCCTGGAAACTGGAGATTGTCCATAGCAACCAAAAAGTGTCCCTTTACGTCAAAAATGGCTTTAGACCAGCTAGAAAACAGCGATAGTAAATTAGAACACTTGCAGAATTGAGCGATAGTGAATCGTGTGGAAATTAATTTTATTACTATTTATTTTTATTTTTTAAAATTTTTTTTTAATTATATTATAATTTATGTTTTTGTGTTTCAAACTTTATCATACCCGGGATATCTACTAGACTCTTGTTTGGACAGATTTAAGTGTGTTATTGTTAAGAATTACAGACCTACAATATAAAACGCCAAATTTCCATGCAAAATAATTGTACCGCTTTCAGCACCTAAAATCCGAAATAATCATACCACCAGGGAGGTTAAAGTCAATAAATATTTAGATAGCCATGAAATAAAGTGAACCTTTGGCCTGACAATTGTAATTTATGTACGTACATATTTTTAACAAATAGTAAATGGGTTTTAAAACGCGTTCTTACTGACATATGTAGTTGCAGGCACTGTGGAGCAGTTCATCCTCAAAGTTCACAGAAGTACAGCTTTTCTTAACCTTTTTACCCCCAAGGTTCCCTTGAAATTATTTTCATGTCTTTGGGAAACTTTTCAGAAAATGATAATATCTACAGCTTGCGGAAGATCAGATCATTTTTTAGCAGTCCCCTGGACTATGATAAAGTTATTTTCAGTAATATACATCAAAGTAAATTGATAATAATACTGGCCAGAAAAGAAATGCAAACATTAAAAGTTGTACTGGACCTTTACATAAGTGATCAGTGGAGAAGTTTCACCTTAAACTGGTGGTCAGTGTAGTACTTCTTTACACTGGTCACTAGTAGAAGTGTCCTTTAGATTAGTTGTCAGTGAGGGTAGGAAGCCCTTACACTGGTGTTCAATGTAGTTCCTCTTTACATTGATGTTCAGATGGGAGATCAATCTGACTCTGTCCACTGCTCGAGGAGCCGAGCAACCTTTGAAGGAAGCCTAGGGTTCCACGGAATCCTGGTTAGGAAACGGCTGCATCAGAGACTTAAAGAATGTAAGGTTCTCAAACCCCTATTGGGACAGTAGAGTATAGGGTCAGCTGCGTTACTGAGAGAATGATGTCAACCACTTCACTTCTTCAGTTGTGAACTTTTTGAATTATTTGCTCCACAATACTTGTAGCCCATTCCAATGGAATCTTTTTTTTGTAAAGCATTTAATTTATGCTGCTTCTTTGCGTACGTGAGAAGTTCTTCCTCTCCCCTGCATGTGGACAGATGTGCTGCAGGGCTCAGGTCCCAAGAGAACCTTGCAGCAAATTTGCACATGTGCTAGTTTCCCCTGTCATCTGCGCACGCGCTGGGTTTCTCACACATGCACAAATACTGCTAGCAGGGAAGTAAGAAAGAAATTCACTTTGCACAGAAATTCATCTGCACATTCGCAGATGCGCCAACGAGCTCTGCCAGGACTCCAAGGCCGGGCAGAAGCTGTGGGCACATCTGCGTGTGTACCATAAAGGTGGCTCCTGGGGGGGGGGCAGAGCCACCAAGGGAGGCAGACTGAAGTTCTGCTTTAAGATTTTTTGTACATACGCTTAATTTATTTGTATATAATTGCTACACTATACTATTCCCTATTAGGTCTGTTGAACTACCGTATATGCCATTTTTCCAAAATACACAGATTTGTCTTTCCGGTCTTTTATTAAAAAAATAAATAAACATATTAATGGACCTAGATTATTTTGTGCTAAAGTATGGGTACCAGCATCCCCATTACATAATTATAATTCTGGATTCAATGAATGGGACTTTCACTCTGAAAGTTTCAATTATTGTATCCAGAATTATCTTTTATGTAACATGCAGAGTAATACGATGGTGTAGAAGGTTACACAAACCCGACATGAGCTGAATTTTTCTTACAATGGGACATGATGCATGTTTGATAGATGCTTCAAATTTGCCTCTTATCAGTCAGATGGTGCTGGGCACATGGCCGAGCCCCTCTTGTTTTATTAGCACCACAGGAACACAGAGAGACATAAAATCATACCATAACCATTAACTTCCAGTAGGAAGAACATTATATTATAAAAGGATTAAACATAACGCACACTACCATCTGGTGGCATGACCAGTAAATATATATATTAGATACCAAAAAACTGTGCCTATCATCATCTTTACACTTATCATGGAAAATCAGGCCTGCCTACTCTCTCACCCTCTTACAGGAAAGCAATCAAGCATTTGATCACAGAGGATGAGTTCCTTTTCACCTTATCCTCCATAAAAAACAACTAAGCCTCAGGCCCTGATGGTTTTTCTGTGCAATATTATAAAATGTTTCATGTCATATCGGGCAAGGAACTTGTTGAACCCTACAATAGCATTCTGGAAACAGGGATGATTCTAAGAGGTACCTTGAGCACTCAATCTCAGTCATCCCTAAAGTGGGGAAGGTCAAATTCAAAATATCACCACACTGGGCATAAGGTTCTTACTTTCCAAAAACAATACAACAGTATTGGATTTCCATATCGTATGTTATACAATTAAACCATTTTGGACAGAATTTTAGACTGTTCTAGGAATTCCTAATTGAAGAAATAGGTCTTCCTGGAGCAGGACTTCACCCTTAACCCTCTGTCAGCTCTGCGCTTGGTCTCCTAGACCAAATTCATACCCATCACCCATCAATACATCAGATCAATTCTGGCAACCATTGGAATGTTCTCAGTAATGGCTTACAAAAACAGTATTTCCCCAGTGTCCTCAGGTATACTTCCTGTTATTGACAGTCCCAATTTTGCCCTAGCCATCAATATGCACCTTTCATTCTCACATTTGTATTCACCTTTGCTGCAATTGGATTGCTTTAGAATTCTTCAATTCCTTTTTGGTGATGAGTCTATAGCAGTGTTTCTCAACTCCAGTCCTCAAGGCGCCCCAACAGGTCATGTTTTCAGGATTTCCCTCAGATGAAACAGCTGTGGTAATTACTAAGGCAGTGAAACTGATAAAATCACCTGTGCAAAATAATGGAAATCCTGAAAACATGACCTGTTGGGGCGCCTTGAGGACCGGAGTTGAGAAACACTGGTCTATAGCAGTTGATGACTTACAATGACTGACATAATTTAATTTATCCCACTGGAGTGCCCTATAACTTCCACATTTCCTGCTTACAATGGTGAAGGACAGATGTTGCACTACTTACCCTATTTCCCCTGCTCAGCAGAAGTCAATCATTTGATCAACCTCTGTTGAAGAGACATGCTGGAAAACTTTTCCCATTCATCAGCTGCAGCTGCAGTTGCTGTTTAGTGTATTCTGACAGTGTCAGGTCCCGCTGTCAGAATACAATGTCCTGGTGGGAGAATTCCCCCATCTACCTCATTTGTGTGCTATTTTTTTTGTTCACCCCACTGTCTATGCTTAGCTTAATTGATGTGCTGTGTTGTGATAAATAATACAAAAAAAAATGGTGGCCACTTAAAAAAGTATTAAAAACTGACCAGTGCCTTGCATCATCCAGTTGGAAGGCAGAAACCTTTAATGATTTTCCAACAGTCACATGTAAAATGTAGCCCCAACTGCTCTTTCCTTTCAGCAGTATGGCTTTGTATGGCCCAGATAAAGAAGATGAAAATGTTCCAGACCCCACTAATGCTTGACCCCACTGAGGGACCAAACGCTTCACACATTCAAACATTAATACTTTTTCCAGGACCTCCTATGCTTTTAGGTAGCTATTTCTTCATGTATGCATGTACCACACTGTCTTTTCTGTCTGTGGACCATTTGTGTGTTATTCCTGTATGTTAGGAAAAGTAGTCCTTTGTAGCTTTCCCATGTAGAGGCATTACATGAGAAGTCCTCCAATTCCATAATCTGGGTACAGGAGTAAATCAGCTGGACCTCATGCATCTTTAGCTCCTCTTCCATTAGTAAGTTCATCAATCCATCCATGAATGAGAAGACACTCTGATGCCTTGACAATGGATATCTTAGTGAATGAACTTTACTTTCATCACTAAACATTGACATTCCCTTTACTAATTGCATTCATAAATAGTTTTACTGAGCAAATTCTTGCGCATCAGAATCTTAACTATCCAAGAACTAAATCTTTAACGGAAGGCAAACATGGTTTTGAGGGGGGAGGGGGGTGTTCTCATACCATCCTCACTGTTGTCTGCCATGTTTAAAATTTTAGTAAATATCTGTGTCTCGAGCACATATAATATAGGTTTCTATGTTGAACCATCAGAAATGGGACATCACTGCTCTGTGCCAATCTTTCTTTTGCTTTAGAATATGACTGCCTACATCCTTAAATCTTCAGTGTACTATTATCAGTGAAGTAATGAGGAATAATGAATTCCCTGTGGCCATGTCTTTTATTTACTTTCTTTTTCCCCCTCAAAAGACAAAATGGCCTGGGGCGTCTCCCATTGGGGGTTAATTTTCTTTCTCTGCAGATAGCATGCAAAGGGTTTAAATTAATGCATCCTAATTAAAGTGATGTTAAGCTGTCTGATCTTCAGACTGGAGAGAAAAGATGACTGCAATCAGAAGCTTTGCTTAGATTTTTTTCCTTGCAGGAGACAAACCAGCTCTATTATGTCCAGCAGTGCATAGTCTATGTGTTTTCTAGTTTGTTTCACTGAAAATTGCATTATGTACTGATATTATTAGACATCCTTGTAACTAGTGTAAGACACATTTCTGCTATAAGCTGCCCATAGCTGTATTATCTGTGTAATGGTGACAACAGAAAGGTTCATTTTCAGCTGAAACTGCAAAGATTCAAGTGTGGATTGTGATAACCATGAACAATTGAAAAAAGCATTGCTAAACTACAACCATTTTTAGCATCTGTGAAATATATCTTCCAGTATGATGAAATATTTATATTAGCCTATGAGTCCAGTGTAACCAAACGATGGTGTTAATGTACATCTGACCATACCTGAATGACATTTTGGGCCAGTTCACACCATAGAAATGCAGTCCGGATGCGTTCCAGATGCTTTTCTGCATGCATGTTTTTCACACGTTCTTAAAGCATTCCAGTGCATTTTTTATGTGTTTTGATGCAGTCCAGTGCATTTCCTCCCTCTTTTTAGCCTTAAATAAGGACATGTGTGTTCAAGTTCGTTTTTGGTATGTTCCCGTGTGTTTTTGATGCTTTTTACAGTGTTCCAGTACAGTCCAGTGCAGGAAAAATGCAGCATGTTCTACTTTTTTTTCTGGAACTGGAACACACTGGAACTGCAAGCACTGGTGTGAAATATGCCATTGGAAATCATATAACCTACTTTCCATGTGTTTTTGATGCAGAAAAAACACACTGGATTGCATATAGTGTGAATTGGCCCTTAGGGATCGATTTACTAAAAGCAAATAATCAAATAAGGAGATTTTCCCTTAGCTTGTTTAATGAGATGATGTTCTTGTAGGCAGGTGCCTCCAAAAGGGTTAATGTGTTTTTCCTGCTTGTGTTCATGCCCTCAAGTTAATTGAGTCAGCCAGGTGCAAGTTGTTACTTGATGATCCAATATGTCCTTACCTTGACCTTTTTTTGCTGGAAGTGACTGAGCTGGAAGGATTGACACTTTTCCTGCACTTTTTAGCAAGATCACTACCCCCTGCAGGTTATACCATATAAAAAGAGCTCATGAAGTGCCCTGATAGGCTGTTGAGAACTCCTGGGGAAAGACTTACCTCAATAAAGGATCTTTGTTTCTTTACCAGTTTTGCCTGGTCTGAAGTCTCTTAAAGGGGTGCATGCAGTTGTATCAAAAGAACAGGGCTTACAACATAGGGGGACTGAAGTTAGAGAAGATACAGTACATAGGTCTAAAATATTACCAATGCTATCCAGAAGAAGCTAGATTGTCGTTGCTAATGACTACAGTGTCTGGATCACACGCAAAGCAGCCAATCAGCCAGGAGATGGATGATATGGCAAAGGTGACAGTTATTTTGGTAGTGAAGGGGGTTATGTGCTTGACACCTTCACTAGCGGTCAATATCCCACTTTCTGGGACCGAATCCATGGCACCTAGGGACCCAACATGAAGTCAGGGGGGAGGGGACCCAGGGGAGGTGACCCAGGAAGAGGAAGCAAACATGGAGAATGGAGAGAAAGTGTTTCCTGTATCCAGTAGCAACACTGGATTAATCACTAGGAGGGAAGTGACAGTATTGCTGGATTGGTGTTGACCGACCCTTGTGTTCCTGTACTGTTTTACAAATGCTACATACCTGTAAAGTGGTGTTCTCTAGTAGAAGTGTGTATGAAGTGCTTAGTGTTAACAGTGTAAGAAGTATGGCTACAGATTATAACTGTGCAAGTTGCTGCTCACTTCTAAAGTTTGGGGACCTGACTTAATGTTGATTTCACGTGACTGTAGCCACTGCCTGTGATTTAGCCATTAGCGAGTGCAGTTCTACAGTATTGCCTCTAGGGCGCCTTAAGCTCCACCCACACTCTGCTGAGCTGCATTATATAAACATGTGCAAGCAAAAGCACTGGCTTTTATTGTTTTTGCACAATATTGGGTATTCTGTGCAAAGTACATTTTTACAATGTTCACTAAGGGAAAACTTAATTAAAATGCACTTGCAAGTGACCAACCTGCTTGCCTTTAGTAAATCAACCATTTAGTTTGCTAAAGCATTGTGTATCATAAACAATTGTCCTTACTTTTTATTATAGAAAATACCGATTGCACTTTTTTCTCAATGCTTTTCTCAATGCTGCTGACACTCATGGGCCATGACTGCACATTGAGTGTTGGCACAGGCGCTTATAGTTTCCTCTGGAAGTGCGTGTGACAGGTTGCCAATTACAGGAAAGCAATTGGCACTTCATAACCTTTACAGATGAATTATCAGGCTTTTTGTTTATGGAAACTTCTTAAAGATGGAAAATTACCATTAAAATTGTGATAAAATATTAAATGATATTTTAGACTTTAGTATTGGGTTTAGCTTTATTCTAAAACGCAACTGATCATGTTGCTAATATGTGGACAGATTTATATCATACCAGTAAAGGAGGAGACCTCTGCCAGTTTGGTAGGTCAAGTGAAATAAACAAGAAAATATTCATTGTGTTCATTAGGATATACCGTAGGTTCTCTACCAGTGGTGGATGCTCCATAAGGGGCGCAGGGGCCGTGCGACTGACCCCTAATGTACATACAGGGCACCGGATGCATGGATTTCAATAGGGGTTTTTTTTTGAAGCACATGATTAGAGTCTGAGGCGCTAATTGGCTGGGCTCCGGGTGGGCTCAGGGCGCAGAGCACTGCGCCCTGAGCCCACCCAGTTGTGTGACAATAGCAAATGAATATTCACTATTGTATTCCTGCTTCACCTCCCAGCCAATCAGGAAGATTTGCCGGGAGGAGAAGCGATTGTATTGGCAACCGGAGGTATTTTGAAGAGGTTTACGGAAGACACAGAGATGTTGGAGTGAAAAAAATAGCTTTATTGGACACACTGATTGGCGCATGGGTCAGAAAATCTGGTAAGAATTTTTGAGTTTGATCCCACTGGATATACTTACCCGTTGACTGATTGAAGAAACAGCTGCATATATTTAACCATAGGACATTTTGAATTTACATAATGGAATTCGCTAGTGGGCGTTACTTTGCAGTCTAGCAGCTGATTGGGGATAAGAATAATTGCTACCAGTAGAACTCCTGGGATCCTTGGCACTCTTTCTCCCTAACTAACTCAATGAATAGGGGAAGCACATAAACACAATGAAACTTGTTTATCCATTTTCATTAAAAAAAAAAAAAAAAAAAATTATAATTATTAGTCAGACTTCTTGGCATGGCGGAAAATTATTTGTGTCATTATGTGGACTTATTTTAATACATACAGAAGTGTGTAAAAAAATAATGTGAGTGGTGCCTACAAGATGATGTAGAAAAGGCTAAATGTGGCAATAGCTTGTTGATGCTTTTTGAGAGTAAACCTTGGAAAACCATCTCATGGGGCAGGCTGTGACAGCAGCAGATTGTCATACTGCAGTGTCCCAGAGCCATCAATAGGGTTGATTTACTAAAGGCAAATAAGCTGTTCATTTTGTAGAGGAAGTTGCACTTTGCAAGGAAATTTTCCACAGAGTGAATTTGATTACTTTCTTCATCCAATCAGGTATAAGCAAAAGTATTTATTTTTAAGAATGTTCCTTCTACTTGATTGGTATTCTTTGCAATATTCAGCAGGAATCAGGTTTGACCCGTTAATGGGCAGGCTGAATGTACCAAGTCGTTTGATCGATCAACTTGGGTACAACAGGCCTGCCCTACTCTCTTGCGATTTTCCCTAGTGGCTGCTATTACCGCTAACAATAATCACTGTCTTCTCCCGCTGGGAGAATACAATGCCGCGGCAGGAGGGATTCCCGCATCAACACTGTCTGTGTTGAAAACTTGTGGTTGCAGGAAAGAAATTTGCTCTGTGTATGGCCAGCCTTAGTAATCCAGCATAAAACAAATCCCACACTTTGCCTCTGTGCAGGAGTTTCTTGTAGTAAAGCCCGGTCCCCATTGCCCTCTCTTTGTGCAGGGTGATTGGTCTTTTATTCATCTTTCTTTGACAGCAAAGTCTCTGTGCTGGGAGTGCTCAGTGAGCATGCTCTCAGCCCAGAAACTTTGGCCCTCCAGTGACACATATGTGAGGCGTGTGGGCGTTTAATACCAACTGCACATGTGTGTTGTGCAGGCGACAAGTGTCCTAGCAAAACAACTATGTGCTTGAGGCACCAAGGGAAGGGGGCACAACAAAGAGTTTTCCCCTACCTATCATGCCTTTAAAGGACAAGTTCACTTTAAAACAAAATGCATTTATCCTTTTTTACTCCTTTGGCTTGAGCCAAAAGATCCCACCTCCCCACCTTACAGATGTATACTTACCGAGTTTCAACTGCTTTTGGTTCCATTGTTTAGATCTTAACCGCAAGTCCTCTCACTCCTGACTGCACAGGTGCATTACAGCCCTATAGATTTGTGTCTGTAAAACAAAGGTAAAACAAGGTATTAAATTATGAGTATGCAAACCTATAGACTTAAAATTAAGATAAAATTGACTCCAAATAGTTATATATTGAATGTATGCTGCCCATAAACTGGAAGTCACAAATTAGGCTCGGTGCTTAGTTGGAAGGTTGACAGCTGTTTAGAAATTACCAATCTATGCAGTCATAACTTCTATTCACAGCCATCCCATATCTATTCTTGGGCAATAGCTGGCACCTGTCATATACTTTTCCTTTAAATATATACACTGCCTAGTTGTTTAGTTTTGTTCCACACCTTCCTTTATGCCCATATATATACTTTGGAGTATACAAAATAGGCCAATTGCAAGAGGCATGAAAAGAGTAATGTAGTGGGACTGTACTTCTAATTACTTCTTTATGGGCTTACCATAAAAGGAATTACATTTTACTATACCCCAAATGAACGCACTGCTGAACCTTTATGCCAGCATATAGGTACATGAACTAATGTAATGTGAAGCATTTGCAACATATTTTGCATTAAGGTAAAAAATGTTTACGCATTGATTTTGGCCCCTTACCTCCCCCATACTTACCTGAGCCCTCAGTTGATCCAGCACTCTGCACATCTGCAGCTCTTCACTCCCCTCACTTCCGTGTCTCACTGGCTTTGCTGGAGCACTGGGAGGCACTGGCTAACAGTGCTGCCAATCAAAGCCAGTGACAAAGGAGTGGGGGGGTGGGTCCGAGTCCCACTGTCTTTGTCAATGGATGCAGAAGTGGGACTCACACGTGTGTGTGTCCACAAGGGAAGCTGCTTCCCGTGGGGGCACTGGACAGAGGAGCCAGAAGAGCCAGCGGAGGACCCAAGAAGAGGGGGTTCGGGGCCACTCTGTCCAATTCCATTGCACAGAGAAGGTCGCTATAGAGATGTTTTTTTAAGAAAATCCTTTACAATCACTTTAAGTGGTTTAAGTAGAAGAACTTGGCTTCTAGCTGGACGTGTCATTATTCATAGAGGATGTCTTCATGTTCAAGTATCAGAATGTATTGTGAGTTAAGGTTGCAGGCGGCTGGAAAAGGTAATCATATTATCATATTTTGGACTGGTAATAGTGACATGATCCTGAGTAATAAAATACATCTTGTAACCCTGGCTGGTCCAGGAGCTGGGGGGGGAGCTAGCTAGGAAAAGGGCTGGGAGTTAAGTTTGTCATGCGCCTGGTGATCTGGACCCCCCATGTCATATGGGTCTCAGGTGCATGGCTGGCCCTTCTGAGTCGTAGCCTGAAGCCATGGAATATGTAAGGCCCTGCAAAGTAAGTAGCTTCCGGCAGAGAGAAGAGGGTCAGTACTGTGCTGAAACAGGAGGATGGCGTGAAGGGATCTCAGATCCGCCATTCAGAAACATAGGGGTGCACTTTGCAAAGTGCAGTTGCACTCTGCAAGAGCATTTGCTCCACAGCTTAGTAAATGAGCAGAAGCTCTTCTAGCTTCCACCATCCAACCATGTGCAAGCAAAAATGCTGTTTTTCGTATTTTCCTTGCACGTGATTGGATATTTTTTGCAAAGTGAAGCTTTACCTCATATACTATATCCTGGAGCAACTGCACTTGTAGAGTGAAACTGCACTTTGCAAAGTGCACAGTCTATTTGCCTTTAGTAAATCAACCCCATAGTGTGGACAGAGAAGGTCTGCATTGAACCCCAAGCTTACATGAGGAGTTTTCATGCTTTAGAGGTCAACTAATTTGTTTAATTCAGTCTGTGCTCTAAAGAAAAATATACTGTCATTTACCATTGGTAATTGCGAGTTAAAACTATGGGACCTCACTCATTAAGAATGTTTCTAATTGGGCCTTGGTATACAGGAAATTGAGGACCACTATCTTACAGAATGGGCAAACAATGGACTTCTATTCACATCTGGCACAAAAATGTGCATAATTATATGTACTAAAACAAAACTGCTGGGAGTTTTACTTGTAAACATACCCATTTTTTGTGATTTCAATTATGTAAAGATGAGGATCTGGGCTTTGTGATAAAATGAGTGTGATCTGGGATCAAGGTAATAATCTGATCAGTTTTCCTTTAAATGTTGATGAATAATGCTGAATTTATGAAACAGTTAAAAGCAAGGGGACTAAATCTACCATAAATGTTATAGTCACAATGGTCGAATATCCTGCACTTTAGCCTTTCAGGCCTGGGTTTAACCCCGTTACGCCACAGTAACCCATATGTGCGGCAGCAAAAACTGGGCTTTAACACCCACACGCTGCACATATGCATTCGCAGAGCGGGCAATGTTTATGTTCTGAGAGTGCACTGAAAATAGTTCTCGATCCCGAGAAGAAATCGGTAGCCGACTTGTGATCATGTGAACACTGTGACAGCTAATCACATTGGTCATACTGAAAACAAACCTTCCCGCCCTCCTGGGCATTAAGAACATTTAATGGAAACGCCAGGCTGGGTGGGAAGGGGTTAATTATCATTTGAGGAAACCATCTGCATGGAGTTTCTATTTAAATGATCTTACTGCCAAAATGCTGGTGGTGGTCATAGTAGTCTGATTACATAGTACTCTGAATATCCTACTGGTCCTACATCCATGTTGGTAAATGGGGAGGGTTAGATAGGAAGCTAAAAGCTTGGCCCAGTAAAAAATGATAGCCACTACAGAAGCAGCAACAATGTCCCCAACATACAGGAAAATACCAAGTAAATAAAATAATACCCAAAAAAAAAGCAATAACTAAATAAACTGTTGTTTCAAAATAATGCTACAAAACTTTAAAGTGTGCTGTATACATAGCTACATTATTTTACTTAGTTTTCTAAATACAGAACTTCTATATGTCACTGCTGGAGACCTTTCCCTTCTGTTTGTATTGGTGACCATTGTCACTGAGCCAGAAAAGTGATGGGAAATCCAACATGTTAAAGGTGTTACCAGAGCAAGAGCTGTTCTCTTCAATGGCAATACCTGTTATAGTCTAAACTAATTCCATGCAACTTATAAAGATTTCTCTCACTTCCTGTTGAATCTGCAGGACAGGAAGTCAAGGGAAATATTGGAGAGGAAAGAAATGTCAGGGGTTTTAATCTTTCCCTACGTTAAAAATATCTTAAAAATGTTTTGCTATCCATTCACTTCAATTAGAACAGCTTTTTATGTTAAATTCAACTGTCTTCTTCTTTGGTATCATATTCAAGATAGTACACTGAAGTACGGGGTTATTTATCTCAATTCATTCTACAATTACCAGCACAGGGTTAAAAAAAGAAAGCCCATATGTTACATAGAAGAGGAATATCTCTAATTTTAAAGGGAAAGTCTTCTCATCTCCCCCTTTATACCTCTTCTCCCCACCCTTTCATCCCACATTTTAGTGTGCATAAAAGTAGCTGTGATCCCGGAGCCGCTGCTAGGAATGACTGGATGGCTGTCAGGCTTGTGTTCTCCACACGCCGCAAAAACTGACAGAAAAATACCGACCGTGACAAGGGAAAAAAAGAACATTATGTCCTTTCACCCGTCACTTCTCCAAATTGCTCAATCTTGGCTGACATATTATTATACATTGTTTCTCCGCGAGCGGGAAAAAAGCCAATTTCTTTTCTTTTTACCTTTTTATTTTAAACTACAGAACTTTTAAGAACTACAGAGGCGATGGCAGAGAAAAATGAGCAGGGGCTTTTTTTTATATATATTTCCAAAGACTGGTTATAATTAACCCACAAACAACCAGACAGGATTCCTCCAGGATGTGTTTCCACTGACTTCATAAGAATCATGCGTTCAGTTACAGGATGTGAATCCCTCCACAGATGTAATAGCTAGCACTTTTGCAGCAGTTTATGCACTGATAGAAATGAGAGTCATCATATTGAAGTAGATCTAAATTCTACCTGGATGGAAATGGGTTACCTAAAATCCTTTAACTCAAAACATTTTTTTTTCTTTTACCATTTGTCATCCTTTTTGCATCTCCTGATCTCCTGCAGCCTCGTTGCTGCCACTTCAAGTCTTCAAGCCTGATGATGGCTTCCTGATGATGGCTATGGTTGAACATGCCTGTACAATGTGCATCAATAATAGTAGTAGTTTTCATCGGGACGGCGTTTGACAGGGTGACAATTGGAAGAAAGGGACAGAGTGTTCTCACCCAAAAAAAGGAAATGTCCAAATAAGGATCATGGTGGAATCACCAGGAATTTTTTAATGAAAGCTGAAGATTTTAAAAGGTAAAAACTACTGTATCCAGCCAATTATGTTCCAGCTGTCATTTTTTAGTCTAGCTTTTTATAGAACCTAGCTGCTATAGGCCAGCCCTTCTCAACCAGTATTCCACTGAACCCTAGGGTTACCTCCAGTGGTTTCTAGGTGTTCATTGAGCAATAAGCAACTTCTGCCTCTCAGATGAGTAATCTCTAGCAGCAATGATCTTTTTAGCTATTTGTAATGGATTCTTCCCAATGACCACAAATGTAAGGATGCTTCTCCCCAGTGACAATCATACTAATGTACCATGAGCTTAGATATATTAATTATTTGTAGGGCTTCCCTGAGACCGAAAGTTGATTCAAAGGTTCCTCAATGTTAAAAAGGCTCAGAAAGGCTTCTATAGGCAATTGTTATGATATGCACCTTTTATAACATCAGATGTAACATTTTATACTAATAGATGTAGACCTTTATAATATTGAATGTAACTTTATAACATCAGATGTAACACTTTATAATATCAAATATAACCCTTTATAACATTGGATATAACACTTTATAATGTCGGATGAAACCCTTTTATAACAATAAATGTAACCCTTTATAACATTAGATGTAACCTTTTATAACATGACTTTAACCCTTTATAACATCAGATGTGAACCTTTAAATTATTTATTATTAAATTTAAAACCTTTATAACATGGATGTTGAGAAGGTAGCCTTTGTTACCTGCCTTTTATCTAAAGCATATGTCTAGTCAAGTACTAAATTAATAAATAAATCTGTTAACATGTTTATAATTGACCTTGTACATTTTTCAAATATTAAATATTTATCTACCAAGGCTTGTTGGGCTAAAGATTAATTATTAACATATGCCTAACATTTGATAGTTTACACTTAATTTAAGTGCTAAAAATATATATTCTCCTCGAGACCTCACCTCCATTTTATTCAGTTTTATTCATCTTCTCATAGTGTTTTGATTCTTATAATATCTTTATATTTTTTGGACAATTCGGTCCTCTAGCACCTTCAGCAGACCATGTAATCCTCCCATGATAGATGTCCATTAAAGAAGAATTCTGCTAAACAGTCTTTGTTTCTCAAAAGGCAACGTAAATAGCCATATTAGCATTTTAGAGACAACTGAGTTTTCTGGGATAAAATGAAATATCTGGTGCCCTCATGGTTTGTATTGCTATATACCATGGAGAGCAGTTTGATTTTATTATAAAACTGTGTGGCTACTCCTCTTATAACCATACTATGGTCAGGAACACTTACAATAATTACCTTTCTAAATATTTTTTTTTTTAAATTGTTGCTGCAACTGCTCAAGCACCCCTGAAAGGTTTATGGTGTATGACAATTCTTCTGGGTGCAGCACCGCCAAGCTCCCCCTTATACTTACCTGAGCTCCCTCTCATTTTAGCGATATGCACTAGAGCAGCGGCTCTACCAGATCTCTCTTTCCTTCGGAAAGTATTCGGCTCCTTCTGCTGTCAATCATAGCCAGTGAGCCAATAAGGAGAGAGTGAGGCCGAGCCATGCTCTGTGTGTCCATTCAGGAAGGAGCATGCTCAAGTGCCCCCATAGCAAGAGGCTTGCTATTGGGGGCACCAGGCAGGGGGGAGGAGCCAGGACCATTGGTGGGTGCCCCAAAAAGAAGATCTGGGTGCTCTGTGCAAAACCATTGCACAGAGCAGGTAAGTATACCATGTTTGTTTTTTGTTTTTTAATTCTTTCCTTTAGAATCACTTTAAAGCAGAACTAAACTCTATTAATCAACAATGACTATTTTTAATCCTTATAATGCTAGCATTTGTAAACAGATAGAAGTTATATTATATTTACATTTACTTGTCTGAAACTTTTTTTTTTTTTCAAAACCTCTTGAAAGACAATATCCTAAGCTTTCTTCTCTCATATTGGATTTAGCCAAGAATTGCTTACAAATTGACCCAGACAAGAGGATACCCTTTGTGACTTTGCTGCAGCATGACCTGTTTAAGAAGGATGGATTTTCTGAGAGGTTCTCCCAGGAAGTCAGTGCAAAAGTCCAGAAGCTTTCTAAAGACATTCAACCACAACCTAAGAAAACAAAAAATGTTAAGAAAGAAAAAGATCATTATCCAGGTGAAAAGAGAGCCCTGGCACTACAGGATTTTAATATCGATCACAAAGTAAAGGAGACTAAACCTTTAAAGGTGAAAATCATTAAAATGGATTCCGAAAAGGCTAAGAAAACTGATGGGGCATCTAATGCCAGTGGTTTATTTACCAGTACCACTAATCAGGGAAGGACAGTACCTTACGTCCTTACGTCACACTAAAGGAGTCAAGCAACAGCCTAGATCACCATAAAAGCCCAGCTGGGATGATTCCTCCAATAAGCTACAACCTCACTGCCATTTCTCCACATTTATCTTCCAATGTCACTCCATCTGGCTCCAGCCATGTTAGTTTCAGGGGAGAAGAAAAGAGTAAAATATATGTAAGCAGTTTCAAAATAAACGGAGGAAGACCTTCCCAAGGAAATTCTTATAATCTAAATATTTCACGTCTGGTTGCCTATGAAAAGAGCCTTCTTCAACTAAGCAAGAAAAAATGGGAGTTTTCAAAAGTTGACATGAGGCTGCCAGAGTTGAGCTATGGTCATTTATCAGAACTTAAAGGCACAGAGGGATATAATTTCTATAGTGTTCACAGTTCAAATTTGGGAAAGAAAGAGAACAGGACAATCCCAGACTCCCGCATCCCTTCTCTTGCTACAGTTAATACTCATAATTCAAACACAGCCTTAACACAGTTTTCAGGGAACGTATTACCTGCTACCCTGGATATTACAGAAGCAAATTTCCCACCAATAGAACATTAAAGGAACATTTACAAAAGTTTCACTTGACTAAAACAGTTTGGATCTTTCCAATTTATATTAACCGCAGTAATGTAAAATCAGTGTTCCTAAATAATGATCATTATAAAACATCTGGGACCTTATCTTGGATACAAAATGCTAATTCAGCATAACATTAAAATTTATTTTAAAAGAAAAAAAAATAGACATTTCTATATTGTATTACATTATATTTATATTTTTATATGTGTAAACGTGAATAAACGTATGCAGCTGCCCCTTTAAGTGGGTGACCCACCTTTAAACTATAATGAATGTAAAATCAAGCGCTACTATACAACTTCAACTTCTCAACACAAATACTGTATAAAAAAACAATATAGTGAAAATAAGTCCATAAACAACAATTCATTAAAAATTGTGAATATTGAAAAACTACATGAAGGTGTAAATAGTCCTTTTTCAGTCCTCCAGCCACTCTGTTTTAAAAGTATAAAGCGCCTAAATCTCCTTCCTATTTGTGTTCTACCACAGTGCGTATAAAATGCATACTCACCAACCATAAATGTTACACACGCTTTGGATATTTAGGGGTATCACCCCATAACTCTCCTCAGATCAGATTGCACCAACCACTGGCCCTACAGATCTCCTTCTCACATTACCAACCACCAGGACCCAGAAAATGTATGATAATCCAAGGAAGCTTCCTGATGATGCTGGTTATGGGAAGTGCATTGACGCTGCACGTCCGCCATCGTTGATGTCATATCCTGTTGGGTCTTGGTCAGAACTTCCACTTGTTGGAATGCACGCTGGCTCGGACCGAGTGGCCTGCAGTACACAACAGGCTGTTTATGTTGGTGCTGACCAGTGCAAAATAACTTTTATATTCATTTATCTTTTAACAAGTGATATTACATTATCTTGGATGGGTGAGTTTGCTTTAAAAATAAAAAAAAATATTTAAATTGCATTTCCAATTTGTGGGCCCGGATACATTTAAAGAGGAAGTAAACCCTGATGGGTTTTACTTCCTCTTTTGTTCCCTGCAAAGTAAAAGCATAATGGGCTCGATGTCCCCGCTGGTGACCGCATTTATCTTCACCCCTTTTCCTTCGGGGGCCATGGACTCCAGCTCTGTGACTGGCTGTAGTCAAGTGACATCACTCCCGCGCATGCGCGTGGGAGCCAACGGTCACGGCACAGGCCCTTTAGAGTCCTTTCTTCAGTGCCCATGTGCCGATGGCGTAAATGCAAGCGTATATGATAAATATCTCCTAAATCATGCAGATTTAGAAAATATTTCCAGCACCTACGGATAAGTCTTATTATAGGCTTACCTGTAGGTAAAAGTTGTGTAACTAGGTGTACAACCACTTTAAGTTCCACTTTATATGTAAACCAAATCACTCAAATCTCATATTAGATTTAACATGTTAATGTCATTTTAAAAGTAATCTTTGATAAACTTTTAAATTTGGGGCTTTCATTTAAATAATACCCGGTGATCTGACCATGATACTGTTATAGTTTAACAATAATTTATCTCCCAATTGTGCTCTTGCGTTGTCACTCTGTCACAGAGGCTTCCGTAGACAAAAAGTGGCTGTTTCAACACATTGCATAGGCATGGTCCACATTTGTTACCTTAACAGCCCCTCTGATAAACATCAAACAGGAAAGAGTACATATAGACAGAAAGTGGCTGCATAAAGGATACAGACTACAGGAGATCAGCAGTAGAGATGTAACAAAGAATGAATAAAAGTTAAAAAAGAAAACACTGGCAGTTGTTATGATACACAGTGCGTTATTTACTAAGACTGAAGCGTGCAGAATCTAGTGCAGCTCAGCATAGAAAACAATCATCTTCCAGCGTTTATTGTCAAGGCATAATTGAACAAGCTGAAGTTGATTGACTACCATGCACAGCTGCACCGGACTCTGAGTGTATCAGTTTTAGTAAATCTCCCCCATAGTGCTTTAGCAAACTAAGGGGTAGATTTACTAAAGTTGGTGCACTCAGAATCCGGTGCAGCCGTGCATTGTAGCCAATCAGCTTCTAACTTCAGCTTGTTCAATTAGGCTTTGGAAATAAAACCTAGAAGCTGGTTGGTTTCAAAGCAGAGTTACACTCTCCAGTTTTAGTAAATAACCCTCTAAATGTCATTCAGTTAGGTTTGAGAGTTACTTTAATATAGGAAATAAATAGTAGAGGAACTCATATACTAAAAAATATCATCATCACATGTGTTAACAGAATACAGTAATCAGAACACATTTTTTTTTTCATAACAGGAGTCCTATTGAGAGAGCTTGGTCTGAACCAGGAAAAAAAACTTGATTTTCATGATGCAATACAACCTTTCGGTACTCTGGCTGAGCTGTTAATCAGCATGATACCATAGATAGCTTGGGAACAGACCATAGGTGTGCGCAGGAGGTGTCACACTAATCACCCCCTGCTGATATTTCACCAAAACCCTCAATAGGGATCCTAAAAAAAATTCTAATAAAATAATAAAAAAATAATGTAATAAAAAACTACTGACACTGTCCACTGCCCTAATGACATCCACCTTTGCCCTACTGACAAGTTCACTGCTCTATGTCACCATCCAGTGCCCTACTAACACCGTACATGTTTTAATACATTTGGGGTGCCCACCCTAATGCAATAGGCTGCGAACAGCTATGGAACAGACACACATTTTACAAGGGTGTGTGGTAGTGAGGTGTATATTAAAGAACCAGTTTACTTACAATAGATATTTTATTTAAAGACAGAGCCTGATATACAATATCTTAGATCCTCTAACAATAAGTTCTACCTGCCATTATTCTAGGCTCTGTTTCTGCCCATCTGGAAGGTTTCTGTTTCTCTACCCATCTTTGTGCATTTCAGAACTTCCTCTTACATTCTCCATAATATAGTATAAATAAATAAATGATCCCATAGGAAGAATGTGAACCCCCTCATGCAAATTCCTTTTAGATGTACGAACCTTACAACAGCATGTACTAAAAACTGAAATATCAGTTTTGTGTGGACTGACCCTTAAATGCCATTGCTGCTAGCAAAGTTGGCTTAAAGTATTAATTAGTTCTATAAAGCGATTTCAGCAGCTCCTAATTTAAAAAAGTGAAACAATACCCTGCTTCTCTCTAGGAGAGAACTACTTCTTCCAGTGCAACAAAGGGAAGCAATCAGCGGTTGGAAAGGCTGAGATCACGGCTGCCTGCTGTAGGACAAGCGGTGAAAATCAGGAGCGCACTTTAAAAGCACAATGTTTTCGAAGGGCATCGTTATGCTTATATGCCTCGGCAGTTGTCTGGGACAGGATAAATAAATTATTTTAATATACCTTTTCCCATATCCCTCGTGCTCATCCGCCTCGGTCGTCCGCTTCCGTGCGATTTTCATCAACGGTGGGCCTGCTATTTTTCCAACGGCGTACATGACATAGCTTTGATAAATCTTTACATATGGACTTGAAATGCATTATGCAAAACTTGAAGATTTTTGACACTGCGGAAACTCTGAAGGGAGGCAGTCTGTGCGAACATTTTAAATCCCCATCGCAGCTGCTTAGTTAATAGAATATGTTGAAAAATATTGATGTGTTTTGTGTCTTCTCTGTCAGATTCCATGTCTTTAAAAATCACAGCAAATGGCCAAAATCTTCACTATCTTCCCTAGTTTGACTTAATATTATGCTGCATTGATGGGTGAGAAATCCTCTCTAAAAAATGTTTTTTTTTTTTTTGTGCTTCTCTCATTTGCATTTATCTTGAAAGCTTTTAGAGCATTGAACACTTCCATTATCAACCTTTAGGTGTGCATTAATACCCCAGCTAAACAACATTTTTTTTTTTTTTTATATCTTCAACCATAAAAACCGCCACTGAAATTACTTCACCGCACACAAACAACAGGCACGGTGAATATTAAATATAGATACAAATTAAGAGAAAGGAAAAGACATTCTATTTGGACATCGCTAAAAGAAGATGAGGAGAGTAAGTGGAAGGGGGAAAAAAATCCCATTAATTGTAGAGAAAATGTGTGTCTTGTTCTCCACCCTCCAGCCTGTGAATAAAATACATTTCTTTTTCCTTAACAATCACAGTTATAATCAAATTGTCATTTTTCCCCTATGAAATGCTTGGATCCATTGTGACTTGTACTTTTTCGAGGTCCATAAAAGTGGTTTATGTTTGAAATGTATCAACTGGAAAGTACTTATTACTAGTAAATGCTGTGCTATTTCACGTTCTGCAAAGTGAGCTGTTAACAGATATAATTTGAGCAGAATAGCCAGAGGAAACCTTTTCATATGCAGAAGAGCTGACCTGCGCACTGTGCCTTTAATTGGGTTTTTAATTTTCCAGGCCATCTGACAATATTAAACATGGTCCCAGACCTTCAAATGTTGATTGGGGGCTAGAGAAGATGTTCTGCAACATGGCATTAGAAAAAAAAAAGGTGAGGGCACTGCCACAGAAGCAACACGCTGACACCCTGGAAGGATCCCTGCTTTTTAGTTTTGAGTGCAGGCAGGGCAAAATACATGTGTGTATGTGACTTCCAGAAAGCAGATATAAATATAAAAAATATTCTTTAATCTTTATCTGTTATATTATCTCATACTGCAGAAAATCTATCTATCTATCTATCTATCTATCTATCTATCTATCTATCTATCTATCTATCTATCTATCTATCGATTATAATATCTGCAAAATGTTTTATAAACATAAATGTGAAAGATAGAAAGAAAGAAAGAGAATATCTAAAATATCTGGTATTATAAACATCTAGGTGTATTTTTATCCTAAACCTTTTTACTAGTTTTGGATAGTTGGGGATGATAGAAATAGAGACATTATTTATCTATCTATCTATCTATTGATCTATCAATCTAATGTATGTTTATAATGCCAGATATTGTAGATATTCTATCTATCTATCTATCTATCTATCTATCTATCTATCTATCTATCTATCTATCTATCTATCTATCTATCTATCTATCTATCTATTTTTCTATCTATCGATAGAATACCTACAATATCTGATACTATCAACATAATTAACATAGATAAATAGATAGATAGATAGATAGATAGATAGATAGATAGATAGATAGATAGATAGATAGAATATCTGCAATATATATCATAAATATAAATTAGATATTGCAGATATTCTTTTTATTTATATATCTAGCAATCTATCTATGTTATTTATGTTGATAATATCAGACATTTTAGATATTCTATCGATAGGTAAATAGAATATCTGCAAAATATATCATAAACATAAATATGACAGATAGATAGATAGATAGATAGATAGATAGATAGATAGATAGATAGATAGATAGATAGAATATCTGCAATATATATCTATCATATATATATCAAACATAAATTAGATAGATAGATAGATAGATAGATAGATAGATAGATAGATAGATAGATAGATAGATAGATAGATAGATAGATAGATAGAATGCAATAACTATATTTTTATCTATCTATCTATCTATCTATCTATCTATCTATCTATCTATCTATCTATCTATCTATCTATCTATCTATCTATCTATCTATCTATCTATCTATCGATTATAATATCTGCAAAATGTTTTATAAACATAAATGTGAAAGATAGATAGAAAGAAAGAAAGAGAATATCTAAAATATCTGATATTATAAACATCTAGGTGTATTTTAATCCTAAACCTTTTTATTAGTTTTGGATAGTGTGGGATGGTTAAACCCCCATCAAGTTTTTTCAGTTCGTTTCCCATTAGGGAGTTTTTTCTTCACTTCCCTGATGACACAAAAGGTGAGGGGATATCATGGGATATCAATATCCCCTTTAAAGCTGGCCAAAGCAGCACAGAAATGTGGATGGTTCAGCAGCAGGAACTGGGTGAATTTCAATCTATGGGGGGTTATTTACAAAAGGTAAATCCACTTTGCACTGCAGATCTTCCCCTCAGATCTACAGCGACTGCACTTGAAAGGCAAATCCACGCTACTAAAGGCAAATCCACTCTGCACTACAAGTGCACTGCAAGTGCACTTGAAAGTGCACTGAAAATGCACTTGGAAGTGCAGTGGCTGTAGATCTGAGGGGAAGATCTGAAACAAGGGGAAGCTCTGCTGATTTTATTATCCAATCATGTGCAAGCTAAAATGCTGTTTTTTATTTTCCTTGCATGTCCCCCTTAGATCTACAGCGACTGCACTTCCAGTGCACTTGTAGTGCAAAGTGGATTTACCTTTAGTAAATAACCCCCAAAGTCTCAGTGGGGGGGGGGGGATTCTTCTATCTACCTTGATTGTGCACTCACTAGATTGTTTTAAAAAAAAGATCTGGGTTCCTAAATGCACACAATATATCTGGATACTAATTTTTAGAGGTAATAACACCAGGGGTAGTTACATAGTTACATAGTTAGTCAGGTTGAAAAAAGACAACATCTAGTTCAACCAATCCAGGCTAGTTAATCCATGGAATATCTGATTGCCTCCAGGGGGATCAGGAAGGATTTTTTCCCCTCAACTGGAACGAATTGGATCATGCTTTATTGAGGTTTTTTTTATTTCTCAGGATCAACTATGGGTATAGGATAGTGTATACGGAGGTTTTCTATTTGTGTTTTTTTTTTTTTATTATTATTATTATTTGAATTATTTGCACTAGTGTCCTTTTTCAACCTGACTAACTATGTAACTATGTTGATGAGGAAATCAGTTCATATTTTTTTGTTCAGCTCACTGAACAAAAAAAAAATATCCATCTATGACCAGCTTTAGTTGTCTCTGAAACAATTCCCCCCATTTAAAGATTTCCAATTTTTCTACTGACAACCAAAAATATTGTATTTCCCCTCACTTTCTGTACCAGTGACAAAGGTAACCAGGACAAATATCCAATGAAGACATAGACAGCAATAAAACCTGAGAGAATTTCTAACCCTTTACCATTCTATTTGAAACTAGAAAAAATGTTTTGGCTTTAGATAGTATAATAGGGCTACAAAGAGCAACATTGAAGCTTGAGGTGTAGTAAAAATCCAAAACAATCAATGAGAGTTTAGTTCTTCACTGTTCAGAGTAGTCAGATCAGAGAATGTCAATTGCTGATTGGTTTCTCTAGTTTACTACAAAAATGGCCAGGTCAGGAAGTGGGTAAAACCTTGCACAGCTGAACTGGTTAAACAAGGGTGAATCTTTATACAGTACATGGCCTTATGACCCTATAGGCAAACTCTAAATTCTTAAAGCTGAACTCCATGCAAACACATAAATTCATAAATAAATATCATGTATGGAAGCTTTTTATACCTGCCAAATCATTTGTATTTGTCCATCCAGTCCTGGGATTTACACAACCCTGTATGCCAGGGCAGAAGACCTGTCTTTTTTCTGCTGCATATAAGTAACACTTACAGGTCTTATCACTCTCTCATCTTGTGACTGGATAATGAAAAGAGAAGCAGCAGACCTTCATCACTCTACCCCCTGCTTTTATTAGCATGTTCCTTGTTAGCACATGAGCACTGTACTACAACTGACTTGCTATTGTGCTGCTCCTCCCTACCCCCATCTGAACTTTGCTGTCCAAGTACCTGCAAGAGGTCAGTACCAGGTTAAATTCAGTTACTTACATTTGAATTTAAAAAGCATATTTAAAGATGTGTAGCACCCTCTAGCTAGTGTGCTAGATGTAAACAGGCTTGTTAGTATAGGAAAATTGGTTTGGCTGAGATCCAGACTTGGGTTGAATCTGGGTCAAGGTTGAGTGACTCAGGGAGGTTGGATGACTCAGCAAGCAGATTCTCTGGTGCCTCATCCTTTTTCTGGAACCTTGGAGAAGCTTCAAGATTTAGTGGGTGGAGGCTAGGAGGAGCTGTTTGGCATATTTATCAGGTCCTCAACCATTACCCAGCAAAAGGGTCTGGAAGGGGAAAGGCACCTCATAAATAGGCATGAGTCATGTCAGCAGGGGCAGTCGGGTGGAAGATGGAGCTAGAGTGCTGAGAAGGCTGTCAGTGGCCCTTGAGGGTGCACCCTAGTTGGGCTTGGGTGCTGGAAGGATCCCCCACAACACACGGAGGAACCCCTTTCTGGAGGAACGGGAGCCAGGAAAGGACAGCGGGGCACATCTGGGAGATCTCCTGAGAAGTCAGCCAGGTGGGCCAGTGAGTGTTCAGTCTGGGAGGACTGTGGAGAGAGTGTCAGTCTTAGAGGATTGTGGAGAAGTTAGCCAGGCAGGCTTGCAGTGCCTGAAGAGATGGTGCTGGGAATAGTAGCCACACGGATGTATGCTGGACACTGACTTTTTTGCTACACAGCCAAGGGGCCTTGGGTTCCTGCCTATAAAAGGATTTTTCTAAGAGTACTGCAAGCAAGCGGGCGCTGGAGGAAGCAGAGGAGTGTATATAGACTGTATATAGGAGACGTGTCCCTGAAGTTTGTTCTGAAGTCAAGTGGGCATCCCATAATACCCCTATCTCCATCCAAGTTTATTACCCTCAATAAAACAAAAAAGTCACAAACTGCTCTCTGACTGAGTGACTGTGAAAATTTGGTGTGCCTGGCTGTGCAGGGTGGAGGATCATAGTTCACCTGCGGCCCTTAAGGGGGTGTGCTACAGATGTATCACTGAATACAGCTCTTAATTAATTTGAAATCTGCCTGGAGTTCAGCTGTAACAACCTCAGTTTTTGCTCCTGTCACTTGTGCTTGTGTTGCTTATGCCTGGCCAATAGGGATAGGTGAACGGTTCAGCCCGAGCATGAGTTCTGGCCAAACATTGGCTGTTCGCACGTTCCCTGAACACCCAAACCATGGGAGTATTTGACCGTTTGTTCAGCCCGCCGAACTACCACAATGCACTGTGCCGCCAAACGATCACAATGCACTGCGTCACCGCACAGTGCATTGAAAGCCCTGATTGGCTGAAGAAATTAAAGCTTTGCCCAATCAGGGCACAGAGCACTTTTAGAGCCATAATTGGATGCTGTCAGGATGACTCTATCCAATCACAGCTCATTGCTCTTAGTCAAGCCCCACACTATAAAAGTGTTCTTTCAATAGCGGCCATTTTTAGTGTGAAATCGGCATAGAGAGAGATAGAACAGGGCTCTGTTCAGTGCTACTAGATAGTTAGTGTGCTATTGTGATTCTATTGTCAGTGTACAATATCAGTTTAGTGTGAATCTAGGGATAGTTTAGTCAGTGTGCGGGTAGTGTGACCACTAGGGATGAGCTTCGTGTTCGAGTCGAACCCATGTTCGACTCGAACATCGGCTGTTCGACCGTCCGTCGAATTGCGAACGATATGGGCCGTTCGCGCCAAATTCGTGTGGCGCGTCACGGCCCATAATTCACTGCGGCATCGCAGTGCATTGCTGGCTGATGATTGGCCAAGCATGCACTATGACCCGCATGCTTGGCCAATCACAGCGCCGTCAGTAGAGAGAGCTGTAATTGGCCAAAGCCAGGGTGGCTTTGGCCAATTATGGCTCAGGGGATTTAGTACACACCCCACACTATATAAGGCCGCCTGCACGGCGGCCCTGTGTAGTGTGTGTTCCGGTGTGCTGAGCGATAGAGAGAGAGAGAGACAGTGTCATTTGATTTGAGTTAGATAGATTAGGCAGAACAGTCAGTCAGTTAGCTGCACTTACAGTGTATTGTGTATATATATGCATCCCAGGTGTTGCATATATATATATACACTGTATTCAGTTTAGCTAGATCCGTTCCTGTTATCTTCTATCTAGACTATTTACATTCAGTGCAGTGTGTCCTGCTCACAGTGTTCAGCTAGATCCGTTCCTGCTATTTACATTCAGTACAGTGCTTCCTGCTCACAGTGTTCAGCTAGATCCGTTCCTGCTATTTACATTCAGTGCAGTGCGTGCTGCTCACAGTGTTCAGCTAGATCCGTTCCTGCTATTTACATTCAGTGCAGTGCGTGCTGCTCACAGTGTTCAGCTAGATCCGTTCCTGCTATTTACATTCAGTGCAGTGCGTCCTGCTCACAGTGTTCAGCTAGATCCGTTCCTGCTATTTACATTCAGTGCAGTGCGTGCTGCTCACAGTGTTCAGCTAGATCCGTTCCTGCTATTTACATTCAGTGCAGTGCGTGCTGCTCACAGTGTTTAGCTACATCCGTTCCTGCTGTTTACATTCAGTGCAGTGCGTCCTGCTCACAGTGTTCAGCTAGATCCGTTCCTGCTATTTACATTCAGTGCAGTGCGTCCTGCTCACAGTGTTCAGCTAGATCCGTTCCTGCTATTTACATTCAGTGCAGTGCGTCCTGCTCACAGTGTTCAGCTAGATCCGTTCCTGCTATATACATTTAGTGCAGTATGTCCTGCTCACAGTGTTCAGCTAGATCCGTTCCTGTTATCTTCCTACTGACAGGCAGGCTTGTCTGGTTACAGTATATAAAGCTACCTGAAGAAAATTACAGGTGTTCTTTTTGATCCTATTAGTACCACGGTCAGGCAGCTAGACTATTTACATTTAGTACAGTGTGTCCTGCTCACAGTGTTCAGCTAGATCCGTTCCTGTTATTTACATTCAGTGCAGTGCGTCCTGCTCACAGTGTTCAGCTAGATCCGTTCCTGCTATTTACATTCAGTGCAGTGCGTCCTGCTCACAGTGTTCAGCTAGATCCGTTCCTGCTATTTACATTCAGTGCAGTGCGTCCTGCTCACAGTGTTCAGCTAGATCCGTTCCTGCTATTTACATTCAGTGCAGTGCGTCCTGCTCACAGTGTTTAGCTAGATCCGTTCCTGCTATTTACATTCAGTGCAGTGCGTCCTGCTCACAGTGTTCAGCTAGATCCGTTCCTGCTATTTACATTCAGTGCAGTGCGTCCTGCTCACAGTGTTCAGCTAGATCCGTTCCTGCTATATACATTTAGTGCAGTACGTCCTGCTCACAGTGTTCAGCTAGATCCGTTCCTGTTATCTTCCTACTGACAGGCAGGCTTGTCTGGTTACAGTATATAAAGCTACCTGAAGAAAATTACAGGTGTTCTTTTTGATCCTATTAGTACCACGGTCAGGCAGCTAGACTATTTACATTTAGTACAGTGTGTCCTGCTCACAGTGTTCAGCTAGATCCGTTCCTGTTATTTACATTCAGTGCAGTGCGTCCTGCTCACAGTGTTCAGCTAGATCCGTTCCTGCTATTTACATTCAGTGCAGTGCGTCCTGCTCACAGTGTTCAGCTAGATCCGTTCCTGCTATTTACATTCAGTGCAGTGCGTCCTGCTCACAGTGTTCAGCTAGATCCGTTCCTGCTATTTACATTCAGTGCAGTGCGTCCTGCTCACAGTGTTTAGCTAGATCCGTTCCTGCTATTTACATTCAGTGCAGTGCGTCCTGCTCACAGTGTTCAGCTAGATCCGTTCCTGCTATTTACATTCAGTGCAGTGCGTCCTGCTCACAGTGTTCAGCTAGATCCGTTCCTGCTATATACATTTAGTGCAGTACGTCCTGCTCACAGTGTTCAGCTAGATCCGTTCCTGTTATCTTCCTACTGACAGGCAGGCTTGTCTGGTTACAGTATATAAAGCTACCTGAAGAAAATTACAGGTGTTCTTTTTGATCCTATTAGTACCACGGTCAGGCAGCTAGACTATTTACATTTAGTACAGTGTGTCCTGCTCACAGTGTTCAGCTAGATCAGTTCCTGTTATTTACATTCAGTGCAGTGCGTCCTGCTCACAGTGTTCAGCTAGATCCGTTCCTGCTATTTACATTCAGTGCAGTGCGTCCTGCTCACAGTGTTTAGCTAGATCCGTTCCTGCTATTTACATTCAGTGCAGTGCGTCCTGCTCACAGTGTTCAGCTAGATCCGTTCCTGCTATTTACATTCAGTGCAGTGCGTCCTGCTCACAGTGTTCAGCTAGATCCGTTCCTGCTATATACATTTAGTGCAGTACGTCCTGCTCACAGTGTTCAGCTAGATCCGTTCCTGTTATCTTCCTACTGACAGGCAGGCTTGTCTGGTTACAGTATATAAAGCTACCTGAAGAAAATTACAGGTGTTCTTTTTGATCCTATTAGTACCACGGTCAGGCAGCTAGACTATTTACATTTAGTACAGTGTGTCCTGCTCACAGTGTTCAGCTAGATCCGTTCCTGCTATTTACATTCAGTGCAGTGCGTCCTGCTCACAGTGTTTAGCTAGATCCGTTCCTGCTATTTACATTCAGTGCAGTGCGTCCTGCTCACAGTGTTCAGCTAGATCCGTTCCTGTTATCTTCCTACTGACAGGCAGGCTTGTCTGGTTACAGTATATAAAGCTACCTGAAGAAAATTACAGGTGTTCTATCCCAGCTTAGTGCAGCTACAGGCCATTAGTATGTCTGGAAGGCCAAGAAGGAGAGGCAGACAGTCACAAGCCAATAAGAGAGGGCAAGCAGGCTCTGTGTCTAGTGCTGGTCGTGGAGACGGTGCATCCTCATCAGCACGTGGCCATGGGACACGCTTGGCCTTTTTTTCGGCAGCTGGCCGTGTTGAGCCGCAACATGCGGAAGACTTGGTCGAGTGGATGACCAAGCCGTCCTCATCCTCCTCATCCTCTCTCACCCATGCCCAGGGTGCTTTGTCTGGCAAAGCAGCGGCCTCTTCCCTCAGCTCAATGTCATCAGTGACTCCTTCCCTAGCCCCACCATGTCCTCCTGAGGATTCCCTCGAACTGTTTGACCACAGTGTTGGGTACATGCTCCAGGAGGATGCCCAGCGTTTGGAAGGCTCTGATGATGATACTGAGCTCAATGAAGGCAGTAACATGAGCACGGACAGAGGGGGTGCCCAAGAAGGACAGCAATCTGGCAGTCATGCTCCCCCTGCTGCAGCATACTGCCAGGTTTGCTCCAGTGATGAGGAGGGAGGGGATGATGAGGTCACTGACTCAACGTGGGTGCCTGATAGGAGAGAGGAGGAGGAGGAGGAGGAGGAGGAGGTGGCACATCACCAACTAGGCAGGATGCCCTCCAGGGGCCAGCCTAAGGGCAGCACATTGACTGCATCACACCCCAAAGCTCCACATGTGCAGGGCGCTGCAGTCTCTGCGCGTTATTCAAAAAGTTCTTTGGTGTGGGCCTTTTTTGAGACGAGTGCATCAGATCGCACCGCTGCTATTTGCAATATATGTCTCAAGCGTATCTCGCGTGGCCAAAACATCTCCCGCTTGGGTACCACATGCTTGACCAGACATATGTTGACCTGCCATGCAGTTCGTTGGCAAGCGTATCTAAAAGACCCACACCAAAGAACAAAGACGATCTCTCCTTGCTCCTCATCAGCTGAGATTTCCAACCCCACTAGACCTTCAGTCCTCTCTGCGACCTGCAGTGAGAGGAATGAAGGTGTAGAATTAGGTGTGTCACAGCCAAGTACTTATGGGCAATCTGCTTTGGGTACACCGACGTCAGATTGTACCAGGCAAATTTCCCTGCCCCAGCTGCTGCACCGCCGAAAGAAGTTTGCTCCCAGCCATCCACATGCCCAGCGGTTGAATGCTAGCTTGGCAAAATTGCTAGCACTTCAACTGCTGCCTTTTCAGTTGGTAGACTCTGCCCCCTTCCGTGAGTTTGTGGAATGTGCGGTTCCTCAGTGGCAGGTACCCAAACGCCACTTTTTCTCACGGAAGGCGATTCCGGCTCTCTACCGGCATGTGGAAGGCAATGTCCATGCCTCGCTGGACAGGGCGGTCAGCGGTAAGGTGCATATTACCGCTGACTCATGGTCCAGCAGGCATGGACAGGGACGTTACTTAAGTTTCACGGCGCATTGGGTGACTCTGCTGGCAGCTGGGAAGGATGCAGGACAAGGTGCAGTAGTGTTGGAGGTTGTTCCGCCACCACGCCTCCAAAATGCTGATTGTGACACACCTCTCTCCTCCACCCCCTCCTCTTCTTCTTCCTCCATGGCCTCTTCCTCGGAACCAGCGGTGCTCCGTAGGCGTTCAAGGGGCTACGCAAGTACGCAGGCCAAAAGATGCCATGCGGTGCTTGAGCTGGTGTGCTTGGGGGACAGGAGCCACACTGGGGCAGAGGTTCTGTCAGCTCTGCAGGGGCAGGTTCAGAGGTGGTTGACGCCACGCCAACTTAAGGCAGGAATGGTGGTTTGCGACAATGGCACCAACCTCCTCTCTGCCCTCCGACAGGGACAACTGACCCATGTGCCCTGTTTGGCTCACGTCCTTAACTTGGTGGTGCAGCGGTTCTTGGGCAGGTACCCGGGCTTACAGGATGTCCTGAGGCAGGCCAGGAAAGTCTCTGTGCATTTCCGCCGGTCATATAATGCCAGTGCTCGGCTGACGGACCTCCAAAAGGAGTTTAACCTGCCCAAGAACCGCCTAATCTGTGACATGCCCACCAGGTGGAACTCGACGTTGGCCATGCTGCAGCGGCTGCACACGCAGCAGAGGGCCATCAATGAGTACCTGTGCGACTATGGCACCAGGACAGGGTCAGGGGACCTTGGTTTTTTTTCCCCACGCCAGTGGGCCATGATCAGGGATGCATGCACTGTCCTGTCACCATTCGAGGAGGCCACGAGGATGGTGAGCACTGACAGTGCATGCATCAGTGACACTGTCCCCCTTGTCCACCTGTTGGAGCACACGCTGCGTGGGATAATGGACAGGGCACTTGAGGCAGAACAGAGGCAGGAAGAGGAGGACTTCCTTAGCTCTCAAGGCCCCCTTTATCCAGACAGTGTTCCTGCGTGCCCGCCGATCACACAGGAAGAGGACGAGGAGGAGGAGGAGGAGGAGGAGGAGGAAGATTGTGTCAGTATGGAGGTGGAGCCTGGCACTCAGCATCAGCAGTCTTTAAGGGATCAGTCCCAAGGAACACATGGACTTGTACGTGGCTGGGAGGAGGTGGCTGCGGACGTTGTTGTCCTTAGTGACCCAGAGGACTCCGGACCGAATGCCTCAGCAAACCTACGCTGCATGGCCTCCCTGATCCTGCAAAGCCTGCGTAAGGATCCTCGTATTCGTGGTATCAAGGAGAAGGACCAATACTGGCTGGCAACCCTCCTTGATCCACGTTACAAGGGTAAGGTTGCGGACCTTATCTTGCCATCGCAGAGGGAGCAGAGGATGAAACATCTTCGGGAGGCCTTGCAGAAAGGTCTGTGCAACGCGTTCCCAGAGACTGGGAGGTTACAAACTCCTGTTTCTGGACAACGTGTTGCTGAGGCTTCGGTCAGTCAAAGAAGGAGCGGTGGAGAAGGTGGCCGTCTGACCGATGCGTTCAGACAATTTTTTGGTCCGCAGCCCCAAGGTATGATCGGTTCCAGCAACCATCGCCAGCGTCTGTTTTACATGGTGCAGGAATACCTAGGGGCAAGATCAGACTTGGACACCTTTCCCACCGAAAATCCTCTGGGTTACTGGGTCTTGAGGATGGATCACTGGCCAGAGCTTGCACAGTATGCAATTGAGCTACTGGCCTGTCCTGCATCCAGCGTTCTTTCGGAACGCACATTCAGTGCTGCTGGAGGCGTGGTAACCGATCACAGGGTGCGTCTGTCCACCGACTCGGTCGATCGGCTGACCTTCATAAAAATGAATCAGTCTTGGATCACCACCAGCTACCAAGCACCTGATGCAGATGTAACCGAATAATTTTTTTTGAAATCTCAGATCCCTTCAAAGACTGCCTATGCTGATGCTGAGTGACTATCCCTGAGTAATTATCCTCTTCCTCCTCAATCATCACGCTGATAGCTTGTAAGAACATTTTTGGTTCTGGGCGCCACCACCAGTGCCTAAGGCACAATTTTTCAGCCCCTGTTTAACAGGGGCGTGTAATTACAATTTTTGATGTAATACTTTGCAGCAGGGCTCGTTCCTGCATTCCAACTAGAGTGTCTGTGAGGGGTTGCAGTGTTGTGGCACCAGCACCAGTGCCTAAGACCCAATTTTTCAGCCCCTGTCTAACAGGGGCGTGTAATTACAATTTTTGATGCAATACTTTGCAGCAGGGCTTGTTCCTGCATTCCAACTAGAGTGTCTGTGAGGGGTTGCAGTGTTGTGGCACCAGCACCAGTGCCTAAGACCCAATTTTTCTGCCCCTGTCTAACAGGGGCGTGTAATTACAATTTTTGATGCAATACTTTGCAGCAGGGCTTGTTCCTGCATTCCAACTAGAGTGTCTGTGAGGGGTTGCAGTGTTGTGGCACCAGCACCAGTGCCTAAGACCCAATTTTTCTGCCCCTGTCTAACAGGGGCGTGTAATTACAATTTTTGATGCAATACTTTGCAGCAGGGCTTGTTCCTGCGTTTCAACTAGAGTGTCTGTGAGGGGTTGCAGTGTTGTGGCACCAGCACCAGTGCCTAAGACCCAATTTTTCAGCCCCTGTCTAACAGGGGCGTGTAATTACAATTTTTGATGCAATACTTTGCAGCAGGGCTTGTTCCTGCGTTTCAACTAGAGTGTCTGTGAGGGGTTGCAGTGTTGTGGCACCAGCACCAGTGCCTAAGACCCAATTTTTCTGCCCCTGTCTAACAGGGGCGTGTAATTACAATTTTTGATGCAATACTTTGCAGCAGGGCTCGTTCCTGCGTTCCAACTAGAGTGTCTGTGAGGGGTTGCAGTGTTGTGGCACCAGCACCAGTGCCTAAGGCCTAATTTTTCAGCTCCTGTTCAACAGGGGCATGTAATTACAATTCTTGATCTAATATTTCACAGCAGGGCCCTGTGAGGGCTTACAGTGTTTTGGCCACAGCAACACCTAAGGCCCAAATTTCTGCTGAGTATATAGGGTAGGACCCTACTTTCAAACATCTAACTTACAAACGACTCCTACTTGCAAACGGAAGGAGACAACAGGAAGTGAGATGAAATCTACCCCTAAGGAAGGGAAATTCTCTCCTGTAAGAGTTAATATGGGAAAACAATTTTTCCTTTCCACTGATGCTTTCCAATCCTTGTTCCACAAAAAAACCCAAATTTTCAAAAAACATTTTTCATTGGGACAAAAAAGTGAGGTGAAATCTTCTGAAGAGGAGGAAAGACGCAAAACAAATGTCACAGGGGTGATAACCCTTCCCTATGTTTTCCAAAAAGCTTAGAAAAGATTTTTTGGCTGGAGCTAAACACATTAAAAATGTTCAAAATTACAAACAGATTCTACTTAACAACAAACCTACAGTCCCTGTCTTGTTTGCACCGCCTGTATACTGCTGTTCAGAGTATATAGGGACCTTTCCTTATTTTAATTTGGGTGCGGGGTTCCCCTTAATATCCATACAAGACCCAAAGGGCCTGGTAATGGACTGGGGGGTACCCATGCCGTTTGTCTCACTGATTTTCATCCATATTGCCATGACCCGACATGACATTAAACCCGCAAGCAGTTTTAAATGAGATTTTTTCCTTTAAAAATGACATTTGGTGCAGGGACTGTTCTAAACATGGGAAACACGCATCACTTTACAGGCATACTATAGACACCCCCCAGGTACGATATTTAAAGGAATATTTCACTTTTTTTTTTTTACTTTAAGCATCATTAAAATCACTGCTCCCGAAAAAACGGCCGTTTTTAAAAGTTTTTTTTGCATTGATACATGTCCCCTGGGGTAGGACCCGGGTCCCCAAACCCTTTTTAGGACAATACCATGCAAATTAGCCTTTAAAATGAGCACTTTTGATTTCGAACGTTCGAGTCCCATAGACGTCAATGGGGTTCTAACGTTCGTGCGAACTTGCGGTCCGTTCGCGGGTTCTGGTGCGAACCGAACCGGGGGGTGTTCGGCTCATCCCTAGTGACCACCATTCATCTTTACATTAGTGTGAATCTAGGGATAGTTCAGTCAGTGTGAGTATAGTGACTGTTTAACACAGTATATTTCATTTCATTACTGCAAGTGTTAACGCAGTGCGTTACGTGCCGTTTAATGCAGTTTATTTCAGTGCACTACTGCAAATTTAATTCTGTATATTTCAGTCCATTATGTGTCATTTAATGCAGTACATTTCTTTGCGTTAGTGCACATTTAACACAGTATATTTCAGTGCGTTACTGCAAATTTAACGCTGGATATTTCAGTGCATTACCTTCCATTTAACGCTGTATATTTCAGTGGGTTACTGCAAGTTTAACACCGTATATTTCAGTGTGTTACATGCCATTTAACGCAGTACATTTCTGTGCATTAGTACATGCTTAACACAGTATATTTCAATGCGTTACTGCAAGTTTTATTGCGCTATCTTCCATTTAACGCAGGATAGTTCAGTGCGTTACTGCAAGTTTAACGCCCTATATTTCAGCGCATTACTTGCCCTTTAACACAGTACATTTCTGTGCATGGGTGCATGCTTAACGCAGTACATTTCATTGTATTAGTGCGCGATTAATGCAGTATATTTCAGTGCATTACTGCAAGTTCAACGCTGTATATTTCAGTGCGTTACTGCAAGTTTAACGCCGTATGTTTCAGTGCATTTTGTTTAATTTAACGCAGTTTATTTCAGTGCGTCACTGCAAGTTTAACGCTGTATATTTCAGTGCATTACGTGCCATTTAATGTAGTTCATTTCTGTGCCTTAGTGCATGTTTAACACAGTATATTTCAGTGTGTTACTGCAAATTTAATGCTGTATATTTCAGTGCATTAGTGCATGCTTAACGCAGTATATTTCAGTGCATTACTGCAAGTTTAACACCATATATTTCAGTGTGTTACGTGCCGTTTAACGCAGTACATTTCTGTGCATTAGTGCATGCTTAACGCAGTATATTTTGGTGCGTTACTGCAAATTTTATTGAGCTATCTTCCGTTTAATGCAGGACAGTTCAGTGCATTACTGCAAGTTTAACACCCTATATTTCAGTGTGTTACATGCTGTTTAATGCGGTACATTTCTGTGTGTTAGTGTATGCTTAACGCAGTATATTTCAATGTGTTACTGCAAGTTTTATTGCGCTATCTTCCATTTAACGCAGGATAGTTCAGTGCATCACTTTAGTTTAACACCCTATATTTCAGTGCATTACTTGCCATTTAATGCAGTACATTCTGTGCATGAGTGCATGCTTAACGCAGTACATTTCATTGTGTTAGTGCGCATTTAATGCAGTATATTTCAGTGTATTACTGCAAGTTCAACGCTGTATATTTCAGTGTGTTACTGTAAGTTTAATGCCATACATTTCAGTGCGTTAGTGCACGTTTAACGCAGAATATTTCAGTGCATTACTGGAAATTTAACACAGTATATTTCAATGTGTTACCTTCCGTTTAGCGCTGTATATTTCAGTGCGTTACTGCAAGTTTAATGCCGCATGTTTCAGTGCATTACGTGTCGCTTAATGCAGTTTATTTCAGTGCGTTGCTGCAAGTTTAACGCTGCATATTTCAGTGCATTACATGCCATTTAGCGCAGTACGTTTCCGTGCCTTAGTGCACATTTAACGCAGTATATTTCATTGCGTTCCTGCAAATTTAAAGCTGTATATTTCAGTGTGTAACGTTCTATTTAATGCTGTATATTTCAGTGCATTACTGCAAGTTTAACGCCGTATATTTCAGTGCATTACTGCAAGTTTAAAACTGTATATTTCAGTGCGTTACTGTAAGTTTTTAACACCGTACATTTCAGTGTGTTAGTGCACGTTTAACGCAGAATATTTCAGTGCATTACTGCAAATTTAACACCATATATTTCAGTGCATTATGTTTCATTTAACGCAGTTTATTTCAGTGCGTTACTGCAAGTTTAATGCTGTATATTTCAGTGCGTTAGTGCACATTTAACGCCGTATATTTCAGTGCGTTTCGGCAAGTTTAACGCCGTACATTTCAGTGAGTTAGTGCACATTTAATGCAGTATATTTCTGTGTGTTACTGCAAGTTCAAAGCCGTATATTTCAGTGTGTTACCTCCCCTTTAATGCAGTATAGTTCAGTGCGTTACTGCAAGTTTAACGCTGTATATTTCATTACGTTACGTGCTGTTTAACGCAGAATATTTCTGTGCGTTAGTGCACATTTAACACAGTATATTTCAGTGCGTTACTACAAGTTTAACGCCTTATATTTCAGTGCAGCATCATCTGTTTAACTCAGTATAGTTCAGTGTGTTACTGCACATTTAACATAGTTGATTACAGTGCGTCAGTGCAGTTATACTGCCGTATATTATAGTGTGTCAGTGGAGTGTGTCTATGTAGTGAGTCCGGAAGGATTTTCCCCCTTAATGACCAGGCCATTTTTTGCGATATGGCACTGCGTCGCTTTAACTGACAATTGTGCAGTAATGCAACATTGTACACAAACAAATTTATATTCATTTTTCCCACAAAGAGAGCTTTCTTTTGGTGGTATTCGATCACCTCTGCAGTTTTTATTTTTGTGCTATAAACCAAAAAAGAACGACAATTTTAAAAACAAATAATTTTTTACTTTTTGCTATAATACATATCTCCAAAAAAAATTAAAAAATAAAATTTCTTCATCACTTTAGACTAATAAGTATTCTTCTACATATTTTTGGTAAAAAAATTGCAATAAGCGTATATTGATTGGTTTGCTCAAAAGTTATAGCGATTACAAAATAGAAGATATATTTATGGCATTATTATTATTATTTTTTTTTTTACTAGTAATGGCGGTGATCTGCGATTTTTAGTGGGACTGCAACATTGCGGCGGACAGATCAGACACTTTTGACACTTTTTTGGGACCATTGACATTTATACAGTGATCAGTTCTATAAATAGCTACTGATTACTGTATAATTGTCACTGGCAGGGAAGGGGTTAACACTAGGGGCGATCAAGGGGTTAAGTATTCCCTAGGGAGTTGTTTCTAACTGTGGGGGGAGTGGACTAACAGGGAGTAGAGATAGATCACTGTTCCTGATCACTAAGAACAGTAGAACTCTCTCTACTTCCCTGACAGAACGGAGATCTGTCTCTCAGGAGCAATCGCAGGTTGCCAGTGGACATCGCAGCCGCCAACCATGCGCATCAGCTTCGGCGGCGCTTCGCGGGCATGCACACCCCCTATACCTCTTAAAGTGGCCGAGGTACACCTACGGCGGTTTGTGCAGTCGTGCCAAGCTGCCGCCGTATAACGACAGCGGCTGGTCGGCAAGAAGTTAAAGTGCACCAAACACCACTTTACATTGATTAAAGTGCATCCACGTACACATTTCCACATCTTTATTTAATTTTGTTAATAAGCACCCCCCCATAATGTCTTGAAGGACAACAAGGAGAGGCAGTTCATGGAACTTACCCATGGAACTGGACTGGACTGGCTTACTAAACCATCCTCATTCTCCTCATCCTCCGTCACCCAAGCAGAGACTAGTGCACAGTCCACTGCAGCTGCCAGAGTGGCTAAACCTGCCTCCTTGTCCATAGTTATTCTTGCCATAGCCCCAGCGTCAGGCATGGAGGAGTCAGCTGAGTTATTTGAACACAGAGTCAGCCACTTTCTCCTTGACAATGCACAGCCATTACTTGATTCAGATGTTGGTTCTGAGGTTGAGAAAGACAGGAACATGAGCCTACAGAGAGGGGAGAACACTGGTACACAAATTGACAGTCATGTTCCCCCAGCTGCAGTGTATTGCCAAGTTGCCTCCAGTGGTAATGAGGATGGAGGAGATAATGATCATGAGGTCACTGACGTGACTTGGGTGCCAGGTAGAGCAGAGGAAGAAAGTGAGGGTGAGGCACAACCCCAACGAGGCAGCCATCATGGAAGCGTACAGAGCAGGCACCCTATTCCTTCACATTGTGGAGCTGTTAACTCCCGGCCCACTTTCCACAGCTCAGCTGTCTGGGCCTTTTTTAGCACATGGGCAGCCGATCACATTGTTGCAATTTGCAAACTTTGTCTCAAGCACATTAAGCATGTCAAAAACACCAGCCACATGGGTACCACATGCTTGACAAGGCATTTAACCTCCCACCACTCAGCCCGTTGGCAAGAGCACCTGAAAGCCACACAAAAGGGGCGCAAATCTGTTCCTCCTCCTTACTCACCTTCGTCTGCCCCCGCTATACCTCATGACCTCTCAGCAGCCTCCATCTGCCAGCAGTACACCACCAACTGTCGACTATAGCTGGCAAACTTCTCTGCCCCATCTGTTGCAGCAAAAAAAAAATACAGTCACTGCCACCCACGTGCCCAGCATCTAAATGCAAGCTTGTCAAAACTGCTGGCTCTACAACTTCTGCCTTTCTGTCTGGTGGATTCTTCCCCCTTCTGAGAATTTTTAGCATATGCTGCACCACAATGGCAGGTCGCTATTTCTTTTCATGTAAGACCATTCCAGCTCTGTACCATCACGTGGAAGGCAAAGTTGCAGCATCGTTGGGCAAGGCAGTCAGCCACAAAGTCCATGTTACTGCTGACACGTGGTCCAGCAAGCATGGTCAGGGATGATATATTTCGTTCACAGCACACTGGGTAACTCTGCTTGCAACTCGGAAGGATGCAGGACAGCGCTCAGTGCTGAAGCCTGTTGTGCCCCCATTTCTCTGTACAACTGGTGATGATGCAAGATTTGTCAGCTCTACCACCTCCTCCTCCTCCATGCCCTCTGCTGAATTGTCCTTTGAACCACAAGTACCCCCTAAGCGTTCAAGGGGCTATTCAATGAGTCAGGCTAAAAGGTGCCATGCAGTGCTTCAGCTTCAGTTTCTAAGGGAAAGGAACCACACCGAAGCAGAGATTCTTGCAGCTCTGCAGGGGCAGGCCCAGAGGTTGTTCACACCATGCCAGCTGGAGTCAGGAATGGCGGTGCGCACACATGTGCCATGCCTGGCACATATCCTCAATTTGGTGATGCAGCATTTCCTAAATATGTACCCAGGGTTGGAAGATCTGCTAAAGCAGGCCAGAAGAGTCTGTAGCCATTTCAGGCGGCCAGTGCTCGGTTGGCTGAAATTCAGCGGAAATTCCACCTGCCCATAAACTGCCTGATTTGTGACATGTCCACCAGGTGGAACTCAACTTTGGCAATGCTGCAGCGGCTGCACATGCAGCAGAGGGCCATCAACGAGTACCTGTGTGAGTATGGCACACTGACAGGCTCAGGCTGGCTCGGCTTTTTTTCCCCACGCCAATGGCTGATCATAAAGGATGCATGCACTGTACTGCTCTAATTTGGTGAGCCGTGACAATGCATGAATCAGTGAAACAATCCCTGTTGTGTTCCTGCTGGAGCAGACTCTGTGTGGCATTATGGACAGGGCACTTGAGGCAGAACAGCGGGAGGAAGAGGAGGACTTCCTTTCCTCTCAAGGCCTACTTTCTGCAGACACAATTTTCCTGCACCACAGAACACACAAGAGGAGAGGGAGGAGGAGGAGTATTCTGGCAGTTTTGGAGGCATTGAAGCAGAGAAAGACATACGTCAAACAGTAATGCCCCGTACACACGGTCGGACATTGATCGGACATTCCGACAACAAAATCCTAGGATTTTTTCCGACGGATGTTGGCTCAAACTTGTCTTGCAAACACACGGTCACACAAAGTTGTCGGAAAATCCAATCATTCTGAACGCGGTAACGTAAAACACGTACGTCGGGACTATAAACGGGGCAGTAGCCAATAGCTTTCATCTCTTTATTTATTCTGAGCATGCGTGGCACTTTGTGCGGCGGATTTATGTACACGGAATTAAATCACACATTTTCCATCAGAAAATCCGACCGTGTGTACGGGGCATTAGAGATGGTTTTCCATCCCCAGAACCCTTGGAAGTAGTACGTGGCAAGGAGGAGGCAGTTCCAGATACTATAATCCTCAGTGACCCCGAGGAGTCTGCTTCTCATGTCTCCGCAATGTTGTGGTGCATGAGCACCCTCATGCTTCAAAGCCTGCGAATGGACTCAAGAATAACTGGCGTTAAGGAGAAGGATCACTATTGGTTGGCAACCCTTGTTGACCACCGTTACAAGGGGAAAGTCTCAGAACTCATCCTGTCCCCACCAAGAGTGCAGAAGATGAAATCTTTTGAGGAAATCTTAAAGAGGAGTTTATCTAATGCTGTTCCTGACTGAGGTTACAGTGTCATGGAAAACGTAGTTTTGAGGCTTCTGTTGGTCAAGAGAGGAGCGGTGGAGAAAGCGGCCGCCTAAGTGATTCTTTTCACAATTTTCTTAGTCCTCTCCACCCAGGGCTGTCAGCTTCCACATCCCATCGGCAGCGTCTGCATCACATGGTAGACAATTATCTAGGGGCGAAAACAGATGTAGACCTTTCAAGTCGAAGATCCACTGGCTTACTGGGTCATGAGAATAGACCTCTGGCCAGAACTTGTCCAGTATGCATCCAGCGTCCTTTCCGAACAGGGATTTAGTGCTGCTGTAGGTTTTGTTACTGATAATAGAATGTGTCTGTCCACAGACACCATGGACCGTCTGACATTTATCAAAATTAATCAGTCATGGATTACCAGCAGCTATGAAGCCCCTGATGCTGATGTTGCCGATAAAGTGTTTTTGGGATGTGGAATCTCTGCAGGACTTCTAGGCTGCCTAGCATTGTGGGTGTTGATTTAATCTGGAAGAATGTTTTTGGTGTAGGTTTCATGGGCACAATTAACATTCAAAGACCATTTTTTCGCACCTGCTTGACAGGTACACATCATTGCAATTTTTGACAGCGAGGCCAATTTTGCTTCCATCAAGAGTACCTCTTATAGGGTTACGATGTGAAGGCGCCACTGACACTCAAAGATGAATTTTCCGCACCTCTTTGACAGATGCATATCATTGCAATTTTTGACAGCAAGGCCATTTCTTGCTTTCATCAAGCGTACCTCTTTTAACGTTACGGTGTCAAGGCGCCACCGACACCCAGAGACCAATTTTTCCACACCCATTACTTCTATCCAAAGTCTGTGGAAGAGACACCAGAATTTATCTAAAAAATCTCTCTCTCTAATCTTGTTCCCAGTGCACCACTTTGTGGCCTCATCATACAGACTGGCTCCCCAAGCCGTTGCTTACAAAACAAAGAAAGCTTGCAGGGAAAATGTAATTTTTTCTTGGCTTTACAAATAAGCAGCAGCTTCTATACACAGTACAGATGTGACACTTTACAGATAGATTAAGGGGACCCCCAGGCACTATATTGAAAGGAATTTTTAATTTTTATGCTTTCGCTTCAAGCATCAATAAATCACTGCTCATTTAAAAATGACAATTTTTACTAACTTTTTTTCATTGATACATGTCCCCCAGGGAAGTATCCTTACCCCCATAACCATTGTATGCCCAATAACTTGCATATAAGACTTGGGCACTTTTGATTCTTACAGTTCGGGTCCCATACACTTCAATGGGGTTCGTTATTCAGGTCTGTTATTCGGTTCGCAATGTTCAAAAGTTCTGGTGCGAACCGAACAGGGGGCCATTCGGCCCATCCCTACTGGCCAGTATCGACATGAATGAGTATTGTCTATTCCCAATTTTGTGGAGGACATACATATTTACAAATGCTTGCAAATAAGATTTAAAACCTTTAATGAAGTCTAATTTTTCTGGTCAGAAGGGCTGATAGCTGATGATTTTGCTTTATGACCTTGCAGTGAGTTGCTCCTTCCAAATGCATTTTGCTTTTTAGTTTCTATTGAGCTTTTGCCATTTATTAATTTTTTTTTTTGAGATGTCGGTATATTGAGTTTTTTGTATCTTGGAATAAATATACAATAAGTTTGGTCCACTTTGCTATTTACACCACTGGTTTGAAAATTACTTGAAATATTTGACATTTGTGCATTTTAAAAGGGCAACCATGATTGGCCAGCCCAGCCTTTCTCAGCCATGGTCCCTTTACACCCTAATATTGCTCCAGAGGCTGCAAGGGGTTGTTTGAGCAGTGACCAATTTCTGCTTCTAAGATAAATAGTGGTTGACAACAATTATCTTTTTGAACTACCAATGTAGGAAAGGTTCTTCCCATTGACCACCAATGTAAGAAGCATTCATCCCACTGACCACCAATTTAAGGAGCATTCTTCCCATTGACCACCAATGTAAGAAGCATTTTTCTACTTACCACCAATGTAAGAACCATTCTTCCCACTGACCACCGTTATAAGGAACATTCTTTACACTGACCACCAATGCAAGGAGCATTCTTCCCACTGACAACAAGTGTAAGGGGCATTCTTTCCACTGACCCCCAATATAAAGAGTATTCTTCCTACTTACCACCAATGTAAGGAGCATTCTTCCCACTGACCACCCATGTAAGAAGTATTCTTCCCACTGGCCACAAATGTAAGAAATATTCTTACCACTGACCACCAGTGTATGGGGCAGTCTTCCCACTGGCTACCAATGTAAAGTGTATTCTTCCTACTTACCACCAATGTAAGGAGCATTATTCCCACTGACCACTGATGTAAGGAACATTCTTACCACTGACACCAGATGTAAGGAGCATTCTTCGCAATGGCCACCAATGCAAGGAGCATTTTCCCACTGGCCATCAGTTTAAGGGACATTCTTCCCACTAACCTCCAATATAAGGAGCATTTTCCTACTGACATCAATGTACAGAGCATTCATCCCACTGACCAGTATTGTAGGGGGCATTATTCCCATTGCCCATGTCATTAATGTATCATGAGCTGTAGATATATAGCAATTATTAGCAGGGACTGGAAAGATATTTCAAGGGTTCCTCCATGTTAAAATATTAAGAAAGGCTAGTGTAGCCAAAAGAAATAGAAACATAGAACATAGAAATTAAGAAAAGGGAAAAGAGAGAGAAGAGAGAGAAGGTGGTGGATGGCGGATGGTTTGTCTATTGTATATTTCCAGAAGTACATTTTTTTGGGGTTGATATACCAAAGGACTGGGGGTCATTCATTTAGCAAAGTGAATGTTAACTGAGCTTGGTAGATAGGATGAAGCTGTGCTCAATTAGAAAATGCCCCATCACGTTAAAGAGAAATAATTTTAAAAAAATGTAACTAAATATTTGTTAGAACCTGGCTGGATACTGTATTTTGTACTGGACATTTTCATTATTTTGTATAAAATGTTCAGTGTCACAGATTTCCTTAACCTTACTAATGTAAACTACATGTGATATTCTACAAGCAAATATTTTCAAGTGATTATTACTATATGCCTCCATTAGGAACTGGCAGAAGGCAAACACATCAGAGAAATGTAATTGAAATGTTACTTGCTTACTTTTTTTTAGATCTAGCTGGATGAAAATAACTATGTATGTAGATCAATGGGAGCTCTTATGGTGTTTTATTTTCCATTGCATGATTTTGGGTACACTATGACAGAAAAGTAGTATTTTTTTCCGACAAAATAAAGATAAAATGAAAAGTACTTTGTCCAGCCCTTGTAAAGAACAAAACACGCAATAAAGGGAGTCAAATATAGGAAAATGATATAGAATACACTAACTACATGTATATAATTGTATATAATTGTATTGTATACATTACAATTTACATACAGTAATTGTAATTGTAATAAATAATTATTCATTAAGCTCTGGGGAAAATTCTCTTGCAAAGTGCAACTTTTCTTGCAAGGTGAAATGTCTATTTGCCTATAGTAAATCCACCCCCTTGTGCACAGTATTCCACAATGTAACACCAAAAGCCTCTGTTGATGTTTTATTTTGTAAATGGGATAAACCCAATAAACTTTTGAAATTGTCAGAGCAACATGTCACTACTACAGCCAGGACAGACATTACCAGTAAATTTACACAGTACTGTTTTTTGTGCACTTGTGGTTGCACTGTAAGGTGCACTGAGCTGAAGGATGAGGGTGTGGTAGAAGGCATCACTATTGAATCAAACTGCATTGTGTACAAAAGTAAGATGTGGCTAGAACTTCAAATGAGCATCATACTGTTATATACGTTTTGTTCTATAGTCCCCAAAAAAACAACATGCTAGGATTGACATACTAACTATATGCTATTCGTTTAGCAAATTAATTGCTTGCATAACAAAGTGAATGTTAGTAAATAAAGAGAACATATGTTTACTATTGAATATCAATTCATATGTAAGGGAAATTTTTACAACGTGCAATTTTACTAGGACATGATTGACTGAAGTGAATAAAGCTTTATCTTTTTTATGAACATTTACTTTTGCAATGTGAACATATTTTTAATGTAAACATTCACTCTTTTAAAGTGTATGTATAACCAAAACCTTTTTTGGTTTTGGATAGAGGAGAAAACCGCATGTCAGTGTATTTCTTTGCTGTCTTTGAACCATTGGGGAAATTTCCCTTTACTACCTTGTTCCATAGCCACAACAGGAAAGCTATGTACACACGATAGGATTTTCCAACAACAAAACCGTGGATTTCTTTCCGAAGGATGTTGGCTCAAACTTGTCTTGCATTCACACGGTCACACAAATGTTGTCAGAAATTCCGAACATCAAGAACACGGTGACGTACAACACATACGATGAGCCGAGAAAAATGAAGTTCAATAGCCAGTGCGGCTCTTTTGCTTGATTCCGAGCATGCATGGACTTTTGTGCGTCGGAATTGTGTACACATGCTCGGAATTTCCGACAACAACTCTTGCTGTCGGAAAATTTGAGAACCTGCTCTCAAACATTTATTGTCCATATTCTATGGAGCATACACACGGTCGGACTTTACAACAACAAGCTAACATCCAACATTTGTTGTGGGAAAATCCTATCGTGTGTATGGCCCAGAAGTCTCTCAAAGTAAGGGGAATTCCCCTCCATAGAGAGTTATCCCTGGAATTGGTGTCCTATTGCCACATCCCCCTTACCTCTTGTTCTGGGAACAACTCTAAAAGTTTGGATAACCCTTCACTTTCTTTCTCGGTGATAATGGTCATAATAAATTTCCCAATGGGGACCTCTTGAAAGAGGGTCTAACCCTTTCTCTATCCAAATTCCCACTCTATCCAAACCTTAAAAAAAGATTTTGCCTAGAGATATACTTTAAGTGAACAGTATCTACCCCTTTGATAGATCAACCCCATTGAGTTAGTGACTCAGAACAAGTGTGTAGGCTTCACTTTTTCCAGGTGACCCACCAAGCAGTGAAGCTGATACGTCATATACTGTATGTTACCTATTTTCAGAGTTTCGCATTGTTAGATGTTTACAAAGTTAATTCATACTAAAAATGCGGTGCCTGCCTGTGCTATAATTATTTGTCAGGCACAGTGTATGTTTTAACTGGCTTCTAGTAAGACATCAATCATGAACAAGTCTCAGAATCCTGTCTGACAACTATTTTTAAAAGCCACAAGCTGCTATTATGTTGTCCAAGATTTAATGGCCACCATATATTGCTGGTCTATATTTGACCCTTGGTAATGCACAGTCCAGCCAATCAGAACTCAGGGGAGCAAATGTATAAAGGTGTCTGTTTTTTACATTTTACTCTCTCCCGCAAACATATACTGTATATATACAGTATATATATATAAACATCTATCTATCTTGAAAATAGGAAGAAGATTTGAAGTGGGATTATAATGGTGCCAACAAAGAATGGAAACAGAGTATTTCAAACATGAAATTTATTTTGAACATGGAAAAAAATGAATAAAAAATAAAACCATTATGTATCCTTATATATCTTCATTTGTGGATATAACTGGAGAAATATAAGGATACATAATTGTTTTATTTTTGAATACATTTTAATCGTGTTTAAAATAAATGTCATGCTTTAAATACTCTATGTTTAAATTCTTTGTTGGCACCGTTATAATCCCACTTCAAATCTTCTTCCTATTTTCACTTTTATGGGATGAGGTGCCTGAAATAACGTGTTCACCAAGGTCAGAATACAAAATCTATCTATCTTGGTAGCCAGGTGCTGGGCTACAGCAATTTGGAGAGGGAGACATTGCCTATTATTCCTATCTCCCTCCTACTGAGATACTGATGTTATGCGGCACAATTCTCCCCCCAGCCAACATGGGTTGAGCTAAAGCCAAGCAAACCCATAAACATCTCGCCCATTGCTGATACTACTAGCAGGGACTGAGCCACTGAAAGCAGGACACCAAGTGTACCCAATTTATATTGCACCCATACTGCACTCTATACTGCACGTTTTCCAAACCTAGACTACACCTATACCAACCCTATACTGCATTTTACCAAGCCTTTATCACATCTGAACCACATCTGCCTTGCAACTGTGTATACTGTACCTATAGTTTATCTTTATTGCATCCAGGTAAACTGGGACTTTTGTTAAATGCATTAACACTCCTAATGGGCCCTAACTCTAGCCGGCAGAAGAACATCTCAAAGGACTGCCTTTCCCATAATAATAATGCCACAGGTTTTCTTTGTTCCCCTGCTCCCCCCTCCCATACCATCCTCCTTTTCTTTTGGACAATACATACCCAGTTGGTCTAGGACTAGCATTGCCACCATAATTGTGCTCTGGCAGTATAGTTCCAGCACTCATAGAATACATTTTACTACTGCTCACTGCTGCACTTGAGGTGGCCTTGTTACTTGTAAGGTAAACCAAATTCCCAGCACCAGAAAACCAGTGTGGGCCTATGCTCATATATGTGCGCATTTGCATTGCTCACATGCTAATACTTCTAGGCAAAGAGGCAATAAATTTATTATTCCAGTTCATCGTGGTCACATTCGTGTGTGCACTGACACATGTACATGCCTGGCCTGTCACCATGAGCAGTTGCTGAATAGTCTTCAGCTTGTACTTGTATTCCTGTGACCTGATCCATTGAACCTCCTTATCTGTGTATGACCTGACTTTTTCCTGGACTTTGCCTCTGCTCCTGCATGAACCTTGTTCACCTGATCTCTCCGCTCGTGCCACTCCCTGCTTTCACAGTCTCTGTCTCCACCTTCAGGAGTGTTGGGCAGAAGGTGCAAGAGAGGCTTCCACAACATCGGAGTCATCACCGGGTACGTGATAATACTGTTTATGGTTATCTGGATGCCAAATATCATCTTATGCCTAGTCCTTACTTTTAATCACTTTGTATGCTAAATTGTGTTATTACCATGCTTAATCTATTTTGCCTAGTTACCAACCATATTGGGTGACAATACATTAAGTTTGACTTCACTATCTGGTTTGGTGCCTGTTTTCTTTGATATAGCTCTACTACTGAGTACTAAGTATTACTTTCATTAATTTCCTGTGATACTATATGTTTGTACACTCAACCTAGTGTGTTGGAGGGGCTTAGGTTCTTGACAAGATCGATGCAAAGAAAAAAGGTCCCATCCTATCCAGTATTCTTCTGTTGTCCTGTACCGCTATTTAAATTGCTTGCAAAGGTTGAAGATTTTTTACCTTAATGCATTAAGGTAAAAAAAACTCTGCATGCAGCTCCCATGCCCAAGCTCCCACTTTTACTTATCTGAGTCCGGTCTAGATCCACCACTGTGCACAAAAGCAGATGCTCTCACTCTCTTTCCCTCGTCATTGGCTAGGAGACAACAGCAGGAGCCACTGCTGTAAATCACAGCCAGTAAAAAGGGAAGCAGTGGCAGGGCCGAGCCTTGCTCTATGTGTCTATATGGTGGGCACTCAGTGGGGGGGTAGGACCTAGGAGTGCTGGTGGGGGACCCAAGAAGAGAAGGATTGGGGCTGCTCTGTGCAAAACCTTTGCACAGAGCAGGTTAGTTAACATGTTTGTTATTTGAAAAAAAAATGTGATCCTTTACAATCACTTTAACATCTATGTTTTGGCTGTTGCAAAAGATTGACAAGCTGAGACATACATAAGAAATAAGTGAAGCAATTTTTATTTCTACCTCCCACTTGTTAAAACAGTTTATATATTTTCTGTAGTGTTGATAACAAAATGTGGCAGCTCTCCAAGTAGACATACAGGACCTTGGATGTAAAAAAACAAGGTGATGAAAAGTATAGAAACTAGAAACTAGAAATTACGCTTATTTGCTATTGGTCAGAAGTTCGGTGCTCTGTTCCCTGCCAGTTTTTGGATAACTATGACTGTCCCTCTGATGTAAGCCCTGTCACTATCTCTTCTAGCTCTGACAAGAAGCAAAGCAGTGAATCTATCTGACTACTAAAAAGATAGTGGCATGCCTTTTCTGAAGATTATATAACACCAAGTCTTGGTATATTCCACAATATTGGAAGCTGCTTCAAATAAGAACACTGAAGGCTTCAAGTACTATTGTGGTGAACAGACAGGCTCTCTACCACACAGCACAGCCAGGCAGGTGACACACTTCTGATGAGGTTTAACAATTCCATTTTCAAAGTCCATTTTATGGGTACGGGGTTCTGTATATATTCTCTTTTTTAATGTGTTCACAATGAAAAAAAAATATTTTAGTATTATTATTATTATTTTCATATTATTTTTTCAATTACATATACAGTATTATATTTTACATTGACATTTTCAGTCAGCAACCAAAATTTCAGGTTTCATTTTACATAACTTCCCGTATAGCGGACCTTGCTGTAACAAGTAAATTCTCATAATGACACAATATAAGCAGTATTTCTTAATCAGTCCTAAAGTGTTATTAAACCCCAAAACAAAAATTGTATTTTAGCTTACAAATTGCTAAATGTGGTGGCTTCCCCCACCCGGCCTCCCACCCGCAGAAGACAATTGCTTGGCAGGAGGGATTCCCCTGTCAACGCTGTCTGTGTTGATGGCGGAATCATGCAATTTTTTTTCCTGCAGCCCGTGGTTGCAGGAAAGAAATTTGCATCCAATGTAACAATTCTGCTGTTCAACTGTGCCTCCATTGGTCCCCCATCCAGGGTGAACACACCCTAAGACAGGAAGTAAGGGAAAAAATGCTAAAAATAATAATGCAGCCACTACATTTAAGGATTGGTAAACCGCAATATATAACATTTTTGTTTTTAGGTTTAATGGTGCTTTAAAGCAGAGTTCCACCCAAAAGTGGAACCTCCACTTATCTGCTTCCTCCCCCCCCTCAAGTGCCACATTTGGCACCTTTCAGGGGTGCGAGGGGATAGCAGATACCTGTCAAAAACAGGTACTCGCTCCCACTTCTGTGTAAGGGCGCTGCGGCTACCTACATCATTTACGACCCCTCCTTCTTCCCCCCGCTACCTTCTGGGGGGCACACAGGTCCCAGAAGACAGCGGGACCATTTAGAAAGTGCAGCGCATCTCGCGCATGCGCAGTAGAAAACAGGCTGTGAAGCTGCAAGGCTTCACTTCCTGTTTCCCTTAATAATGATGCCGGTGTCTGTACCCAAAGCCGATGGATGGGTCGGCTTCAGGTGCCGACATCGCAGGCTCCCCGGACAGGTAAGAGTCCTTATACTAAAAGTCAGCAACTACAGTATTTGTAGCTGCTGACTTTTATTTATTTTTTTAATACAGGCTGGAACTCCGCTTTAAGAATGGAGGAAGTCAATCAAAATGTCTGCACTGGAGACCTTTTATTTTGATCCTCTTTTTATATGTTTTGATCTCTTTTCCAGGTGAACTGCTTTGCCTGTAACACTGTAAATAAAGTTGTTGAACTGGCTGGAGAAATTTCTTGCCTACTATTCATATATTCCACAAAGAAGTACACGTGCCTTAGTACACAGTATTGTGTGGCCATATAAAAAGGCAATCCTATTACAACTACAGAATTCATATGGTTATTTTAGTGGTGTTGCATTAATGAGCCTTTGTCTTTATCTATAGATTACTTCCCAGGGCCTTGAGATTTAAAAAACAGTTCCACCACTAATTGAACTGACAAGTGTATTCTACTCATTATTTATCCATTGCCAGAGCTGACCTCCCACACTTTAATTAGAGTATTTTTGGTTTATGTTAATTAGCTCTCTAGGGAATTCTCCATTAGGAATGTATGATAAGTGAACTCCACAGAGGGAAACAGGAAGATCACTTTATAACAAGACTTTGGGTGTCACTGGAACAGGAAGCTATGGGATGCAATGAGCCACTGACAACTGTTTACCTCCAGGGCACACAGATGACCCCTCCCTTATCTCCTTCACTGGTCCCTTATCTCCTTCTTCTGTCCTCTTACTGGTTCACACAGTCATCCTATGCTAAGGACAGGGTATCTGAACCATCTTCTCGATGATAGTTCGTTTTTCAGCAACAGAACACTGCTGATATCAATCAACACCAACAGTGGCATTGATTTACTAAAACTGCAGAGTGTAAAATCTGGCACAGCTTCCAGGTTTTTTTGTCAAAGCTTAACCTTGTTGCGCTGAGCACACACATATTTGCATGCTATAGCACCGACAGAGCTGTGCCAAGGGCATGTGCCCTGCGAGCTCCCACCACGGTTCCTGGCGGCTAACTGAAAGCTCCTGTTCGCTGCTTGTGAACGGGAGCTTTCCGATCATGTGACTGCCGTGACAGGCAATCGCAACGGTCACATAACCATAAGCCCTACCCCACCTCCCTGCATTCCAAAGCCCAGCAGGCACTTGCTCTAAGGGGTTAGTTGAACAAGCTGAAGTTAGAAGCTGATTGGTTACAATGCACAGCTGCACCAGATCTTGCACTCTCCAGTTTTAGTAAATAAACCCCAGTGTGCCCAAGCAAAGGTTTTGGTTTGTCTGCAGTTGACAGCTATTCTTGTGTCTGCTACTTTGGTTGCATCTTGGCTTGTTCTTGACACCTGCTTCTGAATTTCTGCTTCTGAATTGTCTTCTGACCACTGCTTTGTTTGATTGACATTAGTTATGATGAAGTGGTAGACCTGGAGAAAGATGGGTGCCATGATCTCATACTGAGACTAAAGAGATCAACAAAGCTCAAATATAGTTGTAAATTCCATTGTAAATAAAACCAAATCTTGGAACCAGGTAGAGTAATGTTACCACGGTGAACCTGGAAGTGATGGAGATAGTTTCACTCTACATAAATAACAATAACTTCAACATATAGAGGAGTGGTGATCTCCTCAAAGTTCATGTTAAGCTAAGGACTTTTTTCTCATTTTGAATAGAATGAGAAAGGATGAGAGCCCTTTTTACGTTTCTACTGCTATCCAAGGCTTTCCCTACTGTACTAAAGAAAATCATATTTATTTCTGTCTGTGTTGCTGTTGGAGAGTTGTTCTCACTTCTTGTGTCGTAAAACAATGGCAGCAAATTAGGAAGTGAGGATAAATCTCGTAAAAGGAGCCAGCATAAACCTAACATATCCTTCCCAGCTCCCTAAGGGCTCTTTCACACTTGTGCTAAATTTTAAAGCAGCCTAAAAGCGCATTAACGCACCTATAGCATTAATGAGCATTTTGGATGTGTTGAACAGGCATTCATGTTGCATCAGGCAACACTTATCAAACGCCCTACCTGCTTTTTTTATTTTTTATTTAACAAGGCTAAAATGGGAAATAATCACTTTTGATTTTGACGCTTTGCAATCGCACTGTGAATGCACTGTGAACGCATTGTAAACACCATAGGTGCCTTTACAGCATGTTTAAGGTACAGTTGTGGTGAAGTTCAATAGAAGGGAGTGGAGGCAGTTGCAAAGCGTCAATGCCTGCCAAACTCTGCAGGCAGATTTTTGCCTCTCAGCAATGCGAAGCAGCGCAAACGTTGCAGCGTGAACACCTCCATCCGCTCCCTATTCTAACAATTTTGAGTAGCATTGATAGGCGTTCAGAGAACATTAAAGGGTAACTCCACTTTCGTAGGGAAAGAAAATAGCAAATAAAGAAAAAATAATATAGCACATATAATTGTGACACAAATCATATTGTATTGAATGTTATTAAAAATTACCTTTACTTTTTAATCTGCAGACGCTGTAATTTTCTATAAATGCATTGCAATATGGCTACATGGAGTTGTTCTGTACACAGATTGTGTACTAACCACTCCCCAGAAACATAATTTCCTGCTTGTGTGATTGGCTCACCAATTTTCCCAGAAGTCTGCCTAAGATACAAGATAGATTTTAGGCATCCCCTGCAACAAAAATGTCATTTTTGGAGAGATACTTTCAATAGGAGCACGTCTAAAGGGATGCAGGCCCAGCAGATTTCCTCTTTAGTGCCCTGCAGCTGCACACCTGACAGTTAATTATGAAACCACTAGCACTAGACCCACTCAGAACAGAGGTACAAACACACAGGGATTACTTCAGAATAACAAATGGTAGGAATCTGCAGCAAAGGTTGTTATAATCCTTGCAATGTACATAGATCACCCAGAGGGGAATGTTTTTTCTCAACAAAAGTGGAATTACGCTTCAAAAAAGTGACCCAACTGCCTATTTTCAATGCCTGGTGAAAGAGCCCTTACAAAAATGAAGTAATCTGTAGGTTTTGCTGGCTATACACTTTAATCGTATTCTCCAACTAAACTTGTTTACAATTCATCATTCGGCTGGTTGACTGTCCGCTCTTGCCAGGAAAACACTCAAGAAGGCCCCAGCCTGGGAGTTCTCCTAGAACCAAATCCATTCCCACCATCAGGGACTCTGGTGAAAACCAGACGCTTCCAGAGTCTGGAGGGGATGATTTGCTAAAGGCACTTCACAAGGGAATGTGGTGAAATTTTATTTTGCCCAGAATGCCCAATTAAATGCAAGGAAATTAAAAATAAATGAGAAACAGCATTTTTGATTATATACCCTGTTTCCCTGAAAATAAGACCTAGCGTGATTGTCAGTGATATATAAGCCCTACCCCCCAAATAAGCCCTACCCTGTTTCCCCGAAAATAAGCCCTACCCTGAAAAGAAGACCTACAAGGACTTTAACTAGGGCTTACTTTGGGGGTAGGGCTTATATTGCAACCATCACCGACAATCAGGCTAGGTCTTATTTTCGGGGAAACAGGGTATGATTGGAGGATGGAAGTCAGTAAAGTTTTGTCTCATTTACTAAGCTCTGGAGAACTTCCCTAGCAAAGTACACAGCCTTTAGCGAATCAACCCCAGTGCCTCAGGACACTCTGGTGATTTATTTTTTAAAAGCATATGGCATTACACATTGGAATTGGGCTCCTTGTAAACTGTTACTAAAAAAAAAGGGGCAAATCATAACTGTACTGATGTTAAACCAGAAGCAGGTACCCAAGCACATGCATATAACGTATATTGCAGATATATACATCAATACATACTCACTAAACAATACAAATAATTTTGGATTCTATTCTACAAAATATATGATTTTCTTTCAAAGTAGAATTATTTAAATATTGATTGTATTGCTCACTAAATATAGAAATCTATCTATATTGTGTTTTTAAATGTAACCAGGACTAAATGAGATGCAGCATAGCCCAATTTTACAGTGCTACCATGGCCACCCAGTCTTATGTATCTCCTATAAAATAAATGTGTGTTCTCCATGTAATGACCTGCTAATTCTTTATCATTTAATCCTTGTGCAAAAAGGGTTTACATAAGAAAGTGCCCTAAGTCCTTTACATCCAAAATCCCCATGTCTTTTATCCAGAACATTTCCTTACTTAGCTAGATCTGTTCAAACACAACATGTTGTGACAGTTAGTTTGAGTTGATTTTTCTTTGCTGATAAGGAAAAAATATTTAGCATGAAAACCGTGCAGTACAAAGCTATCTTTTCGCCTGGGCTGCCCCTAGGCACAAGCCTACTGTGCCTAATGGTAAATCCTACCCTGTTTGGCAGCATGTTTTTTTTTTCATCTAGTTTGGTGGGGTTTTATTCTGTTGATGTCCCTCCACAAAGCCGTATAATTGAATAATCCCCAGATGAAAGTATAATGTGACAGATAATCAAAGAATGAGTATTCTTGTTTGCTTTATTAGGAACTGATGTTTTGGGGCTAGAGGAAAGGGTCCTAAAAATGACATGAAAGTAGCTGAACGACTAAGATTTGTAATTTAAGAAAAGAAGGGAGAACCTTCTTAATAAAGGCCCGGGGAATTATTGTTGGATAAAAAAAAAAACGAGGTGAAAAAAAAAAAGCGCCTCTGACAGTTCCGTCTCCTAAACGAGAGATGACAGCACCCTCATTAAAAGAATTAATAGCGGGCTCAGCAATGTTAACCTCTTCAGTGCTTGAGGCTGGCAATATGTGCTCTGAATATTTGCTGATGCCACTCTTTCTGCAGTGATGTGTGTGTGCATGTAGAATGTGTGTAGGAAAGACTATAGATACCTATGTTCTCTACAAGGGACTCTAGCTGCAGAATGGAACCCTACCGCCTTGCTGTGCTATACCAAGTCCTTGTTCAGCAGAGAGCTCCTGTCTGTAGATGATCACACATACTTTTCAGCAAAACACTGACTGCTCATAAACATTTGAAAACAGTGCTGACAGTGTGTCAGATACGCAGCAATATACCTCGGCAATTGCATAGCCAAGGATGCAGCTTTCATGAATCATATAGTTGATGTCATCCTACAGACATATACAGGATAGAGCCAGACTATGTGTTAAATGATGGGAAGAGATACATCACATAGAATGTGCTGCATAGGAATACCTGCAGTGGTCTTGTCAAGAAATATACAGTATGTCTTGTTACTAATCTTTATTAACTTATTCTCTACTAGGAGAGTGGTGCCACTAATGGGCCCTATGTATAAAAATATTTCAGGGAGATCTGCTTTGTGACCCATAGCAGCCAACCAGTTTCCAACTGTCACTTATTTGTATTTATATGCTCACTATGCATTTTTGGTGTATATTATGGTGCGTTCTTTTTTTAAAAATCCAATGCATTTAGCTCAACTTGCCATTCTTTTTATGTCATGATAGTTTTCTTATAAAATTGTTCACTTCACAAATCTAAATATTATATACAGTACGTGTGTAATTCTATAAGTATAACTAAAGGAGTTTTTTTTTTTTTTTTGGATAAAGTAGAGAGGTATTAAAATCCCTGACATGTTTTTAGTGCTGTCGGTGCCCCGATTAGGGAGAATTACCCTCTTTATTTGTCCTTTTTTACTGTTATCACTGAAAAGTAAAAGTAGATAAAAATCACAAATTTTGGGTTGTTACCAGAACAATAATATAAGGGAAATCTTCCAATGTGGATATTAGTTGTGGTGACAACCAGAGACTCTCACTAAGAGGGATTTCCTCTCACTTCCTGTTTTAGCTATGAGATAGGGAGTGAAGCGAAATTTCCACAATGAGAGACATAAAAACAATGAGAGGGTTTATAACACTCCCTTGCTCTATCCAGAATGGAAAATAAGGGTTTTGCCTTTAATGTAACTTTAACCACTTCAGCCCCGGCCCATATGGCTGGCCAAAGATTAGAGCACTTTTTGCGATTCGGCACTGTGTCGCTTTAATTGACAATTGCGCAGTCCTGAGAAGTGGCTCCCAAACAAAATTGATGTCCTTTTTTTCCCACAAATAAAGCTTTTTTTTGGTGGTATTTGATCACCTCTGCGTTTTTTATTTTATGCGCTATAAAGAAAAAAAGAGTGACAATTTTGAAAAAAAAGCAATATTTTTATTTTTTGCTATAATAAATATCCCCAAAAAATATATAAAAAAACATTTTTTTCCTCAGTTTAGGCTGATACATATTCTTCTACATATTTTGGTAAAAAAAATCGCAATAAGCGTTTATTGATTGCTTTGCACAAAAGTTATAGCGTCTACAAAATAGGGAATAGTTTTATGGCATTTTTATTAATAATTTTTTTTTTTGGCGGCGATCAGCGATTTTTATCGTGACTGCGATATTATGGCAGACACATCGGACACTTTTGGCGCTATTTTGGAACCATTCACATTTACACAGCGATCAGTGCTATAAAAATGCTATAAAAATGCATTGATTAATGTGTAAATGTGACTGACAGTGAAGGGGTTAACCAGGAGGGGGCACTGAAGGGGTTAAGTGTGTCCTGGGGATGTGTTCTAACTGTAGGGGGGAAGGGTTATGTGTGTCATGACACTGATCACCGCTTCAGATCACAGGGAGCTGTGATCAGTGTCCTGTCACTAGGAAGAATGGGGAAATGCTTGTTTACATCAGCATTTCCCCGTTCTTCCTCTCCGTGAGACGATCGCGGGTATCCCGTGAGCTCCGTGAGTGCGATTGCGGGACCCGCAATCGCACTCACGGAGCTCACGGCGCACGCACCCACAATGCCGCATCCTAAAGGCGATGTACAGGTACGTTAATATGCCTGTCCGTGCCATTCTGCCGGCAAGTGGTTCATTTTATGCATGAAAATTGACAGTTAAAGCTGAATTCCAGGCAGATATAGGCTGCAGACAATATTAAACGCTAATCTTTAATATTAATTTATTTATTAAATGTATTATTTGCAAATGCAAGTGGTGAATTTAACTGGTGTCCGCCTCTTGCAGTCCATAACATAGCAGGGCTCAAGTGTAAGAGGAAGAAGAAGCACACGTTTCAAATCAGTTCATGTGCTGACAAGGAACATGCTGATAGGAAGAGAAAGCAGAGTGAAAGATGAGCTCATCACTGTGCGGCTTCTCCCAGGATAACATGAGCTCAGAGGAAGTGGGTTGAATGATTTTGGCCATCGGACTAAGGACATCTTGTGGCAGTAAAGATGTACAGTGGGGGCAGCTTTGGACTGAAGGCAACTATTACAGCAAAACAGATTTCTTTGTTTGTCTTGCTAATGACACTTAAGTTTTATCTTGTTATTTTTGGCTGGAATTAATTTTTCCCACATAAATCATTACTTTATCTCCTGAGCTGGTGTCACTGGTCTAACACTGTTATTTTAAGGAGTGATAACTCATGTGGTAATCTTTCTGAATTGACTTTTACATTTATCATAATGACCAACAAAATAATGCTGGATAATTAGAAGGTATATGTCAGAGCCACTGAATACAAACAATAAACCAGGTTTCACCTTGTGGAGCAAAGACCTTATTATGGAATATAGTGAATGTTGTTAGGCTGCTCTCAAACACAAAGACATCTTCTAGATGCTTTAGAAAAAAATTATTGAAGAGAACAGCAAACCAAAATTTGAAAGTCCAATGCCTTTTTAGGTTGTTGAGGGTCATACTTCATCAGGGTTCTAGAATGCAGGTTGAAAAGGATAATCATGGACTTAAAGTGGGTAAAATGTCATGATTATCCCATTGCACCAAAATAAAGCTCCAGCAGCTGTTTTTCAAAAATGCTGACATTGGTAGTGTAACACCACAACGTAAAGAGCAGGCTAAATAAAACATGTCATGCACCTTTATTACCGGATCGTGATATGAGATATGTAAGATGCAGTATCAAGAAAATATTGGCCAAACACAAGGAAAACAGCTTTACTATCATGTGGAAATGATGATGTTAAAGTGCAACATAGAAAAAACACAGCATATGAAAAGCTGGTAAAAAAAGCAAGTAGAAAGAATCATGCAATTTTATGAAATTCCTTATTTTTTTTTTTTAATATCTTTATTTATTCAAACAGTTTTCATTTTTAACATTACAACACCTACAATAATAGAAACAATCATACTAAGAACACATATACACCATAGGTAATGATTATTTACTATGCTCTAATCCATCACTGATCACCTATGCTCGAACCTCATACATCCTAACAGTCGATCCCATCCATTTAATCATACTATGTCATTCATACCTAACCCACAAAAAAAAAAAAAAAAAAAAAAAAAGGAAAAAGGAGAGGCATATAATCCGATATCCCTAAGGGCACCTAACCTCCTGCGGATCACATAGTAGTTCTGCCGAGGCGCTATATGTTACCCACCCCTTCCAAATATAAGTTGTCCGTTTAATCTGTTTATTGGATCCTTCCTTTCTCACCTTTCTTTCTTCCAGGGTCCGCATCTCCGTCATCTCACACTCCCACTCTACCATAGAGGGTGCATCTATACATTTCCATTTTCTGGCTATACACGTACGGGCGGCCGTTAGGAAATATTTTAATGGGCCTTTCTTTATACTTTTCAATGACCCGGGGATCATGGATAATACTGCCATTTGTATATCTGGATATATTTCCCTCGCTGTCATGGCCCTAAAAATTTCGAAAATTTTCTGCCAAAATGGAAGGATTTTAGAGCAATAGTACCAAATATGGGACATTGTACCACGTCTTTCCTGACACCTCCAACATATTTCTTTATTCGTAGGGCTTATCCTGTAGAGGTCTACGGGGCACTTATACCATCTAGCTAAAATCTTATAGTTTCTTTCTTGATGTTTAGTTGAAACAGAGAGTTTGTGTGTGACTGCTAAGGCTTTTTCCCATTCCTTCCTGGGGATCTCCATCCCCAGCTCCTCTTCCCACTTCTTAATATATGGTAACTCCAACTCCTGGCCGTTCTCAATTAAGATTTTATATACTTTCGATAGCACGTGCGAGGGTCTTTCAGCTTGAATAAAGATTTCTTCTAGCGCTGTTAGCGGTCTGGTTATTTCTGCTTCTTTAAACAGGGATATAACATACTTTTGGAATAAGCCATATTGCAACCAATCTTTACTATGTTCCTCCCCCATGGACTCTAGAGGAAGAACCTTATTTCCCACCAGTGTTTCTATTACCCTTGTATCCTCATGACTGTACCATTTAAGGAATGATTTTACCCCGAGTGAAAGCGGGAATTCTGGGTTGTCGAAGAGAGGGGTCATGGGTCCTCTAAAGGTAGAGACCCGCCCCGTTTTAATCAGGATGTCCCACGCTTTCATTGTTGAGGTCACTAAGAAGGGTGTATAGCCATACGGTGAGCTATATGTCCTTTTGATCCATGGCAGAGATTTCAGCTTCAACCCTGCAATCTCTTCCTCCAGTCCCACCCACTGTTTTTTGTTCCTATTATGGAACCAGTCAACTAGCCTAGTGACCATTACCGCCTTAAGATATACTGCTATGTCAGGGAGGGATAGGCCCCCATTTGCTTTGGTCTTATTTAACACTTTTCTACTAATTCTGGGGGTTTTACCTGCCCATACAAATTGTCCAATACTCTTAGAGACCTGTTTCAAAAAACCCGATGCAGGAAACACGGGGATCGTTTGTAATATGTACAGTATTTTTGGGAGTATGTCCATTTTTATGACGTTTACCCTACCTAACCATGAGAAGGTACCCCTGTTATATTGCTGGAGAGTTTTTGTTATTTTTTGCAACATGGGGGCATAGTTATACTCTTCTAGTTTCTTTAAATCCGTAGGGATATAAGTGCCCAGGTATTTAATAGCCTTTTCCTGCCATCTAAAGGGGAAGTCCTTCTCGAGCAATTCCACCACACTTCTAGACATATTGATATTCATTGCCTCAGATTTATTATAGTTGACTTTAAAATTACTCCAGGTGCCAAAACAATTAAATTCCCTTATCAGGTTTGGTAGTGTTATCAACGGGTTTGTGACATACATCAAGATGTCGTCTGCATAGACAGACAGCTTGTATTCTGTATCCCCCACTCTTATACCTTGTATATCTTTATTCGCCCTAATAGCATTTAATAAGTGTTCCATAATTAATATATATAGTATTGGGGACAGTGGGCAGCCTTGTCTGGTTCCATTAGCTATTGTTATTTCTCCGGACAGGTTACTATTCGCCCGGATCTTGGCCGTTGGATGTTGATATAAGGTCATTATCCTTATTTAACTTTATTCAAATAGTGGATTACACCAGACTTAGGGTTACCAACATTCTTGGCAACATTTTTTTATTTATAAATCAAGTAAACAGTATGATCACATTATAAAATTAATTAAAAAAAAAACACCTGGCTAATATGCCTTAATGAATATAGTACTGGATTGGGGGCTAATTTTTTCATACAGTTCTGTACAGAAAGGAGGGGAGTGCCTGAAGCTGCTCCAAACATCCCCCGCAGCACTAAAAAGTTGAGGACTATCTCGGTACCCAAGGATTAGACCAATTTAAAAGAAAATTTTACAATTTATTAAAGTAGACATGGTTAAAATAGGTTGTTACAAAAGTACATACAATGTGCACTCAAAACTGTACACAGTAATGAAAGCAGGTAATTGACAAATAACCCCTAATGAAGGGTAGCTGAGATGTGTATCCTGATGAGATCCTCTACATGTTTCGCGGTTACCACTGCTTCTTCAGGAGGAGTCAGTCAAAAACATCTATAACAGTAAATACAATTTCACAATTGAACAGTTATAAGCAAATTCCAATAGTTGGTAGATTAAAGTGTGTCAAACACTTAGGATTCAATACACCATAGATTAAGTTACCAGTTCGATTTTGGCAAGAAACCCCTACAAACACAGGAAGCATAATAAAACCACACAGCAAGTGTATGGGGTATGAACTGAATCCGGACCCTAATTATATAGGACAACACTGCCATCCACAAAACCACCACAGTGAATAATAATAATGATAATAACCTTAAAGTACCTGTAAACCTTTACCTCCTCTCCAGCTTTTTTGTTCAGGTAAACATTAAACAAGCAAACAAAATTAAAATGCCTCCCACCCCAATTCTTTTTTAGAAATTCCTTTTTTCAATAGTGTTTACAGTGGTCATGTGGCCTCTATCCAGCTATACAGCTCTGCAGTGCTCAGGATGGTGGAAAGTATTGATAACATGCTCGACAGGCAATAACAAGTAGAGAGCATGTTGTGAATATGCCTGGCTTTCCTGAAACCGGTGATGGGACGTGTGACAATACTGAGCAGTTAAAAAGCCTGTAGGCAACATAGCAGGAAATGGATAAAATGGCAGGATGAATGGGTATTTTGGACTCCTTTTTAATGCTTTTTTGACAAATTAGTGGCACAATAAAATTTAAAAATGTGATAAAGAGGCAATGCTGTATTTTCTTTATTTTGTGTTTACATGCACTTTAATTCTGAGATTATGACTTCAAGGACAGTCATAATCAATCACTTTAATGTACATGTAAATGCGAAACTGAATGAAATTTTGTTTGCTAAAATGCTGTGTATCATAAATAATTGCCATTTTTTGGAGAAAAAAATCTTATTTTCACCTTTTTTCATCCTTGGTTACATGTCAGCACAGCTAATCTTCTACAGCCTGTTTCTGTATGCACTCCAGCAGGTCCGAATCAGGATGGATCTATGCAATCTGCGTTGGTATGACCACTTGCAGTATTCATTTAGAGGACCTGTGACAGAGTGACAATGCAGAAGAACCATTGGGGGTCAGTGTCCCTGAGCATTGTCACAGTATATCAGGAACTCTCTACACAAGGATCTTATTGAGAGAATCATCAGGTATTAATTGAATAAAAGCTGCATATTTAAAATATTACAAATTACTTTTGCCAAACTGTCCAATATATGTGATATTTTATGTCACACGTATTACAGTGCATTCTGACATATAAGAACATTGTAAATATTATATTTAGAGGGATCAAGAATATATTTTTGGCAGGCTAATTGTATCACTGTAATTTCAAGAAAAAACTAGATCATCAGTTGTGTTTTATTGTTGTCGTTTCATTGCTGGAAAGTTTCCTCTCACTTCCTGTCTTCCTCATTACTAATGTCTCTTAAAAAGGAATGAAGAAGAAACTAGTTAATCAGTTGAGGAATTTGGTTTTAGGGTCCATGTCCTACAAAACCTAAGGTGCTATAGGCATACTGCTTACACCCTGTTTCTCTCGCCTTTTTTTTTTTTAAATAACATTTTTTCCTACTTTATCCTTTATTAACCCTAATCAGTCCTAATTAATGCCTTCCTCTTTTGCCCTTTTATTATTTTTGGCCTATTTGTTCATTGAATTCTTTTTAACCAATAACATTTCAACTTTTTCTTCATTTTCAATTTTTTAGTTCATATTTTTTTTTTGAAAGGATGGTTTGTATTTTTTTTTTTTTTTACTGCACACAAGGTAGCTTTTCACACCCACCTTTTCCCCTTTACGTGGCCTCTCTCCCACTAGACCTAATTTACTATCCAACATTAGATCGTAAGCTCTTCTGAGCAGGGCCCTCCTAACGCTCTTGTATTTTATTGTATTGTAACTGTATTGTCTGTAATGTCTCTCTCTTATATTGTAATATTATATTGTCAGCATTATAGCCCTATTCTCATCCCTTTATCCCTCCTTTATTTTCTGGTTATACTAGGCCAATTTCCTGTAATTTTACTGTTTCACTTCTTCTAAGAATGACAGGATACAATTTTGTGCAATTTAAAAAATTAGTAAAAGTTAGTTGTTTATTTTTTTAAAAATGTGCAAATTGACAAAAACAATCCATTTGTAAATAATTTTGCAATGTTTCATACAAGAATCATAATCTTACTGTCATTATAAACATGACAAATTGTAGAATAAAATGTACACTTTTTAACTACAGGCGCTCCAGTTATTTTGAAACTGTGGACAAAGTTGAAACATTACATAACTTTGTCTATAGGCTGCATTAAGAAATAAAATAATTTTTGACAGACAATAATACCAAAAGAAAACCTTGTTTGCCCCCACCCACCGCAATAAAAATGATATCTATCTATCTATCTATCTATCTATCTATCTATCTATCTATCTATCTATCTATCTATCTATCTATCTATCTATCTATCTATCTATCTATCTATCTATCTATCTATCTATCTATCTATCTATCTATCTATCTATCTATCTATCTATCTATCTATCTATATATCTCCAGATATATATAATATACATATATTTATATGTATATAGATATCTTTATATATGAATTACTTTTCTTAAGCAATGGCAAAGTTATTGATGACTCAATAGACCCATACTAGAAATGAAAAAGATAAACATGGCATATACAGGTACGATAGCTAATGTGGTTTATGGGGGCTTGGATAACTATGACAATCTAACAGACATTTTTCATTCTACAACTTTTTTTTATCCCTCTTTTCATACTCCAGGGATCCATCTTTTCCTCCAAAAAAGGCCTTCCATGTTTTTTCCAATTTTTAACAGCTGGCTGCCAGAGCAGTGATTTCATGACGCTGGAAAACAATACATACTGTATATCTCTGTAATAACCCATCTCCATTGCATTGAGGAGTTGACTACCAATTTCATGATACCAACTATATTGCCATATGGACCATGGCAATTGCTCCCCCGAGAAAATATTGCTGACTCTGAGGCTGAGCGCTCCCCGAAAATTCAGAGCCACAGTCGGGACAAATCACAGCCATCAGCATTATGAATTACTGCACACACACTCAGGACTGCACTCTTCGCCCCCTGTACCTCCCCCAGCAGTTTTCCAGCCCCTCTCCTGCAGGCTGCTGCTTGAGTAGGAGGGAAGGGGATGAGCCTGACCCCCGAGACCTGGAAGAGGGAGGTTTGAGCAGCTAAGCAGAGGGAGCCGAGTGACTGTGAACTTCCTGGAGGTGAGCTCAGCTAGCAGTACATCGTGGGTTAGTTTACAGGAACCTCTATACTGAGTCTGCTGAGTTACTGCAGCTTAGCATAGAGGAGCTGTTAGCTGACAAATGGAATTGCATCTTTTCATGTGGCACAATGAGAAATTGGGCTCATTATAGCATTGTGACTGCCCCCTGCTGTGTGCCCTCCTGATCCCCCCCCAGTGTGTGCCCTCCTGATCCCCCCCAGTGTGTGCCCTCCTGATCCCCCCCAGTGTGTGCCCTCCTGATCCCCCCAGTGTGTGCCCTCCTGATCCCCCCCAGTGTGTGACCTCCTGATCCCCCCAGTGTGTGCCCTCCTGATCCCCCCCCTGTGTGTGCCCTTCTGATCCCCCCCAGTGTGTGCCCTCCTGATCTCCCCAGTGTGTGCCCTCCTGATCCCCCCGGTGTGTGCCCTCCTGATCCCCCCCAGTGTGTGCCCTCCTGATCCCCCCCCAGTGTGTGCCCTCCTGATCCCTCCCCAGTGTGTGCCCTCTTGATCCCCCCAGTGTGTGCCCTCCTGATCCCCCCCAGTGTGTGCCCTCCTGACTCCCTCAATGTGTGCCCTTCTGACCCCCCCAGTGTGTGCCCCCCCAACCCCTCCCTCAGTGTATGCCCTCCTGACCTCCCTAGTGTGTGTCCTCCTGACCCCGTACTGTGCTCTCCCCTACTTCCCGTGTGTGTGCCCTCCTGACCCCATACTGTGCTCTCCTGACCTCCCCAGTGTGTGCCCTCCTGACCCTGTACTGTGCTCTCCTGACCTCCCCAGTGTGTGCCCTCCAGACCCCGTACTGTGCTCTCCTGACCTCCCTGGTGTGTGTCCTCCTGACCCCATTCTGTGCTCTCCTGACCTCCCCGGTGTGTGCCCTCCTGACCCCATACTGTGCTGTCCTGACCTCCTGCTAGTGTGTGCCCTCCTGACCCCGTGCTGTGCCCTTCTGACCTCCCTTGTGTGTGCCATCCTGACCTCCCTGTTGTGTGCTCTCCTAACCTCCCTGTTGTGTGCTCTCCTAACTTCCCTAGTGTGTGCTCTCCTGACCCCCCCCCCCAGTTCTGTAAGCAACACCTTATTTTCTGGCAGTGCCCCTCCTGAGACTAGACTCTGGATCCGCCCCTGATGCAACCATCAATCCCTCCCCTCATGCCAGGGTACTAGGTTAAATCCTAGACTCTGACCTGTCCTTTCAGCCCCAAATTCAATCGTTGTCAAAAGCTCTTTTCCACCTGGCAGACAGAAGGAGCCATACTATCCCACTCCAATTACAAGACTATGTCTGTGGGTACCCTAGTCCCATGATAGACCCCTGTATAATTGGCCGGTGATTTTGTGGACGCTTGTATATAGTGACTGAGACTGTGTCTATTATTGACATGATACGCCTCTGGAGGACGAATATTTTTTGTTCTATGTGAAGCTCCTGTGATTTGAGATATATCACAGTCAAATCTATCGGACAGTAGCACTCCCTTTGAGTACTCATTGTGTCTTACATGAATCATTGTCGGTCGGTGATACCCTGGCCTGTTGTTCATGCGTGGCTCAAACGGACCATTTTCTCTCTTCATTTGTTGAGTTATTTTCTGCTGTTCGGGGGGAACACTTACACTTGGGACTTAAGCCACAGTTTTGGAAGTTTTAAACCCTTTTAATCCTTGAAGATCTGCACTGTGTTTTTTGAAATGCGTTGGACGATCTGTCGGATTGACAGTTTTGGGCTTCCTTCTCAGCTGTTTTCATACCTGCCCCCAACATATGTGTTTGTATTTATTATCTTTGAACATTGTTTTTTGTCATATGTATTAATATATTTTTATTATTTTACAATTACTGTTTGTGGTCCGTTTAAAATCCCAACTTGGGGAACTTGTCTTTTACTATACATATTAGGGATGTGGTCCACAAACAGTACAGTCAGCTAGAGGGGGCAAACTCTTTTTCTGTCTCCTGGATTTCTCCCATCCTCTGGAACTCTCTACCTCAACCTGTCTGGCTATCTCCTACTCTAGCTGCCTTCAGGCAATCCCTGAAAACATATCTCTTCAGGGAAGCCTATCACGCCTCCAGCTAATCTTTTACCACTTCCATCAGTTCATTCCCCCACAGTTATGCTCTTCTGAGCATGGCTCTCTTAATCCTCTTGTATTGTATTGTCTCCCTTTTATATTGTAAAGCACTGTGTAAACTCTTGGTGCTATATAAATCCTGTATAATAATAATAATAATCCCAATCCTACCATTTTTTTCTACAATCCTTTTCTTCCCTGTCCCCCTTTCTCACTCTTTTTTTTCCCACTTTCCTTCTTTTCATCTCTCTATCTCATTTAGGTCCATTCTTTTTCAACAGCCAATGTAGTGCCACAGCAGCAAAATAATAGCTCCTTCTGGTAAGACACTTGCTTATGCATATAACCTGCTCAGATAGACAAAAACTTAATATCTACCTTAACTTCATTTTTTACCTTTATTTTATTTGTATGACCACATTGTACTGTATATTTAATACTGCAATGTCACTACATTTGTGTTTGTCTCTGTCCTAGTAGATTTGCTGGCTGCGCTTGACTCTTGGAAACGTTAATATAACTAAAAAGTGTTTTTATTGCTGTGTTCCTATTGGATAGAGTTTTCATCATTTTCTACCTAAATGACCATTGGAATTGCAACAGGAAATTAGAGAAAATCTCACCAATGGGGAAAAAACAGCAATAAAAACTAAAGACAGGTTCTAACCATTCCCCACTATTTTGGCTATTTGGGCATTAAAACTGGACTCCAGCTTTACCTTCAGTATTGAGCAGTTGTATAGGCTCCTCTCCTGTACTGAAATTGCTTATTCTGATTTCACTGCACACTATGAGTTTCTCACAGTTTGCATTAAAAGCTGCAGCACGTCAGAATGAGCTTCATCATCTAGCTCTTTCCTCCCCTACCTTGCTATCCCTGACCTGTTCCTTTCATTCATTTGTCCTGCAGTTCTTTCAATCATGGAGGCTCAACATCATATATGGGCGTTTCCTAGGGCAGTCTGCATGTAAATTAAGCCTGACTAGGAAATGGGCCTCCCACAAACTGACATGCATCTATCAAGGCATCTTGATATTTGCATAACTCCCCCTAAGAGGCAACCCACTGCTTGCATCAGGGCTTAGGGCCCATGGGAGAAGTACTGAGGCAGAGTGATGCTATGTTTTTAGGAAGCTATGTACAGCACCCTGATGGCCCATCCCACCAGCTATAAACTACCTGCATTGCATAGAGAAGCACAGAGACCCAGTGATCGTGGGTATGTAATGAAAACATACATTTTTTTTTGCAAATTTCATTAGCATGTTGATGAGGAGGATGAGGAAGCCCCTGCAAAGACAAAAACAGTTTAAACTTCAGGTTTAATTATTTGTTAAAAGTGACAACATGAACTGTCCTAAATTATACAGTCATTAATGTGTAGGTGGGGGGGTGAACCAATTATTATCATTATTGTATTTTTGGTACAATTATTGTTGCTCCACAAATCCTATTCCTTGGAAGTCCTGGCTTCATATTTTATGCTGACAACATTTAATGATCTTAAAAACAGCATTCTACTTTTTCTTGTTTAATCATTTTTATTAGTTTTCAAATGTATAGACAAGAGGGCAATAAGAAGAGTTAACAAAGTGTCACAGCTGTACAGCACATCCAATGTGTAGCAGGTCTTCAAAGTAAGGTACAAGGTTTTCCATAAATCATGGTACCAAATTGGAGCAAATAAGCCGTGGGAGGCAACAAATATAGTGAGCTAAAGGACAATAGGGAATGAGGGCAAGATGGGGGAGAGGACATAAAACAAAAATAAGGAAGAACAGGTAGTAGGTAGGAATGGTAGTAAATGACTGACAGGCCCCCTCGTCAGCTCAAAGTGAAAGAGAGAAACATTCAACTTTTAGGGCCGGTTCACACTGGAATTGCACAAAAACATACTGCGTTCCCAAGGAATTCCTGCACCTTCCCAATTTTGCAGCCCATTCATTTGAATATGCTGCAAATCACATTAAAATGCAAAAAATGTAGTACATACACATGGTACTGCAATGCCATGCAATTTGGTGCCTACAAACGCACTGCTTTGTAATCTGTATTTGGGGTGCCATTAACATTAAGTTGGCACCTGCAGCAGATTGCAAAGGCAGTGTGTTCGAACCCGGTGCTAGAAAAGCACATGTGATGAACCTTTCCCACACTGCATTCTGGTGTGAACCAGTCCTTATACATAACTATATGTTGACTGTATCTCAAAGAATATGTTACACTGCTGATTGCAGGAGTAAAATAGATGGTTTGCCAGTTTTCATAAGTCCTGATGTTGGGGCAAATCTCTCTTCTCCTGGATTGGAAAGTGAATGGAAAGTTAAAACTTAATTTTTTTACGTTTTTGGATAGATTTTGGAGAATTCATAAGGCTATTTTTGCTGTATGTGTCCCACTAGGGAGAACAGGAAATGAAAGAAAATCTCTTTAATCTCTTTTCTAAAATGTTGCATTTAGCGTTATTTTTCCATCTCTGTGAAAATGCTCACCAGGACTAACAGAGAGGGCAAATCTTCCTAGCGGGCTCACAAACAGCAATAAAAACTTGACAAAGAGTCTAAATTTTCCCAACTCTAATCAAAAACTAAGGAAAGAGAAAGTGCATCGACATACACTTTTAGAAGGCAACTGCTGTAGTTACTGTAATATTTATCACACACAAAAATATGTAAATAATCAGTGAATCACTGAATTATAGAAGTCTTCCTGCAAGTTTGCCAAACATATTTTTTTTCTTTCTGCAGTAGCTCCCTTCCGAGTTTTTCTTTCATCAACTAACAAGATAAATAGGCAAAATACATGAGCTTTCATCTTCTAAAACATACTGCAAACCTGCCACCAAACTGTCTCCTGTATGTAAAGAAACCCAATTAGGCCTTCGTAATAATAAGGCCATGCTAGCAAAAAATTAACATATATGATAATTATAGAAGCAGTTCTCTTGCTAGAATCATGTTGATGAGGTCAATCTATCATTATGACATAGTGGGAAACCGCGACAGCTAGACTATTCTAATTGCATCACAAGTATCAATACACTTTAACTCGTTGTTTCTTGTGGGTTCTCCAGCTCCTGACAGAGGTAAAGAGGAATAACATCAAGTAAATAGGTCTTAAGATACCAATAGACCTAGGATGGCATTCACACTAACTGGCTATATTTGGTTGAGTTTGGTGATAAGCTCATGTCAATGGGAAATGTCATTTACCTGTTGTTGGAATGATCAGTATTTGTGCACTTATTGGGGGAGGCCATTTCTCTCCTGGCATTGGTCCTCCACTTCTTTAATTTGAAGGCATGTACACTTAGCTGAGCCTAGCCTGCATTTTTATTATTATTTTTTTTACTAGCAATGGCGGCAATCTGCATTTTTTATTGGGACTGCAACATTGCGGCAGACAGATCGGACACTTTTGACACTTTTTAGGGACCATTGACATTTATACAGGGATAAGAGCTAAAAATAGCCACTGATTACTGTATAAATGTCACTGGCAGGGAGGGGTTAACACTAGGGGGCAATCAAGGGGTTAAATGTGTGTCCTAGGGAGTGGTTCTAACTGTGGGGGGATGTGACTGCCTGAAGGAGGAGACCGATCACTGTTCATACTTAGTATGAACAACAGATGTGTCTCCTCACCCCTGACAGAAAGGAGATCTGTCCATTTACATTGAAAGACCTCCGTTCTGTGTCTCTCAGGAGTAGGGATGGGCTTTATGTTCGGGTGGGACATGAGTTCGACTCGAACGTTGGCTGTTTGCCCGTTCGCCGAATAGCGAACAATTTGGGGTGTTCGCAGCAAATTCGAAAGCTGCGGAACACCCTTTAAAAGTCTATAGGAGAAATCAAAAGTGCTCATTTTAAAGGTTAATATGCAAGTTATTGTCATAAAAAGTGTTTGGGGAGCTAGGTCCTGCCCCAGGGGACATGTATCAATGCAAAAAAAGTTTTGAAAACGGCCGTTTTTTGGAAGCAGTGATTTTAATAATGTTTAAAGTGAAACAATAAAAGTGTAATATTCCTTTAAATTTCGTACCTGGGGAGTGTCTATAGTATGCCTGTAAAGTGGCACATGTTTTCCGTGTTTAGAACAGTCTGACAGCAAAATGACATTTCTACAGGAAAAAAAGTCATTTAAAACTCATGGCTATCATGAATTGTCGGTCCGGCAATACATATAAGAGTTCATTGATAAAAACTGCAAGGGATTCCTTCACAGGGGAACCTCGAACCAAATTTTTTTTAAAAATGGCATGGGGGTCCCCCTCAAAATCCATACCAGACCCTTCAGGTCTAGTATGGACTTTAAGGGGAACCCTGTGCCAAAATTTAAAAAAAAACATGGCGTGGGGTCGCCCCAAAAATCCACACCAGACCCTTATCCGAGCATGCAACCTGGCAGGCCACAGGAAAAGAGGGGGGGACGAGAGACTGCCCCCCCTCCTGAAACGTACCAGGCCACATGCCCTCAATATTAGGAGGGTGTTTTGGGGAAGCCATAGGGATGTCATTTTGCTGTCAGACTGTTCTAAACACGGGAAGCATGCGCCACTTTACAGGCATACTATAGACACCCCCCAGTTACGAAATTTAAAGGAATATTACACTTTTATTGTTTCACTTTAAGCATTATTAAAATCACTGCTCCCGAAAAAATGGAATTTTTGAAAACTTATTTTGCATTGATACATGTCCCCATGGGGCAGGACCCAGGTCCCCAAACACTTTTTAAGACAATACCATGCATATAAGCCTTTAAAATTAGCACTTTGGATTTTTCATGTTCGTGTCCCATAGACTTTAATGGTGTTCGCGTGTTCGAACAAATTTTTTGTCTGTTCACACGTTCTGGTGCGAACCGAACAGGGGGTGTTAGGCCCATCCCTACTCAGGAGCGATTGCAGGTGCCCGGCAAACATCGCAGCAGCCGGGCATGTGCAGCGGCTCTGTTGTTGTGCCGCGGGCGTGCGGCCCCCTAGTGGTCTTAAAGTGGCTGATGTATACCTACGGCAAATTGCCCAGGCGAGCCAACTTGCTGCAGCATAACTGCAGCAGCTGGTCGTCTAGTGGTTAAAGTATGGTTATTGTTCCCTTCGGCTGTGATTTTCTCTCTAGGAAGAGGGTTCATGTGTGACAGGCCTCTTGGACTAGTTCCGAAGGGTATCCTTTTTCTTCAAATTTAATTTTTACAGATTCACCTTGTGAAACATAATCTTCAACTCTCAAACAATTTCTCCTTAACCTATTGAATTGCCCCTCTGGGAATATTCTTTATCCATGTAGGATGATGACAGCTATTGTAATGAAGAGAAGAATTCCCATTGGTAGGCTTGACATGATTTTTTTGTGAGGATGCTGCCCTCTTTTTGGTTTAAAACTAGGTCTAAAAACACCAACTCTGTCGGATCGAGTACATGTGTAAAAGATAGACCAAAAGGATTGGCATTGCAGTGGGCTACAAATCAGAGGATTTTGTTCTGCACTACGAGACTACCACCTTTATCAGCTTGTCTGATAGTGATCTCTGTGTTGGCTGTCAGATCTTTTAGTGCCTGACTTTCTGCCCTTGATAAGTTGTGGTTTTTGCTTCCAGTTGAACTATTACATAAGGTTAAACAAGCTTTGTAAACTGCCTGATAATAAGTCTATATAAGAGCCCTTGGACTTTGGGAAGAAAGTCGATTTGGGATTAAATGCTGTGTGTGTAACTAGTGGGTCTAGAAACGGTGTATGAATGTGTCCCTCTGTGTTGCTCTCCAGCCAAAGGTTAACCTACTGCATGTTCCTATCTTCTATTGGGCCATTTGTGTTCTCTGCTAATGATATGCTCATCTAGTGTTGCCCATCGAGTGCCGACATTCCTTACATAGAAATAAATGGAAGCCCCAAACAGGGGCGTAAAAGGATCAAACCGCATTTCTTATCACCGTCCAATCCAATGTCCAGTGCACCAAAGTAGAAAGACTTGAGGAGGGATGTTCCCTCGTACAGTCTGCCGAGGTATGTGCAACAACAACAGTATACACTGAATGAACAGTGAAATTCACTGCTATAAGCAATCATAGTGTGTGAAAAAAAAACAAAAGACGAGATCACCTGCCCAGAGTAGTACAGTGTTACTATGGTAACACTGTATTGCTCTGGTCCCAGTATGTATAAAAAAAGTAAAAAAAAAATATTTAAAAAATGTTTAAAAAATGTCTTGATTTTCAAAAAAATTGTGACAAAAAATTATAACTTCAAAAAACTTGCCATGCCTCTTACTAAATATCTTGGACTGTCTACTTTCTAAAAAGGGGTCATTTGGGGGGATATTTGCACTGTTCTGGCATTTTATGGCCTCATTGGCTTCACTGATTTTGGTGATTCTCACCAAAGAAATGGAACAGAATACATTTTGGCCTAAATTTATAAGGAAAAATTATGTATTTTCAAAATTTTATAACAGAAAGGAAGAAAAACTATTTTTTTCAAAGTTTTCATCTTTTTTTATTAATTTAGCAAAAAATAAAAAACCCAGGGGTGATTAAATACCACCAAAAGAAAGCTCTATGTGTGTGAAAAAAAAGGATACACATTTCATATGGGTACAGTGTTGCATGACCGCTCAATTGTCATTCAAAATGTCACAGCACTGAAAGCTGAAAATTTTACCTGGGCAGGAAGGGGTAAAAGTGACCGGTATTGAAGTTGTTAATAAGGTTACATTGTCACTGGCACTTTGCTCTATTACATAATTATATAGTTAGTCAGGTTGAAAAAAGACACGAGTCCATCCAGTTCAACCAAAAAAAAACAACAACAAAAAAATCGTACAATCCAATATACCCAATACTATACCCACAGTTGATCCAGAGGAAGGCAAAAAACCCCAGCAGAGCACGCTCCAATTTGCTACAGCAGGGGAAAAAATTCCTTCCTAATCCCCCAAGAAGCAATCGGATGTTCCCTGGATCAACTTTACCTATAGATGTTAGTACCCAGTTATATTATGTACATTTAGGAAAGTATCCAGGCCTTTCATAAAGCAATCGACAGAGCTGGCCAGAACCACCTCTGGAGGGAGTCTATTCCACATTTTCACAGCTCTTACTGTGAAGAAACCTTTCCGTATTTGGAGATGAAATCTCTTTTCCTCCAGTCGTAAAGAGTGCCCCCTTGTCCTCTGTGTTGACCGTAAAGTGAATAACTCAACACCAAGTTCACTATATGGACCCCTTATATATTTGAACATGTTGATCCTATCCCCCCTTATTCTCCTCTTCTCAAGAGTGAATAAATTCCGTTCCTCTAATCTTTCCTCATAGCTGAGCTCCCCCATGCCTCTTATCAGTTTGGTTGCCCTTCTCTGTGCTTTCTCCAGTTCCCCGATATCCTTTTTGAGAACTGGTGCCCAAAACTGAACTGCATATTCCAGATGGGGTCTTACTAATGATTTGAACAGGGTGAAAATGATATCTCTCTCTCTGGAGTCCATTCCTCTCTTAATACAAGAAAGGACTTTGCTCGCTTTGGAAACCGCAGCTTGGCATTGCATGCTATTATTGAGCTTATGATCTACCAAAACCCCCAGATCCTTCTCCACTACGGATTCCCCCAGTTGTACTCCCCCTAGCATGTATGATGCATGCATATTCTTAGCCCCCAAGTGCATAACTTTACATTTCTCAACATTAAACCTCATCTGCCACATATACGCCCAATTAGACAGAGCATTGAGGTCAGCTTGTAAATTGGAGACATCCTGTAAGGACGTTATTCCACTGCATAGCTTGGTGTCATCTGCAAAGACAGAAATGTTACTTTTGATCCCAGACCCAATATCATTTATAAAGATATTAAAGAGTAAGGGTCCCAGCACTGAACCTTGGGGTACACCACTGATAACCTTAGACCATTCAGAGTAAGAATCATTAACCACTACTCTCTGAATTCTGTCTTTTAGCCAGTTTTCTATCCATTTACAAACTGATATTTCCAAGCCTGTAGACTTTAACTTACACATGAGCCCTGTGTGCGGAACTGTATCGAACGCTTTTGCAAAATACAAGTATACCACGTCCACAGCCACCCCTCTGTCCAAGGTTTTACTTACCTCTTCATAAAAAGAAATCAGGTTTGTCTGACAACTTCTGTCTTTCATGAACCCATGCTGTCTGTTGCTTAAAATGTTTTTTTCCAGCAAGAACTCGTCTATTTGGTCTTTTATTAAATGCTCCAGTATCTTCCCGACTATAGAAGTTAAACTAACAGGTCTATAGTTACTTGGTAAAGACTTTGATCCCTTTTTAAATATAGGCACCACGTTTGCCCTGCGCCAATCCAGTGGTACTATTCCTGTCCTTAATGAGTCCCTAAAAATTACATACAATGGCATTGAAATTACAGAGCTCAATTCTTTTAGGATCCGTGGGTGGATGCCATCAGGTCCAGGTGCTTTATCCACCTTTATTCTGTCTAAATATTTCTGGACCATATCCCTTTTGAGCCATTGTGGATCATTGGGGGCTGTGTCAATACCACCCCCATTATGGACATAAGCTTGCCCATGCTCTTTTGTATACACAAAGCTGAAGAAAGTATTTAATAAATTAGCCTTCTCCTTGTCCCCAGTCACCCACTCTAGATTATTTTGTAAAGGGCCTACATGCTCAGACCTGACCTTTTTAGTATTAATATATTTGAAGAATTTTTTGGGGTTTGTCCTACTATTTTTTGCGATCTATTGTTCATTTTGAATTTTTGCGCCCTTGATTTCCTTTTTACATATTCTGTTAAATTCTTTGTAGCATTTAAACGACACTGGTGTTCCTTCATTTTTATATTTTTTAAAAGCTCTTTTCTTATTGTTTATAGCTTTTCTAACTTTGACCGTGAGCCACATAGGTTTTATTTATTCTCAACGTGACGAGAACAGAGCCAAGATGTACACGACATGGTGCATGCAGAGCAGAACACAAAAAAACGCTAGGAGGTGGGGAATGTTTTTTTGGGGCAAAATAGACTTTGCATGTCTCTGCTCCCCAAAAAATGTATGTCCTGGTGATTTTTTTAAAATATTATTTTAATCATTTTTTCTAGTGCTGAATACAAGGCCTTGTAAGCCTTAATAACAACATACATTGGTTACTGTATATAACATTTGTCAACATTAAATAATCAAATAAGTTATAAACGACAATTTCTGGATATAGACATTTTGCCATCATTTAGACTTACTACATAACCCCTGCTTTGCCCCTGGAAGCATAAAATGTCTGCCAGCATAGAAATAAAACTGTAGTTGAGGTGCAATTAAAAAAAGCACTATTGTTGAACTAGAAGACACTAGGCAATATAAATACTAAGCCAAATATTTCATGTTTTGCATTGATATGTGAAATTTAGATGATATTTGTTAGAAGTATAAATGCATCAAGTTGAAGGACAGTGGCTTAGTGGTTTGCACCTCAGCCGAGCAGGACTAGAGTAATTGGTTTGATTCCCAACTACAACACAACCTGCATGGAGTTTGCATGTTCTCCCTGTGCCTATGTAGGTTCCCACTGGGTATTTTGGTTTCCTCCCACAGTTCAAAGATATGCTGTTAGGTAAATTGACCCTAGTATGTGTATGTATGAATGTGAGTTAGGGACCTAAGATTGTAAGCTCCTTGAGGGCAGGGACTGATGTGAACAGAAAATACAGTGGCAGAACTACCAGGGTTGCAAAGGTTGCATTTGTGACCGAGCTCTGGTGTTCCGCCAATGTAGAGGAGCCCCTAGATGGCCAGATGGTGGTCGGGTTCTGGCGAGCTTGGGGGGTCGGGACGGGCACGCAGTGACGCCTGTAGAAATGAGTAGGGTAGGCCAGAACACAGCTGCACTCCACACACCAGCTGCTGATATGATCTTCCACAGTGTCCGTGGATCCGCACTCTGGCCTGTACGAGACATCTCCACTTCAGATCTCCATGACCAGTTGCTCAGCCCCCCGCCATGTCGATGTCGCCATTGCTAGCACCATTTTGTTAAAGGCTGCCCTATATATATATATATATAGAGCAGAGTTGGTCTTCAACAATATGGCACCCAAAGCCGCAAATATGGGACAAATGTTAATTGTTTTGCAAACTGGGAGCTGTATATGATAAACTACACTGAATGGGCGGGAGATATGAAGAGGGGGAATGGGAGCACCAGGAGAAGAAGAGCATGATGCCAAGGTCTGTCTGACCAAGCCTGTCCTTGTCATGAACAGGTTTGACCAGATTGTGTGGACTGCAAGGAGGAAACCAAAACGCATGTAAAGTGAAATAAGAATAATGTTTATTTAGGATAAGTGATATAAAAAAACAAACACCCCAAATACAAATAGTGCTCAACCAACCAACAGAAACCCACAGACAACAGATAATATATACAGCCAAAGGGAAGTACCAAAATCAAACACGTAAGCCAGGCCAGGGTCATACACAGGGGGATCAGCAACTGAACAAGGGCAGGATAGGAGAGGGAGATAATGGATGGGATATGGATACAAGGGAATAGGAACACAGGAGGGACAGGATCAGGATGGGATCAGATACAGGCTCAGGAGCAGGCTCCGGTTCAGATACAGGAGATACAGGTTTACAGGATACGGGATAGCAGGTCAGGGTACAAGGAAGAAAGATACCAAGGCAAGCCTACGAGGGCTTGCCGGGTATTTATAAGGCTGTGGTAATTGACCTCATGTTACAGCTGAGCGCAGAGTGTGCTGTTTCCTCCACACTGCTGGAGTGCACCCGCTGCTGAACACCGGTACTACGGCCCAAGGATGCAACAGTGCCACCAGCAGGAGAGACCTCTTACTACAGGTCCCAGGTGTTGGAAGACACCCGCTGGTGGACACTGGTACTGCGATCCAAGAGACCGATAGCGCCACCAACGGGTAAACCCTCTCATGACAGTACCCCCCCAAAGGAGCGGCCTCCGGACGCTCCAACAAGGTGAAATTGTCCAAAGTTCATGGTCTCAAACCGAACAACAGATGAGGGCACATCAGGCTGGGCATCGGGTACATCAAACTGGACAGCGGGTACATCTGAGAAGACAGCGGGCACATCCAAGATGACAGCGGGCAGGAATACACCAAGCTGGGCAGCGGGCACTTCAAGCTGGGCAGCAGGCACGGGCACTTTGAGCTGGGCAGCGGGCACTTTGAGCTGGGCAGGGGGCACGGACACTTCAAGCTGGGAAGCTGGCACATCAGTCTGGGAAGCTGGCACATCAGTCTGGAACGCAGGCACTGAGACATCAGGCTGGAAGGCAGGCACTGGGACAATAGGCTGGAAAGCAGGCACATCAGACTGGGAAGCTGGCACATCAGACTGGGAAGCTGGCACATCAGACTGGGAAGCTGGCACATCAGATTGGGAGGCAATCTTCGAGACATCAGGCTGGAGGGCAGGCACTGAGACAGCAGACTGGGAAGCTGGCACATCAGACTGGGAAGCTGGCGCATCAGACTGGGAAGCTGGCACATCAAACTGGGAAGCTGGCACATCAGACTGGGAAGCTGGCACATCAGACTGGAAGGCAGGCATCGAGACTTCAGGTGGAAATGCAGACACCGAGACATCAGGCTGAAAGGCAAGCTTCGAGACATCAGGCTGGAAGGCAGACATGAAGACATCAGACTGGGAAGCGGGCACATCAGACTGAAAAGCGGGCACCGAGACTTCAGGCTGGAAGGCAGGCATCAAGGCATCAGACTGGAAAGTAGGCACATTAGACTGGAGAGTGGGTACATCAGACTGGAAGGCTGAGACATCCGGCTGGAAGGCAGGCATCGAGACATCCGGCTGGAAGGCAGGCATCGAGACATCCTGCTGGAAGGCAGGCGTCGAGACATCCGGCTGGAAGGCAGGCGCTGAGACATCCGGCTGGAAGGCAGGCATCGGGACATCCGGCTGGAAGGCAGGCATCGGGACATCCGGCTGGAAGGCTGGTATCGGGACATCCGGCAGGAAGGCAGGCATTGGGACATCCAGCTGGAAGGCAGGCATCGGGACATCCAGCTGGAAGGCAGGCATCGGGACATCCGGCTGGAAGGCAGGCTTTGGGACATCCGCCTGGAAGGCAGGCACATCAGACTGGATAGCAGGCGCATCAGACTGGAAAGCGGGCACTGAGACTTCGGGCTGGAAGGCAAACATCAGGACAAACTGGACAGCGGGCACATCAGACTGTGAGGCAAAGACATCAAGCTGGGAGGCAGGCGCCGAGACATCAGGCTGGAAGGCAGGCATCAGGACATCAGACTGGAAAGCAGGCACATTAGACTGGAGAGCGGGTACATCAGACTGGAAGGTGGGCACATCAGACTGGAAGGCAGAGACATCAAGCTGGAAGGCAGAGACATCCGGCTGGAAGGCAGGCATCGAGACATCGGGCTGGAAGGCGGTCCCTGAGACATCAGACTGGAAGGTAGGCATCAGGACATCAGACTGGGAAGCAGGCACATCAGACTGGATAGCAGGCACATCAGACTGGAAAGCGGGCACCGAGACTTCCGGCTGGAAGGCAAGCATCAAGACATCAGACTGAGAAGCGGGCATATCAGACTGGAAGGCAGAGACATCAAGCTGGAAGGCAGGAACCGAGACATCCGGCTGGAGGGCAGGCACTGAGACATCAGGCTGGAAGGCAGGCATCAAGACATCAGACTGGAAAGCAGACACATCTGAATGGAAGGTAGGCACATCAGGCTGGAAGGCAGGCACCGCGACTTCAGACTGGAAAGCGGGTACATCAGACTGGAAAGTGGACACATCAGACTGGAAGGTAGGCACATCAGACTGGAAGGCAGGCACATCAGACTGGAAGGCAGGCACCGAGACTTTGGGCTGGAAGGCAGGCATCAAGACATCAGACTGGGAAGCAGGCACATCAGACTGGAAGGTAGGCACATCAGGCTGGAAGGCAGGCACCGAGACTTTGGGCTGGAAGGCAGGCATTGGGACATCAGACTGGAAAGCGGGTACATCAGACTGGAAAGTGGACACATCAGACTGGAAGGTAGGCACATCAGACTGGAAGGCAGGCACATCAGACTGGAAGGCAGGCACATCAGACTGGAAGGCAGGCACCGAGACTTTGGGCTGGAAGGCAGGCTTTATGACATCAGACTGGGAAGCAGGCACATCAGACTGGAAGGTAGGCACATCAGGCTGGAAGGCAGGCACATCAGGCTGGAAGGCAGGCACATCAGGCTGGAAGGCAGGCACCGAGACTTTGGGCTGGAACAGGTTGGTTGGTGTGGAAGCAAGTTGGGTTACTGGCAACATTGTGTGAGTGGGAAAGAACTTCCGTTTCTTCTTTGGCTTAACTGCTGGAGATCTGTAGGTGGCTGTAGGACTGTAGACAGGAGGTGAGGCATACTGAAAGGAAGGGCTGGGATATGGCAAGGAACTGGGAACAGCGGCCAGAGGAAGTTCTTGTGGGGAAGTTGCAGGTATTAGAGAAGAGGCAGGTGGGTTAAAGGCAGGATAGGTGCAGGAATTAGAAACAGGGCATTGATACCTGGTGGGGAGCAGGGTATATTGGACTGCAGCTGAGGTTGTCAGGGGTGATGGGAGAAAGGACATCTGAGCAGGCAGGTGTTTAGTAGCAGGTCTGGTTTGTGGAGAGCTGACAGAAGCTGGGCATAACAGGTCTGACCATGCCTGAAGTACAGGTAGCACAAAAGTGGGCTCACATTCCCTCTGTCTGACCAGCGACTGCACTTCATCTATACAATCTTTCAACAACTATTTGGGACAAACCAAATAATGCTCAAAAAAGGATGCAGAGTCATTCTCCAACAGCTATACTAAGGACGCAACCTGGTTAATGCTGAAGGGGGGAGAAAAGTCATCATGGCCCTTTGGGATACAAGGCAGAGCCAGCTCTGTACACATTCCAATCAAAGACTGAACATCCTCAAACAGTATACTGCCCTGATCGACCATAGAGTGAGCTAAACGGATAATTTCCAGCAGCTGATCACTGGACCACCCTTTCAATGTCTGGCGGAGGTATTCAGAACTCTCTGTTGCCAGCAGAGCATAATAAACAATTATATCTGAATTCATCCCAGCAATGTGAAACAGAACCGAGATGGTTCCCCTGTGCAGCCACTTCTGGTCACAGATGGCCTTGGTATACTGTCATGAACAGGTGTGACCAGATTGTGTGGACTGCAAAGAGGAAACCAAAACGCATGTAAAGTGAAATAAGAATAATGTTTATTTAGGATAAGTGATATAAATAAACAAACACCCCATATACAAATAGTGCTCAACCAACCAACAGAAACCCACAGACAACAGATAATATATACAGCCAAAGGAAAGTACCAAAATCAAACACGTAAGCCAGGCCAGGGTCATACACAGGGGATCAGCAACTGAACAAGGGCAGGATAGGAGAGGGAGATAATGGATGGGATATGGATACAAGGGAATAGGAACACAGGAGGGACAGGATGGGATCGGATACAGGCTCAGGAGCAGGCTCAGGTTTACAGGAGATACAGGTTTACAGGATACGGGATAGCAGGTCAGGGCACAAGGAAGAAAGATACCAAGGCAAGCCTATGAGGGCTTGCCGGGTATTTATAAGGCTGTGGTAATTGACCTCATGTTACAGCTGAGCGCAGAGTGTGCTGTTTGCTCCACACTGCCAGGGTGCACCCGCTGGTGGACACCGGTACTACGGCCCAAGGATGCAACAGTGCCACCAGCAGGAGAGACCTCTTAGTACAGGTCCCAGGTGTTGGAAGACACCCGCTGGTGGACACTGGTACTGCGATCCAAGAGACCGATAGCACGACCAACGGGTAAACCCTCTCATGACAGTCCTGCACCCGAGCTATGGAGGAGGTGAGGTTAGTGTCACAGCTCCAGCCAGGCCACACAAAGTCTATGGGGAGCCACTATGGTCACCAGAGCCCCCCTCTACATCATTCTCTTTACATCGAAGTCTGCAGGATTCCCCCATAAAGTGTAAAGAAGAACTCTGTGGACCCTGATGTAAAGGGGAACTCTGATGTAAAGGGGAACACTGTAGACACTAATGTAAGGGGGGCACTGGTGACCAGAGACCACCTTACATCAGAGTTCCCCTTTAAACTGCATTCCCCCTTACATAATGGTCGGCAGCGTTCCCCTTTACATCATGGTCTGCAGCATTCCCCTTTACATCAGGGTCTGCAGAGTTCTCTCTTACACTGTAAGGGGGACCTCTGCGCACGTGAATGTAAAGGGAAACTTTGGAATCTGATGTAAGAGGCAACTCTGTGGACTGTGATGTAAAGGGGAACTCTAATTTAAAGGGGAATGCTGCGGAGCGTGATGTAAGGGGGAACGCTGCGGAGCGTGACGTAAGTGGGAATGCTGCTGTCCGTGATGTAAGGGGGGGTCAGGGGGGTCCTTCATGGTTTCTTGCACTGAGGCCCTGATGGTTCTAGTTACACATCTGGTACAATATAAATATGTGAAGTGCTGCTTAAATTGATATATATATACTGTGAATACCAGAAAAATAATAAATACGTAATTTTTTTTGGTTTACTACTCCCCTCCTTATAAATAACCAGACACATGCTCTTTTGTTGAACACCTCTGCTCACTGAAGGCTCCGAAGTTAAGAACATTTGTTTTTATTTATTTCCTGCCTTTAAATGTTCTTTTCATAAACCCTTTATCCAATTGATTAAAACATCAACCTGTCTAAGGACAGCATAAGCCATTAAGAAATGCAACTGTTTTCTTAACAATAACATTGGCGTAGAGGAGCCATTGTTTAATGAAAATCCTTTCTAAACCAAATTTGTCTTACCAAAACATAACAGTTTCATGCTTTTGCAAATATGAAGATCCTTTTCAGGAAGGGGATTAAAATATCTGAAAAATACAACCTTGAGTCTAAACTTTGCTTAAACTTAAATCCTTTTGTGCAAACAGAAAAGTTGAGATTGTAAATCAGTCAGGAAGAAAATGCAATAATGTATGACCCGCAGTTTCGACAGGCCTGGAATGTGTAGAAAGGCATTGTATGGAAGCTGAAAAACCATTGTCATTTCTAATAGATGACATGTTGGTTAAAGGCTGTGCATGCAAGGCAAGAATTGCAGGGTGTTCCTTTTGGCTGAGTAATTTCTCTTGCTTTCTGAAACTGAGCAGATCGGACAGGAGGAGAAGGGCATGGGCTACAATCTACATATATGGCTCCTCAATAGGAACTCATTAAGGGGATCTGTGCTTATCTAGCCAGTAGAATATTTGGACAGTCAGTGGCTGGTTATTGGGCAGTGGACAGGCTAATGCCGGTCCTGTCTGAGTCTGCACATACACTCCTAATTAGAGAGACCTGTTGTCCAGAAGCAGAGCAGGCTTGCTGTTTGCATTTTCTACACATCCCATTAGCTGCCTTGTGTCATGTCGAGTTACGGGACATGTGCTGAGCCCTGCTGTTTCTTGTTGAGACACAGGATGAGCAACATCCCAACTGATTTAATCAGAGCAGATGGGTAAAAAAACAGGAGGGTAGACTCATTTTTTTGACCACAGTGATTTCCATGAGACCCCAGCATTCTGCCAAGCTAATTATGTGAAGACGAAGGCTTGGCAGGTGACGGCATAAAACAGGTCATTGGAAAGGAAACTCCAAAGCTGACAATACAAGCCTTTCACACCAGGCCGGCCTAGAAAGAAGGCAGAGCAGTCATAAATGCAGAAAAAATATGGAGGAAGTATTTGGCAAGGCAAATCACAGAAGCCCTAATCTGACATCGCAGTGGTGGCACCAGATACACGCATTGACGCTTAGTGATCAGCTGACATGTTTTGTTTAGTGGGCTCAAAATTATTTATGAAAGAACTCATTGAAAAATACATTTAGAAAAAAACGAATTAGACCTCCCAAGAGGAACAATATTTTACTTTTATTCAGTATAGTTTGTTTTAATTGCTACAGTATATATACTTTACAGTTATTTTTGGTGTGACTGTTACATTTTAGTTGCTTGGTGCTCTATGTTAATGATCATATTACATATACAGGTGTGTAGCAATTTCCGCAGCTCCCAGGCCCTGAACTGGCTCATCTTCTTAGCTCAAAGATGCTTACACCATTCTGAAGATCTTTCCAGTCTCCAAAACAAAGTTCACACAAGGAAACATAGTCGCCTGCACATAAAAAAACAGCGTGAATAAAACATTATTGTTCCACAATGATACAATATACAGCCCCGCCTGGGACTTCGCTGACTCATTTCACCCAAATATGGCTTGTAGAGTATGGGTCCAAAACAATAAAGTTTTATTCACACTGGGTATGATGGAGTGCAGCCGACTGTCTTTCTTTGCAGGGCATTGCATATATGAGTTTGTAAATGCTCCTTTTATTAGTCATCTATATTACAGACAGTATTTCCTGTTTAAAGCAACTCTGTCACTTGAAAAAAAAAATTCTAAAGAAAAAACCTTGCCTGCTAAGGAAGACTCTTAAAGTGGTATTAAACCCTAAACCAAAAATGTAATATATTGCAGCTTTCCAGCTTTTAGATGTGGTGCTGCATTAGTTTTCTTTTCCTAGGCTTTTTTTCCTCTGTTTTCACCTGGTGATCAGGCCAGTAATGTACCTCCTGTATTAGAGTGTCCCTACTCTGGATGAATGAGCACAGCGGTACCATTGGACAGCATCATTTTCAGGGGAAGGGAGTGTTAGATTAACTAGCAGATTTAAATACACTAACAAATGTAAGTCAAACTTCAGTTAATACTTTATAAGCAGTTACAGCAAACTTTTTTCTTTTGGGATAAAGGTTTTAAATAAAACTGATCATTGTAAACACCCTTGCTGGTGTTAAATGTTTTGTCTCATCTCTGTAACTGATACTGCTGGAGAGCTTCTTCTTTAGAAAAACATCGGACTTACTGGCTGGATCACCAGATGAAAATAGAAAAAAAGAAAACAAATGTAGCCATCACATCTAAGAATTGGTAAGCTGTAATACAATAAATGTTTGCTTTTGTGTTTAATGCGGCTTTAATACTTAGCTCTCTGGATGCCAGTGAATCCTTTTTTTAACCCCACAAAGAGGCATTTTAAAGGATTCTTACAGGCGTCACTGACATTTTCTTCTTTTTTTTTCTTGAGATACTGCACCCCTGTCTCCTCTGAATTCTGGGAATTTGCCCAGAACTCAGTTGTTCTTTCTTAGGTACTGTACATCTCTGATATTATCAACAACAACGGAGCACAGGAAAATCTAGCATGAGGGGTGCCTGAAAGCTAAAATGTTGTTGCATCTCTGGAAAAGTGCATTAGATTACTAGAACAGGCACAGACTGAGGCCTTTGGGAGTAGAAAATGTCCTGGTGTCCAGTAAACCATGCCACTATTGGTGTTAGTGGAAAGAATAGTGCCCCTCATTGGTGTCAGCGAGAGGAATAGTGTACCGTCATTGGAGTCATTGAGAGGAATAGTGCTCCAAGGGTCGGATAAAGGCAGATAAAGGGCCACATCTGGCCCCTGGGCCGTAGTTTGGTTACCACTGCTTTAGAACATCATTGGAATGGTGTTGACTTTCCTTTAATGTAATACTCAAGACAGCTATAATCTCCAGACCAGGGAAACAGGTCCTGATCAATAAAATGTTGGGGTATGGTGGGATTTAAGGCTGAAATCCAACTACACAAATATTGTCTAAATACAAGAACGCTGTTTATTCTTACTTGACTTATTGGTCTCCTTTGTGTAAAACCTTCCAGATCTGAGCAGTAATTCACTGTTACTCACGTGCCTTACCTCTGTGCATAAGTTTTCTTTAATAAAGACCAGTCACTATTGCTCTCTGTCCTGGTCTTGTGTCCTCCCCCTCTGATAATGTTCTACAGGCAACCTGTAGTTGGTGAAATTGTACCCACAGCTCCTCTCTCTATAAAAAACATCAGTCACTGCTGTTCTCTCTCCTTGTGCAGGGTGACTGGTCTTGGATCCACCCCCTCTTGTCATTTTCTGTAGTGGGTGGAGCCTGGTGGGTCCCTCCCACTGCTCTGTATAGGCTGTGTGCAGCACCACAAGGTAATATTTAGGTTTGCAAGGACATTTGGCACACACAAAGTAGATTTACGTAATATCTTTGGTGGCTATTGAGCAATTTATTTAATTGAAAGGTTTTGTGTTCAGAGTTTAACAGTAATGCCGTGTACACACGGGCGGACTTTTCAACCGGACTGGTCCGACGGACCAAATCTGGCGGACAATCGACCGTGTGTGGGCTTCATCGGACTTTCAGCGGACTTTTTCTGTCGGAAGTCTGATGGACTTTAGATTTGGAACATGCTTCAAATCTTTACGTCGTAACTCCGCCGGACCCAGAAATCCGCTCGTCTGTATGCTAGTCCGACGGAGAAAAACCGACGCTAGGGCAGCTATTGGCTACTGGCTATCAACTTCCTTATTTTAGTCCGGTGTACATCATCAAGTACGAATCCATCGGACTTTGGTGTGATCGTGTGTAGGCAAGTCTGTCCATTAAAAATTCCGTCGGAAGTCCATCAAAAGTCAGTCGAAAGTCCGCTGGAAAGTCGGTCGGACCAGTCCGGTCAAAAAGTCCGTGTGTACACGGCATAAGAAGTGTTTGAGACAATGTTGGCTTTGGGGAAAGAGTGAATGTCCTTTACTGGCACTGGATTGCTTTTATCATGTTTGTGCATCATCAAGTCCAATGGAGCCCAAAGGGATCAGCTCTGAGTGGACTTACTATAACTATTGGAAAGGTCTCAAATATCATATGAAAAATGTGAAACTGTCTTCAAGCCACCTACTGAGCTGTACCCTTTCCTTCTTATTTAAAGGAACAACAGGTGAAATTTGTTTGGTCTCTTTTCATTTGTTTAACTATCAGGTAATCACCATTATCACTGGAACGGATGTCCTGGATGGAGGACTCTCCCTCTAGTGCCAGTGACCGATGTAAAATATTGTACAATGTTACATCTCCTTTCACTTTCTTTCCCAGTGACAATGGTCAACAGGGGTTAACAGTGAGAATGAGTGTTCCCGATGGAGGAACCTGGTAGATGTTCAAACTCTTCCCTATTCTACTGAATACTCGTAAAAGTGTTTTGTTCGGAGTTCCAATTTCCAACTGTTCTTGTCAATTCAACCAAACTTGAAAAAAATGGTAATTAATTCCTATGAATGTGACAAAAAAGACAACACAGGTTTTTATAATTTAGAGAGAGAGCAGTGGGTAAGATGTTATTTGCACTTATTTTTGCAGTTCTGTCCAGCTAAGTTTTTACTTTGCTTTATCCCTAGAGAATATTTCTTGACGATGAACCAAAAATGAGCATAAGGTGAATATGAAGCACTATGTGTACATTGCTTGCATCTGCTTTTCATCAGCCAAATGATCCTATAGAACAGCAAAAATACAAAAAAAAAACAAAAACAAAAAGTAAAACAACGTTTTAAAACTGAGTTATATTAAATGTACTTTAAATAGAGGAACAGTAGTGTTCTGTTTCATATATTTAGATATGTTTGTCTTATCAGCAGCACACAGCCCAGTTCTTCATGTTTCTACCCTGCTGATTTACCATTAATCTGAAGTAGTTTTCTGGGTGACATTTTGAGTACCTCTCTTTTTATTGCACTCCCTGCCAGAGCTCCTGGCAGAAGGACTTTGACATTTAGCATTCAGGGAGAAAATTGCTTACAATTGACCTTTTTTACCCTGTGTTTCAAAGTAAAATCAAATGATTTAATTAGTAACCTGAACTTCTGAAGTATATATGGGACACCATCAAAAAAGCACAGTTTCTACCACAATCACTGATTTTGTTCAGTTTCTACATTATAGGTGAGGGAACAAAAGCTATTTCGACACAATAGTGCTAAATCTGTTTCCATCCAATGTTGGCCATGTCTTTCAGATGATGGTCAGATGTTAGGACATATTCTAGCAAAAGGTTTTTTTATTCTATGAGCAAATATACTGTTTATATTATACAGAATCTAACAAAGTGAGTACACCCCTCACATTTTTGTAAATATTTTATTATATCTTTTCATGTGACAACACTGAAGAAATGACACTTTGCTAAAATATAAAGTAGTGAGTGTACAGCTTGTATAACAGTGTAATTTTGCTGTCCCCTCAAAATAACTGAACACACATTCATTATTTTCTAAAGAGCTGGCAACAAAAGTGAGTACACCCTTATGTGAAAATGTCCAAATTGGGCCCAAAGTGTCAATATTTTGTGTGGCCGCCATTATTTTCCAGCCCCATTATTTGCCACTGGAGTCCTCTTCCACTCTTCCATGATAACATCATGGAGCTGGTGGATGTTAGAGACCTTGCGCTCCTCCACCTTCTATTTGAGGATGCCCCACATATGCTCAATAGGCTTTAGGTCTGGAGACATGTTTGGCCAGTCCATCATCTTTACCCACAGCTTCTTTAGTAAGACAGTGGTCGTCTTGGAAGTGTGTTTGGGGTCGTTATCATGTTGGAATACTGCCCTATGGCCCAGTTTCCGAAGGGAGGGGACCATGCTCTGCTTCAGTATGTCACAGTACATGTTGGCATTCATGGTTCCCTCAATGAACTGTAGCTCCCCAGTGCCGGCAGCACTCATGCAGCCCCAGACTATGACACTCCCACCACCATGCTTGACTGTAGGCAAGAAACACATGTCTTTGTACTCCTCACCTGTTTGCTGCCACACACGCTTGACACCATCTGAACCAAATACGTTTATCTTGGTCTCATCAGACTACAGGACATGGTTCCAGTAATCCATGTTCTTAGTCTGCTTGTCTTCAGCAATTTGTTTGCAGGCTTTCTTGTGCATCATCTTTAGAAGAGGCTTCCTTCTGGGATGACAGCCATGCAAACCAATTTGGTGCAGTGTGCTGCGTATGGTCTGAGCACTGACAGGCTGACCCCCCACCCCTTCAACTTCTGCAGCAATGCTGGCAGCATTCATACGTCTATTTCCTAAAGACAACCTCTGGATATGATGACAAGCACATGCACTCAACTTCTTTGGTCGACCATGGCGAGGCCTGTTCTGAGTGGAAACTGTCCTGTTAAACTGCTGTATAGTATTGGCACCGTGCTGCAGCTCAGTTTCAGGGTCTTGGCAATCTCCTTATAGCCTATGCCATCTTTATGTAGTGCCACAATTTTTTTTTTCAGATCCTCAGAGACTTCTTTGCAAAGAGGTGTCATGTTGAACTTCCAGTGACAATTATGAGAGAGTGAGAGCGATAACACCAAATTTAGCACACCTGCTCCCCATTCACACCTGAGACCTTGTAACACTAATGAGTCACATGACACCGGGGAGAGAACATTGCTGATTGGGCCCAAGTTGGACATTTTCACTTCAGGGGTGTACTCTCTTTTGTTGCCAGAGGTTTAAAAATTAATGGCTGTGTGTTGAGTTATTTTGAGGGGACAGCAAATTTGCACTGTTATACAAGCAGTACACTCACTACTTTACATTGTAGCAAAGTATAATTTCTTCAGTGTTGTCACATGAAAAGATATAATAAAATATTTACAAAAATTTGAGGGTGTACTCACTTTTGTGAGATACTGTATATACATATATTGTGGGATAACATCAAATGGCAAGGATGTTAATCTAAACCAGTGTTTCTCAACCTTTTTTTTAGTTAAGGCATCCTTTAAAATTCTGCACAATCTTGAGGCAACCCATTCAAAAATGTAAAAAAAAAACGGAACTAATAGTTTAACCTATCATAGCAGCATCCAAACACATAGGACACACAACATTAGAGGTGATTTATTCTTACAAAGGGAATACATCTTTGCACACTGCTACTGTCTAATATTCAAGTGTTTCTCTTACCTCCCACACTTCACTAAAGTGACCCAGTGCTAACGGATAGAGACTGAAGAGGGGCAAACAAAGATGTTGTGCAGGCACCACAAGTTCCCCTTCAGAACCAACAACATCATCAGTTTTAGGATGCCGGCAGTTGGCTCACATGGTACCCAATGTTGTAATGGTGCTCAATAAAAAACCTGTGGCTTTGTGTAACAAAAGGCAGGCTTAATACACACGCCACCTTGTTTTACATTTTTGGGCAATTTGGGACAATTTCTAGGTGTTTACCAAGGCATCCTCGAAAAACACAGAAGGCACACAGGGTCCCTTTTGACCTGGTATCTGCTTTTTGCAGTCCCTGTACAGCAGGGCTAGAGAGTGAGAGGAAGAAGCAATTTAAGGAGAGCCAAGAAGCATACTGATAGGGGGAGAGAGTGGAGTAACAGAGAGATAAGATCATCACTGTGCTGTTTCTCCTTTCATTGTCCAGAAACAGGATGGGCTGGGTCCAGGATGACCTGGGGTTAGAAAGAATAGGTTGAATTATGTTGGTCATCAGATTAAGACCCCTTTCACACCGAAGGCACTTTTTAGGTGTTTTAACGTTAAAAAAAAGCACATCTAAATCGCTTAAATGCGCCTCTCAAGCCTCCCCAATGTGAAAGCCTGAGTGCTTTCACACTGGAGCTGTATGCTTGCAGGATCAAAAAAAAATTCCTGCAAGCAGCATCTTTGGGGCGTCCTAAACTGCCCCTGCCATTGAAATTAATATTCAGCGCTGCCGAAGCGCCTGCAAAACGTTTAGGCAGCGGAGCTTTGTGGGTGGTTTTAACCCTTTCCTCGGTTAAAAGCGCCCCACTGGTGGCCAAAAAGCACCACTATAACAGCGGTAAAGTGCCGATAAAACTAGCGGCGCTCTAACTCGTACATGGCCCGTACCCCAGTGTGAAAGGGCTCTAAGAAAATCGAGTGGAAAAAATCCTGCAGGAAAACTTTCTGAAATGAAAGTAAATAATGCCGCAAAAGCTGATTTTGTTATTTTCTTTCTTTCTTTCTTTTCAAGGGCTAATAATTTTTACCTTATTTTTGGCTGGAGTCCTGATTTAAATCAAATACTTTGTTGCAAAATTTCCTGTATTGTCAAAAAATTTAATAATTTTTAAAAATATGTTCTGTTTTCAATTAATCATACCAGGAAGCATGGGCGTCCGCAAGGGGGGGGGGGGGGGGCAAGGGGGGTCAAGTGTCCCCCCTGGAATCAGGGATTGGGAGACTGTCTGCCTCCAGATACAGCTTCCCACTATCCTGCCACCAGATGAAGCTTCCCACTGTAGCATGCCACCAAAAAATTCCAGATGCAGCTTGTCACTTCATTAATTTAAATGTAAAGGCAATTTGTAATGTTTTTTTCAGTAATAAGAGACTTACAACTCTCTGTCTCTCCCCAGCGCTACGGAGTCCGTGCGAGTAAAGCGGCACATGTCCCCAGCCCCCCGGTTTACTTACCTGAGCCCCTTTATCTCCACGGCGGGGACGCACTGTCCCTCTCTTCACGGTGTCCCGGCTCTTGATTGGATAGATTGATAGCAGCGCAGCCATTGGCTCCCACTGCTGTCAATCAAATCCAATGACGTGGGCACCGGTGGGGCTGGGCCGAGTCCAGCATTCATGTTTGTGGACGCAGATGCTGGATTCGGGAGCGTGCCCGCAAGGTAATTACCTCAGGAGAGCACTTCTCCTAGGGGGTTATCTAATGCGGGGAGGAGCCGCAAGAGCCACCGGGGGAACCCAGAAGAGGATGTTCAGGTCCACTCTGTACAAAACGAGCTGCACAGTGGAGGTAAGTATGATATGTTTGTTATTTTAAAAAAATAAAAATTAAACCTTTACAATCACTTTAAAGTGATAGTAAAGTCATTTTTTTTCTATTACAATAACAAACATGTTATACTTACCTGCTCTGTGCAGTGGTTTTGCACAGAGCAGCCCGGATCTTCCTCTTCTCAGGTCCCTGGCTAGCGCTTCTGGCCCCTCCCTCCTGTTAAGTGCCCCCACAGCAAGCAGCTTGCTATGGGGGACACCCAAGCTGAGCTACAGCTCTGTGTATCCATTCAGACCCCGCCCCTTCTCTCTCCTGATTGGGTAACTGAGTTTGATTGGCAGCAGCGGGAGCCAATGGCACCACTGTTGTGTCTCAGCCAATCAGGAGGGAGAGATGGCCAAGGGACGCGTGGACATCGCTGGAATGCATTAAGATAAAAAACCTTCTGCCTTAACAACCCCTTTAACTAAACTAAACAAGACACTAAACTGAAATCTTGTACACACATACCAGAAAATAAATTTGCACTTTTAGTGAATACTCTTGTCTAACTTAAAACTGAGGTTTAGGTATGGCAATTTTTACATAAATATATTGGTCCTGCTTATACCAATGTAAGCCAATGTAAGATACCTGTGGAATCCCTATAGAAGATTGTGGGCCGGCCACTCATCCTGCATGTGCGGTACCTTTCCCCGTGCATGCACTCATTAATGCCAAGGACCAGATAGGAACTGCGGTCATGTGAGAATCAAACATTAAGGCGGTTCCCCAACTTAGAGGTGAGCTGTGGCACTGTGTGTAGTGATAATAGTACAGAGCTCCACTAAAAATGCTGTCCCCTGACACTACACACTGTTGCCTGATGTATGTTGCATTTAGGAGGGACACCGCAGAACCAGTGCCCTCTCCACCTGTCCAGCATACCTCTGTCACCTCACCCCCAGTGACAGTGGTCTTGCCGTGCACATAGCATGAATTTCAGGCATTCAGTTGTTAATTCCTTACTTACCATACCATGTGGCCAGGCTATGGGTCTTTGTAACGCAGGTCCGTTCCCGGTTGTCACGGGAGACCAACTGCTGGGTAGGGAGCCAGTTCACCAACCCTCTTGCTACCAGAGGATCCGTCACCTACACCAGGTACCACTATTCACGACTGACTGCAATGTACCTTGCACTAGTTTTCAGTTGCCCATGGCAACTACCTCACTGTTCCTGCTTGACTTGCCGAGTAGTCCTTTTGTAGTGGCCTTGCTTCATACCCCATATGGGCTTTACTGATCCTAGTGCCGATGTGGGACGGGTGGTGAGAGATGATGTATTCTCTTTGCTCACTTGCTGCCCCTCTGATAGAGCAGCCTTCACGGCGAGGCTGTGAAGGTGGATCAGTGGTAATGCGGGGCGGGTGGGCAGTGAGAGATGATGTCATCTCTCTGTCCGCCCGCCACATCTCTTAAAGTACAGCCTTCACGGCCCGGCTGCAAAGATGCCACGGACCAGCACTGGTCCACAGGCCGAGGGTTTGGGACCCCCCACTATAGACAACAGTGATCAATTGGCAATAATTTAGCTGGTTTTGGCCAGGCAAATGGGCCCAAAGACTTTTAGTTACAATTTGATGCTTGGAGTATTATTTTCTCATACAAATACTTAAATACATGTGCAAATATCTTACATATTGTATGTATCTGTATACAGGAGTCAGAGTCAGTCTTTTGTTTATGTACTTATGCAGAATGAGGAGGTAATAGGCTATTGAGAACATTTTCCAAATGTACAATGACAGGACTTGACACAGGTGGCAACGATGGTGCTCCTGCATAACTATTAAAACCTGCATCCACCATTTTGTACATTGTTTCTTATTTTAGACAAAAAAAGCATTTAGAAACTGTCTAGTTGAAAGCTGGTGTTCCTCGTAATACATGTTCTTTATCACAACAATGCTACAATTATAAACTGCTGGAGAGAGATGCAAATTGTGGGCACGGCTTCACTCTGTAATATGTGAGCCCCTGAATTTTCTTTCTTATTTTAATGCAGACGTGGGTGTTTCACTGCAGGTAAATCAACAAATAAAGCAATCTAATGAATATTTTATAGGTTGCGTGCATGTCTTTATGACTTGCCTTCCATGTATGTGTTATTATACGCGTCGCTCATCTGCTTTGTGCAGAGCTTGGATGGCCCACTAGGGTGCAGTGATTATATTAGGAACAATAACAATAATATATTTAGTATATGAAGTACATTGTGTTATACATAATAACTAAGACTGAGTAAACTGTAAAAATGGGTGACATTTGTTCAATCCGCATTTCCCTGTGACCAGTTAATGCATGTTACCATGCTGGTATGCTCAGATTTGTTTGTTCTTAGGTGAAATCACTGTATCCCCAAACAAGAATATGTTTCCAATTCAAAACTATTCATGCAGCCATTGTCCTGATCTCTGAAGTATGATTCAGTAGTTGTAAGACAAAGTAACTTTCCACAAGTTCCAAGTACACATCCTGCAATATCCTGTGGATACAAACTAACAGCTACAAACAAAACAACAGAAGCCTTTAAATGGGTTGTAAACCCTTGTGTTTTTTCACCTTAATGCAGTGACCGGCCCCCCAGCCACCCGGTTTACTTACCTGAGCCCCTTTATCTCCTCGGCGGGGGCGCACTGTCCCTCTCTCCACGGGGTCCCGGCTCTTGATTGGATAGATTGATAGCAGCGCAACCATTGGCTCCTGCTGCTGTCAATCAAATCCAATGACGTGGGCACTGGGGGGCGGAGCCGAGTCCGGCATTCGTATTTGTGGACGCAAATGCTGGACTCGGGAGCATGCCCGCAAGGTAATTACCTCAGGAGAGCGCTTCTCCTAGGGGGTTATCTGATGCAGGGAGGAGCCGCGAGAGCCGCCAGGGGAACCCAGAAGAGGATGTTCAGGGCCACTCTGTGCAAAACGAGCTGCACAGTGGAGGTAAGTATATGTTTGTTATTTTTAAAAAATAAAAATTGATCCTTTACAATCACTTTAAAGTGATAGTAAAGTCTTTTTTTCTATTAAAATAACAAACATGTTATACTTACCTGCTCTGTGCAGTGGTTTTGCACAGAGCAGCCCGGATCCTCCTCGTCTCAGGTCCCTGGCTGGTGCTCCTGGCCCCTCCCTCCTGTTAAATGCCCCCACAGCAAGCAGCTTGCTATGGGGGACACCCGAGCTGAGCTACAGCTCTGTGTATCTATTCAGACCCCGCCCCTTCTCTCTCCTGATTGGCTAACTGAGTTTGATTGGCAGCAGCGGGAGCCAATGGCACCACTGCTGTGTCTCAGCCAATCAGGAGGGAGAGATGGCCAAGGGGCATTAAGATAAAAAACCTTCTGCCTTTACAACCCCTTTAACTAAACTAAACAAGACACTAAACTGAAATCTTGTACACACATAAATTTGCACTTTTAGTGAATACTCTTGTCTAACTTAAAACTGAGGTTTAGGTATGGCAATTTTTACATAAATATATTGGTCCTGCTTATACCAATGTAAGCATGTATGTGCTATACCTGTGGAATCCCTATAGAAGATTGTGGGCCTGCCATTCAGCCTGCATCTACGGTACCTTTCCCCGTGCATGCACTCATTAATGCCAAGGACCAGGTGGGGACTGCGGTCATGTGAGAATCAAACATTAAGGCAGTTCCCTAACTTAGAGATGAGCTGTGGGACTGTGTGTAGTGATAATAGTACAGAGTTCCACTAAAAATGCTGTCACGTGACACTACACACTGTTATCTGATGTATGTTGCATTTAGGAGGGACACCGCAGAACCAGTGCCCTCTCCACCTGTCCAGCATACCTCTGTCACCTCACCCCCAGTGACAGTGGTCTTGCCGTGCACATAGCATGAATTTCAGGCATTCAGTTGTTAATTCCTTACTTCCCATACCATGTGGCCAGGCTATGGGTCTCTGTGATGCAGGTCCATTCCCGGTTGTCACGGGGGAACGACTGCTGGGTAGGGAGCCAGTTCACCAACCCTCTTTCTACCAGAGGATCCGTCACCTACACGAGGTACCACTATTCACAACTGGCTGCAATGTACCTTGCACTAGTTTTCAGTTGCCCATGGCAACTACCTTACTGTTCCCGCTTGACTTGCCGAGTAGACCTTTTGTAATAGCCTTGCTTCATCCCCCATATGGGCTTTACTGATCCTAGTTCTTTTATACCATCATGCATCCCTTTAAATTACTTCAGATCAGACATAAGACAGTTGATGCAATTTTTACTGAAATGCTTTAGTAATAAAGTCCAGCATGAACAAATACATAGAGTGTTCCCTAATTATCTCTATTAGTTTGCCCAGGCATACTTCCATAATATAGTAGTCCATGTTTGGTGTTCTCCAGGAACCGGTAGATCTCTGGACTCCTGGTGCCCCTGACAGACGGCAAGGCTCAGCAGTCGGCTTCTGCAGTAGTCACAACATTTTCTTGACCAGAAACCTTTGGAGCTCGGCCAAGACCCCTTTTTATAACATCAGGCTCAGCCCAAAAAGCCTAGGAGCAGGAAAGTACAGCATTAGCCCCTTCCCAGCCTGGGTCACCTACTGTCTAGATAGCCCCAAGACAACCTGCCTACAAGCTGGAAATCATTGTAGTAGGCACAACTACTACAGTGATTGCTGCTAGCTTCTGGGACCTGTGTTGAGCAGCTGTCCTGCTGCATTGTGAACACAGGAGATGGCTTGCTCAGCATGGGTTCCATTCAGGGAATACTGAATGGCTATTACATTTAGCAACTGTAGTAACAGATGTTCAGCAGAGTGGAAGGGCAAAAAAAATTTAATTAATCTGTTTGCCCAATGCTAGGTAAAGCTCAGACTGAATTCTACTTTGGTCCAAACCCAAACCTCATCCCTAGTCTGAACTCTGTTTGAGAATATGCTGTAATATAGACTCTGAGATTTGCTTGCTTCTAGCAACTAGGATCAGATTACAATTTACAGAATCTGTTTAATGTGTCTATTGTCACTCATTAGAAGCTAATCTTTCTACAATTTGGAAAGCTGTGAATACCTTAACGTTTCTATGTACTGAATTTGTTTGTGGAATTACAAGGACTGTGTTTTTAGAGTTATCCCTGCTGCTGAAATTGCTGTGCTGTTATAGACTCTGTGTCACAGTCTGGGGTTTGGCTCGGAGATCAGTGGCTATAGCAGTAGGGGGAGTCCCACCGACCAGCAGGATTGGTATACAAGCAGGTCACCCTGACAAATAACGCAGGCTCACCTTAGGTGCGGAGTCTAAGTACTAACCAGTGTTCACCAGAGCTCCTGAAGGTGGAGATGGGTTTAACTGTGTGTTAGTACCAGGTTGAGGTCCTCAGGATCATCCCACCAGAAGGTAAGCAAGTCGGGGTCCAGTAGCGGATAAGCAAGTAAGGATCAAACAGAAGTGTAGTTAGTAAACAAGCCATGGGTCAGTAACAAGTAGTTGCAGCTTGGGATCAAGCTGAAGCAGAGTCGAGGGTCAGCCTAGGGTCAGCCTAGGGTCAGTATGGTCAGAAGGATATTCTTCATCTCTGTGTATCACCTAGGACTAGTCATTTCAGTGGGAATATGTAAGGGTTTACAACAACTTTAAGCCTTTCTTAAAGCCTAAAGAGAATGTTGAAATCAACAGGGCAACATTTTGGATAATTTATCTGATCTGTGGAACATAACTGTGCAATGTACAACTACTGCTGTTGAAACATGCAAGATGCATACAAGCACAGCCACAATTTGAGGTTAGAAGAAAGGAGATTTAAACTTAGATTGCAGAAAATTTTCTTTACTGTTAAGCCCAGTACACACAACAAGACTATTGGACGAATAATCGTCTGTTTTTTTATGATGCTAATCTCCATATCGAAAACGAATAGGTTGCTAAAGTATGAAGATTCTTGTACGACTGAATAAAAATTCGGAAGTGAGGAAATGTGTTGTAGTGTATTTGTATTGTATTTCCGAACTAAAACTGTACTGATTAAATAAAAATTGTACGAGAAAATTTTTCTTGTTTCTCCCTTCGGAAAATATTGGATGACAGCTGTGTACTAATGATCAAATCTTCGGAAGCAGTATTTTTTGTATGATATTCTGGTCGTGTGTTCGGCTTAAGAGCAGTAAAAATGTTGTACTCCCTCCCTCAAAAAGTGTCACTAGCTGAGAGTGGTGACAACTTGAAAAAAGGTTTAATTGTCTTCTCAGAGAGCAGAATATACAGTACTTTATGAATTGTTAGAGAAAAAAAAAAAAAGCACACACACATAAGTTGAACTTGTAAACCATGTAACTATATGCAACTAGGCATTGCACTTGCACTGCTTAAAAAAGAGATACTGAAAACTATAAGATACTGTTTGACAAATGTTCCTTTGTTCCATCAAGTATTAATTTAAATAAGTCTATTCAAAAGTTAAATTACTTTTCTTAACCAACAACGACATGTTAGGTCTCTGGAAGTCAAGTCAAAGACAGATGACTAGATACCTCAAATGTATAAAACTAAATTCCGCTACCTCCTAGCTCTCTAAGATATCTTTCAGATCATTAAAGTTCATCATTAAACTCACAGTGGTCCTCACAAAGATCCTGCAATCAAAAATTGCATTAAGAGGTCATTGAAACATAATCACAGGAAGAAGAACAATTGAACATCTCCTAAAAGAAAAGAAAAGGATCTTCAGCTGTGGACATGCTCAAAGCTTTGGAAAAAGTTACAGAGGAACAGAAGTCCATCGTCCTATTGTAACAGCCTTCGATGACCCTGTAAGAGAGAACTTTATCCTAAGCCAGAACAATGTGGACACAATCACACATGACACCTCTAACCCTGTACACAAACCCACACTTCATTCTTCAGTAGAAGAAGTTGCAGCAATCAACCACACAGACCACCCTGCCATATTGAACACTTCTCCACCTCCCAAGTTGCTAACACCCTATGGAGCAGCTCCTGTTCCATCGCAGACCATGTTGAACCTCTTGAGATCGGTCACAGGGTTTTCAAAACCCACACCATGAGACCCACACCTACCCATATCTCCAGATCCCAAACCTTCACCTGGACTGAACCTATCTGCCACTCCATTTTCTCCCCAACACCTAAACATCAAGTATTAGATACCACCACTTCCATCAATGATGAAGAAGTACCGGTTGTGGCGATTACTGAAAGAACTGATACATTAGACTTCACCCAGAGATCTACAGGAGTTGGAAGTATAAATGAAATTGTAGGACTCTCAAGTGAAATGGGTAAAAATCCCTTTCTCAAGTGAGATGAGTAAAAACCCTTTTCAAGTGAGATGAGTAAAAACCCTTTTCCTGTCGCATCATGGCAGCATACACGTTGGGTTGTGACTCCGCCTCCACAACCTGATAGGACCACATAGCTATAAATTAGAGAGCAGGCACCTGCCCCAGTATTCTCTTATTTTTCCTCACCTGTCAGGACGCACGGATCAGCACCCCCTTACCGCTTCGCCCCAGCCAGGTTCTAGCCTCTCCTGGGTGGAAGTCCTTCTTGTACAGCCTCTAAATGAGCTAAATGGAAGGAGCCCCACTCTGGTGGTCTCAGGGGCACTCATCTCATCTTAAACTGTTGCCAGAAGACAAGCCTTAAACAGGCTTCAAGTGCAAACAGCCCGCAAAAGCCTTAAACAGGCTTGCTGGAGGATTGGCCAGGGAACCATCTATATGGCCTCAAGAAAGTAAGCCTTAAACAGGCTTCATTGTGTGCAGCGGTCTCCATGTTCCCCCCCCTCTTCCCCTCTCCCTTTCCGGCATACCTGGGGTGTCCTGCTGGGCTCTGTGGTCCATGCAGTGCTGTGGGGGGACCGCCGAGCGTTCTCGGCGTCCTCGCGCATGCGCAGTACGGCTCTCTGGGCGCTGCTGAGCTGTTTTCCAGTCTCCAAGATGGCGCCGGGCGCCTCGCGGCGCTACTGCGCATGCGCGGGCGTCCGACGCTAATGGCGGCAGATTTAAAAACCACAGCATTGCTGTGGAAGCTGCTGATGGTTTCTGCACGCTATAGAAAGCCTGCCCCGCGATCTACAGCAAGAGAAAACGCTCTACAAAGGTGGGTCTTAACCCCCCCACCGTCCAGCTGAGTCAGCTTCTACATTGCTGCTTATCTTTTCCCTTGCAGGTTTCCAACCTATTCACCATGGAGACCGCTGCCCCAGCAGATCACCGCCAGCCGACTAGGTAAGGGGGGGAAGAAGTGGGTAAGTAAGAAGATTGAAAAAGAGAGCACTTCTAACGCTACCTAAATTGGTCAGCCCTACCAGGTCCTCAGGAACGTCTGCGTCAAGACATAGAGAATCCTCACGCAGGAGAAGTCGCTCTAGACACAGACGAAGCCGCTCCTACCATAGGAGGAGTCGCTCAAGAGGAAGTCGCAGAAGAAGCCGCTATAGATCACGTTTTTGGCATGGTCGATCCCGCCACAGAAGGTCGTCCTCACGTAGGCACCGCTCCCCTGCACGCCATGCCCGTCCTGCTGGAAACGCATGCTGGATCTGTGGTGCGGCGGCGCTTCCGGGTAAATTGGTCTGTCAGAGATGCCTAGAAGAGGCCACGAGAGAGAGAGCCTCAGAAGTCGGGGACTCAGCCCCTCAGGCCTCAATACCGGATGTGGATCTTTCCACCATTACCTCTCCAGCCCGGGCCAGCACATCAAAGGAGCAAGACTCCCTATCTGATAATGAAGGCCTGGAGGTGTCGGCAGGATTCGACTTTGGCCTCATAGAACCATTTGTTAAATCGGTCAAGGAGGCAATAGGATGGGAGGAACCCCAGGATGTCCAGCCAAAGCAGAGAAAATATTTTCCGCAGCTTAAAAAGGAGCCTGAAACCTTTCCGTTCATTGATGAACTGGAGGATTTAATCAAAGAAGAGTGGCAGAGGCCAGAGAAAAAATCTAGTCTGAACAACAGACTCCAGAAACTGTACCCACTCAAGGAACCTAAAGTGAACCCTCTGGTATCCCCTCCGGTAGTGGACGCATCCTTAATGCGCCTTGCCAGGCATGTTACCCTCCCGCTAGAGGATGCGGTTACGTTTAGAGACGTTCTTGACCGGAAGATCGACACGGATCTCAAGCGGGCTTACCTTTCGGCCGGAGGTGCATGCAGGCCTGCGATAGCACTCGCGGCAGTAGGAAGGGCCATCTCGAGTTGGTCTTCAAACACGGAGAAGCTGGTATTAGAGGGGGCAGACCAAGAGAAAATTGTGAAGGCATTACAAGAGTTAAGCCTGGCTGGTGATTTCGTGGCTGAGGCCTCAGTTGACACTATCAGGTCTGCTTCAAAGTCTATGTTGGCCTCAGTGATGGCCAGAAGAGCCTTGTGGCTGAAGCCCCGGACGGCGGATCCGGCATCCAAGTCCAACTGGTGCCGTATTCCGTTTGACGGTGAGCACCTTTTCGGGACAAAATTAGATACAGCCATCTCCAAAGTAACTGGTGGAAAATCCGGGCTCATTCCCTCAGATAGGAGGCCCAAACAGAGACCTCCTCCCTTTAAGCGGAATCTCCCAGAAAGGTATAGAGACGCGAAAGCGTACAGACCAGGGAAGGAGTATAGAAGGAACTGGAAGAACCCTCAAACCTCCTTTATGAAGTTCCAAAAACCTAAGACCTCCGCTCCCAGTGACCAGAAGCCTTTTTGAAGGTGCGCCCGTCCGGCCAGCAGTAGTGGGAGCAAGGCTTTTCAGTTTCAGGCTGGACGGAAACCATACACGATACCTGGACCCTGGCCACCGTCAGTTTCGGCCACAGATGGGCCTTCAAAAATCAACCTCCAAGAGATCATTTCTACCCAACCCGTATTCCTCCTCCCGGAGAGAAGAGGTTATCCCTTCTAACCTATATCCTAGAGCTGCTTCAAAAGCAAGCGATAACAGAGGTTCCGCCAACACAACGAGGCAGAGGATTCTATTCTCCACTATTCCTCGTCAAGAAGAAGTCAGGGGACTTTCGGTCGGTTCTAGACCTGAAGAAACTCAACAGGTCCATCAAAGTGGAGTCGTTCAGGATGGAAAGCCTGCAGTCTATCCTCCAGGCCATAAACTTGGGAGACTGGATGCTCTCCATAGATCTCCAGGATGCCTACCTACACATTCCAATTCACACGGCATTCCAGAAGTTCCTACGGTTCTCGGTGGGCCAGGAACACTTTCAATTTCGAAGCCTCCCTTTTGGGATCTCTACGGCACCCAGAACATTTACAAAGGTTCTGCTGCCAGTAATAGCCTTTTTGAGGGAGAAGGGTCTAAGGGTCCACCATTACCTGGACGACATTCTTCTCCTCTCAAACAGCCAGGAATCACTCGTGCAACATCGCGAGATCTTAGTTTCCACCCTAACGAGTCTGGGTTGGATAATCAACTGGCAGAAGAGCAACATTCAGCCTACCCAAAGGATGGTCTTCCTGGGAGCCGAGCTGGATACCCGGGCCAACACGGTAGAACTACCGAGGGAGAAGTTGTCCCTACTAGTTCAGAAGGTGAAAGATGTGGTTCCAGCATCATACTTACCGGCCAGAGCATACCTCAGCCTGCTGGGGTCCTTATCAGCAACCATTCCAATGGTCAGGTGGGCGCAATGGAATACCAGACCTCTGCAAGCCTCCTTCCTGTGCCAGTGGGACGGATGGTCCATGTCCCAACCGATTCGCATCTCGGAAGAAGCCAGACTATCTCTACGGTGGTGGATCCACCCCGGCAACCTCAGCAGATGCAAACAGATAGTCACTCTCCATCAGGAGGTAGTGACTTCGGACGCCAGTCTGGAGGGATGGGGGGCACACTACCTACATTATGCAGCTCAGGGCCGCTGGCACTTCAGAACCAGAGATGTTGTGTCAAACGTCCTAGAGATGAAGGCAGCCTTCCAAGCCCTCTTGGCGTTCAGCTCTCTTCTGAGAGGGAAACAGGTCCTGATCCAAATGGACAACCGAGTGGCTGTGGCCTACATCAACAGGCAGGGGGGTACCAAGAGCATCTCCATGATGCGGGAAGTTGGTCCGGTGATACAGTGGGCTCAACTGAATCTGCAGGACCTGAAGGCGATGTATATTCCGGGAATTCAGAACGAACTGGCGGACTCTCTCAGCAGAACATTCGTTTCCAACAACGAGTGGTGTCTAAGCCCGCAGGCCTTCGCCCTCATATGCCAGACATGGGGTCATCCAGACATAGACCTCGCAGCAACACCGGAAAACAGGAAATGTCAAAGGTTTCTGTCGAGGAACCCCTTCCCCTCAGCGGAGGGAACAGATTGTCTCCAGCATACCTGGAACTTTCGCCTAGGTTATATTTTTCCACCAACGCCACTGATTGCCAAGTTCCTTCTGAGGCTCAAACACTCAGCAGCTCTAGTACTGGCTGTGATTCCCTTCTGGTCACGGAGGCCTTGGTTCACCACCCTCCTGCAACTGAGCACAGCGGATCCAATTCCTCTTCCGGTGACAGCGGATCTACTAACCCAGGGCCAGCTGTTGCATCCGAATCCAGAGAGATTGCACCTAGCGGCCTGGAGACTGAAAGGTCTAGGTTCCTAGATCAGGGCTGTTCACAGAAGGTAGTCGAAACCCTGCTTTTAGCCAGGAAATCTTCCACGAATTACACCTATGAGAGAGTCTGGGGGAAGTTCTCTTCCTTTGCTCAGGAAAAAGGTTGGGATCCGTCTTCCCCATCAGCAATACAAGTGCTTGAGTTTCTACAGTCAGGCCTAGACAAAGGCCTTAGATCTAGCACCCTAAAGGTCCAAGTCTCTGCCATCTCTGCTCTGACAGGGGTTAGATGGGCACTCAACCCTCTTGTAGTTCAGTTCCAGAAAGCATGCCTGAAGCTAAGGCCTCCCAGAAAGCCTTCATTTCCAACATGGGACCTATCAACTGTCCTGCAAATTCTATCCGGAGAACCATTCTCCCCTCTGGAAGATACCTCCCTCTGGGACCTGACTCTAAAAGTCTCATTCCTAATTGCCATCACTTCAGCGAAGAGGGTCTCGGAAATGCAAGCCTTACTTATCAAGGAACCATACCTGATGATTTACCCAGACAGGTTAACCCTAAAACCTTCAGACAAGTTTATCCCAAAGGTCTCTTCTGCATTTCACTTTAACCAGGAGATTGACCTTCCGGCTTTGAACACAGATCAGGGCGTTCCTCATCCCCTGGATGTTAGGGGCAACGTTCTGCATTACCTCTTGGTGACCAAGTCGTTCAGGAGATGCGAGAACCTCTTAGTCATCCCACATGGGTTCAGGAAGGGCCAGGCAGCCTCTGCCCGTACCATCGCCTCATGGCTCGTGAAAACCATCAAGAAGACCTACTCTTTAAGCACCTTGCAAATCCCGGAAGACCTTAGAGCGCATTCCACCAGGGCAATGGCTACTTCATGGGCAGCTTACTGTAAAGTTTCGGCGGAAACCATTTGTAGAGCGGCCACTTGGTCTTCAAGAAACACCTTCATTTCCCATTACAAAATAGACGCTGCATGCTTAGCAGCAGTGGAATTTGGGAGGGCCGTCATACAGGCCAATTCTTCTGTTCCTTGTCAATAAATTTGATTTTTTTTGCACTCCCACCCAGTTTGGCGAGTTACTCCCCAACGTGTATGCTGCCATGATGCGACAGGAAAACGGAAAATTGTATACTCACCTTTCCGTAATTTTCCTTTCCTGTCGCATCTTCATGGCAGCATACAATCACCCACCCTCTGAGGTGACATGTGTGTATATTTACGGAGAATACTGGGGCAGGTGCCTGCTCTCTAATTTATAGCTATGTGGTCCTATCAGGTTGTGGAGGCGGAGTCACAACCCAACGTGTATGCTGCCATGAAGATGCGACAGGAAAGGAAAATTACGGAAAGGTGAGTATACAATTTTCCGTTTTCTCAAGTGAGATGAGTAAAAAAAAAACCTAGAAATGGGTTTTTACTCATCTCACTTGAGAAAGGGGTTTTTACTAATCTCACTAATGGGGCTGCACTGATAAATAGGGCACTGATCATCAATAGATGCCCTCCTAGAACTGGACGACTGTGCTGTAGCTGTCTTTCAGCTAAAGCGCAGTCAAAAAGTGCTTAAAATATAGAGTTGATAAAAAGTAGCACAATTATCATGTGGCGTGAAAACTTAAAGCAGAACTCCGGCCAAACTTTTTTTTCCATGTCCTTGTTGCTGATCTCCTACCTTCACAAACATTGCCATCCATGTTCTTCTGAGCTCTGTAGTTCCTCTGTAATAGGCTGCTGAACTTGCTGAAAAAACGTTATTGCCTGGTGACATCCTTTTTGTAAGACCGCTGGCTGCTATCCCTCTCCTGAGCTCAGTCAGCGGTATGACATGCTCAGTTGTAGTCCTCTGAAAGAGCAGGGAGAAAGCAGACATGTTGTAGTGGGCAGAAGGGGTCTCACAGGCCCGGCCTGTGCTGCTCATGGAAGTGTCCTCCTTCTCCTCTCTCCTCCCTCCTCCCTGCCAGCAATCCGCCCCTCCACTGTCCCTGCCGCACTGCTGCCCCTGCATCGTCTACCTGCTGCCGCCCGCCACCCCCACCTGATCTCTCCCTGCAGAGCAGGGATTATCACCAGTAATTACTTGTATGACACAGCAGGGATCTCCCGCTGTGTCAGGTATTGTTATGAGAACATCGATCGCTGATCTCCTGCCCCCCGCCATTATAGGAACAGTGCACTGTCAATCATAATAATGGCGGGGGCGGGGCATCCGCGGTCGGCATTCTCACATACAATACCTGACACAGCAGGAGATTACTTATAATAATCCCAGCTTTACACTGGTGGTCCCATGGTGGTCTCTGACATGTTGGTCCCTGGCATGGTCATCCCTGGCATGCTGGTCCCTGGCATGGTGGTCCCTGACATGGTGGTCCCTGACAAGCGTCACTGGTGGTCCCTCACATGGTGGTCCCTGACAAGCGGCACTGGTGGTCCTTGACATGGTGGTCCCTGACAAGCGGCACTGGTGGTCCCTGACAAGCGTCACTGGTGGTCCCTCACATGGTGGTCCCTGACAAGTGGCACTGGTGGTCCCTGACATGGTGGTCCCTGACAAACGGCACTGGTGGACCCTGACATGGTGGTCCCTGACAAGCAGCACTGGTAGTCCCTGACATGGTGGTCCCTGGCATCGTGGCTCCTGACATGGTGGTCCCTGACAAGCGGCACTGGTGGTCCCTGACATGCTGCACTGGTGGTCCCTGACTGTTGGTCCCTGACTTGGTGGTCCCTGACATTCGGCACTGGTGGACACTGATAAGCTGCACTGGTTTGCATTTAATTTAAATGCATTAAATTTAATAATTTATTAATTTAATTTAAATGTATTTATTAAATGCATTCAATTAATGTTATATTAATATGCATTTATATTAAAATGCTTATAAGGCTGTAACCTATTATACCATATGTTATGTATGGCTTACTGGCTGCAGAATGAGAGGTGTGATTCATGTTGAAGTGGGCGAGTTCACATTTATATGTACAAACCTACTGTACCTCCCACATTCACTCCCATCCCAAGGATTTTTGAGAAATGTAGGCTGATTACAGTTAGCGAGAGAGAGAAGAGGATATGATGTAATCACTATTCTAACACCTCCTCCTTGCCAGAATACAGGCTGCATTTTTTGAATCACAGAGCTGACTTTCTGAAAATTCAATCAGTCATATCTCTTAAACGGTAAGACATTTCACAAATGTAGTGACTGCTTAGTGTTTTGTGTGGGTGGGTGTACTAATGGGGCTTTTTTGAAAATCCCAGAGTTCTGCTTTAAAATTGCTGCTATAATATTATGCGGGGTCTCTGCTATAAAAAAAAAATATATAATGTTTGGAGTATTTTAGGTAACCTTCTGGTCTAAAATGTGCTTTTTTATCATGTTTGAAAAAATGGCTCTGGCAGCAAGAGGTCCAAATAGCCGTTGTCATTACAAGAATTTATGTCTCACATCTGCTCATCTCATTCTTTTTAAGACTACAATGGCACTACATGGTCATTGTATGTGTGATGTATACAGTGCCTTGAAAAAGTATTCCTACCCCTTGAAATTGTCCACATTTTGTCATGTTACAACCAAAAACGTAATTGTATTTTATTGGGATTTTTTGTGATACACCAACACAAAGTAGCACATAATTCTGAAGTGGAAGGAAAATCATAAATGGTTTTTAATTTTTTTTACAAATAAATATGTGAAAAGTGTGGTGTGCATTTGTATTCATCCCCCTTTACTCTGATACCCCTAACTAAAATCTAGTGGAACCAATTACCTTCAGAAGACACCTAATTAGTAAATAGAGCCCACCTGTGTGTAATTTAATCTCAGTATACATGGAGCTGTTCTGTGAAGCCCTCAGAGGTTTGTTAGAGAACCTTAGTGAACAAACAGCATCATGAAGGCCAAGGAACACACCATACAGTACAGGGATAAAGTTGTGGATAAGTTTAACCACTTCAGCATCGGAAGATTTTACCCCCTTCCTGACCAGAGCACTTTATACAATTCGGCACTGCGTTGCTTTAACTGACAATTGCGCGGTCGTGTGACGCTGTACCCAAGCAAAATTTGCGTCCTCTTTTCCCCACAAATAGAGCTTTCTTTTGGTGGTATTTGATCACCGGTTTTTATTTTTTGCACTATAAACAAAAAAAGACCGACAATTTTGAAAAAAATAATTTTTTTTTACTTTTTGCTATAGTAAATATCCCCAAAAATATATTAAAAAAAAACAAATTTATTCCTCAGTTTAGGCGATATGTTTTCTTCTACATATTTTTTATTAAAAAAAATCACAATAAGTGTATATTGGTTGACTTGCGCAAAAGTTCTAGGGTCTACAAAATAGGGGATAGATTTAAGGCATTTTTATTATTAGTTTAAAACACCTAAGCATTTCTAGAAAAACATTTTCAAAAAATATGGGGATTTGGTCACACCATATTGCTATATGGTGCTAAGCCCACTTACTGCGACAAAGTACCCCATAATCAGTGGGTCCTACACTATCCATGGAGTGGGAGAACCTGCATCTCTGAACCATGAGAGCATTGCACTCTTCTAAATGGGAGAATCATAAGGTCTCCACCCATGACACAAGTGGTCACTAATTAAAAGGTACTTATGTTATGTAGTGAGGTGCTCCGCACCCAAAAGGATTTGGTCAGAATCCATATAATATACAAACAAGATATTTGGGGGGCACACTCTAAAAAATGCCCACTTACTGCAAATTGCAGGAAGTGGGCTTAGCACCATATAGCAATATGGTGTGACCAAATCCCCATATTTTTTGAAAATGTTTTTCTAGAAATGCTTAGGTGTTTTAAACTAGCCTTGCTTGAGGTAAATGTCTTTTTTGCATGTGTGCGCTGTAATATTTTCTTCTACTGTATGGTCTTATGGCTGCACCATCTTCAATGCATTTTTTAGAGTGTGCCCCCCAAATATCTTGTTTGTATATTGTATGGATTCTGACCAAATCCTTTTGGGTGCGGAGCACCTCACTACATAACATAAGTACCTTTAAATTAGTGACCACTTGTGTCATGGGTGGAGACCTTATGATTCTCCCATTTAGAAGAGTGCGATGCTCTCATGGTTCAGAGATGCAGGTTCTCCCACTCCATGGATAGTGTAGGACCCACTGATTATGGGGTACTTTGTCGCAGTAAGTGGGCTTAGCACCATATAGCAATATGGTGTGACCAAATCCCCATATTTTTTGAAAATGTTTTTCTAGAAATGCTTAGGTGTTTTAAACTAGCCTTGCTTGAGGTAAATGTCTTTTTTGCATGTGTGCGCTGTAATATTTTCTTCTTCTTTCAGGATCACACTTCATACCAAAGAGAAGAGATCACAATGGCCCAATGTGGACTTCCAATTTATAGAAATCCCACATCACTACCCTTCATAAATCCCCATCGCACAGCTGCTTGTTTTATTCTAGCTGAGACAGATTAAGTTAATGTAATGCTATATATCATATAATGTAGATGTGTGTTATATCACTGTGTAATGTGCACAGGGGCAAATTTACCATTAAACACAATAGGCACATGCCTATAGATAGCAGAGGCAAATAGGAGCCTTATTCAAGTGTAGCGCTTAACCCTACAGGAGTCGCTAATGATGGTGGGTCCTCTGTTCTGCCACGACTCTCTTAACTGCTCGATCACCCCTCACACACTTGGTTGTAGACTGAAAGCTGTTTACAACTGTGTGACTAAAAAGCTACCATTCTATAAGAATACACATATATAAGGCCACAAACAGCTTGGCAGTAACTCAATTGAACTCAATTGAATTGAACTCAATTGAAGATTCAATTCAACAATGTGTAAATCAAAAAGCAGATAATTGCACAGACTGAGGGGCACTATGATAGATGAATGTTTCAAGTGTGGGCGTACCTCTAGGTGGGTATAAAGTACCTGGAACTTAATAGTTAATGTTTGCTGGTTTTCAGTGGGGCCCTTCTTTAGGTGGTGCACTGTTCCTTTAGGAGTGTGGGTGATGATCGGAGATAGGCTGCTAAGTAGAAGCAGTTTCTATTTGGGCTAACAGTGTGCATTGGGTGTTTAGAATGTATAGTCCGGCTCACCACTTCCTGGCAGGCAACTAGTTTTGTTCCAATGGCAATCCACAGGTTCCAGAAGCTGGGTCCTGGATCCTCACACAGGCCACGGTCTCTCAGCTCCAATCCTGAAGAGGCAGTGACTCTCTCTCTCTCTCTCAAAGTCAGTCTCTGAAATGTCAGGGATGGGCTCAGCCTTTCCTTCTCTGAGCTGGCCGCTCAGCTGTCCCTAATTGCCAGCTCCTATCTCTCCACAGTTACTCAGCTGTTGATGATATCCTGCTTGTCAGTCCTGCCTACTTAAGCCGTCCAGCCCAGAGGATCTCTGCCTTTGCCTTGGTCAATATCACAGAAACTATCTCCTGCGTTCCTGTTTAAAGAATTGCTCAGCTGACGTCCCTTCTGGCTCCAGATCCTACTTGGCTGACTATTTGTTCCGGTTATAGAACTATTGGCTATGTTTTGACTACGTTTGTTCTATTTACTTTTATTATTAAACAAGTGTAATTTAACTATACTTTTATCTCGGTCTGATTTCATGGTTTCTGACAGTAGGCGAAGGCCATGGATTCAGACGATAGTCAATCCACTTGTTGGTAATATTGATGAGCAAGATCACTGCATGGATCAGTTTGCCATGGCATTACAAATGCTCCTGAGTCACACGGCTCACCTGGAATCTCCCACTGTGGCTGCTCCGGTACATCCTGTGTTGCAGGCCGTCCCTGCTGCTGCTCCATTCTCTGTGCAGGCACCCGCCTTGAGTATTACCTCTATAAGAGGGATATCTGGTTCTGCTCCGCTTCCCCAGCGATTTGGAGGCGATCCAGTCCAATGCAGAGGGTTTCTCAACCAGGTTGAGATATACTTTGAGATGCTGCCCCAGGCGTTTCCCACAGACAGAAGCAAAGTAGGTTTTGTGATATCTTTGCTTTCTGAGAGAGCCTTGGCCTGGGCAAACCCTCTATGGGAGATGCAAAAACCTGTTGTTTTCAGCTACCCTGAGTTTGAGGTAATTTAAAAGGGTATTTGAAGTCTTGTCCTACCTGTCCAGGGAACACCCGAACCTTTAGGTCCTATCATGGACAGACCTTAGGTGGCGTTGTTTCGTCCCCAGTTATCCAGAAGGATAAGCCCCTGGTTTCGGTCACCCTTTCTTGGGCGGAGTCATTCGTCAAGATACAGACTCTAATTGACTCTGCCTGGGGCTGCAGGCCTTTTTATTGATGCTGCCTTTGTATCGAAGCACTCGATTCTGCTGCAGCTGCGTGACACTCCACTTGCCATTGAGGCTCTTGACGGGAGACCTCTTCAGCCTGCCCATGTGACTCAAGAGACTGTTCTGTTGTTCATGGCCGTAGGGGCTCTTCACCATGAGATAATCCAATTCCAAGTTATTTCCTCACCTAAGTTTCTGCTGGTTATTGGTTATCCTTGGTTACAGAGGCACAACCCCTCTGATCTTTAATTGGCTCCATGCTGAGGTTCTCTCCTGGTCATCACAATGCAGTAAGACATGTTTCCAGAAGGTAGCCAAGGTCCTGTGCACCTCCACACTCTCCTCCCTGCCGGAGGAGTACCGCAATTTTAGCGATGTCTTTGACAAAGGTCAAGCCGGTAGTTTGTCTCCACACTGGCCATATGATTGCACAATTGACCTTCAACCTGGTGCCATACCCCCTTGTGATCGGGTTTACCCTTTGTCAGTCTTGGAGGATAAGGCCATGGAGGAGTATGTTGCAGATGCACTTTCTCGAGGTTTCATCCGCAAATCCTTGTCTCCTGCTGGTGCTGGTTACTTCTTTGTGAAGAAGAAGAGTGGTGAACTGAAACCTTGTACTGATTATAGAGGTCTCAATCGTTTCACGATTAGGAATGCCTATCTGATTCCGTTGATTACGGAGTTATTTGACCGTCTCAAGGGAGCAACGGTTTTCACAAAGCTTGATTTGAGAGGGGCATACAATCTCGTGAAGATTAAGGAGGGCGACGAGTGGAAAACTGCGTTTAATACCATAACAGTCCATTATGAGTACCACATAATGCCTTTTGGCCTTTGTAACTCCCCGGCAGTTTTCCAGGAATTTATTAGCGATGTCCTCCGAGATTTGTTGCAGTTAGGTGGAGTGGTTTGTCCCAATGATATCCTCATATTTTCCAAGTCCCTGGAGAGCCACCACACAGATGTCTGTCGTGTGTTTCAGAAACTAAGAGAGAACAATCTCTATTGTAAACTGGAGAAGTGCGAGTTCCATTGCGAACAGGTTAAATTCTTGGGTTATGTCATTTACACGTGTAAGGCTGACCGCAGGTCAGCCTGTTATTGCAGGAGGAGTCAGGCTTCATAAAGCCTGCCCTCCTTCTTCTCCTTCCTGTGGTCGTAGGATCTCGGGTCTGACGTCACTTCCGGGTTTTCGTCTCAGCAGGAAGATGTGTGGCTGCGAGGAGCGAGTCTCCCTATTTCAGCGGCGGGGTTACAGGTTTAGGAAAGGGGGGGCACCGCTCGTAGTGACCGCTCTCCCTCACACAGCGCTACAAACTCGGAGCGACGCGGGTGGCCCTCTAAGTTCCGTCCTCTGTCATAGGAGCCGTGCCGGTGTCCGCACACACACACTCACCTCTGTCCTCCTCGCCCAGCTTGTCTCCCGGCTGGTGAGAGGCAGTGTGTGCGCTACGGGAAGCTCTTGGTCACTCTCTGAGCGCTCTCTCTCTCCCCTCCTCCTCGCCGGGGACCTGTTGCTGAGGCTGCCTCTGGCCCCGCCCCCTCCTCTGCTCTGTGTCAGTAGTGACTGAGGCTTCCTCACTTCACAGCTCCTCCTGTGTGTCAGTGTGTGATGTGTGCTACTCATCACTGTCATCCAGACACATGATCACCCTCCCCCTCCCCCTCCTCCTCCCCGATCATCACCTCCAACTAACTTTTATTATTATTAGCCATCTGTGTCCCCAACCACGAGATTCCCTTCACTTCCTGTCTACAACAGGAAGTCACTAGTTGTTACTAGAAATAGCACTCGCCATCCACGCCTGTTCTGGTGATAATTCAAAATATGGAATCATGCCTCCTAATAATCAATTACGGTTTCTTATGCATTTCATGGTTTTCTTGCAATTTACGATTTCTATTTCATTTTTACGGTTTCTTTCAATTTACGGTTTCTTATGCATGTTACAGTTTCGCAGGTATTTTTGGTTTCTCATGCATTTTACGGGTTTGCTCATACATTTTGCAGTTTTCTCATAAATCTTGCGGTTTTCCCATGCGTTTTTCGGTTTTCTCATGCATTTTACGGTTTCTCACGCATTTTACGGTTCTCATACAATTTACGGTTTCTCATGTTTCATGCAAGTTACGGTTTCATGAAAATTTACGGTTTCTCATGCATTTTACGATTTCTCATGCAATTACGTTTCTCATGCTGTTTACGTTTCTTATGCTATTTACGTTTCTCATGTAATTTACGTTTCTCGTGCAAATTACATTTCATGCAATTTACGGTTCTCATGCAATTTTACGTTTCTCATGCGATTTACGGTGTTCTCATGGAATGTACGATTTCTTATGCAATTTGTCATTTCTTATGCCTATATGTTTCTTTCATTTCTCACGTTTTTCATGGTTCTCACGTTTCTCTTGGTTCCCATGTTTTTTCCCTTGGTTCTCACGTTTTTCCATGTTTCTCACGCTTCCCACGTTTCCATGCCTCTCACATTTTTCGTGCTTCTTACGTCTTCCCATGCTTCTTACGTCTTCCCATGCTTCTCACGTCTTCTCGTGTTTCTCACGTCTTCCCGTGCTTCTCGCGTCTTCCCGTGTTTCTCACGTCTTCCCGTGTTTCTCTCGTCTTCCCGTGTTCTCAAGGTTTTCCATGTTTCTCTCGTTTTCCATGTATCTTTCGGGTGCTTCTCTCGTTTTCCCATGCTTCTCTCGTTTTTTCCATGTTTTTCTTATTTTCACAGGTCTATTACGTTTCATGTCATGTGTTTTTATGGCATGGTCTGTCATTTGTTTCACAGTTGTTTTCATGCAGTTTACAGTGTTTTCATGCAGTTTCACAGTGTTTTTATGCAGTTTCACAGTGTTTTTATGCAGTTTCACAGTATTTTCATGCAGTTTCAGTGTTTTCATGCAATTTTCACAGTGTTTTCATGCAATTACGGTTTCTCGTGCAATGTGTCACTTCTTATGCCTTTTCATGTTTCTTACATTTCTCATGTTTTTCTTACTTTTCTCATGTTTTCGCGTTTTTTCCCTTGGTTCTCACGTTTGATTCTCTCGTTTTTCCTTGATTCTCACGTTTTTCCTTTGATTCTCGTTTTCCCAGGTTTCTCACATTTTTCATGCTTCTCTCGTTTTCCCAGGCTTCTCTCGTTTTCCCAGGCTTCTCTTGGTTTCCATGCTTCTCCCGGTTTCCCATGTATTTTACGTTTATGTCCTTTTTTTTTTTTTTGTCACAGATTTTCGTTCGCTGCATTTCCGTTAGCTAGTGCTCACATTCAGGGTCTGTCACGTCTACAGATCCGTACGGGCTGAGGTTTTGTTTTTAAATGATTGTTGTCCCACAATCTTCTCGCCTGTTTCCATACGTCATACGTGCACGTTCACCATTACACATTTATTTCTACCCACCACGGTCTGTGGGTATCTTAGCCCTGAGTGTTCGTTTTTAATTTCCTGTCCAGGCACTGCAGGTTGCTCGGGCTAGCTCACTGCATACAGTAGGGGGGTGTCATCATTAGGTGCACATTCTTGCGCTATTGGTCTTGCCATTCCTGCACCCACATCATCATTGTCAGGTACCAGGGGTGTTATGTCTTGGGGCTGGTTGTATGTAATGTTATTTGGTTGCTTTCAAACAGCCGGGTTGTTCATGTTCTACCACTGCAGATTACCCATCACGTCTATTGGTTGACAGATTGAGGTGATCGTTTTTATTTGGCTTGTTCGGTGGCAAGTCTCCTCATCTGTTCTTACGCTGTTTATGTATTTCAGACAAACTCACGTCTCTTATGTTATTTACGTTTCTCATGCAATTTACGTTTCTCATGCAATTTACGTTTCATGCAGTTACGTGTTTCATGCAGTTACGGGTCTCATGCAATTTACGTGTCTCATGCAGTTTACGTGTCTCATGCAGTTTACGTGTCTCATGCAATTTACGTGTCTCATGCAGTTTACGTGTCTCATGCAGTTTACGTGTCTCATGCAATTTACATGTCTCATGCAATTTACGTGTCTTTTCAATTTGTTGTTTCTATGATAATCTCACTTTGATGTTTCTCTCGTTTTCCAGGTTTTCTCATGTTTTCCCAAGGTTACTCTCGTTCTCATGTTTCTCACGCTGTTCATCAACTCACGTTCTCGTGCTACCGGGGTTTCTCATGTAGTTTGCGGTTTCTTGCAGCCTCTGTGCTTAGGCTGCTCACATTTCGTAAGCTCGCGTTATACATGTGTTTCGTTCCTTCACGCAGCTTACGTCCCTGCCACAGGTTCTCAGCATGCACACGTTCTCTCGTAGTTCATGTTGCTGTCCCAGTGGCGTGTCACTTACGCGGAGTAGGTTACCCAGGGGACTGTGGTTTTTTCCCTCTTGTATGCACACGACCTTTTATTTCCTAGTTACTTTTGGCTAGGGTTGGCAGAAGCATGGAACTATGGTAAGTCAGCCATGGCAGCTCCAGCAGCCTTTACAGGCTCAGGGGTTTTAGTGGATTACGAATTTTCTCAGTCTCTAGGTCAGGATCAGTAGGCTTCCTACTTGGTTCGGTTTTTGCCCCTTTTATCTCATATCGGCATGGCATTGTCAGGGCGTATCTGGTTGGACTCAGCATTTCATGTTGTTGGAGACCCCGACAGGTTTTTCTTTATTTGCTGCGCATTCTATAAGCAATCCTCAGGGTTCTTGAAGAGTAGCCCTCCTGCTGTGATCAGCTGACTTCTCGTCATGGGTCATATTTTCCGTGTGGTATCTATCACATTCTCATGGTCTCCTTCATGTTGGGTACCAGCTCGGTGCTCAGGGCAGGCCTATACCCGGTTTTTTGGGTCATAAGAGATAGGAGCAGGTTCTGTGTATTTGTGCCAGGGACCCCAGCCCGTTTGGGTAGGTGGAGGTTGTCTTGTTTCTCTGGGCTTGGCCAGAGCCACTTTTTGAGATACCATAAGCGTTTGTAATTTGGTAGATTGTACGTAATTTCAGTGGGCTATAATTTGGCATCATATTCATCCTACTGGTCATTTTTGCCCCCTTTCAGGCATACTGACCACTTGACCAGGGCACAACTCAGGTCTATGTTCTTTGTTGCTTTTTGTTCCTTTTTTACACTATCCACAGATTGACTCCGAGTACAAGTGTAAGGCTGACCGCAGGTCAGCCTGTTATTGTAGGAGGAGTCAGGCTGCATAAAGCCTGCCCTCCTTCTTCTCCTTCCTGTGGTCGTAGGATCTCGTGTCCCACCCACCCATTCCCTTTTTCTTTTCTTTTTCATTTTATTTCAATTCATACTTGGGTATGCCCCCTTTCAGGCATACTGACCACTTGACCAGGGCACAACTCAGGTCTATGTTCTTTGTTGCTTTTTGTTCCTTTTTTACACTATCCACAGATTGACTCCGAGTACAAGTGTAAGGCTGACCGCAGGTCAGCCTGTTATTGTAGGAGGAGTCAGGCTGCATAAAGCCTGCCCTCCTTCTTCTCCTTCCTGTGGTCGTAGGATCTCGTGTCCCACCCACCCATTCCCTTTTTCTTTTCTTTTTCATTTTATTTCAATTCATACTTGGGTATGCCCCCTTTCAGGCATACTGACCACTTGACCAGGGCACAACTCAGGTCTATGTTCTTTGTTGCTTTTTGTTCCTTTTTTACACTATTCACAGATTGACTCCGAGTACAATGCTGGTTTTCTGATGCACCCAGAGAAACTTTCGGCAGTCCTAACGTGCCCTGACCCGTGGGTTTACGTCCTCTGCAGCATTTCCTGGGCTTTGCCAACTATTATCGGACGTTTATTCGTAACTTCTCATCTCTGGTCAAGCCCCTGACTGATATGACCAGAAAGGACGGTAACCCACAGAGTTGGTCTCAGGAATCCTTTAAGGCCTTTGCTTTTGTTTCTGCCCCTGTGTTGGCACATCCTGATTCTACGTTACCTTTTATCCTTGAGGTTGATGCTTCTGAGACTGGTGTTGGCGCCCTTCTGTCTCAATGTCCTACCTCTGAGAGCGCTATGCATCCTTGTGGCTACTTTTCCAAGAAATTGTCACCTGCAGAGTATAATTACGAGATTGGTGACAGAGAGCTGCTGTTGGTGATCATTTTAGCCCTGAAAGAATGGAGACATCTCCTCGACGGTACCACTGTGCCGGTTCTCATTCTTACTGACCATAAGAATCTCTCCCAGAAGGGCACGATGGGCTCTTTTCTTGTCAAATTTCAATTACCTTGTCTCAGTCTTACCCGGTACTAAGAATATAAGGGCTGACGCTTTGTCACAACAATTTTCCTCCACTTCCAAGATGGAGTCGGTTCCGATTCCTGTGATTCCTCCTGATTGTATTCTGCCTACAGTTTGCACCAGTCTCACTTCTCCTTTGGGTGCCAAAATTCTTGCTGCTCAGATCCATGTTCCTCCTGAGAAACCTTATGAGCGCTGCTTTGTCCCAGAGAGCCTCCATACTGCCATGCTCCGGAATTACCATTCTCCCAAGGCTGCTGGCCACTCTGGGAAGAATCAACTCTTTTGGGCCATTTCCCAACAATTCTGGTGGCGTAGTCTACGTGCTGATGTAACCACCTTCATAGCTGCCTGTTCCATGTGTGCTCAGAGTAAGACTCCATGACATCTTCCAGTGGGCCTCCTACAACCCATACCCAATGGAGAGAGGCCCTAGACCCACCTGTCTATAGATTTCATTGTGGAGTTACCCAACACCCAGGGCAACACAGTTATCCTTATGGTGGTTGACCAGTTCTCAAAAATGTGTCATTGTATTCCACTTAAGAAGTTGCCCACTTCTAAGGAAATGGCTTCCATTTTTGCTCTGGAGTTCTTTCGCTTACATGAGCTACCCAAGTTGATTGTCTCGGACAGGGGTAGTCAGTTTGTGTCCTGGTTCTGGCGAGCCTTTTGTGTACAGTTGGGAATTTAGCTTGCTTTCTCCTCTGCGTATCAACCGCAGTCTAATGGGGCTGCGGAATGGGCCAATCAGTCCTTGGAGTAATTCCTACATTAGTATATTTTTGACCATCATAACAACTAGTCAGATCTATTACCGTGGGCAGTTTGCTCACAACATTGCCTTGAATCCGGTTCGGAGGAACACTCTTGGGTCTCATCCTCGGACGTACATGCCCCTATCCTCCTCCATGATTTCCATAGACGTGCCCTCAAGCCTGGTGGTCCTCCGAGGGGGAGGGGTCGTTGAGGAGGGGGTACTGTCAGGGCTGGGCTCAGCCCTTCCTTCTCTGAGCTGGCCGCTCAGTTGTCGCCTAATTGCCAGCTCCTATCTCTCCACAGTTACTCAGCTGTTGATGATAGCCTGCTCGTCAGTCCTGCCTACTTAAGTCGTCCAGCCCAGAGGATCTCTGACTTCACCATAGTCAACATCATAGAGACTATCTCCTGCATTCCTGTTTAAAGACTTGCTCGGCTGACAGCCCTCTGGCTCCAGATCCTGCTTGCTGTTTCACTACACTGATCCCTGACCTTCTGGTTTGGCTGACTATCCATTCTGGTTACCAAACTATTGTCCATGTTTTAACTACGTTTGTTCTATTTACTTTTATTATGTAACAGGTGTGATTTAACTGTACTTCTGTCTCAGTCTGATTTCATGGTTTCTGACAGGATGGCAGCTTTGGCAGAATCCATCTGATGCAGGTCCTTCCTCTCTCCCTGATATGGGCAGACAGGTACAGTAACAGGTCCTCTTAGCTCCTCTCCTGATGGCTGTGGTACCTCGGATGTGAGGCACAGACCCTGACAGTAGGTCTGGACCCTTTTCTCTCCTATCTGGACTGCTGCTGGAATAATTTGCCTGGGAAAATAAGAAACTCTCCTCCTCCTTGTGCAGAGAATTGTGGGAATTGAAGTCCACAGCCTGAACTCCAATTCCTATCATCCATAGCTTCTGCAGGGCAAGTCCTTTCTGATGTTTTCATTGACTATCATTCCCCTGCCCGCTTGGTTCCAATATGCACTGCAGGAGGGAGGGGAGGGAGCAGGAGCGGGGGATTACACAGAGCCACTCTCGAACTGTGCCGCAATGAAGCTCCGGGTTGCACGCACACACAGCTCAGCAATGCTGCCGACATGAAGTGTCTGGGGGGTGGGAAGGGGAAGAAAGCCCACACCACACCCACTCCTTTACTGCTCACAGCAGAGGGAGCCAGCGGATGAGCGGGGGGGAGTCGACTGTACCTGGTTACACATATGTAAAATTCTTGGACACACGTTTTTTCCATCATCAGAAGTAGCAGCTATCATATATGGTTATTTTCACATGATCCCAATATTATAGCTTAGATGACACCAGGAAAACAAAGAAATGCTCTTTAAAAAAGAGATGACCCTAGCAGAGGGTGTTACTAGGGATGCCAAAAGTTGCAAGCCAACAGGTTTCAGTAATTAAGATACAGCCCTGAGTGGACACTTAACCATTTACATCAGTATAAGGCTAAATAACATTTACTTTCAAATGTCACTCTGGGGTCACCTTTGGGCAGAAGCCAGTTAAACTTATCAATATTTTTGTGGTTTGTGGGATGTAGGAATATGAAGCAACTCCAGGAAACCAATGCAAGCAGGTGAAAAACATTTGTAGTAGTAGGGACTGAAAAGAGTCATGCCGCGTACACACGGTCGGACTTTCCGGCATACTTGGTCCGGCGGACCAGAGTGTGTCAGACAATCTGCCCGTGTGTAGGCGCCGGCGGACTTTTCCGGCGGACTTTTTCCCAAAAGCCCGCCGGACCTGGATTTGAAACATGTTTTAAATCTTTCCGTCGGACTCAGTTTCGGGCAGAAAGTCCGCTCGTCTGTGTGCTAGTCCGACGGAAAGCCCGCTCGTGTGTATGCTGGTCCAACGGACCAGATACAACGCAAGGGCAGGATATTGCATTTTACGCTCGCTGCAATAGGAAAAACAAATTTTTCTATTGCGGCGAGCGCGGGGCATACCAGGCCCTTAGGTCTGATATGGATTATAAAGGGGAACCCCCTACACAGAAAAAACGGCGTGGGGTCCCCCCTAAGATCCATACCAGACCCCGATCCGGTCAGGAAAGGGGGTGGGGACGAGCGAGCGCCCCCCCCTCCTGAACCGTACCAGGCCACATGCCCTCAACATGGGGGGTGGGTGCTTTGGGGGAGGGGGGTGCCCTGCGGGGCCCCCCCACCCCAAAGCACCTTGTCCCCATGTTAATGAGGACAAGGGCCTCTTCCCGACAACCCTGGCCCTTGGTTGTTGGGGTCTGCGGGCGGGGGGCTTATCGGAATCCGGGAGCCCCCTATAAAAGGAGGGCCCCCAGATCCCGGCCCCCCACCCTATGTGAATGAGTATGGGGTACATGGTACCCCTACCCATATACCTAGGGAAAAAGTGTAAATAATAAAACACTACACAGGTTTTTAAAATATTTTATTAAACAGCTCCGGGGGGGGATCTTCCTCCGATTTCGGGGGTCTTCTTTCGGCTTCGGGGGTCCCTCCGGTTCCTCTTCTCCCGGCATCCGGTTGGTTCTTCTCCACTCCCTTCTCCCGGTGTTCCAGTTCTTTGGCCGGCTCCTCCGCTGTCTTTAGGTAGCTCTCTTGCCAGCAGAGGTCCGGACTTCTGGGCTTCTTGTCTTCTCTTCTCCAGATGTTGACACGACGCTCTCTCCGGCTGGACTGCTCTCTGAGGGCTGCGTTGTGACTTATATAGGCGGAGACCCCGCCCCCTTATGATGTCTCAGTCCCTGGGCATGCTGGGACTGTGGCGTTTTAGGGGGCATGGTCACCGGGTGATGTTGACCACGCCCCCTAAAACGTCACAGTCCCAGCATGCCCGGGGACTGTGACATCATAAGGGGGCGGGGTCTCCGCCTATATAAGTCACAACGCAGCCCTCAGAGAGCAGTCCAGCCGGAGAGAGCGTCGTGTCAACATCTGGAGAAGAGAAGACAAGAAGCCCAGAAGTCCGGACCTCTGCTGGCAAGAGAGCTACCTGAAGACAGCGGAGGAGCAGGTCGAAGAACTGGAACACCGGGAGAAGAGAGCGGAGAAGAACCAACCAGACGACGGGAGGAGATGAACCGGAGGGACCCCCGAAGCCGGAAGAAGACCCCCGAAGTCGGAGGAAGATCCCCCCCCCTGGAGCTGTTTAATAAAATATTTTAAAAACCTGTGTAGTGTTTTATTATTTACACTTTTTCCCTAGGTGAATGGGTAGGGGTTCCATGTACCCCATACTCATTCACATAGGGTGGGGGGCCGGGATCTGGGGGCCCTCTTATTATAGGGGGCTCCCGGATTCCGATAAGCCCCCCGCCCGCAGACCCCGACAACCAACGGCCAGGGTTGTCGGGAAGAGGCCCTTGTCCTCATCAACATGGGGACAAGGTGCTTTGGGGTGGGGGCCCCACAGGGCGCCCCCCTCCCCCAAAGCACCCACCCCCCATGTTGAGGGCATGCGGCCTGGTACGGTTCAGGAGGGGGGGCGCTCGCTCATCCCCACCCCCTTTCCTGACCGGCCAGGCTGCGTGCTCGGATCGGGGTCTGGTATGGATTATAGGGGGGACCCCACGCCGTTTTTTCGGCGTAGGGGGGGTTCCCCTTTATAATCCATACCAGACCTAAGAGCCTGGTATGCCCCGCGACGGGGCTCGCAAGGTGTCAATCTCGCCGATAAAAGCGGCAAGATTGACATCCTTTTCTAGTTCCGTCGCACCTGAGTCACGTTCAAAATGAACGGACTTGTCCGTGTGTGGGCAAGTCCGTTCATTCTGAAAGTCCGGCGAAAGTCCGTCGGAAAAACGGGCGGACTTAGCCTGCCGCAAAGTCCGGTCGTGTGGGCAAGTCCGTCCGTTTTAAAGTCCGGCGCACCTGGCGGACAAAGTCCGTCAGAAAGTGTGTCGGACCAAGTAGGACAGAAAGTCCGACCGTGTGTACGCGGCATCACAGTACCAACCACTAATCCTCTATGCAAACTAAATAGAACACTGAGTAATATGGGAGCAGCAGCAAGGTCAAAAGTAGATGAGGAATTTCCATTTAAACTTGAAATTCCCTTTAACTAATGTTTCATTAAATAAGATTGGACTTGTGCAGGAGCTGAAAGTTACATTATGCTGAAACCTGGAAACTCATTTGACATTTTTCATCAGCTCCAAAATAAAGGTTGGAATACAAGTGGGCTGAGCGCTACTGTAGCTCTCCACATCATTGAGTTTTATTTTAGAGAAAATAAATAAATAAATAGGTTCATATGATCATTCTTTAGCCACTGAGGAGACCATTAAGAAAATGGCTAAAGACTCAATTTATTGCAATAATCATTTCAACGATGGAAAAAAACTCCTCTTGGCTGGTAATTGATTTATGCTTCATTTAAATGTATAGAGTGGTTCCAATATAATTTCTTACTATCGTTAATGACACTAGCAGGGATGGAAGAGGAAGATGAAAATTCTCAATACAAGTTATTGCATTTAAATGGATTTAATATTTAATATTTTAAAAAATCATTTGATGTAAATAGCTGTCATGAATCATAGAAAATCTGCTGGAATTAGATAAAAAGTGTTTCTTTTATTTTCAAGCTTTTTATTTGTTACTTAGTATTTAGCTTTTTATATAATAGTGTGTCTAGCAAGTTAACTGTTTTAGCACTTAAGAATAGTAGTTTTTGATCAGGGTAAATAGCAGAATTGAAGCAATTGAAGCAATTTTTATACATTATACGTGATCATACTTTACATGGGATTCCAATGAATGGTAGATTTTTATCACTCTGCCATAATAGCATTATGGTACAATGAAGAAGTATAACCAAATCTATTTCATTATGCTTAAAGTAGACGTCCATTCATATCCTAACTGTACTTAAACCTGCTCACACCCCCAATTCTAAGCCCTATACTAACTGTGAAGGAATAATGTCTATACTTACCTATTCTGAGGGCGTTCCAGTCCGGTCTCTTCTCTCCAGTGGTCAGCTTCAGTGAAGAGCAGAGATTGCTGACAATGGCTGCAAAGTCTATGCGGTGACATCACTCATAGGCTTACTATTGGGCATCTATTGTCTGCTGTCCTTCCTCTACACTGAAGTCGGCACTGGCAGCAAATCATGTGACCCAACCGGAACGCCCTCAGCATAGGTAAGTATAGATATCTTTCCTCTACATGGTAGTTAGAATAGGCTTAAAATGGGGGTGGGAGCAGGTTTACGTATGTTGAGGATTTGACTGGACTTCCACTTTAATGAATGTGTCTGATTCTACATCAGTTATGTAACTTCCATTGTACTAATCCTCATGGCAACTATAAGGATTGTGGGCTTATAGTACCTAACGCTTCTCCACTTAAAGTAATTATAAAGCTTTGATTATTTAAGAAACAAAAAATAACAAACATGTCATACTTACCACCACTGTGCAGCTCATTTTGCAGAATGGCCCTGAACACCGTCTTCTGGGGTTCCTCTGCGGCTCTTGCAGGTCCTCCCCACATCAGATAACCCCCTAGGAGAAGCGCTCTCCTGGGGGGTTACATTGCGGGTGCGCTCCTGAGTCCATCATTCAGCATCCATAGCCGCCTAATGTATGATTTGGCCCCGCCCCCGGCGGCTACGTCATTAGATTTGATTGACAGCAGCGGGAGCCAATGGCTGCGCTGCTAACAATCTATCCAATCAAGAGCCGAGAACCCTGGGCAGAGGGACAGCACATCCCTGCCGTGGGAAATTCCAGGGCTCAGGTAAATAAAACGGGGGGGGGGGGCTAGGGGGCCAGTCACTGCCAGATGTTTTTTCACCTGCATAGGATGCATTAAGGTGAAAAAACAAGAGGGTTTACAACCACTTTAAGCTGTTTTCAGCCCACCTGAACTTTCAGTTTAAATGATCTGAAGGCATTCCAAGTTCATCAAAACAAAAGTTATTACAGTTTGTTTTCTTTGGAAAGCAGCCAGCCTCAGTAGAAAAGCCTGCCCCCTGCCAGCATTCTGTAAGCCTAGGTTCAGAGTACAATGCAGTGCAGGAAGCCCACGATCTGCGATTAATGCATCACATTTAATGCGCACATTGCATTACACTTGCGATCTGCAGTGGGTGTCAGAGCAATTTTAATGACAACCCAAAAGAAGGTCATCTGCCTACATGGTCATGTTGTACGATCCAGTTGCAGTGCGGTTCCCAATTTGGTGCATGCACGACCTTGGTGCGATGTTGTACGATTTGAGCCCACTCCAAATGAATGGGCTGAAATTGCAGCGCACTGATTCTGTTGGAAATTGAACAGGAATACGGTGCGGTTCCTGTACGATTTAAATGCGGTTCATAGTGTCAACCAAGGCTAAAGAAGGACCTTGCCCTCTATGTAGGAGTAGTGGTCTATCCGCAGAGGTCCGCCATGTTTCCTATGGGCATGACTTAGCAGGGGGTGTGTTGGACCACAGTATATAGTCTGCTGCTTCCACACAGAGCAAGGGTCCTTCCCTGCATTTCTGCAAGAGTACTAATTGTGGGTGTGTGTGTAGGGGGCATGCATTTCTATTCAACTCTACTCAAACTTCTTTCTAAAGAAGATTAACTGTTCACTGTTGTTTTGATGTACCTGGAATGTATTTAGCTGATAAAAACTTAAAGGGACCTTAAAAGGAGATCAGAGCAAATCCAAATTGATTGCTTTCTTCCTCTAACAGCTATTCTACAAATATTTAGTACAGTAATGAAAAAGTGGAAAAGCAAACGTAAAAATGTGGGTCACTTTAAAACATTTTTAGGGGATCACTGCAATTCCAATTTAACACTGAAAATACATGATCACCTTTTCTAAAGTTTTGATATCAACATCTTTACCCTTTGTTTAAGTTTTAGTTTTTAGAGATGCTGTTCTACCTACACTAAGAAAAGGTTGTAGAATCCCAGTGCTGGGAAAATATAATATTTTTATTTACATAATGTTTGCATTGCTATTATAATAAAGACAAAACCAGATATTAGTTATCTAATAAAAATGGTAAAATAAAGACAAGAGAGGCGTAGGATACTGAGTCTCGCAAAATATATATTTTACCCAATTGCTACCATCCCATAAATGACCGAAATGCAATAAAATAAAAAAGAGGGAATTTGAGAATGGCATTAAGAAACTATTAATGGTATTATATAATATCCCTCTTTTTTCCTAGATAACTTTAGTTATCTAATACAAGTCGATTGCTCCATCTAGCTGTAAATATGCTTAAGCACAAGACGTGTATAATTCACAAATTTAAATGTTTATCACTATAAAAGCAGTCTCATTGTCTTCTTACTTGAAGTAGAAAAGAAGCAAAACTACGAAATAATCAGTTGTAACACAGACACGAGAACTGCTAGAACTGGCTAGTAGGGATGGGCCGAACGGACCCCTGTTCGGTTCGCACTAGAACTTTCGAACACCATGAAAGTTCGGACCCGAATAATGAACCCTATTAAAGTCAATAGGACCGAATGTCAAAAATCAAAAGTGCCCATTTTGAAGACTTATATGCAGGTAATTGGGCATACAATGGTTATAGGGGTCTGGGTCTTGCCCTGGGGACATGTATCAATAAAAAAAAAGTTTGTGAAAAACGTCATTTTTAAATGAGCAGTGATTTTTTTTATTTTTAAAGTAAAAGCATAAAAATGAAAAATTCCTTCCAATATAGTGCCTGGGGGGTCCCCTTAGTCTACCTTTTAAAGTGGCAGATCTGTACCATGTCTAGAATATGCTGCAGCAATAATTGCATTTATAAAGCCAAAAAAAAAGACATTTTCCCTGCAAGCTGCCTTTATTTTGCCCAGCAACAGCTGGGGAGCCAGTGTGTATGATGAGGCCACAATGTAGTGTACTGGGAACAAGATTAGAAATTTTTTGCATACATTCTGGTATCTTTCTTTGACTTTGGATAGAAGTAATGGGTGCGTATTTGTCTTTGGGTGTTGGTGGCGCCTTCCCACCATAACCGTATAGAGGTACTCTAGATGAAAGCAAGAATTGGCCTTGCTGTAAAAAAATGCAATGATATGCACCTGTCAAAAAGGTGCACAAAAATTACTATTTGGGTGTCGGGCGCCTTCCCACTGTAACCCTATAGAGGTACTCTTGATGAAAGCAAGAAATGGCCTTGCTGTAAAAAATTGCAATGATATGCACCAGTCAAACAGGTGCTGAAAAATTGGTCTTTGGGTGTTAATTGTGCTCATGAAACCTATACCAAAAACATTCTTGCAGATGAAATGATTGCACACCCTCAAAGCTAGGCAGCCTTGAAGTCCTGCAGAGATTCCACATCCCAAAAAGACTTAATCAGTGACATCAACATCAGGGGCTTTAAGGCTGGTAATCCAGAACTGATTCATTTTTATAAAAGTCAAACGGTCCACGGAGTCTGTGGACAGACGCGTTCTATGATCAGTAACGAAACCTCCTGCAGCACCGAATGCCTGTTCTGAAAGCACGCTGGATGCAGGGGAGCCCCACAACTCAATAGCATACTAGGCAAGTTCTGGTCAGTGGTCTATTCTCATGACCCAGTAAGTCAGTGGATCATCAGCTGGAAAGATCTCCATCTCTGTTTTGGCCCCAGGGTAATCATCCACCAGGTGATGCAGACGCTGCCGATGGGATGTGGATGCTGACAGCCCTTGGCGGCGAGGATTCAGAAAATGCCTCACTTAGGTGGACAGCCTTCTCCATCGCTCCTCTCTTGACCAACAGAAGACTCAAAACTACGTTTTCCACGACACTGTAACCTACTGGAGTCAGGAAAAACGTTCAACAAAATCCTCTTTAATGTGTCCTCAAGAGAATTTTTCTTCTGCACTCTCTGTGGGGACGGGATAAGTTCGGAGACCTTCCCCTTATAACAATGGGCAAGGAGGGTTGCCAACCAGTAATCATCCTTCTCCTTTATGCCACGTATTCTTGGGTCCTTTCGCAGGCTTTGAAGCATGAGGTTGCCCATGCACCTCAAGGCTTGATAAGCAGGCTCCTCTGGGTCACTCAGGATTGCAGCATCTGGAACTTCCTCCTCCCAGCCATGTGCTACTCCCAAGGGTCCTGGGGTTGGAAAGCCATTGTTTACAGATTGACGCATGTCTTCTTTTTCTTCGAAGCCTATGAAAGTGCCAGAATCCTCATCTTCCTCCCCTCTCTCCTCCTGTGTTTTCTGTGACATATGAATGATGGTGTCTGGATAAAGTGGACCTTGAGAGGAAAGGAAGTCCTCCTCTTCCTCCTACTGCTCTGCCTCCAGTGCCCTGTCCATAATGCCACGCAGAGTCTGTTACAGCAGGAACACAACAGGGATTGTGTCACTTATGCAGGCACTGTCACTGCTTACCATCCTTGTGGCCTCCTTAAATGGTAACAATACAATGCATGCATCCTTAATGATCAGCCATTGGCGTGGGGAAATAAAGCCGAGGCGGCCTGAGCCTGTCGGTGTGCCATACTGGCACAGGTACTCATTGACGGTGCTCTGCTGCATGTATAGCCGCTGCAGCATTCCCAAAGTTGAGTTCCACCTGGTGGGCATGTCACAAATAAGGTGGTTTATGGGTAGGTGGCATTCCCGCTGAATTTCAGCCAACCAAGCACTGGCTGTGTATGACCGCCTAAAATGTTACAGACTCTTGTGGCCTGCTTTAGTACATCTTGCAACCCTGTGTACGTACTTAGGATACGCTGCAACACCTAATTGAGGACATATGCCAGGCATGGCACATGTGTTAACTTTCCCGGTCTAAGGGCAGACAGGAGGTTTGAGCCATTATCGAACACCACCATTCCTGGCTCCAGCTGGGATGGTGTGAACTACCTCTGGGCTGCAAGAATCTCTGCTCCGGTGTGGTTCCTGTCCTCTAAACACATCAGCTGAAGCACTGCATGGCACTTTTTAGCCTGACTCTAGGAATAGCCCTTTGAACGCTTAGGGGGTACCTGATGTTCATAGGACAATTCTGCAGAGGAGGGCATGGAGGTGGCGGAGGAGGAGAAGGAGAGGGTAGAGCTCACAGGTTTGGCATCATCACTACCACGTTTGTTGGAGGCACAACAAGCTGCAGCACCGAGGCTTGTCCTGCATCCTTTCGAGTTGCACGCATCGTTACCCAGTGTGCTGTAAACTAAATATATCGTCGCTGCCCATGCTTGCTGGACCACATGTCAGCAGTAAGGTGGATTTTACGGCTGACTGCCTTGCCCAACGATGCCAGAACATTCTCTTCCATGTGACAGTAGAGAGATGGAACGGCTTTACGTGAAAAGTAGTAGCGACTGGGAACCTTCCATTGTGGTACAGCACATCGTGGAATTCACCGAAGGTGGCAGAATCCATCAGGCTGAAAGGCAGAAGTTGGAGAGCCAAAAGCTTTGACAAGCTTGCATGTGGGTGGCAGGGACTGTATTTTTTTTTCTGTTGCAGCAGATGGGGTACAGCTGGTGGTGTGCTGCTGGCAGATGTGCTGCTAGGACCTGGGACACCCTGTGCTATACCATCATCCCTGTCAGTGGAGGCTGCTGAAAGGTAATGACAATGGTATCACAGGGGCAGACTGAAGTGGGTAAGGAGGAGGGACAGATTTGTGCCCCTTTTGTGTGGCTTTTAGGTGCTCTTGCCAACGGGCTGAGTGGTTGGACGTTAAATGCCTTGTTAAGTATGTGGTACCCAAATGATTGGTGTTTTTGCCACGTTTTCAGATAGTAACAGTGTGATCTGCTGCAGATGTGCTGAAAGAGGCCCAGACAGCTGAGGTTTGGGGAGTGGGCCGGGAGATAACAGCTGCAGAATGTGATGGAATAGGGTCACTGTTCTCTACTCTTTCTTGATGTCGGCCTCCTTGGGGTTGTGCCGCCTCAGCTTCAGTTTTCTCCTCTGCTCTATCTGGCACCCAAGTCCCATCAGTGACCTCATCATCATCTCCATCTCTTCCATCTTCATCATTACCACTGCTTGGGGAACATGAATGCCAATTTGTCTACCAGTGTTCCTCCCTCTCTCTAGGCTCATGTTCCTGTCATCCTCAACCTCAGAACCAACATCTGAATCCAGTAATGGCTGGGCATCATCAACGAGCAAGTGGCTGACGCTGTGGTCAAATAACTCAGTTGACTCCTCAGTGGCGGATGTTGGGGCTATGGCAGGAATAGATGTGGACAAGGAGGCAGGTTTATCCATTCTGGCAACTGGAGGGGACTGCACAATTGTCTCCGCTTGCGTGACAGAGGATAAGAAGTATGAAGAAGGTTTAGTAAGCCAGTCCACCACCTCCTCTGCATGCTGTGGCTGGATTGCATGGGCAAACTCACTAAACAGAGGAAATGATGCCCTGTCTGAGGACTAACCACCACGTCCACCTTTGCCTGTGGACACATTTGTTGCTGCCCCCCTTACAGTGCCAAGGAAACATCTACTTCTCCTTGTTGTCCTCCCAGACATTATTGGGAGGGAGGGGGCGGTGCTTATAAACAAATGTAAAGAAGAAGTTGAAATCTGTACATAGATGCACTTTAATCATGTAAAGAGGTGTTTGGTGCACTTTAATTTGAGTACTCACACTACACAGACACACTTCACGGATACACTATAATATACTGCAATATAATGCGCCAAACGTACAGTGACGCACAAAACTATATGGCGTTAAACTGTCAGTAACGCACACAGAAGTAAATGGCATTAAACTGTCAGTAACGCACACAAAACTATATGGTGTTAAACTGGCAGTAACGCACACAGAACTATATGGCGTTAAACTGGCAGTAACCCACGCGACACTATATGGCGTTAAACTGGCAGTAACGCACACAAAACGATATAGCGTTAAACTGGCAGTAACACACACAGAATTAAATGGTGTTAAACTGGCAGTAGCGCAATCAAATAGACGGTGTTCAACCGTCACTACACTGATGCTATCTAAACTGTCTCTACTCTAGCTATACACTAATGTCAAGATTACTGACAGGGTCTCACTACACTACACTGAAACTATATGAGCTGTCCCTACTCTACACTAATGTATGCATGAATGACACAGTCTCACTACACTACAGTGAAACTATCTGAGCTGTCCCTACTCTAGCTGCACACTATGCTGAATGATGGTCCTCCTCACTACACTCACACTATTCCTAGACTGACACTAAACCAGGGGCGGATCCAGAGTCTAGTCTCAGTAGGGGCACTGCCAGAAAATAAGGCGTTGCTTACAGAACTGGGGGGGGGGTCAGGAGAGCACACAACAGGGAGGTTAGGAGAGCACACAACAGGGAGGTTAGGAGAGCACACAACAGGGAGGTCAGGATTGCACACACGAGGGAGGTCAGAAGGGCACAGCACAGGGTCAGGAGGGCACATACTAGCAAGAGGTCAGGACAGCACAGTATGGGATCAGGAGGGCACACACCGGGGAGGTCAGGAGAGCACAGTACAAGGTCAGGAGGGCACACACCGGTGAGGTCAGGAGAGCACAGTATGGGGTCTGGAGGGCACACACCAGGGAGGTCAGGAGAGCACAGTATGGGGTCAGGAGGGCACACACCGGGGAGGTCAGGAGAGCACAGAATGGGGTCAGGAGAACAGACACCAGGGAGGTCAGGAGAGCACAGTACGGGGTCAGGAGGGCACACACTGGGGAGGTCAAAGAGCACAGTACGGGGGGCAGGAGGGCACAAACCAGGGAGGTCAGGAGAGCACAGTACGGGGTCAGGAGGGCACACACCGGGGAGGTCAGGAGAGCACAGTACGGGGTCTGGAGGGCACACACTGGGGAGGTCAGGAGAGCACAGTACGGGGTCAGGAGGGCACACACTGGGGAGGTCAGGAGAGCACAGTACGGGGTCAGGAGGGCACACACCGGGGAGGTCAGGAGGGCACAGTACGGGGTCAGGAGGACACACACCAGGGAGGTCAGGAGGGCATACACTGGGGGAGGGATCAGGAGGGCACACACTGGGGGGATCAGGAGGGCACACACTGGGGGGATCAGGAGGGCACACACTGGAGGGGATCAGGAGGGCACACACTGGGGGGATCAGGAAGGCACACACTCGGGGGGATCAGGAGGGCACACACTGGGGGGGATCAGGAGGGCACACAGCAGGGGGCAGTCACAATGCTATAATGAGCCCAATTTCTCATTGTGCCACATGAAAAGAAGCAATCCCATTTGTCAGCTAACAGCTCCTCTATGCTAAGCTGCAGTAACTTGAGGTGCCTGTAAACTAACCCACGATGTACTGCTAGCTGAGCTCACCTCCAGGAAGTTCACAGTCACTCGGCTCCCTCTGCTCAGCTGCTCAAACCTCCCTCTTCCAGGTCTCGGGGGTCAGGCTCATCCCCTTCCCTCCTACTCAAGCAGCAGCCTGCAGGAGAACTGGAAAACTGCTGGGGGAGGTACAGGGGGCGGAGAGTGCAGTCCTGAGTGTGTGTGCAGTAATTCCTAATGCTGCTGGCTGTGAGTTGTCCCAACTGTGGCTCTGAATTCTCGGGGAGCGCTCAGCCTCAGAGTCAGCAATATTTTCTTGGGGGGAGCAATTGCCCTGTTGCCCCCCCCCTGGATCCGCCCCTGCACTAAACTAATATTCTACACTGACAACTGAAGCAAAATAGCACAGTAAAGCACACTAACTAACTAATAGCACTAAACAGAGCTCTGTTCTATCTCTCTCCACGCCAAAATCATACTGAAAATGACTGCCATTGAAAGAATACTTTTATACTGTGGGGCGGGAATGAGCCATGATTGAATAAAGTCATGATGACAGTGTCCAATCATGACTCTGACAGTGCTCTGTGCCCTGATTGGCTGCAGCTTTCACTGCTTCAGCCAATCAGGGCTTGCAATGCACTATTCAGCACAATGCATTGTGGTCGATTCGGGGGTGCGAACAAACGGTCGAACGACCGAACGAACAACAAAAGTTTAGCCCTAACTTTTGCTCTGGCCGAACTGTTTGCCCATCCTTACTGGCTAGAACTGCTAACATATTTACAATTCTGTCCAGCCACATTTTTGATTCATTACCCTCATTAGACATGTTATGTGTACAAAATCCCTATGTAATATACTGTACACTATATTGTCAAAAGTATTGGGTTGACGGCCTTTACACACACATGAACTTTAATGGCATCCCAGTCTTAGTCCGTAGGGTTCAATATTGAGTTGCCCCACCCTTTGCAGCTATAACAGCTTCAACTCTTCTAGGAAGTCTGCCCACAAGGTTTAGGAGTGTGTCTATGGGAATGTTTGACCATTCTTCCAAAAGCACATTTGTGAGGTCAGACACTGATGTCGACGAGAAGGCCTGGCTTGCAGTCTCTGCTCTAATTCATTCCAAAGTTGTTCTATCGGGTTAAGGCCAGTCAAGTTCCTCCACCCCAAACTCACTTATCCATGTCTTTATGGACCTTGCTTTGTGCACTGGTGCACTTCTGGAAGAATGGTCAAACATTCCCATAGACATACTTCTAAACCTTGTGGACAGCCTTCCCAGAAGAGTTGAAGCTGTTTTAGCTGAAAATGGTGGGCCAACTCGAAATTAAACCCTACGGAATAAGACTGGGATGCCATTAAAGTTAATGTGCCTGTAAAGGCAGGTGTCCAAAATACTTTGGTTATATTGTACAGTATATGAGCTGTGCTGGGATAGTAATATAAGTCCAGTGAGAGAAAAGCATCAGTCTCCAAACACCATTATGAAAAAATAGAATCCAAGGGATGCTGCAAAACCAAGTGGCAAATCCACACAATGGGTTTACTGTATTAAGTACTGTGAAACAGGTGCGCTAATAAAACTTGGTTGGTTTATAACAATCGCAAATGACAATATGACGACAATATAAAAATCATAAACTATATGTGCTCAAATCATAATATATTATTTTGCAGCAATATTATAAGTGAAAAAACATTAATAACACAATTTTTGTGCAAACACTATCGACAATGTCCCCAATAAAGACAGTACTATATAACACTGAACAACTAGGTGTAGTGCTACAGGTAATAGTTCAAAATGCTGAGTGTCCACAACAGGTCTCCCCAGGTGCAACAAACTCTCTTACTAGAACCGTAGGATTTTAAAGAGATCTAATGCCGCGTACACACGAGCGGACTTTTCGACCAGACTGGTCCGATGGACTTTCCGACAGACTTTCTACGGACTTCCAACGGACTTCTGAATGAACGGACTTACCTACACATGATCACACCAAAGTCCGACGGATTTTTACGCGATGACGTATGACCGGACTAAAATAAGGATGTTGATAGCCAGTAGCCAATAGCTGCCCTAGCGTGTGTTTTCGTCCGTCGGACTAGCATACAAACGAGCGGATTTTTCGACCGGACTCGAGTCCGTCAGAAAGACTGGAAAAGTCAGCTGAAGGTCCAATGAAGCCCACACACGATTGGATTGTCCGCCGGACTCGGTCCGTTGGACCAGTCCGGTCGAAAAGTCCGCTCGTGTGTACACGGCATTAGAATGCCTGGCAGACACACAGCTTTGAAAGCCTGTAGTACCCAGTAACACCAGCTTGAGCTCACAAACTCATGTCATGGAGGAGGAACAAAAATGCACAATAGTGTAGTAATTTTAAATAAAAATTGAGGTTTTATTAAAAAGCCATTGACATGAATACAGAGGTCAATTCCCTGATGATGGCTGTGGCTGAATGAAACATACACCGCCGCATATTCTGTCCAAAACGGTGACCGGAGCCATCAAATTCGGTACAGGAAGTGACGTTCCGTGTCTCCGTCAGAGGGTAAACATCACAACGCCCATCTTGGTACACCCTGCACTCTGCTGCAGTAAGCCACCAGCAGACATCTTGCTACACCCAGCCAATATAGTTTGATCTGGGTGTAACAAGATGTCCGCTGCTGGCTTACTGCAGCCGAGTGCAAGGTGTACCAAGATGGGCATCGCAGCATACTTACTGGATGTCAAATGACATGAATGATGAGAGGCAAGGAAGGCTTTTGCAATGCTATATGACATATATATGCCATATAGCATTGCAAAAGCCTTCCTTTCCTCTCATAATTCATGTAATTTATTATGCAATTGCCACTCAGTGCTGCATTTCAGTGCCCATCAGTGCCTGCCCATAAGTGCCACCTATCAGTGCCATCTATCAGTGCCCATAAGTGCCGCCTATCAGTGCCCATAAGTGCCGTCTATCAGTGCCATCTATCAGTGACCATCAGTCAGTGCCAGCCATCAGTGTCAGCCATCACTGCCAGCCACCTGTCAGTGCCACCTATCAGTGCCCGTAAGTGCTGCCTATCAGTGCCATCTATCAGTGCCCATAAGTGCCACCTATCAGTGCCCATCAGTCAGTGCCAGCCATCAGTGCCACTTATCAGTCCCCATAAGTGCCGCCTATCAGTGTCCATAAGTGCTGCACATCTGTGGCATCTATCAGTGCCCATCAGTCAGTGCCATCTATCAGTGCCAGCTGTCAGTGCCACCTATCAGTGCCCATCAGTCAAACTGTCACATGATATTTAAAAAATCGGTATCGGTGAGTACTTGATAAAAAGTATCAGTACTAGTAAAAGTGGTATCGGGACAACCCTAATAGTATGTGGCAACGCTGTGGAAAAGTCTCACACATGTGGTATCTCCGTACTCAGGAGGAGTAGGAGAATCTATTTTGGGGTGTAATTTTTGGTATGTACATGCTATGTGTTAGAAACTTTGTGTAAATGGACAACGTTGTGTAAAAAAAAAAAAGCGTTTTCATTTTCTTTACACATTTTCCAAAAACTTGTAGAAAAAAATTACATGTTTAAAAAGACTCGATACGCCTCATAGATTATACATTGGGTTGTTTTCTTTCCAAAATGGGGTAATTTTTGGGGCGTTTCCATTGTCCTGGTTCTCCAGGGCCTTTAAACGTGTAAGAGGTAGTCAAGAAATGATATGTGTAATTTATGCTCCAAGAACGCCTGATGGCGTTCCCTGCATGTTGGGCCTCTGTATGTGGCCACGCTGTGTAAAAGTCTCACACACATGGTATTGCCAAACTCAGGAGGAATAGTAAAATGTGTTTTGGGGTGTAATTTGTGCTATGCACATTCTGTGTGTGAGAAATAACCTGCTAATATAACAATTTGTGGAAAAAAAATGTTGATTTTGCAAAGAATTGTGGGAAAAAATTACAACTTCAAAAAACTCACCATGCCTCCTACTAAATACTTTGGAATGTCTACTTTCCATAAAGGGGTCATTTGGGGGGTATTTGTACTTTCCTGGTTTGTTAGGGTCTCAAGAAATGAGATAGGCCATCAGTACGTCAGGTGTGATCAATTTTCAGAGATTGGCACCATAGCTTGTGGACTCTATAACTTTCACAAAGACCAAATAATATACACTGATTTGGGTTATTTTTTACCAAAGATATGTAGCGGTATAAGTTTTGGCCTAAATATATGAAGAAAAATTACTAATTTGCTAAATTTTGTAACAGAAACAAAGAAAAATGCATTATTTTACAGAATTTTCGATCTTTTTTCTTTTATAGCGCAAAAAATAAAAAACCCAGCAGTGATTAAATACCACCAAAAGAAATCTCTACTTGTGTGAAAAAAAGGACAAAAATTTCATATAGGTACAGTGTTGCATGACTGAGTAATTGTCATTCAAAATGTGAGAGCACCGAAAGCTGAAAATTGGTCAGGTTAGGTAGGGGGTTTATGTGCCCAGTGGGTAAGTGGTTAAACATATTATAGAAAATCTCTCATATCAAAATCATATTCACATGACATCAACCTCTTATACACTTAAAGACATAAAAAAATTCCAAAACATGAAAAACAGCAATAAAGTGAAAGTAGCACTCCCTCATAAGCTATGTGCTACAATTCAAACTCGTGTAAGTGTTTAGGGCCCTTCACCCTTAAAAACTATATGCTTCATTGAAAAAGCTTCCAAATAGTCTGTAGTTTCTATCCAAAAACATAAAGAAAAAAAGGTGGAAGTGTTGAGGGCTCTTTACCCTTATAAACCATGTACTCCACCGCCACACAGGTGCTCCACCACCAGCTAAAATGCTCACTTACCTTGCAAGTGGATCTGTAAATTAATGCAGATCAAATGGGCTTTTAGGACAACAATCCTTCTATAGGTATGACAATCATCTGGTCTCATCCACAAAGTATGACTCCTAAATCATTTTTGTACCACAATTTATACCAAATAAAAAAGTTTGTAAACAAAAAAGTAACGCTCCTAGATGCATGTGACAACCTCAGCTGGCTGTATCTCCATACACTCCGCTGTACATATAGAAAGAAAACGTCCGCATAAAGTGTAGTATGTTCTAACAATTACATAATACTCAGCCACTCCTGAAGTAAAATACTCACATTTTAGTAGCCTCCCTGGCGGTTTTCCCGAGTGTGGCTCGGGGTTAAAATTCAGGACCATTAGCGGTAACCCAGAGCCACACTCGGGATTACATCGCAGGATCCTGGTGTGGCTTTATTTACCTTGTCCCCGGGATCCTGCGATGTCCCCCGCAGTGTCCGTGGGCTCCGTCCTCCTCCGAAGCCTCTCCTTGCCAGGCTCCATTCCCTGCGAGCGTCTCGACGCACGGGGGCGGAGCCTGGCGGCAAATTAAAAAAAATGTAAAAATCATAACACATACAGTACTGTAATCTTACAGATTACAGTACTGTATGAAATGATTTCACATCCCTTTTGTCCCCAGTGCTTTGGCCCATGCCCTGCATGCAGTTTTATATGATATATACTGTTCTTTCTGCCTGAAAACTGGAGATTGTCCATAGCAACCAAAAAGTGTCCCTTTACGTCAAAAGTGGCTTTAGACCAGCTAGAAAACAGCGATAGTAAATTAGAACGCAGAATTGAGCGATAGTGAATCGTGGGGAAATTTATTTTATTACTATTTTTTTAAATTTTTTATTATTATTTATTTTTATTTATTATATTATAATTTATGTTTTTGTGTTTCAAACTTTATCATACCCGGGATATCTACTAGACTCTTGTTTGGACAGATTTAAGTGTGTTATTGTTAAGAATTACAGACCTACAATATAAAACGCCAAATTTCCATGCAAAATAATTGTACCGCTTTCAGCACCTAAAATCCAAAATAATCATACCGCCAAGGAGGTTAATGTATAAAAAGCATTTAAAAAGTGCCAACAAGTAAGGTTCCAATAACACTGGGTACGGGACTGACGTCACCTGGTTCTGCATCCACGCGTAACGCCACTAACCCACGTGGCTTTGTCAGGAAGTCAATTGAGTTTTTCAATTGAAATTGTACTGTTCCCGTCTACATTGTAAAGCACTGCGTAAACTGTTGGCACTATACAAATCCTGTATAATAATAATAGTGGTTTTACATTGTACGTTAAAATGCAGAGGGCCCGCATGTTGGGAACGTTTTGGAGAGAAAAAGAATGCCGATTGCCAGGAGAGCAAAGATTGGAGTAAATATCTGTACCTATAAATCACCCCCTAGATTAAATGAAAACCTTAAAGTGTGTATGGGGGGGGGGGTGAGGTGGTTTGGGGGGGGGGGGGTGGGCTGGTAATTGCCCGTTACATGCTTACATTTTACATTTTAGTTACATCTTACACCAGCCCAGCCCAGAGCTCAGCTATAAAATCCTATTTGCCTTAACATCATAGAAACTTCCAAACTTCCAACACCTGCACAAGGGCACAAGAATCAGACTAATATTCAATATTTCTTGCAGAATTAATGACTTAATTTTCAAAGTTGTCCAATGATATGGATTTTTTTTTTTTACTAACTTGCAATGGATTTTATATCATATTAACGTAAAAAGGTAAAGATGAAAATAGCACAAGCTTAACGGAAATGTCATTTTAAGCATTGTAATTTAGTGCTTTGTCATAATGCATCATTATAAAAGAAATTCTGCCATTCCTAACGTATATCCTCTTCCCCTGAACTTAGTTTCCTGGTAGAGCTGAATGATAAAACAAAAACTCATACAAGCAGGATATAGGATCTAGTACTCCAGAGCCTGCAATCATTGTATATAGAGGAAGCTATTTCTGGCTTACTAACAACAAAGACTAAAATTCAGGAAAATGCAAATCTAATACATCAAATGTCAACTATTTAAACAGCAAAATTAACCCTTGATTAAAAGGTTGAGGGTGCAGTACTGGACACTTAGCAAAATCTTACATGGACCCCCACAACTCTTACTGTTTGTATATATAGATTTGATGCTTTAATTTTCAGATCTGAATTTTTAGGGCCACATAGATACCTTAGGAAAAATTAAAGGGGGTAAACTGTCTCCTGATTATGTAAAATTGAAACTGGACTTGCTTATTTGCTTTGTGTTTTATATGGAATCCTGGTTTGAACACTAATTTACAGACACATGGCATCTATCACACTGGGTGGCCCAATAAAGTGCAGGGTTTGTGAAAAGGTGAGTTTTAGATTTTTCTTTACAATATTCTAGAAATATTGGTGGCGTTCCAATCTTATTTACTTGGAATGCATGTCCTGGATTTCTTGTATTTGTTTGTTTACCTCTTTGCATTTGCATACTTTGCGTAATGTTGCTTTACATTTTTAATTTTTTGTTTTTTTCTGTGAAAAAGTCAAATAATGAGGCTTATAAGGGGTCGTTTTTTGGCATAAAAGCATATCTAAAATAGTTTAAAGTAGTTTCCATAACTCTTAGCAGCTTTTTAAAGCTTTAAAAACTTTAACAACTTTAAAGCGGTAATAAACCACAACCAAAAATGTAATATATTACAGCATACTAATCATTATGTGATAGATGCATTCTTTTTTTTTTAAGCTTTTTTCCCTCTTTTTTTTAACTAGTGATCTTGCTAATAACACACCTCCTGTATTAGAATGGCACCACTCTGGATGAAGGTGCACAGGGGGCATCTTTGGACAAAACTTTCAGTCTGAGGGGAAGGTAGTGATAGATGTACTAGCAGATTTGATACACTAACAAATTGAAGTCAAATTTCAGCTCACACTGAAGTTACAGCATTTTTTTTCTTACATAAATATTGCAGCCATCACATCTACAGTGGGGAAAATAAATATTTTTTTGCATATTTTATAAATTTGCCCACTTACAAAGAAATGAAGGGACTTTAGTTTTTATTGTAGGTGTATTTTAAATGATAGTGTCATGTATCAGGTGTGACCAGAACTGTGTGGACAGCAACAGAGGAACAAAATGCATGTAAGATGAAAATATTATGATTTATTAAAGATAAATGAAAATATATAAATACAACCATCTCCAATATCACACAGTGCACAACAACCAATACCAAACAAAGATCCACAAATAATCACAGTCAGACAAGTATATAGAATAATAGGGGAATGCCTGTCACAGTCCCTACCGTACCATGCAGACAGCCAGGCGTGGTCACACCCCAAATGGCCCAAGGAGGTGTTGAACCCTTGACTGCCTGTCTAGTGCTCCTGTTACTTAGCCTTAGCCTGTTGCTTACTCCTGTTACTGCCTGTCTAGTGCTCCTGTTACTTGCTTTCCAGCTTTGCCTAGTTCTGCATGAAATACTAGGGCCATACTCTGGATCTTGTTGCAATTTGTACCTGTCACTCCTGGTTCAGCTGAGGCAGTTTATCCAATCAGCTGGGTATAAAACACTGCCTCACTCTGAGGGCTTGGTCAGTTCATTGTTTCCTGTTTTGCCAAAGGTTCCTCTGTTCCAGTATTCCTGTGTTCCAGTATTCCTGTGTTATAGTTATTGGCTTTGCGTATTGTTTTGGCTCTGCGTATCGTTCATTCTGACTTCTGTAATCCCTGACTACGGCTTTATCTTGACTATCATAGTAGGTGAGGTTGAAAAAAGACACAAGTCCATCAAGTCCAACCTATGTGCGTGATTATGTGTCAGTACTGCATTGTATATCCCTGTATGTTGTGGTCATTCAGGTGCTTATCTAATAGTTTCTTGAAGCTATCAATGCTCCCCGCTGAGACCACCGCCTGTGGAAGGGAATTCCACATCCTTGCCGCTCTTACAGTAAAGAACCCTCTACGTAGTTTAAGGTTAAACGTCTTTTCTTCTAATTTTAATGAGTGGCCACGAGTCTTGGTAAACTCTCTTCTGCGAAAAAGTTTTATCCCTATTGTGGGGTCACCAGTCTGGTATTTGTAAATTGAAATCATATCCCCTCTCAAGCGTCTCTTCTCCAGAGAGAATAAGTTCAGTGCTCACAACCTTTCCTCATAACTAAGATCCTCCAGACCCTTTATTAGCTTTGTTGCCCTTCTTTGTACTCGCTCCATTTCCAGTACATCCTTCCTGAGGACTGGTGCCCAGAACTGGACCACATACTCTAGGTGCGGCCGGACCAGAGTCTTGTAGAGCGGGAGAATTATCGTTTTATCTCTGGAGTTGATCCCCCTTTTAATGCATGCCAATATTCTGTTTGCTTTGTTAGCAGCAGCTTGGCATTGCCTGCCATTGCTGAGCCTATCATCTACTAGGACCCCCAGGTCCTTTTCCATCCTAGATTCCCCCAGAGGTTCTCCCCCCAGTGTATAGATTGCATTCATATTTTTGCCACCCAAATGCATTATTTTACATTTTTCTACATTGAACCTCATTTGCCATGTAGTCGCCCACCCCATTAATTTGTTCAGGTCTTTTTGCAAGGTTTCCACGTCCTGCGGAGAAATTATTGCCCTGCTTAGCTTAGTATCGTCTGCAAATACAGAGATTGAACTGTTTATCCCATCCTCCAGATCGTTTATGAACAAATTAAATAGGATTGGTCCCAGCACAGAATTATCCTTTGGCAAATTCCTGTCTAGCCCCCGTGCACAGATTCACAGCCCAGGTAGCTTATCTCTTTGTTACCGTGGGCTGTGTGTATTTGCTAGGGTGAGCGTACGTCTCTGCGCCATGGACTCCCACCTAGGCAAGCCCTTACATAATGAACTGACCAACATGGTATCCGCAGAGATGTACAGGATGCTCACCTCCCTTGCTTTGCAAGTCTCCAGCCTGGGCCAGACCGTTGCTGAGTTGCAGCAAGAAGTCCACTTGTTTAAAGGCACAGTATGCCCAACCCTGGAACCTGTATGTCCGGAACCGTTTGTTGTGAGGCCTGAGAAATTTGATGGGAATCGTGCATCATTTTTGAACTTTAGGATGGATTGCGAGCTGTTGTTCGCTCTTAAGCCTAGGACCTATGCCTCTGACTCTATAAAGGTTTGCGCATCCATCAGTCTGCTCACTGGGCTAATCAAGATATGGGCTTTTCAGCTATTACAGGAGAAGAGTCCAGTCTTGGACAGCTGGGAAGCTTTTATGTTCATGACTCTTATATTACAGTTTCTAAGAAAACCAGTGTTCCCAAGTCTGCTCCTAGTTCACGTGGCCTACGGGTACCCAGGGACCGGAATACCCTGTACAGATAGGACTCCAAGCCATCCCAGTCTGTGCCAAGTTATGCAGCCCTAACCCCTCAAAGCCTGACGCTCCTTAGGTTTTACCCACTCCTACTGTGGATGATGTGGAACCCATGGAGATCGGGTCCATCCGGTCCAAGCTCTCTAAGGGAGAGAGAGAGCGGAGCAGAGGCTGTGGACTCTGTTTCTATTGTGGAGTAAGTGGGCACCTTATCTCTCTCTGCCCAACTTGACCACCTCGGCCAAAGTTTCAGCAAGTGGGTACTACTAGGATCCTTCCTGCCACCCCAGAATCAGTGCCTGCTACCCAGTCTGATGTTCTGGTACCTGCTGCCCGGTCTGATGTCCCTGTGCCCATGTTCCAGTTAGAAGTTCCTGTGCCTGTGTCCTCGCTTGAAGTTCCTGTGCCTGTGTTCCCGCTTGAAGTTCTTGTGCCCCCGCTTGAAGTTCCTGTGCCGGTGTCCCCGCTTGAAGTTCCTGTGCCGGTGTCCCTGCTTGAAGTTCCTGTGCCGGTGTCACCACTTGAAGTTCCGGTGCCTGTATCCCCATTTAAAGTTCCGGTACCTGTGTCCCGCTTGGAGTTTTTGTGCCTATGTCCCTGCTTGACGTTTTGGTGCCTGTGTCTCGCTTGAAGTTTCAGTGCCGGTGTCCCCGCCTGAAGTTCCGGTGCCAGGGGGTCCCGCCTGAAGTTCCGGTGCCGGTGTCCCCGCCTGAAGTTCCGGTGCCGGTGTCCCCACCTGAAGTTCTGGTGCCGGTGTCCCCACCTGAAGTTTTGGCGCCGGTGTCCCCACATGAAGTTCTACCACCCGACTGTACGTATGCCTCGAATGGCACCATGGTTCGTAAGCAGGATCTGGAGATATTTGAAAAAGCTTTGCAAGCGACGAAAGTCTCCCCGGCAAGAACTTCTAAAGCAAAAAAGCCCAAAGGGAAGAAGGAAAAATTTTCTATCTCTTCTGTTGGTACATATGATATGGATGCTTTTGACCTAGAGGGCTATGCCTATGTGGAACCACCTGTTCACGCCCAGAGGGTGTTTCTAAGGGGAGGGAACTGTCACAGTCCCTACCGTGCCATGCAGATGGCCGGGCGTGGTCACGCCCCAAGTGGCCCAAGGAGGTAATGAAGTCTTGACTGTCTGTCTAGTGCTCCTGTTACTTAGCCTCTGAGCCACACCTCAGTTCCTTTTAGCCTGCTTTTCAGCTTTGCCTAGTTCTGCATGAAATACTAGGGCCATACTCTGGATCTTGTTGCAATTTGTACCTGTCACTCCTGGTTCAGCTAAGGCAGTTTATCCAATCAGCTGGGTATAAAACACTGCCTCACTCTGAGGGCTTGGTCAGTTCATTGTTTCCTGTTTTGCCAAAGGTTCCAGTATTCCTGTGTTCCTGTGTTATAGTGTTCCAAGACTGACTCCAGCTTCTGACCTGGCTCTGCTTATCGTTTATTCTGACTTCTATAATCCCTGACTGTGGCTTTATCTCGCCTATTCTTTGGCAAATTCCTGTCTAGCTCCCGTGCACAGATTCACAGCCCAGGTAGCTTTTTACCTTGTTACCGTGGGCTGTGTGTATTTGCAGGTGTGAGCATACATCTCTGCACCATGGACTCCAACCAAGGTAAGCCCTTACAATACCAGGATCATAAAAGTAGCCAGGCCAGGGTCATCAACAGGTGGTCAGCGGATGGGGACAGGGAACCAACAGGACAAGGAGAGGATAGATAAGGCTGAAAGACGGGGGGACAGGTACAGGTACAAGGCTCAAGGAAACAACTAAAAAAGCCTTCACAGTTCTGGAACAACATCCTATGGACAGATGAGACCAAGATCAACTTGTACTAGAGTGATGGGAAGTGAAGAGTATGGAGAAGGAAAGGAACTGCTCATGATCTAAAGCATACCACCTCATCAGTGAAGCGTGGTGGTGGTAGTGTCATGGCGTGGGCATGTATGGCTGCCAATAGAACTGGTTCTCTTGTATTTATTGATGATGTGACTGCTGACAAAAGCAGCAGGATGAATTCTGAAGGGTTTTGGGCAATATTATCTGCTCATATTCAGCAAAATGTTTCAGAACTCATTGGACGGCGCTTCACAGTGCAGATGGACAATGACCCGAAGCATACTGCGAAAGCAACCAAAGAGTTTTTTTAGGGAAAGAAGTGGAATGTTATGCAATGGCCAAGTCTATCACCTGACCTGAATCCGATTGAGCATGCATTTCACTTGCTGAAGACAAAACTGAAGTGAAAATGCCCCAAGAACAAGCAGGAACTGAAGACCATTGCAGTAGAGGCCTGACAGAGCATCACCGGGGATGAAACCCAGCGTCTGGTGATGTCTATGCATTCCAGACTTCAGGCTGTAATTGACTGCAAAGGATTTGCAACCAAATATTAAAAAGTGAAAGTTTGATGGATGATTGTTAATCTGTCCCATTACTTTTGGTCCCTTAAAAAGTGGGAGGCACATATACAAACTGTTGTAATTCCTACACCGTTCACCTGATTTGGATGTAAATACAAATCCATTGCGGTGGTATACAGAGCCAAAAAGATTAGAATTGTGTTGATGTCCCAATATTTATGGACCTGACTGTATTTATCTTTACTTTGAGAAAAAAAAATATTACCTAACTGTAATTTATTGTTCTTTCATTGCAGAGTACATTTGTCTTGGTCACATCTATCATACAGTTACATCTGGAGGCTTGTGAAAGTGTCATTGCCTAACATTTCCAAGGAATAGTTGCTTGATATTTTCCCTTGAGATGCCGATGTGTAAACAACGCAAATAACTTCTGCTGCATGTGTGGCAAGGTTACATTTGCATCTCAAAATGGCAGCGGTAAAAAAAAAGACATACACCTATGTTTTGGATGCAAAATAGGGGATCAGGACAAGAGTTGGGCCCATCATTATTATTGCATTGCATGTGCAACTTATCTGTTATCATTTGCTAAACAAGAAGAAAATGTCCCTGCCTTTCACAGTCCCAATGGTGTGGGGGGAGCATCAAAATGTTGCATGAAAAACCAATAAATGAATGGAAAGTTATGTTATTGGTAGCAATAAAAATATACATTTATAATGATTGGTGTGGCACTGTTCTCAATGCTATATCACATTTTGCTGAAAAGTTATGGAGCATAACTGCACATCCCCTTCTCTTTTTGGATTATTTTGATGCAATTCACCCTATTCTGGTAAAATTTAGCTACTTTCATTTCTGAGGCTTTCTCCTTGCAGACCAGTGTTATTAGATCCAAATGTTTAAGGGACTTAATCATAATGTCTCTAAACTTTACATTAGGAGCTGTGTGCTTACATTTAACAGGTAATAAATCAACTTTTTTTCAAGTCTCCTGTCGGCTTAAAACAAAAAAAATCTATAGAAATTTAGAAAGGACAATAACTGGATAAAAGAATCTAAGATAATTGTAAACATTGATAAAAAAAAAGTCATATAAAAGCATCCAACACGTTTAGGAACAATATAATTCCCCCTTCACCAGGGCTCAAAACTGGGTAAAACTTGGATTGACTCTCCCTGAACTCTCCTCATCAACAATTGATATGATCTTGGACTCTTTTATCCGGTTTTGTTCTGGTGCTCCTTTCTGTTTTCCTATAGTTTGAGCTTCTTGTGTTTCATTGTCCTGTTTTTTTCCCCACATATGTTTTTTCTGCATATGTGAATACGTATGTCCTCAGACACAGGTTTGTGGATTTTGTGTTATGGATCTGAACACAGTATATGTTGTAAATGAGTATTTTTATTGCAGTGTGAATGAAGCCTTTGGCCTCTTAGGCACATGGAAATATTAGTTTGCTAATAGAAAGATCCTGAGTAAAATGTACAGGGACTACGTTCAGGATCAGGTTCAGGGCTCACAGAGTCAGGGCGCAAGGAAGATACCAAGGTAAAGTGTGTGTGGCTTTGCCGGGTATTTATACACATCTCCTGCAATCAGGCTCAGGTGATGCCTGATCGCAGGAGATGATGTCGGCTCCACACTGCCAGGAACCACCTGCTGGTGGGCGCCAGTACTGCGGCCCAAAGATAAAATAATATCACCAGCCGGAGAGAGCTTCCCTGACAGTTCCTGACTGTCAGGAGACCCCCGCTGGTGGACATCAGTACTGCATGCCCAATGTCTGACAATGCTACCAGCAGGAAGAACCATTCCTAACAGTACCCCCCCTTAAAGAAGCGGCCTCCGGACGCTCCAACTAGCTGCTGCTGGGAAAAGTCCAAGTCATCAAGCCTGGCAATGGGCAGAGGCATATAACACTGGGTAAGAAAAAAGTCCACCAAGTTGGGCATGACGAAAGTTTAAAGCATCAAGCCGGGCAACGCGTCGAATCACTCAAAGCTGGGCATATGGAAGGTCCATGGCTTTAATCCCGACAACGGACAGAGACACATCAGGCTGGGCAGCGACACATCAAGCTAGGCAGCAAGCAGTGGTACATCAAGCCGGGCAACATGCACATTGAGCTGGGCAGCGGGCACAAACACATCAGGCTGGGCAACGGGCACCAGGCATAGACATAACAAGCTCGGCAGCGGGCACAGACACATCAAGCTGGGCAGTAGGCATATCAAACTGGGTAGCAGGTACAGGAACCTCAAGCTGGGCAGCAGGCACGGGCACATCAAGCTGGGCAGCAGGCATGGGCACATCAAGCTAGGCAGCAGGCACATCAAGCTGGGCAGCAGGCATGGGCACATCAGGCTGGGCAGCAGGCACATCAAGCTGGGCAGCAGGCATGGGCACATCATGCTGGGCAGCAGGCATGGGCACATCAAGCTGGGCGGCAGGCATGGGCACATCAAGCTGGGCAGCAGGCATGGGCACATCAGGCTGGGCAGCAGGCATGGGCACATCAGGCTGGGCAGCAGGCACATCAAGCTGGGCAGCAGACATGGGCACATCAGGCTGGGCAGCAGATAGAGGCACATCAGGCTGGGCAGCAGACAGGGATACATCAGGCTGGGCAGCAGACAGGGACACATCAGGCTGGGCAGCAGACAGAGGTACATCAGGCTGGGCAGCAGACAGGGGCACATCAGGATGGGCAGCAGACAGAGGCACATCAGGCTGAACAGCAGATAGAGGCACATAAGGCTGGGCAGCAGACATGAGCACATCAGGCTGGGCAGCAGGCTCCGGGTTTTCTGGCAGGGCAGCAGGCTTCGGGTCATCTGGCATGGCAGCAGGCCCGGGGTCATCTGGCAGGGCAACAGGCTCTGCATCATCTGGCAGGGCAACAGGCTCCAGGTCGTCTGGCAGGGCAACAGGCTCTGGGTCGTCTGGCCAGGCAACAGGCCCCGGGTCGTCTGGCAGGGCAACAGGCTCTAGGTCATCTGCCAGGGCAACACGCTCCGGGTCATCTGGTAGGGCAGCAAGCTCCACAGACCGGGAAACGGGCACGGAACCTCAGACCGGGAAACGGGCACCGGAACCTCAGACCGGGAAACGGGAATCGGAACCTCTGACTGGGAAACAGGCACCGGGACCTCAGGCTGGAACACTGGCACCAGGACTTCAGGCTGGAACACTGGCACCAGGACTTCAGGCTGGAACACTGGCACCGGGACTTTAGGCTGGAACACTGGCACCAGGACTTCAGGCTGGAACACTGGCACCGGGACTTCAGGCTGGAACACTGGCACCGGGACTTCAGGCTGGAACACTGGCTCCAGGACTTCAGACTGGGATACTGGCACCGGAACTTCAGGCTGGGATACTGGCACCGGAACTTCAGGCTGGGATACTGGCACTCCGGAACTTCAGGCGTGACAGCAGGCTGAATAGCGCTCAAAAAAGTCTGCAGAATCATCCTCTTATGCCCCGTACTGGAAAATGTTTGATGGGACTGTGTGTATGCAAGAGAAGTTTGAGCCAACATCCATCGGAAAAAAAACATGGATTTTGTTGTCGGAATGTCCGATTGTGTGTACGAGGCATAACAGCCACACCAGAGACTCCACTTGATCAGCACTGAAAGTCGGAGAAAAATCATCACAGGCCTTTGGAACACAGGACAGGGCAGCACACATTTGGATTAAAGGCTGCACAGCACCAAACAACATACAGCCCTGATCAACCAGGGAGTGAGCCAAACGGATGATCTCTAGCAGCTGGTCACTGGTCCACTCTTTCAGTGTCTGGCGGAGATATTCGCCACTCTCTGATGCCAGCAGAGCATAATACACATTAGGACTCATCTCAGCAAAGCCAACAGAAACAAGATGGTTCCTCTGCTGTGCAGCCACCTCTGGTCAGGGATGGCCTTGGTATATTGTCACGTATCAGGTGTGTCCAGAACTGTGTGGACAGCAACAGAGGAACAAAACGCATGTAAGGTGAAAATATTATGATTTATTAAAGATAAATGAAAATATATAAATACAACCACCTCAATATCACACAGTGCACAACAACCATTACCAAAGACCCACAAATAATCACAGTCAGACAAGTATATACAATAATGGGGAAAGCCAGAATCGTAAATGTAGCCAGGCCAGCGTCATCAGTGGGAGGTCAGCGGATGGGGACAGGGAACCAACAGAACAAGGAGAGGATGGATGGATAAGGTTGAAAGGCGGAGGGACAGGTACAGGGATCAGGATCAGGTTCAGGGCTCACAGGTTCAGGGCTCACAGGTTCAGGGCTCACAGAGTCAGGGCGCAAGGAAGATACCAAGGCAAAGTGTGTGTGGCTTTGCCGGGTATTTATACACATCTCCTGCAATCAGGCTCAAGTGATGCCTGATCGCAGGAAATGATGTCGGCTCCACACTGCCAGGAACCACCCGCTGGTGGGTGCCAGTACTGCAGCCCAAAGATCAAATAATATCACCAGCCAAAGAGAGAGCTCCCCTGACAATTCCAGACTGTCAGGAGACACCCGCTGGTGGACATCAGTACTGCACGCTCAATGTCTGACAATGCTACCAGCAGGTGGAACCATTCCTGACAGAGACAGAATATCAATCAAAAATCCAGAAAAAACACATAAAACAATTGTTATAAACCAAGTTGCAATTCAGTGAGTAAAATAAGTATTTGATCCCCAAGCTAAACATGACTTAGTACTCGATGGAAAAACCCTTGTTGGCAAGCACAGAGGTAAGACGTTTCTTGTAATTGGCGACCAGGTTTGCACGTATCTGTTTCTTTGCTGTCTCTTGGCAACTCGAAGTTTCAACTCCCTCCATAAATTTTCTATAGGATTAAGGTCTGGAGACTGACTAGGCCACTCCATAACCTTAATGTGCTTCTTCTTAAGCCACTTCGTTGTTGCCTTGGCAGTATGTTTTGTGTCATTGTTGTGCTGGAAGACCCATCAATGACCCATCTTCAGTGTTCTGGCTAAGGGAAGAGGGTTCTCATCCAAGATTTTACAATACATGGTCCCATCTATTGGCCCCTCAATGCAGCAAAGTCAGCCTGTACCTTTAGCAGAGAAACAACCCCAAAGCATCATGTTTCCACCTTCGTGCTTGACAGTAGGGATGGTGTTCTTAGGGTCATAGTCAGCATTTTTCTTCCTCCAAACACATCTCTATCATTTAAAATGCACCTATGATAAGAATTATAGACCCTTTATTTCTTTGTAAGTGGGCGAACTTACAAAATCTTCAGGGGGTCAAATAATTATTTTCCCCACTGTAATGCCCCGTACACATGGTCGGAATTTCCGACAGAAAAAGTCCAATGGGAGCTTTTGGTCGGATATTCCGACCGTGTGTATGCCCCATCTGACTTTTTCTGTCTGCATTTCCAACGGACTTAGAGAACATGTTCTAAATTTTTCCGTCGGAAATGCCGATGGAGGCTATCCTGTTGGCAAGTCCGACTGTGTGTACACGGCATTAGAATTTGTAAGCTGCAAAATGATAAATGGTTGCATTTGGGTTTAATATCACTTTAACATGTATCTAAACACAGAAACAATTCCTTAGATGTGATGACTGCACCTTTATTTTCACCTTGTAATCCTTCTAATGACACACTTATTGTCCTTTGGTGGCTCTTTATTTACCTCTACTGTATCTATGGAGGGAGCCATGCTTTTGAAAGTGAAATGAAAAAGTGGATCTGAGCAGAAGAGCAGACATAGAATGTTTACTGTTTGAGCTTTATGATTAACTTGTCTCACACTATTTGGAAAATATTATCAAAATCTAGGTCCACTCTAATGCCCCGTACACACGGTCGGACTTTGTTCGGACATTCCGACAACAAAATCCTAGGATTTTTTCCGACGGATGTTGGCTCAAACTTGTCTTACATACACACGGTCACACAAAGTTGTTGGAAAATCTGATCGTTCTAAACGCGGTGACGTAAAACACCTACGTCGGGACTATAAACGGGGCAGTGGCCAATAGCTTTCATCTCTTTATTTATTCTGAGCATGCGTGGCACTTTTGTCCATCGGATTTGTGTACACACGATCGGAATTTCCGACAACGGATTTTGTTGTCGGAAAATTTTATATCCTGCTCTCAAACTTTGTGTGTCGGAAAATCCGATGGAAAATGTGTGGTGGAGCCTACACACGGTCCGAATTTCCGACAACAAGGTCCTATCACACATTTTCTGATGGAAAATCCGACCGTGTGTACGGGGCATTAGTCTTCATGCTGTCCACTCTCCAGCAGACACTATAGTCTTACTGCACTGTGCATTTTACAAGTTATTTATAAAGTGTAGAGCAGAATGTACATGTTCATCACAGAATGTTCACCACAGAGTATTCTCTGCACTCCGCAAAGACCAGTCACTTGACTTTGCCTTGTCATGTGACAGGATTGTCCTTTTCCCAGCCATTTTCCCCCATTCATTAATTTGAATGGGATTTTTTGAGCCATTCACATCAGCTCGATTGGGCAACTGTGCCTAACACGGTCCCAAATGCATAGAAAAGACAGTTTGCCTTATGCCCTGATAATTTAGTTCACACAAACGTACTGGTGTGTGCTAAGAAATAGTGGGGCATGCTGCGTTTATACACAGTGCAGGGTGTTTCGAAGCACTACACCACAATACAATGTGCTGCAGGGCATAGAAATGATTATAATGTAATTTTTATGACATTTCAATAAAGTTTAAAAAAAAGGTTATAACAATGAAATGCAATTGTCCTTTCACAGTGCACACCAGTGGCTATGCAGAGTATAACATGCTCTGCTGGTGTAAATGGGCCAAAAATCAAGTAAGGTAGAGGACACACTTGTGCTTTATCAATGTGTCATTTAAGAAAAAAAAGCTGGAAGGCCCCTTTGTAATTAGTTTATTTAATGTTAATAAAACCCTATAACCCCTAACAAATCAATCACACCCTTAATTCTCAAAAAACTTTCCTGGAAACTTCTTCAACGGTTCACATAGCTTTTGGAATTAAAAGATTTCTCCAAAATTATGCAACAATATTTGTCATCGCTTTATTTCTTTATTATTGATCACATTTATTTTATTTTGTTTTAATTCTTATTTATTTTATTTTACTTTATTTAACTTCCTCTTCCTTTTTACTCTTTTTTAATGTCAAACTGTTCATCCATGCTTAATAAATATGTTAAGAATATGACTTAATATTCTATAGTTCCTATATACTGTTTTTACCCTTGTACCCAGTACATGTTTTGTTTGATATACTCTTGTAACCTTTTATTTGTAAATCTTATCCAGAAAAAAATAATAATTTTGGAAAAAAAAATAAAACCCTATAAAATAACTATTTATTTATATACTGTATATACACATTAGATATTTTGAATTTTCAATGCATAATGCAATGATGCAAATACAAAATGCCAAAGTCAAGTGGATTGATGTACAAACTGGAATTCATTCCACAAGAGATTAAAGACTGCAGATAGTTTTTTGGCATGGTGCAAGCTGGGCCTTATATTTTGCCTTAGCTGCAGCTTATATCAGTCTGACACGGGAACATTTGATTCACCTCTGAATAAGGGTGTTTAAAGCCAGGAAAGCCTTTTCTATACTGGCTTTAGAAGCACTGTTGTCAATCTTCTAAGAGATGGAGAAAATCCTATCAGCTCCCTGCAGCGCCCCAGCTGACAATACCAAAGCAAGTTTAACCTTTTTGTCCTGCTTCAAAAAGCCTTTGGTCCATTAAGTATTTTCAGCTAATATCAGTGATCTCCTACCTTAAGCACTAAAAGGTTAGAAATCAGTTTAACACAGAAAAGAATAACAAGGATTCATGCGGCTTCCTAAGTGAACACTGGTCACACAAATACAAGTGCCTGTGTTCCATACACACTGCCTATATAAAATACCTAGGCTATAACTAATGAACAGCTTGGCTTAACCAGCAGAAATACAGTTACATTAAACCGAAGGAACAGCAACAACAATTTTCCTAAGCATTACTGCTATTACCGTAACCACCTCCGCGACACAGACCCCTGTGGTCATTCCTACAGAATACATCATAAAGCATTTGGCTTTCATAACCCCACAGAAAACATAATAAGGAAATTCACACTGCTGCTGCCCAGGGTGAAGGTCATAGGCCAACAAGGAGCAAGATTTATACCGCAGACACTGTAAATCTACTACTTTGTATAAAGTAGACACAATGTTCAATCAAAGCAGACATCCAGCGTGAGTTTTAATTTTTGGACAGAGTAGAGAAGAGTTAGAACCTCTGCTGGGTATTAATGGTAGTATGGGTCCGTGTTGGGGAAGGATGTTATTTCATGCAAACAAACAGAAAATCAGTTACTACTATAGATGATAAAACCATTAGAGGTTTTTAACCACTTGCCGACAGGGCCATAGCCGAAAGACGGCTACAGTGCGGTCGGCTTATTCTGGGAGGGCGCCCATGGACGTTCTCCAAGAGTCTTGCTCTCGCGCGCCACCCTGGGGCGCGTACCCAGGAACATCCGTGACCGCCGGGTCAATGACGGAGCGATCACATGTAAACAAACCGGCGTCACGTCCGGTTCCTCCCTCCCCTCTCTGTACAGATCTGTACAGTGCGAGGGGAGAGGGGGGGAGATTGAGAGCTGCAGCGCTGTGGGCTGGATGTCTAGTGCCCACATTGCTGATATGTGCCCACTCCAGCACTCATCCATCCATACCCAGCCATCCATACCATCCATGCTCAGCCATCCATGCTCAGCCATCCACCTATACTCAGCCATACATACTCATCCATCCAACCATACTCATCCATCCATCCATCCTCAGCCATATAGACTCATCCATCCATCCATACTCAGCCATACATCCATACTCAGCCATACAGTACATACTCATCCATCCATCCTCAGCCAGCCATCCCTAATCAGCAATACTCATCCATGCTCATCCATCCATCCATACTCAGCAATACTCATCCATCCATACATGCTCAGCCATAACCAGCCATACCCAGCCGTACTCAGCCGTACCCAGCCGTACTCAGCTGTACTCAGCCATACACAGCCATACCCTGCAATACTCAGTTGTACTCAGCCATACCCAGCAATACCCAGCCATACCCAGCAATACTCAGCCATACCCAGCAATACTCAGTCATACCCAGCCATACTCAGCCATACCCAGCAATACTCAGCCATACCCAGCCATACTCAACCATACCCAGCAATACTCAGTCATACTCAGCCATACCCAGCCTTACCCAGCAATATTCAGTCATATCCAGCAATACTCAGTCATACCCAGCAATACTCAGCCATACCCAGCAATACTCAGCCATACTCAGCCATACTCACCCATACCCAGCATTACCCAGCCATACTCAGCTGTACCCAACCGTACTCAGCAGTACCCATCCATCCCATCCATACCCAGCCATACTCAGCCGTACCCAGCCATCCCATCCATACTCAGCCATACTTAGCCGTATTCAGTCATACCCCGCCATACTCAGCCATACTCATTCATGCTTAGTCATCCCATCCATACTCAGCCATCCACATCCACAGCTCATCCATCCCCATTCATGCTCATCCATGCCACATCAGTTATCATCCATGCCACATCCATGCCACTACAGTGCCTCACAAAAGTGTAATAGGTAGTCAAATTTGATTTGAAACTTATGCCCCTAGAACGCCTGACGGTGCTCCCTGCATGTTGGGCCTCTCTATGTGGCCAGGCTGTGTAAAAGTCTCACACATGTGGTATCGCCATACTCAGGAGGAGTAGGAGAATCTATTTTGGGGTGTAATTTTTGGTATGTACATGCTGTGTGTTAGAAATATTGTATAAATGGACAACTTTATGTAAAAAAAATAAAGTGTTTTCATTTACTTTACACATTTCCCAAAAACTTGTAGAAAAAAATGACATGTTCAAAAGACTCAATATGCCTCATAGATTATACATTGGGTTGTTTTCTTTCCAAAATGGGGTCATTTTTGGGGCGTTTCCATTGTCCTAGTGCTCCAGGGACTTCAAAAGTGTAAGAGGTAGTCAAGAAATTAGATGTGTAATTTATGCTCCAAGAACGCCTGGTGGTGCTCCCTGCATGTTGTGCCTCTGTATGTAGCCACACTGTGTAAAAGTCTCACACATGTGGTATTACCATACTCAGGAGGAGTAGTAGAATGTGTTTAGGGCTGTACTTTGTGCTATGCATATACAGTGTGTGAGAAATACCCAGCTAATATAACAATTTTGTGAAAAAAAACGAAAAAAAAAACTTGATTTTGCAAAGAATTGTGGGAAAAAATTACAACTTAAAAAAACTCACAATGCCTCTTACTAGATACCTTGGAATGTCTACTTTCCAAAAAGGGGTCATTTGGGGGGTATTTGTACTTTCTTGGCTTGTTAGGGTTTAAAGAAATGAGATCAGTACATCAGGTGTGATAAATTTTCAGAGATTGGCACCATAGCTTGTGGACTCTATAACTTTCCCAAAGACCAAATAATTTACACCAATTTGGGTTATTTTTACCAAAGATGTGTAGTAGTATAAATTTTGCCCAAAGGCTTGTTCCCTTAGTTCCAGTGAAGGGAACTCTTAAGGCTTCAGCATGCCAAGAAATTTTGGACAATTTCATGCTCCCAACTTTGTGGGAACAGTTTGGGGATGGCCCCTTCCTGTTCCAATATGACTGCGCACCAGTGCACAAACAAGGTCCATAAAGACCAAATAATTTACACCAATTTGGGTTATTTTTACCAAAGATATGTAGTAGTATAAATTTTGCCAAAAGTTTATGAATACAAATTACTAATTTGCAAAATTTTATAACAGAAACGAAGAAAAATTCATATTTTTACAGAATTTTCTATCTTTTTTCTTTTATAGCACAAAAAATAAAAAACCCAGTGGCGATTAAATACCACCAAAAGAAAGCTCTATTTGTGTGAAAAAAGGGACAAAAATTTCATATATGTACAAAGTTGCATGACTGAGTAATTGTCATTCAAAATGTGAGAGCACCGAAAGCTGAAAATCGGTCTGGTTAGGAAGGCAGTTTAAGTGCCTAGTAGTCAAGTGGTTAAATATACAATGGGCTTCAAACTCTTGAGGATTTCAGAAGTTCCCTTCAACTATCCTGGACCCATTCTTGTCCCAAAAAAACTGACTGAGTATTCTGCTTGTTTTATGTTTTTTTTTTTTTTTAACAGAACGAACAGAAATAAAAAAAAGAGAGGGACCCCCCAAAGAAAAAAAAATGTAAACACATTTTACTAAAGCAAATTAGAGTATAAATAAAAGTTTCTACATTGGGAATTTTATAGGTAAACCAATTTAGCCAACATTACCTCACTCATCCACAGTCCAGACAGTCTATGATAGTGAATTTAAATACACAGTTCTCTATAAAAGTAGATTCAGAAACAGAATGGACAGGCGGATGACAATAACAAATACGTCCTAGGCTGTTTGTGTCTCTACTGGGGGGATATAGTCACTCAGTTTGTCCCGGTGGACATTTTCATTGGAGAAATATGTGAATAATGTTGTAAGAGTTAAGAATTTGTGACTATCTGTACACATCAGTTGCTTATGTCAAGGTTTCCTATGCAGTTGCCAAAATGTAAGGATGCCATTGAAACAGGGGTAAAGGGAAAGTCTTTCAGTGAGGCCAGCTCTTCCAGTAACAGCTGTTTAACCACTTGACTACCAGCCAGTAATATCCCTTTATTACCAGGCCATTTTTCAGTTTTTAGCACTGTGATCGTTAGACTGACAATTACTTCATCCTGCAGCACTGTACCCAAATTCATTTTGCATAATTTTTTTTTAATCAGATAGAGCTTTCTAATCTTTTTTTAAATAGGTTTTTTTACTTTAAAAAGGAAAAAAGACCACACATTTTGAAAAAAAAAACACGTTTCCCTTACTTTCTATCAAAATAAAAATCCCTGAATAGTACAAAGCCCCCAAAAATAACAGAGGAAGGAGGAAGTGAAGGAGTTAATGCACTGGTCATATACAGTGGCAGAATGGAGGAAAGGGGGTTAATGTTCAGATGGGCAGGATAAGGGAGGCGAGGGATTAATTTACAGGTCACTAGAGATACTATTAGGGATAGGGGACAGGAAAGGGTTAAAAAAAGATCCCTGTGTCACTGAAACAGAATGAATTGATTAGCAGCTACAGCCACTGATTCATTCATTTTCCATTCATAAGTACCGATCTATCTATCCTTCCCCTGTTGTAAGTGTAGCACCCTCTAGTGTGCTAGAAGAGTATAGTAGTTTTTTTTTTTTGAGAATAGGTACATTTCCAGACTTGGCTGGCAGCCAAGCCTGGGTGTGTTTTTGCGATCTGGGTTGGGAGTGACCTAGAGTAGAGCTGGGTGACTCACAGGTGGTGTCACTAGGACTTCCCACTTCTTTCCAGAATCTTCTAGTACTTACTGGAGATAGAGGTGGAGAGGGGAGATGGAGCCACCTGGGGTATTTTAAGGAGCCCTGACCAATCTCCAATTTGAATTGGCAGGGGACAGGCCTCCTTGAATACCCAGGGTCAGCCCAGCTGGGGAGGAGTTGATCGAGTGGAAGATGGAGATGGAGTGTTAGGCTGTCGGGGCCTTTGAGGGAGCTCCCCGGTCTGGGGGAGGTGACCTTGGGCCTGGACGGGATCTTCTTACAACCCACAGAGGTGTCCAGGCCAGGAGGCACAGGAGGAGCAAGAGAGGACAACGGGAGAACACAGCCTGTCAAGTCTCCAGGAGTTCCACAGAGGCAGCCAAGAGTACTGGTGAGTGTTCACACCGTCGGGAGGACTGAGAGGCACGCCTAAGAGGACTGAGATGCAGCAGTCTGGGATGGGTGCAGAGTCAGTCTGGAATATGGGGATGGCATGGGCAGTGGAATGGGGCAGCTGCAGCCAGAAGGGCTGGCAGTGCCTGAAGAGGTGGTGCGGAAGCAGGAGCCACAGGAACAGCTAGCACTGTAACGTTTCTATTTTTTTGCTACTCCATAGGGACCACGGTCCCTGCCTGTAAAGGGTATTTTGTTTAGGCTTGGCTGAGCGAGTGTCAGGCCTACAGTGCTAGCTAGTCCGGAGAGTGCAAGGAAGTAATATGCTGGAGGGGTGAGGTCTGATACTCTGCAAACAAGGAAGTGCAGGAGGAGAAAAGGAGATTGTATATACTGAGGTGTATATAGTTGGTCCCAACATTGACTTTTGATTACCTGGGCATCTCATAAGTTCCCTAACCCCATCCAAGTTTAATTCCCCTCAATAAAAATGCAAAAACAAGTGCAAGGTCTGCTTTCATATCTCTGAGCGAGTGAAAAGTGTGTGCATGGCTGGGGCATGGTGACAGACAGACCACTACATTCAGCAGCTCCTACGGGAGTACATAAGGGGTAGAGGAGGGATCAGCAAAGTAAACAGTACCATGTGATGGCTGTGATGACCAACCACAGCCATTAAATTGTACCCAGCACCTCAGATTTACTGGGTACAATCTCTGTGTGCCCAGCTGATGAGGAACTGATAGGCGGCACTGATGGGTACTGATAGGCACTGGTAGGCGGCACTGATGGAAACTGATAGGCAGCACTGATAGATGACACTGATGAAGAGACACTGATGGGCACTGATTGGCACCACAGATGGGCACTGATAGGTGGCACAGGTGGGTACTGATTGGCAGCACCTGTGGGAAATGATTGGCAGCACTGGTGTGCACTGTTGGGACTGCACTGATACTCAGGACACTGGTAATCTAGAGAACACTTAGATCTGTGTGGGTCATGCCATCCTGAGAGAAGTTAAACCATATATTGTAATTTACCTATTTCTGAAAAAGAATTCAACTGCAACTCTTACTATTACAATTTTGACGTGTATAGGTTGTAGTGGCCTATAAACAAGAGTTGCAAATGTTGCAGCTACAATGAGCCTTGGGCTAGCATCCAGTTAGCACCACACCAATTGTTTTCTGGCCTCATTATGACTATGAAGAAAGGATAACACCCAACCAGATTACTATTCTACCTGTAATCAACTTGAGTGTGAGCCCCTGGCAGGGTACCTTATGTGATTGTCTTACCCATGGTGAGGTGTCCTATGTGGTTTTCAGATTCAAGTATTCTGCCTGATTTGGCTTCCATATCTCTAGCTCTCACAACTCTGGAAGCATGCCCCATATTGTCCTCAAAATTCATGTTACGGTGTCCCATGCAGTCACCAGGTTACTGGCAGGGTATCCCATAAGATCAGTGGGTCAGTGTGCCCTGGGTTCTTCCAATTACCATGACAGGGTGTGCAGCAGTTGGTGGTCACGGCTTGTCCTATTCTGTAAAAAATTACTTCCAGTGCCTGCAGGATATATACTGGGGCTGACATCGGCTGCAAGCAACTGGTCAAAGCTGATCAATGAGAACTATGCTAATCCCTCTGTGCTGAAGATCTGAAATGAGAAATATATTTTGGTCCTAAATTGGACATCAAATAAATAACTATTTGAGTACAGTGTATACTTGTATGGTTTAGATATCCATCAAAGTCTTCCTTAGCACAAAGGATGGTTCACATTGAAAACATTGTCAATTTGTAGCATTTTCTAGAGCAGGCATAATGCATAGTTATGAGAAAATACATTGCTTTTAAAAGGCCTTGTTCCCAACAACGTATTGTGTTTCAGTGCATTAGACGAATATCCAGCATGCTGTAATAGAGATAGGCACTAAAGGCAAAACCTACAAATGTGTACATGAAATAACCCCATGAAATATTAAATATACAGTATATCTATAGTTTCCTTTTGATAATATGACTCAAACGCAATACATATTGCAGAAGGCTGTGGTATATTTTGGCCATTCACCTTATCCCATGAAACAGCCATAAAACCCCCTGGTTCTTCCACCTGCAGCTGTCTATCTACAAGAGCAGCACAGCTTTCATTAACCTTACTTACAAATGTTCTTCTACACAGTGTTCTTAATTATATATGGTGACTCTCACATGGAATCTCACTGCAGTGATTGCTTTACAAAAATATTGTTGAGGCAATTTAATAGCAATCAGAGAATGGGCGTAAAAGTCACACCTTTTCCTGCATCATATAGCACGGGAAACCTTTCCTTGTTATTTGTTTAAAATGCATCCACACCTCACACCATTCTATTACCTTATATGTGGAGTGCTAATGACACACTTTGACCCTTTCATTAACCAGGCTTATCTGATGTGGCAGGATACAAGAAAGATGCATGTAGGTACTGTATGTGCACTGCACGGCCCTCCTAAAATGTTTAACACTACAGGAGGCTATGCTGTTTTCTAAGCAGTTTTATCTGTGATTCTTTTCTTGGCCCATTCTCTTAATATTTGCAAATGATAATTTATGAGCACTTGTAATAAAGTGTATTTTATGAGCACCTAGGGGAGCTTACTATCATGGGACTGTATTCCTGACTCTCAAGCCATCTCATTCAATGCAAACCATGAGCACAGGTCTGCATTTTAATGACTAAGATACTGGAATGTAGTTGGAAAAGGAGAAAATGTATGAAGGCAGGTGCTAATGGTTGCTGTTATTTTTCTGTTATTATACCGTGTAATTGTATTTCTGGTGTAACTTTGCTTTAAATTTATAGCTTATTGCTACGAGGGTTGGGTGGTGTGTGACTTCTTCCTCTGCAGATGTGTCATATCCTGTCTGGTTTGGGGTATAAATACATCTGCAGAGGACCAGCCTGGGGTATTTTGCCTGTTGATCCATGGGAGGTCGTTGATCATGGTGTCATAATGTTTGGAGGAAAAACAGTTTTTTATTTTATTATTTAATGGGCTACTCATTTTTATCTTTTTATTTTTGTCTGGCGTTTTGCTTTAAATTCAAAATTGTAGAGAGATGGAGCTCTAGTCTCCTTTTTTGCATATTTAGCTGTTTTAGCTTTCAGCTATACTGACAGAAGCCTGTTACTTACAGAACTAGAGTGAATAATCACAGAATTTACTCATCTCTTATCAGATGGCCCAGGGGGAGTTTTTATTAGACAAAAGGTAGCTGCAAAGCAAGCTTTGCAAACTGTGCTGTCCATTTAGCTAAAACGAAACCATAATGCTTAAAAAAACCTAAATATCTGTAAATGTTTAAACAGCTATTAAAGTTTCCCATTGTGCTTTAAAATACTTGGCCCAGATGTTAGGGAGTTAAGCTTATAGTAAGGTTATAGTATATAGTAAGTTATAGTTATTGGTAAGGGGGTAGGTAAGGGGTTAAGGGGGGCTTGCATGGGATAGATGTGCATTTTTATGAGACTGTGGGGACCAATATTATTTATAGTACTATGCATCAAACCCTTTTGCTGTAAGCAAAGCATTAAAAATAGCTATTCTGTACCTTAAAAAGTCTGTAGTAACAGTTCTTAGTTCTGTCACCTCACCAAATGTAATATTGTTGTTGTAAGATACGATTTTTTTTGTGTATTTACATATTTCGAACAAGTTGTAAAAGTTTTTTTTTTAAGCTCTAGTTCACCTTTGTAGTTATAAGCATTATAGAGAAATTCATCTTCAAAATTAACAGTCACTGAAATCGCAATCCCCCTTCTATGGCAGCACAAATTTGGCAGCCTGCCAGCCTTCTACGATAAACGCACAGCAGACACTGTAGGCTGTTGGAAACAAATGGAAACTCAAGTTAAGAGTCTCTGTTGTGATCGATTAGGATAAATCACTTCACAGCACCTACTGCTAATGGAGTCATTGAGGCCTTTCTTTAAAGCTCTTTTACTTCTTCTTATGAATAAGTAAAAACTTTGCTGGCCATGATTGTTATCATATGAGTGTGGTTGAAACCCAGCATTGTGGGATTGAACATACTAGGGTTGGAATGAGCCTGGTGGTTAGAGAGACTACATCACTATAAGAAATGTGAATTTTTGTTACTTAGACTCTCCTTCAGGGGAGTGGGGCTGTCCCTGAGTGGACAGGGGAAGTGGAGTCACCATTTTTGTTTAAAGCACAGTGATATATCAAGAGACTGTGGGCTATCGGTTTCCATTAATAAAGTATCGTTAGACTACTGGAATATGGATGTACATCCTTGTTATGTTAAAGTAAAGATTACAAAGTAAAGCTTTAAAGCTGAACACCAGGAATTAAGCTACTTTGATTCATGTGTAGGCAAGCATGCCACCTAGAGGACATATCTCTTTAATTTAGGTCTGACAGTTTTATGACACCTCCGAAAGATACATTCTGGGCTCTGAGAGGAGAAACACAGCATCTCTGTCTGCCCCTCCCCTCTGCTGCCCATTCACGGAAGCCTTTGCATTTTGCTAATGAGTTTTCAAAATAAAAAGGCTTCTGCAATAGGCAGCAGAGGAGAGGGGGTATAGCAGTTGTAGGGATGAGCTTTGAGTTCGAGTCGAACTCATGTTCGACTCGAACATCGGCTGTTCACAAGTTTACCAAACACGAACAATTTGGGGTGTTCGCGGCAAATTCGAATTCAGCGGAACACCCTTTAAAGGTCTATGGGAGAAATCAAAAGTGCTAATTTTAAAGTCTTATATGCATGGTATTGTCATAAAAAGTGTTTGGGGACCTGGGGAAAATGGATCAATGCAAGAAAGAGTTTTAAAAATGGCCGTTTTTTCGGAAGCAGTGATTTTAATAATGCTTAAAGTGAAACAATAAAAGTGTAATATCCCTTTAAATTTCGTACCTGTGGGGTGTCTATAATATGCCTGTAAAGGGGCGCATGTTTCCCGTGTTTAGAACAGTCTGACAGAAAAATGACACTTCAAAGATAAAAAGTCATTTAAAACTACTCGCGGCTATTAATAAATTGCCGGTCCGACAATACACATAAAAGTTCATTGATAAAAACGGCATGGGAATTCCCCACAGGGGAACCCCAAACCAAAATTTAAAAAAAAAATGACGTGGGGGTCCCCCTAAATTCCATACCAGGCCCTTCAGATCTGGTATGGATATTAAGGGGAACCCCGGCCAAAGTTTTAAAAAAAAATGGCGTGGGGTCCCCCTCAAAATCTATACCAGACCCTTTAGGTCTGGTATGGATTTTAAGGGGAACCCCGCGCCAAAATTTAAAGAAAAAAAGGAAAAAAGGAAAAGAGGGGGGGGACGAGAGAGCGCCCCCCCTCCTGAACCGTACCAGGCCACATGCCCTCAACATTGGGAGGGTGCATTGGGGTAGCCCCTGAAAACACCTTGTCCCCATATTGATGTTTTTGACAATTCCTTTATTTAAATGCTTCTTCTTTCTTCTATCTTCTTTCTTCTATCTGCTATCTTCCTTCGGTTTCTTCCTCCATCTTCTTCTTCTGGTTCTTCCTCCGGTGTTCTCGTCCGGCATCTTCCTCCGCGGCATCTTCTTATCTTCTTCTCCTCGGGCTGCTCCGCATACATGATGGCATGGAGGGAGGCTCCCGCTGTGTGACGCTTCTCTCTTCATCTTTTTCTCTTCATCTTTTTCTCTTCATCTTCTTCTCTTCATCTTCTTCTCTTCATCTTCTTTTCGGGCCGCTCCACATCCATGATGGCATGGAGGGAGTCTCCCGCTGTGTGACACGTCTCCCCTTCTGACGGTTCTTAAATAACGGGGGGCGGGGCCACCTTGTGACCCCGCCCCCCTCTGACGCACGGGGACTTGACGGAGACTTCCCTGTGGCATTCCCCGTGACGTCTGATGGGGGCGGGGTTACATAACGGGTGACCCCGCCCCCCCGATATTTAAGAACCGTCAGAAGAGGAGAAGCGTCACACAGTGGGAGCCTCCCTCCATGCCATCATGGATGTGGAGCAGCCCGAAAAGAAACTGAAGAGAAAAGCTGAAGAGAAGAAGCTGAAGAGAAGAAGATGAAGAGAGAAGCGTCACACAGCGGGAGCCTCCCTCCATGCCCTCATGGATGCGGAGCAGCCCGAGGAGAAGAAGATAAGAAGACGCCGCGGAGGAAGATGCCGGACAAGAACACTGGAGGAAGAACCAGAAGAAGAAGAAGATGGAGGAAGAAACCGAAGGAAGATAAAAGATAGAAGATAGAAGAAGCATTTAAATAAAGGAATTGTCAAAAACTGTCTCTTGTAATTTTTAACATTTTTGACAGTTTTTTTGTGAAATGGTAGGGGTACTTTTGTACCCCCTTACCATTTCACACAGGGGGGAGGGCTCTGTTAAAGGGGGCTTCCAGATTCCAATAGGCCCCCCGCCCGCAGACCCCCACAACCACCGGGCAAGGGTTGTGGGGATGAGGCCCTTGTCCCCATCAACATTGGGACAAGGTGTTTTGGGGGGCTACCCCAAAGCACCCTCACAATGTTGAGGGCATGTGGCCTGGTACGGTTCAGGAGGGGGGGCCGCTCTCTTGTCCCCCCTCTTTTCCTGCTGCCTGCCGGTTTGCATGCTCGGATAAGGGTCTTGTATGGATTTTTTAGGGGACCCCACGCTGTTTTTTTCTTTAATTTTGGCGCGGGGTTTCCCTTAAAATCCATACCAGACCTGAAGGGTCTGGTATAGATTTTGAGCGGGACCCCACGCCATTTTTTTTTTTAAATTTTGTCCGGGGTTCCCCTTAATATCCATACCAGACCTGAGGGGCCTGGTATGGAATTAAGGGGGACCCCCGCATCATTTTTTTTTAAATTTTGGTTCGGGGTTCCCCTGTGGGGAATTCCCATGCCGTTTTTATCAATGAACTTTTATGTGTATTGTCGGACCGGCAATTCATTAATAGCCGCTAGTAGTTTTAAATGACTTTTTTTCCTTTGAAATGTCATTTTTCTGTCAGACTGTTCTAAACACAGGAAACATGCGCCCCTTTACAGGCATACTATAGACACCCCCCAGGTACGAAATTTAAAGGGATGTTACACTTTTATTGTTTCACTTTAAGCATTATTAAAATCAATGCTCCCGAAAAAACGGCCGTTTTTAAAACTTTTTATTGCATTGATCCATGTCCCCTGGGGCAGGACCCAGGTCCCCAAACACTTTTTATGACAATAACTTGCATATAAGCCTTTAAAATTAGCGCTTTTGATTATTCATGTTCGTGTCCCATAGACTTTAACGGTGTTTGCGTGTTCGAACAAATTTTTTTCCTGTTCACAAGTTCTGGTGCGAACCGAACAGGGGGGTGTTCGGCTCATCCCTAAACAGTTGCATGTGATTCTACAACTGAAGGAGTTTAGGCCAGATTGTCCAGCACCAGAGCTTTAGAACTATAGGGATAGCTATCCTTCTGGTGCTCCAAAAAATGTCTTATTTAAATTAAAGAGATAAGTGGAATTCAGCTTTAATTCAGAGAACAAGTTAGACTCATCTTTCTTGGAGGGGGCCAAAGATGAGATCAGAATATAATGTTCATCCCCCTGGTGTATGTGGAACATGTCTTCTAAGGTTTGGGCTGAGTAGAAACTTGACAGGTAAGCTTCTGGTACTTCCCATTGTCTGTTTGGCAGGGCCTATGGGTGCTGGTTTACTCACTCACTGGAAGGCAGTGTCCTTATGTGTGTCTTTGAGAGCCGAGGATAGGGAATAAAACTTGTGTCCTATAGAGAGACACTAGAGGGGAAACCAGGGATTTGCTGCTCACCCCTTGAAAGTTATAAACAAGAGAGAGGTTCCCCCAAGATGGGGTTTTTAGGCAGCGCACTGATAAAGGGAATCAGATTCAGTATCAAAAATATAACAAATTTATTAAAGTGTACCATAAAAGTTAAAACAATGAACTCCAGTAGGGGGCACTTGAGATAAAATTACATTACATGTTATGTTGGCTGAACATATATTGGCAGACATATATTCACAACAACACTCGGTAGCATGAATATTTGAACCTGACGCGTTTCAACCCCTGTACTTGGGGTCTTCTTCAGAGGATTGGTCTGCTGAGAAATATACATAGATGAAATTGATACATGTAAATAAATTACATTAGTATAATAGTAGTTAGGACAGGAGTTGAGAACCACTGCTCTAAAACTGGAAGGAGTGAAGAGAATATCATCACATTGTGAACCTGGTTCTCCTACTGTGTGGATTGAGTTCGATACATCGTAAGATCCTGCCCACCCCCTTCCTTGGTTGGTGACTTGAGGAGCTGATCTTCCCCGAGTAGAGGTTTATTATTAAGCTGAATCACAGCTTACCTCTGGTAAGCGGACATCTTATTAGGTGGAGGATTTTTCACTGGGTGTCTTACGTCTATGCACACTGAATACATCTACCTTGGCTCCAAGGATTGTGTTACATGTTCATGATCACTGTTTACATCTGCCTTGGCTCCAGGGACTGTTTTTTTGACGCCAGTCACTTTTCTACCTTTATTTGGGACTTTTTTATATTCATTTGGGATTTATATTTTCCAGTCACTTTTTAAATAGAGCTCTGGTGTTTCATATTCACAAATTATAATTTTTGTAATTTTGATGCAATTTATTTTTATACACTTGAATATGTTTTGATCAGTCATATCACATGTCAATGCCTTCAGCGCGGTCTTTCTTGAATATTTTTGTATAATAGTAGTTACATTCACCATGTAAAATATGAATACAATAGTAATAATTTACCCAATAATATATGTTCGGCAGAAAGAGGAACGAGGCCTCCCATATGGAGATCCCTTGGAACGACTATCCTCCCGTCCCCCCCAGAGGAAGGACACCGGGCACCCCTACCGCCACCGCGGTTCAGGCCGGGGTAGTGAAAGCAGCGACGTGGCTTGCGAGAGGTCACACTCTTGGGTACCACCCACCAGACTAACAAAACAACCAGGGAGCACAGAGGGTTACACCTGTGAGGGTAATCAAAAAGTTCCTCATAATAAACTCAGTCATTTACATGGTACTAATTATATGTCCAAGAAGGGACAGGAAGAAAGAAATTATATATATAGTATTTTCCAGAGGCAGTATAAGGTATAGGCAGCACCTCAGTGTGTGCTCAATGTGATGACGATCCGTGTGAAAGTGTAAAAATATGTAAGAAGACCAGAGTGGAGTGAAAGGATGAAAAATAGGTAATGGCTGGTGAGGACTGAGTGTAGGAATGTGGTGAAAGGAGGTGAATGCACCGAAAGTGCTGGGAGAAAAGATGTCCACAAGGGAACTTCGATTTATTCGAAGTTGTAACTGATTTGCAATTATTTGCACGTCAGCTACTTTTGAAGAGTCTTCATGCAAAAAACGACATTGACACGGATGTGACCCAAGGGGACACCTTCAGCATAAAGGAGTTAAAAGCCCTACGTGATTTGACCCTCTTGTTTCAAGAGAACAATACCATAGACCTTATAGACCAAATCGATCTGGAAACCCTCCTCGAAGGTGCGAATGAACCCACTCTGAATCCGCTAACCAATTTTAAAAAACCGTCTGGAAAATTTCCGTCACTCAGTTTAAATCCCAGTATAGAGATCTTTGTTAAACAAACACTCAGGGATATTGCCAAACTTTCACATAAAAATAAAAAAACACTACCTCAAAATCTCACAATAGAGGAATCGATGGCTATCGACTCTCTGTGTAACAATGTTGAGATCACAATAAAACCATCTGATAAAGGAGGTAACGTGGTCCTGATGGATAATCAGGACTACGTACGCATGTGTCTAGATATTCTGGACAATGGTGAATGGTATAAAACTATCCCAACTAAAACCATACAAAAATCCTATACCCAATTTTATGATTTAATTCAGTCTGCTCTTGATAAAGGAGCTATCACCAGAGACCAATACGAATTTATCCGAGTAAAACACCCACGTATGGCCACTTTCTATAGTTTGCCCAAAATCCATAAAAGTCGAACAAAACCCCCCGGACGACCAATTGTCTCCGGCAATGGGGGGATTTCAGAAAACCTCAGTAAAGTGATTGATTCGCTCTTGCAACCTTTCGTCATCTGTATGCCCTCGTTTGTGAAGGACACAATGCACCTACTTCAACTCATTCAGGGAATATCACTTCCACCCAATTCCATCCTTGTGGCCATTGATGTCGAGGCCCTGTATAGCTCGATACCCCACTACAAGGGGATCGAGGCTATACGGGCACTCCTGTCAAGACATCTGAAATATGATGGGGCAGTTAACGAGTTCATCATCAATGGACTCGAGTACATCCTCAATCACAATTTTTTCGTCTTTGACAACTCCCACTACCTCCAGGTGCAGGGCGTGGCCATGGGCACTTGTTGTGCCCCGACCTACGCCAATCTGTACCTGGGGGAGTGGGAGAAAGTGCTCGATGATGGGGAGGACATTGCCAGGTATAGGAGCCACATATATATGTGGCGACGGTACATTGATGATGTCCTCCTCATCTGGGACGGCCCTGAAGAGTTATTACTAAAGTTTTTTGACCAAATCAACGAAAACTAATTTAATTTAAAATTTACTATGTCCTACGATCGTGACCAGATTGCATTCTTGGATGTACAGCTGAGACGTACCTCTGAGGATACAATCTCTAGTACACTTTTTCGAAAAAGCACCGCAGGAAATACCATCCTTCACGCGGATAGCTTTCATCCTACACGCCTAAAAAACTCGATCCCTTATGGACAGTATCTACGTGTCCGTAGGAATTGCTCCGACGAGGTATCTTTCAAACAAGAAGCACAAAAACTACAAACGAGACTCTTAGCGCGAGGCTATAGCCGCTCATGCCTACGCAAGGCATACAATAGAGTGGTCACACAGCCAAGACATACACTGCTGTTCAAAGAGAGAGTGAGACATGACCAGGACATGGCCACTACCAGGGTGATTTTACGCTTCTCGAAACAGCACAACGAGATAAATAACGTCATCCGTAAACACTGGTCTATACTTTTAGATGACCCGAAAGTTAGTAGGTTCATTTCAAATACCCCCTCTATTACTTACAGACGAGCTACATCATTGAAAGATAAACTGGTTCAGAGTGAGTTCAAAAACGCACAAAAAAGACGGAAACAATGTTCTGTTCTGGGATCTTTTCCCTGTGGGCACTGCTCGTATTGCCAATATATTAGACGTGAAAAGGTCTTTCACCTTCCAAATGGGTCAATTTTTAAACCCAGGCATTTTACCAATTGCCAAACAAGAGGGGTGGTATACCTTATGTCCTGCGAGTGTGGAGTGCATTATGTGGGCAAGACCAAGCAAGAATTCCATCAGCGGATATCAAAACACATCTACCATATGCAAATTAGTAATCCATATTTACCCCTTGGACGCCATGTAATGGAAATCCACAACTCTGTAATGCCCAAGGTATCCTTCGCCGCACTCGATCGAGTTCATATACCCGTTCGAGGCGGCAATTGGAACAAAACTTTGTTGCAACACGAACAGAGGTGGATCTTTAAGCTCAATTCCACCTCGTTCTCAGGACTCAATGAGGCTATCTCATTTGCCCCCTTTTTAAAGGGTTTCGTTTCCGGAAAAACACAATAGTTAGTTTCCAATGAAACTATATATAGCTCACAAAATTTGTGACAATAAGCCCTGCCCTTTATTGTTCTGTTTTATTTTATTTCATTTTATTTTGTTGCTTCTTTTTTCTTATGCTTTCCATTCCCTGGCTATCTCTCTTAATAATTGGATATTCTACTATACTAGTATGTGTTATCAATTCATATACCCCACTTATCCATTATCACTTTTTATTCCCTTATCGGGATGCTATGTAGATGCCAACATATGCATTTGAAGTTTTCCTCCTGTACTGATGCTCCTTATGTATAGATATACATGCCAATGTTAGTATGAATGACATTGCTATGAATCAACAGATATATGTCAATCGTTTCTTGTATACTCTTTTCCCTTGGAACTGCCCCCCCCTCCCCTCCTGATTGAGGGAGTCCTGCGGTGCTGTCTCCGCCCCCATCTCAGGATCGGGGGTGATCCGCGATCTGGCTTCCCGGCAAGGTGGGGGGGGAATGAGCCGGCCCCTATAGGTGGCTCCTCCCCCCCATGTTTCCCCATTGGATGCCCAGATGGCCACCGGGCGCTGCATTGGGGATTACTTCCTCCTTGCCGGCGGCATTCCGGAACACTCTCGGATGCCGTTCGCCACTGCGCATGCGCGGGGCCCCGCGCGTGCGGCGTGACGTCATTGGCATCGCGAGATTTCGACGAGAGTGACGCTGAGCCGGAGCCTCGGTCTTCCGGAACGCCGGGGAAGCCACGCTCGACTGCCCATACGGCGGTCACGCCGCCCACCGCAGAGCAATCAGGGATGGCACACACACCTGGATTGATTACAAGTGAGTACACACCCCCAGCAGGCAGTATATAAGAGGTATACTCGCAGCACACCCTCAGTCTCCCTTCCTCCCTGGTGAACAGCAGGCACTTTTCAATTTTCACCAAGTAAGTACCACTTCTATTACTCCGTATTTGGTCCTTGTCTAGGCACTACTTCTTGTCCTATACAATGGGGGTTCATGCGAACATTATTTGATTCTGCATTGACCCCCGTTCATTCATAGTGGCCTTGCCGCACAATGGCTTGGCCACCATTCGTTCTCTACAATTTATACTTTGATGTTTACCTATTTTTCAGACTGGTGGACTCAGTGTGGGATACCAATCCACCGAGCCCGCTATACCCTATGACCAATCCCGGGTTTGGTTAACAGGCACCAGTCTTGTATATGGGGCAACACAGTGCCTAAACACGTGTCCTTTAGTACCCCTTGAGGTAATTAATTCATTTTTAATTTTTTGTGCAATCTTCTTTTCTTCCCCTTCCTAACCCCCCCTCCCCCTCCCTTTTTCCTTCCCCCCTCCCCCTCCCACCTTCTCCCTTTTCCCCTCTCTCTTTCCACATCTTTTCTCCCAGCACTTTCGGTGCATTCACCTCCTTTCACCACATTCCTACACTCAGTCCTCACCAGCCATTACCTATTTTTCATCCTTTCACTCCACTCTGGTCTTCCTACATATTTTTACACTTTCACACGGATCGTCATCACATTGAGCACACACTGAGGTGCTTCCTATACCTTATACTGCCTCTGGAAAATACCATATATATATATAATTTCTTTCTTCCTGTCCCTTCTTGGACATATAATTAGTACCATGTAAATGACTGAGTTTATTATGAGGAACTTTTTCATTACCCTCACAGGTGTAACCCTCTGTGCTCCCTGGTTGTTTTGTTAGTCTGGTGGGTGGTACCCAAGAGTTTGACCTCTCGCAAGCCACGTCGCTGCTTTCACTACCCCGGCCTGAACCGCGGTGGCGGTAGGGGTGCCCGGTGTCCTTCCTCTGGGGGGGACGGGAGGATAGTCGTTCCAAGGGATCTCCATATGGGAGGCCTCGTTCCTCTTTCTGCCGAACATATATTATTGGGTAAATTATTACTATTGTATTCATATTTTACATGGTGAATGTAACTACTATTATACTAATGTAATTTATTTACATGTATCAATTTCATCTATGTATATTTCTCAGCAGACCAATCCTCTGAAGAAGACCCCAAGTACAGGGGTTGAAACGCGTCAGGTTCAAATATTCATGCTACCGAGTGTTGTTGTGAATATATGTCTGCCAATATATGTTCAGCCAACATAACATGTAATGTAATTTTATCTCAAGTGCCCCCTACTGGAGTTCATTGTTTTAACTTTTATGGTACACTTTAATAAATTTGTTATATTTTTGATACTGAATCTGATTCCCTTTATCAGTGCGCTGCCTAAAAACCCCATCTTGGGGGAACCTCTCTCTTGTTTAAAACTTGTGTCCTGTACCAGTGGAAATTTAGGTAGCTGGATTGAACCTAGAAAGGCTTAGGCCAGCATCAGAGGAAGATCTTATGGCCCTCTGCTGGGAAAGGTTCCCGACCCCTTCATACTAAAAGAAGGAAAGTAGTATACAGCAGAGATGAAGGAACCCCTTACATTGGCACAAATGCACATTAAATTCATTTTTTTTGGTTTACTAATGTTTTTTTTTTGAAGGGTATTAATTAATACAAAGGGAAAAGCAGAGAAATGAACAATGTTATCCATATCAGCTTGAGCATGAACAAATAAAGTATTTCTTTGCTTTCAACTTAAAAAATCAAGAACAAAAAAATCCAAATAAAATGAACCAATATGACATTAGATTAACTAAATGCTGGCTAATGGGATTGAGCTTTTACATTACCATTTAATGGACTATAGTAGAAACAGACCAAAATCTATCCACAAGCTAATAAGCTAACCAGTATTCCCATTTACGGTCGAGCATAGTGTCCATAATAGTGTGTTGTATCCTTTCCATCAGCTTTATAGATTCCGTGAATGGCACCAAATAGTGTGTGTGCCAGTTTTTGGTGAGGAGGAGGAACCTTGGAGATCAGCATAAAGGAGACAAATCTTGTAAGTCAAAGTTATTTGTTCGCCCGTTATCTGGCATATCTTAGTAGTGGCATGTTGCCATAGCGACCGAAGAACTCTGCATCTCCAGAAGGTATGAAGGAGAGTACCTCTATACTCCAGGGTCACCAGGCCCTTTTCAATCAACCTAGAGAATTCAAATTCTGCAGTATATGCTGGTGGAAAAGTAGGTTCCCTCAGAAACGAGGCTAATCTAGGAGACCTGGGAAGCAGGTTATACTTCTTTTTATACTGTGACCATATATATAGGGATTGATCTACTTCTCCATTAAGCAGAGTTACATCTCTTGGGTATACAGAGTGCGACCAAAGGAGGTCAGGAAGATAGTAGGGAGCCACTGAAATGCACTCAAAATGGAGCCACTGGATATGAATTGGGAAAGTATGCCGTTGTGCCAGTTCAATCAACCATGCTGCCAGAAAAGAGTTCCACAGGTCAGGGCAACCCAGGCCTCCTCTAGATTGAGATCTATACATTAATGGTCGTCCAATACGAGATTTCTTATTAAGTCAGATACATTTAAATATGACAGACTGAATCTTATTGAATTCATTTTTTATAGGACTTAAATTCTTTTTTTATATGACTTTCACACTTTCTCTTTTTTTATATTTTGTTTGTATTGTTCTTTGTAGTTCTTTAGCTGACTCATGTAGTTGTTTTGAGGGATGCAGCAGTAAAGCACAACTGTTGTGCAACCCTACAGTAAAAAAGCAGAGTCTGGGTATGTAACAAATATGGGTGTTTCAATGTACATACACTACTATGCCAAAGTTTTATGCAGGTGTGGAAAAATGCTGTAAATTAAGAATGCTTTCAGAGCTTATACCTTAACATGCAGACTCCAGCTGAGAATGAGGGTAACAGAATTTTGCTGTCATTAGAGGCCCAGAAAGCCTTTGACAGTGTGGAGTGATCGTTTCTGTTGGCGGTCTTAGCTAAACTTGGCTTTGGAGATAGTTTTATATCCTGGGTATGCCTTCTATATTACCACCCTCAGGCGACCATAAGGGAGGGGGGACAGCTGTCTCCTGTATTTGAATTAGGCAGGGGTACCAGACAGGAATGCCCACTATCTCCTCTTCTCTTTGTACTGTCTATAGAGCCTTTGGCAACCCATATTCGGGCTGATGATGCCATTGTAAGATTTAGATTTGGCTCCAGGAAAGAGAAAATTACATTATATGCTGACGATATGCTCTTATTGTTGGGTGACTGACCACTCATTGCGCAAAGTTTTGCATATTGTACAAGACTATGGCAAATACTCTGGTCTTACCATTAATTGGACAAAATCAGCTCTGTTGAAGTTGGATTCTGTACTTAACCCCCTAATTAGCATAATTTTGTCCTATCTCAGTTGTCTCTGCATTTGAATATCTGGGGATTATTGTCACCAGAGACTTAACGGATTACTGCAAGTTAAATATTTTACCTCTTCTCTCTAGATTTCTAGATACAGTGAAGGTATGGTCCAAACTGTGGCTTTCAATTGCTGGCAGAGCAAATCTGATTAAGATGACAATGATGCTCCGGCTACTCTATATTCTTCACAACACCCTGGTAGTTATCCCATTGCGTATATTCAGAGTGGTCAACTCTATATTTCGCTCCTTGTTATGGAAGGATGGCAATGATAGGATCAAGCTGGAGCAATTGCAGAGGGCAAAGGATGGAGGGGGGTAGCTTTCCCCAACCCATGGCTTTACTATTTAGCCTCTCAGCTACAACATCTAGTGGGGGGGGGGGGGGGGTGGCTCTGGATACCTGCCATGAAGAGGAAATTGGGTACTTAACGTTATTTATAGTGATTCACTTTTGTGGAGCTGGAACTTTGACTGAGGGACTGGAAGCAAAACTATTTTCTAAACCCAACAGGCAATATCCTACATATAGGCCTATTCACAAAATATAGTCGAAGGATAAGCAATTGCACAAGGTTTCGAGGTACACTTATTACAGTCCTATTCAGGGTGGCACAGTGGTGTAGTGGGTAGCACTCTCGCCTAGCAGTAAGAAGGGTCGCTGGTTCGAATCCCAACCACGACACTACCTGCCTGGAGTTTGCATGTTCTCCCTGTGTCTGCGTGGATTTCCCCTGGGTACTCCAGTTTCCTCCCACACTCCAAAGACATGCTGGTAGGTTAATTGGATTCTGTCTGAATTGTCCCTAGTATGTATGAATGTGAGTTAGGGACCTTAGATTGTAAGCTCCTTGAGGGTAGGGACTGATGTGAATGTACAATGTATATGTAAAGCGCTGCGTAAATTGACGGCGCTATATAAGTACCTGAAATAAATAAAAATAAAATATTTGGAATAATCAGTTGTATCCTGAACTGGCCAAAATCAACTATACGGCTAGGTGGCAAGCATTGGAAATTACACATCTCCGACACATTTTTGAGAATGGCAAATTGCTGTCCTTTGCATTTTCATTACCTTCAGCTGCAGCATGCTAGTAGAGTCGAACATTCGTTAGAGAATCCGTCACTGTCCCCGTCACCAATTTTTCACATGATACAATCCTCATCATCTACAAAGGGCTTTATCTCCAGATGTTATGCTATGCTCCTAAAGAAATAAAAAATGTTAATAGTTTATTTAATCAATTAACAAAATAGAAAGTAAATGAACAGAAGAGAAATACAAATCAAATCAATATTTGGTGAGACTACCCTTTACCTTCAGAACAGCATGAATTCTTCTAGTTACACTTCAACACAGTTTATAAAGGAACTCAGCAGGCAGGTTGTTCCAAGCATCTTGGAGAACTAGCCACAGGTCTTCTGTGGATGTAGGCTGCCTCAAATCCTTCTGCCTCTTCATGTAATCCCTGACAGATTTGATGATATTGAGATCAGGGCTCAGGGCCAAACCATAACTTTCAGGCTTCTTGTTCTTCTTTACGCTTCTTTAAGATAGTTCTTAATGACATTGGCTGTATGTTTGGGGTCATTGTTCTACTGCAGAATAAATTTGGGGCCAATCACACGCCTCTATGATGATATGGCATGATGGATCAGTATTCCCCTGTATTTCTCAACATTGAGGGTTCCATTGATCCTGACCAAATCTCTAACTCCAATTGCAGAAATGCAGCCCCAAACTTTCGAGGAACCTCTACTGTGCTTCACTGTTGCCTGCATACGCTCATTACTGTCCCACTCTCCAGCCCTTCGTGAACAAACTACCTCCTGCTACAGTCAAACATTTCAAATTCTGACTCATCAGTCCAGAGCACCTGCTGACATTTTTCTGCACCCCGTAGATATGAAGTTTGGCCACAATTATTGTATGAAGACCACTTCTCTCCAGACTTCTCCAGACAGTAGATGAGTATACCTGGGCCCCACTGGTTTCTGCCAGTTCTATGCTGGTGGCACTGCTGGACATCTTCTGAAGTCAAAGGGAAGTAAGAATGATGTGTCTTTCATCTGCTGCAATAGGTTTCCTTGCCCTACCACTGTGTCTATGGTCCTCAACATTGCCTGTTTCTATGTGCTTCTTCAAAAGAGCCTGAACAGCACAACAATTTTTCTTCTGTTCACCACTTTGCATTTTGTAAAGTTGATAAAAATAAACAAATACAATTTCTATTTTTAAAAGCATGCTTACTTTACAGCATTTCTTTACAACTGCTTAAAACGTTTGCACAATACTGTATATGGCTGGCTACAAAGTTTTACATAGAAACATGTTTTTAAACTATGACCATAAACTTACAAAAAGATTTCATTGAAAAAATATGAGGACTATTGTCTGTGGTAACATGGTTTGCAAGGACACCAACCCATTTAATACCTATTCAGCTAATAATGAGCCCCAAATTGAGCTTAGCCTGTGTCAACAATTCAATTAATTTTGGAAACTACAAAATAATGTAATATATATTGAACTGTTGATGCAGGCTAAGTTGAAATTGGATCATTAGTAGTAAAAGAGATAAAAAAAAATTATTTACATAAACCTAGTCTTCCTCTTCATGTGCAGCAGGGACGTGCGGTGAGATCAGTGGTTGGTGAGGCGCTGGCTAGTATCAGAGTGAGATACACACAGGTTACATACGCCACCAACGTTAGAGCAAGAGCAATAATTCTAGCACTAGACCTCCTCTGTAACTCTAAATTGGTAACCTGTAAAACATTTTTAAAGTGTCGCCTATGGAGATTTAAAAGTACTGAATTTTGGCACCATTCCACAAGTGTGCACAATCTTAAAGTGTGACATATTAGGTATCTATTTACTCAGCGTAACATCATCTTTAACATTATATAAAAAAATCGGGCTAACTTTAGTGTTTTTTTTTTTTATTCATGAAAGTTTATTTTCCAAAAAAAAACGCGTGAAAAATTGCTGCGCAAATATCGTATGACATAAAAAGTTGCAACGACCACCATTTTATTCCCTAGAGTGTCTGCTAAAACAATATATTTAATGTTTGGGGGTTCTGAGTAATTTTCTATCAAAAAAAATATGATTTTTATATGTAGGAGAGAAGTGTCAGAATTGGCCTGGGTGGTAAGAGGTTAATTACCATAAGTAAGTAATATACAAATAATTATTGTATATTGTTTGAAGGTAATTTACTATAAACTGTACTCAAGCAGGTGACTTAACGGACAAATGACAAACCAGTAAGTTCACAGTAAATAGATAAATAATAAGTTATTATGTTATAACATATAGCATAATAATATATTATTTAGCTTGATTAACCACTTGCTGACCGCCTTCCACATATATAGTATCTCACAAAAGTGAGTACACCCCTCACATATTTGTAAATATTTTGTTATATCTTTTCATGTGACAACACTGAAGAAATGACACTTTGCTACAATGTAAAGTAGTGAGTGTACAGCTTGTATAACAGTGTAAATTTGCGGTCCCCTCAAAATAACTCAACATACAGACATTAATGTCTAAACCGCCGGCAACAAAAGTGGGTACACCCCTAAGTGAAAATGTCCAAATTGGGCCCAAAATGTCACCCGGTTGCCGCCACACACCTTTGACACCATCTGAACCAAATAAGTTTATCTTGGTCTCATCAGGGCACAGGACATGGTTCCAGTAATCCATGTCCTTAGTTTTGTCACATGAAAAGATAGAACAAAATATTTACACTATGTACATCGGTCCATTCATGTGGTATTGTGGGTGCGTCCGTGCCCGCTGCGTGTCGTGGGACCGTTCCCGCGGGTCCAGCGGACTCGATGTCCACCGACCACCCGTGATCGCAGTACAGAGATGCAGAACAGGGATCTGCCTATGTAAACAAGGCAGCTCCCAGTTCTGACAGGGGACAACTCAGAGATCTGCTGTTTCTTGTGATCAGGAACAGCGATCTCTGTGTTGCTCCAGCCAGCCCATCCCCCACACAGTTAGAACACACCCATGGAAGACAGTTAACCCCTTGATCGCCCCATAGTGTTAACCCCTTCCCTGCCAGTGTCATTTATACATTGATCAGTGCATTTTTTTTAGACACTGGTCCCCAAAAAGTGTCAGATTTGTCCACCGCAATGTCGCACTCCCGCTACAAATCGCAGATTCACTTTTAAACTATTTACTCGTTCTGAGGAGTGGATTAGAGATGGAGCTCTATCACTAGAATACTGTCATGTGGGCACCAGGAAAGTTTTAGGTGTACAAAGCTACTGGTCAAGTCCCAGCTACCAGGAATCCAGGGAATCATGGCTGGAGATCTACAGAGCACATACCCTGGTGGACGGGTGCCTCAAAATACAACAAACACATGCATTACCCCTGTAGGGATGATGAGATGCGGTGAGTAGGGACCCTTAAGGGGGAGCACTTAAAGTCACTTGGATACCTTTGCAAGCACGGAGTCACTTATGAAGATTTTTGACATCCTGATCACACTATTTGATAACTGGATTGTACTTTAGTTCTCACCCATACACATAATCACCTATATTTGGAGTCTGGACTTTATTTATTTTAGATTTTTTTATATATTTTTTGTTACTTGTTATTTCTTGTTCTTTGGATACAACACGTGTGGATATTTATGGTTATATGGGCTATAAGCACATGCACTTGCATTTTAATATATACCTTTCAAAAAGGTCAGATTTATAAGTTTATACATAATTATTTATATATTTTTTTGTGATTTCTAGCAATATACAATTTTATAAGGTATTTTTGCCACACCACTGTAGGAATCATTATTATTAATTTTTATTTTTATTTGTATTGAGATGCACACAGCACATGCACGTTTTGAGTAGATTTTTTTACATTTACTTGTGCTCACTTGCTTTCTTGTCCACACCTGATACTGGGCTCACTTAATATTAGGCTGGTGATTGCAATACATGAAGGTCAGCTTTTAGTACATGCTTTATTCTATCCTCGTTTTATATAGCTAGTGGTTAGTTTATAGGTAAGCGCCATAACCCCATGCTTCTGGTTAAAAGTTTTTGGTTTAGAGCTCTCCCTCTTTAGTGGAACCCTATCAGGGGAGAAAGCTATCCTTTATTTATTTTTTAATTGATATTGTCCCAAGCGTGGCTGTTTCTTTTAATTTATCAAATCGCAGATCGCCGCCATTTTTAGTAAAAACAATAAAAAACAATTAAAGGTCCCTAAATCTATCCCCTATATTGTTGACACTATAACTTTTGCGCAAAACAATCAATATACACCAATTGCGATTTTTTTTACCAAAAATATGTAGCAGAATACATATTCACCTTTTTTTTATTTTTAAGAAAAAAATCTGTTTTTTTTTTTGTTTATAGTGCAAGCAATAAAAACCGCAGAGGTGATCAAATACCACCAAAAGAAAGCGCTAGTTGTGGGAAAAAAAGGACATCAATTTTGTTTGGGTACAATGTCTCACGACCGCGCAATTGTCAGTTAAAGCGACGCAGTGCCGTATCGCAAAAAATGGCCTGGTCATAAAGGGGGTAAATCCTTCCGGGGCTGAAGTGGTTAAAACAGTACCTTTTCAGCAGCAGCAGATCCTCATTCTCCCTCTTAACCGTGTGAGAAAAACAAATGGATAAATGGATATTGAATTATGGATATGGATTATGGATAAATTTTATACCCATAAACCCACGTTTTTTCCTTCTAGTTAATAGGGCTGGGCAGGAAGGGAGCATTTGTCTTTTAGACACGCCCCCTTCTATGACACTGCAGTGAGAGGAGAGCCTCCACTGTAGCATTTTTATTGGACAGCTTAAACCAATAGTGCTTTACCATTGGTACAAGACTCCAAGCTGTCCATTGAGCTCAGTGTCTCTGACAAGAAGTGAGAGGCAGGGTGAGCTCATCCTCTCAGTCTGCTGCAAACAGAGTGTGCCAGCTTGCATTTAAACTGGCCGCTCTGTATGTAGCAATTCTGACAGGCTGCACAAGGATCCCCCCATCTCCGAAACCATAGGTGGCAGGAGCCCCAAAATGTGACCAGTGGTGGGGTAGGACTTAGGCTACATACCCCCTAATTTGGGGTCTCTATGACTCTCGAAGTTCAATTGTTTTTTTTTTGTTTTTTTTTCTAGTAATGTCTCTAGTAAACAGGGCCGGACTGGGAATGAAAACCAGCCCTGGAAAAAATGTCATACCAGCCCCATAGCATTATTATACCAGCCCAACAGCATAACGTCATTATTTTCTTGTTCATAAAATGGAAAACCATGCATTTTAAAGAACATTTAAATAGTGCATTATATATAGATAAGACACATATAAAAGCACATAGGGCTTTATATATATATATATAAGCAAATTACAGTTAAAAGTGGTAAAAGTGTTTAATGGGCACAGTGGTGGCAATTTATGGGTACAGTGGCTGCGTTTGATGATACAGTGGCAGCGTTTAACGGGCACAGTGGCTGCAATTGATGGGGTACAGTGGCTGCGTTTGATGGTACAGTGGCAGCGTTTAACGGGCACAGTGGCAGCAATTTATGGGTACAGTGGCTGCATTTGATGGGCACAGTGTCAGCGTTTAATGGGCACAGTGGTGGCAATTTATGGGTACAGTGGCTGTGTTTGATGGGCACAGTGGCTGTGTTTAATGGGCACAGTGGTGGCAATTTATGGGTACAGTGGCTGTGTTTGATGGGCACAGTGGTGGCAATTTATGGGTACAGTGGCTGCGTTTGATGGTACAGTGGCTGCGTTTGATGGGCACAGTGGCTGCAATTGATGGGTACAGTGGCTGCGTTTGATGGTACAGTGGCTGCGTTTGATGGTACAGTGGCAGCGTTTAATGGGCACAGTGGTGGCAATTTATGGGTACAGTGGCTGCGTTTGATGGTACAGTGGCTGCGTTTGATGGTACAGTGGCTGCGTTTGATGGTACAGTGGTGGCAATTTATGGGTACAGTGGCTGCGTTTGATGGTACAGTGGCTGCGTTTGATGGGCACAGTGGCAGCGTTTAATGGGCACAGTGGTGGCAATTTATGGGTACAGTGGCTGCGTTTGATGGTACAGTGGCTGCGTTTGATGGTACAGTGGCAGAGTTTAACGGGCACAGTGGCTGCAATTGATGGGTACAGTGGCTGCGTTTGATGGGGCACAGTGGCAGCAATTTATGGGTACAGTGGCTGCATTTGATGGGCACAGTGCCAGCGTTTAATGGGCATAGTGGTGGCAATTTATGGGCACAGTTGCGTGCTTTTGATGATACAGTGGCTGTGTTTGATGGGCACAGTGGCTATGTTTAATGGGCACAGTGGTGGCAATTTATGGGTACAGTGGCTGCATTTAATGGTACAATGGCTGCGTTTGATGGGCACAGTGGCAGCGTTTGATGGTACAGTGGCTGCGTTTGATGGTACAGTGGCAGCGTTTAATGGGCACAGTGGTGGCAATTTATGGGTACAGTAGCTGCGTTTGATGGCACAGTGGCTGCGTTTGATGGGCACAGTGGCTGCAATTGATGGGCACAGTGGCAGCGTTTGATGGTACAGTGGCTGCGTTTGATGGTACAGTGGCAGCGTTTAATGGGCACAGTGGTGGCAATTTATGGGTACAGTGGCTGCGTTTGATGGCACAGTGGCTGCGTTTGATGGGCACAGTGGCTGCAATTGATGGGTACAGTGGCTGCGTTTGATGGGCACAGTGTCAGCGTTTAATGGGCACAGTGGTGGCAATTTATGGGTACAGTGGCTGCGTTTGATGGTACAGTGGCTGTGTTTGATGGGCACAGTGGCTGTGTTTGATGGGCACAGTGGTGGCAATTTATGGGTACAGTGGCTGCGTTTAATGGTACAGTGGCTGCGTTTGATGAGCACAGTGGCAGCGTTTAATGGGCACAGTGGTGGCAATTTATGGGTACAGTGGCTGCGTTTGATGGCACAGTGGCTGCATTTGATGGCACAGTGGCTGCAATTGATGGGTACAGTGGCTGCAATTGATGGGTACAGTGGCTGCGTTTGATGGTACAGTGGCTGCGTTTGATGGTACAGTGGCTGCAATTGATGGGTACAGTGGCTGCAATTGATGGGGTACAGTGGCTGCGTTTGATGGGCAGGGCACAGTGTTGGCAACCTATGGGCACAGTGGCAGCGTTGATGGTATACAGCTTTTCAAAGATAATCTGGCACTTGAACAAAACATGGGGGAGAGAGAGAGAGAGGGGGGGGAGAGAGAGAGGGGGGGGGGAGAGAGAGAGGGGGGGGGAGAGAGAGAGGGGGGGAGAGAGGGGAGAGAGAGAGAGGGAGAGAGAGAGAGGGGGAGAGAGGGGGGAGAAGGGAGGAGAGAGAGAGAGGGGAGGGAGAGAGGGGGAGGAGAGAGAGAGAGAGAGGGGGGGGAGGGGGAGAGGGGGGAGAGAGGGGGGGAGAGAGAGAGGGGGAGAGAGAGGGGGGAGAGAGAGAGAGAGAGAGGGAGAGAGAGAGGGGGGGAGGGGGAGAGAGTGGGGGAGAGGGGAGAGGGGGAGAGAGGGGGGAGAGAGAGAGGGGGAGAGAGAGGGGGAGAGAGAGAGAGAGAGAGAGAGGGGGGAGAGAGAGAGAGGGGAGAGAGAGAGAGAGAGGGGGGAGAGAGAGGGGGAGAGAGAGAGAGAGAGAGAGAGAGAGAGAGAGAGAGAGAGAGAGAGAGAGAGAGAGAGAGAGAGAGAGAGAGAGAGAGAGGAGGGGAGAGAGGGGGAGGGGAGGGGGGAGAGGGGGAGGGGGGGTAGAGAGAGAGAGAGAGAGAGAGAGAGAGAGAGAGAGAGATTTTAAATACCTTAACTCTTGTGCTGCAGCAGCTGCACGGCCAGCCATTCATCAATATTCTCTACTTGTGCAGATAGTGGGCGGTGCTGGCGCCGCACTGCACAAGTCATGAAGACAAAAATGAAGCAGCACAGCGTTCTCCTGCTCCTCCCCCTCAGGCACACAGACAGAGGCATGAGTCATGACGAGTGTGGTGGGCGGCGCCCGAACGGAGGAGACACAGACTGAGTGTCAGTGAGTGACCCAGTGACACAGGAGGCAGCCATTGCATAGTGCAGCAGCCGGGGCCGCTGCTGCTCTTTAGATTGCTGACAGTGACACAGGCAGTGAGCGGCCCCGGAGACAGTGAGTGACCAGTGTGTGACACAGCCATAACCACTGCATAGTGCGGCAGCGGCGGCCGCCGCTGCTGCTCTTTAGATTGCTGACAGCCTGACACAGGCTGTGAGCGGCCCCAGCGGTACTTTGGGCAGCCAGCCTACCGGGATATTTCCCGGTATCCCGGTACGCCAGTCCGGCCCTGCTAGTAAAAGTAAAATTATGTCTCTAGTCATGCTAGTGAGATTGAACTCTGTTTTCTGATGTATTATGACCTGTGTATGAACTCTTCCAGTGCATGAAATATGACAGCTTCAGCAACAGATTGGAATGACTGCAGATCCAAATCAATGTCAGCCTCCGTCCCCTCTCCGATTCCCACAAATAGTACAGATAGCCATTCTCAGCCTGGTTTAAATTTCAGCTTGTATTCAGGGAATTATTGATATATAAAATAAAGCACTAAAGGTTATTACATAAAGCATGATTATTAATTTTCCCAAAAATATGTATATATTGTATATACCGTATATAAATAATTAGAATTTCACCGAAATGAACACAGAAAAGCACGCCAAAATATTAGTACAGTAAAAATGTTTTATTGATATTAAATGTAAAAACGACATAATAGACCCCAGTTTCATTGTGTGATGAGCAAGATTCATATTGTGCTATCCTAATGTGATTTAATCGCAGCAATTAAAATATAAATTCCTAAAGCTAAAAGAATAGCAGTGAAGCTAAGGTGACATGTGCACAGGACAGGTTACAGAGAGATATAACCATTTTCCTCAATGTCTATTATTTTGTGCCTTCCAGTATCTAAAATGGGAAAATTTCAGGGGCTAGAAGTCTGATACTGAGAGATTGACTGGACTCACAGGCTCGCAGATGTAATTCAAATGTCTTCTCTCTCAGACTTCTCCTTTGTGATTAGGAATAAATTGTAGGAACAGGTCACTTGTAGAAATGCTTCAATTTGCTTTCACACAATGATGGTGGTAAATGAAGCAGTATTTCTAAAGCCCCCTGCACCTCCCTTTTAGCTTCATGAAGCAGATGTTGCAAAATCTCTCCCGCCCCTTATTTCAGGCAAATTTCTCCATTACTCATCAGGATCATTAAAGACTAACAGGGCCTTTCTGCCATTAACTGAGGACAGTATTTGACTATATAAGCAATATCCTACAGCCTGTATGTAACACAGAGGTTCTGCCAATGGGACCAAAATCACCAGTTTCCAGATATTTCATGACCCTGGGACAAAATTATTTGTGGTAAAGTGGAATCTCATCAAAGCAGAGGCAAATCATTTACTAACAAGGGAGATTCCATAATCCTTGAAAGTAATAGATAAAGTCATCTTTCATTTAGGGCTGAACAACTACTCAATGCTAAGAACACAATAAGGAGGACATTATCAGTGCTCAATTCTAGCAGTGAAATGGTAATTGAAATAAACACTAAGCTCTATTTCTCTCTCTTTCTCTCTCTCTCTCTCTCTGTATGTATGTATATATATATATATATATATATATATATATATATATATATATATATATTTATATTGTGTATAGAAAAACAGCAAAAAAACACTATATAAAAAAATACGTGAAATGGAAGATGAAAGTTTTGGTGAGTTCATGGAATGATTAATGATATATTTTTAGAAAATATTGAAAGATTCTGCTTTGATTCCTGAAATCCAAAAAGGCTTTTAATACAGAATTAAATGTGCGACCCACTTTTCTCCCACATTAAACCAATGAAACTAAGCTAAAGCTTCTCTGTTTACACACAACTGAAAATTCACTACAGGAGTAATATATTGCTAATCCTATAACCCAATTAAACAAGAACAGTCTCACATGAGTTCCCCAATCTCCACCAATAGAAAACACAGAAACATAGAAACATGATGGCAGAAAAATGACCAAGTGGTCCATTAAGTCTGTCCAATTTTTTTTTTTTAAATGATATATGATATTTTAAAACTTTTTTGTCTAGTATAAATCAATGTTTGTCCCAAGCATGTTTGAATCCACTTACTGTTGACTGACTCACTACCTCTGCTGGAAGTCTCCAAGCTTCAACTACTCTTTCAGTAAAATAATATTTTCCAAGATTAGTTTCAAACATACCTCCTACTATTTTGAGGTCATGTTCTTGTGTGCTTGGCTCCATATTGAAAATACTGCTCCTCTGAACTACATTCACCCCCTTGATGTATTTATAGTATCAGTCATGTCTCCCCATTCCCTTCTGTAGTCCAAACTGTACACATTAAGTTCCTGAAGTTACTCCCAATATGTTTTATCCCTCAAACCTGTCACCATTTTTGTTGCCCATCTCTGGATTTGCTCTATCTTTTTAAAAATATTTTTGTAAGTGAGATCTTAAGAACTGGAGACAGTATTCTAAATAAGGTCTAACTAAAGATCTTTATCAGGAATCAGGACCTCCTTTCTTCTGCTGGTGAGCCCTCTAATGGTTAAAGGTATTTACATGTTCACAGGGTGGTGCTGTGGATGCTGGTACTAGTAGGAAAGTGCCATGTCCTAAATATTTATATGTATGACATTTTTTACAAAACTATGGACTTTATAGGCACCAGAGTACAACAAATTCATAAAAAATCATAAATCTTATTACCAATGTTTCTATTTACATAGAAAGACATTTAAAATCTCACAATAAACCTGCTAACCCTGTTAAACCACTATAACCAAAGAACCCCTATGTAGGAGTAATTGTGCTAATGGTACCGCTGCTGATAGCCAGGTGGGCTTGGTGTAGGTTGATGTAGCTTGTTCAAGCTCTACATGTTTTGTGCTGTCGCGCTTCCTCAGGAGCTTAAGCAAGTGTTTTTATTAAAAACAAATCTATAGTGGTTTTCCCTTAATTCTTTACTTACTGGCTTATTTCATCATAGATTTACTTCTGGAAGATGACAGTTGATGGTGAAGCTGTCTATGCAGGACTAACCACTTGTTGACTGCCCTATAGCACTTTTACTGCTACAGGGCAGCAGATGGGCACAGCAGCAGGCAGCCTCTGCTGTGATAATTTACAGCAGAAGCTGATCTGTGGGTCCCGGGAACTCGATATCCTCCGGCACTCAGTGATCGTAAAACACAGAGAACTGAGATATGACTTTGTAAACAAGGTTTATCTCAGTTCTGAAAGTGGGGAAGGGGTGATCCTGTGTCTCTGCAAAGCAGAGACTAGAATTAATCTCTCCCCCTAGTGAAAGCAGCATACTGTGTACACAAAAACATTGGCTAGGCTCACAGTTAACCCTTTCATGCCCTAGATGTTTAACCTCTTCCCAGCCAGTGTCATTAGTACACCAACAGTATATATTTTTAGCACTGATCACTGTATTAGTGCCACTGGTTCCCTCAAAGTGTCAGTTAGTGTCCGATAGTTCACCACAATTTCTCAGTCTCGTTATAAGTCACCAATCGCTGCCATTACTAGTATAAAAAAAAGAATATATCCCATAGTTTGTAGATGCTATAATGTTCACGTAAACCAAAAAATCAAAATTATGCTTTTGGGATTTTACTAAAAACATGTAGCAGAATATACACTACTCAAAAAACTAAAGGAACACTTTGAATACACATCAGATCTCAATTGGGAAAATATCATGCTGGATATCTATACTGATATAGACTGGGTAATGTGTTAGGAATGAAAGGATGCCACATCATTTGATGGAAATTAAGATGATCAACCTACAGAGGGCTGAATTCAAAGACCCCCCGAAATCAAAGTAAAAAAATGTAGCAGCAGGCTAGTCTATTTTGCTGAAATTTCATTGAAGCAACTCAAAATGGTACTCAGTAGTTTGTATGACCCCCACATGCTTGTATGCATGCTTGACAATGGCATGCATGGTGTGGCATGCTCCTAATGAGGCAAAGGATAGTGTCCTGGGGTATTTCCTCCCAGGTCTGGACCAGGGCACCACTGAGCTCCTGAACAGACTAAGGTGCAACCTGGCAGCATCGGATGAACCGAAACATAATGTCCCAGAGGTGTTCTATTGGATTTAGGTCAGGCGAGCATGGGGGCAATTCAATGGTATCAATTCCTTCATCCTCCAGGAACTTGCTGCATATTCTCGCCATGTGAGGCCGGCATTGTCGTGCACCAGGAGAACCCACTCTACCAGCGTAGGGTCTGTCAATGGGTCCAAAGATTTCATACCGATACCTAATGGCAGTCAGGGTGCCATTTTCTAACCTGTTGAGGTCTGTGCATCCCTCTACGGATATGCCTCCCCAGAACATCTCTGACTCACTGCCAAACTGGTAATGCTAAACGTTGTTACAGGCAGCATAACATTCTCCACAGCTTCTCCAGACCTTTTCACATCTGTCACATGTGCTCAGGGTGAACCTGCTCTCATCGGTGAAAAGCACAGGGTGCCAGTGGCGGACCTGCCAATTCTGTTGTTCAATGACAAATGCCAATCAAGCTCCACGGTGCCGGGCAGCGAGCACAGGGCCCACTAGAGGATGTCTGGCAACCTTTATGAAGGCTGTTTCTGAATGTTTGGTCAGAGACATTCACACCAGTGGCTTGCTGGAGGTCATTTTGTAGGGATCTGGCAGTGCTCATCCTTTTCCTGTTCCTGTAAAAGGAGCAGATACTGGTCCTGCTGATGGTCTAAGGACCTTCTACAGCCCTGTTCAGCTCTTCTAGAGTGTCAGGTCACCTAGAGGCTGGGTGACAGATGCACCCCGTAGGGATCAGGAGTGCACCGCAAGGTAGTGGACCCTACGGCTGACTGCTGCGGATTGAGCCCTGGGAGGTTCAGGAAGCAGGTCTACTGGATCACTGCCACAGATCCCACTGGGAGCTAGAGCATAGATTCCCCAGGGCGCCTCGCCAGACAGAAGGGATATAATATAGGCTATTTTCGCCCGATCGGACAGAAAGTTTTGGGGCTGAAGTTCAAAATGAATCGTGCACTGGCTAAGGAACCCCCTGCAAGCCTTGGAGTCCCCAGAGAAACGGGCCAGAGCTGGCAGTTGTAATGAATGTGTGGCTGCGACTGGTGCGATAGGTGCAGCAGCAGATAGCGGTTGAGGTTGTTGAACCGGGGGTCCTAGTAAGGCCTGAACCTGTTCAAAATGGGATGCCAAATCCTGAAGGAATCGCATCACTTGGGTCTGATGCGATTCCTGGGTCTCAAGTCTGCGAACTAAGCCCTGCAATGGATCATCTGCGGGTAGCAGCACATCAGCCGGGTCCATGGCTGATCAAACTGTCGCGGCCCCCAGGGTCTCACAGCTCACGCTCACGGTGGCTGGCACCACAAGGAAGTAAGGGACAAGCCAAGGTCGGGGCCACAAGCAGACAAGGACAACAGAGTTCACACCAAAGTTCAGGGTCACAGGCAAACAGGGATGGTCGGGGACACACCAAAGGTCAGGGTCACGATCAGACAGGAATAGCTAAGAACAGGCCAAAGTCGGTAACAGGAATCAGATGTAGGAAACACAGCAAGTACACACGGAGGCTAACACACAATGGTTGATCAGCACTGCTGGCTTGCAGTGCACAGGTTAATATAGGGTTCCCTGATAGGGCCTGGGGTGGGGCCATGCTTAGAGGAGAGGTTACAAAAGCAGTCAGGTGAGGGTCAGCTGGTCTCTAGAGATGAACACATGGAGACAGGTGAGCTGATCGACAAACTCTATTGCATAACCATGACATAGAGTAACTGCCTGTCTTCTGGAATCTCCACCATGCTCTTGAGACTGTTCTTTAATTTTTTTTAGCAGTGTATATTGGCCTAAATTTATGAAGAAATTAGATTTTTTTAATGTTTAATGGATATGTTTTATAGCAGACAGTAAAAAATATTGTTTTTTTTTTTTTAAAAAATTGGTGGTCTTTTTTTGTTTATAGCACAAAAATAGAAAACGCAGTGGTGAACAAAAACCACCAAAATAAAGCTCTATTTATTGGGAAAAAAGTTCCATGCATTTTATTTGGATACATTGTTGCATGACCGCACAATTGCCATCTAAAATAATGCAGTGCCGTATCACAAAAAATGGTCTAATTATGAAGGGGGGTAAATCTTCCAGAGGTCAATTGGTTAATACCCAACCTTGATTGGGATTCTGGTGAGCTTTTGTGACCTTTAGCGACTTGAGATCCATTTTAGAGGGTGACGTTTTGGTGAAGGTCAATGCAAAGTTTGGGACTTACAACATGTCATAAACTTTTTCATATATTTAGAAAGTATTTAGAACTTTTATTCAGGGAAATCTATTTAAGATGTAATGTGCAATACCAATTAATAGTTGAACAGAGAACAGGAACAAGTCAAAGTGTACAGCTTACAATCTCAAATAGATATTGAAATAGCATTTATTCATTAACATAAGACATTTTATTTTATCTTAACTATTTTAAGACTTGCTGTGGCCTTTTAGACTTTATACAATTTATAGGCTGTAATGACATGTAACATTTTGGGAAATTTGTCCTATGAGTGCCTTTTCCTGTGGCCAACAAGGAGTTAAGAAGGATCTATAGAATAAAGTGAATATGGCTCATGGAAGACTTCAGCATTTGTCATCATGTAAACTTAACACCTAGAGAGAGCTTTGTCAGTTACAAAGAAGAGGAAATGAAGCGAGAGTAAGTCTCATCTTCTTCTCCTTGTTTTATGCTTGGTTGGTGAGACATCATTTACAAGCTGAGAATAATTACTTGCAAAGCAACGCACCACGTTCTGAACCAAATTCATTTTCTATTCTCATCACTTTTTATTCCCTTATTTGTTTGATGGTGCACAAACTAGGTCCTTGCAGTTTTCTAGCCTGTTAAAATCCTGCGCTACCTTGCCACACTTGGAAAACAAGCTCCACTCCCATGGAATAAAGATTGTTTTGCTCTAAGATAAGAATGTAGAGATATAATTACAAAAGTGTTGGAAGATTCTCCAGGGTGTTAGTTGGTAAACATAGGTTGTGAAAGATATGGAGAACAGTGCACTGAAGGGGCTCTTCAGCATAAATAATTTCATAGCTTTTCACCTCTTTCTCTAGCAACTTGGAAGCATACCCCCTCCTGTAGCTCCTTGTAGGTAACAGTGGAAACCATTTTCCATTGCTAATTAGCTGTGAAGTTCTAGCTTCAAGTTCAGCCAAGACCATTTTCCTAGGAATTTATATTATTCTTATGTTTCCATCAACTGTTCTGGACAGCTAAACACTAGCAGATTAATTGCTTTCTGACCAAATTAGTCCTAGGGGTCCATTTATTAGGGATTCATTGTGCAATTCACACAGTAAATGTTTGCTGGACATTCATCAGTCTGTATTTTACAGAATGCGTCCATCATTTTGAGAAGATTCGCCCAGCATTTTCAAAGAGCATTTACTGAATTTGCCCTTCATTTATAAACAGCGTTCACCAATCACAGTTAACAAGATTTACCTATCATTAACAAGTTTTGCCCATTAGCAGCCACATACAACATAATATAGAGTTATCAATAACAAACAAGATTTAACTATCAGCTGTCTTATTTCACATAGGGTAAATCCTCTGGAAATACAAGGTTGTAGTACCAAATGGGCAAATGTCTCTAGTCTATTGTAAGAAACCAAAAGGTTATTTAAATATATTGAGCAAATCCCATAAAATTTAGATGGAGAAATGTTCAGCAAACATTTTCTGTGTGGATTGCACATCAAATTCTTTATAAATATGTATCACAACAGTAGGTGTGGTCTTTGATAAGTATTCAGTTAAAGCTCCTACAAAAAAATTGATGACACCCTCCAAATCCCATGACACAGACAATGTTAAATAATATGCAACCTTATTCAGCGGTGGCTGCATGCTAAAAAGATTGAAAAATTATTTATGCAAACAGTGCAGCAAATTCAAAAACAATCACAGTGGCACTCATTTTTTCTTTGAAAAAAAACTAGACTAGAGCTTAAAGGAGATCCCGGGCGATCGCAATGTGTTGTGAGTCTAAAGAATGAGCATAGGTCTCAGAGCTCACTTGCTCCAATCCTTGTCTTAAATGTAATCCTATAAAAGATACTTGAAAGGCACTCACAACACACAAACATACAACACTCTATTATATTTAAAAATAATATTTTTAAGCTCCTGAGGGCTGCTTTTCAGAGACTAGTGGATGATTTTGACAAAGGTTGTTCCCCACGTTAGTACTGATACATGATCTTTGATGAAAATTCATAGAACATAACCCCTATGGTTCCCCTGAGGATCCTCTTTCTGGGCAAAATGCTTTGGACTTGCCATTAGTTATGGTCATCCTAATTTTCTGCTAATGTAAGCTAGGTGACACATGGACAACTCTGTGGCTAGTGATCCTGGCACTGACAATTTGCCAAAATTGATAGAGGCATGATCACTAACACTATCACTATGATAACAGTTTAGAAATTATTAGAGTCACCTTTAGCTGCACTAACTTCCATCCAACATTTTCTGTACCTTCTGATAAAAACTTATTATATCAGTATATATTGCACTTTTATTTTTAATTTTAATTGTATCTTTCATTTTTTACATTTATTTCATTAAACTAAATGTGTGTATACAACTATTATGGGGTCGACGACATATATAAGTAGACATGTATTGGTGATGGAACATTAGCCTCGCTTTTCTGAGCCTCAATATGCTAGTGACTAATATTTTGTAGTTACTAACTTTGGACATTTAGATTAGTACCCAATGTTAATATAGGGAACCTGTGACCATTTCCTTGTGCTTCTGGGGTTTCCTTATATGTCCATGTTCAATTCCCTTTTTAGGTATTTTTGGGCAAACATGTAATATGGTATTTTTTATATGGTAATTTACATTTTGTCCACTAGGTGTCATCCCACTATACAGCCGTGTATGGCACCAGTATAAAGATTAGATCCACTTCCACCTTGTGTGTGGGAAGGAGGATCATTCCAAACATCCTTATCTTCTTTTTGTGTCCTGCCATTGGTTTAGTCACATATTTGCTATTTGGATATCGAAGATGATTAGTGGTATGTTATTGTTTTTAATTGTAGATTGTTTAAAACGCAAGGTTTTGGATTAAAGGCTTGTTAGCGGGATTGAGCTCTCTGGATAGACTCAGTTCATGTTACTGCGCATGTCAGTTCGGTGAGCTGCTGCTCAGAACGAGGCTTGGTCAGTTAATTCCTGTATATAGGGAGGTGACGCAGCACGCCGCCCGTGCCCCTGGACGATGTAATCTCTTACGAAATGCGTAGGGAGGAGCGTCATGCTGACGTCACCTCGTGTGCTACTGTTCAATTCCCAGAAGGATGGGTTTGTTTGATTGTGCACCGGTTGGCACATCAGACTTCAGGCTTTCATTTTACGCTACTATGTGTAAGTGCAATACTTTGCTTCTTTTAATAAACTTGTAAAGGTTTTACACTATTTGGAGCATTTATATTTTTTATATTTTATATGTACCATGTGTATCCACTCATCGGTCTGAATGGTTAATGAAGTGATCCGGAGAGCCTTGAATGTGTTTGCTGCATATTGGAATCAAGCTGTGCTTTATACAACATGCTTTCCTTGATCCTCTGTAACGGGGGATCACAGTCATCTGGTAAGAAGTGATTTCTCCTATTTGGTGTTGGATTCAGCACGATTTTTTTTCTAATAACGTTTGGAGCTGCCATCGCACATAAGGATGGACTTCATCGATTGAATTTTGAGCACGGGGGATTTTTATATGGATGTATATTGTTGGACTTTATTGGTTCTACGAACACTGGTAGACTTTATTACTATATATTTTTTATAATTCTTAGAATTAATTATTATGGTTTATTTATAATAATAATAATTTTTTGAGCACTGGTGGGGTATATATTGTTCAACTTATTGTTCAATAAGTGCAAATTAACCAATCTTAGTAAATTAATTCAATTGGTTTTAAAAAGTATGCCTTCAGCCTATTATTGCTCAGGTCCCAAAAAATACATTGGATATTCCAGGTTAAATTTGCTTTTACTGTGCGAGTGTGAATACTTGCCTAAGAATGTTAACAATTACAAAATTGTGAAAAGTCATACTCATTTTTGTCAACACAAACCTAAATTGAACTCATTCCAAGGTTACTGTAACAATTTGCACAAAATATATATATATATATATATTTTCTCTGGACACATCATGATGTAGCATTGCAAGGGGGAAAAAAGCTTGTCTAAATTAAAATGTCTCTTTTATCACATAACCAATCAGGGAAAGAGCTGGAGGAGAGAATTTCTTAACCACTTCAGCCCCGGAAAAATTTACCCCCTTGCTGACCAGACCATTTTTTGAGATATATCACTGCGTCGCTTTAACTAACAATTGCACAGTAGTGCGATGTTGTACCCAAACAAAATGTATGTTCTTTTTCCCCCACAAATAGAGCTTTCTTTTGGGGGTATTTGATCACCTCTGCGGTTTTTATTTGTTGCGCTATAAACAAAAAAGAGCGCCAATTTTGAAAAAAATACAATATTTTGTACATTTTGCTATAATAAATACCCCCCAAATTTTTTTAAAAAACACATTTCTTCATCAGTTTAAGCTGATATGTATCCCTCTACATATTTTTGGTAAAAAATAAACCGCAATAAGCGTATATTGATTGGTTTACGCAAAAGTTATAGCGTCTACAAAATAGGGGATAAATTTATGGCATTTTTATTATTATTATTTTTTTTTTACTAGTAATGGTGGTGATCTACGATTTTATCGGGACTGCAACAGTGAGACGGACACATTGGACACTTTTGACACTTTTTTGGGAACAGTGACATTTATACAGCGATCAGAGCTAAAAATAGCCACTGATTACTTTATAAATGTCACTGGCAGGGAAGGGGTTAACACTAGGGGGCGATCAACGGGTTAAATGTGTTCCCTAGATGTGTTCTAACTGTGGCGGTAATGTGGCTGACTAGAGGAGGAAAGAGATCGTTGTTCAAACTCAGTAGGAAAAAATGATCTCTGTCCTCCCACCTGACAGAACCGGGATTTGTGTGTTTACACACACAGATCCCGGTTCTTGCTCTGTCACGAGCGATCGCGGGTGCCCGGCGGTCATCGCGCATTGGCTTTGGGGACACGCTGCGTGCACCTGCTACAGCATCTTAAAGAGCCGCCATACAGCTGCGACGGCTCACGCAGGGGAGCCATCATCCCGCCGCAGTATAACTGCGGCGGCTGGTCGGGAAGGGGTTAAAAAGCAGCATTCTAGAAGAGCATCAGTTTGTTCAAAACAAATTATTATTATCATCTTACTAATAATAACAACAGATTTATAACAACAGGCTATTGTGTGGCCCTCTGTACCACCACTGCTCAAAGGGTCAGTTCACCAAACAATGCTATTTCAGTCTGTTGGAATGTAGAGAGTGCTCAGTACCATGTCTGTTGAGTTATCCGTTCTTTCTTATGTCTCTTTGGGGACTCTGACAGTGGGATCTCCCCATCATGGTTCCCAGGTTTATTTCTATGCATCTGAAGAAATTCTGCTGTTTACACTAACTTTCAGCTTTTCCCAACCTCCTGTTGGATTCTTTAACATCTACCCAAAACAGAAATATTATTTCTAGTCAATGTTTTAAATGTATAATCACCTATAAATATTCTTTATATTGTCCACTTTATCTTGTACTTATTAGAAATGTGAAGTTCAGAATGGGGGTGCCTACACAGATATAGAAGAGTGAGCGCAGCACTAACAGACAATGTCCACCTGAATCGCTATCATATTTCTTACACTCTTGACTGGTTTGGGAAGGTATTTAGGCATCCTTGAGGTTGAGGTTTTAACCGCTTCCGGACCAGCCGTCGCAGTTTTACTGCGGCAGGTTGGCTCCCCTGCGTGAAACCACGTTACTGTATGTGATCTCACGGGGTCCGGATAGCAGGCGCGATCGCACGCCCGCTGCACAGCGGGGGTGCTGATGCTCGTGGCCGACGGTCGCGATAACCGCTGGCCACGAGCAATCGTGACCAGGAGACACAGAACAGGGACGAATGTGTGTAAACACACACGTCCCTGTTCTGTTCTGACAGGAGTGACAGATCGTGTGTTCCTATTAACTAGGAACCACGATCTGTCACTTCCTGTAGTTAGTCCCTCCCCCGTCAGTTAGAATCACCTCCCAGGGGACACAGTTAACCCTTTCACTGCCCCCTAGTGTTAACCCCTTCACTGCCAGTGACATTTTTACAGTAATCAATGCATTTTGAATCGCACTGATCGCTGTATTAATGCCTATGGTTCCAAAAATGTGTCAAAATTGTCTGTGTCCGCCATAATGTTGCAGTCACGATAAAAATCGCAGATCGCCGCCAATACTAGTAAAAAAAAATAATAAAAATGCTATAAATCTATCCGATATTTTGTAGACGCTATAACTTTTGCGCAAACCAATCAATATACGCTTATTGTGATTTTTTTTTACCAAAAATATGTAGAATACATATCGGCCTAAACTGAGGAAAAAAATTGTTTTGTTATATATTTTTGGGGGATATTTATTATAGCAAAAAGTAAAAAATAATGCGTTTTTTTCAAAATTATTGCTCTTCTTTTGTTTATAGCGCAAAAAATAAAAACCGCAGAGGAGATCAAATACCACCAAAAGAAAGCTCTATTTGTGGGAAAAAGAGAACATCAATTTTGTTTGGGTACAACGTCGCACGACCGCGCAATTGTCAGTTAAATTGAGGCAGTGCCAAACCACAAAAAGTGCTCTGGTTAGGAAGGGGGTAAATTCTTCCAGGGCTGAAGTGGTTAAAAAACGGGCTGTAAAGCTAGTACCGATGCCAAGAAAAAAACTGAGTTAAAAACACGATTTTATCCATGTTTTGCATTGACGTCAATGTGCATTTAGCCACACTAGCTTTCCGCTGCATTTGTCTGCCTCTATTCAAAATCAATGGTTTCCTATGGGAGCCCATTGATTTGAACAGAAGTCGCACCAGAAGTCGGATCAAGATGATCTGACTTGCGGTGTAATTTGTGTGCTGAGAATCTTGAAGGGGAACCCCGCCAAAATGTAAAGAAAGGTCCCCCCAAGACGATACCAGAACCTTCGGTCTGGTATGGATCTTAAGGGGAAACCCCCACAAAAAAATGGCATTGGGGTCCCCCCAAGATCCATATCATTCCCTTATCCAAGCACGCAGCCTGGCAGGTCAGGAAAGGTGGAGAGAGCGAGCACCCCCCTCCTGGACCATACCAGGCCACATGCCCTCAACATGGGGGGTGATTTGGGGCAGGGAGGCTCTGCGCCCCCCACCCCAAAGCACCTTGTCCCCATGTTGATGAGGACAAGGACCTCTTTCCGACAACCCTGGCCATTGGTTGTCAGGGTCTGCGGGCGGGGGCTTATCAGAAAAAGGGGGCCCCCAGATGTCAGCCCCCCACCCTAGGTGATTGAGTAAGGGGTACATCGTACCCCTACCCATTCACCTAAAAAAAAAGTGTCAAAAATAAACACAGATTTTTAAAGGATTTTATTAAGGAAGCTCTGGCTCTTCTACCTCTTCTGGCGACGTCTTCTCCCTCTGCCGGTCCTTCTCCTCTCTCCAGTTCTTCTCCTCTCTCTGCTGTCTTCTTGCTCTTTTGCTGAGTCTTCTCCCACTGCTCTTCTTCCGATGTTCACTGGACGCGATCTCCCGGTGTAATGCTGGGTCTGCCGTGTGCAATGACTTATATTGGCATGGGGCGGGGCCACCCGATGACATCATTTGGAGGACACGCCCCTTGTGACATCATCCGCTGGGGCCCCCCTGCCCCAAAGCACCCACCCATGTTGAGGGCATGTGGCCTGGTATGGTCCAGGAGGGGGGCGCTCGCTCGTTCCTGACCTGCCGGGCTGCGTGCTCGGATAAGGGTCTGGTATGGATCTTGGGGGGACCCCCATGCCATTTTTTTTGGCGGGGGTTTCCCCTTAAGATCCATACCGGACTGAAGTGTCTGGTATCGTCTTGGGGGGGACCTCATGCAAATTTCTTTTTACATTTTGGCGGGATTCCCCTTCAAGATTCTCAGCACACAAGTCGCACCGCAAGTCCTATTCAAATCAATGGGCTCCCATTGTGACATCTATTCAAATCAATGGGCTCCCATTGCGACTTCTATTCAAATCAATGGGCTCCCATAGGGTGTATACAGTGTTAAGCCTTGTTAAACCTTGTTTTAACTCCTTTTACCAGCGTCTGGCATTTTTACATCTCTAGCACTAGACCCTCAGAACGTGCTGGTCCTGGGGTTTTTTTGGAGCTTAAAAACGCCAATGCCTGTCACAGCTCAAATACACCATGGTGTGTATGAGGCCATTGAATAACATGGAGTGGCGTTTTTAAGCTACAAAAAAAGCTCAAAAACACACCTGTAAAAACGTCCGTGTGTATGAGGCCTAATGATTGGGAATGCAAATTAAGGTAGTTTTAAGCTTCAAGCTAAGGGGCTACTCAGGATAGAGACTCTAAAAGAACTAAAGACTGGCTGCAAAAGAAAAAAATATTTACAAGTAGATGATGACCATTATTGGGGGGTCTGCCTGCCATATTTTGTGCTGCCCACCTTATCATATTCCTTTTTGTTTGTAATGTATCTTTAAAATTATCAATTTGCCTTATCACAAATTGGAAGAAATATATTTATAGGATGAAGGTGGAGTTGGAATTGTAAGTGGAAGAATATGGAGAATATTTCTACAGATGTAACAATCCTTATACCAGCCTTTGTACAATTCATCATTCAGTGGCATCTCATTTCCCATGTATTTCCTATTGTATACTTGAAACTTTCTATAACTTTATCTTCCAAGGATTAATTCTCAGAATCACCTCTCTCCTCTGTCAGTGTTTCTGACACTTTTCAAAGTGATATTTTACTGGTAATTGCACACCTCCGCTTCACATTATCTTTTCTCTCTTCCACTCTCAATTTCCCTGACAAAGGCTAGAGATACTGCCATTCAAATGTGGCCTGCTATACATGGAATAGTGCCATGTCTCTACCAAGGAGCAATAGTACGCACCCAGCATGAAAGATTGAATCTGCTAGATTTTAGCCACAAGCTATTTTAACCGCAAGCTATACACTTTAGATCTAAGCATTTGTAAATATTTAAAGAAAGCAAGTGAAACTCGAGAGACCAAAAAGCATAAATCATATATTTACGGTATATACGTAAATCAGTCTATACACGTATAGGAGGAGGGATGAGAAGAAGAGGTATCTTTGTTTCTTAACATTTGCTTTATTCACTGTAGGCTTTGGTTATCTGTATATTTTTCTGCGCCAAGTAAGAAAAGGAAAACTAAAATATATGTTTGGTGTGCACACATTTTGTGTTATACATTTAGAATGTATAACACAGAAACAGTATAACAATATAGGTTATGCTGTCATGTTTGGTTCTAAGCCCTATTCCGAAGAAGCCATGATTTCCATAGACAGCTCTAATGATGGCTAAATAACCTCAAACAACTGTATGTTGTTTGGAAAACATGACTTTATAATATTAGGCTATATTTGCACTATGCATCAGCGGTTTTGGATGTACATCTGGCCAGAGGGGCTAAAAGCATTGATTTGCATGGCTCTGCCCACTCTCCAAAAATGAGGATTAATTCTTTTATGTTTGGAATATTATTATTATGAAATGAGGCATGTGAACATATTTTGATTTAGAAAGGCTTTTGTGGGGGCCTAGATTTGAACCTGGAACTTCTGCTGTGTCAGGCAATGTTGCTTCTGGCTGAGCCACTTGGAATACCAGACAGCTCCCTGAATAATTCCTTGAATGATCCTGCCTTGAACCTTGATAGTCCTGAACCCTGAACTCTTTGTTTCTCCCATTAACTTCCTGATTTAAGCCATGTCTCTGCACTTCCTGTTTGTTAGATTATGGTGCTCTCTCCAGCCAGTATCTCACTTTTGTCTTTCCTACTGCCATCCGTACCTTTACTACCACTCGTTACTGACTCTTGGTTTGTTCCTTGACTACGCTTCAGCTTGATCCCAACCTGCAACTACTTGTTACCAACAAGTAGAAGATTGAGCCAGCAACTCTGTAGTCCATATAGTGATTTTAATGGTTGGTTACAAAAAGTCACAAGCAAAACACTGACGCGTTTCAGCAACAGCGTTACTCGTAGCATGTTGAATATAAAAATGGCAATGCATTTATACTCATATAAACTCCACCCCAAAATCAATTTGCATGGTAAACTGAAGCAATTAACGGAGCAATTAAGAGGTTAATATCAAAGTGACAAAATGCAGGAAAAGGTTTGAGACAAAAGATATACATTACATAACATGTTTCAAAAGATATAAAAGCACAGTGCCATACATGATCATCCCACACACACACGGGTCACAAAAAACAAATCTATAATGATAAATCATAAAAAAAAAGAAAAAAAAGAATCAGTATGCTGGTGCATGTAGCCCATGTGTGAGGGTCCATATGGCATCATGTTAAACCACTGTGTATAAAACAGGAGAGACAAAGGACCTTATACAACATGTTTCAACAAAAGTCAAAAATACTAGGTAGTTAGTGAAGATGAGAAATGTAGGAACTGGGATAGAGAAACATAATGCCGGAAAGGAATGAGGGAAGTGGATTGCATTATTTAAGGAATAAGTCCACATCCCATCTGCAATTCATTCCAGCGGGGATCTGTGTTCTCAGAGAAAGGATCCATCTCACTACCTGTTCTAGAAGTCTTGTATGTGTATCACTCCCACGTGCCGCTTGTTTATGATGGGAGGCTCCCGCTGTGTGATGCTTCTCCTCTTCTGACGGTTCTTAAATAATGGAGGGCAGGGCAATCTGGTGACTCCGCCCCCCTCTGACGCACGGGGACTTGACGGGGACTTCCCTGTGGCATTCCCAGTGACGTCAGAGGGGCAGGGTCACTTCTCCCACCAGCCCATATAGAGGTTGGCCAACGATGGGGAAAACTTAGCCCCCATCGAAGCCCCACAGCAATGCAGATAGTATATCCGATTTAAAACTAAATAATTATGTTCCAGCAAAAATGCCACTGATAAAGAAATTAACTCTCTTAATGGGGGGTCATATGTGCTATATTTTGATAGATGGAACTCGAATGCCTTAAGTGCCAGGGAGTGTGAGACGCTGCAATATAACGCCCTGAAATCCAGGTTGACTCAGGAAAAAGAGCCCTGCCAGTGACTGTCACTAATGTGTTTCAGGACTGAAGCTGTATCTTTAATATATCCTGGTAATCTCATTACTAAAGGTTGTAGAAATTGATACACCCACTCCCCCAGTCTCTCAAAAAGGGACTCTATACCTGTCACTATGAGGCGCCCCTTAGGTGGAAAATCCTCCTTATGGATTTTGGGTAGGTGGGCAACAGTGGTCCTGGCAGACTGGAACTTGACCTCTACCATGATCCAATCGATCTGGGGGTTATGGGCTTTGAGCCACGGTAGGCCCAGAATGACGGGAAATCCATCATCCTGACAGAACCTGAGTTTTTGATCATAGCGGGAAGTGTCGCTGGGTGGTAAATGTCAGATCGATAAAACAATTGCAGGCTCCTGAGTTAATAATGGTGTTGACAAGCACCATTCTTTTCAGAAGCTGAAAAGAGAGAAGAAGAGTGAGATGAGTTGCTTGCGTCTCATGTAATAGCTGGCCTATCCAGTATAGGCATAAGTTCCTTTGTCTGTGACGCAGATGCTCTTCAGGGGTTAATGCAGGATGGATTAGCCCGATTTGCATGGGTTCAGGCTCATTGGGTGCTGGATTGGCGAAGCCTGCATGGGACATGGCCGGGTTGGGTGGCATGTCGTAGGCTGGGATTGGAGCTCTAGGCGTCATCCAGATGGGCCTGTTAGGTTGGATAGACCTCTCTGTCCTGCGCTCACGGAGCTGTTGATCAGTCTGTATTGCCAATGTAATCAAGGCTTCCGGGGTGTTGGGTACTCCAACCCGGGCGAGTTCATCCTTGAGACTCTCGGTAAGGCCAAGTCGGAAATGGTGTCGCAGGGCTGCATCATTGGGTATCCGTGCTCCAGCGTCTGAAGTCTGTGACATAGTCCTCGGCCGCTCGATGGCCCTGCTGGGGAGCGTGAAGGGCCACCTCGGCCATGACAGTCCACTGAGGGTCATTGTATAGCTGTGCTATTACATCAAAGAAAGATGACATCTCCTGGACTTGTGTGTCATTCTTTTCTAGTAGCTGGTGCACCCAGGACTGGGGTTCCCCTTGTTAATGAACCCTACCTTGGTAGCCTCCAGAGAGAAAGTCCATGGTTGGAGGGCGAAGTACAACTGGCACGCATTGCAAAAAGCCCTGAACTTGCTGCGATCCCCCGAGAATCGCTCAGGTGTAAGGACCCAAGGTTCTGGTGGCAACATCATCACTGTAGGCGGAGGCACAGCCTGGGCTATAGACAGAACTGCCGGAGGGCTGGTTGAGGTAGCTAAGGACTGTAGCCCTTCCTCCACCTGTACATAGCCATCCTGTAGGGACTTGACAGCCTGTGTAAGGGTAGAGAGGTGTTGACAAATTTCATCCATGGGAGAGGGTTATCTTGCAGGCTCAGTCATGGCTGTCTGATACTGTAACGTACCTTCAAGCAGAGCCTGACGAGCAGAGGAAGGCCTCGGTTCAAGGACCACTGAGGTTGCAACAGTGGCCGCGAGAGCATGGTGAGGTAGGAGTGCCTGTGATGTTCTCTGTTCGCAGGTAGGTAGGAGAAGCAGATGGCAGCAGTAGCAGCAGGTGCTGGTTGGCTGTGGATGTCCTTTATGACTTGGAATGTCCCTGCAAGAAACTGTACATTGGAAAGACAAAACGACAGCTCCGAGTTAGATTTAATGAGCATCTGAAAAGTATAAGACTCAATGAAGACACCCAGGTAGCTCATCATTTTGCACAATATCACCAGGGGTAAATACAAGGGCTTAAAGTGAAAGGTTTCTACTCTCTTGAACTTAGTGATCGAAGAGGAGACTTCGATACAGTGCTCCTCCGTAAGGAAAAATCATGGATCTTCAGGCTCAATATGCTCCAGCCGGCCGGCTTGAACAAAGAGTTGAGCCTGAAGATATTCCTTGAGCCCTAAACATAGCACTGCTGAAAATCTATTTAATGTATCCAGGTCAAGGGGCTCCCAGTTTGCTCTGATACTTTTGAATACTTCCTCTACTCCTTTGACCCATCACTAGAATAAATAAATAATATTAAAAAGTCCAGGTTATTTCATTGAACTACTGGGCTCATCTCTAAACCACCCAGTTTATTCCATTCCCCTGCTGTGACCTCCTTTGAATTTTTACAGTTTTGGTCCATGTGAGGAGTTATGATGACTATTTCTATTCCTTAACTATCTCCAACATGGGTCCTCTACGCTGTAATATTTTGCCTGGTAATTTACCTGTCTATTTTACTTATTTTGAACTGTAGTACTTAAAGTCACCACAAGATAGCAGTACAAAATAGAAACTAGGTAGGTGAGCCTTGATTGGACATTGTATCCTATAAATAGTTTACAGCAACCTACGTATACTGTCCAGATGAAGTGCACGGTTGAGTGCACGAAACGCGTCAACGTAGCTGATGCCAGCTCACCCACGCTCTCCTCTCTGGTCCCTACCACAGAGATGTAAGGCGTCCCCTTGCATTTTCAAATATCCAGGGATTTAGCGGTGGTTTACTTCCGCATTCCGAATGAATTAATTCGGCCACCATAGGCCTGCATTCTAGCCACTGAACCGGAAGCCATCAGGAAACCCCCCTGCAATCATCTGTAAGCGTCCCCGACGTTCCTGGCCATTACAACGCCACACTGGAGACGTGGAGAAAAGAACATAGTTTGAAGGAGACTACACTCTCTCCCTTCCAGATCAACCAGACAGACAACAGCATTGAAACCAACAATGGGATACAACGAGAAAGGCAATACAGAGACCTGCCGTGATTAACGGTTAGAGGAAACTCCAAGTGAAACAATATCACGGCCAAAATCTAAACTGCGAAAGAAGGGGTAAGCACCCGTTTAGGGTGAACTATTTATATACCATTTAACGATACTCCATGGACTGTTTTGAACTCTGGTATGACTGCATAAACCCAGTGAAATATTGCCAATTGCTTGAGAGACCCAGAGTATTCCTCCATCAACATGCATGTTTAATTTGATTTTTATCAGTCTGCCCCTTTTTGAACTTCAGTCCTAGGCCTTGGTCTAAGCAAGATAATAGAACTAATGATTTAAGCATTGCCTACTGTTTGAGAGACTCTACACAGCTTAAAAACGTGATGCTACTTGAATGTTAATTTTGATTCACAGGATTAACTTATCCTCGGAAGTAAGCAAATTGAGCCAAGTACACTACATGCCTGTCCACAACTCATTCCTCTAATGAATATACCGTAAGCTATAGTTGGTAGGAATTTAAAAACTGCCTTAAAGGAAATCACATACCAACAATTCGCTGGGTATAAATAGTGGAGGAAATTGTGGCTTCATGTGGGACTCTCTTAATATCCAACACCATTTTATCAATCCCAACCTGGGGATGGGGTTCCAGATATTGAGTTAGTGGGGGGTTATCTGAGCATAGTGTCTTTTAATGACAATATTGTCAACAGGGTTTAATTTTTATCCAATAAATTACATTGAGGGAGGTCTACCAGAGGAGAGCTGTGAGTTCTCTGGTGAACTTATTGCTTGTTGATTGTGTTTCATCAATAAAGTCTTATATATACTTTTTTTGCAAAATGATACTGTAGTTGACCCTCCTCTTTTTTACCTTTCTGGTGACATCCCTTTGTCCCAAATCATTTATTTATCTGGCTGTGGATGCAGGCACGTTATGGATGCAGGTGTGCTGCAGATGCAGATATGATGCTGGTGTTGGGTACTGCGGATGCAGGTACGTGGAGGCTGGTGGAAGTTGAGCAGACTGGTGCAGAGTCAGACAAGCCACGTAACACACACAAGATCAGATACGCCGAAGACATCAGGCAAAGAATGGTCAAAGTTCAGGCAGAGGTTTGGCAGTAGAGAATCAAGTAGAAGTAGACGGATGAGGGTCAAGGCAAGCCGGGGTCAGGTTCGGAGAGAATCAGGATAGTCAGGAAGCTGGGTCAAACAAGATCAAGGACATGCACAGGATACAATATACAGGGAAAAGCTGCAGATCAGACAGCAATGCCCTAGTGCAACTGCCCTCCTTATATGTCATTTGGTGGCAATGTTAATGGGGGCGCGCGCACCCGTGCACGCATAGGTGTTTGCAATCCGCAAATCTTTGTTTCGCATTTGCTGGCCAATATTTCCCTGACACTTTTACTTTTTTTTTCACCTATATGTATAAACAAATACTGCTGGGGAGGGGCTTTAGGCAGTAGCAGTAGGCAGTAGCTTAAAACCTAAGTGCAGCCAACATAAAAATAAGATGAATTAGCACAAGAAACATAACTTACAGTCAGTAGAATGTGTCCTTTGTGCTGATGCCTCATCTTTAAGGTGAGATTCTCCTCAGTCCATGCCCCTTCCAAGCACCTGTAGTCTTCCTGTGTGACAGGGGGAAATAGAACTAAGGGGCTGTCACAGGCTCTCATCAATAAAGAGAGCTTACCTTTTCTGACCAGTTGCACCATTCATTGAAAGCTGTAGCTTCTAGAAATAAAAAAGGATCTACTAATGGAGGAGGGGTGGGTGAGTGAAAGTCCAGCCCCTTTATTCATTAGTGTGACACCTCTGGAGCCCTACTGCATACTGCACAAATGTTTGTTAATTTCATTACATTCATTTCTGTATGCCTTATAAGTTTCAACATCTACAATAAATTGATCATTTAGATGCACCCATCATTTTCCACAGCTTAAAGCACTTGGCCCTCTGCCTGCCATCATGATGTACAGAAATTAGGCAATGTTACATTTGTTAAAGGACACCCATCAGGAAATGTAATAACCTTGGAACCCCAATGCAGTGATCACAGCTAGAAGGTCGGGTTAGGAACTATGCAGAGAGCTTTCCATTGAGAAATAAAGGTGAAGCAGAGGTATAATATGGTTTATGTTCCTTTTCTTTTATATGTAGCCAGGTGCTGGGCTTTGAGAACGTTGAGAAGGAGACATTGCCTTTTATTGTTATCTCCCTCTACTGAGATACTGGTGTTATGCAGCACAGTTTTGTAACTATACTGCATGCTGCATACTGGGGCTGTTGTTATGTACACAGATGCTCTTAAAGGGCCCCAATAATAGCCAACAAAAGAACATCTCAAAGGATTACCCCTCTCATAATAATTATTCTGCATGCCCCTTTGCTCCCCTGCGTCCTCTGCTACCATCCACCTTTTATTTTGGACAGTGCATACCCAGTTGGTCTAGGACTAGCTTACCCACCATAAATGTGCTCTGACAGTATAGTTCCAGCACTCAGTAGATTAAACTTTACTACTGCCCACTGCTGCACTTGAGGTAGCCTTGCTACTGCCAAATGTCATCTTATGCCCTGGCAATACTGTTCATCATTTTGTATGCTGTGTTATTACTGTTGTTAATCAATTTTATAATTGCCCAGTTACCAACCATATTGGGTAACAACATATTACGTTTGCTTTTCCTACAAGGTTTGTTGCTTGTTTTCTTTGATTTAGCGCTACTACTGGGTACTAATGATTACTTTCAGTGATTTCCTGTGATGTTGGTTTGTCAGAGGGGCTGAGGTTTTAGGAAAAGTCGAGGCAAAGAACAGAGCCCCCATCCTAGTCAGCAGCTCCTATGGGGGTAGTGCTACATATAAATTATTTTAATAGTTTTGTTGTGAAAATTTATTTAAGAACACAAACCATAAGCAGACTACATTTTTATTTATGTTTAACAGACATTTTTATTAAACATGGTGTAAAAAAACATTGTGGGAATTAGAATGATTCCTTTGCAGAACAGAAATCAGGGCTTTAAAGTAAAAAGTCAACCTTATCGACAGATACCTGTCATTTCCATTTTATACTGTGATTTATTATGTATAATGTTTACTTTTTAAAGCATTGATGTTAATCATTTAGGATTTGTTTCCAAATGCTAACCTTCTGGTCCTGTATATAAAATACATGTTTGTTTTTTTTAATCTATAGAATCAGCACTAAGCTCACAAAACATCTATGAACTTGACATGTTAGTCTGAGCACCTAATCAGCACCTTTCAGAGTTTGGTGACAATACAGCAACATACAGCATCTTACATTTATTTGTGTAGTGCTACCCCCAAAGGAGCCGCTGAATTGTTTTGTGATTTCTCTACACACCCAAAGACACATTTTCCTCACCCAGTACTTACCAACACACCTCGAGGTATTTCAGAGAATTTATTAGGCCAAGCATAGTCTAAAATAAGAGAGGATTACAAACAATCGATAAGGCAATAACATAACTCTGAAAGATATGGTTAAACACTTTTGGTATTCTGACTAACAGTAATTAAAAATTAAACTGCATTTACATAGCAACATTACATAAAAACCGTCCTAACTTGACTTGGTCCCCATTTTGTCCCACTGGCCAGTGAATGATGAAAAAAATTTTGGCCAGCAAAGTTGGGGCTCATAAACAAAGCACAACAATTCCCAGCAGACAACCAATTGACTTGTGCAATGTTGGTCTTCTACCAGAACTAGGGCACCCTCTTTCGGCTCTCCATACAAGTGCTCTGATTCAATAAAAGTCAACTTCAAGTCAGACGGGTATAGAAGTTGGTATGATTTCTCTATTTAAATCCTGCTGAGACAATCCCTCTTTTCTTTCCTTGCAAATAGTGCGAGTATCCTCTAGTACAGTTTGATTACAACAGGCTTCCAAATCAAACCTTGCACCCTCCCAGGGAAGAAGTTCCCAGTCTCTGAAATAAAGTTCTGCGCGGTGAGCATTCCATTTTTTTCCTCTGAGGCCTCTCTGGATTGTGGTCAGCTATGGTAGGGATTTCTTCAGCCAGCAGCCCAGTCTATTTATTTTCACCCCTCCTCGCTTTATGACTGTCCCTTTTCCTCTCAGCAGCCTTCAGACTCTCTTTGCTTTGTTGCATCAGCCAATCACTGTCCTCCAGAATCAATCCAGACCCGGCCAAGATGGCTGCCCCCTGCACTGGAAATACTCTATAGACAAACATTGAAAAATGATGTTCTTAAAGACGGCTGCTGCACTACTGTATAGTGAATATTCGGTTTAATAACGTCCAAACTGCAGAAGGATAATACAGCATCAACAAAGGAAAAAGTTCTGCAGCAGTTATCAGCTTTGGTCCAGGTTACATTTGCATTGGATTTTTTGAAGTAATAATGGAAGAAATAATTTAAGTAAATAACTTTATTCTCTAGCTTTAACTATACCAGACTAAAGTGCATTTTGTTACTATTAGAAACTGCAGTTCAGTATCCTTTTGTAGGGTATTTAGGTAACCAAAAGCGCCTGCTAAATCTTTGCTTTTCTTTCTGTCGCATAGAAGTAATAAGATAATTTGTTGTGTAGATACACTGACTGTAAGGTAGGACAGTCAAAGTGATCTACAGTATTTTGCATTATGGGTCAAAGACAAGGGAAAGATATCCCTCCACCAAATCCAGGTCCAAATCCTTTATCCTTATAGGATAAACGCTTCAGTGTAGGAAGTTTGTGCAAATTAGTATTGCTACACTGGTAACATAACTTATGATTGTATTCCATAATGTTATCCCCAGGTTGGCTTTAAGCGTTTTGGGAACCCTGTGGAAAAGTGTACATGCCCATTGGTAGCTTGGTGCTGCTGGAAAAAAAGGTGATCGATAAGGAATTTTTAATCAGAAATAGGGACAAAGTAATTAGAAATCTCCCTTACTTATATCCAAATATCGTGAGAGTGGTAAGTACTTTTGTATGTATGTTTACATAAATCTGCTAAAAAGTGAATTACTGGTTATTAGTGAAAGTTGTTGTTAGTATAGGGAATTCTCTTCCACCTGCTCAGAGAGAAGTGCTTAATTTTATGTGCATGTGGATTTTTGTCTTGTCTTGGAATTCCAATTTAGAGTATAAGTTGTTTTTTCTTCTGAATGCAAATGGATTGTTAGGTAGTTCATATATATGTTATGATCCTGCCAAGACAGAGAGCATTGCTAAAGTGGGCAGGTGAGAGGGACAGAGTAGGGTACTCATCTGTGTGTGGTGCTTTAAGAAGATTGAATTGCGGATTTAGACAAGGACAAGTTACTATTTAAGTGATTCCTCCTATCCAAAGTATTGTTTAGCACAATACACAGAGGTTCATATCCACTTGCATAGATCTGGTACGTTGCTTCAAGTGAAAAAGGGGATCAAACCGCCAACCATGCCTTTACCACCGCTTTTGGGCAAAGCATACTGCTATATATGCATTCTATATTCAGCGAGTACGAGAGATTTGCTGAGGTGGAGAGTGAATGTTAAAGAAGGATTTAATTCAGAAAAGTTATCTATATAGATTAAAAATACATGTTTATTGTTAAAATGTTGCAACTATTGTCAGTCTATTCATGAACTGTGTTGGGCACACTGATAAATTACATGTATGCTCTGGTACCAAATAGTTTTTTTTGAGGAATCTGATCAGATACAATTTTTTAAGAGTAGCATTTTAATTTATGTATAGGGTATTTTGATTATTTCAGTTATGCCGCGTACACACGGTCGGACTTTTCAGCTACAAAAGTCGGACAGCCTGTCCGACATACTTCCGGCGTACCTTCGGCGGACTTGCGGCAGACTTTCTTACGAACGGACTTGCCCACACACGACCACACAAAAGTACGACAGCTTAGTACGCGGTGACGTACACCAAGTCCGACGAGACTATAAAACGGAAGTTCAATAGCCCGTACGACACCCTTTGGGCTCCTTCTGCTAATCTCGTGTTTATCTCGTGTTAGTAGAAGTTTGGTGAGAGACGATTCGCGCTTGTGAGACTCGTATTTTTCAGTTCGTTTTAACTGTTGTTCAGTCTGTGCTTGTGAGGTTTGTATCTGCTTTTCAGTGCGTTTGGTCAGTTGGCATTGAGAAATCTTTGTTTTATTGGCCGCTCGTTCCTGATTTTCAGGTCGTTCTTCACAGGCCTTGCTGTTCTTCAGTGCGTTCTGTTTAGTGCGTTCTGACCAGCCGACCGTTTTGAAGCCATGTTACCTGTACGTACTCGTCGTAGAGCTCGTGCATTGTATGTGCTTGGTGCTGTAGTTTATTCTTCAGCCCAAGACCAGTCCATGAACAGGGCGAGGAAGAGTTCATGGACCAAGAATTGGTTGCTTCAGCGTGACCAGTTCTGTCACATGCCTTTGCTCCGTGAGATCCGTGAGAATAATCCTGAGGATTTCAGGAACTTTCTCCGGATGACGGACCCCGTTTTTGACCGTTTGGTGGCTTTGCTGACCCCCTATATCAGCAGGCAGGATACCTGCATGAGGCAAGCCATCACTCCGGAGCAGAGGCTGGTCGCTACCTTGCGGTATTTGGCCACAGGGAGAAGCCTGCAGGACCTTAAGTTCTCGACAGGCATCTCCCCCCAGGCTCTGGGGATCATTATCCCAGAGACCTGTTCTGCCATCATACAGGTCCTGCAGAAGGACTATATTAAGGTAAGATATTTTTCTTTTATTAGCATCACATGTTCTTTTATGTAATCTTTGATAATGTAATGTATTTCTTGCTTCAAACACTACTTCCCATCATTGCAATATAGTGTGAATGTCCCCTTTTTATCCTCACACATGCTGGAATTTTTTCCTGTTATTTTTTGTCATGCATGTATAGTTTCCTTCAATAACCTTCCCAGCATGAAGTGATGGGAACATATCCACCTAGTCTACTCATTTTGAATGTATTTTGTTGGAGTGTATTTAGTGTGCTTATAATTAGCAATTAGCTAGATTTCACACCCCCCCCCCCCCCACCTGAACTCACTCCAAATAGTGTGCTGCTAATTAGCAATTAGCTAGATTTCACAACCCCCCCCCCACCTGAACTCACTCCAAATAGTGTGCTGCTAATTAGCAATTAGCTAGATTTCACAACCCCCCCCCACCTGAACTCACTCCAAATAGTGTGCTGCTAATTAGCAATTAGCTAGATTTCACAACCCCCCCCACCTGAACTCACTCCAAATAGTGTGCTGCTAATTAGCAATTAGCTAGATTTCACAACCCCCCCCCACCTGAACTCACTCCAAATAGTGTGCTGCTAATTAGCAATTAGCTAGATTTCACAACCCCCCCCCCACCTGAACTCACTCCAAATAGTGTGCTGCTAATTAGCAATTAGCTAGATTTCACAACCCCCCCCCCCACCTGAACTCACTCCAAATAGTGTGCTGCTAATTAGCAATTAGCTAGATTTCACAACCCCCCCCCCACCTGAACTCACTCCAAATAGTGTGCTGCTAATTAGCAATTAGCTAGATTTCACAACCCCCCCCCCCACCTGAACTCACTCCAAATAGTGTGCTGCTAATTAGCAATTAGCTAGATTTCACAACCCCCCCCCCCCCACCTGAACTCACTCCAAATAGTGTGCTGCTAATTAGCAATTAGCTAGATTTCACAACCCCCCCCACCTGAACTCACTCCAAATAGTGTGCTGCTAATTAGCAATTAGCTAGATTTCACAACCCCCCCCCCCACCTGAACTCACTCCAAATAGTGTGCTGCTAATTAGCAATTAGCTAGATTTCACAACCCCCCCCCACCTGAACTCACTCCAAATAGTGTGCTGCTAATTAGCAATTAGCTAGATTTCACAACCCCCCCACCCCCACCCTCGTTAAAATTTGCTTGAATGTTCTGTGGTGTTGATTTGTCTAAAGCAAATCTATGTTGCACTTTGCAAAATGCATGTGCACTCTACAAGTGCATTTGTTCCAGTGCTTTAGTAAATGAGCAGAAGCTCTGCTGATTTCCATCATCAAATCATATGCAAGCCTCAAAGTTTTCATTATTTGCCCTTGCCTGTGATTGTGTACTCCTTGCAACATGAATGCCTTTTGACATTACCTCATTTACTGTAAGCTGGTTAGCAACTGCACCTGCAGAGTGCGACAACTGCAGTCTTGTAGCCTTTTTAGTCCCTAAATTACTGCGTGTCGTTAAAGTAATTTTTTTTAGGGATTTCACAACCCCCTAAAATGTAATCAATGTTCCATCAGAGGGGGTGAGCAATCTGATAAGTGTGCCTTTTTCCATATTAGTTATTCCAGAAGAATTAAATTATTGAATGTTATACTGATGCTGGGGAATAATGTTTTTAATTGTCTAATTTTCTTGCAATGTTAGCTTCCAAATTAATTGATTTTGGTTTTCTTGTTTGATTCCCCAGTTTCCTTCAACGCCACAGGAATGGCAGACTGTGGCATCCCATTTTGCCAGCCGTTGGGACTTTCCCAATTGTGGAGGGGCTATAGATGGGAAACATGTCCACATTGTGCCACCACCCCATTCGGGGTCATATTATTTTAATTATAAGGGGTTCCACAGTATTGTTTTAATGGCGGTGGTGTCGGCACACTATGATTTTTTATATGTGGACGTGGGGAAGAATGGCCGGATGTCGGATGGAGGAGTATTTGCCCAGACGGAGTTCTGCCAGCGTCTCCAGAGTGGTGGCCTGGGATTGCCACCTGATGAGGATAACGTGGAAGGACTCCCCTTTGTCTTCATTGCCGATGAAGCCTTCGCTCTCAGCAAGCACCTCATGAGGCCATTCCCCCAAAGAACCCTCACCCCGGAGAGGAGGGTTTTTAATTACCGGCTGGCCAGAGCTAGAAGAGTGGTTGAGAATGCGTTTGGAATTCTGGCCAGCCGGTTCCGCCTGTTTCAAACAGCCATTAATTTGGCGGAATACAAACTTAATTTTATCATTTTATCGTGCTGCATTCTGCACAACTTTTTAAACAAGCTTTCTGCCAATTATATAGGCACAGTTGGGCCTGAGGCCGGACAAATAGAAGCCAACCTTACAGGCCTGGATACTGTCCGTACTGGCTTGGCCCCCCAAAGTTCCCGTCAAGTTAGACAGCAATATGTTGATTATTTTATGGGTAGGGGGGCCATTGCAATGGGCCAGGATATATAATTTTTTTACAATAAAAAAAATATTGCTGAAATCTGGCATTATATTTATTGCTTGCCTTTCTTTTGGGCTGTCTCCTAGGTTATGGTCGAGCAGTTGTAGTGCCAACTGTATTTGAATTTTAAAAATGTCTAAATAAGCTCCATTGCCACTGTAAACAACTTTTTGACAATTATAATCAAACTGATACTGAGCCTTGAAATAACAAACCACACATTTGTTAAAATCCTATAAGGAGATGTTTTTATTAATGGTTGTTATGCATTCAGTTCTGCATTTAGTATAAAATGTTCATAGACAAAAATATAATGGTATCTTAATAATGTAGCAAAATATAATTATATTTAAATATTTCTACCTAATCCACAAAAAAATATTTTTGGCTTTTTGATTTTCGAAAACAGGCTTTTTTTTGGTTGGAAAATCAAGTTTTGTTTTTTTTTAAAAGCAATTTTTTTTTTTTTTTTGTTTTTTAAAATCAATTTTTTTATTTTTTTTGTTTTTTAACATTAATTATTTTTCTTTTTTTGGTGTTTTAAAATCACTTTTTTTTTTTTTGGGTTTTTTAAAATCAATTTTTTTTTTTTGGTTTTTTAAAATCAATTTGTTTTTTTTTTTGTTTTTTAAAATCAATTTTTTTATTTTTTTTGTTTTTTAACATTAATTATTTTTCTTTTTTTTGGTGTTTTAAAATCACTTTTTTTTTTTTTTTTGGTTTTTTAAAATCAATTTTTTTTTTTTGGTTTTTTAAAATCAATTTGTTTTTTTTTTTGGTTTTTTAAAATAAATTTTTTTTGTTTTTTGGTTTTTTAAAATCACTTTTTTTTGGTTTTTTTGGTGTTTTTTAGAAAATCAATTTTTATTTTTTTGTGGATTTTTGAGGTATATACGAGAAACAGCCCTCCTTTTTGACATTAGGTTAAACAGCCATTTATGTTCTGCCAAAAAAAGAAAGAGAAGGCCCAGAATGGGGTCAGCAAAACAGGAAATGAAGGACATGATTGATGTTTTGGGGTTTAAAAAAGGGCATTTAGATTCGACCCAAAACATCAATCATGTCCTTCATTTCCTGCTGCATACGATCCAGCCGATTACGCATTTCATCCATGTCTTTATTCCAGGCCATTATTTGACCAATTAGACGTTGGGCACTTTCAGAGGTGAAATAGTCACTTCTTGTTGTTCCTAAAGTGGAATGAAACCAAAAAATGTCTTTAGAAATATGCACACATACATAGTTTACCTTACCATAAATAAAGCTGTTGTCTCAGACACTGACCTGGTGGGGTGCCCATGTAGCCTAATTCCTCCACATCCTCGGGGGTGGCACTGTTGCTTGAATGAAGCACAACCAGATCCCCTAAAATAGAGTAGACAAATTCAATTAAACAAAAGGCAGCCATGCATAGATTAACGTAAGCTGGTGTGTCAGACACTCACCTGGTGGGGTGCCCATGTCGCCCACCTCTCCTTCCTCCACATCCTCAATGGGACTTGGGCTGATTGCCCAATCATGTTTTGCTTGGGGTGGACTGTCTTCTTGTGGTTGGCTGAGTGATTTTTCCCCTATGTGAAACAAAAAATTAGTAATCTAATTAGCACACAGATATTTTAGGACATAATAATTTTCCAACATTTGTAGTGAAGTGGTTTGTGTAGAGTTCCTATTTTACTTCAATCTTTAAAATTATAAAGACATACCGGATAGATAGATATCAATATCTCAAAATATAGTTAATAATCTTTTGATCTCTCTCTATATCTGGAACAAAATCTCTAAATATCTAACTAAATGTAAATCCAAAAAATTAAGAGAACTTCAAATATTCATAAAGAATGTTTTACATTTCTATATCTATCTATCTACCTATCTCTATATTTCTCTCTCTCTCTATCTCTCTCTCTCTCTCTCTCTCTCTCTCTCTCTCTCTCTCTATATCTATATATCTATCTATCTATCTATATATATATATATATATATATATATATATATATATATATATATATATAGATATATAGATATAGATATATATATATATATATATATATATATATATATATATATATATATATATATATATATATATAGATATATATATATCTATATATATAGATATATATATATATATATGTATATATATATATATATATCTATATCTATATATATATATAATCTATATCTATATCTATATATAGATATATATAGATATATAGAGGTATATAGAGATATATATAGATATAGATATATATATAGAGATATATATAGAGATATATATAGAGATATATAGAGATATATATATATATATATATATATATATAGATAGATATATATATATATAGATATAGATATATATATATATATATATCTATATAGATATAGATATAGATATGGATATGTAACGAGGTTTATTAAAAGATCGTTTAAAACGATGAACAAAAATCGTATAGGAAGGAAAAGCACATGGAGCAGTATACAAGGTAATAAACACAAGAGAAAAACACGACAAGTACTTACTTTTTTTAAGAACTTTCCGGATACGTCGGTATTGATCCGGCTCCCTGAGTTTCAGGTCAGACCATCTTTTTCTCAATTGATCTTTGGAGCGCTGGACCCCAAAAGATGCCTGCAAAGTCTCCACGACCTTCGCCATTATTTTGGCCTTGCGCAAATTTGGCCGTGCGTACGGCCCATAATTGCCATCATAGTCGTCTTTGTGAAGAATGGCCACCATCTCCACCATCTCTTTAAAACTCATATTAGAGGCCTTAAATCTAGGCCTCATAGATTTCGTTGACGTTCCAGCCTCCGGGCTGTCTCCACTACCTGAGGTCGTCAACATTTCAGGTGTCTCCGCCATTCTTTAACTCCACTACGCGCCGTAACAAAAAATGGGCGGAGAACATGAGTTCATTTCGAACGTCAGGGGCGGGCGACGCAGGCGGAATTTCACACATGCGTAGTGTATAAAGAGCCTTGCGCACGTGTCGTACGTACGTTCTGTGCGTCGAATTAGGGGGCGGAGAACATGAGTTAATTTCGAACATCAGGGGCGGGCGACGCAGGCGGAGTTTCACACATGCGTAGTGTATAAAGAGCCTTGCGCACGTGTCGTACGTACGTTCTGTGCATCGAATTAGGGGGCGGAGAACATGAGTTAATTTCGAACGTCAGGGGCGGGCGACGCAGGCGGAGTTTCACACATGCGTAGTGTATAAAGAGGGGCCTTTCGCACGTGTCGTACGTACGTTCTGTGCGTAGGTGATAGTGGACCAGGACGTTACAAAACGAAGGTAATTTGAGATATATATTTTTTTGGGGTTTATGGTCATGACTTTGTAGCAAGCGGCCTATATGGCTTGATAGATTGATGAGGCCTACATAGGGAGAAGATGATGAGGGGTTAGCAGAAACCTATAATAAGTGTTTTTGGTCTTGTGACTTTCTCTTTTCCAGATATAATGAATCCCCTATTGAAGGATCCAGAGTTCCTTACATCTTTTATTTCAAAATATCGAGAGATGAGGAATTTGTGGGAGGTGAAACACCCTCAGTATTATGCCAAGCATGTGAGGAAGTCAACGCTGGAGAGACTTCTGTCCTTTGTCCAGGCGACCATCCCGGGAGCAACAATGGAGACAGTGCTCAAGAAAATTGGGGTCTTGAGGAACATGTATAAAAGGGAGCATAGGAAAATCCAGGAATCAAGGAGATCAGGAGCATCAGCAGATGATGTTTATGTACCCAGGCTGTGGTACTACAATCAACTCCGTTTTCTTGATGACCAGAATGAAGCCAGGGCATCACTTTCAACCCTTCCCTCCACCCTTCCCTCCACCCTTCCCTCCACCCTTCCCTCCACCCCAGCAGAGGCTGATGAGGAGCAAGCTGGGTCTTCCATCCTGGATGAACCGGATATGACCATCTGGAGTCAGGTAAATTATTTTAACAAATATTTACTGTACTAATATTAATGATGTTAACTGGATGTTATAATTGTCTAAAATAATTTTGCACTCCAAATTGTGTATACATATCAAATGATAGTAGTGGCTAAATATGTTTGGCACCTGCTTGAAATAATTAGGGTGTCTGATTAGACTCTTTTATTAAAGAGATGTATTCACATTGAATTTGCTAGTCATGAGAAGCAAACTGTGTGTCATTGATGAACCCAAAAAAATAAACTAAAACTATTGTCCTTTTTTTATACACAGGATGAGTCCATCCAGGAGGAATGTGGGGAAAGTGGCAGGCAGGAGGAGACCGGGCCCATGGACAGCCTGGAGGAGGCCGGATTCACCATCATCCTGGAGGAGGCTGGGCCCAGTGTCAGGCAGGAGGTGGCTGCTCCCAGTGAGGTGGCTGGGCCAAGTGAGGTGGCTGGGCCAAGTGAGGTGGCTGGGCCCAGTAGGAGCCTGACCCAATCCCAAGTGCCTCCCCTCCACCTTCCCAAAAAAAGGGCCAGGAAGGGGATGGTCACACAGGACGCATCCCTGCGCCTCATGCAACAGGCCACCCGTTTTTTAACGAGCCCCCCCGAAGCGGAAGAATCCTATGGCTGTTACTTAGCCAGCAGGCTTCTTCAGATGGATTGGGAGCAGCGCCTCATTTGTGAGCGCCTATTTGGGGAAACAATCCATAAGGGGCTGCAGGGCACGCTAACACAAAACACCCAACTACATGAGGCAGCCCCCCCTCCTCCTCCTCCTCCTCCTCCTCCTCCTCCTCCTCCTGCCACAACTGAAACACCAGAGCCACAGCCTCAAAAGAAGGCTACAGGGAAGGCTGCAGGGAAGGCTGCAGGGAAGGCTGCAGGGCAGCGTGGAGGAAAGGCTGCAGGGAAGAGAAGAAAGTGATGACCTGGGTTCAGTCTGGTCTGACAGAAGACGCAGGCTGTTGTAGGACCACAGTCTGGGGACATCTAGATCATCTGCTGGTGCTGTTGATCTCTGGGATTCTTGGACCAGATTGTGCTCCCTCTTATATGGACTCCTCAAGATCCCAATTTTCTTGTACACCGACTTTTTCCAGCGTTGACTTCCTCTTTATTTTATTTTGACCATGAATAAATGGATCTTTTTTGAGTTTAGCAAAAGACTTTATGTGTTTTCTTTTAAATCATTGATTTTACACACAATGTTAAATTAACAAGGGACAACAATCTCATTGAGTTTTAAAAAAACACACCAAAAATACATTACTAATGTTAATAATGTTCAAGTGGTAAGTCTTGAAAATAAAAAAATATACATAAACAAAAACGGTGCTTTGGGTTAACTTTATCTAAAAACTAAAAAATAATCACTAGAAAAAAAAAAAAAGAATAATGGGTTCTTTGTGGTAACTTTACAAACCTAAAAAAAAAAAAAAAATAAGGGAAAAAGTATTATTAGTATGGAAACATTGTTTATAAAAAGCATACTATATCATTCATGAGATCAAAGAGAAAAAGAATTCAGAAATCAGTTTGGGAGAACTCTGATTATGAACAGCAAAACACCTTCGTTCTTTAGAGCATTCGTAAAGAAGAAATAAAATGCGCTGCATTCAACGATCACAGATTTTGCAGCGTGATGAATGTGCTACCTACAATACGAACACTAGTTTTACTAGACCGAGTGCTTCCGTTTAGTTTTTGCTTATGAGCATGCGTCGTTTTTTTGTCCGTAGGACTAGCATACAGACGAGCGGACTTCGGGGTCCGTCGTAGTTACGACGTAAAGATTTGAAGCATGTTTCAAATCTAAAGTACGTCGGATTTGAGGCTAAAAAAGTACGTTGAAAGTCCGGAGAAGCCCACACACGATCGGATTACCAGCCAGCTTTAGTCCGTCAGCATCCGTTGGACTTTTGTAGCTAAAAAGTCCGACCGTGTGTACGCGGCATTAGAGTCTGACTTTAAGGACTGTTTTAATTGTAATTGCCTATCCTTACATTATTGAAGTTAAAAGGTGTTTTTTTTTTTTCAATATCAGGAAATGTGCTATATTTCGGATTGGTATAATTGCCCTGGCCTCTGAAGTGTTCAGTAAATGGCATTACAGTGTTATAGAAGAACCTAGAGTGGTGTTTTATGTAGGAAAAAAAATATGTTGTTATAAAAAAAAATGGTTAATGTTAATAAAAAAAAAAATGGGAAAAGGTGTTCAAAGGTGTTCAAAGGTGTTTGAAGGGAAAATATGGAAAACATTTCTAAATAAAGAATGAATGGAATGGCCAAATGAATGTGGAATGAGAAAGTGGTTGTATTGTGTTTAATGAATGCACAGGGTATTATTATTAGTAAAGTATTTTAAGTTTTTGATTAGTAAAATATCTTAAGTGTTTGTTTAAAATGTACACAAAGAGTTTTCTTGTTTTGGAAGTAATGGTTATTAGGCCTATGTTCCTGATAATATATATTTCCCTAAAAGTTTGGGGTTAAATTAAAATTGGTAATGGGGTTTGGTAAAAAAAAAAGGGTGAAACTATAAATGTTTGAAGAGTTACTGAAATTAAGTAACCAGGACCAGTTCATGAAATATTAAAATATTGAGGGGAAAGTTTGTTTGAATAACAGTCAGAGTGACTATTCTGGATATATTTACCTTTTGAATTCCCAGAGTGTCAATCGTGAAGTGTTATTGATGTAATGTTGCTTATCCATCAATGTTTTGTTTGTTGCTGATGATCAGATATATTTGCAAAGTTGGGAGGCTGACTTCTGAGTAAGAATATGTGTTTGGGTAAAATGTTCTGTTCGGAGACCCTCAGGTCCACTTGGGTGCCTGAGATAGAAGGAACTAAAGGTGTTTAAGTTCTATTAAAATCCTGCTGAAATACTGGATTTGAAAGAAAAAGTGTTTAGTTAAATATATTGAATCTATATAATGAAGACTGTTGCTGAGAAACATTTTTATTTCTGCATGCTTTACTTATGTTTGAGTTAATGAGGAATATTATTTTTAATACCTCCAATGGTTAAGGCCTGAATTGATCAGGTAGATTCTGTGATTATTCATGTTGGATGAGGAGTATCTGCCCCAGCCAGCCAGCATTCACCCCTAGCCACATGCACATGAAGAAATGCCCACCCCGTTCATACCCTATACCTCATTCATACCCTATACCCCATTCATACCCTACCCTATACCTTATCCAGGTGAAGAGATGACTACAGCTTTTAAATGGAAATCTACGTTGTTCATCTTTGTTGTTCAAATGCCATGGGAGATGCTGAGATGAGTGAAGGCGGACACCTTGAGGGTTAGCCAAATGACGCACGCCCAAGGTCTACGAAATTCCAGTGAGCATCACAAGAGTGAGATCCAGATACGCCATCCCGAAGACCCAAGTCTAACCCAATGCATCAGTTCCAGTCTGTCTGTGGATATCGAGTTCTATCCTTACAAAGAGGCAGGGTTTTTGGGGTGGAGGATCTCTGTAAAATATGGATGAGCACAGAATTGAACCAAACATTTTGGGAAACGTTTAGGAGAATGAGTATTGTAATGTGGACATCCCCTTTTCCTTCCTTTTTATGAATTTAATGGATACTCAGAGGCCATACAAGAAACTTTTTTTGTGCTTTTCTTTGGGACCATTTTTATTTGGCCTAAAGACTGTCATGCCCCTCTCACTTGCTTTTATGGACCGTCACGCCCTTCCCCCTTTGTATTTTATGGACAATTGCTATGCAGCTGAGATTATGTGTTATGAACATACATATGAATGCACAACCTGCCTTTCCTTTATTCTGTGTCTCCAGATATCTGAGAGCTTTGTTGGTGTACCTACAAGAAAGGTGGTTGTCTAGAATACCTACTATTTTCTTTCAATATGCAAGTTATTGGCCATCAAAAGGGTATGGGGGCCCGGGTACTGCCCTTGGGGACATAGATCAATACAAAACATTTTTTTAAAAAGATCGATTTTACAGGAGCAGTGATTTTAATGATGCTTAAAGTGAAACAATAATAATGAAAAATTTCTTTAAAAGTAGTGCCCGGGGGGATCCCCTTAGTTTGCCTGTAAAGTGGTGCATCAGTACCATGTATAGAACCTGCTGCAGAAAAACTGACATTTATATAAAAAAATGACATTTAAATTGCGGGCAATACAATACCATTGATAGCAATACAAAAATGTTAAAAAAAATGGAGACCCTTTGGGCCTGGTATGAGTTTTAAGGGGAACCCCATGGCAAAATGACAAAAAAAGAAAAAAACTGCGTGGGCCCCCCCAAAATCTATACCAGACCCTTATCCGAGCATGCAGCCTGGCAGGTCAGAAAAGTTGGGGGGTGAGGGTGAGCCCCCCACTGAACCATTCCAGGCCACATGCCCTCAACATGGGGGGGTGCTTTGGGGCAGGGGGCCCAAAGTACATGTTCACTCTGAAAGAAATCTTGTGAGCTCCCTGTGTTCTACTGCACTGTTATCAGTTAATTTTGTTCCCAGCTCTCTGTGGACAACAGTATGCCCCTCATCCCATGTTAAAGATATTGATTGGATTTTGGGTGTTAACACTACTCCTCCATATATACAGTACAATGAGTGAGTGCTTCTATTCACCTAAGACAGCAAGTGTGTTAGTGGCAGGATCATCAGGTTAAAAAAAGGTAAGACATGAATAATGAAAACTAATGCTGGTAAGCTACAATATATTACATTTTTTATTCTAGGTTTAAGATACACTTTATGCATGTAGCAATACCCCTGAATGAGCTGCTGTTGTTTGGGTTCCCCTACCCTGAGTTCCAATGACCCCCTAGGCAGCACCACACTCTCTGAGACACTAAAGTTGAATGTTTATTTGGGCAACACACCCAGCAGAGGCAAATTACAGTTGCATCAATGATACAACTTGGAAATGGGATATGTCAAAACAACTTAGAACAGCTACCTGAAACCTGGTTCATAGGAGCCAATTTTGGTGTTGACTAACACAATGCCCTGAATATGGATGACATACACACAGGGGGCAAAATAATGAGCGTATGGACCAAAGTAGTGCCCATATTTAAAAAGGGATCAAAGTCTTTACCAAGTAACTATAAACCTGTTAGTTTAACTTCTATAGTCTGCTAGATACTGGAGAGTTTATTAAAAGACCACATAGACAAGTTTTTGCTGGAAAAAAATATTTTAAGCAACAGACAGCATAGATTCATGAAAGACAGAAGTTGTCAAACAAACCTGTTTTCTTTTTTGAGGAGGTAAGTAAAACCTTGGACAGAGGGGTGGCTGTGGACGTGGTATACTTGGATTTTACAAAACTGTTTGACACAGTTTCCCACACATGACTAATGTGTAAGGTAAAGTCGACAGGCTTGGAAAGATCAAATTGTAAATGGATAGAAATCTGGCTAAAAAACCAAATTCAGAGAGTAGTGGTTAAAGAGGAAGTAAACCCTGATGGGTTTTACTTCCTATTTTGCTCTCTGCAAACCCTGCAAATTAAAAGCATAATGGGCTAGTATGGATGAGCCAAACACCCCCCAGTTCGGTTCGCATAAGAACCTGCGAACGAACCGAAAATTCGCACAAACGTTAGAACCCCATTGACGTTTATGGGACTCAAACGTTCGAAATCAAAAGTGCTCATTTTAAAGGCTAATTTGCAGGGTATTGTCCTTAAAAGGGCTTGGGGACCCAGGTCCTGCCCCAGGGGACATGTATCAATGCAAAAAAAACTTTTAAAAATGACCGTTTTTTCGGGAGCAGTGATTTTAATGATGCTTAAAGTAAAAAAAAAAAGTGAAATATTCCTTTAAATATCGTACCTGAGGGGTGTCTATAGTATGCCTGTAAAGTGGCGCGTGTTTCCCGTGCTTAGAACAGTCCCTGCACAAAATGTCATTTTTAAAGGAAAAAAAGTAATTTAAAACTGCTTGCGGCTTTAATGTAATGTCGGGTCCTGGCGAAATGGATGAAAATCAGTGAGACAAATGGCATGGGTACCCCCCAGTCCATTACCAGGCCCTTTGGGTCTTGTATGGATATTAAGGGGAACCCCGCACCCAAATTAAAGAAGGAAAGGTGTGGGGCCACCCCAGGCCCTATATACTCTGAACACCAGTATACAGGCGGTGCAAACAAGACAGGGACTGTAGGTTTGTTGTTAAGTAGAATCTGTTTGTTTTTGAACTGGTACATTTTTAACGTGTTTAGCTCCAGCCAAAAAATCTATTTTAAGCTTTTCCGAAAACCTAGGCAAGGGTTATCACCCCTGTGACATTTGTTTTGCTGTCTGTGCTCCTCTTCAGAAGATTTCACCTCACTTTTTGTCCCAATGACAAATGTTTTTTGAAAATTTGTTTTTTTTTGTGAAACAAGGATTGGTGATAAAGCATCAGTGGAAAGGAGAAAAGTTTTTCCCATATCAACTCTTACAGGAGAGAATTTCCCTTCCTAGGGGTAGATTTCATCTCACTTCCTGTTGTCTCCTTCTGTTTGCAAGTAGGATTCATTTGTAAGTTGGATGTTTGAAAGTAGGGGCCTGCCCTATATACTCAGCAGAAATTTGGGCCTTAGGTGTTGTTGTGGCCACAACACTGTAAGCCCTCACAGGGCCCTGCTGTGAAATATTAGATCAAGAATTCTATTTACATGTTCCGGTTGAACAGGGGCTGAAAAATTGGGCCTTAGGCACTGGTGCTGCTGCCACAACACTGGAACCCCTAACAGATACTCTAGTTGGAGCGCAGGAACTAGCCCTGCTGCAAAGAATTGCATCAAAAATTGTAATTACACGCCCCTGTTAAACAGGGGCTGAAAAATTGGGCCTTAGGCACTGGTGCTGGTGCCACAACACTGCAACCCCTCACAGATACTCTAGTTGGAGCGCAAGAACTAGCCCTGCTGCAAAGAATTGCATCAAAAATTGTAATTACACGCCCCTGTTAAACAGAAGCTGAAAAATTGGGCCTTAGGCACTGGTGCTGGTGCCACAACACTGCAACCCCTCACAGATACTCTAGTTGGAGCGCAGGAACTAGCCCTGCTGCAAAGAATTGCATCAAAAATTGTAATTACACGCCCCTGTTAAACAGGGGCTGAAAAATTGGGCCTTAGGCACTGGTGCTGGTGCCACAAAAATGCAACCCCTCACAGATACTCTAGTTGGAGCGCAGGAACTAGCCCTGCTGCAAAGAATTGCATGAAAAATTGCAATTACATGCCCCTGTTAAACAGGGGCTGAAAAATTGCGCCTTAAGCACTGGTGGCGGGACTGGCGGCACCCAGAACCAAAAATGTTCTTACAAGCTGTCATCATGATCATTGAGGAGGAAGAGGATAATTACTCAGTATAACAGGATAGTCACTCAGCATCAGCATAGGCAGTCTTTAAAGGGATCTGACATTTCAAAAAAATTTATTCGGTTACATCAGCATCAGGTGCTTGGTAGCTGGTGGTGATCCAAGACTGATTCATTTTTATGAAGGTCAGTCGATCGACCGAGTCGGTGGACAGGCGCACCCTGTGATCGGTTACAAAGCCTGCAGAAGCACTGAATGTGCGTTCCGAAAGAACGCTGGATGCAGGACAGGCCAGTAGCTCAATTGCATACTGTGCAAGCTCTAGTCAGTGATCCATCCTCAAGACCCAGTAACCCAGAGGATTTTCGGTGGGAAAGGTGTCCAAGTCTGATCTTGCCCCTAGGTATTCCTGCACCATGTAAAACAGACACTGGCGATGGTTGCTGGAACCGATCATACCTTGGGGCTGCGGACTAAAAAATTGTCTGAACGCATCGGCCACCTTCTCCACCGCTCCTTCTTTGACTGACCGAAGCCTCAGCAACACGTTGTCCAGAAACAGGAGTTTGTAACCTCCCAGTCTCTGGGAACACGTTGCACAGACCTTTCTGCAAGGCCTCCCGAAGATGTTTCATCCTCTGCTTCCTCTGCAACGGCAAGATAAGGTCCGCAACCTTACCCTTGTAACATGGATCAAGGAGGGTTGCCAGCCAGTATTGTTCCTTCTCCTTGATACCACCAATACAAGGATCCTTCCGCAGGCTTTGCAGGATCAGGGAGGCCATGCAGCGTAGGTTTGCTGAGGCATTCGGTCCGGAGTCCTTTGGGTCACTAAGGACGACATGATCTGCAGCCACCTCCTTCCAGCCACGTACAAGTCCACGTGTTTCTTGGGACTGTAAATGATCCCTTAAAGACTGCTGCTGATGCTGAGTGCCAGGCTCCACCTCCATACTGACACAATCCTCCTCCTCTTCCTGTGTGATCGGCGGGCACGCAGGAACACTGTCTGGATAAAGGGGGCCTTGAGAGCTAAGGAAGTCCTCCTCTTCCTGCCTCTGTTCTGCCTCAAGTGCCCTGTCCATTATTCCACGCAGCGTGTGCTCTAACAGGTGGACAAGGGGAACAGTGTCACTGATGCATGCACTGTCACTGCTCACCATCCTCGTGGCCTCCTCAAATGGTGACAGGACAGTGCATGCATCCCTGATCATGGCCCACTGGCGTGGGGAAAAAAAACAAGCTCCCCTGACCCTGTCCTGGTGCCATAGTCGCACAGGTACTCAATGATGGCTCTCTGCTGCGTGTGCAGCTGCTGCAGCATTGCCAACGTTGAGTTCCACCTGGTGGGCATGTCACAGATTAGCCGGTTCTTGGGCAGGTTAAATTCCTTTTGGAGGTCTGCCAGCCGAGCACTGGCATTATATGACCGGCGGAAATGCACACAGACTTTCCTGGCCTGCCTCAGGACATCCTGTAAGCCCGGGTACCTGCCCAAGAACCGCTGCACCACCAAGTTAAGGACGTGAGCCAAACAGGGCACATGGGTCATTTGTCCCTGTCGGAGGGCAGAGAGGAGGTTGGTGCCATTGTCGCAAACCACCATTCCTGCCTTAAGTTGGCGTGGCGTCAACCACCTCTGAACCTGCCCCTGCAGAGCTGACAGAACCTCTGCCCCAGTGTGGCTCCTGTCCCCCAAGCACACCAGCTCAAGCACCGCATGGCATCTTTTGGCCTGCGTACTTGCGTAGCCCCTTGAACGACTAAGGAGCACCGCTGGTTCCGAGGAAGAGGCCATGGAGAAAGAAGAAGAGGAGGGGGTGGAGGAGAGAGGTGTGTCACAATCATTAGCATTTTGGAGGCGTGGTGGCGGAACAACCTCCAACACTACTGCACCTTGTCCTGCATCCTTCCCAGCTGCCAGCAGAGTCACCCAATGCGCCATGAAACTTAGGTAACGTCCCTGTCCATGCCTGCTGGACCATGAGTCAGCGGTAATTTGCACCTTACCGCTGACCGCCCTGTCCAGCGAGGCATGGACATTGCCTTCCACATGCCGGTAGAGAGCCGGAATCGCCTTCCGTGAGAAAAAGTGGCGTTTGGGTACCTGCCACTGAGGAACCGCACATTCCACAAACTCAGGGGGCAGAGTCTACCAACTGAAAAGGCAGCAGTTGAAGTGCTAGCAATTTTGCCAAGCTAGCATTCAACCGCTGGGCATGTGGATGGCTGGGAGCAAACTTCTTTCAGCGGTGCAGCAGCTGGGGCAGGGAAATTTGCCTGGTACAATCTGACGTCGGTGTACCAAAAGCAGATTGCCCACAAGTACTTGGCTGTGACACACCTAATTCTACACCTTCATTCCTCTCAGTGCAGGTCTCAGAGAGGACTGAAGGTCTAGTGGGGTTGGAAATCTCAGCTGATGAGGAGCAAGGAGAGGTCCTCTTTGTTCTTTGGTGTGGGTCTTTTAGATGCGCTTGCCAACGAACTGCATGGCAGGTCAACATATGTCTGGTCAAGCATGTGGTACCCAAGCGGGAGATGTTTTGGCCACGTGAGATACGCTTGAGACATATGTTGCAAATAGCAGCGGTGCGATCTGATGCACTCGTCTCAAAAAAGGCCCACACCAGAGAACTTTTTGAATAACGCGCAGAGACTGCAGCGCCCTGCACATGTGATGCAGTCAATGTGCTGCCCTTAGGCTGGCCCCTGGAGGGCATCCTGCCTCGTTGGTGATGTGCCGCCTCCTCCTCCTCCTCTCTCCTATCAGGCACCCACGTTGAGTCAGTGACCTCATCATCCCCTCCCTCCTCATCACTGGAGCAAACCTGGCAGTATGCTGCAGCAGGGGGAGCATGACTGCCAGATTGCTGTCCTTCTTGGGCACCCCCTCTGTCCGTGCTCATGTTACTGCCTTCATCGAGCTCAGTATCATCATCAGAGCCTTCCAAACGCTGGGCATCCTCCTGGAGCATGTACCCAACACTGTGGTCAAACAGTTCGAGGGACTCCTCAGGAGGACATGGTGGAGCTAGGGAAGGAGTCACTGATGACATTGAGCCGAGGGAAGAGGCCGCTGCTTTGCCAGACAAAGCACCCTGGGCATGGGTGAGAGAGGATGAGGAGGATGAGGACGGCTTGGTCATCCACTCGACCAAGTCTTCCGCATGTTGCGGCTCAACACGGCCAGCGGCCGAAAAAAAGGCCAAGCGTGTCCCATGGCCACGTGCTGATGAGGATGCACCGTCTCCACGACCAGCACTAGACACAGAGCCTGCTTGCCCTCTCTTATTGGCTTGTGACTGTCTGCCTCTCCTTCTTGGCCTTCCAGACATACTAATGGCCTGTAGCTGCACTAAGCTGGGATATATATATATATATATATATATATACTGCAGCTAGCAAAATCAACTGCCTGCCTGTAGAATGAGAACACCACCAACCTTCTACAGGTAGCTTTAGCTGAACACTGTGAGGTGGACGCACCCCACTAACTTGTAGGTTTAGCTGAACACTGTGAGCAGGACGCGCTGCACTAACTGTAAATAGTCTAGCTGCCTAACCGTGGTACTAATAGGATCAAAAGAACACCAGTAATTTTCTTCAGGTAGCTTTTTATACTGTAACAAGACAAGCCTGCCTGTCAGTAGGAAGATAACAGGAACGGATCTAGCTGAACACTGTGAGCAGGACGCACTGCACTAAATGTAAATAGTCTAGCTGCCTGACCGTGGTACTAATAGGATCAAAAGAACAGTAATTTTCTTCAGGTAGCTTTATATACTGTAACAAGACAAGCCTGCCTGTCAGTAGGAAGATAACAGGAACGGATCTAGCTGAACACTGTGAGCAGGACGCACTGTACTAAATGTAAATAGTCTAGCTGCCTGACCGTGGTACTAATAGGTATATATATATATGCAACACCTGGGATCCATATATATACAATACACTTTAAGTGCAGCTAACTGACTGACTGTCCTGTCTAATCTAGCTAACTCAAATAAAATGACACTGTCTCTCTCTCTCTCTAAGAACACCGGAACACACTGCACAGGGCCACCGTGCAGGCGGCCTTATATAGTGTGGGGCGTGTACTAAATCCCCTGAGCCATAATTGGCCAAAGCCTCCTTGGCTTTGGCAATTACGGCTCTCTGTTCAGGCGGCGCTGTGATTGGCCAAGCATGCGGGTCATAGTGCATGCTTGGCCAATCATCAGCAAGCAATGCACTGCGATGCCGCAGTGAATTATGGGCTGTGACGCTCCACACGAATTTGGCGCGAACGGCCCATATCGTTCGCAATTCAGCGAACGACCGAACAGCCGATGTTCGAGTCGAACATGGGTTCGACTCGAACATGAAGCTCATCCCTAATGACTACATGCCTGAATGCCTAATTCTGAAGTGACCATTGGGAGATGTTTATATGTGAAGGAAATCCCACGGATGTTGTGGTCTGATGAGGGGCTCCAGTGGGCTGGATTTGCTGGATGCTATTGAGAATTTATCATCTATGCCTAATCCTTAACACCTTCTGGTAAGCAGACTACATTACCACGTGGTGACGAGTGACTCTTTCTACATCTGCACAATATATTTGGTGATTGGATTCCTCCCACTCTTCAATTACATTTTGAACTTTTCAGCGCCACAATAATTTTTATGCATGTGACTTTTTGTTTGTTATCTAAGAACTTTGCTGGCCGCTTGCTTTTTACAGTTCAGCGCAAATTTTTACTTGTTTTTTGCCATTATTGATCCTTAAGTGGTTTAAGACTTTTCTTTAATAACAAACATGTTATACTCACCTGCTCTGTGTAGTGGTTTTGCAAAGAGCAGCCCTGATCCTCCTCTTCTCGGGTCCCTCATTGGTGCTCTTGGCCCCTTCTTTCTGCTGAGTGCCCCCAGAGCAAACAGCTTGCAATGGGGGCACCCAAGCAGGCTCACTCCTGAGCCACTGCTATGCATGTCAATTCACACACAGAGCCATGGCTCAGCCCCACCCCCTCTCTCCTCATTGACTCACCACTGGCTGTGATTGATAGCAGCGGGAGCCATTGCCTCTCAGCCAATGAGGAGGTAGGGTCCCCCTGGAGAGCCGAGGCTCTTGTGCACATTGTTGGATCGAGATGGGGCTCAGGTAAGTATTAGGGGAGGCTGGGGGAACTGCTGCACAGAGAAGTTTTTTTACCTTTATGCATAGAATGCATGAAGGTAAAAAAAAACTTGAGCTTTTTGAACCACTTTAAGGGCGATATGGTAACCATGTACAAATACATAAGTGGTCCATAAAGTAAGTAATATTGATGCAAAGTTGTTTAAAGTCATTGCAAAGTATACAGTATATAGCCATTAGATCTAATAAAAGATAACATCATACCATAATACAATGCAATACTATAGCAAGATCGCACTTCTTCTCAGAGTCATTGATATCTGAGCTATGTAAAAGTGAGGACAAATTATACTAAAATGCTGGACATATTTATCATGTACTTAATGCTTTATTTCATTACTTTTAATATATGTTTTTTTTTTAGGAAACCAGGAAGTAAAAGTACAATATTAGAAAAAGAGGTGGGGGTATAGGCAGGTATTTTTATTTTATATAACTTCCTGATCTAAAGAATAAAACGATATTTCAGTGAGATTCGTGATGAACACTACTCCATATTTACATTTTTTTAAAGGAGGGAGATTTTTCAGTAGAACGCTCCAGTGCATGTAAATATTAGCTGCCTATTTTTGTGAAGTGCCATTCAAGTTCCTGCTCTGTCTAACACGATTATATGCTTCCCTTGCAGCCTTTTGCCTTGTTTTTCTGGCACAAGCAAGCACAACTTACATCAAGCCATGGATAAGCTACAGTACTTTGCCCCATTTCCATCTGAATGGGATAATGCAGATAAGACCCAGTTTGAAGAGGCCTTCTATTTCCAAAGCAAGAATTTTAATAAAATCCAAAAGAAGGTGAGCATCAGTGGCGGCTGGTGCTCAAAATTTTTGGGGGGTGCAAACAAACTGAAAAATTCTGAAAAAAACCCCCCATCAATTGCATCAAATGCAGCCACTGTGCCATCAAACACAGCCACTGTACTATCAAACTCAGCCACTGTACCATCAAACGCAGCCACTGTACTATCAAACTCAGCTACTGTACCATCAAACGCAGCCACTGTACCATCAAACACAGCCACTGTACTATCAAATGCAGCCACTGTACCCATCAATTGCAGCCACTGTGCCATCAAACGCAGCCACCGTGCCATCAATCGCCCCACCACTGTGCCCATCAAATGCCACCATTGTGCCCATCAAACGCAGCCACTGTGCCCATTAAACGCTGCCACTGTGCCCATCAAACGCTGCCACTGTGACCATCAAACGCTGCCACTGTGCCATCAAATGCTTCCACTGTGCCATCAAATGCTCCCACTGTGCCCATCAAATGCTCCCACTGTACCCCATCAAATGCTCCCACTGTGTCATCAAATGCTCCCACTGTACCCATCGAATGCTCCCACTGTATCCATCGAATGCTGCCACTGTATCCATCAAATGCTGCCACTGTGCCCCCCCGCCCACCGTCTGCCCGGCACTTACCCTGTCTCGGTGGGGCAGCGGGTGACAGCGGTGGACAACGAGTGATGTCCCCGATGTCTTCTTCGCCCATCCTGTGACTGGCTCTCAATTGATCCAGTTGACACAGGTCCGGAGTAGCCGTGGTCCGGATTGCAGAAGGGTCTTTTCTGTGTTCGAGCCTGGTTCAGTCGTGAATTCAGGCAAAAATCAGGACCTGAACAGACACGAACAGACACGCACTGGACCCCAGACACAAACCTGCGGCCACACATAGGTGGACCCAGTCTAAAACAGAAAGTGGCCTCATCTGCCTTGCTGTGCTGTGTGGCAGAGCTATGTAAATTTCAGGACCGGATATACAGAAATACAATTTCTTTGGCAGGTAAAATAGCTCCCTATACGTATTTTTGTTTTGTGCATTTATATGTTTGCTTGGAGTTCAGTTTTAAATAGTAACTCCACTTTTGTCGACTAAAAAAACTGTTTCAGATTCCTACCTTTAGTTATTCTGAAGAAAAGGCTGTTTGTGTCCATGTGAGTGAATCTGTATGGGAGACACCTGCAGGGCTCTAACGAGGAAATTGGCAGGGTCTGCCTCAATTTCGATATGATTTCCCTTTGGGAGTCACAATCAGCTAGATTTGGCTTGTGTGTTTACTAACACACCTAGATTTCTGTGCTGTGGTTGTCCACAGCCATCAGCAGGTTCACAAATCATTGGCTGTGAGCCTGCTGACAAACTTATGCTGTGTCCAACCACAGCATGGGAAGCAGGGGCTGCTCCTGTAAACCAGAAAGTTCCCTCAGTGAGGTACCTGAACATCAAAGCTGCCAGCCAGCAGTATATGTTAAACTGCTGGTCAGCAAGTGGTTAAATATGTCCGTTAAGCTGGTCATACAAATTTATGCGAACATTCACATGAAAATTCTTAATATATTCAATGACTTGATGAATGTTCAAAAGTACATTGGATTTTGGAATGAATAGATTTTTCTAAATGAAAGCCAGAAAAATGTATAATCCTGCTCTTTCGGATTTTCTTGTCACTGCAATCAAAAACGATTGTCGATTTCACCCCATTAACAATTGGAATATCAAACAAACACTGGTAAAATGAAACATTTCAAACAAAAGTCTTCTAGTGTATGGCCAAATTTATAGTTGCCTTTGGCCAAGTTGTTGCATTATGTTTACCTAACCTCCGCTATAAATTCATTTTATACCTGTGTACATATAATTTCTGTTTCAGTGCTTCAACATTTCCACTTCAAGCATTGCTTACTTGTAAATAGTCTTAGAACTGACCTGACATGCCAGCGAGGGACACTTCACAGCGAGATCAAGCCGTCCTGTTCATTTCTGTCAACGAGCTGCTTTGCTTTCTGTGTCAGCAGACCACATAGAATTTTCAAGTTGAACTGACAACATTTTTATAAGTGCAAATTAGCATGTCCTGCTGGTGAATGTGAGAGAAAGTGGCACACCAAACACTAAATGAAAACACAATGTATTCCAGAGTAACGTGCTGCATAAGGTTGTAGAGGTTGGAAAAGGCACTTATTCCATCAGAATGCAGCATGCACGCTGAGAAGTCTTCATTTTTGCGAACCAGTTTTGGAAAGTCCTAACTGCGGGTGACCTCTACATTATTTAAAGTATTTTGGTGTGGTGTGTGTCTAGATGTCTATTGTGCTCCATAGAAAACATCTTGACATAACTGTACATTAAAATATGGTGTGGGCCTAGGAGAAAAAGTGTAACATCTGAATAAGTATACGAGGCTACTAATGCTGTGCAGAAAGCATTGAAAGTGTGAAACAGTCTGAAAATTCACTCCATTTACCCCAATCTGTGTTGTGTAAACTGCAATAGCAAGAATTCAGAAAGCACTGCACAGGGTCACTAGGAGTGTACTTCCTGAATTCTGGGCAATTCTAGGCAATTCTTTCTTTTTGCTTCCTACATCAAAAATCCTTAACAAATTTAAAGGAGAAATACAGCCAAAGCTCATTTGGCTGTACTTCTTCCATGCATCACAAAAGTGCAGTTCGTTCTGCACTCCTATGACCCGCTGTCAGCTGATGTCACAGAGCTGGTCCAGGCTCGGGCAAAATCGCAGGAATGGAGACGGGATCTGCCCACATGCCTGGACCGGCACTCGGCCCAGCCTCTCAGCAAGCCACTGAGAGCCTGTGGCAGCTGCTCCAACCCCCTCCTAAGCCCAGTGCTCCAGTGAGTAGGGGGGGGCAGAGCAGAGAGCTTCTGACTGACAGTCCCCAGCTCTCTGCTCATGGAGAACCAAGCAATCGGCGGTATTAGATCGCTCAGTTCTCAGTGTTAGAGGCACTGGGGGACAGATGCAGCATCAGTAAGTATGAATCTTAACAAAAAAAAATAAATAAACATACATCTCTTACAGAGTTGCACTAAATTCTGGTTTGAAAAATATTATGTACAAGTATGCATGCTTGGAGTAGCCTCCTTAAAACCTCCTAATTGTTTTTTTTTCTGTTGCTGTGATGCACCTTCCTCTTAGATGGGTGTCCATGTTCATTCTCCATGGTCCCACTGTATGTAAGAACATAGCTAACCCCTCTTACTTGCTCTTGAGAAGGACTATGGATTGTGGGATTTGTAGTGTGAATAGAGCAGTGCACATGACCACAACTAAAGTGCGCTGCTTGTTCTAAACAAACAAAGCGAAACATTTGAGATTTGGGAGCTCTCTGAGGATGTTACAAGGAGACCGGAAAACATAGTAAGAAACTATTTCATGAAAAATAGATTACAGAGTCATCAAGTAGTGTATACAGTATGTACGGATTATTTTGTGAAGCATAAGAAAATTGTTTAGTGTCAATTTAGATTGGAATGGCAGTTGAAACAGATTTGGCATTAGGAACTCACAATGGTTGTGTTTGGGAATAGTGTTTTTGCTTCACTAAGATCACCAGAAAATAGACAAAAGGGACTGGGGAGGACCAGCAAACTTCACTATAAAAAAACAGACAGATAGAAAGGGAGAGCAGCATTTCCTTCTAAAGGGATGTCGAAGTTATAGTAAAACTCAGTGCACACAGGCCTAAAATTGTCAGAAAACGACTGTATGTACAGCTGTCTGTTCTACAGAAACGAAAGGCTTCTGCTGAACAGGCATTCTGGAAAACCAGCATCCAACCCACATCCGATCGGCACTGACAGCCAAAGGCTGCGAGCGATGATCAGTGTGTTCTGGTGGGGAGCAGTCCCCCTGTCAGAATACAGCTCCGCGGAAGGAGATAACAGCGTCTAACATCAGTTGTGTTAGTACAGCAATCTTTTTTTGTTCAGCAGTGAATCTTTGCTCCCTTTACCAATTGCCACCAAATCACATACCTGGCACATCATTTACCTTCACGTTGTTGTACTGGGGTAATGCCTGCAGCTGCAGGCATCACTGGTACTGTTTTTTAGAGCCGACAGTTGGCTTTTTTGTAAAAGCAATCGGACTAACTAGCCACTCGATTGCTATTACAAGCTCTTGTACTTCTTTTGGGCGACAGGCATCCTGCGCCTGTGTTTGCATGATTTTACCGCGATTGTCGCCCGACGAATCGCTGCAAAGTCGTGCTGCGATTGGGGTGCAATTGAAAGTGACAAGGAACGCACGGGCGCCCTGCGATTTGCCGCTATTTCGAATCGCAGGCAGAATCATGGCAAATTAGATGTGAACAGATAGGCCCTTGTGAATGGCAGGCACTGTCCACGTTTAGTTTTAAAACTGCTTCACAGAGCTGGAACTGAAAGCAGGCAAACTGTACAACGATCACTATTAACATAGTAAAGTCTCTCCTCCTCCTCTCCTACTGTGTGGGACTGACCGCGCAACATCCCGTCAAAGACACCCCCTCATTGCCTTCCGTTACTAGGGGCAACAGCAGATATCCACAACTCCTTTTACTGTGTTAAGCTGGATTAATAAAGTCAAACATTTTTTTTCTTCTCTGCAGTGCAGTGAACAATGCCCATGTCATGCAGAGCGCTGGACATATTTGTAATCAGGAGCATGATCGCTCGCTGTGGTTGCCACGGGTGATAGCACAAGGTTACAGTCACTGGTTGCAGGGCTTTTCATAGTTGTTAGTGTCCATTGAAACAACTGAGTGCAGGGGCGTGAGGGCAGTGCAGATCCTGGAAGGTTGCTATGGACAACAACACTTAGCGACAATTCTGGATTTGGTTGCTATGGGCAACGGCATGCGGCAAAAGTCAATTTAAGAGCAAACATAGTCTTTTTACCTAGTTGTACCCCAAAACTTGGCAAAACAGGCAAAGTCTTTCCCAGCTTTTGCGGTTACTAGGGGCAACGGCCAGCAGGTTAACTGTGAAGGCAGATCTTGGTGGGACCTCCAAATGTAGCCATGGTGTTGCAGCTAGTAACAAACAATCTGTCAAATCACCCCGCTGCTATACTTCATACATCACTTCCAGAGACAATGAACAGTCTTTTGCGAGTTTTGTTTTTGTTGTTTTATTGGGGGGTACAACTTGGATAGGGATAGGAATATGGGATGTCCAAAGGATAAGTTATTGCCATCATATTTTAGAATACAGTACATTCTGATCAAGTTAGAGCCAGAAGATGTAATGTGCATATTGAATTAGATACGAATCTCCTCCTGTTGTTCCTCCTGCGGCTCGACCTCCGCAGACTACTACCTCTAATGCCCCGTACACACGAGCGAAATTTCCATTGGAAAAATCTTGGATGGTTTTTCTGACGGAATTCCGCTCAAGCTTGGCTTGCATACACACGGTCACATGGGTGAACTTTCTACCATTAAGAACGCGGTGACGTACAACACTACGACGAGCCAAGAAAATAAAGTTCAATGCTTCCCAGCATGCGTCGAATTGTTTCCGAGTATGCGTAGAATTTTTGCGCATCGGAATTGCTACAGACAATTGGGATTTCCAATCTGAACTTTTTCCGACCGAAAAATTGAGAACATGCTCTCAATCTTTTGCTGGCTTGAATTCCTCCAGCAAAAGTCAGATGGAGCATACACACGGTCGCATTTTTTGACCAAAAGCTCTCATCTGTCTTTTGCTGGCCGAATGTCCGATTGTGTGTATGGGACAAAAGAGTTCTCCATCCATCACCGTGTGTTGAATAGAGACACCGTTTTTGACCGTGTAAAAGCAGAGTTCTTAGACTTCTTTCACCTCCTTGGTTCCTCCTGCACAGACTTATTTCCTCCTGCGCAAAACTTGTAGTTACTAATTGAAGCATGACACATCCTCTTCTATTAAATAGTGGGGGGCCCACTCTGAATAAGCCTCTCCACTGGCTCTGGTTGCTCGCTGCCACTAGGCCTGAGGCCTGCAGAACCTCTCCCCGGAGGCCCATATCTTCTAGGAAATATGGACTACTGTTCCCAGCCAGCCCAACTTGCAAATCATGTGCCCGCAGGCAACATCAACTTGACACAGATCCCCACAGTCTCTTTTCTGCTTCAGGACTCCCCATCATCCACCGTGTGTATTGATGAAGACTCCACTAGTGACCATGCACTAGCAGAGTTCCCTCACAGACTCCTTGGAACTTTGACTGGACCATGCGTACCGACAGCTTCACCTGCCCTTCTGCTCCAGGAGTACCCTCCAATTCAACCGTGTGGTGGAAGAGACATTGCCAATAACCGTGTAGAGGCAATGTTCCCTCACAGTTTTCCCCGAGCCTCCTCCTGCGATTTGCGCAAACCCCCCCCCCCAGATGGGGATGGCCTCCTGCTGCAGCCTAACATGCCATTCCTCACTTCACTCAGCCGACTTCTCACCGCCAGTGGCATATCACCTCAGCTTATATATGAGACCTGCCCCGTGCCAATACCAATTGGGGATTGGTCAGACTGCCTGCCACTCCAGTTCTAGGCCCAGCCCCTCTTCCAGAATATTCTCTTCAGAAGCAGGGGAGGCGCCTCAGAACTGAAGAGCAGGTGGTCACACCCACTGCTACTCTGACCACTCCCAGCCCCCAGATCAAAACAGACAGGCCTAGCTTGCAGCATAAGTCTAGGGTGATCCTAACAGAAGGCATGCTTTAGCCACAAGGTTGTTTATAGGCTTCAGTGAGGGTTATTATTAGGGTTACAGCCACACATTGTCTGCATTCTGGGACACACATCCACACCCACACAGATGTCAAATTGGTAGCAGTGGCTGTGTCTGTGCAGCCGCTGCCTCCCAATTATCATTAATGGGACTGCCTGCATGCGGATGCACATAACACCTGCATCCCAGGCAAAGCATGACCCTCCCAAGGGTGTATACTTTGCACAACCGTGTGAACAAGACCTTCTGCTGCGTACACACGGTCGGACTTCTGATGGAAGATGTGCAATCGGAGCTTGTTGTTGGAAATTCCGACCGTGTGTAGGCTCCATTGGACTTTTTCCATGGAAAAGTTTGAGAGCTGGATCTAAAATTTTCCGACAACAAAATCCGTTGTCGGACCGTGTGTAGACAATTCTGACACACAAAGTGCCACGCATGTTCAGAATCAAGCAGAAGAGCAGCACTAGCTATTAAACTTAATTTTTCTCGGCTTCTCGTACGTGTTGTACGTCACTGCGTTCTTGACAGTCGGAATTTCCGATCAACTTTGCGTGACCGTGTGTATGCAAGACAAGTCCGATGGATTTTGTTGTCGGAATGTGTGATCGTGTGTACAGGGCATTAGTGTGAAGGTTAGAGTTGGAATTATAGGTAAGGTTAGTGTGAGGGTTAGTATTACTGTTACAGTTACCAAGAGGGTTAGGTTTAGGGTAGGTACAAAGGATAGCTTGTATGAGGAGTACTGTTGGGATTACAAGGAGGGTTACTTTGAAGGGGAACCTAGAGAATGACATCGCTCTCTGCACCAATAATGTTTCTGAATCCTCAAATAGTAGTAAGCCCTTTGTATATTTCATAATATAAGGTTTAAGGCTACTTCCACACCGAGGCGCTTTACAGGTGCTACAGCGCTAAAAATAGCGCCTGTAAAGAGCATCTCCTGTGTCTCCAGTGTGAAAGTCTGAGGGCTTTTACACTGGAGTGGTGCGCTTGCAGGACGGTAAAAAAAGTCCTGCAAGCCGCATCTTTGCAGCGCTATAGGAGTGGTGTATACACCACTCCTAAAGTGCCCCTGCCTATTGAAAACAATGGGGCAGCGCCGCCAAACCGCCGGCAAAGCGCCGCTGCAGCAGCGCTATCCGGCATTTTTAATCCTTTTTAAGGGCGAATATCACAGCTAAAATTACGGTAAAGCGGCGCTAAAAATAGCGTCGCTTTACCACCAGCGCCCGTCCGCCCCAGTGTGAAAGTAGCCTAATGCCGCGTACACACGGTCGGACTTTTCGTCTACAAAAGTCCAACGGACACCGACGGACTAAAGCTGGCTAACAATCCGATCATGTGTGGGCTTCCCCGGACTTTCAGCGGACTTTTCCAGCCTCAAATCTGACAGACTTTAGATTTGAAACATGCTTCAAATCTTTACGTCGTAACTACGCCGGACCCAGAAATCCGCTCGTCTGTGTGCTAGTCCGACGGACAAAAACCCACGCTAGGGCAGCTATTGGCTACTGGCTATCAACTTCCTTATTTTAGTCCGGTGTACGTCATCACGTACGAATCCGTCGGACTTTTGTGTGATCGTATGTAGGCAAGTCCGATCGTAAGAAAGTCTGCCGCAAGTCCCCCGCAAGTCCCCCAAAAGTCCGCCAAAAGTCCGTCGAAAGTCTGTCGGACAGGCTGTCGGACTTTTGTAGACGAAAAGTCCGACCGTGTGTACGCAGCATAACAGTTTACAGTGACAGAAAAAAGGACTCAGCACATTTTAGAACATTACTGGGGATGCCTCCAACTAACTATGTGCTTTTCCTCTGGCTACGTTCAAATGTTTCAATAATGAATGATATTAAATATTATACTACTTTACATAAACTGAAGTTCAAAAACGAATTCACATCATAAATATGTATCCATTTAGGGTTCTTCTGTTCATTTTTACAAAACAAAATAATGAGATACTTGTGAGGTTTATCCTGTTATAAGTACTGTCATTTACCTGTATTGGTGATATATTGGTGAACCTAAGACCCCTTGCACACTGAGGCGCTTTTCAGGCACTTTCACGCTAAAAAAAAGTGCCTGAAAAGCTCACAAAAACCTATTTTCATTAAAAACAATGAATGCTTTTACACTGGGGCAGTGTGCTGTCAGGGTGGTGAAAAAACGCCCCTCTCCATTGAAAAAAATGGAAAGCGCATCAAAAGCGCCTGAAAAGCTCTTCAAAAGCGCCTAAAAAGCTCTTCAAAAGTGCTCAGTGTTTTACTGGCAGTTTACAAGAGCCTCAGTGTGAAAGGGGACCCCTATCACACTGGAGGCGTTTTTCAGGCACTTTAGCGCTAAAAATAGCGCCTGTAAAGCGCCTGAAAAATGCCTCATCTGTAATCCCAGCATGAAAGCCAGAGTGCTTTCACACTGGGGCACTGCACTGGCAGAACGTCAAAAAAAGTCCTGCAAGCAGCTTCTTTGGAGCGCTTTAGGAGCGGTTTATATTTATTTGGCCACTAGCGGAGGTTAAAAGCGCCCCGCTAGCAGCCGAAAAGCGCCTCTAATACTACAGCCCCGCGCTGTCAGTGTGAAAGGGCTCTTATAAGCGATGTCCCTCAGCAGGATACATAGCAGCAACATCTGCAGCTGTCACGCTCAGTGCGGTATCTAGCTAAAAAGAAACTTGTCCATTTTTGAGAGCTTGTATTTTTGATTTAAGTAAGATAAAAGCTCTCACTGTCACTGCAAATTTAAGGCAATATACATACAAAGATAAAGCAGTAGTGAAGTACAATAATGCAATCAATCACACTAATAACATCACTAAAGGTCTGAATTTTGATTGGTTGCTCTGGGTTATGGTCCTCCACAAAGCATCACTGTACTTTACAATTTGCATTACTTTATGTAAGCCTGCAGAAAATCTTTCAGATGTGATAAGCAAATAAGTTGTTATCTAGCATATTGTCGCATCAATTAAAGTGCCTTCAGCCTTCATTCTGTCTCCATTTTTTACCCAATACCACCTTTCTGACAAATGTGATCATGTGCAGGAGAGACACAAAATAATGAAACATTAATTATATTTATTTACTGGTTCAATTATGGCTGGAGACGGTTTTAAAGTATTCATAATATCCATATTTTGCTGTACTGCTATTGGTGGTCTACAGTTGACAACAAAATGTTTGAATATCCACAAGATTTAGTTGTAGCTGCCTGTCCCATTCAACAATAAGGAAAAGGTAAACATCTCCCTTTGGCTAGAAAGGATATCAGGGGAGGGCTGACAGCCTTAGGTCTGAGGGGGCAAGTCCAGTCAAGTGGCCCATTGAACCACCGAATCAGCTCACCATCCATGCCCACCTGGTTTTTCAATGCAGCCTCACCAGTGCCCATCGGTGCAGCCTCATCAGTGCCCATCATTGCAGCCTCATCAGTGCCCATTAATGTAGCCTGATCAGTGCCCATCAATGCAGCCTCACCATTGCCCATCAGCTCAGCCATATCAATGCCCATCAATGCAGCCTCCCCAGTGCTCATCAATGCAGCCTCACCAATGCCCATCAGTGCAGCCTCACCATTGCCCATCAGCTCAGCCTCATCAGTGCCCATCAGTGCAGCCTCATCAGTGCCCATCAGTGCAGCCTCACCAGTGTCTGTCAATGCAGCCTGATCAGTGCCCATCAATGCAGCCTGAATAGTGTCTATCAATGCAGCCTCACCAGCGTCCATCAATGCAGCCTGATCAGTGCCCATCGGCCGAGCCTCACCAGTGCTCACCAATGCAACCCCACCAGTTCCCAGCAATGCAGCCTCATCAGTGCCCATCAGCTCAGCCTCATCAGTGCCCATCAATGCAGCCTCACCAGTGTCCATCAATGCAGCCTGATTAGTGCCCATCAATGTAGCCTCACCAGTGCCCATTGGCTCAGCCTCATCAGTGCCCATCAGTGCAGCCTCATCAATGCCCATTAATATAGCTTCATGAGTGCCCATCATCTCAGCCTGATCGGTGCCCATCAGTGCAGCCTCACCAGTGCCCATCAGCTCAGCCTCATCAGTGCCCATCAATGCAGCCTCACCAGTGTCCATCAATGCAGCCTGATTAGTGCCCATCAATGCAGCCTCACCAGTGCCCATTGGCTCAGCCTCATCAGTGCCCATCAGTGCAGCCTCATCAATGCCCATTAATATAGCTTCACGAGTGCCCATTATCTCAGCCTGATCGGTGCCCATCAGTGCAGCCTCACCAGTGCCCATCAGCTCAGCCTGATCAGTGCCCATCAATGCAGGCTCACCTGTGCCCATCAGCTCAGCCTCATCAGTGCCCATAATTGCATCCTGATCAGTTCCCATCAATGCAACCTGATCAGTACCCATCAATGGAGCCTCACCAGTGCCCATCCAATGCAGCCTCACCAGTAACCATTAATGCATCCTCACCAGTGCCCATCAATGCAGCCTCATCAGTGCCCATCAATACAGCCTCACCAGTGCCCATCAATGCCCATCAATGCAGCCTGATCAGTGCCCATCAATGCAGCCTCACCAGTGTCCATCAATGCAGCCTGATCAGTGCCCATCAATGCAGCCTCACCATTTCCCATCAGCTCAGTCTCATCAGTGCCCATCAATGTAGCCTCACCAGTGCCCATCAATGCAGCCTGATCAGTGCCCATCAATGCAGCCTCACCAGTGTCCATCAATGCATCCTGATCAGTGCCCATCAATGCAGCCTCACCATTTCCCATCAGCTCAGTCTCATCAGTGCCCATCAATGTAGCCTCACCAGTGCCCATCAATGCAGCCTGATCAGTGCCCATCAATGCAGCCTCACCAGTGTCCATCAATGCATCCTGATCAGTGCCCATCAATGCAGCCTCACCATTTCCCATCAGCTCAGTCTCATCAGTGCCCATCAATGTAGCCTCACCAGTGCCCATCAATGCAGCCTGATCAGTGCCATTCAGCTCAGCCTTTCCAGTGCCCATAAACGCAGCCTTACCAGTGCCCATAAATGCAGCCTTCCCAGTGCCCACCACGCAGCCTCACCAGTGCCCATTAAAGCACCCTGATCAGTGCCCATCACCTCAGCCTCACCAGGGCCAATCAATGCAGCCTGTTCATTACATGGGGATTAGAGAGAGGAGAGCCGCCAGATTACACAAAGTGGGGATCTCCCGCATACTCAGCGTGGCCGCTGTCATATGAAATCCCACCTCCTGGACTGGCTCCTATGATATACGTCACTATTGTGCTGTTTATCATTGGAGCCAGTCCAGGAGGCGGGACTTTGTATGACAGCAGCTGCCAGGCAAGCGGGAGATCCCTGGTCTGTGTAATCCAGTGGTGCTCGCCCCCCTTCCTCTCCTAGGCAGCCCAATGGGTCCTATGGCCCCAGACCCAGTCTGCGGGTCCTGCTGGGAGCTGGCCACGGAACTGTTGGTCCTGCAGGCCACTGACCTGTGGGTCCTTCTGGCCGCTGGCCATGGGCTGTGAGTCTTGCTGGTCACTGGCAGGTAGGTCCTGCTGAGAGCTGGCAGGTAGGTCCTGCTGGGAGCTGGCAGGTAGGTCCTGCTGGGAGCTGGCCATGGCCTGTGGATCACAGGCCATGGCCAGCTCCCAGCAGGACCTATCGGCCAGCTCCCAGCAGGACCTACCGGCCAGCTCCCAGCAGGACCTACCGGCCAGCAGCTAGCAGGACCCACAGGCCAGCAGGATCCACAGCCCATGACCAAATCTCAGCAGGATCCACAGGCCATAGCCAGCAGGACCAACAGGCCATGGTCAGCAGGACCTAGGGACGGGCAAACGGTTCGGTCCGAGCATAAGTTGGTTGTTAGGATGTTCTGCGAACACCGAACAATATGTGGTGTTCTGGGCAAATTCGAAAGCTGCCGGAACACTGTGAAAGTCTATGGGACATTAACATGAAAAATCAAAAGTGCTCATTTTAAAGCAGGGGTGTACAAACTTTTTTCAAAGAGGGACAAATTTGATGAAGTGAACGTGCATGAGGGACATTCTTTGAACCATTAAAGTTTGGTCTGTGTGTTAGTTCCAGCACTAATACATTGCCCAACAAGAATCCTCTTGTCTTTGTGGCTGTGTGCGAGTAAAGAGATGATCTTGGGCGTGTTATTTGGATATACTGTATTTATTGGCATATAACACGCACCTTCACTTTAAAAGGGAAATTTCAGGAAAAAAACTTATATTTTAAATAAAGAACTGTGAAGCAAAATAAGGGTCAGTGCCCATCTGCAGCCCCACCATTGCCATGAATGCAGCACCACCATTGCCATCAGTGCAGCACCCAGAATGGCCAGGAATGCAGTCCCCATCATTGTCAGGAATGCAGCCCTCATCATTGTCAGGAATGCAGCCCCCATCATTGTCAGGAATGCAGCCCCCATTATTGTCAGGAATGCAGCCTCCATCATTGCCAGGAATGCAGCCCCCATCATTGCCAGGAATGCAGCCCCATTAATTGCCAGGAATGCAGCCCCCAATTATTGCCAGGAATGCAGCCCCCCATCATTGCCAGGAATGCAGACTCACCATTGCAATCAGTGCAGCCTGACTGATGCCCATCCATCTGCAGCCTCGGAGGGGACAGGGAGGGGGCGGGACGAGCGCCAAAAGATTAGATACAGGAGAAACTCCTGTTTTCTTGGTGGCCTCTTTAATAGAAAGTCCCGCCTCCTTTGATGGACAGAACAGTCATCCAATGGCAGACGGGGCTTCCTATTACAGAGACCGCTGTGTAAACAGGAAATACTCCTGTGTGCACGGCACTCGTCCCGCCTCCTCCTTGTCCCCTCCAAGGCATCTGGACATATATATCTTTTGTGGCCCCAGCGCTGGGAGATCGTTGGGGGCCACAAAAGATATAAATCCAAATAACCAGACGGGCCGTTCAAAACAGGAACGCGGGCCGCGATTGGCCCGCGGAATGGACTTTGGACATGCCTGTTTTAAAGGCTTATATGCAAGTTAATGTCATAAAAAGTGTTTGGGGACCTGGGTCCTGTCACAGGGGACATGTATCAATGCAAATTTTTTTTTTTAAATGGCCGTTTTTTCGGGAGCATTGATTTTTTAATGCTTAAAGTGAAACAATAAAAATGAAATATTCCTTTAAATATCATGCCTGGGGGGTGTCCTTAGTATGCCTGTAAAGTTGTACATTTTTCCTGTGTTTAGAACAGTACCACAGCAAAATTACATTTCTAAAGGAAAAATTGTCATTTAAAACTGATCGCGGCTGTAATGAATTGTCAGGTCTCGGCAATATAGATAAAACTCATTGAAAAAAAGAGCATGGGATCCCCCCAGTCCATTACTAGGCCCTTTGGGTCTGGTATGAATATTAAGGGAAACCCCAAACCAAAATTAAAAAAAAAATTGCATGGGGGTCCCCCTAAAATCCATACCAGGCCCTTTGGGTCTGATATGGAAATTAAGGGGAACCCTGCGCCAAATTAAAAAAAAATGGCTTAGGGGTCCCCCTAAAAATCGATACCAGACCCTTCAGGTCTGGTATGGATTTAAAGGGGAACCCTGCGCCAAAATTTAAAATAAATGGCATAGGGTCCCCCCAAAATCCATACCAGACCACAGACGCCATACCAGATGCCACGGGGAAGCCATGGGAAAGTCCCAGTGGCGTCAGAGGGGGCGGGTTCACCCGGGTATGTCACTGGGTGGCCCCGCCCTCAGTTTTATAAGAACTGTCAAAGGCGATGAAGCGTCACACAGCGAGAGCCTCCCATAGAGGCGGATCGGTGGCGGATTTTTTTTTGCTTTTTCGGTCCGTCGGCGGAGCGATATAAGAAGATGAATGGACATCGTGGGACATTTTTATTATTTTATTTTTTAATAAAGGACTTGTCCCCAAGCTGTGTCTTGTTGTTTTTAACATTTTGACACTTTTTTGTGAAATGGTAGGGGCACATTTGTACCCCGTTACCATTTCACACAGGGTGGGGGCCGGTATCTGGGGGTCCCCGTGTTAAAGGGGGCTTTCAGATTCCAATAAGCCGCCCGCCCGCAGATCCCCACAACCACCGGGCAAGGGTTGTGGGGATGAGGCCCTTGTCCCCATCAACATGGGGAAAAGGTCCTTTGGGGGCTATCCCAAAGCACCCTCCCCATGTTGAGGGCATGTGGCCTGGTACGGTTCAGGAGGGGGGAGCTCTCTCGCAGCCCCTCTTTTCCTGTGGCCTGCCAGGTTGCATGCTTGGATAAGGGTCTGGTATGGATTTTGGGGGGGACCCCTGCGCCATATTTTTTTAAATTTTGGTGCAGGGTTCCCCTTAAAATCCATTCCAGACCTGAAGGGTCTGGTATGGATTTTGGGGGGACCCCTGTGCCATTTTTTTTTAAATTTGGCGCAGGGTTCCCCTTATTTTCCATATCAGACCTGAAGGGCCTGGTATGGATTTTAGGGGGACCTCCAAGCAATTTTTTTTTTTAAATTTTGGTTTGGGGTTTCCCTTAATATTCATACCAGACCCAAAGAGTTTGGTAATGGACTCGGGGGGAATCCCATGCTCTTTTTTTCAATGAGTTTTATCTATAGTGCCGAGACCCAACAATTCATTACAGATGCGATCAGTTTTAAATAACAATTTTTCATTTAGAAATGTCATTTTGCTGTGGTACTGTTCTAAACACGGGAAACATGCACCAGTTTACACGCATACTATAGACACCCCCCAGGCATGATATTTAAAGGACTATTTCATTTTTATTGTTTCACTTTAAGCATTAAAAAAATTACTGCTCCCAAAAAATCGACCGTTTTTAATTTTTTTTTGCATTGATACATGTCCCCTGGGGCAGGACCCAGGTCCCCAAACACTTTTTATGACAATAACTTGCATAATAGCATTTAAAATTAGCACTTTTGATTATTCATGTTTGTGTCCCATAGACTTTTACGGTGTTCGTGTGTTCTGCCAAATTTTTTGTCTGTTCTGGTGCAAACCGAACCGGGGGTGTTCGGCTCATCCCTAGCAGGACCCACAGGTCCACAGTCAGCTCCCAGCAGGACCCACAGGCCATGGCCAGCTGGCAGCAGTACCCACAGTGTTGAGGGCTATTTTGAGGTTACTAGGTGAGCACTGGGGGCAGGGGAAATGGGGTGTATGAGGGGGAGATAGATGGGATGTGGTGGTCAGCTGGGGGTCTCAGGGTCTTTCACCTCGGGGATGGCAGCTGCCAGCTCAGCTCAGCAGGTTCTTGCACGGCCTCCTCCAGTCCCAGAGGGGTGATGCTCCTGTCCTGGGGTCAAGTAAAGTTGGAGCAAGCGGGCAGCCCTTCAGCCCGAGCCAGTCACATGCGTCCTGACTCCCTGGCGCACCCTGCCTCTGCCTGCCTCCAGGTCCCAGGAGTTGTAGTTTCCTGGCTGTGCTGCTCTCAGTTCTCCACCCACCGGGAGCTTGAGCGTGGACTACAACTCCCGGAATGCAACAGCGTCAGCTAGTTGCCAGTTGGCCGGAGCACCCGTGCCCCCAGCCCGACTTCCTCAGAGTCTACAAGAAAGAAAAATCATCAGCGGGCAGCGGCCGCCAGTAGTTTTGAATATAAGTTAGGGAGGTCTGGGGGCAATTGCCACCCTGTCCCCTGGCCCAGCCTGCCCCTGATGGATAACAAGCCAAGCCTTTTTGGGGCCCATGTTGGCGGGATTTGAGTCTGTGTTGATGGCATCAGTTTTACATTAACTACTTACGGACCGCCCGCCACAGTTTTACATCGGCTGTTTGAAGGAGAATATCGTTGTTATGGCAGCAGCTAGCTGCCATAACCCCACTATCCCCTTCTTCAGCGGGCAGTCCGCTACAAGATAAAAGTGGTCTCTGCGGCGGATTTGCCGCAAGATCACTTTTATCGGCGGCGGGACAGGGCCCCCCCCTCCCGCTGCGCTCTGGTGCCCTTCGCCACTTACTGGAGCCGTCGGCAGCAGCGGAGGCGATCGGGTCGGGTCACTAGCTGGGTATGGAGACGAGGGAGGGGAAGATGGCCCCCACCTGTCTCCATGCAATTGCTGGGTAGAAGCGACGTCAAAACGTCATTTCTGCCCACAGCTCTTAAAGGGCCATTTTTTTTAAATTTTTTTTTTAAATGACAACTTTTTTTTTTATTATTGCATTTTAGTGTAAATATGAGATCTGAGGTCTTTTTGACCCCAGATCTCATATTTAAGAGGTCCTGTCATGCTTTTTTCTATTACAAGGGATGTTTACATTCCTTGTAACAGGAATAAAAGTGACAATTTAAAAAAAAAAAAAACAGTGTAAAAATAAAAAATAAAAGATAAAATAAATAAGAAAAAAAATGTTTAAATGCACCACGTTCCTACGAGCTCGCGTGCAGAAGCGAACGCATACGTGAGTAGCGCCCGCATATGAAAACGGTGGTCAAACCACACACGTGAGGTATTGCCGCTATCGGTAGAACGGGAGCAATGATTCTAGCCCTAGACCTGCTCTGTAACTTAAAGCATGCAACCTGTAGAATTTTTTTAAATGTCGCCTATAGAGATTTTTAAGGGTAAAAGTTTGTCGCCATTCCACTAGCGGGCGCAATTTTGAAGCGTGACATGTTGGGTATCAATTTATTCGGTGTAACATTATCTTTCACAATATAAAAAAAAATTGGGCTAACTTTACTGTTGTCTTATTTTTTGATTCAAAAAATTTATTTTTTCCAAAAAAGTGCGCTTGTAAGACCGCTGTGCAAATATGGTGTGACAGACAGTATTGCAACGACCGCCATTTTATTCTCTAGGGTGTTAGAAAAAAAAGTGTAATGTTTGGGGGTTCTAAGTAATTTTCTAGCAAAAAAAAATGTTTTTAACTTGTAAACAACAAATCTCAGAAAGAGGCTCGGTCCTTAAGTGGTTAAACACTTCTGAGATCATTCAAAATTAATTGGCAGGTGCATATGACCTGCGATTGACTTCCTAATCACCTGCATTTGGCTTGCTTCAAGCAGGTTTGCATTCCCATAGACTTGTATGAAAATGCAAAACCTGTTTGATGTGAACAAAAGCTCAATGACACAGGCCCTTTCAAAGTTGATTACTTCACTGCCCTGCAAAATGTCCTAGGAAGGTGACAAATAAAGTACAGAAAAGATCAACACAGATAGCTAGTCTGGATCCTGGCACAGTAAGTAAAGCTAGTTAACTTTTCCCAGTTCTTTGTCATTAGTCATCATGTGATTAAGTGCTCTAATTGGACTTAAGCTTCTATAAAGAGCTGTTTTTACAAGAAATTTCTTAAAATTCTTCTGGCCTTCCAGCCAGCTCCTACTGTCCAAACTAAAACTGCTCTCATTGTCTTTGTGGGCGCATTAATTAGGCAGTAGACTAATTGCACCATATGCTTTGCTGCTCTTTAAAACGCGATTTCGAATGAAAAGTGAGGGAGTTGCACAAAGGCATGCTGGCCAGGAGACTTCCCAGAATTCAACAGGGCAATTCTTTCCAATTTATCGTTCCCCTATTGTTTCTACCTTTAATACACAGTGAAAGCGCACGGCAATTATTCTTGCCGCTATTGTCAGCTTGATCTCCCAGGGGATAAAAATGAAGAATTTTTTTGGGCAGTAAACTAAGCCATTTAACAAACATAAATTTACAGGACGTGTCTCACTTTGGGACAAGGGTGTTATTAACCCTTTGTTGATGTATAAAAGAACCTTGAGTCAATAATTTAATTATTGCACTGCAGTGGTGGGTAGACCAACACGACTAAAGCTGAACTCTAGGCAGGCATAAAAGACACAAATTAATGCAGCTCTGTATTCAATAATATATATATAAATATATCTATATCTATATTGATATAGATATAGATATATATACACACATTATATTACCAAAAGTATTGGGACACCTGCCTTTACAGGTGTCCTAATACTTTTGGCAATATAGTGTATCTGTTGCAGGTGCTGTTCTTATCTAGGCATTATCTTACATGTCTTTTGGAGTTCCTTGAAAATTCACCCATTCTGGTCAAAAGTACAAAAACGAATACAGCAACTCACATGGGTGGATTTAGGCCACCATTCTAAGTTTTACCTGCTTCACAATACCCCTCTAACGCACTAGCTTGTTATAGCTCGTCCATGACCGTTCACCTCATTAACACTACACAGACTTGCAAACCCACAATTTAGAAACAGTCTGACACCCTTACATGACATGAGATAGATGGAGGACGTCTATCATTGGGAGGAAAAGTTTCAGGATACCATTCATTCATGAACTGCTTTTTTTATACTTGACAGTTCATCAGGATGTACTGAACTCTTCCATTCTAAGACAGCTTCACCTTTCTAACTAGGATAAAGCCAATTGAACCAGAGCTCTCCCCCTGATACACACTGCTTTTCCTATCCACGACTCTCCTACCTCTTTTCATTTTTGAAAAATTGGACGGTACTGGTGTGAGATGACTTTTGCTTGATATAGGAAGAAGAGGTTTCCCATGGCACGCACAACCAATGTGTCTTTGTAAAAATGACATTGTATTAATGCTATGTCAAGTTCTGTAATGTTGTAAACTTGTTATTGTTAAATCTCTATTATGACTAAGGAATGATTCACACCAGTAGCTGCATACAATGCAGCGGCTGGTGTGTGACGCAGTCCACTGAGATCACTTTAGTGCCGATACACCAACCTCGGTGCATCACACCGTTCACTTTTTCTTAATGAACTTTATAGAAATGACATATAGACATTTCATTATGTTCAATTTGCCACTGCGTGGTTCAAAGCAGTGGATTGACTCGCACTGCACTGTACTGTAAAAAAGTACGGCATGCACACACTGCCTGCATACCACTACAATGCGGTTGTTTGAACTGGGCACATAGGAGACAAGGCATATTGGCTTGTCTTGGGGTGGGAGTGTGCCGGAATAACACAGTCCCACCACACATGGTGTAAGTCGACCTTTTACAATCTGCGCCTGAGAGACTGTTACGTGCAATCATATGCTTGCACCTGTGCCATAAAAGAAAAATAAATTAAATAAATTACTTGAATTAAAACAAATTTTAATTCAAATAAAGAATTAAAAAAGGAAAATAAATATTTATAATCCATAACAATGTATTTTCTTGATCTATTTGCTGGAGAACATTCCCCGACAACAGGCAGATGCAAAAAATACCCTAGCATAAAGCTGAATCTTGGCCGGTTCAGCAGGGACTGGCTGAGATTTGCATCATCTATGGGCAGGCTGATTGTACCCAAGTAAATCCACAAATTGACTTGTGTAAAACCAGCATGTCGGATTTTTGCATGCTTTTATTGCCAGTGGCTATAGCAGCTAGCAGTAATCACTGTGTTCTCCCCATAGGAACGGCCTACAGCACAACCCCTGATGGGAAAAAAACTATAGCTCTACAGCAGGGATTCCCCCTATCAACACTGACTGTGTTGATAGGGGAATTGAGCAATTTTCTTTCCTGCAACCCATGGTTGCAGGAAAGAAAATTACATCATCTATGGCCTATCTTAGGGGAATCCCAAAGAACACAGCAAACAATAACAATCAGAGCTTAGGCTAGCCGTCCACTAAATTTAGACCAGTGGCAGGGCTGATACATAGTAACAATTAATGCTGTTTTTTTTAACTGGGATATAAAAATAAAATGCTCCTGTAGTAGATTTCTTATTCAGGGTATTTAAAAATCATGACATTTGATTAGTTGCTTTTCATGTCTGATACACAGATAGCCACAAAAGAGAAAACTGTACATCTGTATGTGTAATGTAATAATTAAAAGACAGACAGACAGCTATATAACATGCAAAAGTTGCATGTTTACAGTAAAAAGTTGCCTACAGGTAAGCATAACAACAAGAACACCTAATGTAGACATACAGTACTGTAAATAAAATACATAATGGCTTCCATTGAACACTGCTTTTTCATTTTGTATCAACCACACGTTGTCAGTTCTCAGCTGTGGTAAGCAGCTATTCCCATTAAATACTGCAATGGACAACCCCCATTTCACAAAAAATCTTACAGGTTGAAATAATTTAAAATGTAGCAAGTGGACTTTATTTTCTTCTAGATTTTCATAGGAGTCTCATTATACCCCTCCTACTTCTCATTCTGTGGATTAATTGAGTGTCAGGATCTGTCACTTTAATGGATATCTACTGTCCCCTGGAACAAGAATCGTGACAGTTATTATCATTTATCTTAGACTGTAATGGATACAAGTATTAATGAAGTTTCATGCCAAAAAAGAACATACATTTAATTAGCACTTATTAAGGAGCCACTAGGAGCTCTCTTGGGCCAGTTTTTCAACATTTGGCTGAGTGCTGACATTTTAATTATGTAGCATCGCAGAATTAAATCTTGCATTGTTCTAGGAATTAGTGGCCCGTACACTCAGAACTTGCGGAACAGAAACACAAACCTTATTGTTGTATTGTGTCTCGTGTGTATCAGATTTCAGAAGGAATGTGTGGCTTTGATGTCCCCATTGTGCCTCTTCATTTAAATCAATTTGTACATTTCTTCTCTTTTCAGCAATGACACTTCCACCTAAAACTTTCACGGTAATCCTGTAATAAAAGTGGGAATTAGGGCAGATATTCTAGTAACAATAATAGGTATTTAAAGAACTGCCCATGCTTGCTTACATCACTGCGCTTCCAGAATATATTGAAACCTTTATTCCCAGCTCCAGGCATCATTCAGATGTGCTACAACCCCACTAGAGACTAGTGTAAAATAAATAAAAAATAGATAGGGGCTTGCTGACATCACACATCATGTGTCCAGCACACCAGGACACTTGGCCTGTTTTATTAGTTTAGCACTCTCACTGCCCAGAGCCCCCTCCTGGTAACTTTCTCCTGGCTTGATCTGACACTCACATGCAGACACAGCAAACAAAGACCAGCACCTCACAGACAGTATATGCCACAGTTGCAGTTTTTTTGCTCTGGTACTTTGAAAGGAGTATCGGAAGCAACTCAGCATTTAACCACTTCAATACCAGGCACTTTCCCCCCTTCCTGCCCAAGCCAATTTTCAGCTTTCAGCGCTGTCGCTTTTTAAAGGACAATTGAGCGGTCATGCTACACTGTTCCCACACAAAACTTTTATCATTTTGTTCCCTCAAATAGAGCTTTCTTTTTGTGGTATTTGATCACCTCTGCAGTTTTTATTTTTTGCGCTATAAACAAAATAAGACTGAAAATTTTGGAAAAAAAAAGTTTTTCTTTGTTTCTGTTATAAAATTTTGTAAATAAGCAAGTCTTTTCCTTCACTGATGGGCACTGATGAGGCTGCACTGACGGGCACTGTTAAGGTCACACTGATGATGGGCACTAATATGCAGCACTGATGGTCACTGATAGGTGACACTGATGGTCACTGATAGGTGGCACTGATATGCAGCACTGATGGGCATTGATAGGCGGCACTGATATGCACTCATAGGTGGCAGTGATGGGCTACACTGATGGGCACTGAAAGGCCGCACTGATGAGCATTGATAGGTGGCACTGATGGACACTGATGGGTGGCACCGATGGACACTGATAGATTGGCACTGATAGGCATCACTGATGAGGAGGCACTGGCAGGCATTACTGATGGGCACTGATCAGCATCATTTATGGGCACTGATTGGCATCCCTGGTAGTTATGGGTGGGGGTACCTGGTGGACATCATTGGTGGGCATCCCTGGTGGTCCTGGTGGCATCCCTGGTGGTCCTGGGTGGGCATCCTTGGGGGGGCTGCACTGGTAATCAATCAGCGCAGACCCCCCTGTCAGGAGAGCCCTTCCAACCCCCCCAATGTGTGCCTTACCGACCACCCCAGTGTGTGCCTTCCCACCCCCTCTGGTGTGTGCTTTCCTGCCCCCCCTGGTGTGTGCCATCCCTACCCTCCTGGTATGTGCCCTCCCAACCACCCTGGTGTTTGCCTTCCCTACCCACCCTGATGTGTGCTCCCCGACCCCCCTGGTGTGTGCCTTCCTGACCTTCTGACCTTCCTGGTGTGTGCCCTCCCAACCCCCTAGTGTGTGCCCTCCTGATCCCTGTACTGTGCCCTTCCGACCCCCCTTTTGTGTGCCCTCCTGCCCCCTCTTATACTTTGCCCTCACTCCCTGCACTGTGCCCTGCACTCTTCTGACCCCTTTTACTGTACCATGCTGACCTTCCTGTACTGTGCTCTCTTGATCCCCTGTCCTTTGCCCTACTGATCCCTGTGCACTGCCCTACACTCTAATCACCTCTGTACACTGCCCTAGAGACATGTTTTTGGTGTGTCAGTATGGTACTGACTCTGTATCTCCGGACATGTTTCTGGTGTGTCAGTATGGTACTGACTGTATATCTGCGGATATGTTTCTGATGTGTCAGTATGGTACTGACTCTATATCTGCGGACATGTTTCTGATGTGTCAATATGGTACTGACTCTATAACTGAGTTGGTGTTTGCTGGTGTATTTCTGCTGTGTAAGTTTGGTACCTATTTTGTGTCTGCTGACTTTTTTTGGTGCGTAAGTTCAGTAATTTTTGTTATTCCACAGGCATGTGCTGTAAAAAAAAGGATGATAAAAATGGATAAAAGGCTGTAACCTTCAGCAACAAATCAGTGAGCGGTAAGGATGTGCAGTAACTTCTAGCAACATCAGTGAGTGGTAATGATGTGAGGTAACCTCTAGAAACCAGTGAGTGGCAATGATAAGCAGTAACCTCTAGCACCCAATCAGTGAGTAGTAATGATGTGCAGTAACCTCTAGCAACCTATCAGCGAGCCATAAGGATGTGAAGTAACCTTTAGCAACCAATCAGTGAGCAGTAGGGATGTGCAATAACCTCTAGCAACCACTCAGTGAGTGTGAAACAGTTCTTTATGTTTACATTATTAAAGCTTTTGAGATAAGTCTATGTGCATGTTTATTTGTTTTTTGGGATGTTGGGGTGGAGAGCCAAATTGCATGGGGGAGGGGCCCAGGAAAATGTTTGCCTACGGTCCAATCAATAGTAAAGACGCCCCTGACCCGAATTATTTTACTGGTCTTTCCATGTGACAACCCATAATGCATAATGTTCAAACATACATGTTAATGCTGCAGAACTAATGAACATACTATGTAAGAAATTATTTTTTTGAAATCTGTAGTATTTTCAACAACAACAACAACAAAAATACGAATAGACAAACCTTGCGAGCCACTTACGGATAAATGCCTAATAAAATATTAAAATAGTGTGTAACCAATCCTGAGTAGAAACCAGCTGCAAACACTCAATCACGTTTCATAATCGTGCAAGTGGCAAAATAGAAAAAATGTGTCTGCGCTAGATAAAAATAATCATTTCAATAATAAATGCAGAAATAAATGCGTAAAAAAGTGTTATAGCTAACCAATAATAAATAAAAATAAGTCAAAAATAACCATAAGTGCATAAAACTGTAAAGTGCACAGTGCTATTTCAAACACGCAATGTGAGTGCTCAATCAGGGAACATATAAAAATTAAATAGAATATAAAGAGAAAATATCTTCTTGTGAATCTAATAAAGTCCAAAACAGTGTATATCCAGAGATATAAAAGTGCCCCAAAACATTGTCCATAATCAGTGAAGCTCGCACATCTTTCCTTCCGAAGGTGTATCACCATAAAAACGTGCTTTAGTGTCTTCCAGTGACCCCCACAGGCATATATGCTCACCTTCCTGCGTGTGACACAGTGATTAAACTCTGTCAAAACAAGCTTTGGAGACACTCCTGTGCTCTAATGGAACCAGCTGTGTAGACCTTCAATGCTCTCAGTCAAGATTATATATGCAAAAGAAAAGAGACTCCATAGCGCAACATTGCATGATATAGTAAAACGTTTTATTGAAAAAAGACTCTCTCCCCTTGCGGGGGTACTCACATACTGTGGGTGCGTAAGTGCACCATCCTAAATAGACAAAAAACGGCCGATCTCGCGGTGTGGCGTGCGGTGCGGTGTGTATCTCGAACTCTCCCTCTCTCTCTCTGCTGACAGCTCCGTCCAGGCTCCTCCCCTACGCGTGTTCGGCACCGGGATCACGTGCCTTCATCAGGGGGAATCTGATTCCCCCTGATGAAGGCACGTGATCCCGGTGCCGAACACGCGTAGGGGAGGAGCCTGGACGGAGCTGTCAGCAGAGAGAGAGAGGGAGAGTTCGAGATACACACCGCACCGCATGCCACACCGCGAGATCAGCCGTTTTTAGTCTATTTAGGATGGTGCACTTACGCACCCACAGTATGTGAGTACCCCCGCAAGGGGAGAGAGTCTTTTTTCAATAAAACGTTTTACTATATCATGCAATGTTGCGCTATGGAGTCTCTTTTCTTTTGCATATATAATCTTGACTGAGAGCATTGAAGGTCTACACAGCTGGTTCCATTAGAGCACAGGAGTGTCTCCAAAGCTTGTTTTGACAGAGTTTAATCACTGTGTCACACGCAGGAAGGTGAGCATATATGCCTGTGGGGGTCACTGGAAGACACTAAAGCACGTTTTTATGGTGATGCACCTTCGGAAGGAAAGATGTGCGAGCTTCACTGATTATGGACAATGTTTTTGGGCACTTTTATATCTCTGGATATACACTGTTTTGGACTTTATTAGATTCACAAGAAGATATTTTCTCTTTATATTCTATTTAATTTTTATATGTTCCCTGATTAAGCACTCACATTGCGTGTTTGATATAGCACTGTGCACTTTACAGTTTTATGCACTTATGGTTATTTTTGACTTATTTTTATTTATTATTGGTTAGCTATAACACTTTTTTACGCATTTATTTCTGCATTTATTATTGAAATGATTATTTTTATCTAGCGCAGACACATTTTTTCTATTTTAACAACAAAAATACACTTACCCCCTGTATTGCCGTAGGCGGTCATTTTAGATGTGGGTACATTAAGCCCTGGTCACTGTATTCTGGCTATTTTCTTCCCTGCTCCACCCTGAAAATGCTGGTAATCTTGTGCATGTGCAATAAAGCATTTTCTTGTTGCAATAAGCACAGTACTTCCTAACCTATTCGTACACCTTACTTTAGCAGCGGCAACTTCCGCTGTGGCTTTTATAGCAACATGCACACAAAGGTCTGGAAGCCCATGTGCAGTAATGCCCTGTACACACGATAGGATTTTCTGATGAAAAATGTGTGATAGGACCTTGTTGTCGGAAATTCTGACCGTGTGTAGGCTCCATCACTCATTTTCCATAGGAATTTCCGACACACAAAGTTTGAGAGCTTACTATAAAATTTTCCGACAACAAAATCCGTTGTCGGAAATTTCGATCGTGTGTACACAAATCCGACGCACAAAGTGCCACGCATGCTCAGAATAAATTAAGAGACGAAAGCTATTGGCTACTGCCCCGTTTATAGTCCTGACGTACGTGTTTTACGTCACCGCGTTCAGAACGATCGGATTTTCCAAAAACTTTGTGTGTATGCAAGACAAGTTTGAGCCAACCTCCGTCGGACAAAATCCATAAATTTTGTTGTTGGAATGTCTGATCAATGTCCGACCGTGTGTACAGGGCATTAGGGTCTGGAGTGGCAGCACCTACGCAGTAAAGAAAAAAGTCTTAGCTTCATCAGGCTCCCTCCAGCCCTCCCCGGATCCCCTATGCCTCCTCCACTCTCCCCGCTCCCTTCCCCTGGCTGCAAACTCTCACGAGAGTGAAAAAAAAACCTGATGACTCCTGAGATAAGTGACAATTCAATCCCAGGAATTAAGGGGACAGCAGTAGCCTACGCCTAGGTGAATGACAGACATAGAAACGGGATACACATAAAATAAGGTATTTAATTAAACCAAATTTTATTTTTGTTTTACAAAGATAGTAAAGCAGGGGAAGAACATTTATTCTAGGAAAACGTTTAAAAATGACTGAAGGTCCGCTTTAAATACTTGATCCTGTGCTTTTTTTATTCACAATTCCACTTATGTCCTGATATTATAATAAATCAACCCATTGCTCAGCCACACAATTCAAAATGAAACAGTTGTGACAAAACCAAAGAAGATAAGGCAGAAAACATTTACAGACTCCTAGTATAAGAGTCTCAGTATTGGAAGAAGCTTGAGATGAATCACTTCATATCAACTCAATAGCACCACCATACAGTATCACCACATTGATTTTGTAGAGCCCTTCACCACTGTCTTCACGCTGAGATGTCCTGGAGAGAAATGAAAATGTAGCTACCTCAGCCTGTCATGGATAGAAAAGCTGTTAGATCAGGCGCTATGAAGAAGAAACTACATATAATTAAATAGAGAAGTGCTAATTAATAGCCTCCAAGAATATGAGCAAAAATAAAAACATCTAATAATTCATGCTATGGATTCATAATCATTGCCTTATATACATACACATAAATAATGAACACGTTTCATATACAGTATTTAAAGTATATACATCTACAATAATTTATACAAACCTACAATAAATGATAAAAACAATATTTCACATCGGTGCCTTGAATACATGTGCTAAATTCATATAAATATGTGTTCAATAATTCAAGTCTATTCTTGTGATAAAAATATTAAAGTTAATAAATTCTTCTTCCACCACCAGGCAAAATGGGGCTGATTTACTTAAACCGGAGATCAAAAAATTGAAACAGTTGTGCATGGTAGCCAATCAGCTTCTAACTTCAGCTTGTTCGATTAGGCTTTGAAAAAAAATACTTGGCAGCTGTTTGGTTTCTATGCACAGCTTCACCAGATTTTGCACTTTCCAGTTTTAACAAATCAATCCCAATGTGTCCAAAGATCTTAAATTATCACATTGTGCCTCACATTCTAAGGACAGCAGCTCACACTTAATTTTGACCCCCAAATTGGAAGGTCAAACAGCCCTTCAGTATCTATCTGTGGGCCAATATGTTGTTGGATCTTTCCTGAAGATGGGTCATTACTGGAAACATTAGGAAAACCTATTATTTACCAAGAGGCTCCTGCGGGGGGTGAGTGCCATGAAAACATTAGATTAATTATGTGCCAAGTTTTAAATGAAACTGTTTACATGAGCAGCACTGTAATCCACATATCCGGGGAACATAAACACCTATGTGATGGTTGTTAGAGGATAAAAGATTGATCATCCAGAAAAGGGTTGTAAATCCAGTACCTGGGTACTGCAAATGGACCTATGCTAACACCTGGAAGATAGGAAGGTGGCTATAAGAGGGGGGAAACTTTCTCAGTCAATATCTCTAACCCTTGGACGTTGAGCCAATAAAACCCAAAGGCAAAAATTGACAGCAGGGATGTCGTCATTCTGTCACCACTGGCCGGTTGGTGAGTGCATTGGGGCAGCTGTAGGCTGCTATTGGCCTTTTAAAACCTTAAGTTGTTGCATGACAGCATAAATAAGAGGGTTTTTAAGAGTTAATTTTGATTTATTATATCCTATACATTATTTTCATGTATTCTTTTTCTTTGTTAGCTTTTTGTCCCAATTTTTGTTTGTGAATCAAAGCTGAGCTCAAGGCAATTGGCAAAAGGACATACATAAACACCGTTGTTGTACCTGCCAAAGGATTTGTATTTCTGCCCAATTAAGTCCTGAAATTTACACAGCTCTGCCACACAGCACAACAGTGTGGCAAGGCAGAAGACATGATTATTCTCTTCAGCAGTACAGCAACACTCACAGGTCTTGTCCCTCCCCCAGCATGTGACTGAACAGCAAAAGTAGAAGCAGCAGATTTATGAGTTCATCTCTTTTACTCTGATCTCTTCTCCTATCTGCATGCACCTTGTTAGAACATAAGCACTGAAGCACAAAAGATTGGCTCCTTGTGCTGCTTCTTCCTCTCCTAGTCTGAGCTCTGCTGGTCAGAAGACTGCAAGAGGCTATCACCAAAACAAATTCATGTACTTACAGCTTGCATTAAAAACTACCTTTGATGACATATGAATGAATATAGTGTTACATTCATTTGTTTCTTTTATACCTGATCAGAGTTTAGCTTAAAGTATATGCCAAGTTGTATAATGTTAAACCAGTTTTTTTCTATTACTCTTAAAGCAGCATAAAAATGGGTATTGAAGCTATGCAACCAATCTGAGTACCTTTAGTGATCATTTAGCCTCATAGGAGGTTAGAGGTACAATGTAATAATGAGCTCTAGTAATTGCCCACAATAGTTAATAAAACATACACCACGTTAAAACATGATACAGGAAGTCCCAAAGTTACGAACACAATAGGGACTGTAGGTTTGTTCGTAAGTCGAAGTTGTTCGTAAGTCGCAACACTGCATTTGTAAGTGTAACTTCCAGTCGGAACACTGCATTCGTAAGTGTAAAGTCCGCCTGTGCATGGATGTGGGTTGTTCCGGGCACTTGTTATGTTATCTGGGGCTCTTCTGGCCATGCAGTACATGTAGTACTGCAGTATGGGATGTGTCCGGAGGTATCCAGGACCAGCGTGGAGCACAAGTGGCCGGCATTTGAGGCTGTTCGTAAGTAGGAGTGGTTCGTAACTCGGGTGTTCGTAACTCGGGGACTGCCAATATTGGTAAGTCTGTATGGTCTTTCAGCAATGTTTTTTCTTCTTCACAGAAGGCAGAGAAAGCAATTGATTCTATTACTTCATATACACTACATCTTAGGGATGGTCATGATATATATGGACCGATAACATATTTTCCTATCTTAATATAGGCATTTGCAAGATAAACACCAATAAGGAGACCATCCACTGTATTTAGATAACAAACTTAAGGTGATTTGCTTCCAGTGGTAATTTTACAGCTCACGCCTTCATTTTACTCCAAAGTCTGGACTACATGGCTGCATTGTTTCACTATTAGAAAACATTTGACAAAGATCTGCTTTAGCTCATTACCCCACCTCATAATGTCAAACAAAATCAATATGCTATAAGCAGTTATTACCACCCAACACTAACCACATAGTATGTTAGCTTCAGATGAGACTAGCCCCTTATTCTGGCTAAATTATGCTGTTATTAAAAAGGAGATAAAATACAATAAATGCCCAGGAGGATTTTGTGAGGCTGGAGCAGCTGTGCACAATGCAAAGAGCTGAGTAAATGTACAAATTTACTCCACCCTGAATCACATCTGCTGGACCAATGTTAAATCTTAAGCAGGGTATAAACATTCAGTTTTTTTTCATTCATTAAACAAAAAAACACTGACAGATCCCCTCATCAACACAAATGATGTGTGATGCAGAGATCATGCCTGCCACGCTTTTGTATCTTATGGGATATAGGGATGCAATTGTGGCAGTTAAGAGTACTCAGGTTCCCAGCCCCTCAGGGAACCCCGACTCCCCCCCAGATGGGGGCACAGACTGACAGAGTAAATGTCTACATCTTGGCAATGTTTTCCAGTAGCTCTTTCAGGTTATTTCAGTGAACCCTTTTATGTGGACAACTGATTGGAAAATCTAGCCAATCAATTCCTCAGATCTACCAAAAATCTACATTGTAACAATTTGCACCTGGATGGCACAGTAAACTTGCAGACATGAACACAGACAGGAGGAACAGCACAGCTTGAGACATGAGTCAGCACAGCAGAAAAACATTAATACCTTGTAGGTACAGGTACTGGTCTAACAGACAGCAGGAAAAAAGTTGTCCAGTTCCTGCTGAAGTGGTTGATTTTTGGTCTGTGTATACCTTACTTTAGTCTGCTGTGATCCAGCCATACTTCTCTCACTATTACAATCTATGAGAAGAGAGAACCATTTAAAAAAAAAAAACACTTATTTTTTTATCACAAACCTGACCATTTCCATCCCAATCCTATTTGTGGAATTTGACTGCTACAGTTCTCTCTCTAATTTCTAAATCAGTTATCAAAAATATGAGGCCTTAAATAAATCAATTCTGACCAGAACATGTAAAAACCTGAAAACTTGCTTCAAGTGGTCAGAATCTATAATTAAATATCTAGGAACTATAATATCATGCAACCTCATTGATACATTTCCAGTCATCTTTCTTCCCATTAAACAAGACCTTGGCAAACATGGCCATACTCTTGGTTTGGGGGGAACGATATTTTGAAAATAAATGTATTACCTTGCATCCTCTATTTTTTACAGGTTCTCTTCATTCACATCCCATCCTTCCACACCAAAGATGTAAATGGAACATTTCTTCGTTTTTAAGGCCCCATAAACCCCCAAGACTACCCCAGGCTGTTTTATGGCTCTCTAAGAATCAGGGTGGCATGGCCTTACTTGAAATCTTATGCTACCAGGTGACTTGTTACCTGACTTAATTGACTAGTGTGTGCATGGACCTTTTAAACAGTGGGTGGCCATAGAACAAGCAGTTCTCAACATGCCCTTAAGCTTGGTATACACGATTCATTTTTTTTTTCAGTTGGTGGATTGAACAAAAAAAGAAAGATAAATCCTCATACACACAAGCTAGGTGAATGAAGGAATCCTCTGCTGTCAGAATACACTAATCAGTGTCTGCAGCCCATTACAGATTGACTTATGTTGAACAGGGAGAGCCACACACAGTCTGTGTAGAATCGTCCAGCAGCTTGGGGTGGAGGGGAAGGGATCTTACCTTTTCTTTTATCTTCTTATTTTTTCTCATCCCACTCTTTTTCGTTTTAAGTTATACTTAATTCCATGTCTTTACTGCGTACCTCTTCTCCCCCACCCAGGCTTGTCCTTGACCACTGTATTCCTTGGACCCTTAAATGCCCTATGCACCTCCTTAGACTTTCTTGAAAGCTCATGCACTGGTAGCACATCAGACAAGATATGCTTACAGCCAACTCCTGGACATCTGCGTAACTGGAGACCCCCATACACCATCAGGTACAATGTATCCTATAGTCCAATGTCTGTCAAATGTCTATGTGGAAGTTTGTATATACCCAGAGAATATTTCACAACTCTGCCTTACTGTATTGGTTATATTGTCAATGATTGTCTTGACATCTTGTCTTGTTTATGAATATCTTGTTTTTAATAAAAAAAAATTTAAAAACCTTCCTGATAGTCATTTTCAGGTTTATATATATATATATATATATATATATATATATATATATAAACAGTTCATTTACATATAGTGATGTGATTATCTTAAAGTGTAAACCCTGAACTTCTCCCTTTTACCCTTTCTTTTGGGGTGTTAAATATATGAGTCAATGCATTTTGGTATATTGGTATGATAAAAAAAATAAAAATACCTGTCCATCCTGCCAGAAAACCAGTTCCTAACTTCCTGCAGTGACCTGCCAATGCTGCATTGAAATCACAAACATTGTATTCAGCCTGACCTGAGTTCTTTTAGTGGTCTACAAAAACACCCACCTTCATGTAGTAATGAGCAAGGGTTTGGGCCAAACTTAGGATTGCATTGGAAGGGCTACATACCCATGTTCACAGTTCCCTAGACCTAACCATCATTTTTAGAACTTTTTGTTCTGTATCAGCATCATGTACTTGCTTGCTAGTCTTTGTGCTACTCCTTTGCAATTTTTTTTCTTTTGTGATTTATTATATATAACATTATGACCAGCCACCATAACTTAACCAGTCTAGGCATAGACCCCTCTAGATGTCAAAGGTATGCTGTGGTATCTGGCACAAAGTAGACATGTTTCAGACTAAAAATTACATCATTCAGAGATTCAGATGTAGCTGAATTTCCAAATCACTATAGTAATACATTTCAACAAATCCAAAATATATACAAAATGAAAAAACGCAACATAATAATGAATTATCCAATTTCATATTAGAAAATTAATTTGAATTTGAAAATGAATTGGAATTCGAAATGGAAACATATTACAACAAACACAGTAAGGTATAAAAGTGAAACAAGATGATTATTCCTACGTAGGCTACTTTATAGACTAGAATAGAAATAAAATAGAATGAAATAGGATAAAATTAAAAGAAATAGAATAGAATAAAATAAAATAGCACAGAATAGAATTGATTAAAATAGAATAGAAAACAAAATAGGTTGCGTATTCCTGTCTTTGGAGCACGGCGCCAGCTGAATCAGTATTTTATCTATTCTTCCATGTAAGGGAGATGTTCTCTCTTTTTTAACTATAATTTTGAAATAAAAGCGTTGGATTTCACATTATGTGGAGTATCTTTTATAAAATTTTCGAGTGGGATACCCATGGACAACTGAAAACAAGAGGACAGGAGAGAGTGTCTACAGGACCATCGTGTGCTGAACAGACTGCAATCCAAAGGCCCTGGCAGGGCAATCAGCCATAGGCGTTTTTAACCTTTTTACAGGTCTAACATATCTGGTAAGCAGGCATTTTTCTTTGGTGGTGGTCACATGCAGTGTTAACAGCACAGGAGATCTGGAATGTCTGGAGTGTGACGCTTCTATTTTTCTCACTACCATGGTCCTGCGCCTCTCTTCCTCCCACCATACAAAACTGTGTAGCATTGGATGTCCATGCTATTTTTTAACCTTTCTTTTCTGAAGAAGGACTTCTAACATTGCACTAATTAATACATATGCTGATATGTTTATGAATAGTATGCTGTTCTAAATGTTATGCGCGACTCTGTTTTTAGGTTTATTAATGTATGCATGTATGTATGAATGAAGCTATCTGAGCTGTCCCTACTCTACACTAATGTATGTATGAAAGACACGGTCTCACTACACTACAGTGAAACTATCTAAGATGTCCCTACTCTAGCTGCACACTATGCAAAGCTCAACGATGGTCCTCCTCACTACACTCACACTATAAGTAGACTGACACTAAACTAATATTCTACACTGACAATTGAAGTAAAATAGCACAGTATAGCACACCAGCTAACTAATAGCACTGAACAGAGCCCTGTTCTATCTCTCTCCATGCCGAAATCACACTGAAAATGGCTGCCATTGAAAGAATACTTTTAAACTGTGGAGCAGGAATGAGCCATGATTAGATAAAGTCATGATGACAGTGTCCAGTCATGACTCTGACAGTGCTCTGTGCCCTGATTGGCTGAAGCTTTCACTGCTTCAGCCAATCAGGGCTTGCAATGCACTGTTCAGTGCCGCAATGCATTGTGGTTAGTTGAGGGGGGGGGGCAAACAAATGGTCAAACTATTCATTTATTCAGGGGTTCGATGACCGAACAGCGAAAGTTCGGCCCGAACTTATGCTCGGGCCGAACCGTTCGCCCACCCCTTATAGCATTTACAAAGGTGGTATTGTGTATGTGTTATCTAAGTAAGAAATATAAAACAAATCCACTAATAAAACCTTTTTTTTTCATTAAAAAAAATACCTTACACACATTTGAACAACACCCAGCCATCCCAGTAAGGAAGAAATCTCCCCTTGATGGTATAAATTACAATCTGTTGAAATATACCTAACTGGTAATACTATTTTACCTACACTAAAAAAAAGCTACATAATTATAATAACTATGTGCTCAATATTGTGCCAAAATGCAAGAATTCGGTGCAGTTCAGCTGTGTTTTTTTTCATAACTACAGAAATTCTTATATCAGTGATTATACATTCAAAATCAATGTTCAAGGCATTGTAAAAAATTGTACACAGCAACTAAACACCAGATACAGTACATCCAAATAAAAAGCACAGAATAAGATATATAGAACAAGAAAAAAACAAAAGCACAATAGAAACACAATGACAAAGGACACGGCATGGTTGTTTTCATTAAAGCAATGATTAGTTATTTGGTTATTTGGCATAGCCCGCTGCATCCTGTCTAATTCCATGCCTGCTGTCTGTGCAGCATGGTCACAGAAGGCTTTGACAAGGGAGGGGAATGACACAGTATTTACTTGTCTGTCACCAAGAAAATTATATATGTCAAATACAGAATCGATGATTGAAGCTGAAACAAGCAGTTGTATGAAGTTTTACACTCCAACATTAATACTGTAAATTGTTAAATGTGTGTTCAGAAAAGTTGTTGCACCATTTTCCAGCCAAAGAAAAAGGACAAAGTGGCATCAGAAATGACGTGATCTACTGATTTTAACTTGTTCATATAAAATGGGGAAGCAGTAGTAACAATGATTTATGTACAGTCACAATATCTTGATGGTCAGTCTTTAGTATCTTCTTTCTTCTTCCTCGTCTAGGTCTGCTGCATAGATTTGGGACCTACTTGCACTAGAGGTTGTTGGTCAGGTCATGGTCATCTATGTTATAGTAGGCCATCTGAGGTGTTGTTAGGCGTTCAACCACACTCACTGGGGTTGATTTACTAAAAACAAATAGGCTGTTTATTAGGCAAGGGAATTTTCCCATAGCTCAATAAATGAGATGACGCTCTGCTGAGTTTCATCATCCAATCATGTGCAAGAAAAAGTACTCTTTGCCATGTATGTGTTACGGTACTCTTTGCAAAATTAATTTTCACATCAACACCACAGTGTCATCCTTCTGATAGTTCTCCCTCTGTTTCTTCTCTGCTGGTTTCCATTGGTGCCTTGTTCTTTCTCTGGCTCCTAATGCCCTCCAAATCCACTGTACCTATTGGCTACTACCAACCTCCAAGTTCTTTGGGAGTCAACATGTGTGCACCAGTATTCCTTTACTTCCCTCAAGTGTACTGTACATGTGTAGAGGCATGGCTAAGCACATTCATTACTGATTGGTTAGGCTCTCTTTTATCTTGTTCCAATGGCAAGCTTATTCTTGCTGGTTCCTGGACTGCCATTCGTTGCTGACCTAATTTTTCCTGTCTGTACTTACATTCCACCTGTCCTGAGTTTGCTTTAAAGTCTAACAATGTGCCTGTTCCCAGCAAAGGCCGATTCCTACTGAGCAATGGGTGGCCCCGTCTGCACCACTCTGTTCCTCAAAAGCCAATTTAAAAAGCAACTGAGCAGAGTGGAAAATGATCAGCCAAAATATGACTGCATCCTATCAGATGCACTCAGGGTTCAGGTATTAAGACATCTGTAGGGGCTGTGGCTGTGTCTGAATACAATAGTTTGCAGTGCAGATTTCTCTTATTCAGAGATGGGGAAATATAATTGTGTTTGGCTAGGCAGTGGCCTTTGTTATTTCCAACTTCAGTTATGTCTTAGATTTTGACAGGCTGGAAAGGCTGGACTGGTTTTGACCTCCACAAGTTTACCAGTTACTCTTTGTTCATTCTCTGATATAATATTACTATCCAGTGTCTAAAATCAGTTTGAAAAAACAGTTTGACTTTCTGGGGCTCAGGCCATCCTGCTCGGGCTTTGAAATCCACCGCATCATTTCCTAGAAGCCACTATCAATGCACACAAAAAAGGGGAAGAGATGTCACCTAAACTGGTGTTCATACCTATTATCTGTATAAATAAATGTACAGACCAGAAGGATATTATGTATATATTAGGGTTGCACCGTCACCGGCATACCAGTATTGGCATATCAGTGCAGATACTAAGTATTTTTGTGATTATCGGTACTCGCCAAAACGCTCTGATACCGGAAACCAATACCGGAAGTGATGTCACCTTGTGGGGCAGACACTGGCATCGCTAGGGGGTGCACCCTGCACCCAGGTGACACCCGCCACCTGCATGTCCCAGGCAGCTGCGGTGGCTGGGCTGCTCCTCTCCGCAGCCAGCCACCCATTCAATTCACTGAACGGCCTTCAGGGCTGGGGTGGAGACTAGGTCCTCTGACCATAAAGAGGAGGTGCTGGAGAGGAGACCCCCATCACCGCACGTAGGGATAGCTGTCCTGGGGCATCTTTTATCTGACATTTGGCGGCACCGGCAGCTCCCGCAACCCAGCTCACCTGCCGTTCTGGACCTACACATGATGTGCCTGCTTTCAGCTGTTAAATTGTGAGTAGCCCTCTGTTGTCCTTCATGTATTTAAAGTCTGCTACATCTCTACAAGAAGCTTGCCCTAATGTTGGATCTGCTTGGACTTATTATGCACTTATTATACTTTCATGAACATTGTTCATAGCAAATTAGGTATAGTGACCAAACCATTGCACCTATTACCTTTCACCCTTTTTATTTGGCTGCATTGGAGGCCAGAGGAGAGATTTGTTGTCTAAGAGACCCCAGATCTCTCCATAAAGAGGACCTGTCACAGCCCATGCTGTTACATGGGATGTTGTTCATCCCTTGTAATAGCAATAAAGTTGATCAAAAAAAAGTTAAAGATTATAGCGTTAAAACAAATTAAATAATAAAATAAAAAATAAAAAAATAGATATCATACATACTAGGGGAAGTGCAACTGGGGGGATCCATAGTGGAAAAGGATATGTGGGTTTTGGTAGATCATAAGCTCAATAATAGCATGCAATGCCAAGCTGCAGTTTCCAAAGCGAGCAAAGTCCTTTCTTGTATTAAGAGAGGTATGGACTCCAGAGAGAGAGTTATAATTTTGCCCCTGTACAAATCATTAGTATAACCTCATCTGGAATATGCAGCTCAGTTTTGGGCACCAGTTCACAAAAAGGATATCGGGGAACTGGAGAGAGAGCAGAGAAGGGCAATCAAACTGATAAGAGGCATGGAGGAGATCAGCTGTGAGGAATGATTAGAACTGCATTTATTCTCTCTTGAGAAGAGGAGATTAAGGGGGGATATGATCAACATGTACAAATATATAAGGGGTCCATATAGTGATCTTGGTGTTGAGTTAGTCACTTTACGGTCAACACAGAGGACAAGGGGGCACTCTTTACGCCTAGAGGAAAAGAGATTTCATCTCCAAATACGGAAAGGTTTCTTCAAGGTAAGAGCTGTGAAATTGTGGAATAGACTCCCTCCAGAGGTGGTTCTGGCCAGCTCAGTAGATTGCTTTACGAAAGGCCTGGATTTTTTCCTAAATGTACATAATATAATTGAGTACTAACATTTATAGGTAAAGATGATCCAGGGAAAATCCGATTGCTCTTGGGGGATCAGGAAGGAATATTTTCCCCTGCTGTAGCAAATTGGATCATGCTTTGCTGGGGTTTTTCGCCTTCCTCTGGATCAACTGTGGGTATAGGATTGGGTATATGGGATTGTATGATGTACATTTTTTATTTTTATTTTTATGGTTTAATTAGATGGACTTGTGTCTTTTTTTCAACCTGACTAACTATGTGACTATATAACTATGTAACTATGTATCCGTAATTGGTATCAGCGAGTACTTGAGGAAAAGTATTGGTACTTGTACGTCTTAAAAAACTGGTATTGGTGCATCCCTAGTATATTTGGAGTTGGACAACATCTCAAAAATCAGGCAACATGACTATCATGAAACATTCTTTGCAATATGATCTGCTGTTCTTTTGGAAGCTGCAAAATATTTATATCCCTTTTATGTTGTCACTACCTGTCAATGCATAAGAAATGTGTCTTTGGTCCAAAATAATGTATGGCTAGTTTACATGCAAAGTCCTAAAGTAGCCTAGATTATTATACTACAACAAATTGATTAGGCCATTAAATCTAGCATTCCACACCTTCTAATTGTGTTCCATTCATAGTTTATCAGACAAAGCTTTACAATACAGATATCTAAAACTGAAAGAAAGCCACCACAATTCTCCAAATTGAGGTACTCTTTTGTTTTCTATATATGTATGCACATGCCTTCTTTTTTCTCAGACTCTGGATATATATGCGCATATTTGCCCCATGTCTGCCCATTGGAGATGGCCTCCGACTTGCTCTAAAATAAGAAAGCCATTGCATTTAAATAAATATAAGTACAAACCAATTTTCAATGTTTAAATGTATGGCCAAAGCATTTCCAGTTCACCAGCTATTAGTCTACAATTTTGTTCCTGTGTATAGTATGGAAAACACATTCATGTGGCTTGACATTTGCTCACCCTGTAAAAGGCATTCCTTGCTCCCTTTGTATTTCAGAAGCAGCAAATTAAATACACATAAAATAAGATTTTGAAGAAAAAATTCTTTAGAAGCAAAAGCCAATTTTGAGCTGGTTTTGGAAAGAGCCCTTGAAACAAAATTCCTGTTATTCTAGCTTAAAGTCTGAACGATTTAAAAACACAGAGTGATGCAAATGTAAAAGCATTAGATACCTACAAACAGGGGTAATGTTTATTAGTTATTTTCTAGATGAATCTCTGAAACTAAAAACCTATTGAGATCTATGAACATAAAAGTAGCAGTTTAACGAAGATTCAAAGTACCCGTATATCTAAAGTGAAAACTTATTTTTTTTTTCATTTTGGATAGAGTAGGGTAGGGTTAAAACCCCTGTCACTCGTTTTTTTTTTTTTGCCATCTTTGTCTCATTAAGGAGATTTCCTTTGACTTCCTGTCTTGTAGACTCAGAAGAAAGTGAGAGGATAGCTTTTCAATGCTAAGGAAATCTCCTCTTAGCCAGTTGTCACAGGAACAGAGAAAGCAAAAAGAGAAAAAAAAGAAAAAAAAAGAAACTCCTCAAAACTCTATCCAAATGCTGTCCTTAGTTATCCTTTAAAGTGGAATTCTAGATTCCCCCCTAACTAGCTCTAAAACTGTTCATTTCTTCCTCCTAACACCAATGCTAACCATAGATGTGCGCAGCCTATTGCATTAGGATGTGCACCCCAAAGCTCAAACATACATGCATGTGTGTAAATAAATATAGGGCAGTAGGGCAATGGACAGTGTCAGTAGGGCAGAGGTTGGTGTCAGCAGTTTATTTTTTTATTACTTTTTTACAATTTTCTTTTTTTATTAATTTTTTACAATATTTTTTTTACAAAATATTTTTTAATTATTATTTTTTTTACAATTTTTTTCTGAGCCCCATTGGGGGGCTTTGGTGAAACATCAGGATTCTAAACAGACCCCTGATGTCTCACTTTGGAGAAAAATAAAGGGACTGTGGACAGAGATTCCCTAGTCCCTTTCTCTGCAGCCAAGCAGCAGGGGCAATCTGGCAAGCACAGGGTGATTAGGGTGTGCCCAGGCACACCTATCACACTCTGTACGCATGCCTATGTTGCTAACTAACCGGTGTAAAAAAATTATATATTTACCAGTTTTCAGGCTGCTCTGGTCCAGTTACATGATCTTCCCAGTGTCAGCTAGAGGTGGCTGCAGGGGAGAGGAGGGAATGTGGACATGGATGGTCTCTTGAAGCCTATCGATGACATCGCTACTCCAGGCTTTACTAGCTGCTGTTGGAGCTCTCTCTCCTCTCCCTTGTAGCTTCCACTGGCTGCCACAGAGGATCACATGACTGGACGGGAGTGGCCTGGAAAAAGGGAAGTATATACATCTTTCTTTCACAGATTAGTTAGGATAGAAGTTAGGAGGGGGTAGGGGACAGTTTTAAGGCTAGTTAGGGGAAAGCTAGAATTCCACTTCTGTAAGAATGGTAGGTGGACTAACAAGGTTCCATGACAATTAAATAAATCTTGAGCAGATCCTGCAACTCCAAAATGACATCTAATGTAATTTTAATGTCTTGCAACCCCAAAGTTATATTTGATACTAAGGGGCATATTTATAGTGAAAAGCAGGAGTAATTCATAAAACGTGTGCCATGCTGGAGAGGCTGAGGTGGCCCATGCATTTCCTCTGCATAATGTAGCAGAAAGCGCTACATTATTGGAGGAGAGGCCAGCCACATAGTCACATGACTTTGGCATACCATATACCTGAGCTCTCCAGAATTTTTTTTTTTTTGTTGAACAGCAAGCAATAAACTGCATATGTCTGTAAAACACAGTGTTGTGCTTTATATATAGTACATGCTGCTATATATTTTTTTAAAGCGGGAGTTAACCACACCTATAAAAAAAACCCCTGCAAGACAATGGTATAATGTGCTAGTATGCATTGCATACTAGCACATTATGAATTACTTACCCTAGAATGACAAGGCTTTCATCTTCACCCAGTCTTCCTTCTGAGTTTGCGTGCTCTGGCCATCTGATTGGCTGAGCTGCAATAACTTCACTCCCGTGGCATGGAGCTCTGAAGGGATTGCACGGGTATGCCGTCCCTTCAGAGACCATATGTCGGTGACATCACTGTACCTATAGGTAAGCCTAATTTTAGACTTACCTGTAGGCACAAGTAAAAAAAAAAAAAAAAAAAGACTTTACTACCACTTTAAGCCATGGTTTGGGTGTGGTAAGGCCATGCCCCTGCTTTATAACTGGGCCCCTATGACAGATGATTGGTTAGTGCTTCATCATAAACATTCATCATAAACAGTTGAAGGATACCATAGACAGTGGAGGCTAATACGTTCCAGTTTTGAGTACGGTGGGGTAGGCACGTCCAGTAATGGCTTCTGTGCATGAAAGCAATAACAATTAGATAAAGATTTCTAACCTGTTTGGTTGTTATTACCCCTAAAATCCTCTGATAGTCGCCAGGTGCCTCAAAAACGTTAAATCACACCCACTACTTTATTTTTATGATCTTTTACTCTCACTTTTTAGGTTGGTGACAGGGTCTCTTTAATAGTGCATGACTTCAATATTTACAGACAGAAGCACATGTGTATTAATAAGTAACAAATGAAGAGCCCCACAGATACTCATAATTTTACAAAGTTGTTTGTAAAATTAACATTTTCTGTATATACAGTTAGTTATTATTACTATACAGTTAGTAATTATTATTATTAGTCTTTCTCAACCAAGGCTTCTGCAGAGGTTGCTAGGGGTTCCTTGAATGATCAGCAGTCTCTATCTATCAAATAAGTAACCACTTACACAAATGAACTTCCCAGTGACTATATATAAATATATATGGTGCCTTCTTCCCTTTAACCACCAGTGTAATGGGGTCTTTCACCCAATGGCCATAGATTTAAGTGGGTCCTTCACCCACCAATCTAAGGGGGCTCTTCTTCTCTGACCACCAATCTAAGAGAACATTTCAATGACCATCAATGTAAAGGGGCACCATAATGTCCACCAATGGTGAGAGCCCACTGACCATCAATATAATGAGGCATTTCTCCACTGAGCATCCTTGTTATGAAACACTGCAAATTTTCACTGTCTGCATTTCTTTTCTGGTAATTATCAACAAATTGTTTAATTTAATTGTTATTACTGAAATTTTTTTTTTGTATATGACAGCCCTGGGTGTCAAGAATGTTAGGTACACCACATTGTTTATTCTTTTATTTATTCTTTCTTTTTTTTTATTACATTTATTTCGATTAACAATACAAAAAAATCACGCATAACCTCCCCTTTGTATATTCAACCTTGGATGTGACACATAAGACAACAAACTTACTAGGTACAAATCCAAACAGCCCTATCTCTCCTTTTTGGAAAAGACCAATCCAATACTTCTTATTTACCTATTACTTTTTAAACTACCTTCCTCTACCTTCCTCTTCTACTAACTACAACTTCCATTCCGATTTCACATGATCCCCCTTTAGTTTAATATCCCTTCTTATTTGCTTTAGCCATACTCCAAGTACTATCCAATTCCCTCTCCGTATCTCCTCACCCATACTTTGAAATTCGTAATTATTTGTTCATTATTATTAATTTTAATTATTTATTATTTTTTTATTTGTATATTATTTATTATTTTTTAATCTTCTTTTTTTATATTTCAGCTTATAAATGTACCATAACCTTTAGCTGGAGTATTTATTAACGGGCAATCCCTAAGACTTGAAAGTTATTTTTAAAGGGTTCCTTCATGTTAAAAAAAATTGAGAAAGGCTGCTCCACATATTCGCAGTGTTATCACCACTTATCAAATGCAAGAATATTTTTTCAGCTTCTATAACTTAGGTACTTTCTGTAAAAAAAAATTCTTTGTGTAATGTATTTTCTGTATTTTTAGCAAACCACCTTTTACTATAAATTACCGTTTATTTTTAATAATGATATCTAATAAATATGAAGCAGTGTTCATTTTTATATTTGCCAGGCCTGTAAATGCAATCAGCATAAAAATACAAAAACCTTATGAAAGAAATTGCTCATTAATTTTCTATCAATGCTTAATCATTTTCAACGCTGTGGTAGCAATTTTCTTTCTGGTGTCAGCTATGTTTTCATAGGACTAGTTCTGGCTAATCAATAGCACAATTACACAGACTAAAGTGCATCTTAGCTGTAACCCGCAAACATTAAGTGTTGTTTAAAGTCATTAGTGGAGGTCCTGTTTACAACTAGTTTCAATAGAAAGGTAATTGAATCAGTACTTTGCTTGTGACTGAAAGTGTCAGCGGGCGCCTGCAGTTACACTGTCACTCACTACTTTTAAGGTAACGTCCCCTGTGTGTCAATTATCCCCTAACCACAGAACCCTCTGCAGGCTTCCTTCATTTATCTCATTGTGCTGCCTTGCATTGTTAGCTGGGAGATGACAATCGGAAGCATGCATTTTGTAGGCAATGTGTAATTAGAGGTGAATATGTTTGCCTTGCCTTATCTTTGTAAAGCAGCTTATCTGTGCTGTCACACATCAAGATATCACCAGTAAATGAATGGTAATACAAGCTCACCGTGTCACAAAGACCGCATCAGTCTGGCCATTTACTTATTTGTCACACGTAAGCAATGTGGTTGAGATAGTCTGGATATTGACAGCACTCAGTCAGGTAACACAGTTCAGCCTTCCGGCCATTAAAGGCCTGTAAGGCTTTGAAGTTCATACCTGTTCTTCTAGGCTGACGCCATCTTTTATTTCTCCTAAGTGTTCTGTTTACTGTTTTGGATGAGGTATTGCATTACAGGAAGAGGAATGGTGTTTGCTTATTCTTTGGTGGTGGTGGTGGTTGTGGTGGTGGGGGGGGTACGCACAACAGCTGTCATTGTGACAAAATCCAAACCTGTTTTGGTTTGGATAGAGTGAATGGCACAGATTGGTGGACGCCACAGCGCACAAAGGTCTAATAAGTTGTTTTTATTCTCTGTAGCCCCATAAGGGAGATTTATCATTATTTCCTGTGTTGTGACACCTGTCACAAACTGACACAGGGTGACAACAGGGCAGGAAGTAACAGGAATTTAAAAAAAAAGCATGACAGAGATTGTAACCCTTCCCCAATTCCTAGAAAATGGATACATGGAGCAAAAAGGTTTGACAGACTTTCTTGTCCTTAATTTCTGTGCCCAAAATTTAAAAAATTGAGGAAAGTGGAAAGATAGCGCTGGACTGATAGGGTTATCTCACAGTTATTGCTATCTTAAAGTATTGGTGTTTATGTAAATGATCTTGTTGCTGGACAGGCAGGTTATAAGCCCCAAATGATCTCCATGGTCTAATTGGCTTGAAGTGTAATGTAATAAAAAAAAACACTGCAAAAAGACAAGCATTCAGGAAATGCAGCTGTTTGTGGCTTAGCTCCAGAGGCGGGATTTGGCCCAAGGATAGGGGTCAAAATGCTTTTTTGGGCCTTGGAAAGCTTAAAGCCATGCGTGGGTCAGTTTTTTCGTTTAACCAGAGCATTGAAGGAAAACAACTGACCCAATTCCCTTATGTGGATGCGGGAATCCTCCTTACTGTGTCTTTGTATTCTGACAGCAAGGAAATTGCCCTGCCATCAGAATGCACAGATCAGCACTGCAGTTTATAGCCTGGAGCACTAATTGAGCGGAAATGTTCCAACAGGGTGGTTCAACAGACCTGATCGGTGGATCGACATGTGTCCAACTACAGTGGCCTCACTACCGGCCAAATTTAGATCCATGAAAGGCCAGCTTAGCACATCATTTAGGTTTTTTTTACATACCCGTTATGGCTGGATGCTTTTTTTCTGAGATCACATCACTGTCATAGCATGATGATAAGAAATATAAGACTAAGGGCTCCATTCAAAAAGGATGGCAAAGCCCAAATCCAAAAGGTGGAATTAACTCGCAAAGAGAACAAGCGGTCTTTCTAATAATGTCGATTTATTGATGTATATTTATTACAGGTACTCCTCACTTAACGACCAGGTTCCATTCCAACGACCACGTCGTTAAACGAATTGATCGTTAAACAAGGAGCCACAAGTAATCAATATTTTAAGCATTCTTAACTACTGTACTGTACTGTATTGTGAAAAAAAGGTCTAAACACAAAACTCCAGCTTAATAACGCTGTTTTAATTTGCATAAGTACAGAACACAAATTAAAATTCTGTACTGTACAATACAATGATGTATAGCACGTCGTTCGGGTGGGGAGAGCTGGTCGTAAGTCCGAGTGTTCGTTAAACAGGTAGGTCGTTAAACGAGCAGAATCTGTAAAGGTAGGAAGCTCATGCTCCCTGTGTATATAACATAGTTTATATACTTTTTTATTTTTGTCTAAAGCTATATGTATTTATTATACAGGATTTAAAAAGTGCCAACAGTTTGCACTATTTATTGTATTTCCATTTTCATCTTTTATTATTCCTATAGTAATCTAATTAACTATGAACATTATGTCTGTTCTTAGCTCTGAGGAGGGGGGTGCAGATCCCCGAAAAAGCATTGGATTCCTTTGTGCCTTTTATAAACCATAACAAAGACCAGCTTTTCTCTATTTCCGAATCTTCAGTTTGATAATGACCTTGGCCCTGTTTTTTTGAATGAACCATTCATTCTTATATTTCTTTTCATTCATACATGAGAAGTATTTAAACCTTTGCATAGTGGACTGAGCATCCCATCCACCTGGATCCCAACACACCTAGTTCCTCAAGATTCTTCACGAAGGTTTGTTTTTTAGATCTTCGCGGTACATTATATTTTTATTGCAGGTGAATTGGATTTTTATCACCTGCAGTAATGTGCTAATTTCCAAAAACGGACTAAGCCCTTACAGATATTATTTGTCAATAGAGTAGTCTTTTATGGTTTTATAACATATCCTGCTTTCAAACATAATATGTGTCCTGAAGCAGCTCTGGGCAGTAACATCTATTTAAGGCTGCTGATAATAATACCGATATGGTATGTAATTTATCCCTGGTATGTAATTCAATGTATGCCTGGTTTTAACAATATCTATTACAATATGGTGATTTTGTAATACATGTATTGTTTGAAAAAAACATGCCCAGTATAGGATGGAACTACCCTGTAAAGGATGGAAAATTCTATTTTTTGGATATGTATTTTATTTAATAGAAGACAAAACATGAAATATCATGACTTTGAATAGCGACTACTGACGTTTTGCCCTGTTCTGAACTTAAACGAATACATGCACCAATTAAGGGATATTGTAAGAATGTACCGTAATCAAGGCTTTAACATTTAACATGAATTCGGGTACATCTAGTCAATTATCGGCCTGTGATTATGCTGCAGATAAGGACATATAGATCAGCATTTCACAAAGACACTGCTTGCAAGAGATCCAGTGCTAGGACAGTACTGGGTGCCATAAGCTCGGGAAGAGAAGAGTGGCCATAAGGAAAAGGGAACCATGAGATGCACTTGGAAAGTTGCCCTAATAACTGCTGGAGGATACTAATGAATGGCTGCCGGTACTGGGGAAGCAGCATTGAGCCTTGCATTTCTCTGTTATCAAGCTTCTCTTCCATGCCAAGTTGATAATTAATGAAGCACAGACCCCTGATGCCTGATGGCATGAACACTTAATTACTCTTGTAAATGAAGATTTGATTCAGAATGACTGGATCTAGTGTGCAGGATGACAAAAAGAGGCTTATGGACAATCACCAATGCGCCAGTTTCCACACTTTCCCATTTAAAGGAGATGTGCGGCTTGTACGGCCTTCTCAGTTTAGCTACTGTACTGTATCTAATAAGCCTGCGAGCAACAGGATTGAAAATGTACCCACATCCCTGCCTGGCACCTTTATCCGCACAGAGAATCAAGTCAATAATAATGAGGTATATGTCAGCCTTTTGTTCCCCAGCTTACACGTTGGGTCTTTGTGAGTAAGAATATTTCATTCCTAGGAATAGATCCCTTGAACGTAGCTAGAGAAATTAATAGCATTAAGATATTACAATAGTTAAAGTATTAAAATGCACATAATCCATCACATATATTATAGGGCTTATTTATAATGTTCCTCGCTGCCAATATATGACAGATCTTACATAAAAGCCTACTGCAAGCATGTTGTATTTTGTTACATACAATCACAGTGACTACAGCTTTTCATTCTTGGATTCCTCTCTGGTATAGCAGAAGAAGGATAAAGGTGGTAGGTGGGTAGAGCTATCTAGCGATCCCCTTTATTGAATCTTCATTAACCACTTCAATACCGAGCACTTTCACCCCCTTCCTGCCCAGGCCAATTTTTAGCTTTCAGTGCTGTCAGCTTTTGAATGACAATTGCGCGGTCATGCAATACTGTACCCAAATGACATTTTTATCATTTTTTTAGACAGATAGAGCTTTCTTTTGGTGGTATTTAATCACAACTGTGTTTTTTATTTTTTTGCTAAACAAATGAAAAAAAGACCGAAAAGTTTGGAAAAAAAATTGTTTTTCTTCATTTCTTTAAAAATAATTCAAATAAGTAATTTTTTTCTTCTTCACTGATGTTCGCCAGTGAGGCTGCACTGATGTGCACTAATGAAGCTGCATTGATGGGCACTGGTAAGGCTGTACTTGTGAGGCTGCACTGATGAGGCTGCATTGATGAGGCAGCACTGATGGGCACTGATGAGCTGCACTGATGGGCACTGATAAGGAGGCACTGACGAGGCTGCACTGATGAGGCAGTACTGATGGGCACTGATAGGCAGCACTGATGGGCACTTATTGGCACTGAAAGGGATGCACTGATGATCAGGGCACTGATTATCAGTGTAAATGTGCCCTGTCACAATTGCTGGTTACCTGCTCTCTTTCTGCTCTCTCTCTCTTTTTCTCAAGCTGTGACACGTGTGAGGAAAGGAATGCCGAAATCCGGCAAGTTTGTTTACATATGATCGGCTGTGAATAGACACAGTTGATCACATGGTAAAGGGCTGCTGTGATTGGCTCTTTACCTCGATCTGTAATCCAAAGGACGCAGCGATCACAGATTGCACCTGACGCATGCCCTAGGGGGCGGGTGGGAGGCATGTTCTGGAAGGATGTCCATAGACACCTTCCCAGAACAACAGAGCCACGCTGTAGCCGTCTTTCGGCTATAGCGCAGGTATTGAAGTGGTAAAAAGAAAAATGAGATTTGAAAGATATGGGTACTAAGGTTAAAGCTGGCTATACACTAGTATAATATTGTTCAAATTTTTTCATTTTAAGAAAGTTCATTTGAATTTCTAATCATTACTAGGGTCAAATCAACATTCATTTTTCTCGAATTAACAAATTTCTAACAGTGTACAGTGCCTTGAAAAAGTATTCATACCCCTTGAAATTTTCCACATTTTGTCATGTTACAACCAAAACCGTAAATGTATGTTATTGGAATTTTATATGATGGATCAACACAAAATGGCATATAATTGTGAAGTGGAAGGAAAATGATAAATGGCTTTAACATTTTTTACAAATAAATATGTGAAAAGGGTGGCGTTCATTTGTATTCAGCCCCCCTGAGTCAATACTATGTACAATGTAGAACCACCTTTCGCTGCAATTACAGCTGCAAGTTTTTTTGGGGATCTCTCTACCAGCTTTGCACATCTAGAGAGTGACATTTTTGCCCATTCTGCTCTGCAAAATAGCTCAAGCTCTGTCAGATTGCATGGAGAGCGTCTGTAAAGAACAATTTTCAAGTCTTGCCACAGATTCTCGATTGGATTTAGGTCTGGACTTGGACTGGGCCGTTCTAACACATCAATATTCCTTGATATAAACCATTCCATTGTAGCTCTGGCTGTATATTGAGGGTTGTTGTTCTGCTGGAAGGTGAACCTCCACCCCAGACTCAAGTCTTTTGCTGACTCTAGCAGGTACTCTTCTAAGATTGCCCTGTATTTGGCTCCATCCATCTTCCCATCAACTCTGAACAGCTTCCCTGTCCCTGCTGAAGAATAGCATCCCCACAACATGATGCTGCCACCACCATGTTTTTTACAGTGGGGATGGTGTGTTCAAGATGATGAGCAATGTTAGTTTTCCGCCACACATAGCGTTTTGCTTTTAGGCCAAAAAGTTACATTTTGGTCTCATCTGACCAGAGCATCTTCTTCCATATGTTTGCTGTATCCCCCACATGGTTTCTCGCAAACTGCAAACTGGACTTCTTATGGCTTTCATTCAACAATGGCTTTCTTTTTGCTACTCTTCCATAGAGGCCAGATTTGTGTAGTGCACTCTAATAGTTGTCCTGTGGACAGATTCTCCCACCTGAGCTGTGGATCTCTTCAGCTCCTCCAAAGTTACCATGGGCCTCTTGGCTGTTTCTATGATTAATGCTCTCCTTGCCCAGCCTGTCAGGTGGACAGCCATGTCTTGGTAGGTTTGCAGTTGTGCCATACTCTTTCCATTTTCGGATGATGGATTGAACAGTGCTCCATGAGATGTTCAAAGCTTGGGATATTTTTTTATAACCTAACCCTGCTTTAAACTTTTCCACAGCTTTATCCCTGACCTTTCTGGTGTGTTCCTTGGCCTGAATGATGCTGTTTGTTCACTATGGCTCTCTAACGAACCTCTGAGGGCTTCACAGAACAGCTGTATTTATACTGAGATTAAATTACACACAGGTGGACTTTATTTACTAACTAGGTGACTTCTGAAGGCAATTGGTTCCACTAGATTTTAGTTAGCGGTATCAGAGTAAAGGGGGCTAAATACAAATGCACGCCACACTTTCCACATATTTATTTGTAAAAAATGTTGAAAGCCATTTATCATTTTCCATCCACTTCACAATTATGTGTCACTTTGTGTTGGTCTATGACATAAAATCCCAATAAAATACATTTACCTTTTTGGTTGCAACATGACAAAATGTGGGAAATTTCAAGGGGTATGAATACTTTTCAAGGCACTGTGGGGTTGATTTACTAAAGGCAAATAGACTGTGCACTATGCAAAGTGCAGTTGCTCCAGAGTTTAGTAAATGAGATAAAGCTTAACTTTGCAATTAATAACCAATCACGTGCAAGGAAAATTGAAAAAAAAAACAGCATTTTTGCTTGCACATGATTGGATGCTGGAAGTCAGTAGAGCTTCTGCTCATTTACTAAGCTCTGGAGCAACAGTCTTTTTGCCTTTAGTAAATAAACCCCTGTATGTGGATTTTATTTGGAAAGTTACACTCATTCCAATATTGAATGCTAAATGAAAACAACATTTTGAAGTAGTTTTAAATTACATTCATCAAGTTGTGGAATGTTCTGAGAATTTTCATACAAATGTTTGTAAGAATATTGGTATGAACGTTTGTTCAAAATCTACCCATGTATGGCCAGATTTATAGACATGAAAAAAATCATTGCTTCACCTGACAATTTGCTCAGGCTTAGGGGTTGATTTATTGAAGGCAAATAGGCTGTGCACTCTGCAAGTGCAGTTACTCCAGAGCTTAGTAAATGAGGGAAAGCTCTTGCTGACGTCTATCATCCAATCATGTGCAAGTAAAAATGCTGTTTTTATATTTTCCTTCGCATATGATTGGGCAAAGTTAAACTTCACCTCATTTACTAAGCTCTCTAGCAAATGCTCTTGCAAAGTGCACAGTCTATTTGCCTTTAGTAAATCAACACCAAAGGTCCTCCTCCGCCTCCGATGACGTCCGTGTGACGAAACGCGTAAGGTGGGACTATCTTGGCACGCACAACGTCATTTCCGCGGATCGTGGTTCCGGAACTTTGACCGGTGGAATGCAAGCGGCGGTTCACGCTGGCGCTGCGGCCCCGGACTATAGGGACAGCATAGGAGACTGTGAACTCCCTCTCCTAGTTATAACAATTTTAGATACTTTTTACCGCTAGTGTGTTACCAGCCTTATGTGACTGGACTGTTTTTTATGCAAATAAATAGATACTTTTTAAAAACAGAATCACGCTATGTGGATACTTTTCTTTTAAAAAAAATTTTTACTCAAGCGGATATCCAGTGGGGACCTCAAGGGACAGGAAATCCCCACCTCTCTGTGTATATAGTTGCGTTTTGGAAATGGGATGCGTGAAAGGAAAATGACACCTATAGGACTGGAGTGACAGGACCAGCATTACACGCTCGTACCCCTGCAGGGGTGGAGCGCTCCGGTGAGTGCAACCACATTGGGGGGACCACCAGTTGTTACAGCACGGCACTTTATCACCTAAGAAGATTTTTCTGCACAATTGTTATGAACTTTTCTTGCACCAAATAACATATGGTTTTGTGATTTTTAGCTGCGATTTGGACACATTACCAATGATTTTTTATTGCTTATTATTATTGCACATTTATTGGTGGACAATTACTGTTTTAGGACAATTATTGTTTTTGTCACTTCATCACTTTATATTTATTCATGTGAAGATGTATTTATGGTATTTAATGATGCTGCTTGATATTTGCGTTTCTTTGCACATATAATACTAAATTTTACCTGATCAAGGTGGTTTTCACTAACACAAGGATATTTATATAATTTTTTTGCAAGTAATTTTTTTTTTTTGGATCATACCAAAAAATTTCACATTTTTTATTTTTACACTTTTATTTACACACTTGCATTTCTTGCTAATTTTTATTTATATTCCTAAACACAGCGCCACTCCCTATACTTTGACCTATAAAGGTCCCCCTGTGTATGGACACCAGAAGAGCATACCATTAAAAAAAAAAGTGGTTGGTTGAAATGGTTAAGGCTGATCATTATTGTTTTTCCCCGTGGTAGGATGGCATCAGAGTACAGCCACCCTACAATGACTCCTATCATTGCCTGTAGAATTAGGGATACTGCTGCAGTAGATCTTGGTTTAAGTCCAGTTACCCCCTAGAGTGCACTCTAGTAATATAGCATACTGGTAGCAGGAAAGTTATGCCAGTACTGCTTATCATTACTGTTGTTGTGGTTTGCGCCTTTGTTTAACACTGATTTGCAGTTTACCAGATATTATTTAGCCATCTAACTTCTGTGGTAATTATTTATTGCCATAAGTTAACGTTTCTGCCTAGAGAGTTGTGTTAGACGTACCTTCTACTCTTCTCTGTATGTGCTTATTGCCTCTTCCTCCAATTCACTACAATATAATGTATTTCTTTACTTGTAAGCACTCTGGTGTTTATCTTTAGAAACTGACTTATAATTGTGTGTCAAGTATGTATTCTTATGCCTTCTGAGGTACAGTAGCTGTTATCTGCTTAACCTGGTGTGTCAGAGGGGCTGAAGTCATTCATAGAGTTGAGGCAAAGAAGAGAGGACCCAAACTACTTAGCAGCTCCTTTGGGGGTAGCGCTACACCTACATTCTTGTAAAAAATGCTCCATAAACTGTCCCCCCATTCCTAAACCCTTACTTGTCTCAGATCACCAATCCAAAGTTGTCCCAGCTGCAGCACCGCTCTTCTCTCTTCCTGGCTTCTCTATATGTAGGAACCCAGTCCTAAGCTGGAGTGCTCCTAATTAAATTTAGTTTGTGCTCTGTTTAAATTTTTTTGGGCTCTGCAACATTTTCCTGAGCTCAGTTTTTTGTTTGTCTCTGCCTGTTACTGTTGACGAGTGTCCAGTATTCAGTGTGGGAAGGACAATCACTAAGTTACAAATATTTATCTGATACAACCCATCCCCAAGATCCATTTTCCATGGTTTGAGGAGTTAATAAATGTTTGGGGCATCTTTCCAGAGCGTTCTTTCCTTTTTGGGACAATATTTATTAGCAATAAATCCACTGCAACTTATATATATATATATCCTACAAAGATAAAATACCACCTAAATTATGTCTGGATTTCGCTGGCTTTTGTTTCAAAACAAATCAGAACAAATTTAAATCAGAACTACAGATCTGTATACTTATTCTGAGTAAGTGGAGCAGTCTTGAAGTATTTTTAGAAGAATACCAGCAAAGGCGGGCCCTGTGTTCCTCTCTTGAGTTTCCATAACTACCCAATGCTCATTTAATGTAGTCTCTTCTACACTTTGGTATTTAGATAATCCTTCATGTTTAGGGATTATCAGAATGTTATTGGTTATTTTCGCAAAATTGGGTTTGTACAAAATTACTGATTTTGCCACTGGTGAAATTTTGCAGAAGTCGAAACTCTTAATTTCTCTCATTGACCTGCTTAGGCAAAATTGAAGCAAAAAGAAGATCTTTTTTTTTCCATTTATTTGGAGGGGTTTTGTTTTTTTTTTTTGTTTTTTTTTTTTTGGGGGGGGGGGCTTGTGTGTATTTGATACTGTCTGAACTCTGTACTGTTGCTTTATTTTTTATTTTACTTTATTCTCCACTGCCTGTTTTTAATCTATGTAAAAAAACATTGTAAAATAATGAGGATAACAAGGGGCTATTTTTAGTACCAGAAAAGGTTCAGGATCATTTCAGAACCAATTGAAAGCCAATGCACCCTTAAAAACCACCTTAGCTTCACCTTTCCCATAAACTTCAGTGCTTTTGCCAAATTAAGGAAACTTTTCCAAAAGCTCCGGATTTTTGGCCATAATTATGGGGAAACAAACTCCTAAGTTTGTTTGTCCCTGTTTATCTTACATTTATTTTGATTCCATCAACTCCTATTTCACTTAGTATTATGTGGATGGGGTCACTCAACTTGCACGTGAGGGTCCTTTTTGCACGGAGTGCACTCATCAATGCCTGGGACCCAAGGGACCCCTAATGCCCTGTAAACACGATCGGACATTGAACGGACATTCCGACAACAAAATCCATCGGATGTTTTCCGACGGATGTTGGCTCAAACTTGTCTTGCATACACACTGTCGCACAAAGTTGTCGGAAAATCCGATAGTTTTGAACGCGGTGGCGTAAAACACGTACGTCGAGACTATAAACAGGGCAATAGCCAATAGCTTTCGTCTCTTAATTTATTCTGAGCATGAGTGGCACTTTGTGCGTCGGATTTGTCTAAACACGATCAGAATTTAAAGGATCAGATTTTGTTGTCGGAAAATTTGATATCCTGCTCTCAAATTTTGTGTGTCGGAAATTCTTACAGAAAAAGTCTGATGGAGCCCCCACACGATCGGAATTTCCGACAACACAATCCGATCGCACTTTCTCCGTCGGAAAATCTGACCGTGTGTACAGGGCATTATTGATCTTCTTAAATGTCCACTGTGCCTCCTTCTCCCCTATATTTGCCCTGTTCCATGTGCCAAGCCTAACAACTATATGACATTAGGATGCAGGAGCGCTGAAGAAAGAGCGCATGCTCCGTAAACGCGTTGCCTATTGGTCCACCGTCCAACTGGTACTGTCGTCATCCCCTGGTTTCCTGTGTGCTCGAGGTCCAGGAAATGTCGGTAACCACCGGCGCAACGCGCTCCACTTCACCAGTTCACAGCCACGGATGGACTCCCTCCCGGACGTTCTGCTCACTCTTACTTGACATGCCTATTTTAATTCTACTCCTGTGAGTATATATGTACAATTTGTTCATTAAAAACTCATTGCTATACTGCACTTAGAGTGGCACCTCTGTACTTTTTCCTTCAACCTTCCCAAGAGTTGCTTCTCATCTTCACTGGGCTGCCTTCAAGGTGCTACATTATGGACTAATATGAACTTATTACAGTCATTTACTTTAAATTACAGTATTTTTCTTAAAGTTCCCCTTACCTTTAGGTATTTATCAGTTCAGTGGAACCACATTGAGGCTGGTGCAAGCGCCAAAACTTTTTTGGCGGCCCATCCATAAGGGGCGCACAGGTGCTGACCCCCATCTACGTGTCCATTTTTTTAAGCACATAATTAGAGCCCGAGGCTCTAATTGGTTTAAAAAAAGGGTGGGCTCGGGGCCGAATATTCGCTATGGTCACACTCATTCTCCTCCCAACCAAACAGGAAGCAGGCCCTGGGACCCATTTCCTGATTAGCCAAAAGGCCTATTGGCCTAGGAGGAGGAGGGAGGGGGAAGGATTTGCATAGCCGGAGGAGACACGCGGCCAAAGGAGATGCAGGGGAAGCCAGACTGACCCACCCACCATCGTCTACTGTCTCCAGGGATGGCTCACCCACAGCGGCACAGTCACATCCAGCAATCCCCGGCTTGGACAGGGGAGGGAGGAGGAGGGGAGATTGGAGTGTCATCCAGGGAAGGACATCTGCCTCCTATGATAAGGGGGCCTTCCGGCCTCCTGTCCGTCCATCTCCGGGGGGGTTGTCCTGTGTTCCCCACCTTCATGTCAGTCTCCCTCAGGTGGATGGTGGTCCCCCTCCCCCCCCACATCTTCCGCCAAAGGGGGAGGGTGTTGGTTTGCCCCCCAAACTATTGCGCCCCATCCGCCACTTCTGGGACCAATATGGCAGTTCCCCCGCTTAGAGATGAGCCTTACACAGTGTGCAGTAATCAATTACACAAAGTCCATTTGAATAACGCAACCTGCTTGCTAGGGGGTCACTTGTATGTGCTCGATCCTGATCCTCGCTCTGTTTGTCCATAAGACATACACTGTGGGGTTCTTCCCTAACTCCCACTCCCTCGTCATTGGCGGTGATTGACAGCAATGGAAGCCAAGGGCTCCAAAGTGCTGCATCTGAGCCAATGAGGAGGGATAGAGCCAAGAGAGCCTCAGCTTTCGTGCACATCCCTGGACCGAAATTGGGCTCATGTATGTATTTGGGGGGAGCTGGGGGCGAAGCTGCATGCAGAAGGTTTTTACCTTACTACATAAAATGCAGTAAGGTAAAACACCTTTTGCCTTTACAACCACTTTAACTGTCTAGGGGACAGAAAGGCAGTTTTACTTACCAGAAGTTCCTACGTGCTCCGGAGGTGAAGTGTACCTCAACATCCTCACATCTAGTGCATGGTCCCTGCATCAGTCTTGATGATGTCAGAGGACCATAGACCACTTGAGCATAGGGGAGGCTTCTGGGACAAGTTCAGCAGTGCAGAGAAGCCTGCAGCAAACAATAATGTAGGAAAAGCTGCTTTACCAATGCCCCTAGACATGAAAGCAATTTTAGTGCAGGTGCAGTCCTACTGCAAAGGGTTTTTTGGGTTTTTTTCTGGAGTTCAGCTATAAAGAATAATTGAAGATGTGCCCAAAAAGGCATGTGTCTTAGAACTCAAGCTGTAGATGTACAGCTTTGAGCTGTCTAGGCACATTCACATACCAGGAAATGCACTATTTTTAATATTTCTAGATTTTCCATATAGCTCGAGCCCGGGCCGCAAGACTGGCAGCTAAGAGTGGCTGTAGGGATTGGGCTGCCCTACTGTAGTCTCCAGACTGTGACACAGCCCTGTGGGAAGGAGCAGTAGGAGAATAAATAAACTTAATTTCACAGGGTGCCAAAAGCAAAAGGGTGGAACAAGAAGAGAGAACTGAGAGCCTGGGAGCGGAGAAACACACTTGAAAGGACAGCGGTTAAAAGCACATATATAAGGCTTCAGGTTGCACACCTGCCTGTGTGAACTGCACTGCTATAGGGAGACCAGTTGTCCAACCTGTTTACTGTTGCATAGCTTCCAAATAGCCCTGATTTCTAGGAACTTTCCCTGATTTGGAACAAAGTCCTTCTGTCCTCTTTCCACCTCATTTGTTCCTCATTTCCACAGCCAGTATAAAGGAATAGTCATGGTAAAAGTAAAAAAAAAACATTTGCTAATTGATGATCCCTGTTCCCATCTCAAAAGGTTAGGAGGTATGCTGTTGTGTTGCTACAGGACCCAGAGGGGGAAACAGTGAGTACTGAGACCGGTTTTGCCCTGCTGTGTGCTTCCTGGTGTGGGGACTGAGGAGCTGCCATTGCCATCTGGGAGTCCTGGCCTCCAGGACCTTTCTGCAGAAAGGCTGTTCCACTTACCACTGAGTAAAACTGCTGTGCTCATCAGAGGCGGTGTTGCTGCATTGTGTCTGCCAGAGTCTGTGCCATTAAAACTACTGTACGGTGCTACTGCTAAGGACTCCAGGGAGAGCTCCAATGGAAGCCCCAGGGCCCCACTGCCAGCCAACTCTACTTAGACCCACTAGCAAGTGGTTTAGCATTTTGTTTAACTTTCAGCCAGGTCATCTAGATAGTTTACTGTTCTTTTTTACTTATTTGTATATTGTCTCTCTTGTTATAATTGTGTGCTGCTTTAGATGCTTTATTGAGTTGTATTATCATCGCTGGTTGCTTCACTCGCTCCTTCCCTGTAGGGCATTTGCTTGTTCATTAAGTCCCATTTAAAGCTACAGTTGTGTCAGAGAGTGTGGTGCTTCTTTCAGGCTGGGTTCACACTGGTGTGATGCGGGAACCCTGCGAATCCAGTGTGGGTTCCCGCATCGCACCTGCATCACACATTGGTTCACACTGAGATCTGTGGAGTGCTGGGGGTGTCAATGTAAAGTTAATGGCACCGCTAGATTGGTTCGCAGCGCAATCTCTGAAATGGTGCAGATATCAGATCGCATAGGTGTGAGCACCCATGCGATCCGATTCCAGTGCACCATCCGATCCGATTCCGATACCAAAAAAAGGGTGCTGCACCATTTTGGTGCGAATGTGATGCGATTTCAGCCACACAGTTTGTATGGCTGATTTTGCAGCGCGCAGACATCGAATGTGATGTGCACAGCAATGCGGTGTGAACCCAGCCTCAGAGTTGTGGGCACTGAGAAAAGGGGACCTGGGGAACCAGCAGCTTCTTCAGGAGTGAATGCTACATAACAAAGCAAATCTTTACTTTTTGGGTTCATCTTTTTGGTGGTAAAACAGTAAACTCATACATGTTTTTAAGATGCATATCAAACGGTATAATTAGCTGTTTTCCTAGAGTTCTGCTTCAAGCTAAATTTCTTACATGAGTTTTTGGAGGTGATTTTGTCATGCCATCTTATTCACTTGTTCACGTCTTCTGCAGATAAATTGAAATGCCATGAATGGTTCTTAATTGTTACAGTTCATTAAATTGATAGCGTTAATACAAAAGCAATGTCTTGTAGATAGTCTCAGAAATGGAAGAGAAATATTCAAGTGTCAAACCGGCCAAACAAACCCTTGATGATGGTTTATAAATTTCCATCAGTTCTGTTAATATCAGTGGAGGCAATTAATCCGAAGAGGTGGCAGACTGCTTGTCAGCCGTCAGTAGTGCTGCTGTAAGAAGATAAGACTGTACTCTGATTATGTTATAGAGTTCTGATATACTTGGCTTAAAAAAGGAAATCAAAAAGTCCAGTTGGTTACATAAAGTGAATTTCAAACTCAGTCAAGAAGAGAAATAGCTTTTCAGGATTAGATAGCATAAGAAAGATATTTGCTCCATCTACATTCCATTTTATTAATCATAATTCACTCATATACCATTATAAAGTGATTCATGTTGGATTCAGGCTATGCTCTCCCTAGCATATTAAATATTTATGTTTAGCCAAAACCCTTAGAACCCCTATCAAGTTCTTATTGCTGTCTGTGTCCCCATGGAGAGGTCTCTATATGTCCTTGTAACTGTGTCACCAGAACTAAAAGTTAGGGGAAATCCAAAATTTGGGGTTGTCAGCATTACATTCCAGGCCTATAATGCGAGGCCTAGTCATTATTGCTCACATTCATCATCACATGAGAAAGCTCTTTCTCTGATTCAAACCATGTGTTCTCTCTCAGTAGCTCTGAGCTCAGTGTTTGAGAGCTCACTCCTGTGATGGTGGAGGTGAGCAGGAATGACCCGGACCTACTCAGTAACATCCTAGCAACATCCTGGGAGTTTTCAGATCAGGCTTCATGAGGTATGGAAATGACCTACACCTATAGCAAGGGCATTATTCAACTTTAGTCAGAGCTGCACAGTTTTGTTTTTATCCATAGACACTCTTTATCTGCATAGGCAGTTTTTTTGTAAAGGTGAACTAACCCTTTAATTTAAACAAAACGTCTTGCTGCTAGGGTGTACAATCTATCTGATTCAGCTTGCAGTAGCCGTGGGTCACTTTTCGTTACTTGTTGAGTTAGGGCTGTAAAGAGGGTGTGAAGAGGAGCATAGGTAGTAGAAGACCTTATTAATGCTATATTTGTTCCCCCATTGTCGCCATTACACTTGGCCTGAGCACAAATTTCAGGCCTGCAACTAAATGGTCAGCTGCTTGAACCCCAATCAGTTTTTCTTTTTAGCACCCTGGTAGTTGGCTCAGTGCTGTCTCAACTTTTTTGTAATAAGAAACATGAAATAAAAAAAACTACAGTGTATAATGGAAGTTATGACTTTTTGCGTAGTTTTCTGTGCTGATTTTTTTGCTGCAATGTATCGGTCATCATATATGAAGTTTTATTATATATAACTGCCAACATCTATATATAGTGTGGATGTAAGCCTGAATGTATATTCTGTGATCTATCCAGATAAATATATAAATATACATTCCACACTTTATTAGCTACACCTGTTTAATTGCATGGTAACACAAATTGCTAATCAGCCAACCACATAGCAGTAACTCAATGCATTTAGGCATCTAGAAGTGGTGAAGACGACTTACTGAAGCAGCAGAATTTTGAAGAAAGGGGATTTAAGGGACTTTGAACGTGGCATGGCTGACGGTGCCAGACGGGCTGGTCTGAGTATTTCGAAAACTGTTGATCTACTGGGATTTTAACACACAACCATCTCTAGGGTTTACAAAGAATGGTCCGTGAAAGAGAAAATATCCAGTGAGCAGGTGTTGTGTGGACGAAAATGCCTTGTTGATGTCAGAGGTCAGAGGAAAATGGTTTGAGATAATAGAAAGGCAACAGTAACGCAAATAACAACTCGTTACAACCAAGGTATTCAGAATACCATCTCTGAATGCACAACACATCAAACCTTGAAGCAGATGGACTACCGCAGCAGAAGGTCACACTGGGTGCCACTCCTGTCAGCTAAGAACGGGAAACTGAGGCTGCAGTTCGCACAGGCTCACCAAAAGTGGACAATAGAAGACTGGACAAATGTTGCCTGGTCTGTTGAGTCTTGATTTTAGCTGCAACATTCAGATGGTAGGTCAGAATTTGGCGTAAACAACATGTAATGTAAGCAAGGATCCATTCTGCCTCGTATCAACGTTTTAGGCTGGTGGTGTAATGGTGTGGGGGATATTTTCTTGGCACACTTTGGGCTCCTTAGTACCAGTTGAGCATGAGTATTGTTGCTGACCATGTCCATCCCTTTATGACTACAGTTTCTGAGCATGACAATGAGGTCACTGTACTCCAATGGCCTCCACATTAACCAGATCTCAATCCAATAGAGCACCTTTGGGATGTGGTGGAACGTCAGATTTGCATCACGGATGTGCAGCGGACAAATCTGCAGCAACTGTGTGATGCTCTCATGTCAATATTGACCAAAATCTCTATGGAAAGTTTCCAACACCTTGTTGAATCTATGCCACAAAGAATTATGGCTGTTCTGAAGGCAAAAGTGGGTCCAACCTGACACTAGCAAGGTGTACCTAATAAAGTGGCCGGTGAGTGTATATATATATATATATATATATATATACATATATATATATATATATATATATATATATATATATATATATATATATATATATATATATATATATATACATGACACTATCAGTCATGTAAATTTGAAAAAAAAAAAAGTTGAGGTTACTTTATAAATGTACCCAATAAAAAGTGTTTTATAGCTCTAGACACTTTCATACTTCTTTAAGTCAAAATTCAAAGAGGCATACTAGGGGCAGAGTTCCTATGATGGTGGCTTTGGAGTAGCAGGTGTGAGCATTGCAGCGATGGGGAGGCTGTAAGGGTATGCGGTTGTTGGGCAATCATTTGTTATTTGGCTGATTGACATTTATTCTACAATAACTATTCCATAGACCTTAGGGGTTCATTACTCCTGAGTCCTGAGAAAAGAGGAGATTTTAGGTGCAAACAAGCTGGGGATGACCTATAAACCATGGCGGGATTGCAACCTCCTTTGATGTAAAGATGTGAAACTATTGAAGAGCTTTACTTAAGTTATGGATGGCAGTCCCCTGTAATGTAAAGATGGCACTCTGTAGATGAACGTGAGCTAATTACTGGCCTGCCACAATTTAAAGATATTGATCTGCTGTGGCTGAGTATAGGACGGCAGAATGCTGGACGTAAAGATGTGGATAAGCTGTAGCCAAGTGTTGGACTGCAGTCTCCTGTAAAGAGAGTCCCGGAGCAGAAGGAGAGAAAAGTATCAGCGTAGGGACAGCATGACAGGTGTGGACTGCACAGTCATGCTTTTATAAAGAAAAACTTGCCCCCTTTAAGAAAAGGGGAGTGGCCAGAGCAGAGGAGGCACTCGGTTAGTGAGTGAGAAGGAAGAAAGGGGGAGTGATGTCATTAGAGAGTGGCAGTGAGAAAGATTCCCACCCACCCTCCTGAGTTATGGTTAATTAGAATTGGGGCTGTAAGGAGGACAGCCCGTGCAGTGGTTGGGTCTTTGGAGGAGGAGAATATGTATGTTATATGTATATATAACATGGTTGGTACCCATCTGTGGTATGGGGCTTTCAGGTACCTTCTGGTTACGAGGGGTATAAAAAGGTAGGTCACTGCGAAGGTTGAGTACCGTCTCTGAGTCCGGGGGCTTGTGACTTGAGGCCTAAAGTTAAAAGAAGTTTGTCGCAGTGACCAGTGGTGTGTGTTTCCCTCGAAGACCCCAAAAAGTACATAAAAAGTTGTTTAAGAGTTATTTAAAATGTTATTCATTTAATTTTATAGTAATTTGTTAATAAAAGGCCGTCAAGGCCATTTACTCCAAAATCTTGTCACGTAATTTGTGGGGGAATTTGGAAGGGTTAGATATTATGTTTAATGGGTGGCTTAAGGGACTGTGGATTAGGTCCTTCACATGTCATGTAAAGATGTGGATGAACAGTAGCTGAGTATTGGACTGCAGCCTCTTGTGATGTAAAGATGCAGATAAGCTCTAGCTGAGTGTTAGTTTACAGCCTCCTATGTGTTGATCTGCAGCCTTCTTGGAAGTAAAAGTGTAGATAAACTGTAGCTAAATGTTGGAATGCAATCACCTGTTATGTAAAGATGTGAAGCTGTGGATAAGTTGGACCTTAGTGATGGACTCCAGCCTCCTGTGATGTAAAGATGTGAAGCTGTGGATAAGTTGGACCTTAGTGATGGACTGCAGCCTCCTGTGATGTAAAGATTTGAATAAGCTGTAGCTGAGTATTGGACTGCAGCCTCCTATGATGTAAAGACATGATTCTGTGACTGTTCTATACTTAGGTGATGAACTGCAGCCTCCAGTAATCTAAAGATGTGGATGAGCTGCAATTCTGCATTGAACTAAAACATTCTGCATTGCACAGATGTGGATGAGCTGTAATGTTGGACTGCAGTTCTGCTTCTGTGATATAAAAAAATAAAGCTGCTAATGAACTATACCTAGGTGCTGGACTGCAGGCTCTTGCTAAGAAAAGATTTATGTGTTGGTATACTATGCAATAGTAGTGTTGCCTGGAAAGGTTTGAGTGACTGTGAGAATTATGTACAGACTAAAGCCAGCAATACACCACTCAAATTTTGGCCAGTTCCTTCTGGTTCAGCTAAAATTCAAGCAGTGTATGGCCCCGTCTGCATCACCCCATTTGACAGTCAAATAAATTAAATTATTGATTTTAATACTTTAAATTATTAGAAACAAAATTTAAGTAATTAATTAACTTGTGGCTTGAGACAAGGACAGTGTCGAGAACTCTGTTGTTCCAAAAAAGACAGCTGGTCAGCGCTGACACTAATACTTGCAATTTCAGTTTAGTAAAGGTATTGTTAGCCCACAGGAGCTGAATGCATTTTTGCCAGGATCAACATTTTATTTTTTTAATTGGAACATCTTTAAAGGAATAAAACATTGGGAAATGTGCATGCATTGCAGAGATATACTGCATATGTTTTTTTTCTTTTGCCCTGGCATACACTTTCATCTGGTTCACTTGGTCAATACCAGGCCAAATATTTACAACTGTTACAATTAATATATACTGAAAGATTTTAGGTAACCTCTGTGTTTGTCCAGTTTCAGCTGAGGACTGGCAACTTTAATTGTAAGTACACATTTCTGTGGGCTTAAAAAAGTTTACAATGCAAAGAATGCAATGCTACTGCAGTGATTGGTGGGCATGGTGAAAGGTGGGTATTCCAAAATGATCAGGTTTATTGGGACCTTCCTGTGTGCCTCTCAAAATTCAGTTAGGGTACATAGTTACATACCCTGTTTCCCCGAAAATAAGACCTAGTGTGATTGTCAGTGATGGCTGCAATATAAGCCCTACCCCCCAAATAAGCCCTACCCTGTTTCCCCGAAAATAAGCCCTACCCTGAAAATAAGACCTACAAGGACTTTAACTAGGACTAATTTGGGGGGTAGGGCTTATATTGCAGCCATCACCGACAATCACGCTAGGTCTTATTTTCGGGGAAACAGGGTAGTTAGTAAGGTTGAATAAAGACACCAGTCCATCCAGTTCAACCTGAGTGAGTGTGGGTGCGCGTCTACAATTATCCATATTTATCGAAGGTATCCATATAGCGCCGTTAATTTATGCAGCACTCCACACATACATCGCATACTCACATCGGTCCCTACCCTCAAGGAGCCCACAATCCAAGGTCCCCAACTCACATTCATATACTAGGGCCAATTTTGGACAGCAGCCAATTAACATACCAGCATGTCTTTGGAGTGATACAATATCTCACAAAAGTGAGTACACCCCTCACACTTTGGTAAATATTTTATTATATCTTTTCATGTGACAACACTGAAGAAATGACACTTTGCTACAATAACTCAACACACAGCAATTAATTTCTAAACCACTGGCAACAAAAATGAGTACACCCCTAAGTGAAAATGTCCAAATTGGGCCCAATTAGCCATTTTCCCTCCCTGATGTCATGTGACTTGTTATACCGTGTACACACGATCTGATTTTCTGACGGGAAATGTTGGATGTGAGCTTGTTGGCAGTAAGTCCGACCATGTATATGCTCCATCGGACATTTGTTGTCGGATTTTCCGCAGACAAATGTTGGCTAGCATGTTCTCAATTTTCCTGCCAACAAATGTGTGTTGTCGGACTTTCCGATCGTGCGTACACAAGTCTGTCGGACAAAAGTCCAAGGTACAAACACGCATGCTCGGAAGCAGAAGCAGTTGGTCTTGTAAACTAGCGCTCGTAATGGAGAATTAACATTCGTGACGTGGCAAATTATGAAATCTCGAAATGCAGCACACATTCTCTTCTTCTTTAATGGGATAATAATGAAGCTGCTTCGCTGGTGATACTGATGGAATTTTTGCAAACAAAAAAAAGGCTTTTTTTTTCTAGTGATATCAAGAATAATATTATTATTTTTTTTTTTTTTTTTTTACCACAACACCATTATCCCGTCATTTTTAACAACAAAGATACAACTATGTTGGTGTCCCTTGTCAAAATTACATTGTATTTTTTAAAATGTAACTGAATACTCCCAAACTGTCATTTGAAGTAAAACACATAGCCAAGTACAACCTCTGGCAAAAATTATGGAATCACCAGTCCCTGAGGATGTTCCTTCAGTTGTTTATTGTTGTAGAAAAAAAGCAGATCACAGACATGGCCAAAAACTAAAGGCATTTCAAATGGCAACTTTCTGGCTTTACGAAACACTAAAAGAAATCAAGAAAAATAATTGTGGTGGCCAGTAACAGTTAGATTTATAGAACAAGCACAGGGAATAAATTATGGAATCACTCAATTCTGAGGAAAAAATTATGGAATCACCCTGTAAATTTTCATTACAAATACTAACACCTGCATCAGATTAAATCTGCTTGTTAGTATGTCGGTAAAAAGGAGTGATCACACCTTGGAGAGCTGTTGCAACAAGTGGACTGACATGAAGCATGGCTCCAACACCAGAGATGTCAATTGAAAAAAAGGAGAGGATTATCAAACTCCTTAAAGAGGCTAAATCATCACGCAGTGTTGCACAAGATGTTGGTTGTTCACAGTCGGCTGTGTCTAAAACATGGACCAAATACAAACAACATGGGAAGGTGGTTAAAGGCATTTCAATTGACATCTCTGGTGTTGGAGCCATGCTTCATGTCAGTCCACTTGTCAAATTTGTCTTGCATACACACGGTCACACAAAGTTGTCGGAAAATCCGATCATTCTGAACGCGGTGAAGTTAAAAATGTATGTCGGGACTATAAACGGGGCAGTAGCCAATAGCTTTCATCTCTTTATTTATTCTGAGCATGCGCGGCACTTTGTGCGTCGGATTTGTGTACACACGATCGGAAATTCCGACAACGAATTTTGTTGTCGGAAAAATTTTATAGCCTGCTCTCAAACTTTGTGTGTCGGAAAATCTGATGGAAAATGTGTGATGGAGCCTACACACGGTCGGAATTTCCGACAACAAGGTCCTATCACACATTTTCAGTCGGAAAATCCGACCGTGTGTACGGGGCATATGCATCCAAAAATATAGAAAATTTACCAAATCAAATCATTATTATTCAACCAAAAAAATAATGTCAAAGTAATAACTCCAAGGCCAATAATAAATAACATGTTATCTCCTCTGATTCTGCAATATGTCTGGTTGACGAACGGCCATTCAGAAACGAACTGAAAAGCGCAAAATGAAAAGCGATAAATGAAAAGCGCGAAAAGAAAAGCGCGATTCAACACTCACCAAACTTCTACTAACACAAAATTAGCAGAAGGAGCCCAAAGGGTGGCGCTAAAGAGCTGAAAAACCACGCAGTACATCTAGTACGTCACTACGTTCGTAATTGTTGGCCAACCTTTGTGTGACCGTGTGTATGCAAGACAAGTTTGAGCCAACACCCTTCGGACAAAATTCCACGGTTTTGTTGTCAGAAAGTCCAATCGTGTGTATGAGGCTTTAGTACAAACAAGATCTCCCAGTCCATGGATAGTGTAGGACCCACTGATTATGGGGTACTTTGTCGCAGTAAGTGGGCTTAGCACCATATAGCAATATGGTGTGACCAAATCCCCATATTTTTTGATAATGTTTTTTGAAAAGGTTTAGGTGTTTTTAAACTAGCCTTGCTGGAGGTAAATGTCTTTTTTGCATGTGTGCGCTGTAATATTTTCTTCTATGAGGCTTTAGTGTTACAAGGTCTCAGGTGTGAATGGGATGTATGGAGGTGGGATGAATGGAGGTGTGTTACATTTTTTTGTTTTTGCTCGCACACTCTCTCTTACTGGTCACTGGAAGTTCAACATGGCACCTCATGGCAAAGGACTCTCTGTGGATCTGAAAAAAAGAATTGTTGCTCTACATAAAGATGGCCTAGGCTATAAGAAGATTGCCAAGACCCTGAAACTGAGCTGCAGCACAGTGTGCAAGACCACACAAAGTTTTAAGAGGACAAGTTCCACTCGTAACAGGTCTCGCCATGGTCGACCAAAGAAGGTGATTGTACATGCTCAACGTCATATCCAGAGGTTGTCTTTGGGAAATACTGTAGACAAGTGAGTGCTGCCAGCATTGCTGCAGAGGTTTAAGGGGTGGGGTCAGCCTGTTAGTGCTCAGACCATACATCGCACACTGCATCAAATTGGTCTGCATGGCTGTGGTCCCAGATGGAAGCCTTTCTAAAGTTGATGCACAAGAAAGCTTGCAAACAGTTTGCTGGAGACAAGCAGACTAAGGACATGGATTATTGGAACCATCTCCTGTGGTCTGATGAGACCAAGATAAACCTATTTGGTTCAGATGGTGCCAAGTATGTGTGGCGGCAACCTCAAACGGAAGGAGGAGGAGAGCAAGGTCTCTAACATCCACCAGCTCTGTAATGTTGTCATTGAGGAGTGGAAGAGGACTCTTATCTGTTTATCAGCCCTTAGTTCCCAGTAGTTGCCTGCTTGGGTGAGTTTGAGGTATTGTTTGCAGTGTGACCTTCAGGAACTCTGAAGCAGACCAGGCAGTTGCTTAGACTCCGTGGTCCTTCCAAGGGCCCTCACCTTTGCTGTACACGTGGGCATTATGGTCTCCTCAGACAGCACTAATAGTAGTGGTTGGTGGTGCTCAATATTTTGAGAGGGTGGCAAACCAACGCCATCCCCCCATGGAAGATGGACGGGAAGGCAGCAATCCACCCGCCCCTACGTGGGAGATCAGGAAAGCGGCGATCATCCCCCGCTCATGAGACGGACTATCAGAGGCCTTCTTACCTTAAGAGACAGATGACAAAGATCCGGAGTAGGGCTGCTACTCCTTGCTCCAGCTACTCCTCACTCCGGGGGGCCTTGCTTCTCCTCCCGGCCAAACAGGAAGTTGGTAGTCCTAAGACTCCCTGGCCAATCGGGTCTCAGGACTCGATTCCTGATTGGCCGGGAGGAGAATTAGGAAGACAATAGCGAATATTAATTCGCTATTGTCACACAACTGGGTGGGCTCAGGGTGCAGTGCCAATTAGAGCCTCAGGCTTTAATCATGTGCTTAAAAAAAAACATTGAAATCCATGCGTCCAGTGCCTTGTACGTAGATTAGGGGCTGGGTGCGTGAATTAGGTGAATGGCGCACATGCGCCTCATATGGACGAGCCGCCACTGACCAATAGGTATCTGTGAGTCCTGCACTTCAGTGTACTAAGTGTTTCTTAAAAAGGAGTTCCACCCAAAAATGGAACATCCGCTTTAAGTCACAGTGACCCCCTGACATGCCACATTTGGCATGTAATTTTTTTTTGGGGGGGGAGAGGATACCCTCTTTTTAGAGTCATCCAGCTTCCACTTCCTTCCGGGGCTCCATGGCTCCATGGATTGCCCGACCATTCACAGCACACAGCGGTGCTCGCGCATGCGCAGTGCGTGCCCGGCTGTGAAACCACAGCCTGGCGCCCACAGTAAGAATGCCAGGGCCATGGAGAGGAGGGGAAGAGAAGCAGGGCATCATACACCTGCATCGTTGGACCGTGGGACAGGTGAGTGTCTGATTATTAAAACTCAGCAGCTACACTTTTTGTAGCTGCTGACTTTTATTTTATTTTTTTTTTCGCCGAAACTCCGCTTTAAGAGTATTTTGTGTCCTGCCTATAAGACCAGCACGCCAGTGCTGCACTAGACTCCTGCCATTCCTGCTTTAGTCTTTATCTGTGCTTCTTCGCTGTATCGGGTCAGCTGTAGTCTGCACTGGTGCACTCTTCAAGCTTATTATCATCGAGCAGTTTTTTCGGCTTCTATGTATATTGACAAAACTTATCAGCATCTGCAGTGCCAAGAGTTAGCAATGTTATTTTGATCTCTGATCTGCATATGCTGTCAGATAAGTAAAAAATAAACTGTATTCCTATTTAACCCCATGCTAACTCTAAACAACCCTAATTAACTCCTTATTCTCCTTCTCCCCTTAGTTATTTTGCTGCTGATTTTATTTCTATTGCTAATTTTTACTAACCATATTCAAACTTTTTTTTTTTTATCTTGTTTCTTAATCTTCAAGTGACTAATTTAACTAAAATGCAAACTTTTAGGGGAAAAAAGCCTTTGTTATTTGTAAGTATCATTGCCATGCTTTGAAAAAGAAACATTAATTTAATGTTATAATAAACTGGGCAAATTATAGAATAAACTATGTATTTTGTATCTAAAGTAACACAAGCTGTTTTAAAAACTGGTCAAACTAGATGTAGATGGCATAGAAAAAAGAAATCAGACAATTGTCAACAAAAATCCTTGTTTATACAAAAGAGAATGATAAATGTATTACTTTATTTCTTTTACAGTTGTCTTAGGTAATGACAAGTTATTGCTGAATCAATAGACCCATGGTGGTAATGTAGAAAATGCTCTGGTTCATAAGGAGTATACAGGTGTGAAGTGGTTTAGTAAGCTAACATTTTTATGCAGTTACAGAAACATGTTTGGAGCCAAAGTTTACACCATATAAAAGATGACTGTCAGTGTTGGTGTGTCCCAACCCCTGTAAGCGCTCGATTACATCGGAGCGAATTATACATGCGATCTGACATGTCAAATCGCATGCCAAGTCACAACCTGTTGCCGGCATCAGCACTGTCACAATTGGTGCGACTCCGACTTAGCGGCGCCACACAGATTTCCAAATGTAGTTCCTGCACTACTTTTGGTGACTTCTGGGGCGATTTTAATAGACATGTGTGCATAAACCTGCACAGATGTCTTTCAAATCGCCCCCGAACTCGCACTGAAATGCGGGGTTTGAAATTATGCGAGTTCAGCTGAACTCGCACAGTTTCAAACTCGCCTTCAGTGTCAACGAGGGCTGAATGTCACTTTATTGCACAACTTGTACTGCAGCCTGCATGTACAGTAAATGTGTAGAAAAATGTAAATAAAGGTACGGGAAATAAAAAAGTGTATGAAGGTGGGTATTATGTGCAGAAGAGGAGTGTGGACTGTACAGCAGGATGTATGTGCAGGATGGTGTCAGTAGGGCAGTGCACCGAGTCAGTAGTTCTTTTTTTTAATTAATATTATTACTTTTTTATTATTCTTTTTTTACAATTCATTTTTTTAGTATTTTTTTCAAAATGGGGGCCAGTGGATAGTGTCAGTAGAGCAATGGACAGTTTTTAGAATTGTTTTTATTTTTTTACTATTTTATTTATTTATTTATTTTTACAATTTATTTTTGGTGTGTGTGTGTGTGTGTGTGTGTGTGTGTGTGTGTGTGTGTGTGTGTGTGTGTGTGTTTGGGGGGGTTGTTAGTGGACAGTGTCAGCAGAGCAGTGGACTGTATTATTTTATTTATTATTTTTTACAATTTTGTTGTTTATTTTTATAAACACCTACCAGCGCCCACCAGTGCCATATATCAATGCCCACCAATACTGCCAATCAATGCCCATCAGTGCCTCATCATCAGTGCCACCTATCCGTGCTGTCTGTCAGTGTCACCTACCAGTGCCACCTATCAGTGCCCTTCAGAGCCACCTATCAGTGCCCTTCAGTGCCGCCCATCAGTGCCAACCATCAGTGCCAACCATCAGTGCCACCTCTCAGTGCCACCTCATCAGTGCCCACCAGTGCCACCTTATCAGTGCCCATCAGTGCAGCCTCATCAGCGCACATCAATGAAGGATAAAAATTACCTGTTTTCAAAACTTTATTTATTTATTTTGTTTTTCCCCCAAATGTACAGTCTTTTTTTGTTTTCTTTAGCAAAAAACAGTGTAGCATGACCGCGCAATTGTCTTTCAAAGTGTTAAGCTGAAAGCTGCAAATTGGCCTGGGCAGGAAGAGGGTTTAAGTGCCTAGTAAGCAAGTGGTTAAACTACATGTGTTGTTTTACAAGGAAAAGGTTCACATATACTTTAAGTTTAATAGTTGGCTAAACACTGATAAAATAAAAATGAGAAAACAGAATGCAAATGCAATTAAAGACTAAAAAGCTACCAGCATGATGTACATTTCATGAAATTTTCTTAAAAACCGTAAACTGTGGATCTGGAATTATGTCACTACAGGAAAAACTCCAAGTTATGATTGGTTTACTCATGCATGTTTTGTAGATCACCATATAGATTACTATTATCAGTTTAACATTAATAGAAGGCCAAAACAGAAGACAACAAGTGCGACCTGTCACGTTGTGCTCTATTATTCATTAGAGAAAAAAAATAAAACACAGGCTAGAAATGAATTGCCTAATACACAAGTACATAATAATGTGTGTATTGCAATTTATTTGTGCGGTGATAATAACATTTTGCCTAGAAGGTGTTAATGTGTTTATTTTAACACAAGATGGCTACAAGCTTTGTCTTGTGCAAGATATAGTTGCCATCAATATTGTATACGGTAACAGTATGTACAGCCTATGGATTTAGCCAGCATATTTTGTTTTGTTGTTGAAAAGAATCTTAAAGCCAGAAGTGCATCTTGGCCATTAAAGGAAATCAACAGCCGCCTCGCTTGGAAGTACTATTATTATCATTATCATAAAAGGTGAGAATGGCAAATCGTTTCTATTTAAGACGCAAAAAAATTATCCCCCTTGTCTACTTCCCAGGTCAGAAAAGGTGGTTATTCTGTCACCAGTCATAGCTTCTAAAGAGGGTGACAGGTATTTAGTTGTCACTTCACATAAGCACCATTCAGCATTGCATCAGCAGCCAGGCACACTATTTTCTCCTCTCTTTGAAGATAATTAGACTTCCCTTTTGTTGCAAATAAGATGTAAAACAGCCTTAACTGCCAGTGAAAGTGATTAAAGTAACCTGTATAGAACCCCATTACTTAAGGCATATTTTTTTTAGATGCATAATTCCCCCTATTTTAGGGGAAAACATAATGCATTCATAAAAAAAATCAAATTGTTGAGATGCTTCAAAGAAAAAAAAAAAAAAAAAGAAATTAGATCTCGATTAAAGGCATTCTATGTAGCTTGTTAAGAGAGAAAAACGTGTATTTTATCATTATAATGGGATAATGGAGTGTTAGTGAAAGTAAACAATTCATTGAAATACAATTTTATAAATACTATCTTTTCTGAAACTTTTCACTTCCAGCTTACATATCTACATCTTTCTATTTATCTATATCTTTATAGTGATTGTTTATTGAACATTTTGTCCATATCTCTACCTCCTTCTTTATAACTGCCTAGATGCTATCTATCTATCTATCTATCTGTCTATCTATTGTAAAATAATTTTATAAGGCAGTATCAGTACATATTTTCCTTTCAGAGCTGAGATTATTTCACAGCTTCCAGTGCCACCAAAATGATAATTATAGCCCTCACCTCAATGTTTTAGTTAAGCTGGACTTAGCATACCAACAGTCTGGAGGGTGATGATGGATAATAGAGGAAAGGTTACAACTAGACTGTATCTGCAATAACTTGCAAAGGTATTTCTCTTTCTATAGACAAAATTATAAGTAAGTCATTAACAAATTGCATTTACTGGATCGACCACATACCATCAAGCTTTGACTTTTGAATCTAAACAGTGAATTTTTTTTGATTAACCCATGTATTCATGGGACTGCAAAAAACCCCAATTCATCCACAAGAAATTATAAGCTGTCTTACAGAGAGGACAGTTTTGTTGCTAGGGAATATATATGTGGCCAATGTAGTAGATGATGTGGACGGGAATGAACCGAAAATATAGATACACACACTGACTATATGCTAAAGATGAGGTTTTATTTATTTATGTCATTGGCAACAATGTGACATCTATTTTTTTTTTAAATGTACCAGCTCTAAGTAGTGAAGTCTAATTTCAACAGACTCTACAAGATTGTTCTTAGACCTTCTCATTTTGTTTAGCATATGTAGTGCTACCATTGGAGGAGCCGTTGGATTGTTTGGGTCCTCCTGCCTTGCTCCAGTGATGGCCCACCACGTACCTGGACCCAAGTGACACTTATGCCCCGTACACACGGTCGGATCTTCTGCTGGAAAATGTTCGATGGGAGCTTGTTGTCGGAAATTCCGACCTAGTAGGCTCCATTGGACATTTTCCATCGAAATTTCCATCACACAAAATTTGAGATCTGGATCTCAAATTTTCTGACAACAAAATCCGTTGTCGTAAATTCCGATCGTGTGTACACAATTCCGACACACAAAGTACCACGCATGCTCGGAATCAAGCAGAAAAGCTGCACTGGCTATTGAACTTCATTTTTCTCGGCTCGTTGTACATCACCGTGATCTTGACGTTCGGAATTTCCGACAAGATTTGTGTGACCGTGTATATGCAAAACAAGTTTGAGCCAACATCCATGGAGTTTGTTGTCGGAATGTCCGATCGTGTGTTCGGGGCATAACACACCTGGAACCTTTCATGCTCTTTATTAATAAGGCAAAAGCCCTGAGAAAGTTAATTAGGTTAAATACAATAAAGGTAACACAGTATGGCAATTTAAAATCACAATACCATACAACCAGAGTTGTTAGTGGTGTACCCCAAGAGTCAGTGTTGGGACCCTTACTTTTTAATATATTTATAAAAGATATAGGGACTGGGATTAAAAATACCATTTCAGCCATTGCATATGACACCAAGCTATGCAGTGGAATAACGTTCTTACAGGATGTCTCCAACTTACAAGCGGACCTTAATTGACTGTTTAACCACTTCAGCCCCGGAAGATTTGGCCGCTCAATGACCAGGCCATTTTTTGCGATACGGCACTGCGTCGCTTTAACTGACAATTGCGTGGTCATGTGACGTTGTAGCCAAACAAAATTGACGTCCTTTTTTCCCCACAAATAGAGCTTTCTTTTGGTGGTATTTGATCACCTCTGCGGTTTTTATTTTTGCGCTATAAACAAAAGAAGAGCGTCAATTTTGAAAAAACACAATATCTTTTACTTTTTGCTATAATAAATTCCAATTCCATTTTTTTTTAAAACTATTTTTTTTCCTCAGTTTAGGCCAATATGTATTCCTCTACACATTTTTTGTAAAAAAAATAGTTTACATAGTTTACTCTGCTCAGTTTATGAATGAACAGGAGCCTCTGTCTCCTGTTCATTCATTTTTAATGCTGAGAAAGGGACTGGGGAATATGTGTCCTCAGTCCCTTTGTCTGTCTCAAAGGGAAGATGCCAGGGTTCTGTTTAGACCCCTGACATCTCACCAAAGCCTCCAAAAAAACAAATAACAAATAAAACAAATATTGTAAAAAATTCTCAAAAATGAAAAAGTGTAAAAAAATAAAATAAACTACTGACACCACTCTTCCCTGCCCTATCAACACTGTCCACTGCCCCAACCCCCTTCCCCCAAAAAGCATTGTGAAAAAAATGTAAAAACAAATAAAATTGTAAAAAAAGAAATTATTAAAAATAAAAAACTTCTTACACCGTCCACTGCCACATACCACCCACCCCCCACCCCCTTCCCCAGAAGCACTCGGGGGGATTGCAGGCACAAAGCGTCACCTCACTGAAATGAGTTTGCAACCTCCCTCAAATGAGTTTTTGCAGGTTGGGATGTCTGTAGTCCGTAGTCTTCAATATTGAGTTGGCCCACCTTTTGCAGCTATAACGGCTATAACTCTTCTGGGAAGGCTGTCCACAAGATTTAGGAGTGTGTCTTTGGGAATGTTTGATCATTCTTCCAGAAGCGCATTTGTGAGGTTAGTAACTGATGTGGACAAGAAGGCCTGGCTCTCAGTCTCCACTCTAATTCATCCCAAAGGTGTTCTATCGGGTTGAGGTCTGAGCTCTGTGCAGGCCAGTCAGGTTCCTCCATCCCATACTCACTTATCCATGTCTTTATGGACCTTGTTTGTGCACTGGTGCGCAGTCATGTTGGAACAGGAAGGGGCCATCCCCAAACTGTTCCAACAAAGTTGGGAGCATGAAATTGTCCAAAATGTCTTGGTATGCTGACCCCTTAAGAGTTCCTTGGACTGGAACTAAGGAGCCAAGCACAACCTACAGACTAACTCCTCTTAGTCCGTAGGGTTCAATATTGAGTTGGCCCATCCTTTCCAGCTATAACAGCTTCAACTCCTCTGGGAAGGTTGTCCACAAGGATTTGGAGTGTGTGTATGGGAATTTTTGACCATTCTTCCAGAAGCGCATTTGTGAGGTCAGGTACTGATGTTGGACGATAAGGGCTGTCTTGCAGTCTCCACTCTAATTCATCCCAAAGGTGTTCTATCAGGTTGAGCTCAGGACTCTGTGAAGGCCAGTCAAGTTCCTTCACCCCAAACTCGCTCATTCATGTCTTTATGAGCGAGTTTCCACTGTGGCCACACTCCTATAACCACCTCAAGATCCAAATAGGGGAAGGGGGAGCCATGGATATTAAACCTATCTGCCCGCATCCTGGCAGCACATCCGAAGCTATCCACCACGCTCAACGTGCAGATTCTAATGTACATGCGCCCAGTCCAGCTCCCGTTGCCGCGCGCTGTTCTTTGTGGACTCACAAATCCATATGAGCAGGATACAGGGGGGAAGAGAATGAGGAGGTCACACAGTTGCCATGACAATGCGTTTAGCGGGGGCTGATTATATGCACCCCTCCCAGTCGCACTTCATCCGTAAATGTACCAAGTTCGCTCTTGAACGAAATTATTTCCAATCTAATGGGTTGTTCTACAGGTCGCTGGCACAGTGATGGGTGCACATTTTGCACCCTGTTATGCCAACCTGTTTATGGGTTTCTGGGAGAAGTACAGCATCTGGTCCCAGAACCCATATGCCAGACACCCAGTATATTATGGTCGTTATATTGATCATGTGCTAATAATATAGGATTGACCATTGGATACTGTTTCTAAATTTGTCTCCTACTGCAATGCCCATAACGTACAGTATCCAGTTTACACATGTGGTGGATTCCACCTCTCTTGTGTTTCTGGACTTGGTACTGTCATGGGATCAGGGTGGTAAGATCATTTTTTAAAACCCACTTAAAGGAAACAGCGGAAAAATTCCTATCTGCATAAGGAGAGCTGCCATCACTCTAGCAGCAACTCTTTCTTCAGTGAGATGTCAGGTGCCTTGGGAATTGCAGAGGCCTGGGAAAATCACCTTCTTTCTGGACTTTTTGCTTTTTAAGGCTTTGCAACCTTGCTCAACCAGGTAGTGGAGGAGACTTTCCGAGAATATGGAGGCGTCACCGAAGGAATCTGCACACAGCAGGAGGTCATCTACATATTGGAGAAGTACAACATCTGGGTGTAGTCTCATCCATGTGTCCAGGATGAGAGCCATTGCTTTGGCAAATTGAGTAGGGGAGTTCTGGGCACCTTGTGGCATAACAGTCCAGGTGTAGCTCTGCTAGCAACATGTGGGGATTGGGGACGGTGGGGGTCTCCAGGATGGTAGCTTCATTCACCCTGTGCACATTTTCACATCGAAGGTTAATTTGGCCAGGGGGACAGAAACAAGACTACCGAGCGGTTCTGTTCGGATAAAAAAGTAAACAATAGGAGCTGCGCATTTAGCATTTAGAGAGCAGCTCCTATTATTTACTCACATATATATATAAGTTTATGTATGTGTATGCATGTAAACTGTATATGTGTATGTATACTAATCCTTTGTATTGTATATATGCATATATGTTCTCAAAAAACCTTTTTGTCATCCATTTTGCCTCCATTAGAGGAGGGAAGATGGTTATACAGAGAGATAGATAGAGATATGCAAGTAGTTAATTATACAAGAGGTAGTTACTAATCATAAATTCTTTTCCCCGCCTTCCCTCCTCCTGTTATATTTAAGTAAATTTTGCCCCAGTTAAGGAGATTCACTCGCTCTATTTGTCCTGTTTACCATTATCATTGAAAGTAAAAAGAAAACCCCAATTTTTGGGTTGTCCCCAGAAAAGTAACAGATGGGAAATCTTCCAATGGGGACACTAGTTCTGGGGAGCTGGGGGTCCCCAAAAAAATCCTTTAATTTGCAAAGATATCCTCTCACTTCCTGTTTGGCTATGGGACAGGAAGTGAAGGTAAATCTCGGCAATAGGACAGAGATGGCAAAAAAAATCTGACAGGGGTTATAACCCTCCCTTACTCTATCCAAAATAAAATGTTTTGCCCATAGTTCTACTTTAAGTTGCTATAGTCCCACTGCTGTAACCAATGTCTTAATGTATTTTTTGCCTTCCCTACCCCGTGTCCTTTTAGGATCCAAGACAGGGAAGGTGTCACCGTGAGCGCATCTCTCTTCCGCTATAAATTGGTTACCAGCGCGTTAGTGGGGAAGGAGTCCATGCCTTCAAAACGTGTTGTCATGGCAACTGTGTGACGTCCTCGCTCTCTACCCCCCTTGTATCCTGCTCATGTGGGTTTGTGTGTCCTCGAAGAGCAGCACCGGGTGCATGCGCATTAGGATCTGCACGTCAAGCGTGGTGGTGGATAGCCTCGGATGTGCTGCCAGGTTGAGCTTCCACGGCTCCCCCTTCCCCTGTCGGGATCTTGAGGTGGTTATAAGAGTGTGACCACAGTGGAATCCTTATGCTGTATCTATCTTCGCACAATGCGAGTTCGGCCATTGTAGTGTTTTTAACTTTACCATATTAAAGCCGAGTTACACTAGGGCGGCTTTGCGCTCTCTTCTTTTGTGTTTTGTCTAGATGTGTTCCTGCCACCCAGAGGATCCAGAGCAGCAGCACCCTTTGACTTGTCCAGTTATAATCAATAGCCAGCTGGAGGGCTATACCAAACTGTTGATCAGTACACCTGCTAGTTTTTTATTTTGTGTGTGTTTTTTTTGTCTCAATACTTTTGACAATATAGTGTATTTAGCAGTTCTTCATGATAAAATTACTGTGGAACCACTTTGTCATTTAGGTGTACTACCATTGATAAGAAAATGCAGCTATTATGTACTATACACATGGATTTTGCTTTGTTGCATGCTGAACAGTCTGACAGTGTAAACCATTCTTCTAGCCAGATCCAGCTAGGGTAGAAAAAAAAGCTTTATAAAGCTGCAGAAAGACCAATATAAATATTCCCTCATCTGTGCTGCACTAAGGTTTCTGGGTGCTGGAGCTGCATAAGCACTGTAGCTCAGTGAGAAGCCTGTCAGGGGAAGAGAATCCTGCTACTTGATTGCAGGCACTGGGAATGAGCTCCACCTCTCTCCTAGTATGAATGAATGATGTCACATCAGTGGACGGAGCTTAAAGTGGGGTTCCACCTAAAAAAACAAAAATACCTGAAAAATTGTAAAACAAAACAAAAAAACATTTGAATATTTTTTTTTTTTTACTTACCTCTAAATGCCTGTTGCTAGGTGGTCCCTCGTAGTCGGCCTATTCCTTTGCCTGGGCTGGTGACATCACTTCCCCCCAGGCACAGGAAGGGCTCGGCTCTGCTCCCTCCCTCCTGTCAATCATCTGGGACCCATTACAGGTCCCAGGTGATTGAGCGGCAAATCACGGCGCACAGCGCCGCTCGCGCATGCGCAGTGGGTGCCAGGCTGTGAAGCCACAGCCCGGCGCCCACAGTTGAAAAGCCGGCACCGACGAGCAAAGGGGGGGGACGAGCGGGGCTTCGATTCCCCGCATCGCTGGACCCAGGGACAGGTGAGTGTCCAATTAAAAGTCAGCAGCTGCAGTATTTGTAGCTGCTGACTTTTAATTTTTTTTTTTTTTTAATGGAGCCCCTGGGTGGAACTCCTCTTTAAATAAATTCCCACTGCCCATCTTTGTTATCAGGCAGTGGGAAACTACTTCTTAAACAACGCCCACTAGTGTGACAGTGTTCACTCATTACTAGGAGAGAGGCGGAACTCCCTGCCTGTGCCTGCAACCACATTGAACTCAAGCCTCTTCTTCCCCACCTGTACCTGCCTGTAAAGACAATTTACACTGTCAGACTATGTTTAGCAGCTCACAACAGGACTTTGGCTCATACTCTGACATTGGGACACAGCCATGTAGCGGGACTGTCCCGGCGAAGCCGGGGCTGTTGGCAAGTATGAAGCAGGTGTTAAGTTGATTTCCAGGTGGGTGTTCACTCAGAAAAAGGAATCATTGTAGCTAGACAGGGCCTCCACTTTCCCAGGATAGTTGTGTACTGCAGAAAATAGCACCATGAGAACCTCTGCATAGAAAAATTCTTGTTAAGTCATTTTTTGCTAATAAAAATGGGCAATATTCCCAAAATACTAAATGCTGGTGAGTGAAGTGTGTCTTTAAAGCTCTACACTTAAAGCTAGTTTTTACAACATATAAACAAAAATATATGTGCTTTACCCACTAAACATGATACACATGTCTGTTTTACTTTAGTTAAATATTTGTCTCGGGTTCTACAGTAATCTTCAAAGAAGTATAGGCATTTACACAAAAAATGGTGTAAAAGGGCATCTTTTCTGAATTAAAGATGAATAGAAAGTTAAACAGGTTCAAAGGCAATGAACCCTATCTACTTTTCCCAGTGTAAGCCTATTTTATAAATATAAACAATTAATTGTTATTTAGCTTCAAATTAAGAACTCCAATCAACTCAGATGGTTGATGGATGTTTCTGGACAATCAAGATCTTCTCAGTTAGCGTTTGTGGCTGGCCAGTCTTTGCCATAATGTACACATTATAGCTCACTTACCCCTAAAAAGGTCACTCTGTCACTGCCATGTTCCTCTCCTCTTCTTCAAGGGCCAGCATCTTGCTTTGTCCATTGGCATACTGATCATGTATCACGCATACATCTTACAGATGCTGAAAATGGGCTGGGATAGTATACTATAATTCATGTGTCCAATATAGTCTGTGTTCAATGTAGTAGCGACTCATAAAGAAGCAATTGTGTTTCTCCATTCAATTACTCAAGAAGAAATTCTCATAGCATTAAATATTTTACTAAATGAACCAAAAAAATCACAAGCACTAAGCCCAGCATTAAGATATGGTATGCCGGGACACTGAAAAAATAAATAAAGTGTAAACAGAGAAATAAGATAACAGCTGCTAGAAAAAAAAGGCAATATATTCAATCCTCCAAAGCAATAAACATAAAATGTGATGATTATAAACGCAAGTTATAAACTCGCGTTTATAATCATCATAGCGCTGCACATTTTATGTTTATTCGTCCGGCACACTGCACTGCTAGCATTTCCTGCTATAGTGCTTGAAGCTGCCATCCCGTGCATGATTACATCACAATGCTAAGCACAACGTGTTGTGTCTTACAAGACTTCATCAGGCCTGCTTTTTGGCACACAATTTTGTTAGTGTTTAACATTCTGCACATTAAGGTTACTGGAACAAAATATTTTTAATGGACACTATTATCGTGGATGGACACTTAACATATTTATTTTGGTAGTTTACAAACATTATCTAACAATGAGCAATTTGTGATGGTATTTGTATATCAATATTGGTGTGTATATCTATTAATTTGTCAAATACACAATAGCAGGCCAAGGTTTGCAGGAAGAAAACATATTCCTTGGCAACACACCATGGTAGAGGTGGAAGTGTTAAAATGTTACTAAATGTTACAGTTGTGTGATTAGCTCACCAATACAATGTAAAGATAAACGTGGTTATCCGGGAGTAACAAAGGTTTCTCAAGCAACTGATCGTAAGCGTGTACATGTGACCGGTGGGATAGCTTCTTCCTGGAGGAGTTGTTGTCAACACTCTCTCTGTCCATCTCCCATTGCAACGGAAGCAGATCTGCGCCACAGACCTCTCCAGCCTGTACACAGGTACAGAAGAGGAAGAGTTAAGTGAGTGCACACATGAAGTCCACGCTAGGGGCATGGCGGGACCACATACCGTTACTGGGAGTGAGGTAGCAGTGATACACTGGACAGGTAAAGAAGACATCAGTGTTGTGTGTCCCTCCGAAATGCATCAGAGACCGTGGTGTTGTATTCTAACATCAAGGGAATTGACTAGAGTTTATTCGTCTGTTCAAATAAAGATACCCCATGTGTAAAGTAGTGACCCTATCTATGAAGATCATATAGCCTATGGGGGTACCTCATCCATGAGAAAATTGTTTTAGAAATTGGACAAACTGAGCGGATTTTACTGGTACCAGTGAAGGACAATAAAGACATAATAATATCAAATAACTTTTATTACAAAAAATTGTTTTTAAAATTGTTAACACATTAAGAATAAAATCAAATCAAAATTGATAAAGTTCTAGTTAACTTGACCACCTAACTGAAATCCCTGTTACAACGCGTTTCACAACTGCTTCCTCAGGACCTTAGTGCCTTGACTATAGTTAGGGACCCTGTTCAAAAAAGAAAAACATAACTATTATAAAAATTATGATTGGATGAAAATGCAGCATAACCACTTTAATATATATATATATCAATAGTGACCCTTTTCAAAGTGCCTAGTGTAGCCCATAAGAACCCTCCCTGGGTAGGCCTGTCATGTGACCCTTGCTTGGCGCCCAACGAGGAGGAAAATATGGAGGAGGTGACTACCACCTCATGACCCTGTTCACCTACGACAAGTATAATAATATTCCTTTTTATTTTAAATGTCATGCCTTTCCTTATATTTTTTTTACATCTGAATGCAGACCAAGCTGACTATCAAGAGTTAAAGTGACAAGTTATGACTCTGCCAGGGTGTTTACATCAGTTATCTTTTATTCTTATAGAGTAGGTGTAGCACCCCCTAGGTGTGTTGCTAGAGTGCTAGTGTTTTTGTACAATGTAGGTAAATTGTTCAGGCTTGGCTGGCAGCCCCTTCAAATACTCAGGGTCAGCCCAGGTGGGGCAGTGTGAGTTTGGGTGGGAGAAGGAGTGTTAGGCTGTCAGAGGCCTTTGAGAGTAGCCCCCTAGTCTGAGAGGGGTGAACTCTGGCCTGGGCTCAGGTGCGGAAGAAACCCCTTCTCATGACACACAGAAGAATCCTGACCAGGAGGCAGGAGAGCAAGGAGAGGACAGCAGAAGAAGATAGCCACGTGGGCTGGTGAGTGTTGCAGTCAGAGGACTGAGAGGCATGCCTGAAAGGACTGGGTGCAAGCATTCTGGGATGAATGCAGAGTTAGTCTGGGAGGGCTGTCGAGAAATAGCCAGGAGGGCTAGTGAAAGGAGCAGCTGCAGCCAGGCAGGCTGGCAGTGCCTGAAGAGGTGGTACTGGGATCAGTAGCCACAGGAATAGGACAGCTAAGCACTACAGACCTCTTTTTCTGTTACACTACCAAAGGGGCTCTGCCTGCAAAGGTTAATTACTCTGGATCTGACTGAGTCTGGGTTGGATCAATTTGTCAGTGCTAGCTCGTCCTTGGAGATGTAGCTCTACATGCAAGATTATGCTGGCGGTAGAAGAGGAGAAGTGTATATACTGGATGTATATAGTTGTGTCCCTGAAGAATTCCTTGTTGATCAAGTGGGCAGTCCATAATAACCATATCCCCATCCAAGTTCAGTCGCCCTAATAAAATACAAAAACAAAGCTGCAAGGACTGAATTCTGTCTCCAGAGTGTGTGGAAAATTTGTGTGCATGGCTGTGCAGGGTGGGAGATATTTACCAGCGGCTCCTACGGAGGTAGCGCTAAATAGTTTTAGCCTTTTTTTAAAAGAAAAAATCTACAGCACCCCAGGTAGTGTTATGCTTTATCACAACCACTGTAACTGTCACATTTCCTGGACAGCTTGGTCTAAATAGAAATAGCTTACAGATTTCAAAATATAATTAGGGTAATTCAAGAAAGCATTAGTGTTACTTTTGAGGAGGTATGGCAATTTAAAAGGTCTGCACCAGTTCCTAAATACCCTGCCGCCAGTTTCTGTAGCTTTACAGACATGGGTGGCAGATTTGGTTAAATCAGTTATAGGTGATTGGTGACAGGTAGCTAGGACTAGTGGATAGCACACCTTTCACATTAAAAAAGCTTTGTTTTGTATGTGGTATTGTATACATCAATTTGTGGGGATGCAAAGCACCTCATACTGTATTTCAACGTCGCTGAAACAGGAACTTTCTGTGTCCTTGCCATAAATGAGATTCACAATTTCAAATTAAATCTGCTATTTTCCAATGAACATTTGTATCTGGTTGGTTGCCAATGAGCTAAACGTACAATTATTGTTTTATATAATTTAATACATTTGTAAATCCTTTATAAACTTTCTGCTTGAAAGGCTTCTGAAACGTAATCCGTCCATTATCTAAAAGATAATAAAATAACCTTATTTAACCTTAATTTCTGCATTCCGGATGCATTTCTGCTTGTGCATTTTTGATGCATTTCAGTAAATTTGTATGACTTTTATGTTTTTCTGTGTTTTTTTTCCGCTCTTTTAATCTCAGTTCAGCCCATGTGCATTCTGAGGTGTTTTTGATGTATATTGAGTTAACATGGAGGAAACCACTGCTTTTAAAAATTATAAAGTTATTGCTATGCTTTTCAATCTAAGGATACAGCAAAAGACCACAGCATGGTGTTTGGATAAAATAAAAAACTTGTATACCTGCTCCAAAGGCTTATTCCAGCTGTGAAGTGTGGTGAGGGGTATATCACAGCATGGGGCTGTTTTTCTATCTCTGTCTGAATAGATTGCAATGGCTGGAGGACCAATTAACTCAATGTTAATTCAGAAAATTGTACAAGAGGATATCAGAGTTTTTTTAAATGTACAATTCAAAAGACAGGAGGCTATACAACGCTAGAATGATCCACAGCACCACTGTGTGGCTCAAACAGAATGAATTCTGTTTTAAGAATAGCTACATCAGAATTTTAACTTTAGATTCATTCAAATGCTGTGGTATAACCTTAAACAGACCATCAAAGCAAAACATCATCAGACAATAGGAACCAAATAGTTTATATAAACTGTTCAAAAAAATTAAAGGAACACTTACAAAACACATCAGATCTAAATGGGGAAAAATATCATGCTGGATATCTATACAAATATGGACTGGGTAATGTGTTAGGCAGAAAGGATGCCACATCGTTTGATGGAAATGAAAATTATCAACCTACAAAGGGCTGTATTCAAAGGCACCCCGAAAATCAAAGTGAAAAAATGATGCAGCAGGCTAGTCCACTTTGCTGAAATTTCATTGCAGAAACTCAAAATGGTATGCAGTAGTTTGTATGTCCCCCACGTGCTTGTATGTATGCCTGACTATATCGGTGCATGCCCCTAATGAGACCACAGATGGTGTCCTGGGGTATTTAGCACAAACTGTTGGCGCAATATAAATCCTGTATAATAATAATAATAATAATAATAATAATAATAATTTCCTCACAGTTAAGGACATCACTGAGCTCCTGAATAGACTGAGGTGCAACCTGCCAGTGTCGGATGGACCGAAACATAATGTCCCAGAGGTGTTCTATTGGACTTAGGTCAGGCCAGGGTGGGGGCCATTCAATGATATTAATTCCTTCAATTTCCAGGAACTAGCCGTACACTCTTGCCACATGAGGCCAGGCATTGTGGTGTACCAGGAGGAACCCAGGACCCACTGTACCAGTGTAGTATCTGACAATGGGTCCAGGGATTTCATCCTGATACCTAATGGCATTCAGGATGCTATTGTCTAGCCTGTAGAGGTCTGTGCGTCCCTCCATGGCTATGCCTTCCCAGACCATCACTGACCCAACACAAAACCGGTCATGCTGAATGATGTTACAGGCAGCATACCATTCTCAACAGGCAATTTCATGTCTGTCACATGTGCTTAGGGTGAACCTGCTCTCATCTGTGAAAAGCACAGGGCGCCAGTGGCCGACCTGCCAATTCTGGTGTTAAATGGCAAATGCCAATCGAGTTCCACGGTGCTGGGTAGTGAGCACAGGGCCCACTAGACGACTCAGGCTACCCTCAGGAAGCCTGTTTCTGATTGTTTTGTCAGAGAGATTCACACCAGTGGTCTGCTGGAGACCATTTTGTAGGGCTCTGGCAGTGCTCATCCTGTTCCTCCTTGCACAAAAGAGCAGATACCTGTACTGCTGATGGGTTAAAGACCTTATACGGCGCTGTCCAGCTCACTTGGGGTAGCTGCCTGTCTCCTGGAATCTCCTCCATGCTCTTGAGACTGTGCTGGGAGACACAGAAAACTTTCTGGCAATGCACATATTGATGTGCCATCCAGGAGCCGTGGGACTGCCTGTGCAACCTATATAGGTTCCAGGTATCACCTCATGCTAACAGTAGTGACACTATCCCTAGCAAAATGCAAAACTAGTGAAAAACAATCAAAAAAGATGTGTATGGAAAAAATGTCAGTGGTCTCCACTTGTAAAACCATTCCTGTTTTGGAGGCCGTCTCATTGTTGCCCATCTAGTGCACCTGTTGTTAATTTCATTAACATCAAAGTAACTGATATGGAATAGCAACCCCCTCTGCTACTTAACTGACCAGATCAATATCCCAGGAGTTTAATTGACTCAATGCTATACTCTGATTAAATAGTATTCCTTTAATTTTTTTGAGCAGTGTATAAATGGACCTGAATGCTTCTTACCTGCAGTACATGTCCGATCAGCAGATGCAGAAAGTATTTGGTTGATAATACTGCCAACTAAGAGGATACAACTAGTTCTTAAATATAAGGGTAACTTGGGTAACTTTCTTTTTAAATGAATCACCTTTATTGTTTTAACAATTTGTCCAGAAAAATATGGAATTTTAAAATGCTGTTTTTGCTGTTGCTTCATTTATTGTTCACCTTATATAAGGATCATATCCCATTTTTGGAGCTGTTCATACGGAAACTCAGACTATTCCTAAAGCTCACAAACATTTTCTCTCAACTATAAATGAGACACAAAGATCTATGGTCATAGTCATAGGTAGTAGCAGCAAGGTATAATAGGTCCCAGGAGGAGATGAATTCAAGCCAAGTGTAAGTTTTCATACTAATAATAATGTGGTGTAGAAAATTACACACCTTACTTTTACTTACCTTGAAGGCCCTGCAGCAAGATCATCAGCAGATGCAGGATTCATAGCTTTGCCCCAGGCTTTGCTTTCTCGAATTATTCTAACATCAATCAATAAAAATTAGCTTTTTATGAATAGGATTATATTTGTAGGATACATACCTGACTCCAAGCTGTCCGTATGTTCAGGCACAACTGCAGACACATGCATGCCAATGGAGCGTATTCCTTGAGCAATAGCACATGTTGCATCCCTCCTACATGGCTTTCCTGTTTACTGAAATGCCCAGTGTTTCTATTTGGGTTCATTCCTTACCCCATATATTAATACAGATTTCCTTGCATATTCTCCCACCATCATGCTAGTTTTTTCTGGACCCTACTGCTTCCTAACTTACCTCTCTGACCTTGGAACAGTCTGTATACTTTTTTGGATTAAATTCGGCCTTGGATACTACTTCTCTGGCTCAGTCCCCTGGTCCATCATCACACCATAGTTACATAGTTACATAGTACGTGAGGTTGAAAAAAGACACAAGACCATAACTTTTCAGGCCTGCTAAGTTGTTCCTGACTCAACATATTTAAATCATAAACTTCTCTGCTCTAGCCCAGAAGGGTTCTGGTACGGGTAGATGCGAAAACTTTTCAGGGGAAGATAGTTGCTATAAGTTAAGACTACAAGCACGTAGGCAGGTAGAAGTTATGCCCCATACACACAAGCGGAAATTCCGCCAACAAAAGTCCGATTTGAGCTTTTCTGACCGTGTGTATGCTTCATCAGACTTTTGCTGGCGGAATTTCCGCCAGCAAAAGATTGAGAGCAGGTTCTCTATTTTTCCGTCGGAAAAAGTTCCTATCGGAAATTCCGTTCGTCTGTATGCAATCCCGACGCGCAAAAAAAAACACGCACACTCGGAAACAATTCAACGCATGCTCGGAAGCATTGAACTTAATTTTCTCGGCTCGTCGTAGTGTTGTACGTCACCGCGTTCTTGACGGTCGAAAGTTCAGAGAACTTTTGTGTGACTGTGTGTATGCAAGCTAAGCTTGAGCGGAATTTCGTCGGAAAAACCATCCAAGATTTTTCCAATGGAAATTCTGCTCGTGTGTATGAGTCCTTTCTCAGCTGGGAAACTGTAATCTGAAAAGTGTATCTTGTGAAGATGTGCATTACTGCTCTGCAGTATGTGTAAAAAAGAGTAAATTCAGCTAAGAGTGAAGTTGTGTTAAAGTGATTGTAAACTATCAGCTTGTAAAACAAGCCATTCAGTTTAAAATAGAAATGAAAGGTAAAACATTTGTGCATAGGTATAAAAAACATTATAAATACTTTTTTTTCACTTTTTTATATGTGATCACATTCCCTTTATTTGCAGCTGCATAAGAGCTGGGGGAGGAGAAGCAGAAACACAGGGAACTTCCCAGTGAATGGTTATGTAGTAGAGGCATGTCAGGATAAGTCTGATCATTGGAGGAAAGCATATTGAGTTCCCAGCATAGCTAGATAACTGACCATGGTGTGCTTTCCTGCTTAGTGTGTTTACTAGGAAAGCAAGGGGACTAGCAGGAACACCAGGGATTTCACATAAAGGAAGCAATATAAAGCGAACAGGATACTTTCTCATACAAGTACATGGTACAGCAGGCCCATATCAGGAATATGAAGTGTTGGGGTAACAAACGCTTTAACTGTCAAGTGTTTGGTGTACACTTGATTGGCCAGGGAGTGAATGGTGGTTGGAGGAACAAGATCACCCTCCTAACGGTGAATGCTGACCCCCAGAGGTAACAAGTAGCATAGGTCCCAAGTGTTTGGACTGACTTTGAGAGCTCCAGTTTGGACCATGAATAAGATATAGGACTGTGTAAAGAGGGTATTAAGGGGTTAAGGAGCTGTGATCAGGTGTATGAGAAAGAGACTGTGGCTTATGGCCTGCATATGTGCACATGACTAAAGGAAGAAAAAGGATAGTTTGTTGGCTAGATTTAGATATAAATTGTATCCAAACCCAAAAACAAAAATGTAATATTTTGCAGTGTGCTGGTCCTTAGATGTGGTGCTAAATTTGTTTTATTTTTTTAGGCTTTTTTTCTTTTATTCTCATTTGGTGATCCTGGGAATAACACATCTTCCTTTCCCTGGGTAGCTACATTTACTCCTACACTGTATCTATGGAGACAGTCATGGTTGCCACTCAAGTTGCATGTCAAGCATGCCTGCCTTTGATCATCTCCATTACATGGAAGGTGATGGGATTAAATATTTACAGAACAAAGATATAATTAGAGAAGGACTCTGGTAAGATCAACAGGTATTTTCTGTACTTAGTGAAAAAATAGTTCCTATGCTGCGTACACACGAGTGGACTTTACGGCAGATTTTGCCCGGCGGACTTTTCGACGGACTTTACGACGGACTTTCTGAATAAACGGACTTGCCTACACACAATCAACCGAAGTTCGTTGAATTCTTACGTGATGACGTACGACCGGACTAAAATAAGGAAGTTTATAGTCAGTAGCCAATAGCTGCCCTAGCGTGGCTTTTTGTCTGTCGAACTAGCATACAGACAAGCAGACTTTTCGACCGGACTCGAGTCCGTCGGATAGATTTGAAACATGTTTCAAATCTAAGTCCGTCCAACTTTTGAGAAAACAAAGTCCGCTGGAGCCCACACACGATCGAATTGTCCGACGAAATCCCGTCTGCCGGGCAAAGTCTGCCGTAAAGTCCGCTCGTGTGTACGCGGCATTAGCCTTAAAAAAAAAAACATGCAACCACCTTGTTTTTTTTTGCTTTTTTTTAAATTCTTTATTTAAATTTTTCATATTATAAGTACACAAACACCCATCTTTCGTGGGGATAAAACATTCTACCGAGTATACAAATCATACAAATCAGTAATAGACCCTAATATTATCCCACTCCTACCCTCCTTCCTCCCCCAACACCCCCCCCCTTCCCGCAAACTGTTCACATTCATAATGACTCTGGCGAGTAAGAGAATATCTATACTTATGTTAATGCAAAATGGCTTCGGCAAAACTCTCGGATCTTTTAAAACTTCCCATCTGGCCCATCTGCCCCCCCTTTCTACTTGGTCCCTATCTGAGGGATCTACTGCCTCAGATTTTTCTATAGTGTAAATTTCATTAACTCTTGAAATCCAGTCCCTAATCCCAGGCCCCTCCACTTCCTGCCATTTTTTGGGGATTATGCTCTTTGCAGAATTAAGAAGCACCGGGATTAGCGAGGTTTTATACCTTCTATTACAGCCCTCCGACCCATTGAACAAACAGACCCATGGGTCAAACTGGATAACCTTACCCGTTATCACTTCGATCAACTTAATCACCTCCCGCCAGAATATTTTAATTTTTCGGCATTCCCACCATAAGTGCACCATTGTTCCCGGAGCCATACACCCTCTCCAGCAATTAGGTGATCTATCAGGAATGAATTTGCTGAGTTTAGGAGTCATATACCACCTGGCCAGGCACTTGAAGTTGATCTCCGTCGTTTTCGTATCAATTGCTGTACCATGCGTTGCCCCTAAGATGCTCCCCACCAATCTTTTCTCACATGTTGCTCCCAGTTCTTCTTCCCATTTTTCAATGAATGGTGGCACTACCCCACCTCCATTATTTAGCAGAATTTTGTATACTGCCGAAATATTCCTCTTTGCTATATCCCTACAGAATAGTTTCTCAATCGGTCTGTAGTCTACTTCCTCCCTCAAGGAGCCAGGTAAGCTTCTAACAAAATGCACGAGCTGGCCGTACCGCCACCCATTTACCTTCATTAAATCCCTTTGTGTTGATAATTCCTGGAATGTGCAAATTTTCCCTCTATTAATAATGTCTTTTAATTGTGCTTCCCTATTCAAAATCCAGTTTCCTCCCACTTCCCCCATCCCCGGGGGAAAGTAGGTGTTATCCTTTAAATAAATTAAGGGAGAGTTATACTCCCACATCCTAGTGCGGTGAATCTGATCCCATGTTTTAAATGTGAGATGCGTTATAACATGTGTGTCTGGTTCTAAATTCCTGTGGTGAGGGGGATTCCAGATCATGTGATTTAATCTTGCATTGCTTAAACTCATTTCTAAATTAACCCATCTTTTATTAATACTTCCCTTTGCCCATTCTAGTGCCCGTGATAATACAATTGCTTTATGATAATTTCTAAAATCCAGGATAGCCAACCCTCCCTGTGCTTTTTCCCTACTCATCACAGTGTACGCTATCCTGGGTCTCTTATTCTTCCATACGTATCTACTTATTAAATATATTAACGTTCTAAAGTAGGTTTGAGGTACGGGAATAGGGAGCATCTGCATTTTGTAGAGCACCTTAGGGGCTAGCACCATTTTGACTATGTTGATTTGCCCTATCCATGAGACCGGGCGATGTGAAATTCTTTTTATTTCTGCTCTGATTTCATCCAGAAAGGGAATAAAATTTAGCTGATATATCTTCCTAATGGAACCTGCTAGCTTTACGCCCAGATACTTAGTTTTCTCCCTCCAAGGGAAGTGGAACACCTCACTGAGTCTAGCGACTTCCTGTTTGTCCATATTAATTTTTAAAGCTTCAGATTTCTCAAGGTTAATTTTATAGTTTGACAACTCGCTAAATTTCTTCAATATAGATAGCAGATGGGGATCGTAATTCTGGGTTTAGTGATATAAAAAAGAACATCATCGGCAAAAGCAGCCAGTTTATGCTCCTCCTTTCCCACTAAGCAGCCGCTAATATCCGGGTTTTTTTGGATCATAGCTAATAAGGGCTCTAAGGTTAGGACGAATAGAAGCGGAGACAGGGGGCATCCTTGGCTGGTCCTGTTTTCCATAGTGAACTGAGCAGAGGCTAAATTATTAACCTTCGCAAATGTAGTTGGTTGATTGTACAATATTTTAATCCATTTTAGCATTGTAGGCCCTATACCCATTGCTGCCAGCGTTTTGAACATGAATCCCCAGTCTACTCTGTCGAATGCCTTCTCGGCATCTATCGACAGAAGTAGACCTGGGGATCCATTTAATTTAATAGCCTCCATTATGAGAAGAGACCGCACCCCATTGTCTCTACCCTCTCTCCCTGGGATGAATCCCACTTGGTCCGGGTGGACCAGGTGGGGCATTTTTTCCTTTAGCCTAAGCGCCAGTACCTTAGCATATAATTTAGTGTCCACATTTAAGAGCGCAATCCGCCTGAAGCTAGAGCAAAGGGTGCGGTCTTTCCCCTCTTTAGGAATTAGCATCACTGATGCTGTTAACGCATTCCCTACACATTTCACCTTGCTTCCCTAGCCCGTTCCAGACCTGGCAGAGCCTTGGAATCAAGGAGTCTTTAAATTTTTTATAAAAGCTGGTTGTGAAACCATCCGGCCCAGGACTCTTATCCTGGGGAGATGATTTCAGGGCCAAGCTTATCTCTTCTACAGTCTAGCTCCATTATATCATTTTCAGACAATTTAGGAAGTCCCGCCCCTTTTAAAAAGTCTCTCACCTTCTCCTCCTTATTTCCACCATATTTTTCCCTCTGCCCAACCGAGTAGAGGGTTGCAAAATACTGTCTAAATTCTTCTCCTATCTCTTTGGATGTGTGCCTCATTTCGCCATTTTTATTTTTAATCTTCTCTATGAAATTTGCGTCTTTTTTTTTCCTTACAATTGCTGCCAGTTGTTTCCCTACCTTATTTCCTCTGGTAGCTTTCTTTTAGATGCTTGTTCATAATCTTATGTGACTCTTTTTCCAATAGATCCTTTAATTCTTCTCTTTTAATTATCAGTTGTTGTAATACGGGCCTATCATTTCCCATAGAGGCTTTATGTAATTGTTCTAGTTGGTGGATTTTCGCAATGAGGCTTTCTTTCCTTTTAGTTCTCTCTCTCTTCACCCCCGCACCAATGGAAATTAAAACCCCCCTTATATATGCCTTGAAGGCCTCCCATATAACCGCCCCTGGGGTCTCTCCGGTATCATTGTTTAGAAAAAACGCATCTATTTCCTGTTGGATTTTCTCCGTTATCTTATCATCCTCAAGAAGTTTTTCATTTAAACGCCAAGTAAAAGGAACCCAATGGAGCCCCTTTAACTTCACCTTCATCGAGACGGGGGCATGATCTGACAGTGTCATAATCCCTATCTCCGACTCCTCGATAGAGCCCAAAAAACTGTGATCCACCATCATGTAGTCCAGCCTTGAATAGGTCCCATGCACTGGCGAGAAGAAAGAGTAATCTCTCTCCTTTAGATGTTGTACCCTCCATACATCCATCAATTGACATTCATGTAACTTTCTCCCAAGGCTCAATAGCAGATTTTTACTTGCCTCTCTTGTTCTTGATGACCTATCCAAGGCTGGATCTAAACAGAAATTAAAATCCCCTGCCAGTATCACTTCCCCCTCTCTGAATTCCATCAATCTGTTCAGGGTCTGGGAGAGATATTTAATCGGATCTCTGTTCGGACAGTAAACATTAGCCAATGTGTAGGTCCTTTCCCCCAGTTTTACCTTTAAAAATAAAAAACGGCCCTCTGGGTCCACCCTCCTTTCTAACAATGTGTATTTGATCCGTTTCGAGATTCCGATACTCATTCCCTTCTCCCGTCTGATGGGTGAATCACTATAAATCCAACTTGGGTAATTTCTTAAGTCGAGCTTGATGCCCTCCTCTAACACCAGGTGCGTCTCCTGCAAAAAGACTATATCTGCCCCATAGAGCTTCAACTCATTTAACACTTTGCGCCTTTTCCCGGGAGAATTTAACCCTTTTACATTATATGACAAGAATTTAATTTCCATCTACCCAAACTTTTAATGCTTCTCTTATTTCCAGCCTATTCGCATATACTTTACCCGCTGCTTGGAAAAAAAAAAGAACAAACAAAACGAAGCAAAAAATCTGCAGGTACCCCCAACCACCTCCACCCCGTTACCCCCCCTCTCCCTCCCCCCCTCCCCCCTGCCAATACCTAAACTCAGGGCCGCAGCATCTCGGTTGTCACCATTTCCGCCTACATCCCCCCGTGCAATGGGGTGAAACTCCCACGACGGGCCATGGTGGTCCTCCCCCCTCAAACGAGGAGAGGGGGAGGGAGGCCGCAGAGAACACTATGTCATTACTTTCTCCCCACCCCCCCGCCACCACCCCTCCTCCTCCCCCACCCCCCACAGCCTATCCCTCCCTCACCCAAACCACTCTTTGAGTTAAAGGGTCTCCCCGCCTAGGATAGTTGGTACTGTAATATTTAGATCTCTACAGAAGTCTTGTAAGTCCTCTATGTGATTCAGTCTAAAATTTCTACCCTCTTTTGTCACATTTAATGCTAACGGATAGCCCCAGCTATACTTTAAATTGGCCCCCCTCAAAGAGTCCAACAGAGGTCTTAATTGTCGTCTCCTCGATAGTGTTCTGGCTGATAGATCCGAAAATATTTGGTTTTCCCCGTTGTTGTACTTCACAGGTTGAGCACCTCTTAATTTACTCCAAATCTTTGCCTTGTCCTCATATTGATGAAACCTTACAATAACGTCTCTGAGTACTTCCTCCCTTACACTTATCCTGTTTTCTTATCCTGTGGACATGATCCAGTTTTAATTCTTCCTCTAGACTTCTACCCAGGAGAGGGTTAAATATTTATTTCATCTTGAGGAGCAGATCCTCCCCTCTCTGTTCTGGAATGGACCCGATCATCAAGTTTTGCCTCCTGCTTTGATTTTCCTGTTCCTCCAATTTATAGAGCATCTCCCGCTGATCAGACTGTCATTTTTTAACTCGTTTTTTAAAACTATGAACTCAATGTTCTCATATCTCCTCCACTGCTTTCACTCGCTTCAGGAGATGCCCCATATCTGTCCATACATTGAGAATCTCTGCCTTTATGGCGGTCTCTAATTTGGAAAACATGTCTTGCATCCCAGTTTTTGTTGGAGGTGCATCCATATCTGCATCTGTGCTTTGGTCTAGGTCAACTCCCGGGGAAATCTCGCCTCTGGGGGTTCCCCCTAGGGCTCCTTTGTGTTTTGCAAGATCTTTCTTTTTTTCTTTCATATTTTGATGCCGATTTTACATAACCAGGCTTTAAAGTTGCGCTTCTTTTAAAAAATTTTGAATGGAGCTTGAGTTTAAGCTGTCTCTAGGCTTTTTAGATTTAGTTGCTTTATGTGACCGACCTTTCATGTTCTTCACCCCCCCCGCCCCCCCGCTCAAAAACCGCTTCCTTGCTTCACGTTTGCAGACCCTGTACACTTATGCGCTATTCTCCACTCTATACATACCGCCTATATTCGCTCAGTTTAATTTGTTTGATCAGTCCTACTGAGCCATCAAACTATTCAGCAAAACAGCATTACAGCGACATCCATCAAGAAATGAGAATAAAGTTCAGCTACAGCTGATCCTACCTGGAACCTCCGGTCTCAGGCAGCAGCACTCATCTTCTTTTCTCCTGCACAGCGGCGGGAGCTGGAGTAATTATTATGAATGGCCTGGGAATCAGGGGTTTTCTAGAGTCAGTCTCCGTTTTCCTTTATGGTGAAGCCATCGGAAAGCCGAGGGCCAGCCAGTCACCTTCCGTCAACAGCCGTGGGGAGGGGGGGGTTGGTGGTCTCCGCGCAGCAAACAGGGACAGGAAGCCGGGCTCCGGGAGGATGTGTAAGCGGGCTGTGCGTTCCCACAGAGCGGACCAGGAGCTTTCAGTATGCCTCGCTTCTGAGGTATCAGTGCCCGGGATGAACTCACCAGCTTTCATGTGGCACCTCCCGCTGTGTCGTGGCGGCGATTTAGCGGGACCGGCATGAGCTCTCACCCCACGCCGTCCCTGCCACCATCACCTTCCACTCCTCCGCTCTCCTCCACCACCCCACCTTCAGGCCCCTCCCCCGGAACAAGCACATCACATCTCCTCCCCTCCCACCACCAGCGTTCTACCCCCCCAACCACCTTGTTTTGTTTATGGGTTCAGTACTCTTTTAAACCCTTCTCACCTGCGCTATAGCTGAATGACAGATACAGTGCAGGTTTAATTTCCCAGGAGCGTGTCTATTGACGCCATCCCATGATCGCACTTCCCACGCACCCCTTGCAGTGCCGCCGGTGCATGCTCTGTTATCCTTATTCCTTCAGACTCAGCTGATCACAGATCAAGGTAATGGGCCAATCACAGCGGCCCTTTACCACGTGTTTAGCTGTGTCCAATGATAGCTGATCATGGATGTCAACACAAGTCAGTTTTTGTTGGAGGTGCATCCATATCTGCATCTGTGCTTTGGTCTAGGTCAACTCCCGGGGAAATCTCGCCTCTGGGGGTTCCCCCTAGGGCTCCTTTGTGTTTTGCAAGATCTTTCTTTTTTTCTTTCATATTTTGATGCCTATTTTCCATAACCAGGCTTTTAAGTTGCGCTTCTTTTAAAAAATTTTGAATGGAGCTTGAGTTTAAGCTGTCTCTAGGCTTTTTAGATTTAGTTGCTTTATGTGACCGACCTTTCATGTTCTTCACCCCCCCCCGCCCCCCCGCTCAAAAACCGCTTCCTTGCTTCACGTTTGCAGACCCTGTACACTTATGCGCTATTCTCCACTCTATACATACCGCCTATATTCGCTCAGTTTAATTTGTTTGATCAGTCCTACTGAGCCATCAAACTATTCAGCAAAACAGCATTACAGCGACATCCATCAAGAAATGAGAATAAAGTTCAGCTACAGCTGATCCTACCTGGAACCTCCGGTCTCAGGCAGCAGCGCTCATCTTCTTTTCTCCTGCACAGCGGCGGGAGCTGGAGTAATTATTATGAATGGCCTGGGAATCAGGGGTTTTCTAGAGTCAGTCTCCGTTTTCCTTTATGGTGAAGCCATCGGAAAGCCGAGGGCCAGCCAGTCACCTTCCGTCAACAGCCGTGGGGAGGGGGGGGTTGGTGGTCTCCGCGCAGCAAACAGGGACAGGAAGCCGGGCTCCGGGAGGATGTGTAAGCGGGCTGTGCGTTCCCACAGAGCAGACCAGGAGCTTTCAGTATGCCTCGCTTCTGAGGTATCAGTGCCCGGGATGAACTCACCAGCTTTCATGTGGCACCTCCCGCTGTGTCGTGGCGGCGATTTAGCGGGACCGGCATGAGCTCTCACCCCACGCCGTCCCTGCCACCATCACCTTCCACTCCTCCACTCTCCTCCACCACCCCACCTTCAGGCCCCTCCCCCGGAACAAGCACATAACATCTCCTCCCCTCCCACCACCAGCATTCTACCCCCCCAACCACCTTGTTTTGTTTATGGGTTCAGTACTCTTTTAAACCCTTCTCACCTGCGCTATAGCTGAATGACAGATACAGTGCAGGTTTAATTTCCCAGGAGCGTGTCTATTGACGCCATCCCATGATCGCACTTCCCACGCACCCCTTGCAGTGCCGCCGGTGCATGCTCTGTTATCCCTATTCCTTCAGACTCAGCTGATCACAGATCAAGGTAATGGGCCAATCACAGCGGCCCTTTACCACGTGTTTAGCTGTGTCCAATGATAGCTGATCATGGATGTCAACACAAGTCAGTTTTTGTTGGAGGTGCATCCATATCTGCATCTGTGCTTTGGTCTAGGTCAACTACCGGGGAAATCTCGCCTCTGGGGGTTCCCCCTAGGGCTCCTTTGTGTTTTGCAAGATCTTTCTTTTTTTCTTTCATATTTTGATGCCTATTTTCCATAACCAGGCTTTTAAGTTGCGCTTCTTTTAAAAAATTTTGAATGGAGCTTGAGTTTAAGCTGTCTCTAGGCTTTTTAGATTTAGTTGCTTTATGTGACCGACCTTTCATGTTCTTCACCCCCCCCCGCCCCCCCGCTCAAAAACCGCTTCCTTGCTTCACGTTTGCAGACCCTGTACACTTATGCGCTATTCTCCACTCTATACATACCGCCTATATTCGCTCAGTTTAATTTGTTTGATCAGTCCTACTGAGCCATCAAACTATTCAGCAAAACAGCATTACAGCGACATCCATCAAGAAATGAGAATAAAGTTCAGCTACAGCTGATCCTACCTGGAACCTCCGGTCTCAGGCAGCAGCGCTCATCTTCTTTTCTCCTGCACAGCGGCGGGAGCTGGAGTAATTATTATCAATGGCCTGGGAATCAGGGGTTTTCTAGAGTCAGTCTCCGTTTTCCTTTATGGTGAAGCCATCGGAAAGCCGAGGGCCAGCCAGTCACCTTCCGTCAACAGCCATGGGGGGGGGGGGGTTGGTGGACTCCACCCAGCAAACAGGAAGCTGGGCTCCGGGAGGACGTGTAAGGGGGCTGTGCGTTCCCACAGAGCGGACCAGGAGCTTTCAGTATGCCTCGCTTCTGAGGTATCAATGCCCGGGATGAACTCACCAGCTTTCATGTGGCACCTCCCGCTGTGTCGTGGCGGCGATTTAGCGGGACCGGCATGAGCTCTCACCCCACGCCGTCCCTGCCACCATCACCTTCCGCTCCTCCGCTCTCCTCCACCACCCCACCTTCAGGCCACTCCCCCGGAACAAGCACATCACATCTCCTCCCCTTCCACCACCAGCGTTCTACCCCCCCAACCACCTTGTTTTGTTTATGGGTTCAGTACTCTTTTAAACCCTTCTCACCTGCGCTATAGCTGAATGACAGATACAGTGCAGGTTTAATTTCCCAGGAGCGTGTCTATTGACGCCATCCCATGATCGCACTTCCCACGCGCCCCTTGCAGTGCCGCCGGCGGTATGCTCTGTTATCCCTATTCCTTCGGACTCAGCTGATCACAGATCAAGGTAATGGGCCAATCACAGCGGCCCTTTACCACGTGTTTAGCTGTGTCAAATGACAGCTGATCATGGATGTCTACACAAGTCGGTTAACGGCTTTTCTTTCCTCACGCGGATAGTGTGAGGAGAGAAGTAGAGAGCCGATAACTGACATCACATCCCCCCTCTATGACATCACATCCCCCCTCTGGCTGTGTGTTTGCGGTCCAGGCTGGTTATGAAGCCACTCAGTGGATGACATCACTTCCGGGTACGCCGTCACTCCCCGCTGACGACGCCGGCTTCACAGCGGCTTCCAGTGTTTCACCTCGCTGCTGTCAGTGACAACCACATCCATCTCCCTGAAGGCTTTCTTCCACCGTGACCCCTTCCTATGCAGCCATATTAATGATGTGCCTGATCATATCTTCCATCCTGTAAGTGTTTTTGAACCCAGTTGGGGCATTAAAATTTGCTTTTCTTCTGCACTTAGAGGCGCCTTTGTTTTTTATTTATGTTGAGAGCCGATAACTGGCTTGTGTTAAAGGGACATCAACACTGATAATCAGGGCACTATGAGTGCAGTCCCAACATCGCCCACCAGTGCTTTCAATCAATGCCCACCTGTACTGCCAATCAGTGCCCACCAATGCTGTCAATCAGTGCCCACCTGTGCTGCCAATCAATGCCCACCAGTGCTGTCAATCAGTGCCCACCCGTGCTGCCAATCAGTGCCCACCAGTCCTGTCAATCAGTGCCCACCCATGCTGCCAATCAGTGCCCACCAGTGCTGTCAATCAGTGCCCATCTGTGCTGCCAATCAGTGCCCACCAGTGCTGACATGGCTAAAAGCTGAAAATTGGCCTGGACGGGAAGGGGGTAAAAGTGCCCAGTAGGCAAGTGGTTATTAAGCGGTAGGACTTTAGTACCTAAAAATGGCATGGGGCTTGAACTACCTTGTTACGTTAGGAGAGGGTAATGCATTCATTTAAACAAAGTAAAAGGGATTATCCACCAAAAAAAGGTCAGTGTTGCTTGGAATTTCTTTAACATTTCTTTATCAGCAATCATTGATACTAATAATGAACTAAGATGATTTTTATTACAGAAAATAATGAATTCTTCTTCTTGAGATATGTACAGAAAGAAGATATTTTTGATACTGCGCACATATTTTAATCCGCAACATACAGAGTGTAAAGAAAAGGCCTGGAGTTCAGAATATCACAGCATTACTATATTTTGTAACATTAACTATGTATCTCTGGAAAGCTCGGCACACTAGATAATGACGTGAAATACTTGCAAGAATAGCAGGCTGCAGTGAAGATAATGGTGTCCGGTGCAAATTAACAAACCCAGTGGCAAACGTAGTTTCATTTCAGCAGGAGCCATTGTGTAAATTAGCATTTGTTCCTAATCAGATCACTGTCCTCCTTTCTTCAGTTGTGTGCTGCTCCCAATACAGTTTGCTTTCAGGTGAAAATTTATTCTCCTGGGGACACTTGTACAATATCTGCCCCTGACAGAGAGGAATCTTTTTCTTAATCAGCTCCTTGGCCTAAACTTTTCTTGATTCTTGCACTTTCCTGCTGTGAGTGCCGTTGTGAGTTGTTGGAAATGATTACTCATTTGTAAGCTTCCTTTATAGCATTTCCTCACATGTAAAGGTACCCACAGAGATGACCGAGGCTTTGATTTTATAATTACACCTGTCAGAGAAAGGGATGTCCATGCAGTTAGTGTGAGTTATGGCACACTGCCATTTAACCCCTTTGGACTCATCTGCTTAAGAATTCCGTATATGAGTTGCGCTTTATTTTATTGCCTTATAACATAATCACTGTCTTCATATGAAAATCTGGTGCCAGTTAAGCAATGTAAACACAATATTCCCAATGCACATGTTCCTAAAACTGGCTGTAAATGTAATTGGCTGCTTCTGCCACCAACGGCCGATAACTAAAGGCATTTAAAGTAAAAGCACACCATGGATCTCGAGAATGGGTCCAAAGTTTTATTCAGAGATCACATCATAGTTAATGTACTATAGCAACATTTTGGAGCCTTGCAGGACCTCTTTATCAGGCATGTGACAAGTGCAATGCAAAACAGAATGTTATTTAAAGAACCATTTAAAGACATAACAAAAAAGAAAATGACAAAAAAGGGAAAGAAAAGAAAAAAACGAGAGAAACAAAAAAAGAAGAGAAAAAAGGAAGAATAAAAGAAAGAAAAGAAACAAAAAAAGAGGGAAACAAGCAAAAAAGAAGGAAAAAGCAACCCTCAGGAAAATATACTGGATAATGTCCCAAGAAAAGTTGTCCAGTATACTACTGAACACGGTAGGCAAATTTGAAGCCACATGGGAACCATGGGCCCAATATGTGGGCATATCCCTCTATCCTTGCACTAAGCCTGATTGAGACTTCTGCAAAACCCATTGATAGACAATTTTCAATCTACATTCTCTTTCTCCTCCTTTCTCTCTCTTTACTCTTCTTTCTCTATCCTACTGCTCTCTCTCAATAACCCCCAAATATTTGGGATGTCAGAAGGTTTTTCTTTTATCTGAAAGTTAGAGGTTTTGGTTCCTCAGTTGCGCATAAGGCCATCCATCGTACTGATTACAACTGCGGACACGTGGTGGGATGGGGGTTGGATTCGGGGGCTATGAATCCTGCCCGGCACAGCTTGATCCCCAGGGGGGTGCCGGGTGTAAAGGGTTCTACCCTGGTCCGCCCTGATCTCCATATGTCTGATTTTGCCTCTACGGCTCCCAGAAACCCTACTTACACTCCTGAATTTATCTGGATCATGCTCTGGGTTCAAACACATGCCTTATGGTTATACAATTTGCCTATTGCTTCCCTGATATGTTTTTGTATTCAACTTGCTGAGTTCTGGTTCACTTCTTCGGAGTTGCTCTTTTATTGTAACACAATACTCTGTTATCGATATAATGATGTCCATTTTCTAAATGCATGTTATATCTTAACCTGAAAATAAAAATTTTGAGAAAAAAAAGAAGGAAAAAGCAAAAGAAAAAAAATTATAAACAAGAGAAAAGAAAAGAAAACAAGAGGATAGGAGAAAACCCAAGTGGAGTCCCAGAAAAATGAACAGAGAGAGAAGAAGGAAAATGGACATGGGGAAAGATTTGGAAAAGAATGAGGAACTAAGGGGGAATACTGACAAAAGAAGGAACTCCATTACATGAAAAAATGGAAATAAAATGATATAAAAAGGCTATCAATCCACATACTACCATTTCCATTAGCTTTTTGGACAACAATATGGTCTATGCTGATTCTACTGCAGTACCAATCCTTTGGACGATATTGAAATATTTCTAATTATGTGTTCAACTGCCGTTATGTTTAGCAGTTGTGTTTTCGAAATTTGTGTTTATGGGGGGCTTACAATGTCATGGGGCAGGGTAAAGAGAATTTTCTGTTTTCTGATTGGTGGATGGTTCTTTAAATGTTATTCTGTTTTATACTGCACTTTTAACCTGCCTGATGAAGGGGTCCTGTGAAACACCGAAACGTCACTATTGTAACTATGATGTGATTACTGAATAAAGCTTTGGACCCATTCTGGAGATTCAAGGTGTGCTGGTGACATACTTCTCGCAGTTAAACAATGTAAGGCACATTTAGAAATTTTTACCCTGGATCTTTGACAGCATAAAGCTGTAAATAAAACCAATTCTGATTTTAGCCTATTGACACAGTTTATTATGCATTTGTTTATGCATTATTATGCATTTGTAATGATTGTAATATCAAATAGTTTGGTTAAAGTTTTGCTAATGGTGATCATTTTAATTATTGCATTTCAATGGCTTGAAAAATAAATCTTGCCTTAATATTTTTACTGATGAGAAAAGACTGGTCTTTCTGTCGCTTTGATATTTCATCTAAATGTAGAGTTGTCCATTTAATCACGTTCCAAAAGGACTTGTTGCTTAACCGCTGTATATATATATGGCTGCAAGGCGGCTCTGCTGCACAGGATCACGTACCTAGTACGTGATCCTGCACTTCCTGGTTTGGAGTGCATGTGTGCACCGCCGACGGCCCAATTCTGCTTTGAATAGACATGTCAGTGGGCACCCACTGATGCTTCGGTACACAAGCAGAACTGAGGTCTGCCTATGTAAACAAGGCAGATCGCCATTCTGTCACTACAGAAGGCATGAATCCTGTGTCTCTGCTAAGGGCCACCAATTCATGCCTTCCCCTCAAGCACCTCCCCCACAGCAGTAAAGTACCGGTCAGGCACACATTTAACCCTTTGAGAGCCCCTGATGTTAACCCCTTTCCAGCCAGTGTCATTAGTACAGTGACAGTGTATATTTTTTAGCCCTGATCACTGTATTAGTGTCACTGGTCCCCAAAAATGTTAAAAAATGTCAAAATGTTAGTTAGTGTCCCGACTGTCCACTGCAATATCGGTCTTACTTTAAGTCACTGATCGCCACCATTAGTAAAATAAATAAGTAATTTATCGTATCGTATTTATCGGCGTATAACACGCGCCGGCGTATAACATGCACCCCAAGTTTAGGAGAGAATTTTAAGGAAAAAACTTTTAGGAGGGAAGTTTAAGGAAAAAAAAATTACATTAAAATGCCTATCAATGCAGCCTCATCAGTGTTCATCTGCAGCCTTGTTAGTGTCATTGCAGCCTTTTCAGTGTCAGTGCAGCCTTGACCCAGTGTTCATTGCAGCCTTGTCAGTGCAGCTTTGCCCCAGTGCAGTCTTGTCAGTGCAGCTTTGCCCCAGTGCAGTCTTGTCAGTGTAGCTTTGCCCCAGTGCAGCCTTGTCAGTGCAGCCTTGTCAGTGCAGCTTTGCCCCAGTGGTCAGTACAGCCTTGCCCCCAGTGTCCATGCTTGCCGCCGCCGACATACACATAGCTGCATGTAGTTTTAAATATGGCGCCGCGGACTTCGGAGGGACTCGGCAGAGCTGAATGAACGCCGCAGAGATACACATAGTCGAGTGTATTCGGCTCTTTCCGGCACCGCTCACAGTCCCGCCCTATGATGGACATAACACAGGTCCAATGGCGGGACTGGGCGTGACTGTGAGCGGCGCTGGAAAGAGCCGAATGCACTCGACTATGTGTATCTCGGCTCCGAGTAGTCACTGTGATTTCGGTGGCGCTCATTCAGCTCCGCCGAGTCCCTCCGAACTCCGCGGCGCCATATTTAAAACGACACGCTATGTGAATGTCGGCGGCGATCGCCGCCGATAGATCACAATTAGAGGGGATCGGCGTATAACACGCACCCACGATTTTCCCCTGATTTTAAGGGGAAAAAAGTGTGTGTTATACGCCGATAAATACGGTACATAAAAATATCCCAGCGTTTGTAGAGTTTGTAGACGCTATAACTTTTGCCTATATGCCTATATTTCTATGGAAACATGTAATTGCATTATTTTAGCTCAATAAATCTTCTGAAAGAGGTTTTACACTATTGGAGCTTCTTTTCTTCTATTTGACATACCGCTGGAACATCCGGATGATCAAAGCTGTATGCGGGTTGCATACTACCTAGTCTTGCCTCCCCTGATTAACCTTGAATGGTGGATACACAAAGGCTCCTATGACCTTCCATAACTAGAGGGTCCATGCTCTGGGATAAGAGTACATCTTAGCCTCTGTGTCTGCGGCATGTCACATGGTGGAGGACTTTCTTCTGAATCATTTTACACACTTTTGTGATGTGTTTTTCGTCTGTTTCACATATTTCTGGCTATTCCTAAGCCATTGTGTTCCTGGACTTTAGAGACATTATTTTTTGTCAATTTTGCTTATTTTAATTTTGAGCAAGCTCTTAGTAGTGCAACATATTTGTCCTTTCTCTCTTTTGTGCAAACCAATCTATTTAGGATTATTGGGATTTTTTACCAAAAATATGTAGCAGGATACATATTGGCCTAAATTGATGAAGAAATTAGATTTTTTAACATTTTTTTAATTGGATGTGTTTTATAGCAGAAAGTAAAAAATATTGGGTTTTTTTCAAAATTGTTAGACTTTTTTGTGTAAAGCGCAAAAAATAAAAACCTCAGAGGTGATCAAATACCACCAAAAGAAAGCTCTATTTGTGGGAAAAAAGGGACATAAATTTTGTTTAGGTACAGCGTCGCAAGACCGTGCAATTTTCAGTTAAAGTAACGCAGTGCTGTATCACAAACAATGGTCTGATCGTGAAGGGGGTAAACCTTCCGGAGGTCAAGTGGTTAAAGCAAAATTCTAGCTTTATCCTAACTACTCTTTAAACTGTCCCCTCCCCCTTCAAAACACCTATGATAACTAACTTGTATAAGAAAGATGTATATGCTTATCTATTTTCAGGCCACTCCAAACAAGTCTTGTTATCCCACTCCCCTTTGTCAGCCGGCGCTGCTGCAGGGGGAGGAGGGAGCGCCAACAACAGATGGACCATTGATGCCTATGGGTGATGTCACCTCTCCACGCTTAACCAGCCCTAGAGAGGAGCACTCTTTCCTCTCTCCTTTAGCCATCTCTAGATTACACAGGGAAGATCACATGACCAGACTGGAGCAGCCTGAAAATAGATAAGCATATGCATCTTTCTTACACACGTTAATTAGCATAAGTGTTAGAAGAGGGAGAGGACAATTTTCAGGCTGGTTAGGATGAAGCTGATATTCCACTTTAAAAACCATGGGCTATTACATAGGTATTATTACATAGCCCACTATGTAATAGCACAATAGAAGTGAAAGGTTCTGTTTACTGAGACATCAGGGGTCTGTAAGATCCCCAATGTCCCTTTGCATTCCACTGAAACTAATAAAGCCAAAATTGTCCTTAATTAGCTTCTTTCCCAGCCACATCTATGTTTGTATCTCAGTGCTGCTGATCTTCTCCAGCCTCCTTCGGTCACTTCCTGTCTATATACACCCACCTCTGTGTTGGCTGCACAACATTATCACAGGCCTGGCCCCTGGAAATGTGTGTTGGCACAGCCACTTGTAGTCTCCACCAGAGGTGCATATTCCAGACTGACAATACAGGAGCACAGCTGGAAGACAGTTGTCACCCGTTAACAGGAAGTGCCTGAGCGATAACCTTCATGGTATGATAATAAGGTATTATTTCAATAAAAGCTGCAGATGTAGGAAGATTAAAAAAGACTTTTAGCCCGGGTTCACACCTATGCAAATTAGATGTGCGTTTCCCCGCATCTAATTCGCATAGCAGGAGAATGTGACTGGCTTCCTTTGGAGCTGGTTCACATATCTCCGGGGCGGCTGCGGAGCGCACTGCACAAAAACACTGTGCGTCTTTGGCTCCGTTTCAGAGCCAAATTCAGGCATAGAATCGGCCCTGATTCGTCCCTGAAATGGGGAACAGGGACGCACATCGCTCCTGTGCGATCCGCAGCCCGTAATAGTGTGAACCCTGGCTAAAACTTACATTAAAAATGTTAAAACATATATTTGTTTTTAATGATTAGAGATTGGATTTACCTTAAAGAGACACTGTCACCATCTTTAAAAAAATAAGGAAAAACAAGTGTTTTAAATGCTTAAGCAGTCCCTACATTAGTCATTTTTCTATTTTTGTTGAACCAGTGGGATAAATGGAAAAAAAAACCTAAATTCCCCCATCCACAAATTCAGTCAGTCTCTGCGAATAGGTTGAATTTCGATCCATGTATAGCTGGCTTTACTTGCAGTTTACCTTTCCATAAACATGTTTTATTAACTTACAATGTGCCTCTGAACTACTACAGATGCTTTTGAGGTCAGAGGAGAGATCTGGGGTCTAACAGACCCCAGATCTCTCCAAAAAGAGGACCTGTCACAGCCCATGCTATCAGACAGGGATGTTGTTCATCCAAAAAAAAAACTTAAAGGTACAGCATAAAAAAAAAATATACATCTAAATAAAATAAGTAATACAATTTTTTAAAGCGATTTGTCCACCCCGTGCTCATGCGAAAATGTGAACGTGCATATAGGTCCCACATGCATATGTAAACGACAATCACATCACACATGTGAGGTATCGACGCTAATAGCAGAGCGAGAGCAATAATACTAGCACCAGACCTCTTGTGTAACTCTAAACTGGTAACCTGTAAGGGCATTTAAAGCATAAGTTATGGATAATTTAATGAAATGTTGTTTGTCATCGTTTTATAGGCATGCCCAATTTTAAACATATTTTTGGTATCTCTTTACTCGGCATAAAATCGTCTTTTATATTTTACCAAAAATTAGGTATGATATTGTGTTCATTAAATCAATTCATTAAAGTGTATTTTTTCCAAAACGTTTGTGTTTGAAAAACCGCTGCACAAATATTGTGTGACATAAAAAATTGCCCATCACCATTTTAGTCTCTAGGATGGTCTCTAAGTGTTGGTCTTTAATGGTCTCTAAGTAATTTTCTAGCAAAAAATGCAGCTTTTTACATGTATGAGCGAAATGTCAAAGCTGGCCTAGGGGTTAAGTGGTTAAAAAGAAATACAAAAATTCCCAAACATAGCCCTCTCCTTCCATGCAGGTCATAGACCTCTTTTCTTCTGGGAGTGTCTAATTACTCTCTGTGTTGGCCCAGCTCCTCTGTCGCTTACCTCCCTACATAATCTATCATTTAGCAGCAGGGAGGAGCAATGGGAAATATGTTAACGATAGCCCATAGAGCTATCCACCTCAGAAAGCCACTTGTTCATTAGCTGGAGAACCAGTGACTATGTATTCTCAAAATAATGTTTCAAATTCCTGTTAAAAAAAGCTGAGACTGAAAATAAAAGAAGGCAAAAAGTTCAAAGGCAAAACTATCACAGTGCATATAAACAAATTCTTTTGCCAGTAGATACTTTAAGTTCACGCGTGTGACCTCACTGAACGCTCTTTACAGAAAAACCATCTTCTACCTGTAGAGGAAGTGCTGACAGGATGTTTAATCAGGATATATTCCAAAAAATCTTTTTTCTTCAGAGAATATGTTATAGTGAGGCCTGGTGGGAAACAGTTGTTTTATGAAAGGAAACCAATAAACCTGAGATTTCCGGTATTCTCTGTTAACTGTCCTAACTTTCCCATGTGGTGTGTTTTAGGCAAAATAAAGGCACAACATTACTGAAATAAAAATAGAAGACTTATTAGTGGACATCAGGGTTTAATAGGGTTTACAAAAATGACAGATTTTTGCAAGAATGTTACACATTGCAGTCAATGTCTGTCAGCCAATATGTATTAAAAAAACAAAAAAACATCCTTTTACCCATGTAGAAGAGGTGCCTTCGCCTTCCGATTTCCTGCCTCCCTTTTCCCTGTTGCAATGTCTACAAAGACCCCATGCCTATATTGACTTGTGACATAGCAGATGTCTGGAGATTGTCAGGTACTGGTCAATTTTGGGAGGACAGGGAGAGCGTCTAGTGTGTCCTAGACCTGGAAGACTTAGGATTTCCACTGGGCTGCAGTACAGATCTGGCAGACAGGGATAGTAATCAAAAACACCAGAGGGTGCCATCTACACAGTGGGGGAGTTACTTTGGGCTTTTTAAATAAAGGGATCCTTTAAATTATTTTCACGCTTTAAAGATTTTGAAATGCAGTCAAATAGAGTAAGCTAATTGCTTTTTTTTATTTTATGGAGATAGAAATAGTTGTTAAAGAAAAACTCCACATGTATTCAAATTTGCATAACCAGTATTATTTCATTTAAATTTATTGTAAGAGTTTGCTAATTTTTCTGCTTTTTAATTTGTTGAAACCTACGCTTCATGCAGAATCAGTGTTTATGTATGGTTCAGATCATTGCACTGCATTGTACTGCACTGAAAAAAATTGTTCTTGGACTTTAACAGTCTACAACCCTCCCATAACCCACTGTGCCAGTGTCTACTTCCCAATATTTCTTACTTTAAAAAGCCTTTTCAGTAATTTCTTATTGGACCTGTTATTGGAATCTAATTAACAAGCCATTGGATGTCATACTGGGGCTTGGCTTGAACTGCACAAGTGTGACCTCTTACAACATCAACACTGCTTCTGCCTGTCACCACTGTCTTCTTATTAATATCCATCCAATCACAATGAGTAACTGCATGCTCTTGTCAAGTTCGTATCATGAATACAAACACTCATTAGACAAACACATACTGTACTCATTAAAACACATTAGAAATGCACATTTTCCTTCACTGCCACTTAATGATCTTTAATTAGCTGCTTCATATTTGTGACTATCAAATGACTAAGATTATACATGCTGTTCGTTGTGTGTAATCCAAATAAAAATACTTCATTAATAGGAATTAATGTAAAATGATTTAGTAAAGTTCATAATTTTACTCTTATCCAGTGTAGCTGATCCAAAAACCAAGTGGCTGTAAAATCGTTGGTTTTACCATGTGAGCCCCAATTCCAGTAGATGGCTCTTTCACACTTTGCAGATAATTGTATGGAAGATATAACTCTTATTTCCCCATTGCACTATACTTTTTAAGGTGATTCCTTTAAAATTGATATGCTCAAAATCTGTTTTAAAGTTCAAGTTCTTTTTTTCCTGCTGACTCCATCGATACAGTTGAACTGGAATATGCACTTTTCCAGATAGAAAAAGAAAAATAGATCTTACTGCTTCTCTAGCTAAAATAAAAGCAAACCCAATTTGAATTATATTTCATTTGTTAAATCATTGTGGCTGGTTTACTAAAGAAGTAAAGCATGTTTACTTGACAGGAGAAGTTATTCAAGACCATCTAAATTTGCTAGAGCATATAACACTACGCTCTCCAGGGGTTGAGAATGCTGCTGTCCAAGAGTGGCTCCATTGCTCCGCCATAGAGTGGGATCACCCTAACAGAGTGTGTTACAGGTCGGATCACCAGCTAAAAAAATAGAAAACAAATGAATGCAGCCACCATAATAAGGGATTGGTAAGCTTTATTATAAAATTTTTATTTTGGCTTAAATAAGCTTTAAGGAAAAGGGGGACATTTTTTCAAGGACGATGAAGTGCGCATTTTGATCAGAGAGGACAACTGGTTCGCCAGAAGCATAAAGGAGGCCAACTATTTCCAACAGGAACAACCATGGGGACCTTCCACACTTCTGACTTCCACATATAGTACAGTTTTGACATCTCTACTCTAGCAATTTGACAATAAATTACACCTTCAGACCTGTAAATCGAAGGATCAACATGCAGACTTACTGACACCAACTTTCACAATTTTCACCCATTCTTGGACAATCAACTTCTCCCTTGACACATTCCATGGTAATTGGATTAGGGTGTCTGTGATACCTGTGACACACAATTTAAATGTGGAATTGACTTGGATGAGCTGCAAAATGTCTTTAACATTACAAAACAAGTCCAGTTGAATGTGAAGAACCTTCACATACTCTAATCTCTAACCTCTTAAGGCCAGGGAAAGTTCTGTATTCATAATATAGTGGGCCCGCAATATAATGTATTATGAAGAACACTTTCGACAAATCACAGTATGAATTTTGCACTTCATTGACATCGCAACCCGGAGAGTGCATAGATAACCCACCATATTTGAAGCAGCCCATGGAAACTGGCATGTGGAACTGTTGAAAACTACTGGTTTATTGTACACTGACTATTTTTAGACATGGTCTGAATATAGATAAACTATTTGCATTGGCAAGAAAAAAGCATGTGAACCCCATAGAATTAACTGTTTTTCTGCAGTAATTTGCCATAATCTGATCCTCATCTACAGTGCCTTGCAAAATTATTCACCCCCTTGGCATTTTTTGTGTTTTTTTGCCTCACAACCTGGAATTAACATGGATTGTTATATTGTGAAGCAAACAACAAATAGGACAAAACAACAGAAAAAGTCAATGTGCATAACTATTCTAGCCCTTAAAGTCAATACTTTGTAGAGCCACCTTTTGCGGCTATCACAGCTCCAAGTCGCTTTGGATAAGTCTATGAGCTTGCCACATCTTGGGATTTTTGCCCATTCCTCCTTGCAAAACTGCTCCAGCTCCTTCAAGTTGGATGGTTTGCGCTTGTGAACAGCAATCTTTAAGTCTGAAAAATTTTCTAATGGATTGAGGTCTGGGCTTTGACTAAGGCATTCCAACACATTTACATGTTTCCCCTTAAACCACTAAAGTGTTGCTTTAGCAGTGTGTTTGGGGTCATTGTCCTGCTGAAAGGTGAACCTCCATCCTAGCCTCAAATCACACACAGAGTGGTACAGGTTTGGCTCAAAAATATCCCTGTATTTAGCACCATCCATCTTTCCCTCAACTCTGACCAGTTTCCCAGTCCCAACTGCTGAAAAACTTCCCTACAGCATGATGCTGCCACCACCATGTTTCACTGAGGGGACGGTGTTCTTTGGGTGATGTGATGTGTTAGGTTTGCAAAGTGTTCGTTGATGGCCAAAAAGTTTAATTTTAGTCTCATCAGACCAGAGCACCTTCCGCCATACATTTTGGAAGTCTCCCACATGCCTTTTTGCAAACTCAAAACGTGCCATTTTGTTTTTTGCTTAAAGTAATGGCTTTCTTCTGGCCACTCTGCCATAAAGCCCAACTCTATGGAGCGTATGACTTATTCTCATCCTATGTACAGATACTCCAGTCTCTGCTGTGGAACTCTGCAGCTCCTCCAGGGTTACCTTAGGCCTCTCTGCTGCCTCTCTGATTAATGCCCTCCTTGCCCGGTCTATGAGTTTTGGTGTGCGGCCGTCTCTTGGCAGGTTTGCTGTTGTGCCGTGTTCTTTTCATTTGGTTATGATAGATTTAATGGTGCTCCTAGGGATCATCGAAGATTTGGATATTTTTTTATAACCTAACCCTGATTTGTACTTCTCAACAATATTGTCCCATATTTGTTTGGAGAGTTCCTTGGTCTTTATGGCAGTGTTTGGTTAGTGGTGCCTCTTGCTTAGGTGTTTCAGTCTCTGGGACCTTTCAAAAAGGTGTGTATATGTAATGACAGATCATGTGACACTTAGATTGCACACAGGTGGACATCATTTCACAAATTATGTGACTTCTGAAGGTAATTGGTTGCACCAGAGCTTTTTATGGGCTTCATAACAAAGGGGGTGAATACATACGCACATGCCAAATATCAGTTTCTTATTACTGAAAAATAGTTTTGTGTATATATTTTTCTAATTTTACTTCACCAGCTTAGACTATTGTGTTCTGACCCATCACATATAATTCAGATTAAAAAAACATTAAACTAAAGGCTGCAATGTAACAAAATAGGTAAAAAGCCAAAGAGGGTGAATACTTTTGCAAGGCACTGTAAATCACAATAATAGACAAACACAATGTGCTTAAGCTGATAACACACAAACAATTTTAATTTATCATGTCTTTATTGAAAACACCCATTAAACATTCACAGTGCTGGAGGAAAAAAGAATGTGAACCCATATATTTAATTACATCAACGAAAGCTAATTGGAGCCAGTAGTTTGCAAACATGGAGTCCAATTATTGAAATGATTTTGGAGGTGTGGGTTGATTGATAAAAACACTTTAACTTTTCAAGATTGCTGTTCATAAGAAGCAACAGCTGATGTGAACCATGCCTTGCAAAAAAGAGACATACGAACAAGAGTAGTTGATCTGCATAAGGCTGGAAAGGGATACAAAGCAATCTCAAAGTGTGTACAAGAGCTACTCTTCCTAGGCCTCTTCCTAGGCCTGGACGGCCAACCAAGATGACTTAGGGCACAACGCAGAATCCTCAACAAGGTTAATAATCAATGAGTAATAGCTAAAAGCCTGAAGACATCACTTGTACTGGGAAACCTCCCTGTTACAGATGGGCGAACAGTTTGGCCTGAGCATGAGTTTGGATAAGCACCTAAACGACCACAACATACAGGGATATACAATGCAATACTGACATATAATCACACACATAAGTTGGACTTGATGGACTTGTGTCTTTTTTCAACCTCACCTACTATGTAACTATGTAAAGAAAAAAATCCCATTTAAAATGACTTGCGGTTACAATTGCCGGCTCCCGGCTATTAAAAAATAAAGGAAACAAGGGCATGGGGTCCCCCCAAAAATCCATACCAGACCGTTATCCGAGCATGCAGCCTGACAGGTAAGAAAAGGGGGGGACGAGCGAGCCCGCCCCTTCAGGACCATACTTGCCCTCAATATGGGAGGTAGGTTCTCTGGGGCAGGTGGGGCTCTGCGCCCCCCCAAAGCACCTTGTCCCCATGTTGATGGGGACAAAGGCCTCTTTCCGACAACCCTGGCCTGTGGTTGTTGGGGTCTGCAGGTGGGGGGCTTATCAGAATCTTTAAGCCCCCTTTAACAAGGGGGCCCCCAGATCCCGCCCCCCCCCTATGTGAATGGGTATCGGGTACATCGTAACCCTACCTATTCTCCAAAAAAAGTATCAAAAAGTAAAAAAAACAGGAGACAGTTTTTGTCAAATCCTTTATTAAAAAGAAAAAGTGTCCCTCGATGTAAATCCACCGTCAATCCCGATGCCCGCAGACCCCAAAAAAACCCCAAAAAAGCTTCCACCTTCGGGGGACTATGTACCCCTACCCCTTTACATAGGGGGGTCGGGATCTGGGGGCCCCCTTGTTAAAGGGGGCTTCCAGATTCCGATAAGCCCCCACCCACAGACCCCGACAACCACAGGCCAAGGTTGTTGGGAAGAGGCCCTTGTCCCCATCAACATGGGGACAATGTGCTTTGGGGTGGGGGAGCACAGAGCCCACTGCCCCAAAGCACCCATCTCCTAATGTTGAGGGCATGTGGCCTGGTATGGATCAGGAGGGGGGTGCGCTCTCTCATCCCCCCCTTTTCCTGACCTGCCAGGCTGCATGCTCGGATAAGGGTCTGGTATGGAATTTGGGGGGGACCCCAAACTGATTTTTTCTTATCAAATCATTTTAAATTAGATTTTTTTCTTTAGAACTGTCAGTTTTCCTGTAGCATGTTCTGTATATGCTACAAATGCACCACTTTATAGGCACATTAAGGGGGGCCCCAGGCACGATATTTAAAGAAATTTTTTATTGTTGCACTTTAAGCATCATTAAAATCACTGCTCCTGGTAGAATGACATTGGAAATTTAGGATGGCCGTGGATTGCGAACGAGGCTTGGTTCTCGAATATTTTGTTAAATGAGAAAGAGTCTTGGATGATGCCTAATATGGCTGCCATTTGAAGACAAGGCTTGGCTCCTTCGGAATACTATATAGTGCGATGGCTCAGCATGTCACCCATGCCCCAGGAAGGCATCATGTATGATGAAAAAAAGAGAAAAGGAAGGCGCACCGATCTAGTGCATTACCACTGGTAAAGCTTTATTAAAGCATAAAACAGCAAAGTGTATACTCACAAGCGAGCTTGGATAACAGGCATTGGCAATATAGCAGGTTCGCAGTTCTGAACACCAACAAACCAGGACCTGACGTCAAGTAGATCGAACGATGGCTGGCGCGTTTCGGGGGAGAACCCCTTTCCTCAGAGCCTAAGCGGGCAATCCCCGCTTTTTAGCCTGCAAAATACCAAAAAATGTCGGTGAGAGATTTTTTGTAAAAGTTTTTTTTTTGGCAAAGCACATTGCAGTCAATGGGAAAGTGAAATTAAATTGCAAGGGGCTTTAAATGACTCTTGAGGGTTGCATTTTGTTACAATTAGCTTAGCTGAGACCAGTCTGCTTACCCCTTATTAACATCTTTGCAATGATATACTTATTCTTGTAACGAAATTGTTTTGGGTACATTTTATTTCAGTAGTTTATACTTTTTAAACTGTTTTTTTGTATTTGTTTTTTTTATAATATATGTACAAACTTTTTTTTACCTATAAATATATAATACATGACAAAGAATTCCGAAAGCACCATGGGTTAGCTAAAGAGATAACATGGCAACAGACTTGCTTTCGAATGCTCTTTGATTAAAATTTACTACTGAGATATCTGATAAGAAAATAGTTACTGCTGGGAAGTCTGTAACAAATAACCAGAATACATGCTTTGCGTTAAGGTTTTGTTTCTGTACAATATAGAAAATGACTTGTGACCTCCAGCTCTGCCGATGTGTACAGGCACTGACATTATAGGTGAAAATAATATCTTACATATGGGGAGATATGTTTCAGCTGGACATAGTCATAAAGGGCAGGTAGGGTTACCATTGTCAGAGTAATGTTCTTTTATCATATAGTAACCAGAACATTATAAGCAAGTAGTGGGTGTTGACATGGATCAATCAATTTCCTGCTAGATTTGGGCAGCTGGTGCTCAATTAATGCTCTAAAGCTTAGCAGATGTTCAAATTTGGAGAGTGGCTCTGATGACAGACAGATAGGCGCTGCTTTTCGTCCTGGCTATATCAAACATGAATACAGGTGCGACATGGAGTTTTCAGACCTTGCTGCAAGTAGTCTCAATTTGTACAGTCTACAGTAACAAAAAAGCATCTCTCGTCAGCAATATATTAACCAGAAGAAACTGTATCCAGCATTTTGTAGCCAGACCCTCTGCCTATTAAGTGTAATGTTTGCTTTACTAAGTTTGTGTCTGTTCATGTGTTTGGGAGGATGAAAACATACAATAGACTAGTGGCAACTGATCAAACAGAGCACTGGTGTGGTCACAGCCTGCTGTTATATACGTGTCATCCCGTGCTATTCAAAACCTACTCATCATATAGTATCAATGAACATGGAGGATGTTTCAACAAAGGCAAAGATGACAGATACATAGCAGTGCAATGCTTCCTTTCCCTTAACTATCATTACACATAAATATAAATATATTTATATATGTGGATATTTATTTTAGCAAACTCTCCATAACAGAGTCAGTTTTATGTACAAAATTATCATTATATTCAGAATGTCCCCTGCCTTTGTCTAGGGACAATAAATAGCTAAACTGAAGGTGTGTTGCATTCTTGAATTTTAATAGGTTAGAAAATACACCATCACAAAATAACTTTCATATGATGGAAGTGGTTAAAATACATGAGAGGTCATATTTATTGTATATACAGTATATACAATAAATGAACATATATTAATATATATCCCATTCTGAGGATCTAGCAAATGCAAAATTTCTGACATTGCTATTGCTAGAGAGGATTGCTAGTAGAGCAGGCTAGCTAACAATTTCTATGTCCTGCACATAATAGGGTTTCATCTCTCTATCTACTTACTCATCTGTTTAGTGCCCCCATGATAGCACTGTCTGGAGAGCACCATCATGGATGAATTTGCTACCTAAATCGATTATTGGATTCAATTAATCATTTTTTCACATGTACAGAAGGTCACCACGTGTTAGGGCCCAGAGAAGAAACAACTCCCAGACAGAACCCATGACTGTGAACAGAAAAGTGGAGTAACGGTAATATATATTTTCAAATTTAGAATGTTTCTAACTATCACATTATAGCACAGAAAACACAGGCTAAATTGTCAATCAAAAACTTTATCACAGATCTACTTAAATGGCATTAAATAACTTATTTTTTACAATCTTATTATTAATGAGCCATGTAATTTGATTTCTCAAACATGCTACATCTATTACATGTGCAACTTAAATATTCTTGATATCCCTACTGCCTACTAGGGATGAGCTTCGAGTTCGAGTCGAACTCATGTTCTACTCGAACATTGGCTGTTCGCAAGTTCGCCGAACAGCGAACAATTTGGGGTGTTCGCGGCAAATTCGAATGCCGCGGAACACCCTTTAAAAGTCTATGGGAAAAATCAAAAGTGCTAATTTTAAAGGCTTATATGCAAGTTATTGTCATAAAAAGTGTTTGGGGACCCGGGTCCTGCCCCAGGGGACATGGATCAATGCAAAAAAAAGTTTTAAAAACGGACGTTTTTTCAGGAGCAGTGATTTTATTAATGCTTAAAGTCAAACAATAAAAGTGTAATATCCCTTTAAATTTCGTACCTGGGGGGTGTCTATAGTATGCCTGTAAAGGGGCGCATGTTTCCTGTGTTTAGAACAGTCTGACAGCAAAATGACATTTGGAAGGAAAAAACTCATTTAAAACTACCCGCGGCTATTGCATTGCCGACAATACACATAGAAGTTCATTGATAAAAACGGCATGGGAATTCCCCACAGGGCAACCCCGAACCAAAAAAAAAAAAAAAAAATGATGTGGGGGTCCCCCTAAATTCCATACAAGGCCCTTCAGGTCTGGTATGGATATTAAGGGGAACCCCAGCCAAAATTTAAAAAAAAAATTGACGTGGGGTTTCCCCTAAATTCCATACCAGACCCTTCAGGTCTGGTATGGATTTTAAGGGGAACCCCGCGCCAAAAAAAAAAAAAAAAAAACGGCGTGGGGTCCCCCCAAAAATCCATACCAGACCCTTATCCGAGCACGCAACCTGGCAGGCCGCAGGAAAAGAGGGGGGGACGAGAGTGCGGCCCCCCCCCTTCTGAACCGTACCAGGCCACATGCCCTCAACATTGGGAGGGTGCTTTGGGGTAGCCCCCCAAAACACCTTGTCCCCATGTTGATGAAGACAAGGGCCTCATCCCCACAACCCTGGCCGGTGGTTGTGGGGGTCTGCGGGCGGGGGGCTTATCGGAATCTGGAAGCCCCCTTTAACAAGGGGACCCCCAGATCCCGGCCCCCCCCCTGTGTGAAATGGTAAGGGGGTACTTACCCCTACCATTTCACAAAAAAACTGTCAAAAATGTTAAAAATGACAAGAGACAGTTTTTGACAATTCCTTTATTTAAATGCTTCTTCTTTCTTCCTTCATCTTCTTCTTCTTCTGGTTCTTCTGGCTCTTCTGGTTCTTCCTCCGGCGTTCTCGTCCAGCATCTTCTCCGCGGCGTCTTCTATCTTCTTCTCCTCGCGCCGCTCTGCACCCATGGCATGGGGGGGAGGCTCCCGCTCTTCTCTTCATCTTCTTCTCTTCTTCATCTTCTTCTTCATCTTCTTCTTCTTCTTCTCTTCTTCCTTCTTCTCTTCTTCATGTCTTCTCCGGGCCGCTCCGCAGCCATACTGTGGCATTGAGGGAGGCTCCCGCTGTGTGACGGCGTCTCTTCGTCTGACGGTTCTTAAATAACGGGGGCGGGGCCACCCGGTGACCCCGCCCCCCTCTGACGCACGGTGACATGACGGGACTTCCCTGTGGCATTCCCCGTGACGTCACAGGGAAGTCCCGTCAAGTCACCGTGCGTCAGAGGGGGGCGGGGTCACTCTCGTCCCCCCCTCTTTTCCTGCGGCCTGCCAGGTTGCGTGCTCGGATAAGGGTCTGGTATGGATTTTTGGGGGGACCCCACGCCGTTTTTTTTTTTTTTTTGGCGCGGGGTTCCCCTTAAAATCCATACCAGACCTGAAGGGTCTGGTATGGAATTTAGGGGGAACCCCACGTCAATTTTTTTTTAAAATTTTGGCTGGGGTTCCCCTTAATATCCATACCAGACCTGAAGGGCCTTGTATGGAATTTAGGGGGACTCCCACATCATTTTTTTTTTTTAATTTTGGTTCGGGGTTGCCCTGTGGGGAATTCCCATGCCGTTTTTATCAATGAACTTCTATGTGTATTGTCGGCAATGCAATAGCCGCGGTAGTTTTAAATGTGTTTTTTCCTTCCAAATGTCATTTTGCTGTCAGACTGTTCTAAACACGGGAAACATGCGCCCCTTTACAGGCATACTATAGACACCCCCCAGGTATGAAATTTAAAGGGATATTACACTGTTATTGTTTGACTTTAAGCATTATTAAAATCACTGCTCCTGAAAAAACGGCCGTTTTTAAAACTTTTTTTGCATTGATTCATGTCCCCTGGGGGAGGACCCGGGTCCCCAAACACTTTTATTGACAATAACTTGCATATTAGCCTTTAAAATTAGCACTTTTGATTATTCATGTTCGTGTCCCATAGACTTTAACGGCGTTCGCGTGTTCGAACGAATTTTTTTCCTGTTCGCATGTTCTGGTGCGAACCGAACAGGGGGGTGTTCGGCTCATCCCTACTGCCTACTATTAAAACGCTATCATTTTCCACAACTACCTTCCAAGTTGCCATATTTCCATAACAATATTAGCACACACTGACACTGTCTTGGCAATGGGATCATCCAATCTATTTAAACCAGTCCTACACAATGGTATGGGTTTTGGAACTGATAATCCATAATTCTATATACTTGATAATAACCCCATCTATCATACACATATTAACTTACAAAGCATAATAATTTTCATCTACATCTTCCTGTCAGTCTTCTAAGATGTATTTTTCATATAGGAACAGACTAGTTTCTTGTTGTGATCTGGTGACAGCCTAGTAGAAAAAAAAGCCTTTACCAGCCAATCATCTCCTTTCATTTTAGTGTGTGGTGTGCAGCAAACTTAGATATTGCATCCCTCCCATGTAGTTAAAATTCATGAATAAAAAGATTATAATTATCATTTGCTTTTTAATAAATAGAACTTTAGGGGATTTAGATGGCTGAATTTTTAACCTGCATATTTCAAAAGTTCTCCAGAAATAACACGTTAAAGTGACACTAAACTCACATTTTTATCAAATAAAATAAATGCTTTCTCTCCAGCGCGCCCCCTCACTCTGCCTTAAATCAAATGACCACATTTGAACATATAAGCAAGACCCCCATGCCCCAGGTTTAATCTCAATCTTATACCGTACAATGCTTTCTAATCTTTTTTCGCAACCCCCATCTTATGTCAACAAGTGTCAGTTGGACCTCTGTGTAACCTTTTTTTTTTTTTTTTTTTTTTAAAGGTAGATTTATTAGTTTAAAAAAAATGTACAAGCAAGAACAAACAGTGCTCTTTTACAAACAGTGTATGACATAAAGAGTAAGCGTCCGTTCAATGTACTATCAGCATATATCAGGATAGCAATTGTAAAGTACAGATACATGAAAACTTTATTTATATGTATTCCAAGGAGCAGAATAGTAATACAAAAGAAAGATTATAGAAACATTATCGGTCTACAGTCTATACCCTCATTTGCAACAGTCCGTATATAATAAAATTACCCCGGTCCAAATATATGTAGCACTAACTCTCGGTGGAGCTGCTGGTTTAAAGCGGGCTGTTACCTTCACTCTCGATACCTCTGTTTTACTGGCTCCGGGTCTAGGGTCCCGTTAAGTTTACCTCTGGACGATGTAGACACCAAACACTTGAGTATATTTTCCAATGCTTTAATGAACAAGTAATAAAGACCCATGGTGACAACGACACCCACCTGCACAGTGTGGAACTACACGCAACTCAGCCCAGCTGGAACGGAGGCAAATCTAACTTCACCTAATAAGTAACCCACAAGATTTACCTATCAGCAGTAGATTGAAAATCTACCAGTGCTACATATACATTTCAAGTAACAGATGGGATAGTGGTAATGGATTCTACCCATGGGGTCCAGACTTTATGAATTTTTTTAGGGCAACCCCTAGCCCGTAGGTCAGTTTATATAACGGGATGGCTTGATTGACCAGAGAAAGCGAAGAGTTCAATGTAGGAAGTGTCTGTGATTTCCAAAGCATAGCTATGGATTTTTTAGCATAAAACAAAACTAAATGCAGAAAGAGTTTTGTGTATAGGTAAGACTGTCGTCATCTATATTACCAAATAAGCAACGTAGGAGGTTACAGATATTAGCAGTTGAGTAAGTAAGCTAATACCTGCAGTGACTTCAGACCAAAAGTCCTAAATAGGATGACATGCCCAGACTATGTGATAAAATGGGCCATCCGCCAAGGAGCACTTAGAGCAAACAGCGGAGGAGAATTTACCTAAATGGAAGAGAAGACAGGGAGTATATTATGAGCAATGAAGACATTCTGTCTGAACAACCTTATCCCTGGATGAGATAACTATGGGGACCTGTAGGGGAAGAAGTTCCTGCCACATTTCCTCAGTAAGCTCTGGAAAATCCACTCTCCATTGAGACTCCGTGATCCTAAGTCTATCAGTTGTAGAGTGAAGCAGGAGAGAATAATATGTGCAAATAAGTTAAGAATGTGAAGGGTCACAGAGCAATTTTTCCACGGCAGGGGGTTGTACAAATACATTGGTCAAACTAAGTTGTGCTGCTGTAATGTGCCGCAACTGCACATACCGGAAATAGGCTATGGAAAGGAGGTTATAGTCTCGTTAAAATTCTGAGAAGGAACGAAACGCGCTCAGGGTTAATAAATGGAACACCAGTTTTACCCCATGCTTAACCCAGAAAAGTCCATCTGTTTGGTGAAGAAATACCTGCAAGCTTGGATTATGCCAAAGTGGAGGATTAGGAGAGTATTCTTCAGCAGCGTTAGGGGTAGTTAACTTATTAAAGAGTAACTTCACTTTTGCTGAGAAAAAAAACATTCCCCTCTGGGTGATCTATGTACATTGCAAGGATTTTAACAAACTTTGAAATCTCTGTGTGTTTGTGTCCATGTGGTAAGTGAATCTAATGGGAATGATTTCATAATTAACAGTCAGCTGCAGCACCTGCAGGGCTCTAATGAAGAAAATTGCAGGGTATGCATCCCTTTAGACGTGATTTCCTATTAGGCGTATCTCACAAAAAATTACATTTTTGTTGCAGGGGATGCCTGATATTTGACTTTATCTTAGGGCAGACTTCTGGGAAAATCAGTGAGCCAGTCACACAAGCAGGAAATCATGTTTCTGGGGGGTTCTGTACACATTCTGTGTACAGAACACCTCCAGGTAGCCATGTTGCATTGCATTTTACAGAAAATTACAGAACTGCAGATTAAAAAGGAAAGGTCGTTTTTATTAGCATTCAATCACAATATGACTTGAGTCGCAATAGTATATGGCAGTGATGGCGAACCTTGGCACTCCAGATGTTTTGAAACTACATTTCCAATGATGCTCAACTACACTGCAGAGTGAAAGAGCATCATGGGAAATGTAGTTCCAAAATATCTGGGGTGCCAAGGTTCGCCCTCACTGGTATATGCTGTATTTTTTTTTTTTATTTGCTATTTTTTTCCCACGAAACTGGAGTTAGCCTTTAAAGATATGTAAGGTCATAGATAGCACATTGGTACTGGCCCTGCCCATAGTGGACTGGCGGTGAATCAAATTCTGTAGAGATTTGTAAGAAGTGAACATAGCTGCTTCCAATGCCGCAGTAGCATTTTTAGCCTTATGGTAAAACCACCAATGTGGAGGCAATGTAGTAGATTTGACAGTTGGAAACAGCAATGCCTCCTTCCAGAATAGGCAGCTGCAGGGTATCTTTAGCTATTCTAGCAGCCCTTCCCCCCATATAAAAGATGTAAGAATAAAGTCAATCAGTCCTGGAATCGTCATTTAGGGACATAGACCGGAGCATTATTTAAAATATAGAGGAAACGTGGCATTAAAATAATCTTGAAAATGTTTACTCTACCCAACAAGGTTAAGGGAAGATTAGCTCAGATTGGTGTGACCTTAGATCCTGAATATTGGGCTAAAATTTGGCAGGCCACTACATCCTTCCCTGTGAATGTTTCCATGCTGGAGGCTTCCTTTAAAATATTCTCTTGCTGGTACTTAGTCCCGGCCCATGTATCTCAATTTGTCCCAAATTTTCAACCTACTTTTCACCACATTAGGAAAAACCATCTCTCTAGAAACCACTGTAGTAATACTCAGCATGCACTCTCTGGATATTACCACAGCAGAATTCAAACTTCTATTACAAATCACTACCGCATCAAAGCAGATGGCGGCAGCTGCCTGGAAAACCACAATCTTGAGCCTAATGCCCCGTACACACGGTCGGATTTTCCGACGGAAAATGTGTGATAGGACCTTGTTGTCGGAAATTCCGACCGTGTGTGGGCTCCATCACACATTTTCCATCGGATTTTCCGACACACAAAGTTTGAGAGCAGGCTATAAAATTTTCCGACAACAAAATCCGTTGTCGGAATTTCCGATCGTGTGTACACAAATCCGATGCACAAAGTGCCACGCATGCTCAGAATAAATAAAGAGATGAAAGCTATTGGCTACTGCCCCGTTTATAGTCCTGACGTACGTGTTTTACGTCACCGCGTTCAGAATGATCGGATTTTCTGACAACTTTGTGTGACCATGTGTATGCAAGACAAGTTTGAGCCAACATCCATCGGAAAAAATCCTAGGATTTTGTTGTCGGAATGTCCGATCAATGTCTAACTGCGGTTAGAAATCAAGTTACCCATGCTATGGTACAGTACATGGAAAAATTGAGGCCATCCTACTTGATTGAATCCCTAATAATGCCAAAATCTGACAGCCCTAGATAGACAAATTCCTCCCTACAGGCTTTGATACGACATTACTTAACACATGATACTTGGTACATTACATGATAACTGTATAACTCTAGATGGCATTACCACTTTTACCCAGGCCGCCCGGAACACCTACCCCTGCCCCCTCTTTCTATCCCACCACTCCCCTCTCTCCTTTTGTCTATCGGAGTGTCCATTATGGAATATATTGCTTTGTACTTTATGTTTAGTAGACCAAGGCACCTTAAGGCTAGGTCTGCCATGCCATTGTACTACCCTCTTGACGTGTATGTTTCCTAATGTCCATTGTAGATCCCATGAATCTGTTTTTATAAGATATATTGTAAAAACAGTAAAACAAATTTAAACAAGAAAAATAAAATAAATGCAATATGAATAAATATAAGTAGATTGTGCCTTTATCTCTCTTTTCCTGTTTCATCTATAAAAATCCAAGCTTCTTTCTGCTCTTCTCAGAATTCCTGTTCTATGTGAATGCAGCCACCCTTTCCTTCTCGCCCCTGAGATGGACCACACCCCTACACCCCTGATCAAACAGACATTTTCCAATAAGTTCGTTTGTGAGAAGTCGATTATTAAATCCCTGGTTCCTGGTCTGGAAATTCTAACTACAGCACTACGTTCTTATCTTTATTTGTCTAGGTAGTTTGCACAAAGTAGCAAGTGACTATAGATTTATGAATGTCTCTTGGTTTGCTATATATTAGATATATTGGGACTGAGAAATGAGCATCTCATGCTTATGGGTATATCGAGCCATGACTTTTAGCACAACATTGTGACAATCCTGCTACATATGCATGCGCTATTAAAGCCAGGGATCTCAAATGACCCCATTATACATTTAACTTTGTTGACTTTGACAGGTCATGTGACTGGGCTCTCCTTCTTCCAACACTTTTGTTTTTTAACCATTCATTGAAATGAATAGGGTTTCCTTGTTTTGGAGTCCTGAGGCAAGTGAAAAGCTAAGCACTTTTGTAGGCACACTGCTTTATTTTATAAATATGCCTTTTTTTCTTAAAGAAAAAGCATGGCCATACACTGCTTTATAGCTGGGCCCCTTAGTGCCACTAAATCTAGTAATAGAAATGAAATAATCTTCAATCAATGCAACAATCAAGTAGGGAAAACAATACAGTGTCCAGATATACATACCTCTATAGACCTGGCCTGGCTCAAAAGATATTAGGAAAAAATTAAGTGATAGGAATAAATATTCCCAAAAATCATTTGTATTTTCCTGAGATGAGGCCAACACTAGGTCTCTTTAGGCTAGGTTCATATCTGTGTGGTTGTGGCTGATACGGTTTTCCAGTGCATTTTGCAGTGCATTTTGCATTTTTGAACATGCAATATTCATGCATTTTTGCATGCCGTTTTCATGCGTTTTGCATTGTTTTCTCCCCAAAAATTGTGGATAGCAAGTTGTTAAGGAGGGGGTGGCCACCGCGTCATTAACAAATGATGAGTCAACAGCTGTCAGTGGGGTTCCCTTGAATGAAAAAAAAGAATTGCCAGCAAAGAAAATAACAGCGTGCCCCCCCCCCCAATCCATAGCAGGCTCTTAGGGTCGTGTATGGATTTTAAGGGGATCCCTACGCAAAAATGTAAATGATAAATGGCGTGGGCCCCCCAAAATCAATACCAGACCCTTATCCGAGCGTGCAGCCTGGCAGGCCAGGAAAGAGGGGGGACAAGCAAGCAGCCCCCTGAACCATACCGGGCAACATGCCCTCAACATGGGGGGGTGCTTTAGGGTGGGGGGGTGCTTTAGGGGGGCCCTGCCCCCAAAGCACCTTGTCCCCATGTTGATGGAGACAAGGGCCTTCTCCCTCCAACCCTGGCCAGTGGTTGTGGGGGTCTGCGAGCGGGGGGTTATTGGAATCTGGAAGCCCCCTTTAACAAGGGAGCCCCCAGATCCCACCCCCCCATGTGAATGAGTAAAAAAAGTGTCAAAAATTAATAATGAATTAAAGTGATACTAAAGTCTATTTTTTGTTTTGTTTAAAAATAGCAAACATGTAATACTTACCTGCTCTGAGCAGTGGTTTTGCACAGAGCAGACCAGATCCTTCCCTTCTCGGGTCCCTTGCCTGTATTTCTGGCCCCCTCCCTCCTTCTGGGTTCCCCCACAGCAAGCAACGTGTCACTTGCCCCCTCTCTCACCTCATTGGCTAACTAACTTAGATTGACAGCAGAGGGAGCCAATGGCCCTTCGACAGAAGCTGGCTGCCATACACAAGGGCCAATTGACGGCCAGTTTCTATTGAACCGGCCGATGCTGCCCGACATTCGGCCTGTGTGTGCTGGGCTTAGGTGTATAAACATGCATGTTTCCCCAAAACAATCACAGATGTTTCTGGATAGATCAAAGTCCTAAAAAGAAATCGGCTGCATGATTTATGTTAATGATGAGTCATAGCTTATGGTGAATCCACCCAGTTTGATTTTCAGCATAGTTTGCACACAATGGGCGATCCAAAATGCATGTGTCTCCTCATGATCTCTAGCATCCACTCTGACCAAGGATTTGTCTTGCATGGCTCCTGCAACAGCCAGTTAGCAGGAGAGTGATGTCTATGCAAGGGTGATACCTATGATTAGCTTAATGCATAAAAGGGATCTGATTTTTATTGAAAAAAAAAAAAAGGGTCCCAAATTATCCTAGCTTCAACACACAAATTAATTGTGCTAAGCATGGTGGACCATCTCCATTACTGCCTATGGGATACAGATGTAGAGTAGCATATTATTTTTATTCATCTATGGCCTATCAATAGAAACAATTCAGAATGAGTTCTTTTTGCAGGAAGATTGCTACACTATCCAGCAATGTTGTGTGTAGGAGATTCTGGGAGCCCCAGCCCGCTCTAGTGTGGTCCTAGCTGAACAACACACATACAATTTTTTTTATTATGTAATCTGTGTGATATAGAAATAATATTCATGAAACTTATGACGGCAAAGCTGCATACAGTACAAGATGAGACTCTCAAGTAGATAATTGAGAAGTCATTGTATTTAAACAGGGTTCCACCATTGATCAAATCTTATAGAATATCATTTGGTATTCTTAAGGCCCCTTTCACACACGCGGACTCCATTTCTACGGAGCCCGCCTTGGTCTGCCAGCTCAGCGGGAGATCAGTCCGTTGATCTCCGCTGAGCCGGCGAATGACAGGTCCCTCTCTGCTCACTGAGCGGGGAGGGGCTTGTCAGGCGCCGCTGCTGCCTATGGAGGGATCTGATGAAAACAGACAGCGTGTCCGTTTTCATCAGATCTCACCCGATCTGCCAGCGATGGACCTGGACGTAGAGCCATCCGTCTGCTTTTAGCGGATCGGACCGGGTCGGATGTCAGCGGACATGTCTCCGCTGACATCCGACGCTCCATAGACTAACATGGAGTGCCCGTTCAGGTCGGCCGTCAAAACTGACAGGCAGACCTGAACGGTCCGATCGTGTGAAAGGCGCCTTATACTTATTGCACATTAAGGAACTTCTTATAGTATGCTGAGAAAGGACTTGTCTGGACATGTCCTGGGATAAGAGACTTGTTTACGCCAGAAAGTGGACTTGTTATTCTCTCTGGAATTATTGCCCAAAACTATATATTTTAGGCACTTTCCACTTGGGTCATTGAGGTCTTATCTAACTTGGTACATCTGCCCAGGCCATCAAGAAACCAAGGGTGGGCCATGGATAATTAGCCGTGAAATAAAATTAGATAGTATGGGGGGAATTAATAATGTTATTGAATGTATTCCAATCTTTATTGCCATTGGATGAATTTGGATCTATACGGTGATTGGTCAGTAATCAATGAGCCAATGGTAATTAGAGTTAAATTCTTATCTCAATGTACTAAACATATATATGTATACTGAGGTAAATGATTTGTTTGGCTGAGTTTTACCACCATACTCCCCATGCTTATTTCTGTGTACACAATAAAACCTGATCAAAGACCACCTGCCTCCTGGTTCTTGAATTTGACTGCTGCAGGATAAACCACTTTCTCATCCTTTGAAAGTCAGTTTATCTTGTATTTGTATTTGAATTTCAAGTACTTAAAGAGGAGCTGCAGTCTGCTCACATAATTTGTAATAAAAAACTTTGCCATTCTGACGCGTCTCTCCAACCACTTTGCATATTTTTTTATAAATACTGTGATTCTGTACTTGCCAAATATGCTGCAGAAATCTCCCTCCACTGAGTCTGGCTGCATCCATTTTAACTGTGGGCCGCTGAAGCTGCTGCCTGTTCACTTCCTGGATTTACACAGACACACAGAGACACACCTACAGATCTGCAGCCTTGTAGCTCTCATTGGCCCTCTTATGACTTATCCCCCCTCCCTTCCTGGCAAACTCTAACGCAAGTGACAGAGAGAGGGCTGTGCATTATGTCTAAGCCTAGGCTAATGACCAGAAAAGAAAGAGGAAATGGGTTGTATCAGGTATTTACTGGCAGAAAAAAAATGTTTTATTATCCAAAGTTAAAACAACAAGGGCAAAAGATTTAATATATGAAAAGTTTAAAAAAAATGAAAAAAAAAAGAGCTGCTTTAAAGTATAACTAAAGGCAATTGCTTTTTAGTTTTGGGTGGAGTGTAGATAGATTAGAACCCCTGTCATTTTGTATTGCTGTCTGTGCCCCTGTTAGGGAGAATCACCCTCTATTTGTTCTGTTTACCATTATCACTGAAAGGGAAAGTAAAAAAAAAATCCCAAATTTTGGGCTGTCCCCAGAAAAGTCATACAGGGGAAATCCTCCAATGGGGACACTAGTTTGCGGACCCGTGGGTCCCCAAGAGTTTCTCTTAATTTGCAGGGATTTCCTCTCACTTCCTGTTTTGGCTATGGGACAAGAAGTGGGGGTAAATCTCCTCAATGGAACAAAGAGGGCACAAATAAACCTTACAGGGGTTATAAACCTTTCTCACTCTAGCCAAAATGAAAATAAAAAGTTTTGTCTATATTTCCACTTTAACTGTATATGAATAGTAATGCCATACTGCTTATTTTGTACCTTATACTATTTATTGATGGTTCAACTGGTATAACAATGGTTCGCACACACCATGTATTGTTTTACATTGTTAAAGCAAAAAAAAAAATATTGACATGCTTTGCTATGAGTGTGAGAATATCAGAATGCAATGTGAAAGTGTAAACTATTTTCTTACTTCATTAAATACATAATAGGACAGTATAGAAAACATGAATAACATGTTAAGTTAAAGTGTACGTATAACTAAAACCTTTCATTTTAGCTGTGGCTAGTGTAAGGAAAAAAGAGAATCCCTGTTGTTTTTACTGCTGTCTGTGTCACTACTAGGTACATTATTCTTCTCTTTTTCTTATGATGACCTTTATCCCCTGAATAAAAAGTGATGGAAAATCCAAAATTTTAAAGTTGTCACCAGAAACAAAGGAGAATGGCAATCGGTTAATAACAACAATTGTTACCCTTTCTACAATTTAATTTGGTTTGTGGGTTCAACTGCACTATGCTCTTAAAGTCTGTTTGAATTTGACATGCTGGAGCCCCCAAAGTTTGTTTTTTATAGTGAACTTCTCTTTTGCATGGGACATATGTGGGGCCCCCATTTTTGGCTTGATGGTCACTCCTACCCCTCCCTTGTTCATTTCTGATATGTCTGGCTTTCCATTTTATCCCCTGCCCTTCCTCCCCTGTAAACCAATATAACCAAAATTTCTCGCATACGATACAGTAGAAGTCATCTATTTTTCTTGGGTCACTTCATCTTCTGCTCTTCTAATGAAAATGGACACCTCACATATAAGACCAGACAATGTTCATCCCAGCAAGGTACTAAACATAATAGAAGATGCCTTCTTCTGCTCAGTTCCCCCTATTTGTTGCCATAGTCATAATGTTGTAATACCTATACCACCTTCTCGGGTGCCTTGTAATCACAATGTAATTTGTATCTGTGGTGAGACGTCTGAAAAAAAATAGGAACACTTGTTTTAGTGACAACTGTCTAATGCCCCGTACACACGATCGGACTTTCCGACAACAAAACCGTGGAAATTTGTTCGAAGGTTGTTGTCTCCAAACTTGTCTTGCTCACACATGGTCACACAAAAGTTGGCCAACAATTACAAACGTAGTGATGTACAAGACGTTTGTTGAGCCGATAAAAAGGAAGTTCAATAGTCATGCGCCACCCTTTGGGCTCCTTCTGCTAATGTTGTGTTTGGTGAGCATTGATTCCGAGCATGCGTGTTTGTACTTTGGATTTTTGTCCGATGGACTTGTGTACACGCGATCGGAAAGTCCGACAACACAAATTTGTTGGCGGAAAATTTGAGAACATGCTAGCCAACATTTGTTGGCAGAAAGTCTGACAACAAATGTCCAATGGAGCATACACATGGTTGGACTTTCTGCTAACTAGCTCCCATCCAACGTTAGTTGTCAGAAAATCCGATCGTGTGTCAGGGGCATTAGAAAGGAATTCTTTAGGCCCGTACACACGATCGGACTTTTTGACAACAAACATGCAAATTAGCTGTTTTGGAGCAACATCCGACCGTGTGCACGCTCCATCGGACAAACTTTTTTTGTTTTCATCTGACTTTTGTTGGGTGTGCGAATGCACAAACTTTCCGGCAACAAAAGTCCGATGGAGCAAAGTCCGATCGTGTGTACACAAAACCATCGGACATTTGTACAAACTACAGTACGCAGCCACGAGAATGTTTCCAGCGCGATCCCAGTGACAGGGTACTGTACATCTCACGCTGGCTGCAATAGGAAAAACACATTTGGGAGCATACCAGGCCCTTAGGTCTGGTATGGATCTTAAGGGGAACCCCCTACACCGAAAAAACGGCATGGGGGTCCCCCCAAAATCCATCCTAGACCCTTATCTGAGCACACAGCCTGGCCGGTCAGGAAAGGGGGTGGGGACGAGTGAGCGCCCCCCCTCCTGAACCGTACTAGGCCGCATGCCCTCAACATGGGGGGGTGGGTGCTTTGTCACCTTGTCCCCATGTTGATGAGGACAAGGGCCTCTTCCCGACAACCCTGGCCGTTGGTTGTCGGGGTCTGGGGCAGGGGGCTTATCGGAATCCGGGAGCCCCCTTTAATAAGGGGGCCCCCAGATCCCGGCCCCCCACCCTATGTGAATGAGTATGAGATACATCGTACCCCTACCCATTCACCTAGGGAAAAAAGTGTCAATAAAAAAACACACTACACAGGTTTTTAAAATAATTTATTAGGCAGCTCCGGGGGTCTTTTTCCGAATTCAGGGGTCTCTCCGGCCTCTTCTCCCGGTGTCCAGTTCTTCTCTGCTCTCTCTGGCCTCTTCTCCCAGTGTCCGGTTCTTCTGCTGTTGTCTGGCTCTCCTGCCGGGTTCCTACGCTATCTTCTGCTCTTTTGCCGCTCTCTTGCTAGCGGTGGCCCGGTCTTCTTCGTCACACAGCATTATAGCGGGAGAGAGCTTCGTGTCAACATCAGAAGAAGTGAAGAGGGAAGAAGACGACGAAGAAGACCAGGCCACTGCTAGCAAGAGAGCGGCAAAAGAGCAGAAGATAGCGGAGGAGCCCGGCAGAAGAACCAGACACCGGCAGAAGAACCGGACACCGAGAGAAGAGGCCAGAGAGAGCGGAAAAGAACCAGACACCGGGAGAAGAGGCCGGAGAGACCCCCGAAGTTGGAAGAAGACCCCCGGAGCTGCCTAATAAATTACTTTAAAAACCCGCGTAGTGTTTTTTTATTGACACCTTTTTCCCTAGGTGAATGGGTAGGGGTACGATGTGCCCCATACTCATTCACATAGGGTGGTGGGGGGCCGGGATCTGGGGGCCCCCTTATTAAAGGGGGCTCTCAGATTCCGATAAGCCCCCCGCCCGCAGACCCCGACAACCAACGGCCAGGGTTGTTGGGAAGAGGCCCTTGCCTTGTCCTCATCAACATGGGGACAAGGTGCTTTGGGGTGGGGGGCCGCAGGGCACCCCCTTCCCCCAAGGCACCCACCCCCCATGTTGAGGGCATGCGGCCTCAACATGAAAGGGGGGGCGCTCACTCGTCCCCACCCACTTGACTGACCGGCCGGGCTGCGTGCTCGGATAAGGGTCTGGTATGGATTTTGATGGGGACCCCACGCTGTTTTTTTGGCATAGGCGGTTCCCCTTAAAATCCATACCAGAGCTAAGGGCCTGGTATGCCCCTGGAGGGGAACCCATGCCGGTTTTTTATTTAAAATCTGGCGTGGAGTTCCTCCTCATGATTCATACCAAACACAGTGCCTGGCATTGGCAGGGATCCAAGACTGATCCACGAACCAGTGTGAACTCGGCTCGAGATTGACACAATCTCAAACAATACAGAAGTTGACCAAAGGGTGGTGGTAAAAAACCATGTGATTTGGTGAAAGTTGGCTGAAAAAGTTCTGCCGTGTGTACGCAATACAAACTTATGGCCAACGCCCTTTGTACAAAAATGTACGGGAAAGTTTGTACAAAGTCCTATCGTGTATGAGGCTTTTCACTTATCTGAGCTTTTCTCTTACTTCCTGCTGGGTTTCTAAACCAGAAAGTGAAAGGAAATCTCCCCAATGGTTCACAGAGTAAAAAATAGGGGTTTAACAATTACTCTATCCAAAACTAAAAAAAGAACTATGGCCATACACGGAATTAACATACACCTCTATTATAATAATTATTATGTGAGAAAATACCAAAAGAAATCTTTAGGTACATTTTTAGAATAAATAGCCTAGAGCAAATTTAAATAACTGGAAAGAAACACCTTAAATATCAAAATTCCAAATCACCATACACAAATATGCAGTATGGCAAACAATATCAGATCGCACTCGCATTCTAATGAATTAAAACAGATTGTGGGCATGCATTAACCTCAATCTCTACAGACTTCAGTCTGGAATTTTGACCAAAAGAACAAGCAGAAGTGGCGCCAAAGAAGTGGAATTTTCAAAGCAGGTTTTAATGAACATTTTCTCACGCTTAGTGCAGCAACTGGGAATAAGTTTGTCAATCACCACACCGAGGAAACAGATTTTGGAAACTATATACTGCTCTGGACAGCCTTGGTGGGTTGATGTAGTTTGGGGGACTGTCTCTTTTTTTGTTATTTTAAAAGGGTGCAATTTAAAATGACTTTGACAAGAGCTGTCGTTAATAATGCTCATTCCTTGGGCAGTGCAAAGCCAATTAGCACTGATTTCTGCTCTTTGCACGGCAGCTGTGCATTGTTCTCCATGGCCAATTAATTGCTTTCAATAGACAGCCAATCGGCTTCTAATTGGCAGTACACCGCAGCAAGATTTTATTAGCTGCCACCAACACACGTCATGAAATGGAAGATGATGGAGACATGAATAATATTCAGTCTTAATATACAATGTCGATAGTTGGGAAAAATTCCAGAAATAATTTCTGTATCATTTTTCAGAACAACAAGCTACATTGAAGCCGCTCTGAGAGCTGTGAATGAACATATCAGGCATACCACTACAGTTGGTATATAAGTCATTTAAAATGGTATATGCTACACTGGAACTAAGGTATAAGACTGTCTGAAATAAAAATTGTAAGTGCTGTCCATAGTGACCAATGAGCTGTTACTATTCCATTCTTTGACCCGTACTTACAGCATTTTATAGAGAAGTTCAGTGTGTGCTGTTCTTAAAGTGTCACTAAACCCAAGAACAAAATTGTATTATATTGCAGCTTACCAGTCCTTAGATGTGGTTGCAGCATTAGGCTTCTTTTTTTTTATTTTCTCCTTCTGATCCAGCGAGTAACACACATCCTCTTCTAGGGCAACAATGCTTACTCTATTATGAAAATGCAGCTTTGTCACCTTAGGGCAGGGCTACAATAGCCTCCTTTTTTCCATGGCATAGAGGAAAAAAATGTGCAATCTTCAGAGATATGTGAGAACAATGTAACTGATAACAGTCAACGAAAGCTAGCACAGAAGCATAGGAAATAATCAACTCTCAAGATTTTGACATATTGAACAGATGTAACAGAACATTTTATTGATATATTTAACAAACCAAAATAGATTAAATGAGAGAAGTTCATTCAAAAGCAAGCCACTAGGACAAAAGGGGGTTACTAGGACTGTGGGGTACCAGAAAACTACATAGTATAACTGTATAAAAAAAGATAATACAAAACCTTATTAATGTTAACACATTAAAAAATCTCAAATGAGCTCAAGAGATATTGCATACAGAACAAAATCTTTAAAACATGTAAGCATAATACTGTGTGCAGTGCATAATACTGCTGTGCAGTTTGGAAACCATATACTGTATGTTGTTTTTTAACGATAACAGTGCATAAGGAAACTACAACACGTTTCAACTTGTAAGTCTTCCTCACGGGGTTATACGGTTGGTTCTCTGAGGTACTTTCTGCAATAGATACGTATGTCAACATATCTCATAAACGAAGAGCGAAAACACAATAAAGAATCATTTGCAAAACCAGATGACAAAACATTTGTATAAACTTACATCCAAAATTCAACATAGACAAAAAGCCGCAAAGCATAAATATGGTCCAATGTTTCCAAAAGGCGTTCCTCCAAGCGTTCACAGAAAGCACAAGGGATACAAGAGGTCCTTGGGAGGGGTCTAGTATGTCTGTTGTGATTCACAAGTAGAGCCTCTTCGGTAAAGGATGAATTGGTTTCCAGTATGTTTCAAACACCTTCGATTGCCACAGGTGAACCCCTTTGGGGAAGTATGCCTGAGGAAATTTGAACTGGTGTCAATAACCATGGGTGTCTAGATCCCTTTTCCTACCCATTGACCAAAAACTTCATCCCAGACAGTCGGTAAGTTGTCTTACACAAGGGGTAATTTACTTATTGAACTGCCCTTGTGGGGGTTTTTATATTGGGAAAACCAAAAGGGAGTTTTTTCACCATATTAAAGAAAATATGCAGGCAGCTACGTCATCAGGTAACATCTCTTCTCCAACCAGTAGGCACATTGTCCATGTACACAATTATAATGTTCCCCGACTTTTATTTTGGGCTTTAGAAGCCAGCACCCCAGATAGTAGAGGTGGGATTAGAATCAAGTATTATTAGAAAAAGAAACTTGCTGGATTTATACACTTAAAGCCGCTGCATCCCCAGGCATAAATTAGACTATTAGTTTCAAGCCCATTTGTGAGGGCTTTACCTCAGGAAGGTCTGAGCATCTCATGTAAATGAGGTATGGACGCTGTTATTTGTGGTGGGCCCCTTTCTCTTGCCCCCCCCTTTCCTGTTCCTTTTTGCTTTACATGTTTATGATATATGTTATGACGACTTTAAGTATTTTGTATTTGTGAATGGTTGAATGTTGTACAATGTCAGCGCTTCTCGCCTCCTTTTTCATATTGTCCCCTTGCACCTGGCACGTGCGGCAGCCTTGGATTTTCCAAGGGGGCGGTGGGGAAAATGATTTCTTGTTCCTCTGCCCAGGGGTTGGTATGATGGCATTCAGTCTATGATATCTCCCTGGGACTTTTAGTGTGTTGGCACTGTCTATTCTCCTTTGTTCCCTTCCAACATGGCCATGCCGGGCTTCGTAAACACCCAAAAATAGCGTCACTGCCCTACAGTGGGGTACACAAGAAGTGATGTCACAGGCGGAAGCGCCTGCGATGCAGAATAACAGTGGGGGATACACAGGAGATTGGTTCTCCTTAGGGTGAACACCTGGGGTCACTGATTTTGGCGCTTGAGTCCTCACAATAATTGGGTTTTCAGTTACATGTGACCTGCAGGTAGACTTATTTATACCAATCAATTTTTTGTTACCTCCTCTTCCATTTTGGATGCCAGAGGATTTTGTATTCCTTGATTACTAGTCTGGGTCTTTCCAGAGAGATTGCCTTGAGTGTCCCGTTTGCGAGTAAGATTGGACTGCTTTGGGGTTATTTTATATATGCCACTGATCGGTATTTTTTTTTTACACATATGGCTTATGTTATTTTCCCCTTTCTCTCTGGTTTCTATGTTTTAGTCCCCGTCATCAAGGAATCAGAGATTTTGATGTAATTTCACGCAATTAAGTGGTATTTAGTATGCCCTGGGATCATGTTCCTTACACTCCAGGTCATTTTTCTTCTATTTTGTTATACCCACTATTAGGGTTGTCCCAATACCACTTTTTGAAGACAGAGAACAAGTAGCGATACTTTTTTTCAAGTACTCGCCAATACGGATTACCGATACTTTTTTTTAATGTCATTAGTGCCCGCTAATATGCAGCACAGTCAGTAGTACAATTTTATTTTTTACAATTTATTTTTTAAATTGTTTTTTAAAATATATATATATACACATATACAGTTTTTTTCTCCAGAGAGAGAAAGGGACTGAGGACACAGATTCCCTAGTCCCTTTCTCAGGACTGAAGATGAATGGAGAGGAGACAGAGGCTCCTGTCCATTCATAAACTGAAGCAGAGTAACACACAGTTTTCACAGGACACAGGAGCGAGCGGTAGCTGGGTCCAATTCAGAAAAGGAAGGGGTCGTTAAATGACATATTCTTCCTTCCCCAGTCCCTTTCTCAGCAGCCTCAGCTGCACTGAGTGGTTCCTCTCCATTCATAAACTGAAGCATCGTAAACACAGTTTACTATGCTCAGTTATAAAAGGACAGTCAGTGATCACTGACTCTGTTCATTTGGAAAAGGAAGGAGCCGGTAAATTACATATTTACCGGCTCCTTCCGTCGCTCATAATCCTGAAAGATCTGTGGGGGGGGCAGAGGAGGATGGGGGGGACCGGAGAGAGCACGGAGGGGGAGAAGAGGAGGACGGTGGGGACCGGAGAGCACATGGAGGGGGAGTGGACTGGAAGAGGATGGGGGGAACCAGAGGAGCGCATAGAGGAACACAGAGGGGAGCCAGAAAAGGATACAGGGGACACTCAGGACCAATCAGTGCGGTAGTGGGGGAAGTTATAATTACCAATCTCCCAGTGTGCTTCTCCTCCTCTCCCCTCTGCAACTTTCACCTGCTTTATTGAAAGCCACACAGGGAGATCAGTGATTATAACTTCCCCGCCGCCACACCGAATGTTCCTGAGTGACCAGGTATCGGATTCGTGCAAATACTAGGTATCGGGACCGATACTGATACTAATATTGGTACCGATACTGATTGGTATTGGGACAACCCTACCTACTATAATTATTGTTCTTTTTTTACCTATTCAACTCACAACAGACATACTAGACCCCTATCAAGGACCTCTTTTATTCCTTGTGCTTTCTGAGGATGCTTGGAGGAGTGTGTTTTGGAAGAATTCAACTATATTTGTGATTTGCTGAATTTTGGATGTGAATTTACACAAATGTTTTTGTCATCTGGTTTTGTCAATGATTCTTTATTGTGTTTTCACTATTCAGTTATGAAATATATTGACACATGTATCTATTGCAGAAAGTACCTCTGAAAACCAACGTATAACCCCCTGAGGAAGACTTACAAGTTGAAATGTGTTGGAGTTTCCTTATGTACTCTTATTGTTAAGAACAACATACAGTATATGGTTTTCAAACTATACAGTTAGCACACAGTATTATGCTTATATGTTTTTAAGATTTTGTTCTGTATGTAATATTTCTTGAGCTCATCTGAGCTTTTTTAATGTGTTAACATTAATAAAGTTTTATACAATTATACTTTGTCTATCTATGTAGTTTTCTAGTACCCCAACATCCCAGCCTCCCCCCTTTGCCCTTGATGCTTGCTTTTGTGCAGATTATTGGGATGTGGTACTATTTATTACTAGTCTGACTATAGGAACATGGCATAATTAACAAGAGAAGTTCATTGTTTGGTTTATATATATACTTTAAACACTTAAGGATGGGAAGCATTTGCCCCCTTAATGACCAGGCCATTTTTTGCGATGCGGCACTGCGTCGCTTTAACTGACAATTGCGCAGTCGTGCAATGTTGTACCCAAACAAAATTTATGTCCTTTTTTTCTCACAAATAGAGCTTTCTTTTTGTGGTATTTGATTACCTCTGCGGTATTTATTTTTTGCGATATAAACAAAAAAAGTGCGACAATTTTGAAAGAAAATCAATATTTTTTACCTTTTGCTATAATAAATATCCAAAAAACAAAAACAAATTTCTTAATCAGTTTAGGCCACTATGTATTCTTCTACATATTTTTGGTAAAAAATCATCGCAATAAGCGTATATTGATTGGTTTGTGAAAAAGTTATAGTGTCTACAAAATAGGGGATAGATTTATAGCATTTTTATTATTTATTTATTTTTTCATTAGCAATGGCGATGATCTGTGCTTTTTAGCGGGACTGGGACATTGCGGCGGACAGATCAGAGACTTTTGACACTTTTTTTGGATTATTGACATATATACAGCGAGCAGAGCTAAAAGTGTCACTGGCAGGGAAGGGGTTGACACAAGAGGGCGATCAAGGGGTTAAGTTTTCCCTAGGGAGGTGTTTCTAACTGTGGGGGCAGTGTACTGATAGGGAGTAAAGAGAGATCGCTGTTTCTGATCGCTAGGAACAGCAGATATCTCTCTACTTCCCTGTCAGAACTGGGATCTATCTGTTTACATTGACAGATGCCTGTTCTGGCTCTCTGAGGAGCGATCACGGGTTGCCAGTGGACATTGCAGCTGCCAGCCAAGTGCATCGGCTCCAGGGTGGCGCCGGCAGTGCACGCCCCCTATAGCCCTTAAAGCAGCCGCCGTACAGCTACGCCAATTTTCACAGGGGAGCCAACCTGCCATGGCCGCTGTTGGCAGGTAGTTAAAGGTAGTTAAAGGGCAACTCCACTTTGGTGAAACAATTATAGGAAATAAATTAAATGTAACATAGCTACATAAGCAACCTTGTAATTTAAAGGTAATTACCTTTCCCTTTCAATCTACAGCAGCTGTAATGTTCTGTAAAATTCAATGCAATATGGTAACATGTAGGCATCCCATAAGCTGTTGGTGTACAGAATGCCTCCAGAAATGCAGTTTCCTGCTTGTGTGACTGGCTCGCTGATTTTCTCAGAAGGCTGCACTAAGATACAAGGCAAAGTTTAGGCATTGATTACCAGAGAGAAATTTAACTTTGGTGAGATACTCTACAAGGGTTTAATACTTCTAAAGGGGTGCAGTTTTTCCCATCAGAATAAACAGAGTGCACCAGCTGATTATAATGAACTAGACCCTTCCATTCAGAATCAAAGGACTTAGTGGAACAAACAGATTTTTCTTCAGAGCAGAAGCAGGTAGGAATCTTCAACAAAATTTGTTAAAATCATTGCAATGCACATCAATCACCCAGAGGGGATTGTTTTTTTCCTCAACAAAAATTAGGCAGCCCATACATGAATAGTTTTTTTAATTCAACCAGCAGGTTGAACGAAAAAAAACTGACTTGATTTCCCCATCCACATAGTCGAGGTGGATGGGGAAATCCTCTCCGCTGAGCTATTGACTTCCAAGCCCTAAGAATATGCTGATCAGTGTTGCAGGCTATAGCGGCATTATGGCAGCACTTTTCAAGCAGCAAAAATCTGACAGGGTGGTTGTACAGAAGTTGATCAGTAGACCAACTTCTGTACAACCATCCTGCCCATACATCGAAATTCAGCCAGTCCCTGCGGAACTGTCCAGCTTTTGATCCATGTTTGGCCAACTTTACTTAGTTTGATTCAACTACTTCTTAATCGGCACATCGAGTTTCGGGGAGCAGGTCTGGAACATGTTACACTTTACATAATAAATATAGGTGTAAGATGTACCATGATCTGGAAGGTGAACTTATCATTTAAGTGCAATATATTTAAAAAATTTTTTTAAATAAAATGGCAACATGAGCAGCTAGATGGCAAATTAAATGTAATGCTGAAAAAAAGTAAAGTAATACACCAAGGCTGTTGTATTAACATTTCCCCCATATTTTAAATGGCATTAATATGGAAAAAATACAGTTGGTATAGAAAAGAATCACTTCGCAGCCTGAAATGAAAATAGACAAATTTTGTTTTATCCAGCTGTATTTACTAGTGCAACTTATAACATTTAAGTGAAAGATATAACACATTATATGTATTGTATCTGTAATGTCTGCCTTCATTTTGTAAAGCGCTGTGCAAAGTGTTGGCGCTATAAAAATCCTGCATAATAATAATAAAAATGATCCATTTCCAAGAGGAGAACTTAGGATAGAATCCAGCTGAGCTTGGTGTGTTGACCTCCTTCAATAAATGTTTTTGTTTAAGACCTACCTTTAACTAAAAGTCCCAGCAGAATCCTTGAATTATAAGCCAAGAAGCTAAGAATTCTTTTGCTGTTCTCCTAACAGCAGTGCTTCACGGCTGTTTTGTAATAAACGTAACAAGGCTTCCCCCTGTAAACCACACAAAGTGCTGTTTTTCTTGCCATCAGAAGTTTTCCCTGGAATTAACTTTTAAGATTGGCAACACTACATCCTGATACTGCCACAGACTAAAAGCTAAACTGGCACAACACTGATTCAGACCAACTAAAGAAACCTGTTTAATGATACAGAATCTTTCTTGTATTTCAATAAAGCTCAGCGGGGTGCAAATTGCTGCCGTACAATCACACATTCTGCACCTGAAGCAATTGTATGGGCTAAATACACAGCCTGCGGTGGATTATTGCTGTAATCACATCCCTTTTTAACCTTCCTGTACAGCATGTGATGAGTTAAATATTACAGAACAATAAAGGTTAGCAATTGCACTTCAATCAGCTTCAAAATAAGCTCAGTGTGACAACATTATTGCCAATAATCTCATCCAAAAGAATACGCAAAGTTCATAGTGTGGAATGGTTGGTGCACACTCTTTCACATAACAAACTTAAAGTGAGCTCAGCTCGGAGCTTTTGTTTAGACTGATGATAGGTGACAGCAATACATACACTGCTTGTCTTTCTGATAATTAAGGGGTCAGTAAGAAAAAAAAAAACAGCTGCGATATATAATAGAACATTTTATGTACGCTGCAAAACAAGCAACATATTCAAAGGGTTTTTCATGACTGGTTTATAGCTGATGTCCCGTGTGCTGTACCTACACCATAATACCTCCAACTACTTGCCTTACTTTACTTATTAAAATGAAACACACCACACCTTCTGGATTAAATGGCCATCCGGCCCCTTTATTAACAAATACCAAATGTATAAAATAAACTCCATTTAAATATATAAATATAAAACAGAAATATATATATATATATATATATATATATATATATATATATATATATATATATATATATATTCCACCTTATATATACCACCTATATAAAACCAAATTTTAAACTACTGTTCTGTCTAAGGTTCGAGAAGGAAGGTATATCTACCACATCGGTTGCACCGCCAGCATCTCAGCATCCTGGCCCCTAGCCGTGATCCCACACTAGCACAGGGAAGAACTCTTGGCACCTTCTTTCCACTGCAGCCCGATGACCGGTAGCCCATTATTTCCATCTAGGGAGGGTACCCATACCGAGATAGGTCCAACCCATCTCCACACCATATCCTGTTTACCTTCCACCATTCCAACCTTCCCAAACCAGAGACCCATGCACACATAAACCAATACTCACAACATAACCCACAACCAAACAGGGAGGGTGGGTGGGAAAAAAACCCCCTACCTATCTTCTTCCTTTCTCTGCTGCTCCTGAATGAATTAAAACCCCTCCCTCTGTAGGGGTCAAAATTAACTCTGACCTCTCCTCCCCCTGACCAATGACCAGCACTCCCCCTCCCTTTTTCCTACCTCACTTCCCATTGTAACACCTGCTGCTCACCCCACAGCTGTCCCCAATCATGCTAGCCCTTTGCCCAAGGTTACCTTTAGCTACTGGCCTGTTCTATACAGGACAAACAGCGTTATTTAAAGCACTGGTTGCCTCATTACAATGACAGTGTAGATGTGCCTTTTTTTGCCCCCATTCCTGATATTCCCGTTCCGTGTCAGAGAGTGATCCATACTCTTTTTGTAGCCATCCATTGGGTTACTGCACTAAATTGGCGTTCTTCTAACATTTCTTGGTCACAAGTGTTGGCCAGAATGGAGACAATCAAATTATCAGAACGAATCCATCACACCCTGTATGATACCAGGCATCTTTTTTACAGTAGGTGGGAACATTGAAACACCCCTCTTTTTGTAACCCATTATGATATATGTGCAATAAGGTAGTGTTTGTACTCTGGCATGAATTTTTTACTTTTTTACTGAGATTTTGCTATGAGTTGATCCACTACTTTTTTTTTTTTTACATTCTGGTTCTCCTATTGCGTTGCACATTATTTCGTATGTGAGTTTGATGGACTCTTTTTTTTTTTCCAACTTCATTTAAAATTGAATATTATTATATTCGGATGTTTCCTACTTATGTACAATATGCACATTAATCATACCTTGTATGCAACTTGATCTTCTAATAAAAACATTTGTAATAAAAAAAGAGATACTTTATATATACATTTTATTTATTTATATATATATATATATATATATATATATATATATATATATATATATATATACAGTATATATATATATATATATATATATATATATATACAGTATATATATATATATATATATATATATATATATATATATATATATATATATATATTATATATAACAATACATATACACTATATTACCAATAGTATTGGGACGCCTGCCTTTACACACACATGAACTTTAATGGCATTCCAGTCTAATGCCCGTACACACGGTCGGACATTGATCGCACATTCCTGACAACAAATTCCATGGATTTTTTCAGACGGATGTTGGCTCAAACTTGTCTTGCATACACACGGTCACACAAAGTTGTCGGAAAATCCGATCGTTCTGAACGCGGTGAAGTAAAACATGTACGTCGGGACTATAAACGGGGCAGTAGCCAATAGCTTTCATCTCTTTATTTATTCTGAGCATGCGTGGCACTTTGTGCGTCGGATTTGTGTACACATGATCGGAAATTTCGACAACAGATTTTGCTGTCGGAAAATTTTAAAGCCTGCTCCCAAACTTTGTGTGTCGGAAAATCCGATGGAAAATGTGTTATGGAGCCTACACATGGTTGGAATTTCCGACAACAAGGTCCTATCACACATTTTACGTTGGAAAATACGACCGTGTGTACGGGGCATTAGTCCGTAGGGTTCAATATTGAGTTGGCCCACCCTTCGCAGCTATAACAGCTTCAACTCTTCTGGGAAGGCTGTCCACAAGCGCATTTGTGAGGTCAGGCACTGATGTGGATGAGAAGGCCTGGCTTGCAGTCTCCGTTCTTATTCATTCCAAAGGTGTTGTGATAGACCTAGCCGGGACAGAGGCTTTTGGAGGGGACTGAATGCCAGCCTCTTGTCTACTGATTATGGGCCCTGGCATTGGGGGGAACTGTGCTCGTTGTGAGCTGTATGCCTGGGGACCCTGGAGGTGGTGTTACTTTAGATTCAGGTCCATGTCCCCCAAGACACAAAGACTCTGGGGACCCTGGATTTGCCATTGTGACGGGAGTCATTAATAGGGGCACAAGGTGAATAAGGGCCCCACTATGATCTGTGCTAGTCAAACTCAATGCTGTATATATGTATATATAATGTGTGCTGTCTCATGTTGTGTACTATTTGCTGTGATGGTTGGGGTGTGACTGTATTGTATTGTCTATTGTGGCTGTTTGCCTCAACTATTATGGGATGTCTAAGTGTCTTGCTGTGAGGAAAGAGGGAGGGGGGATTCCTCCAGCAGCACCCCTGTTAAGACTGTTTACTGAAGAGAAGTTAAGCACACCTGACCTGTGTGTCCTGTTTCCAAGGGTGGGAGGAAGTGTTTTGAAGTGAGATCTGTATAACATGTGTTAGAATAAAGATTCATTCCTGTTTGACCCTCAAGACAGAGCCTCGTCTCGTATTTGGGGAGGAAGAATTATTCGTATGGGGTTCTTGTTCGGCTGATCGGAGTGTTCGGTAGCTGCTTTTGTGTTTTGGTATGGAATGTCCTAAACGACTTTAACCCCTTTTCATACTCAGGGTGTCGTTACAGGTGTTCTATTGGGTTGTGGTCAGGACTCTGTGCAGGCCATTTAAGTTCCTCCACCCCAAACTCCCTCATCCATGTCTTTACGGACTTTGCTTTGTGCACTGGCATGCAGGCATGTTGGAACAGGAAGGGGCTATCCCCAAACTGTTCCCACAAAGTTTGGAGCATGACATTGTCCAAAATGTCTTGGTATGGTGACGCCTTAAGGGTTCCCTTCACTGGAACTCAGGGGCCAAGCCCCTCCCCTGAAAAACAAACCACGAAAGGAGTGTATCTAGTGTAACACAAGCATACAAATTACTCTTTGCACACTGATAATCTTTACATTTACACTTGTGGCTGGGGGTAGTAAAAATAGGCAGTTGAACAAAGGCAACTGGTTGGAGGGTGTACGTATGCCATGCAAAATATTGCTGTGCAGCAAAAATGATCCAGCATTTGCAATGTATTCAGGTGACTGGGGCCGCACTGCAACCATGAGCCAAATACTAGGCTCTCAGTTGCAACATGGTATTCCATTTCAAACAGCCTGTTCAGCAGACAAAAAAAGCAGGCATTTGGGAGGGGGCACTATTGCCTCCTGAAAGCAATATTAAACACTTGCCACCCAGCCACAGTACATTTACTGATGCATGAGATCCTGTAATGTGATGGGATCACGGCGCTCTGTACCTGTCCTCTGTGAGCGGCGACGGTGTCATGTGATCACTAAGATTGGTTATAGCGATCATATGATTAGAATGTCAACAAAACAGTCATGAATGGCTAACAAATGCTAACTTAATGTCAGATCGCTGGATAGACTCAGTTTAATGGCACCCCTCAACGTGAGTGCATACACATTCATGTTTTCAACCACCTCAATACTGGGCAATTTTTATCATTTTCTTCATACAAATAGAGCTTTCTTTTGGTAATATTTAATCACTGCTGTTTTTTAAAATTGTTACTAAAAAAATAAAGATTTTTTAGTTTCTGTCAGTAAATTTTGTAAATAAGTAATTTTGCTCCTTCACTGATGTGCGCTGATGAAGCTGCACTGATGGGCACTGATAGGTTACCCTGATGGGCACTGATGAGGCAGGACTTATGGGCACTGATTAGATGGCACTAATGAGGAGGCACCAATATGCTGCACTTATGCACACTGCTAGGTGACACTAATATGTGGCACTGATGAGCATTGATAGGTGGCACTGATGGGTGGCACTGATAGGTGGCACTGATGTGCACTGAAAGGCAGCACTGGTGGGCACTGATAGGCGGCACTGATGGGCATTGATGGGCAGCACCAATTGACAATGATGGGCAGCACTGATAGGCAGCACTGTTGGGCACTGATTGCTGGCACTGTTGGAGCTTTATTGTAATCAGGGCACTGATGATCAGCACCCTGATTACCTGTCTTGCTGTCCCCTGTGAGGAGATGCAGCTGATCGGCTCTCCTCACCACACACTCTGTCAGTGTGAGGCAATGAGAGCCGATTACTGGCACTTCCAGGTTGACATGTGACCGGCTATGATTGGACACAGCCTTTCACATGGTTAAAGAGCCGCCTCAGCGGACCTTTACAGAGATCGGAGGTTGTGCCGTGTCCTAGCAACAGTGCGCCCTCACAGGCGCGCTGGAGCGGCTATTCTAGTGTGCCATTGTATGATGTACACCCAGAACGAGAGCCGCACCGTTCCTCCATCATTTGACGGTGGGTGGGCGGCAAGTGGTTAAAGTTTACATAAGCTTTTGGAATATTGCGCAATGATGGCTATTTATCTTGCATGAGTATATGAAAGGATGATTATCATTGTACCTGATGGGGTATCTTCAAAATTACCCACACAAAGAATTGAAAGAACCATGTATTGATCAGGCTCTTATTTTACCGCTATCTGGTGAGTGTAAATTTCAGAAGGTGGTGGCATATCATGGGTGATTGGGTGCAACATCACTAAATGATCCATTGCTGGCACGGAGGAAATACTTCAAGGGTTAATATTGGAACTATATAAAAATATTTTTTTTTTTATATACATGTTACAGTGGTGTTGGACTTTCTAGTAATTCACTGAACTGTATATTGATTGTTTGTTGATGTTGATTAGAGCACAGGATATTAATATATTTGCATATAGGTTGGCGCAGTTATCTTTATATATGCTTTTGTTTTCCATTTTCACTAAAATAGTGAAATTATTTTAGCTGCAGTAGACCACATATGTAAGGAACTTATACACTATTCACAACTTTTAAAAAAAAGTTTAATTATATTTTTTTCACTCATATTCACAAGTTGAATTATTGGTTTGAGCCGCTGACACATAGTATATAATAGGGAAAAGGTTCTAACCCGAACAACGGACCCCACTGAAGTCTAAGGTAGCCGAATGGGAAAAATCAAAAGTGGATCATCTGTAGCATATATAGAACATGCAGCAAAAATGACATTTCTAAAAAAAAAAAAAAAATTTGTCTAATCACAATTAAATTGACTTGCGGTTGCAATTGCCATACCCGGGAATTGAAAAAAAAACGGTTCGGGGTCCTCCCAAAATCCATACCAGATCCTTATCCGAGCAAGCAGCCTGGCAGGTCAGGAAAGAGGGGGGTTGAGTGAGCGCCCACCCCCTGACCCATACCAGGCCACATGCCCTCAATATGGCGGTGCTTTGGAGCAGGGGGGGCTCTGCCCCCCCCCAAAGCACCTTATTAATGGGGACAAGAAGGGTCTCTTTCCCACAATCCTGGCTAGTGGTTGTGGGCGTATGCAGGTAGGGGGCTTATCGGAATCTGGAAGAAGGCCACCCCTCTATGTGAAGGAGTATGGGGTAAATAGTATCCATTCACCGAAAAAGTTGCAAAAAGTGATAAAAACACAGAGACAATTTCTGACAATTCCTTTATTAAAAAAAAAAAAAAAAAACAGTGTCCCCCGTTGTAAATCCATCATCAATCACGCCGCCCGCCACACCCCAAAAAAAACAAAAACGCTCCCACCATCCATGAAGGCTGGCTTCCTACTGCAGGCTCTGCTGTTTGACAGCTCTTATATAGGTAAGGGCGGGGCCACCTGGCGACATCACCTGGTGGCACCGCCCCCTTCTGATGTCACGGACCGGTGAATGTTGGGTCAGTGACGTCACAAGGGGGTGGTGCCACCAGATGACGTAGCCAGATGGCTGATAAAGAATTACAATAATTATAAAAATAATTAAAACAATGTCACTGCTTTTCAAATCATAAAAGGAAATTGACTAAAATCACTTGCTAATATAAACGGGGAAATAATAAATAAATGATTGTTTAAAAAACCGACTGATCAGTATGGGGGAGTGATAAATAATTATACATCTAACTGATTAGTGCCAACTCATATAAGTACTGCTTGTATTTAATTCATAAAAACAAATGATTAAAATTAGGAAAATGAAAATGTACTGGACATACAACTTGGTGTTATATTATTACATGACAATGAAAAGCCATGTTCCATGGATTTGATGAACGCGCTTGGACATGAATTAATCTTAATGTTATACTACAGATTATGGATAAAACTTTCATATATGCGAATCCATCTTTGTTTACAGGTCTGTTTACATCCAACTGCCCATAGAGCAAAACAGGCTGTGTCCGCTCTGCATAAGCAAGGCAGATACGAACCTGTCATCTGCCAGTGGACAGATCCCCTGCAGAGAAATACGAATCTGGCCCATGTGAAAGTGGCATTTAGGTAGCACAGTGGTGAATAGCCAAAAATGCCCTGGTCATGAAGGTAAAACTTTCTGGAGGGCAAGTGGTTAAAGGTTTATGTAAAACCTTTATCCCAAAAGGAAAACAACTGTTGCTGTAATTGCTTACAAAGTGTTAGCTGAAGTTCAGCTTAAATTTTTTCGGTATATCCAAATTTGCTAGTACATGTAACAATCCTCCCCCCCCAGAATAATAATGCTGCTGTCCAAGGGTGCCCCCTGTGCTCCTTGATTCAAAGTGGAGGCACTCTAATACAGGATGTGTGTTACTGGCCAGATCACCAGGTAAAAGTAGAGGGAAAACTATGAATTGGTAAACGGTAATATATTACATTTTTGGTCTTGGCTTGTGTGTCATATTGCCCAGGCTGCTAGGCCGGAGATGGGGCATATCCCGGGCACATCTGACTGCTAGGCTGTCTGAGGGCCTATCCAGAAGCAAGCACAGGGTTGGGACTGTAGCTTCCAATCCAACCAAAAGTGAAGGTTCCGTTGGCTGGAGAACCTGTCGTGGTCAGAGGTAGAGAGGAAGCTGTCACCAGTAAGGGACTATCTGCCTTATTACCAGTGACCACAGTGAGTAACTGAAGCAAGTACCGGAGCAGTATTCTCACCAACTGGGGATGGTAAAGATTTGGGAAACTTCAGTGGGAATCAAGCAAGGGATCCAGCCAGTGGAGGTGACGCTTGCAGAGCAGGCTGGTGTGTCAAGCTAGGGACCAAGCAGGCCAGCGTGGGTGAAGCTTGAGAGGTACCTAGAGTATCAAGCTAGGGACCAAGCAGAGAAGCGGGGGTGACACTTGAGCAAGATACCATCATGAAGAGTGAAGTAGTGCAAGGGATTCAGTGACATGAATCAGTGGGTCTAGTGAGAGACCGGGAGCTCAGTGGGCTGAAGAACTACAAGGAGTGAGCCCTGGCCCTAACCCTCTCTCCCCCAAAAAAAGGTTTGTTAAGAGAAATAAACTTTATTTTGCATCCAAGTGTCTGGCGCCCAATAACTTTAACAACTATACACCGACCATGCCCCACAACCTACTACATACAGAAGGATGTCAGCTATCCCTGGCCCTGGAGGTCCTCATTGGATCAAAGGAGGTCTGGGACCTTGCTACATTTGGCACCCAACGTGGGGCTATGGCATTATCATTGCAGCCGTTGCCCTTAGCAACCGGCCTCAGCTTCATTGAGATTTTGTCTGGCTCCATGGGAGGGTGGCAAGTAACCTTTACACCCCTAATGGACTGTTGTCGCGTGTACTACCAGTGTGGGGAAGAACCATCAAGTCTCACTGCTCAGGGAGAGGATCAGCCTGGTCTTTTGACACTTCACGCCAGCGCTGTGAGGATTAATACAGACTCCAAAATGGACTCTAGTACAGTTTTGGCGTGCCGCAGCATGAAGGCAGCTGTCGCCACAGTTCTCAGAGAGCAATTGCACCAATCCGTTAGCAGGGGGAGGAGTTCCCACTCTGCAGAGGAGGACGCATTACTTTTCGGGACACAATCTTGGGTCCTCATGCTGAGACCTCGTGGCCTGAAAGAAAATATGGCACACCTGGGAGCTCCAGGATTTGAAGTCCCTCAACCATGTCGGCCGAATATGACCTATGGGAAATCGCCCGTTTCTTCGCCTCTGGAACCACGATTACTGATACAGGTATTCAGATGGCACCGAAGGGTGAAATTGCCCTGTATATTAGTTAAAGTTCTGCGGTTATGGGGATCGTCTGTCGGCGGTGTTCCGGATTTGCCCAGTTTATGCGCCCTTGGAGCCAGTGCTGTCAATTCGGAGAACTACTGCTGATAGCTGCTAGGCTATCGGGTGATGAGGGCGGATTGGGTTCGTGGATATGCCACAGTGAAGGAATCCATGGTGCCAGTAACCTCTCTCCCTGCTAAGGAGACTCAAGCATCTACCTCGGCTACTATCTCGGGTGCCATGGTTATTACTCATCTGGCCCAGTATATTCACTCATCATGGATGAAGCAAGGTGAACGGTCCCAGATCCCTCCCTGGCAGTGCTTGAAGCCGGTACGTAAAGAGGGAAGGGATAATATACAAAATTAATACAGTGACTGTTATGCAAAGTAACCATCATGCATCAAGCCTCAAAAATCTGTACCTTATCTTGTTCACTTCCCAATCTTACGGGAAGAAGTGTTCTACTGTTGGCGGAGCCGTTAAAATCACACTGCCTTAAGAATCTTATGAGTGGGTTGTTATCATCGAAATACAGCGGAGAACAGGGGGTTAGGGGGCCCATTGTTACCTGTTTTCACATCCGTTTGTTGAACCAATGCAAATAATGTCAGTTTTACCAAAGGGTCCTCAATCACTTTGTCACTATGGTGAATAAGAAGGGAGAGTCTGTAATTCTGCCCAACCCCGAGTACTACTTGTGAAACATCCCTGAAATTATATAATTATCCCTTGGATAACAAATATGTGTTGTGTGATGTCAAGGACGCTATGCTGCCAGCCACTTCACACACACATTTAAAGTGTTGCTAGTGGAGAACATTCCAGAGTGCTCTTCTGCCCGGACTATGCTGGACTGAATGCTGCCAGCAGATACATTGAGTGCCCACCTGAAGCCATGTTGGCTAAAGTTTGAAGTTGTTGGGGTGATTGACGCTGAAGGGCGACCTGTGATCTTTAGCAGGTTGCTGCTCCTAAGAAGAAAATTCACAAAGCCATAGCAGATTGGCATGGCGGTTTCCTGCAGGTCCAGGCTGAACTTTAGCTCATCACTAGCTGTCATTCTTTCATTAATGAATATGGCAGATTTGAAAATATTAAAAATGACTTTTAAAACTACATTAACATGTTTAAGCTTATATTGAATTTAGGTGATGTATGGGATTTGAGTGAATTTTAAGTATTTTCAAGTCAACAATCATAACTCAAATCCAAAAAGCAAGGGGTTCATTGCTCATTTTAAGAAGTAGAAGAAACAAGGCAAACCTTTAAAACTTGTTTCTGGCTCTATTGATTTTTGACCATCATTAGTACAAATTATGACAAGCATAACTGCATAGAATAGGACTTTGCAACTACTAAAATAGGATAGTCAGTCATCTTATGGCAAAGTAGGCTAGAATGAACCAACATGATCTCCATCTAAAGTTCTATATAGTAAAGGAGTAAAAGAGTGGAGTGACCTACAGTATCTCACAAACGTGAGTACACCCCTAACATTTTTGTAAATATTTTATTATATCTTTTCATATGACAACACTGTAGAAATTACACTTTGCTACAATGTACAAATACATAAGTGGTCCATATAGTGAACTTGGTGTTGAGTTATTTACTTTAAGGTCTTCACAGAGGACAAGTTTATAAGGAAGGTATTGGCAGTGTGTGTATAAACACCTGGTCTGTCTGATCCAATGAAGACAACCAAAAAAGGAGAACCTAGTGCTCAAAGCACGGTAATACATCCCTGGATTTTATAGACAGACCAGGTAACATAGTAGATTTTTTTTTTTATTATAATAAACATCCAATAAAAATGCATAAGCAAAGGGGTAGAAATGACATATTACATATAAAATGTGTATATAGCAAATGACAGTATACTCAAAGTTACATTGGCTCAGCTGCCCTGTAGACAATGTTGGGCTAGCAAGAACGCATACTGCAAATGACGACTAACATGTTTCGGACCTTGTAGTGCTTCTTCTGAGGCTTATGTCATTGAGTATTCTATACTATAAGTATAATAATACATTAGTAAAATAATGAACTAGTATATCAATTTGTCAATAATTGTTAAACAAGAAAATAATCAAAACAAACATGCATATCTAAACACGTTTGATGAAAAATGACAGCAAAAGAGACTATACTTACAAGGATGAGCGAATCACTAATAAAACCAACCAGGGAGCCAAAGGCTGTATTCCCATAGGTAGAGCGCAAAACCGTGGTGGGCCCCAGATGGCAACCGGGTAGGGGGGGCGTGCACAGAGGGGCGGGAGAATGAAAAGGCGGCACCTGTCCCAACTACAAGGACCCTAGGCAATTGGAGTCAATTTCCTTCCAAAATTCTGACCAGCAATCGATAGAGTCTGGATGGATATTGCAGTAGAGTGCTGTATATGTTTTTCTATATATGTAGAAGAAAGCTTTACCAGGGGTATATTAGCCTGCACCCCAGACATCCACAGTGATGCCGTGGCTGGATTAGACATTACAGGACAAAGGGCAGAGGTATGTGATCAGCAAACATTGTCTTTACTCTTTCAAACTTAGACTTACTTTATTTCATCCGTTTCACCCTATTCAGTATATCTATGCTGGGGGTGAAACATTTTGATAACAACTTATACCCCGTTTATACACTTACTATTTTGCATCTCTGTAATGAACTATGTATGCTTTTCCCCTTATACTCTTTCCCCTCTTTTTCTCTTGTACATATACAGAAAAACATATACAGCACTCTACTGCAGTACCCATCCATACTCTATGGATTGCTGGTCAAAATTTTGGCAGGAGCTTGACTTCATGTGCCTAGGGTCCTTGTAGTTGGGACAGGTGCCGCCTTTTCGCTCTCCCGCCCCTCTGTGCACGTCCACCCCCTACCCGGTTGCCATCTGGGGCCCACCACGGTTTTGTGCTCAATCTATGGCAATACAGCTCAGCTCAGTGATTCGCTCATCCTTGTAAGTATGACAAACTGATATACTAGTTCATTATTTTACGAATGTATTATTATACTTATATTATAGAATACTCATGGCTCTCAAAAAAATGACATAAGCCTCGAAGAAGGACTACAAGGTCTGAAACATTTTAGGCGTTATTTGCAGTATGCGTTCTTGCTAGCCCATCTTTGTCTACAGGGCAGCTGAGCTTCATATCAATGTAACTTTGAGTATACTGTCATTTACTATATACACATTTTATATGTAATATGTAATTTCTACCCCTTTGCTTATGCATTTTTATTGTATTGTATGTTTATTATAATAAAAAAAAAAATTCTACTATATTACCTGGTCTGTCTATAAAATCCGGAGGGGTATTACCGTGCTTTGAGCACTAGGTTCTCCTTTTTTGGTTGTCACAGAGGACAAGGGGGCACTCTTTACATCTAGAGGAAAAAAGATTTCATTTTTAAATACGGAAAGATTTCTTCACAGTAAGAGCTGTGAAAATGTGGAATAGACTCCCTCCAGAGATGGTTCTGGCAAGCTCAGTAGATTGCTTTAAAAAAGGCCTGGATTCTTTCCTAAATGTACATAATATAACTGGGTACTAACATTTATAGGTGAAGTTGATCCAGGGAAAATCCGTTTGCCTCTCTGGGGATCAGGAAGGAATTTTTTTTTCCCCTGCTGTAGCAAATTGGAGCATGCCTTGCTGGGGTTTTTCGCCTTCCTCTGGATCAACTGTGGGTGAAATATTGTGTTTATGGGATTGTATTTTTTTTTTTTTTGGTTAAACTAGATGGACTTGTGTCTTTTTTCAACCTGACTAATTATGTACCTATGTAACTATATAAAGTAGTGAGTGTACAACTTGTATAGCAGTGTAAATTTGCTGTCCCCTCAAAATAACTTAACACACAGCCATTATTGTCTAAACCGCTGGCAACAAAAGTGAGAACACCCCTACGTGAAAATGTCCAAATTGGGCCCAAAGTGTCAATATTTTGTGTGGCCACCATTATTTTCCAACACTGCCTTAACCCTCTTGGGCATGGAGTTCACCAGAGTTTCACAGGTTGCCACTCGAGTCCTCTTCCACTCCTCCATGACAACATCACAGAGATGGTGGATGTTAGAGACCTTGCGCTCCCCCAACTTCCATTTGAGGATGCCCCACAGATGCTCAATAGGGTTCAGGTCTGGAGACATGCTTGGCCAGTCCATCACCTTTACCCTCAATTTCGATAGCAAGGGGCTGGTCATCTTGGAGGGATGTTTGGGGTCGTTATCATGTTGGAATACTGCCCTTCAACTCAGTCTCTGAAGGGAGGGGATCATGCTCTGCTTCAGTAAGTCACAGCACATGTTTGCATTCATGGTTCCCTCAATGAACGGTAGTTCCCCAGTGCGAGCAGCATTAATGCAGTCCTAGAACACAACACTCCCACCACCATGCTTGACTGTAGGCAAGACACGCTTGTCTTTGTACTCCTCACCTAGTTGCCTCCAGACATGCTTGACACCATCTGAACCAAATAAATTTATCTTGGTCTCATCAAACCACAGGACATGGTTCCAGTAATCCATGTCCTTAGTCTGCTTGTCTTCAGCAAACTGGTTGCGGGCTTTCTTGTGCATCATCTTTAGAAGAGGCTTCCTTCTGGGACGACAGCCATGCAGACCAATTTGATGCAGTGTGTGGTGTATAGTCTGAGCACTGAGAGGCTGACCCCCCACCCCTTCAACCTCTGCAGCAATGCTGGCAGCACTTATACATCTATTTCCTAAAGAAAACTTCTGGATATGACGCTGAGCATGTGCACTCAACTTCTTTGGTCAACCATGGCGAGGCCTGTTCTGTGTGGAACCTGTCCTGTTAAACAGCGGTATGGTCTTGGCCACCGTGCTGCAGCTCAGTTTCAGGGTCTTGTCAATTTTTTTATAGCCTAGGCCATCTTTATGTAGAGCAACAATTCTTTTTTTCAGATCCTCAGAGAGTTCTTTATCATGAGGTGCCATGTTGAACTTCCAGTGACCAGTACGAGAGAGTGAGAGCGATAACACCAAATTTAACACAACTGCTCCCTATTCATATCTTACACCTTGTAACACGAACGAGTCACATGACACCGGGGAGGGAAAATGGCTAATTGGGCCCAATTTGGACATTTTCACTTAGGGGTGTACTCACTTTTGTTGCCAGTGTTTTAGACATTAATGGCTGTGTGTTGAGTTATTTTGAGGGGACAGCTAATTTACACTGTTATACAAGCTGTACACTCACTACTTTATATTCTAGCAAAGTGTAATTTCTTCAGTGTTGTCACATGAAAAGATATAATAAAATATTTACAAAAATGTGAGGGGTGAACTCACTTTTGTGAGATACTGTATGTACATGTGGATCTGTAGATCTTACCAGCACAAAGCTATGTTAGCATGTCAGTAGCCAACTTTTATCTCGTTACTCTCCTCCAAATACTCCTAGCTTTTATAGCAATATTAAAAGTATATAAACTGTGATAGTGAATATTTTATGTTGTCACTATAATAAGGGTCAGAAGAACAGTACCTTATCATAGTTTTCAAACAAAATGTATACTGAAATATGTAGAACAAAACTGTCCTTGTTTTATTATGCAATGCTTTGAAATATGCCAGTGCTGCATTACAGCTAGATTGTAGAACAGCCTTTCCCAACATTTTAAACATGGAAGAACCCTTAAAATATTATTCAGGTCTCAGAGAAAATGATTACATCTACAGCTCATGGTACATTAGCATGATCAGAAAAACCCATTTCACACTGTAGGCGTTTTTCTGGCGCTTTAGCGCTCACAATAGCGTCTGTAAAGCGCCTGAAAAATGCTTCATCTGCAAACCCAGTGTGAAAGTCTGAGTGCGCTGGCAGGACGTTAAAAAAAATTCCTGCAAGCAGCATGTTCGGGGCACTTTAGTACCCTGCTCATTGAATACAATGAAGAAAAAAGAGGTTGCGCTAGTGCTAATAAGACATAATAAATAGTTGACAGTAACAAAATTCATATATATCACAAAAATCAATATATAGAGCTCTAGTATTGAAAAAAGTCCATAAGTTGAAACCTCAATCGGGTGTTGTAAAGAGTCCGAAAAAATAAACATCAATGAAGTGTTTACAAAACGTCCAAAAAACCCCAATAGAAAAGATAAAAATAAAACTAAATGTGAAAAGTAAAAAATCCAAGTGATAAATAGTGAAGATCAGTAACAGCGAGGAAGAGTCCACCACCAGGTACTGAAGGGGTTACTCCTTACCAGAATGCCATGACCCCCCACTACAGAGGATCACAGCAAGCAGGGATCTTTTAAAGCCAGAATGGAGATTAACAGCGGTGTCCACCAGGGGTCATCATTTCAGCAGCCGCTCCAACAACCCAGGGCATTGATACCATGAAATAAAAAGGGGCTCACATAGTGTAAAACCACTTACAGCTTTATTAAAATAAGTAAAAAACAGATGTACACTTACAAAGTGTCAGATGAATGAACAGCCTTAAGTCCGGCTCCGTGGCCACCGGAGCTCGGACAAACCCGTCCTACTGGAGATAGATTCGCTTGGGGGTGACGTCAGCGCGTCGTCTGGCTCCGCCCTACGCGTTTCGTGACATCATCACGTCTTCCAGGGGCACAGGCGGCGCGCTGCGTCACCCTTCTTAAATAGTGCTGAATCCGACCAAGCCTCACTGTGGATCACTACACTCGCCGGACCGCACAGACCACCGCATACACTTCCGGTGTCAAAGTGCATCCAACGGTGCAATCAACCAGCGAAGACCGCATAGCCCAGCCAGCACAGATATAAATCAATGTGTATTTACAAAGCCTTATGTATTAGACTTTTACTCAACGAAGTGCCCAATACAGGATGAGCTTAATGACCAATATCTATACATACATATGCACAATTTCACACAAAACAAACAAAGCGTGCTATATTAAAAAGTACTATATTAAAAGACGTTCCCGATTTGTACTACCATAGACTCACCAATCAACAACAAACGATCCAGGTTGAGTGGGTTGAGCTATAGGGAATCCTAATCACATTATGGGATAATGGATGGAGGGCCAGTAAAAGCCTCCGAAAGAGGGGTTATTAAGGGGCAAATGAGAGCCTCCAGCCCAATACCACCTACTGGAAGCGACAGCGCCAGAGGGCGTATGTCGTTCCCTTTTGTGATTGGAGAAAGGTTTTGATCTTTAAACAAAAATTAAAATGTATAAAAACCATAAATAGAATGAGATCAATTGACTCCAGATAGATGAATAAGAACCGGAGCAAAGGGGATCAACAGGATCCAACCCTCAAAGCCTCCAACAAGCTCAAATAGCTTTAAAGGTACTCATCTCCACCCCAGACATCGGGGCTCCGAAACCGGAAATGGGATATTTTGGCAGCTGTAGTCACCAACTGCCAACACCTAGTGATAGCGCCATCTAGTGGGTGTGCCAGAAATTATAACAAAGGTCCATATTCCAAATGGAAATGTCAGTGTATAACTCCTGATGTAACAAAAAACAAAATTAGCAAGGGGTGTATATAAAGTGGGTCTCTTTTTCGTTGCAGAATTAAGGATGAAAGAGATATGATAAAATAGATTATAAAGGATTAAGAATGGATTTCAACCAATAAGCATATGTTGTTCAAAAAGGGGGGCATTCATAACACACCATAAATAGAAAAGAGAATTATGCGTATGTATGACCCAATATGACCCAATATGACATTGAATACAATGGGCAGGGTGCTAAAGTTAACCCTTTATTGGGCCGAAAAGCACCACTTAAACAAAAAAAAACCGAACACTTTACCGCTAACGCGGCCGCGCTGTCAGTGTGAAAGGGCTCTTAGTTGTAGATATAGAGAAAATGAATAAGCCTATCAGGGAGCAATGCAAAAATAAGGTCTGGTCCCTGGGCAGGGACATTCTGTATGCTGTATGTGCCTGAATAAAGTTTTTTCAAAGAGGTGGCATCATCAGTGTGCGGGCTGGAGTTGTTCTGTTTCCTTGTAGATATAGAAAGATATTGATTTGTAGGGTATAGGTATAAATGAATGATGTGCACGTCTCCACCAACTATCTTTTAAAAAAGTTTTTTTTTTGCTTTCATTTGCTTTTTAAGTGATGTGATATAAATAAATGTATATACTGTGACGGTATGTGAGGTGAGGTAAGGGATAATCGATATATTTCACCTCGTATGCGTTCTGTTGCAAGAGATTGAAGCGGAATCCGGCCCGGGTTTTTCCAGCCTCTGTGGCAGGCTTGGTTTCGGTCCAGATGTTGTGGTCCACTTAAGTCATTGCTCAGGTGGACTTTAAAATGAGCAGGAAGAGAGCACAGCATAGCTCTGGCCTAAGACTCAGAAGGAAATCTGAGAGAGAACTCTGTTTGGACTTAAAAAGAAGGTTTGCTTTGCCACATGTTTTATGTGTGGGGAACCAGTCCCACACTGTATAGGGAGGAGACTACTGTATAGTTTAGCGCTGGACAGCAAGGATTTGTTTTACTATTTTTGTTTGTTTTTATTATTTTGCAAACCTTGCTAAATAAACCTGGCCATCCACCAGACTTTAAAAAAATTGCCTGCACGCTGACCTTTTTTTTCCAGAAAAGGTGATCCCCATGAGGTAATCTCCCACACATAGTGGAGAATGCGGGAAGTTTCTAAAGATGGAGGAAATGTTAAAGGCCCTGCTACAGGCCAATGCAGCTCAGCAGGAAACCAACCACCAAGTCACAGAGGCCGCTGCAGCACAACAGGCAGCCCAGCAGGAGATGAACCGGCAGTTCGCAGAGGCTCTGGTTGAATTGCAAAAAGGAGTTCGCACCTCCTGTGCCAGTGGAACCAAAATTGGTACATGCCTCGTACCACCTACAGAAGATAACACCTGACGATGATGTTGAGGCATACCTTGGTACTTTTGAGAGAGTCACTGTCTGTGAAGGATGGCCAAAAGAACAGTGGGTGGGTCTGTTGGCCCCATTTTTGACAGGAGAACCTCAAAAGGCCTACTTTGATCTGGAACTGGATAAGGCCCAGGACTATGAGACTCTGAAGACAGAGATACTAGCACGCTTGGGGGTCACCATGGCAGTACGGGCCCAGCACGTGCATCAGTGGACCTACTCCAGTGACAAGCCACCCTGTTCTCAAATGTTTGACCTGGTGTACCTCACCAGGAAGTGGTTGCAGCCAGAGACCTTGAAAGGCCCTCAGATCGTGGAGCGTGTGGTAATGGACTGGTACCTGCGTGCGCTCCCTGCTGCTGTGAAGTCGGACAGGGGGACCCCAAAACTGCAATCCAATTGGTGGACCTAGTGGAAAGGTACACTGCTACTGAGGACTTGGGGAACCCATGTACGCCCCACTTCGGTGTGTCTATGGGTGCAAGGTCGCCCAGCGGTTCTGGTAAGACTGTTCCAGGGTTCAAGGGCATGGGGAAGATTGATAAGACCACTGTTACAGCTAATGAGACTGTGGGTCCTACATCTGGAGACTGGCCAAAGACAACAGGAAGGTCTTTGGGACCGTTGAGAGGACTGGGTGTAGAGCACGTACAGTAAATAGCGCTCCCCCTGCTGGGGAAGAACAGGAACTCTCACCAGACCCTTTTTGCCAAAGGGAAGGGGAGACAGTTGGGAGGGTCAAGTAAGCTGAAGATTCTCTTCTTTTCCCTGTCATGGCTGGGGAGCCGGAGGACCTGGAAGGTAGCTCCCAGCCCGAGGGTAATGAACAGGTGAACATCTCTGACCCCGATAATGAGAGTCGACAGAATGTGGTACCCAACTTAGAGGTCAGGAGAGAGGATTTCTCTAAAGAGCAACTGCGAGATGTCACCCTCATTAGAACCAGAGAAAACATTAAGTTGGTGGATGGGGAACCGGTGGATCCTAACTGGAGATGTCTCTCCCCTACATGCCCCTTAAAAACAATTTGCTGTATCAGGTGGTAAAACGCAGAGAGGACGAGGTAGAACAGCTGGTGGGTCCCAAACCATTCCAAAGGGTGGTGCTAGACCTGGCCCATGGTCATGTAATGGGTGGACATCTCAGTATTGAAAAGACCAGGGAGAGAATCACCCAGAGATTTTTCTGGCCCGGGTTGTATGCAGATGTCAGGGAGTACTGTGAATCGTGCCCCGAGTGCCAAATGTCAGCACCGTCGCCCCATTTTTGCAGTCCCACTACCAATAATTGAGGTCCCTTTTGAGAGTATTGGCATGGACCTGGTGGGGCTGGTAGTGAAGTCTGCCCCGGTTCACCAGCATATTATGGTAATCCTGACCTTGCAACACGCTATCCTGAGGCCATACCCTTACGTGACACCTCCGCTAAGACTATCACCAAGGATTTAGTCCTGGTATTTAGTCGAGTGGGGATCCCAAAAGTGGTCGTAACCAATCAGGGTACCCCATTTATGTCCAGGGTTACAAAGGAACTGTGTAAGTTATACAAAATCTCCCATCTCCATACCTCTATCTACCACCCCCAAATGAATGGTCTTGTGGAAAGATTTAATAAAACTTTGAAAAGTATGCTGAAAAAGGTGATCGAAAAGATGGGAGAAATTGGGATTTTTTGCTACCATATCTTATGTTTGCCATATGAGAGGTTCCACAGGCATCCACAGGTTATTCCCTTTAAGGTCTTGTATTGTAGACATCCCAGGGGGCTGCTAGATGTCGCCAAAGAAACCTGGGAAGAAGAGGCCATCCCATATAGAAGCATAATAGAGCATATCTCTTTGATGCAGGATCGAATCGCAGCTGTCCTGCCCCTAGTACGAGAACATATATAGCGAGCCCAGGAGGCCCAGAGGAGGGTCTATGATCGGGATGCCAAGGTGTGGACTTTCAGCCCTGGTGGCAGAGTGTTGGTACTGGTTCCCACGGTTAAAAGTAAGTTCCTAGCCAAGTGGCAGGGTCCCTTTGAGATTGTCGAAAAGGTAGGGGAGGTAAACTACAACGTTTACCAGCCAGGGAAAAGGAAACCACAACAAATTTATCATGTGAATCTCTTAAAGCCCTGGTAGGACAGAGAGACTTTAATAGTCTCATCTCTGCCTCCAACAGACCGGGTACCGATGACACCTGATGTTCCCCTAACGGATTCCCTGTCCGTGGCACAACAGAGTGACGTTAGGGGGTTTGTGTACAAAAATCGAGACTTTTTTCTCCCCCCTACCCGGACTGACCAAGATGATCCAGTATGATATAGTGACAGAACCAGGGGTTCGCGTAAATGTAAAGCCGTATAGAATCCCAGAGGCCAGACGAGAGGCAGTCACAAAGGAAATCAAAAATACGTTAGAGTTGGATGTGATAGAAGAGTCCCCCAATGACTGGTCGAGCCCCATAGTGCTGGTCCCAAAACCCGATGGCACTATCAGGTTTTGTAACAACTTTAGGAAATGCAACAGTGTGTCCAAGTTTGATGCATACCCGATGCCTCGGGTCGAAGAACTCGTGGACAGGTTGGGACAGGCCCACTACATAACAACCCTAGACCTAATGAAAGGCTATTGGCAAATACTCCTAACTGTTTTGGCCATGGAGAAGACTGCCTTTTGAACTTCTGAGGGCTCGTTTCAGTACTGATGCCTTTTGGTCTGCATGGGGCCCCCACATTATTATAGCGAATGATGGACAAAACTTTGAGACCACATCGCTCATACGCAGCTGCTTATTTGGACGATGTGGTCATCCACAGCCCAGATTGGGAATCGCACCTGCCCCGAGTACTTGGTTACGGTCCGGATGTTGTGGTCCACTTGAATCCATGCTCAGGTGGACTTTAAAATGAGCAGGAAGAGAGCACAGGCTAGTTCTGGCCTGAGACTCAGAAGGGAATTTGAGAGAGAGCTCTGTTTGGACTTAAAAAGAAGGTTTGCTTTTCCACATGTTTTGTGGGTGTCGGGGACCAGCCCCACAAGTTATAGGGAGGAGACTACTGTATAGCTTAGCGCCGGATGGCAAGGATTTGTTTTACTATTTTTGTTTTCATTATTTTGCAAACCTCTGCTAAATAAACCTGGCAACCCACGAGGCTTTAAAGAAATTGCCTGCACGCTGACTTTTTTTTTCAGAAAACGTGATCCCCATGAGCTAATCCCCCACAATACATATAGACTGATATAATAAATAAAGAATAAAAAATGTGACATTGCATATTTGACTTCAAGGGTGGATCATTTTTAACCAGTTGCCGACCGTTGCACGCCGATATACGTTGACACAATGGCAGCGGTGGGCAAATGGGCGTACCTGTACGTCCTCTTTAATTGGCGGGGCTAGCGGGCGTGCCGCCATGTACATGTGGGACCGGAAGACCCCTAGTGGTTAACCCCTTCCCTGCCAGCGTCATTTACACAGTAATCAGTGCTTTTTTATAGCACTGATTACTATTTACTACGTAAATTGACAGCGCTATATAAGTACCTGAAATAAATAAATAAATAAATAAACCTGACTAATAGGGATGAGCCGAACACCCTCTTGTTAGGTTCACAGCAGAACACGCGAAGAGGCAAAAAATTCGGCACAACACACGAACACTGTTAAAGTCTATGGGACACGAACATGAATAATCAAAAGTGCTAATTTTAAAGGCTTATATGCAAGTTATTGTCATAAAAAGTGTTTGGGGACTTGGGTCCTGTCCCAGGGGACATGTATCAATGCAAAAAATGTTTTTTTCATTTCTAAAGGAAAAATTGTCATTCAATTCTGATCACGGCTGTAATGAATTGTCTGGTCTCAGCAATATAGATACACATACTTAAAAAAAAGAGCATGGGACCCCCCCCCCCCCCCCCGTCTATTGCCAGGCCCTTCAGGTCTTGAATTTCAAGGGGAACCCAGCCCAGGGGCGTAACTAGAAATCACAGGGCCCTATAGCAAAATGTTGTATGCCCCCCCTGCAAACAGCCCCCCCCCCAAAAAATGGCGTGGCTTAAATTAAATAGTGGGCTTAAAGGGCGTGTGGTTCGAGTCTGAGATGAAGAAAGAAAGAAAGAAAGAGACAACATGCCCAGATCCTACACCACAATAGCAATATATATATTCCAGAAAGTTTAACGGATAAAGATACTCCAAACACTTGGTGTTAGCACTTTAATCATCAGGGCACCATGGTTGTTATGGTGTCAGGATGATTAAAGAGCATTGTTTATATTATTACATTGTAATATAAAATGAAATAGTTCAACTCACCATAATGCAGAATCAGTGGGAGCCCCGAGTGTGTCACTTGCCACGTCGCCTGCCACCAGATGCCATCAGGTGTCCCCAGCAGAATCCATCCTTTTATCAGGCATTCCCAGTAGAGTCCCTCCGTACATCAGGTGCCCCCAGTAGAGTCCCTCTTTACATGAGGTGCCCCCAGTAGAGTCCATCCTTTTATCAGGCATTCCCAGTAGAGTCCCTCCGTACATCAGGTGCCCCCAGTAGAGTCCCTCTTTACATGAGGTGCCCCCAGTAGAGTCCCTCCTTACATCAGGCATTCCCAGTAGAGTCCCTCCTTACGTCAGCTGTCCCCAGTAGAGTCCCTCCTTACAGCAGGTGCCACCAGTAGAGTCCCTCCTTACATCAGGCATTCCCAGTAGAGTCCCTCCTTACATCAGGCATTCCCAGTAGAATCCCTCCTTACATCAGGCATTCCCAGTAAAGTCCCTCCCTACATCAGGTGCCCCCAGTAGAGTCCCTCCTTACATCAGGTGCCCCCAGTAGAGTCCCTCCTTAGATAAGGTGCCCCCAGTAGAGTCCCTCCTTACATCAGGCATTCCCAGTAGAGTCCCTCCTTACATGAGGTGCCCCCAGTAGAGTCCCTCCTTACATCAGGCATTCCCAGTAGAGTCCCTCCTTACATCAGACATTCCCAGTAGAGTCCCTCCTTACATCAGGTGCCCCCAGTAGAGTCCCTCCTTACATCAGGTGCCCCCAGTAGAGTTCCTCCTTACATCAGGCATTCCCAGTAGAGTCCTTTCTTACATCAGCTGTCCCCAGTTACCAGTGGTGTCACTAGGGTTGGTGTCACCTGGTGCGGAAAAACATGGCGTTACCCCCCTCCCCAATAGTCCTCCCTCAGTACAGACCCTCCTCCATCAGTATAGACCCTTCTCCATCAGTACAGACCCCCCTGGACAAACCAGCCCCATCTGTACAGACCCCCTCCAGGAGTACAGAGCCCCCTAGGACAATTCACCCCCCAGGGGGACAGACCCCCCCACGACAATTCACCCTCCCCAGGAGTTCAGACCCCCCCAGGACAATTCACCCCCCAGGAGTACAGACCCCCCCAGGAGAATTCACCCCCCCAGGAGTACAGACCCCCCCAGGACAATTCACCCCCCGCCCAGGAGTATCGCCCCCCATTCATGCACCTGGGCATGCAGCTGCCCGGAGAGTTACTTGCTCAGACTGTCACTAACTCTCCGGGCGGCACGATGTGAGAGAGAGCCAGTAGAGAGACAGCTAAGTCTCAGTCAGACAGGGATAGCGCGGCGCCGGGACCCAGGACTCTCCATCGAGCCTCGGCGCCGCTCAGGACTCACTGTACTCGTCTCCATGCCTTTTACAGAACCAGGAGGTGAAGCCTGGGTGCCAAGAAAGCGGCCAATAGAAATGAAACTCCATTTCTATTGCAGCCGCTTTCATTGCCACCCGGGCTCCGCCTCTTGGTTCTTCCTTAACTGGTCTTCTGTAAAACAGCAACGGAGACAGAAATGACCAATGCCGCGGACCTCTAGCGGTGGCAAGGAAAAAAAAAAAGTTGGCAAGTACAGTATGCATTCCTCATCCTCCCTGGGCCCCACTCGGCTGTGGGCCCATAGTGCCCACGTGGGTCGCTATGGCGGTAGTTTTGCCACTGGTTCAGCCACAGCACAGGCAAAACTGGGTCACCAAGCTGCTTCGGCTGCACTACACAGGAAAGGTACAGCACATTCAATCTAACCCACTGAAGACTGGCTACTGGGAGAAACGGCTGCACATACGGCTATGGGGAAACATGGGTGGCTCTCACTGAAGTCGGCCACCACAGGAGAATGCAGATACCATACCATTACCAATGCATTTTGGGGGTGTCAATTGGCTCCTGTCTAAATTGTCCTTAATATGTGCATGAGGTAGGGACTTTAGCTCCATGAGAGCAGAGATTAATGTGAATTGTTATTATATATGGGCTGTGTGAGATGTCAGCGCTATTTAAATGCTGTAATAAATATTATCTTTTTATTTTATTTTTTATTAAAAATGTTCATGATTCACGTTGCTTTGTCATTCACTTCCACATCTACTTTTAAGGGGTTCTAAAGGCTTAAGGTTTTTTACCTAGATGCATTCTTCGGATTAAGGAAAAAAACTTCTGCGTGCAGTTTCCCCTTATACCTAACTAAGATCTCAATCCAGCAATTTCCACAAGAGCAGAGGCTCTCTCTACTCTCTCCCTCCTCATTGGCTCGAAGACAGTATCAGAAAGTCATTGGCCCCTGCTGTGAGGGAGCAGGGGCAGACCCAAGTCCTGCTGTCTGTGTCAAAAGACACAGGGGGAGGAGCAAGGAGCGCCTCCAGGGGAGCCTGAGGAAAGGGGGATCGGGGCTGCTCTGTGCAAAACCACTGCACAGAGCAAGTATAAACCTGCTTGGTATTTAAAAAATGCCTAACCATTTAAAAAAAGGATTTCAGCCCCGTATATTCTGCATGTACTATTATAATTTTTTTTCTATGCATTTCTAATTGCAAAACAGACACTACTGGCCTATTCTAAATAGACACTTTTTTTGTAAATCGTTTTTTCTTTAATAACCATAATATGATATAAACATGACAGTCTTGTAAATGAGAAATAAAACAAAATGAATATTTAGGAAAACAAAGGATATCTGAATTATGTATGTTACATAGAACAAACTGCATGTTTGCATGGGAGCTGCATTGTTTGATTTAAATGGCATGGGCAGGAACTTACAAACTGTAACAGCAAAGTCATATACAAGGAAAATCAGATGCTATTTTAATTTCCTGGCTTAAAATTGTGTGTTCCAACCCACAAGGGAAACACTGGTAACAATATTTAATAAATATCATAAACTGCAGAGACACAACAAATTGTTCATAAACTACCTGTTTAATTTTTCAGGGCTATCACACCACATATTTCCTTATTAGTTGTGTGATCCAGCTGGGTGGAAGGATGGATGGCACCTGTCAGCCACGGAATATAATGCAGCGGTTTTATGAATTATTTCTATGAGCAAAAGCCTATTACGCCTGACAAGAGGATGATGATATTAGGCTATCATCATTCAAACGGTATCCACCCGTTCCCCCTTTCATCCATCAGCCCCCCTTGCATGCAAGTTTAAAGCCAGTGTGTCTACACAGCCAACCCAAGACAAATATGCCTGCCTTTTGCCGAGTCCATGAAACATTTAGCATTTCATTATGAATCACAGCAGACGACAGTAACAAATGGTCCAGTGGATTTGCCTTGTTGTCAGAGATGGGGAGAAGAACAACCAAGCAAAATGTCTATGTGGATCTACAGTGATCAATTCAAAGTAGAAACCTCTTCTCTCTTATTATGTCACAGGACTCAGCAAATTTTATCACAATGGAACAGTGATCGAACATATGCTTCTGAAGTTCTGTTATAGCTCAACTGATGTTCGTACATTACAAGGACATACTTTCAAATTATTTTATTTTTAAAGAGCAAATTTCCTTATCACATACAATTCTGCCAAAGGGTTAGCCCTAAAAAATTAGATAATTTTGTTATAGGTAGAGCCTGGCAGGCAGTGCTGGATATTCCAAAAGTGAGATCTCCCTGCCATAGTTCTCCACTCTGTTCCTGGCTCCCTGCAGCTTTGGGTGTTCCCATCCACCACTGCATGTTCCAGCATCCCCTGCAGCAATTTACTTAATAAAAAAATTATTAAAAACTTGGTGGAAACCTCCCATAATGGTCACAGCAGGTGTGCAGACCCAGGAACTCATATACAAAGATCTTCCCGATAAAGTCCCTAAAGCTGTAAGAAATTGTTACTTGGTTTAACTCTGCAGGATTTCTCAGGATGGGTCTCCTTATGGTGAGAACAGTGGACAATGCCTGGTCAATGGGCATAGATATGATCACTTGTAGTCTCATTGGGAAAGTATATGACAAAATGACAATGAAGAGAACAAGTGGAGATCTTATTATAGGAAATGCCCCAAAAAGAACCTTCATGGCAGGAAAACTAGGTATTGGTATAATTAAAAGTAAAGATTTAAACATATTAAAAATGACTTTTGAAATATTAATAACATACCTATGTTGACTGGTTTCTGGCTGTGACAGGTGCTGAAGTCTATTTACATTTATCTTTACAATTACAGTGTCTTTATTATGTTTCTCCTGATATCAGTCACCTTAAAGTGGAGTTCCACCCCCCCAAAAAAAATTTGTAATGTTCTTAAAAAAAATTAAAAAAAACATTTGGAGAATTTTTTTTTTTTATTACTCACCTCTAAATGCCTGTTGCTAGGGGGTCCCTCGTAGTCTGACTCCTTCGGTGCCTGGGCTCCTGACGTCAATTCCCACGGTGCAGGAAGGGAGATCGCCTCTCCACCCTCCCTCTTGTCAATCATATGGGACACGTGACTGGTCCCAGATGATTGCGGGGCCAGTGACGATGCGTAGCGCAGCTCGCACATGCGCAGCGGGTGCCCGGCTGTGAAGCCCACAGTTGAAATGCCGGCGCCGACGAGTGGAGGGGGGGACAAGCGGGGCTTCGATCCCCCGCATCGCTGGACCCTGGGACAGGTAAGTGTCCAATTAAAAGTCAGCAGCTACAGTATTTGTAGCTGCTGACTTTTATTTATTTATTTTTTTTAATGGGAACCCCGCTTTAAAGCCTAACTTCATTATTTCTTTTCATTTCCCCCACCTGTTGAAAAAAGTTTCAAAGCAGTATTCACCTTTTCCATGCTCAAATGTTGCACTGTTCATTCTCCTCTGGTCCTGGCCACTGCTCCTCTTCCGGATTAAATGACTCCCAGCATCATTAACCACTTCAGCCCCGGAAAGTTTTACCCCCTTCCTGACCAGAGCACTTTTTACAATTCGGCACTGCGTTGTTTTAACTGCTAATTGCACGGTCATGCAATGCTGTACCCATACAAAATTTGTGTCCTTTTTTTCCCACAAATAGAGCGTTCTTTTGATGGTATTTGATTGCCTCTGTGTTTTTTATTTTTTGCGATATAAATGGAAAGAGACCGACAACTTTGAAAAAAAATTATATTTTCTACTTTTTGTTATAAGAAAAATTTAATAAACTCAATTTTAGTCATACATTTAGGCCAAAATGTATTCAGTCACATGTCTTTGGTAAAAAAAATGGCAATAAGCGTATATTTATTGGTTTGTGCAAAAGTTATAGTGTCTACAAACTAGGGTACATTTTCTGGAATTTACACAGCTTTTAGTTTATGACTGAATCTAATTTCTTGAGGTGTTAAAATGGCAGGACAGTACACCCCCCCCCCCCCAAATGACCCCATTTTGGAAAGTAGACACCCCAAGGAAATTGCTGAGAGGCATGTTGAGCCCATTGAATATTTAATTTTTTTGTCCAAAGTGATTGAATAATGACAACAACAAAAAATATTACAAAAAGTTGTCACTAAATGATATATTGCTTACACATGCCATGGTTATATGTGGAATTGCACCCCAAAATACATTTTGCTGCTTCTCCTGAGTACGGGGATACCACATGTGTGGGACTTTTTGGGAGTCTAGCCGTGTACGGGACCCCGAAAACCAATAACCGCCTTCAGGATTTCTAAGGGCGTAAATTTTTGATTTCACTCCTCACTACCTATCACAGTTTTGAAGGCCATAAAATGCCAAGATGGCACAAACCCCCCCCCCCCCAAATGACCCCATTTTGGAAAGTAGACACCTCCAAGCTATTTGCTGAGAGGCATGTCGAGTTCATGGAATATTTTATATTTTTCCACAAGTTGCGGGAAAATGACAAACTTTTTTTTTTTTCACAAAGTTGTCACTAAATGATATATTGCTCAAACATGCCATGGGAATATGTGAAATTACACCCCAAAATACATTCTGCTGCTTCTCCTGAGTACGGGGATACCACATGTGTAGGACCCAGATTGCACAAACCCCTCCAAATGACCCCATTTTGGAAAGTAGACACCCCAAGCTATTTGCTGAGAGGCATGGTGAGCATTTTGCAGCTCTCATTTGTTTTTGAAATTGAAGAAAATATTTTTTTTTTCTCTTTTTTCAATTTTTAAAACTTTGTGACAAAAAGCAAGGTCTGCAAAATACTCACCATACCTCTCAGCAAATAGCTTGGGGTGTCTACTTTCCAAAATGGGGTCATTTGGGGGTGCTTGTGCCATCTGGGCATTCCATGGCCTCCGAAACTGTGGGGAGAGTGGCAGTGAGGAGTGAAATCAAAAATGTACACCCTTAGAAAGCCTGAAGGCGGTGCTTGGTTTTCGGGGTCCCGTACGCGGCTAGGCTCCCAAAAAGTTTCACACATGTGGTATCCCTGTACTCAGGAGAAGCAACAGAATGTATTTTGGGGTGTAATTTCACATATTCGCATGGCATGTTTGAACAATATAAAATTTAGTGACAACTTTGTGCAGAAAATAAAAAATAAAAAAATAAAAAATTTGTCTTTTTCCCGCAACAATATAAAATATTCCATGGACTTGACATGCCTCTCAGTAAATAGCTTGGGGTGTCTACTTTCCAAAATGGGGTCATTTGGGGGGGGTTGAACTGTCCTGGCATTTTATGCACAACATTTAGAAGCTTATGTCACACATCACCCACTCTTCTAACCACTTGAAGACAAAGCCCTTTCTGACACTTTTTGTTTACATGAAAAAATATTTTTTTTTGCAAGAAAATTACTTTGAACCCCCAAACATTATATATTATTTTAAAGCAAAGGCCCTACAGATTAAAATGGTGGGTGTTTCATTTTCTTTTTAAAACAGTATTTGCGAAGCGATTTTTCAAATGCATTTTTTTGGGAAGAAACACACTTTTTTAATTTTAATGCACTTAAACACACGTACCTGGCGTACCTGAACAAAAAAAACAAAAAAATGGTTAACAATAAAACACAGTAAACAGTAAAGTATAAAAAAATTGCATACCTGAAAAGCAAACATGATAAAACATAATAACAATAAAACATTGCAGAATAGAATAAAGTAAAAAAGAGCAGAACAATAGGGAGATAATAGAGAGAGCGAGAACAATAAAACAACAACTATTTTTGTTTTATTTAATTTTTTTTTTTTTTTTTTTTACTTTTTTTTTGTAACTGTAACTTTCGTAACTGTAATTGTTCCAGGTTCGGGTCTCTCAAAATGCGATGGCATCTTGGGAGACCCTGTGAAAGTGTGCCTAGTGTGTGCAGTGCTGTACCCTACGCTAATACTCAACTAGTGAATGGTAGCGTTCAAAACATTCCCCAGTGCAAAGACCAGAATTGTCAGGACAGGAGGGACAATAATAGCGGGTGTCACGCCTATATCCGCACTTGCTGCAGATACAACATCTTCTTTGGGGAGCTCGTTGGGTAGGGGTACTCGGGAGGACATAAGGAAAATGTCTCTCATGCAGCCGGCTTACTGCATTTGGATTGGGAAGGTGAGGTGGAGCACCGTCTGGATACAGAAGGGCTCTGACGATCTCTTCCTGGAATTTAAGGAAGGATCCTGTCCGTCCTGAAGCTCTGTATAGCACATGAGTGTTCAGCAAAGCCAATTGAAATAAATAAACAGACACTTTCTTGTACCAGCGTCTGGCCTTATGGGCAACTAGGTACGGCGCCAACAACTGGTCGTTGAGGTCCACCCCTCCCATATTAAGGTTATATTCGTAGACACAGAGGGGCTTCTCCACAACACCAGTCGCCAAATTTGGACCGTCGTGTCTGCATGAAGGGAGATGAGAACGAAAACATTCTTATTATCCCTCCACTTCACAGCGAGCAAATTATTACACTTGAAGCAGGCTCTCTCCCCCAGCCTAAGATAGGAATCTACAAGCTGCTGGGGAAAGCCCAGACGATTAGGTCGCATAGTGCCACACGCTCCAATCTGATGATCAAACAAGTGACTAAAAAGTGGCATGCTCGTGTAATAATAGTCCACGTACAAGTGGCACCCCTTTCCGAATAAGGGTGGCACCAAGTCCCACACAATCTTGCCAGTGCTTCCTATGTAGTCAGGGCAGTTTGTCGGCTCTACATGACTATCTTTGCCCTCGTAAACCATAAAACTACATGTATAGCCTGTGGCCCTGTCACAGAGCTTATACATCTTGACCCTGTATCTGGCACGCTTGCTGGGAAGGTACTGTTTGAATGACAAGCGGCCAGAAAACTTAATCAGGCACTCATCAACACAGACAACTTGATGGGGAGTAAACAAGTCTGCAAAACGTTGGTTGAAGTGGTTTACAAGGGGCTGAATTTTGTAGAGCCAGTCGTATCCAGGGTCTCCACGAGGACGACAGAGTTCATTGTTGTTGAAATGGATGAACCTCAAGATCTGCTCGTATCGTGCCCTGGTCATGGAGGCAGAGAACAAGGGCATATGGTGAATTGGGTCAGTGGACCAATATGACCGCAACTCACTCTTTTTAGTTATGCCCATGTTGAGGGATAGGCCCAGAAAGAGCTTAAATTCGGAAACCGTAATTGGTTTCTAATCTCTGGCAAGGGAGGACTGGGGAATAGTGGCGATGTATTGACCAGCATACAAATTGCTTTGGTCCACAATAGATCCATAGAGATCTTCGATGAAAAACAACGAATAAAAATCAAGTGACGTAAAATCAACTGTTTCCACCTGAATGCCGGGTTACTATGGGCACGACGGGCCTGTGTTTGTCTTCTTCTTGGTGGCAGCGGGACACTACTTGTGCTTGCCACCTCTCCAGCTTGAACTGCACTAATGGGACTCGCCACGTCACCAAGTGTTACTGCAGTGCTGGTTTGACTATGACCAGGGTGTACTAGGCCGCTGGTGCTTGCCAGTTCACCAGAAGGATGGGCGTCACTAGTACTTCTCTGCTCCATACGAGGGACCTGCGGTTCTTGCACCTCAACGACGGAAGAAGAAGATCGGGGTCTGGTACGCTTGACCTTGGCAGGGACCACAACTCCGTCATCAGAGCTATCTGTCATGGAGCCGCTGTCGTCTACAGGATCGTATTCTGAGCCTGAATGTGACAGATGAGTGACTTCCTCTTCACTCTCTGTCATGCTCAGAAATGTGTAGGCCTCTTCACTAGTGTACCCTCGATTTGCCATTTTGGGCTCTAAATTTACTGGTACAGTGGTGAGACTCACAGGTAAAAAAGCTCCTGACTGTTAGCGACTGATTCAAATGCTACCAAAAAAACTGTTAGCGTTCGCAGGGATTAGGCCTGACTCTGCAAACGCTGCAGTTACGTGTGTTGTGTTTTGTAAGTGACAGTGATCTATTGATACTGCACTTGGGTGGGCTGGGCTGGGCGGAGGGGCTAAACGCAGGTGCTAGCAGGTGTCTGGGCTGATCCCGCTAACACTGCGTTTTTGGGAACCCTAAACTTTTGGAGATGCTAGTATAGATCTGATCAGATCAGATATCGATCCATTCAGACACTTTACTACTAAGGGAGGCGTATGGTGCGTGCGTGGGTGTTAGCGGTACTGGCACTAATCTGACGCTGCCTGGGGCGACACAGACCCTATCTGATGCTAAAACCTAACTTTTATCGGGTGATTGGGGGGTTAAACTTTTATTGGGTAAAATACGGCAAGTGCCCTGACGCTATAAAAAATAATCTAGCTAAACTGCATCACCCGTGACACTTATACAGTGATCACAGGTGACAGGGGGTAATCAAGGGGTTAAACCTTTATTGGGGGGGTTGGGGTGGGTCCCTAGACCTATTTGAGCCTAATACTAATTACCCTAACACTGATTAGTATCACTATGACACCAGTACAGCGATAAAAAAAAATCTGAATGCTGCACTGGGTGACACAGTGACAGGTGGTGAAGGGGTTAACTGGGGTGGTGATCGAGGGGTGAATTAGGTGACCTGGTGTCAGTGTAGTGTTGGTGCATCTCACTGTTAGATGCTCTCTCCTCTTGGTCTGGAATGAAAAGACCGATACGAGGAGGGATGACATCATTTCCCCTGTCAGTGTTTACACTTACACGAAGGGAAAGGATCTCATCCGTCAGGATCGATCACCGATCATCAGGTCCATGTCAGATTTCATTGGCCTGGGCCTGGGAATTGATCGGCTCCTGATCGAATCCGATCGTTGCGCCCGACGTAACATGACAGAGATTCACCTGCCTATGCCATTCTGCCGCAGTGCGGCGGATAGTCGGCAAGTGGTTAAAAAACAGATAGGAGGTTCCATAGGGAGTACTCACGCTGAAGTTTCCATGGCAGTATTCGGGTGCTCTAGCCACTAGCCATAGGGTCCAAATTTTGTGGGCTCGAGATGCGCCAACAATCAGAAGAACTAGTAGGCAGGAATTTTCTCACTCTATCTGGTACCAGATAAAAATAATGAGAAATTTTAAATTTATCTAAGTGTGTCCTAGGGAGGTGCTTTCTAACTGTGTAGTTGATGGACTGACTGGGAGTACAGAGAGATTGCTGTTCCTGATTACTAGGAACAAATGATCTCTCTGTACTCCCCTGTTAGAACGGTGATCTGCCTTGTTTATCTCTCTGTTGAGTGATCGCCAGTGGCCGGCGGACATCGTGGCCGCTGCTCCCACTCTGTTCCCACAGTATCCATTACACGAAACCATGTATGGGCATGTCGTATCACGCAATAGAGCCGTCCTGCCACAGTGTATCTGTGGAAGGCGGTCTTTGAGTGGTTAACTATTTTTTTATTCCAGACTGCCATGCTGACTGAAAGTAGCTACACTGTTTTTATCTCTCTTAACCTAGTGCATTTTCACTGATGGAGCAGAGGATTGTCTGCTGTTCGCCCAATTGGGGTCTATAGACCTAAAATAAAACTGTTAGCAGAGTTGAGCGGCAGTATACCCACTTGTCTGGAGTTTAATTCTAGGATTACAGATACATATGAGTGAACTCTCTGTATCTGTCCCCTGCTTTGGTATGCCTTATGTAGCTATGGCATTTGATCTTCTTAGAGTGGTGCCTGGTTAGTTTTCACGTACCTGGTTAAGGCTGAGCTGACGGGTGGGCTTTCCCTTATACCTCCTGTCCTGTTTCTCTTGAAGGTGGTGACAGGATATGACAGGGCACAAAGTGGCACGGGTGCCTGGTTGGAGATCCTGGACAGACAGTACTTGCAGCAGGTGCCAAGCAGTGGGCAGGATTGTGAACTGGCAGATGCGGATACACCCCAACAGGTGCAGAACAGCAGGCAGACTGGAGGACTGGCAGGTGCAGGTACACACCAGCAGGTGCAGGACAGCAGACAGCAACCAAACTGGTGAGCAGGCAGATGCAGGGTCTCGGGGGGTCAGCCAGACAGAAGTCAGTAATGACCAAGCAGCAGAGGTACAGAATTAGATCCAGAGAAGAGTCAGGGCTAAGCCAGGGTCGGTATCATGCGAACAGAGAAGGCACTGGAATGGTAGGCAAAAGGCAGAGTCGGGTCTCAGGCTGGGTTCACACTGGTGCGACACGACAGCCGTCCTACTTTGGATCCGACTTCGCCCTGCGACATGAAGCCGGCATGTGTCCGACTTTCAATGAACGGGGATCCGACTTGGATCCCCGCCAATGCCGGCACTGTGTTTGGTATGAATCTTTAGGGGGGAACTCCGCGCCAAATTTTAAATAAAAATCCGGCATGGGTTCCCCCTCCAAGAGCATACCAGGCCCTTGGGTCTGGTATGGACCTTGAGGGGAAACCCCTACGCCGAAAAAGCGGCGTGCGGGGGGTCCCTCCAATCCATACCAGACCCTTATCCGAGCACGCAGCCCGGCCGGACAGGACTTTGATCCGACTTCAATGATAGTCAATGGGCTGAAGTAGGATCAAAGTCGGACCAAAGTAGTACAGGGAGCATTTCTAAAGTCGGAACGACTTGTGTCGGACCAGTTCGGACGGCTCCCATAGGGAAACATAAAATTTCACACGTCATGAGACATGAGCTCCCAATGTCGGAGCGTTTGTCGGACCAGTGTGAACCCAGCCTCAAGCAGGGTCAGCAATAAGGTATCAGGAACGAACAGAGTCAAACTGACCGGGTATAAACAGGAACAAGTACAGGATCAGGATACGTTACTGAATCAGGAATGTCTAGGTGTCACTCGCCTCATACGCGCGAGTTACGAAATCTCTAGTTGTCACTCGAGAATTCTTATTAGCAAGTGCATATCTTCGTGCACGTCTTTGTGCGTGACTATGTATATGTTTTCCCTGACATTAGTAAACTGCTAAAGGAAGGGCAGAAGGAAACAGTTTTCTAGAAGGCTAGAAAATAAAAGTCTTGCCCTACCTGGAAGCCAAATTCTGTGTCAACCTACAGAGAATATCTTTTAATTATTTTTAATGTATCTTATATAGCACAGCATAAATTCGACTTTATGAAACTAACTCCCTTAGATATCTGAAATGCAGAAAACCAGAAACCAACCTTTTTCAGATTTATGGAATTGCCCTTTTATAAAATGCTTCTGGTATCAAGTACACGGTTATTCCAACAAGAATTTACTTTATTCCCTTCCTTTTTTTAGCTGAATCAGCTACAGAAGTTTAGGATGTAAGAACCACCAAAGGAAGTAAAACTTTGTTTTAAAAATTTCAAAACAAAGTTGAATTCATATACAACTTCTATCTATTATTTCAATGGCGAGTTTAGAAGCTATTCAAATGGACTGGGCAGAAATTGTACTGGACAAGGAAAGAAAGGTAAAAACGTTTTAAATGTTGAGGACACCTTGTTAACACAAATAAGGAAAATAAATCAACTAGTTGCTGCAGTAACACCCAGCAGTATCTAATCAGTCAGATTGCAAATGATACTTATATACTGTACCCATGTTGACAAAGGTAAGATTCCCCCAAACCTCTTTTTTGCATTAAAGTGGTTGTAAAGTGGTTGACATTTTTCCCCTTAATGCATTCCCTTTATTAAGGTATAAAATGTCCCCAAGAAAACCGAAAGATGTACAACCTCGTAAAAAAGGAAAGATACATAGGCATTAACAGACCCAGTAGACTCCTGGCAAAAGTGTTAAGTAAAAAAGAAAAACAACAAATATATCGATAAGATAAAGACCAGAACAGATGAGATCAGTTATAAAAATACAGATATAGTAAAGACTTTTCAAGAATTTTACAGGGAGTCATATTCTATAAATAAAAACGACACAATTAACGAAAGGGAACAAAAACAAGTGAAAATTAAAAACTATTTAAATAAGGTTGGAATGGCCAAAATAACTGGAAGTGAGCGAATCTCCATGGAGGCCCCCATTACGGAGACGGAAGTGAGAAAGGCAATTAGGGAGACGGAAGTAGTTAAGAGCCCAGGCCCGGATGGGCTGACGGTGCTCTATTATAAAAAATATCAAGACTACCTAATACCAAAATTGTGCTCCTACATGAATGACATAGGGGATAAAGGGGAAATGAGAAGAGAAGCACTGGCAGCCAATATAGCGATCATTCTTAAAAAAGGCAAAGATGCTACATTATGCTCCAGCTACAGGCCTAAAAAAAAAAAAAAACTATTCGCAAAAGTGATTGCGGAAAGAGTGAAGTAAACAATAAACAGGATCATCCACCTGGACCAGGTTGGGTTTGTATCGGGTAGGCAGGGACGAGATAATAGTATCAAAACCCTCCTGGTAGCCCAGGAAATCAAAAAGAGTGGAGTCCCAGGTCTACTTCTTTCAATAGACGCGGAAAAAGCGTTTGATAGAGTAGACTGGGACTTCATGATGAGCACGCTTGAAGAAATTGGTTTTGGGGAGAGGATCCGCAAATGGATAGGGGCTCTATACTCTAGGCCCTCAGCGAGAGTGAAGATAAATGGGATCCTTTCTGAGCCTTTCGACATGTATAACGGCTTGAGACAGGGGTGTCCAATCTCCCCTATGCTTTTCTTACTGTCACTGGAACCCCTTCTCTCGAAGATTAGGCAGAACACGGATATTAGTGGGGTAGCGATAGGTAACGTTGAATACAAACTTGCTGCCTTCGCAGACGACATCTTGCTTTATATAACATGCCCAAGGATCTCCCTCCCGAATGTTATGGCCACCCTAACAGAATATGGTAAGTTATCCAATTTTAAAGTAAATCCGACGAAATCTGAAGCATTAGAGATAAACTTTAGTAAAGCGAGGGATTACTCATTCAAAAAGCACTTCCCCTTTGTGTGGGGGGAAAAAAGAATTGAATTATTTAGGAGTTAAAATTACCACATCAACAGATACGTTATATCAAGCAAACTTTATACCGCTCTTGAATGAGGTAAAGTTAGAACTAAATAGAATACACCAGGGACAGTTATCTTGGGCGGGAAGAATAAATATTTATAAAATGGTTTTACTGCCAAAAATTACATATAAAATGCAAATGCTCCCAATAACATACCTTAGAAGTTTACACTCAATGTTTTTAAGATTTATCTGGAGAGGGAAAACACCTCGACTAAAATTCACCCAACTGACAAATGCTAAAAGTAAAGGGGGATGGGGAGCACCAGATGTATTATGAAGCTATTGCACTAGCTAGGGTTGTAGACTGGGTTAAAAATAAAGAAAAACACTGGGTAGAAATGAAAAATAAAATCAGTGATACTAAATTGAATAAAATAATATGGATTTCACCTCAGTTGAGAAAATGTAGCACTGAAACTCATGATATCACCAGACACGCACTTAAGATATGGGACACATTGCACAAAAGGGAACACTGGGAGTTCAACTCACCTTTAATGCCACTTAAAGATTTAGACCATTTTGCACCAAGGAAAGAGGAGTGGTTTGGCAAATGGTTACTGGAAGAAAATATACAACTAAAAGATGTAATGTGCCAGGGTAGAATATGCTCACTCCAAGAGCTCAAAGATAAGAAAAACATGATAGTCATTAACACTTGGCGCTATAACCAACTAAAGCATTTTATAGATTCTTTACCACGACCAATTAGATCATCGGATAATCTACTGCCACTAGAGAAAATATATACCGACAAAGAGGGGAAGGGTGGTTTCTCTCAGATTTATAAAGTTTTAGTTGAATTGGGAAGTCCAGATACTCCGGCCTTTATTGGGAAATGGGAAAAGGAACTAGAGAGAACGCTTTCAGCTCCAGAAGTCTCATTGATATTGAAAAGAGTCTCGGCCACGTCAGTTAACTGTAAAATGTTAGAGATAAACTTTAAGTGTCTGGCTAGAATGTATCTGACCCCGGATCGGGTACATAAATTTCAAAAGGAAACGTCACAGTATTGTTGGAGGAGCTGTAAAGAACTAGGGTCAATGGCTCACATTTGGTGGCTCTGTCCGGAAATGAGAATATTTTGGGGCGAAGTAAGAAAATATATCAAAGAGATCACAAGTTTTGACATACCCAATGACTCCTGGGTATGCTTATTTCATCTGAGCGATATGTCCACTAAAACATACCTTAGAACACTTTTGCCACACATTATCGATGCAGCTAAAAGCCTAATCCCTAAGCATTGGCAAAAGAATGAAAAACCCATGATGAGGGACTGGTTTAATAAAATTAATGAAATACATTGTCTAGAGTACTTAAGGTTTAGTGAAGGGATGAAAATAGGGGCCTATGAAACAAAGTGGAGAGAATGGGTAAAATTCAAAGAATCCACAAAAGCAATCGAGATGTGGACCACTTAGATTAGAGTGGGGGTTTTTCTCCAGTGAAAGATACAGAGGGGAATCTAAAGTGGGGGCAGATAGGAGGAGATAGGAGGAGGCTGGAGGAGAAGAGTGGGGGGAAAATAGATGGGGTATGGTCTCGGGGGGGGGGAGGGGGGAGAGTTTTCAGGAGGGAAGTAATCGTAACTTGTTGAGTAAATACTTTTTGTAATATGTCGGCTTAGTTTTTCAAATGGACCTATATGGCCACTATGATGTGACGATAAGGCGGGAAAATTTTGAACTTTAAATAATTGAAAAATGTATTATGTATTCCCAGGGAAAACCCTCTCGCTGATGTGGCAAAAGAAGAAAAAAAAAAAGGTTTAAAATGTCCCAGTATTTGTATGCTCCCCTCTACTAAATAGTTCTCACTTGGTCCAGCACTGTGCCCCTCTGTAGCACTCTCTTCCTGCATGAGATTGAGGAGCGGGAGCACACACCCCGCCTCCTCAGGAGCAAATCCGTACAAGTGCCTCCATAGGAAGCCACTTCCTATAGTGGCACATGGAGAAAAAGAGGAGCCAAGAACATTGGTGGGGTAAACAAATGAAAAACCTCTATAGTGGGAGTGGGATTTTTGAGGCAATGAAAAGAGTTAAAAAAAAAAAAAATATTTTACAAACAATAGAAAAAGCTCCATAGAAATTCCAAACATGTGACATATGACTTTTTTAAAACATTGTATATTGAAAATAGTATAAGGTGATACTTTAATCCAACACGTTTCAAAGGGTAATGGTTATTAAAATCTTCATCAGGGATATTGTACCACTATCTATAGGAATCAAAAAATACAACATTTAGAAATTAAGCAATGACAATCATATCTGATACACTTAAGCATCCAAAAAATGATGACTCACTTTTCAATACAAAATTGGTCAATTAGCAGATGCATTCCCCGTAGTGTCAGCAAGGAAGGTCCAAAAGCCTGCATAGTTTTACCCCCATTTCCCACAGGAAGGCTCGATATACAAAGAATCCAAAAATATGGCGCTTTGAAAGACCTATGGTCCGGGTGTCCTAAGAAGCAAAGAACAATAGTCAAAGCGGAGTTTTTGTAATCCTCATTTACCAAACCTTGGTTGGCAGAGAGTACTCTGTCGCGGGTGGACGTGCCGCGTCGTCATGACCGCATGACTCGGTACTGATGACGTGGCGCACTAGGGCACGCCGCATAACTAATCACTAGGAAGAGGTGGAGCATCATAATGACCCACAAAACATCACATAAAAGGATGCCGAGGAAGACAAATGGCACCATTCCTCTCCTCAGCATGTCAGCTGAAGGAGCTCAACCACCTTCGGAACGTTCTGGCATATAAGACTTTTCAGTGTTTGTTGGACCCAATTTCGGCCCTTTTGCCAAGTACTCTCTGCCAACCAAGGTTTGGTAAATGAGGATGACAAAAACTCCGCTTTGACTATTGTCCTTTGCTTCTTAGGACACCCGGACCATAGGTCTTTCAAAGCGCCATATTTTTGGATTCTTTGTATATCCAGCACTCCTGTAGGAAATGGGAGTAAAACTATGCAGGCTTTTGGACCTTCCTTGCTGACACTACGGGGAATGCATCTGCTAATTGACCAATTTTGTATTGAAAAGTGAGTCATCATTTTTTGGATGCTTAAGTGTATGAGATATGATTGTCATTGCTTAATTTCTAAATGTTGTATTTTTTGATTCCTATAGATAGTGGTACAATATCCCTGATGAAGATTTAAATAACCATTACCCTTTGAAACGCGTTGGATTAAAGAATCACCTTATACTATTTTCAATATACAATGTTTTAAAAAAAAGTCATATGTCACATGTTTGGAATTTCTATGGAGCTTTTTCTATTGTTTGTATAATAAATGAATTTTTTATAAAAACTTTTTTCATTGCCTCAAAAATCTCATAATAGAGGTTTTTCATTTGTTTAGGTTATAAGGGATGATGGCAATTTCATGCCAAATCACATGAGTCTTCCTTTTGATCAGAGCATTGGTGGAGGACCCCAGAAGTGGAGGTTTGGAGCCTCTATGTGCAATATAATTGCAGTCAAGTATAACATATTTGTTATTAAAAAAAAATAAATAGACTTTACAATCACTTATATCCCTTTTGAAACCAGCTATTTTTGGTCCTGGTCCAGGGCAATTGTCACTTTGCAGAGCCAGCAGTATGACATTAATTATATTTTTTCATCAAAAGATTGATATTGGCTGATCTAAACCATATACTGTAGTACTACATTTCATTCCAACCGCACATAAACAACATCAAAACAATCAACATACTTTAAAACAGGGTCAGCAACCTGTTGATCTTGATCTACCCATCGGCAGGTGTCAGGTAGATTGCATCCCTTCCTTGCTGACCCCGTATCAAGGCCTGGATTTGAACCCTGAACCTCTGCTGTGTCAGGCAATGGCTCTTCCTGCTGAGTTACCTGGAATGCTGGACAGTTCCCTGGGCAATTCCTTGAATGATCCTGTCCTGAACTTTGTTTGTCTTGAACCCTGAACTCTTTACTCCTCCCGTGAACATCCTGATTTAAACCATGTCTCTGCACTTTCTGTTTGCAAGATTATTGTGCTCTCTAAAACCAGTATCTCGCTCATGTCTTGCCTGCTGCCATCCATATTTTGCTACCGCTCATTATCGACCCATGGCTTGCTCCTCAACTATGCTTCAGCCTGATCCCAACCTGCAACTACTCGTTATCGATCTTTGACTTGTTTACTAACTACACTGTTGTTTGATCCCTTTCTGCTTATTCACTATTGAACCCCGACTTGCTCACCTCCTGGTGAGGCGATCCTGAAGACCGCGACCTGGTACTAACATTTAGCAAAATCCATCTCCACCGTCAGGGACTCTGCTGAACACGGTTAGTACTTAGGCTCCGCACCTCAGGTGAGCCCACGTCATTCACCAGGGTGACTGCCTGTGTACCTATCCTGCTGGTTGGTGGTAGTTTCGCTACTACTATAGCAACTGGTTTTCAAGCCTGACCCCTGATCGTGACACCCCGGAACCTGAACAGGAGCAGTGGCAGCATTTCCTGGAATCAATCACCTTTCCTCCTGCAGTCACTGAAAGCTGCCTCTCCTCCTCTCCCTCCCACCATCTTTTAGCTGCTGCCGGAGGAAAAGGAATCAGTTCCAGCAAATGCCACCCCTCCTGTCCAGGTTCCTCTTTGTTCTGTTGCTCCATCTCCCCTGTGGGCTCCCCTGTTTCAGGACGGAGAATGGGGAAGTTGCCAGTAAATGACATATTCCTTTTTTCCTAACTTCTTTTTCTGAATAAACATGGTGCCGATCACTCACTGTGCTCATTCATAACTAAAGCATAATAAACTGTGTTTACTATACTTAACTTTGTGAATGAACATACAGCTATGTAGAAAGCTATTCATGTTCATTTATTCTGTGCAGCTGAGTTATTATTGCAGTGATTACCTTACAGTATTACTAATGTGTCTTTCACTTTTGTAATGTTTAGTCCGTATTGCTTATCATTGTATTAAATATAGAGATCTGTAGAGTAGCTACTTCTGTCATTTGGGTGAAGCATTAGTGGTGCATTTGAGCACAACAGCTGATTGTAAAAAAGTTTATAATCATGTTTAGAACAATACATTTTGATTACTGAGAAGATAAAATAAAGATTTGTTTATGAACATTTGCACTTGCAAATTTCTATAGTAATATAATTATAGTTACTGAATTTGTATAATTTATTAGCTACAATGATAGAACTATACACTGATAACTTTAATACCATAACTTTATGACCACCCACCCGTCAAAGCATGGAAGCCGTTAGACCTCAAAAGGTATGTTGTGGTATCTGGCACCAAGCTGTTAGTTGCAGAACCTTTATGTCCTGTAAATTGCAAGGTTGGGTCTCCATGGATAGAACTTGTTTTTCCAGCACTTCCCACAAGACCTCAAACTCTTTGTTGTGTTCCTCAAACCATTCTTGAACTATTTTTGCAGTGGGGCAGGGCGCATTATCCTGCTTAAGTACTTGCTATCCACCAGTGGCGGTGCGTCCATAGAGGGCGCATGAGCACCGCCCCCTCTCTCCTGCACCCGTCAATCTTCAATAGATAGATTTATGCATTGCATGAATCTATCTATTGTCGCCGCTGTCATCCCTATTCAGGTGTCCGGCCCCTTGTCGGGAGCCGGCCATCTGAATTACAGCCCCGGAGGTGTTTTTTGGAGTGCCTGATTAGAGCCATCAGCTCTAATAGGCGTCCTGATTAGAGCCGTGGGCTCTAATAGGCTTCTGAATTGGTAAACAGCGGGCGCACTGCTGTGCATTCTCTGCTTACACAGTGCTGTGTTAGGGAATCAAATAAATCACTTCCCTAACACTGACCTGCCTCTCAGCCAATCAGGTGCACTGGGTCTGGTTACCTGTCACCTGATTGGCTGAAGCGACAGGCACTGTGATTGGATGCCTATGCCTAGCGACTTGTCAAAAACCATCTCTTGTGTTTTTTAACCTTTTTGACACTTTTTTTGTGAAATGATAGGGGTACATTTGTACTCCATTACCAATTCACACAGGGGGGGCAGGGATCTGGGGGTCCCCTTGTTAAAGAGGGCTTCCAGATTCTGATAAGCCCCCAGCCCGCAGACCCTCACAACCACCGGGCAAGGGTTGTGGGGATGAGGCCCTTCTTCCCATCAACATGGGGACAAGGTGCTTTGGGGGGCCACCCCAAAGCACCCTCTCAATGTTGAGGGCATGTGGCCTGGTACGGTTCAGGGGGGGTGCTCTCTCGTTCCCCCTCTTTTCCTGCGGCCTGCCAGGTTGCGTGCTCGGAGAAGGGTCTGGTATGGATTTTGGGGGGACCCCATGCCATTTTTTTTTAATTTTGGTGTGGGGTTCCCCTTAAAATCCATACTTTCAGGTCTGATATGGATTTTGAGGGGGACCCCTACGACATTTTTAAAAAAAATTTTGGTTCGGGGCTCCCCTGTGGGGAAATTTCATGCCGTTTTTATCAATGAACTTTTCTGTGTATTGTCGGACCGACAATTCATTATAGCCGGCGCTAGCGATAGTAATTTTACATTACTTTTTTTCCTAGTATTAGAAATGTCATTTTGCTGTCAGACTGTTCTAAACAGGGAAACATGCGCTCCTTTACAGGCATACTATAGACATCCCCCCAGGTACAAAATGTAAAGGAATATTATACATTTATTGTTTCACTTTAAGCATTATTAAAATCACTGCTCCCGAAAAAACATCTAAAAACTTCTTTTTGCATTGATACATGTCCCCTGGGGCAGGACCCAGGTCCCCAAACACTTTTTATGACAATAACTTGCATATAAGCCTTTAAAATTAGCATTTTTGATTATTCATGTTCGTGTCCCATAGACTTTAACGGTGTTCGCGTGTTCAAACAAATTTTTGCCTGTTCGCATGTTCTGGATGCGAACCGAACAGGGGGGGTGTTCAGTTCATCCCTATTGGTCAGCAACAATATTTAGATGTGTGGTACATGTCAAGTAACAGCCACATGAATGTCAGGATTCAAGGTTTCCCAGCAGAATATTGCCAAAAGCACCACACTGCCTTCGCCGGCTTGCTTCCTTCCCATACTGCATTCTGATGCAATCTCTTCCCCTGCTATGTGATGCACACAAATCTGGCCATCCACATGATATAAAAGAAAACATGATTCATCAGACCAGGCCACCCCCTTTTGCTCTGTGGTCTGGTTCTGATGCTTACGTGTCCATTGTAGGTGCTTCTCACTTTTGAAATGGGTCAGTATGGGCACCCTGACCAGTCTGCAGCTATGCAGCCCTAAACGCAACAAACTGTGATGCCCATTTTTTTTCTGCTTTTAACACATTAACTTCAAGGACAACATGTTCACTTGCTGCCTGTCATGATTTAGCCTGCAGTTTTCCTACCTGTGTGATTCTTACCCCTTTGCTGTAGTGCTTCTCCTAGTCCTCTGATTCCTTTCAAATGTGTTGATTGGCTTCTGTGGGTTTATATTTCCTTTTTTTTTATCATTTCCTGGCCCGCCTCCCATTTTGCTTCCTTATATATACACACACATGTGCTCACTCCAAGCCACATTGCCTGAGCAACTTCACAGTTCTCTAAGCTACTATTTCCTTACTATTACCTTATTCTGTGACTATCTTCCCATCTACCAACCCCAGCTTCATCTGCCCTTGCCTGCCCTGACCTTGGCTTGTTTCCTGGATTTCCTTCTGTCCCCTGTCATTGTACTTTGCACATGCTAGTGGTCTCTACATCCTCAGCGCGGCATACCTGGTGGGGAGGCGACCTGGTTCCAGCTTGCTGCAAGTCCCCACCCTCAGGGACACTGGTGAAGAAGTTGGCTGGGGCTAATGCCCTTACACGCAATCGGATTTTCTGACAACAAATGTTCGTCGGACAAAAGTCCACGCATGCTCGGAATCAAATTCGAGCTGAAGATATAACTAGCGTTCGTCTTGTACGTCACTATGTTCGTAATTGTTGGCCAACATTTGTGTGACAGTGTGTATGCAAGACAAGTTGGAGCCAACACCCTTCGAACAAAAATCCACGGTTTTGTTGTCGGAAAGTCCGATCGTGTGTACAGGGCATTAGACTGCACACCCTGGAGAACCCTGAGTTGGTGATTTACCACGGCTCACTATCACAGACACCTGATACTGCCTGTTAAATCCCAACCACTTTCAGATGCCTTTGTAACAAGATAGTCAATGTTATTCACCTAACCTGCCAGTGGTCATAAAGTTATGGCTGATCGGCGTATATATTCTTATATACTATTATATATATTATTATGTATATACTCTATATATTCTCTTTTGACTATCATCTTAGTCCATATCTTATGAACATATTTAAGAGAGCAAAAGCAGCGTACAAAGTCTAGTAACCCACATAAACCAATCAAATTCATGTGCCTTAACTAAACTGATATAAGTAAATTAAATGTTAAGGTTGGTATGGAATAATGCCCTTTGTGAGTCATCATTGCTCTTTCTTTCTATAGCTTTTCATCAGTATAACTATTTACTACGTCTTTCTTGTGGTCCTGTTGATGTGATGATTGACTAGGGAGGGGTTGAAAATAAAATATTTTACTAATGATGTGCTAATAAAAAAAGAGAAATAAAGACATGCAGGACGGTTGCAAATTTGTTGTTATTCAATTACTCTGCTGTACCGTTTGACACATTGAAATTTACCGTCTAGCACTGCAGACAAGTCCAAGCAATGCCCTGTTTTGTTTTTTTTTAGTTTTTTTGTTTAAGACATACATGTAAAAGAGATGGTCATGATCCAAAAAAAAAAAATGTTAATGATTTAAAAGCCTTGTTTCTATTTAGAGTTTTTACTGCCACTATATATCAGGCATCATTCATCATTTTCAGTAGTTGTACACTTACACATATGAGGTGCTATTAACACAGGGGGAGCTCTGGCTTGCAGGGCTGGCCTGAAGGGCTGGTACCATTTGAGAGGGGGTGATTATTTAGTTTTTATATTAATTACATAAGTTGAAATACTAATTACATAAAAATGAATAAGTGGTTTTGCTAGCCAACATAATTGTATTAAAAGTCATAACAAAAAAAAAAATTCAGTTTGTATTCCTTTTAGATATTTACGGACAGGTTAAAATTTCAGAGTTTTCGAAATAAAGTGAAAAAAAAACCAGCAATATGCATTTGATCTGTTAAATATACCATTACAGTTTTGTTAAATCTGTTTGATAAGTGCAAAAAAACACCACCTAATTCTCCCAGAAATCCTGTGAGCTGATAACTTCCTTTGCTTTCTGCCTCTGCTTGAATCACTTAGCATTTTCCTAGCTTTTTCTGTGGACCTCCCTTTATTTTAGAGCAATGAGGAGAGGGGGGTGTTCTGTAGTCCCTGTCCTAGGATGAAAGCAATGCCCCTACATAGATACAGTATGGTCAGTAAGCGTTGCTAACCTAGGACAGGAGGTGTGTTACTGGCAGGATTACATAAAGGATTAGGCCTCATGCACACTGGATGTTAAAAAAATGCCAGTAGTGTTAGCTGTAGAAAGCTGTAGCTGTAGAATGAGTTTTGCAGTGTTTTTGCTGTAGCGTTTTTCAGCATTTTTGTAGCTGTTATGCTTTTTAGCTTTTTTTAGCAAAACTATACTCCCACAAAACTAGCTCAAAAACACTGATAAACAGAGAATAGACGCATTTTTAGCATTTTTCATTGTTTTTAAGCTTTTATCAGAGTAATGCCCTGTACACACGGCCGAATTTTCCGATGGAAAATGTGTGATAGGACCTTGTTGTCGGAAATTCCGACCGTGTGTGGGCTCCATCACACATTTTCCATCGGATTTTCCGACACACAAAGTTTGAGAGCAGGCTATAAAATTTTCCGACAACAAAATCCGTTGTCGGAAATTCCGATCGTGTGTACACAAATCCAATGCACAAAGTGCCACGCATGCTCAGAATAAATAAAGAGATGAAAGCTATTGGCTACTCCTCCATTTATAGTCCCGACGTACGTGTTTTACGTCACCGCGTTCAGATTGATCGGATTTTCTGACAACTTTGTGTGACCGTGTGTATGCAAGACAAGTTTGAGCCAACATCCGTCGGAAAAAATCCTAGGATTTTGTTGTCGGAATGTCGGATCAATGTCCGACGTGTGTACGGCGCATTAGAGTGTTTTTCCAGCTAAAAAATTCCTCTCAAAACCCACTAGTTCTGGGGGGTTTTTCCAGCCAGAAAACACCCCTGACAAAAAAAACGCTGATAAAAGCCTATGTGTGCATGGACACATAGGATAACATGCTGGGGAGTTTACTGGCTCCAGAAAGAAACACCTGACGCCAAAAACAGCAGCTGTAAAAACATCCTGTGTGCATGAGGCTTAAAAGGCCTGAAAAAAGGACACTACTGCTGTCACCAATCACCACATCTAAAGAGTGGTAAGCAACAGTATATTACATTTTTCTCCTTGGGTTTAAATGTGATTTAAGTTCGGTGTAATTAAAAGCCAGAATTGATTAGATCTTTATAATCAATTACTGTGTGGATGAAAATACTGTTTCATTCTCGACTTTAGTGCAGTGGTAGTATTTCTTGAATAGCATGGGCAGTTCACTGGCTTCATTTGCTGACTGGAACTGCTCATTAACATAAACATATGTGTTACCCATGCAGGGCAAAGCAACATGTTTACTATAATCCCCCATCCCCAGCAGTGCATGCTTGCTTTTTATCCACAGCTCCATCGCTCTATTCAGGTGGTTGGAGGAAGTCCCAGCTTACATGAATGTTTTCCCAACTTCGGTGACAGCTCACACTGTGTACCATAAACAGTGTAGCATATAACCACTTTTCTTCTGCCTGGTTCCCTTCACTTAGTGGCTTTACTAAGTTAAGTACCAGTGTGAAAAAATTATTTCATGGTACATCTAAGTAGTAGAGTACAAATAACTACTCTTTTCACTTTTAAAAACATGCAGAGTGTGCTTCCTTGAAGCTCTAAATGCTGGTCACTTTTTCCTATGATTGCCACTTAATCGCTGTTTCCCTCAGACCCTACAGTTTCCCAAGATGAGGGACCATGACCAGAAGAGGGATTCTCTCTTCCGGTTTTAAACTGAGTTACCTTGCACATACTTGCTGCTTTTCCAACTACTGGAAGCTCCCTAGTCACAGCCCATTTCCAGGTGGTAGAGCAAGGACATCTTTAGTATCTGTCTTTCCCTAACAGAATGGGGCTTGGCTCCTACACTTCCTACTTAAAGGAGAAGTCCAGCATGAGCTTTTTAGGCTGAGCTTCTCCTATGGGTCACAGGAGTGCAATTCGTTTTGCACCCCTGTGACCTGTTTTCAGTGGAGAGTGGTCTGAAGTCCGCTCTCTGCTGATGTCTCTGGAATCAGACCAGGCAGCGCATCATGCCAACTTTGGAAGTCTGGATCCGCCAGCTACCTGGACTGATGGCAGTCTCACCCTCTCAGCGAGTCACTCCCCGCCCCTCCACAGCTCAGTACTCCAATGAGCATGGAGGAGTAGAGCATGAGAGATGCTGATTGACAGGCAGCAGCTCTCCACTTGGGGAGGTGAGAGAACCGAGCAATCAGTGGTGTTCAATGACTTAGTTCTCAGTGAAGAGGCGCCGGGGGACAGATGCAGCATCGGTCTGATGATGCATCCACCTAGGTAAGTATAAATGTGCAAAAAAAAACATTCATCTCTTTTAAGGGCCATGTTATGACACAGATGGAGCTATTTAAAGAAAGTGTACAACCAAAATCTTGTGGGAACTTGGTATCCAATCAAATTCTGGCTCTTTTAAGATGGCTATGTGGGATTCATAGCGGAGGACATATTTGTCTTTTGCTGGATTCCCCTTAGTGTCTGTGTCAAAGTGGCAGTCACCTAAATGCTTTATTAACATTGTTTTATAAAAGAAACAACTACCAAGACAAGATTCTGAACCACGCCCGTACTCAGAGCTAAAAAAGCCAAATGTAACCAGTTAGCACCTAAAACTCTACAAGAACACAATAAAACTGTTTAATTACACTCTGCGTATTTAGCTCTCACTCATGCTAGTACTTAAAGACTTCCTATGCAAATTACACATTTATATGCAAGTTGATAAAATGCATTAGATACTTTGTGTACTGTTAACCAGCAATGCTCTAGAAGTGCTAAATGTATTGTAAAGTGAATCCCTAGAGAGAAGCTTTTCTTAAAGCAGAATAGAAAAGGTTTAATCAGAACATTTGTCTTCTGATGGCAAATTTAGGCATCTTGCACACTGCAGCTTGAAAAAGCTCAGTACAGCTTTTTTTTTTTTTTTTACTGAGCTAAAAAAATAGGGCATTAATTGTAATGCGCCTTTGTACACAGGTGTGTAAACAAGCGTCGCGCAAAGGCATATACACGAAAATGCATGAAGGTATATACGCAAAAATGCGTGTAAATACGTCCAAATACATAATAAGAGAAGTCTGAAAAGGTATATGCTCAAACAGGAGTATCATCTGCAAGAGATCTTATTCTCTCTTTTTGTCTTGGTGACCATTGTAAGTGAGACAGAAAGTAAGGGAAATCAAAATTTTACACTTGTATCATTTTAGAAAGGGATTTTTTAATGGGAACATCTCATCTGGGGACAACTAAAGGTGGCCATATATTATACAATTTTCTTGTACAATTTTCCTTTAGATTTACCAAAACCATATAATATGAGGTTAAACCTAAACACTTTTTGTATGCAATCAGGCAGGTCTTTACACTACATATTAAGTAAATTTAAAGGAAATTGAATAAGAAAATTTTGTAATGTATGGCCAGCCAAAGAGGGGATGTCTTCTCACATTGGAGAGATTTCCTTCAATTCCTGTTCTGTCTTCAGGACAGAAAACCAAAGCAAATCTTCCCAATGGGACACAGACAAAATCAAAATAATAGAGGTTCTCCCTATTCTATCCAAAAAAAAGTCTTGGCTAGTTGCCTAGAGATACACTTTATTAGACTATAGGAAACAAAAAATTCCATTATGAAATAAAGGAAAACCTGCTGTTGAAAACAACAGCCATACAATACTTTAGTACATAACCTGCAACACAAAAATGACTTGTGATCAATCACTGGCATATGTCTTCCTATGCTGTAAACTGCACGGTGGAATGTGATATTAATATTTCCCATATGATCACACAGTGTAGGTGCGTACTCATGACTACATGCAACTTGTTTGGCTTACACCTTAGGCAGTTATTGGTTACATCTTTTAATGATCTATTGCTACCCTTAGCAACCAATTTTAGGGAATTTAAGCAGCACAGTTGTGTTACTGAATTCACCAGTGTAGCTTAGTCTTTGACAGTGCCCCATGAAACGCCCCAAAAAATGAAAATAGCCATAACCTGGTTATGCTGTCAAAACATGCAGTCCCTGAAAACAGCTGATGATTTGCTAGTTCAGTACTATAAATAAGTTTATAAGAGAATTCTTCCACAACAGTAAAGAAAACATTATTAAAGTGGTCCTTGCATCAGACGGACTCATTAATAAGTGTTCTCCTGAATGTCTAATTGCTGAAGCACAGCAAGTCAGATTATTTTGACACCTGACATGCAATTAGAACATGGTCACACGGCTAAAGAAAGATTTTACACCTTTACAACCCCCCTCTTACATAGAGAATGAATAATTAGCATATTTCTTCTGCTTAGAATAATAATAAGGGCCTCAGATCAGGATTTGCTTAATGAGGTAAAATTCAAGTTGTTGACATTAATACATGTGACATATTTTTTCAGTTGTAAAAATAAGGCCTGGGAGGCGTCTTCTTTTACATGTGTGGTTTACGCCTCACTAAAAACAAAACCGCTCAGAGACATACAAAAGACCCAGTTGGCCACATAGCCTTGAATTGTAAACAGAAAGCTGGAGCGGTTACCTAACATAGTGAGTAGGGATAAACAAATCTGCCCGGGTTTCTAGAATCCTGCTTGAAATCAACAAACCACAAACTTAGCAGAAAACCCTATTGAAGCCTATGGGAGGCTAATCTTGATACTAAATTCTGGCCACTCTTAAAACTAATGGGTAATTTAATGCCAAAAATGTGCTTGGGAAGATGGGCACTTCCACGGGGGACCTTTTTTTTTTTTTTAATAACATATAGCAGAGAGTCCTTATAATATGACTTTGAAGGTCGCATGGTAGCAACACCAATCCTTTAAAGTGGAACTAAACCCATTGATTTACCAGTTTAAAAAAACATTCATGGTATGCCAGGAATGCTTGTAGGGGCAGACGGGTGACACTCTCTCCATGTTTTCCTCCTCGATGGGCACCAAGCAAGGGTCACATGAGAGGCTTACCCCAGGATGCGTTGTACAGGGTCACTGCACTGCACATGGGGTACCTTTGCTTGAACAACCCACTGGACCCTAATAAACTATCCGGATATTTTAACATAACCACAGTTACTTGTGCATTTAGGACTAACCTGCAGAATCCTTGCCCTCTCCACCTGCCCAGCGTATTACCCCTACCTCAATCCCAGTAACGGTATGGGGTCCTGCCGTGCACCTAGCGCAGACACTGTGCTTGCACTTCACTTAACTCCTTTCTTTTCCGTACCTGTGTACAGGATAAGGGCCCCGGCAGTGCATATCTGCTCTCATTATGGGAGACAAATTGCGGCCGAAGGAGTGCCGAAAACATCTCCCTGGCTGCAAGAGACAATCTCTCGCTATATGTACATACTTAAGAACTGGCTGCTAGAGAAACCTTTGTTACCCTTGGTAATCACTTGTGTCATCACACTGTATGAACTCTTGTACCATTATCTTCATATCCCAATATGTGTAGTGACCTGAGCTGTAGACAACAGTCAGGTCCATAAATATTGGGACATCGACACAATTCTAATCTTTTTCGCTCTATACACCACCACAATGGATTTGAAATGAAACGAACAAGATGTGCTTTAACTGCAGACTTTCAGCTTTAATTTGAGGGTATTTACATCCAAATCAGGTGAACGGTGTAGGAATTACAACAGTTTGTATATGTGCCTCCCACTTTTTAAGGGACCAAAAGTAATGGGACAGATTAACAATCATCCATCAAACTTTCACTTTTTAATACTTAGCTGCAAATCCTTTGCAGTCAATTACAGCCTGAAGTCTGGAACGCATAGACATCACCAGACGCTGGGTTTCATCCCTGGTGATGCTCTGCCAGGCCTCTACTGCAAGTGTCTTCAGTTCCTGCTTGTTTTTGGGGCATTTTCCCTTCAGTTTTGTCTTCAGCAAGTGAAATGCATGCTCAATCGGATTCAGGTCAGGTGTTTGACTTGGCCATTGCATAACATTTCACTTCTTTCCCTTAAAAAACTCTTTGGTTGCTTTCGCAGTATGGTTTGGGTCATTGTCTATCTGCACTGTGAAGCGCCGTCCAATGAGTTCTGAAGCATTTTGCTGAATATAAGCAGATAATAGTGCCCGAAACACTTCAGAATTCATCCTGCTGCTTTTGTCAGCAGTCACATCATCAATAAATACAAGAGAACCAGTTCCATTGGCAGCCATACATGCCCACGCCATGACACTACTACCACCATGCTTCACTTATGAGGTGGTATGCTTTGGATCATGAGCGGTTCCTTTCCTTCTCCATACTCTTCTCTTCTCATCACTCTGGTACAAGTTGATCTTGGTCTCATCTGTCCATAGGATGTTGTTCCAGAACTGTGAAGGCTATTTTTAGATGTTGTTTGGCAAACTCTAATCTGGCCTGCCTGTTTTTGAGGCTTACCAATGGTTTACATCTTGTGGTGAACCCTCTGTATTCTTCTCTTGATTGTTGACTTGTTGACACACATACACCTACCTCCTGGAGAGTGTTCTTGATCTGGCCAACTGTTGTAAAAGGTGTTTTCTTCACCAGGGAAATCATTTTTCGGTCATCCACCACAGTTGTTTTTTGTGGTTTTTCGGGTCTTTTGGTGTTGCTGAGCTCACTGGTGCGTTCTTTCTTTTTAGGGATGTTCCAAACAGTTTATTTGGCCACACCTAATGTTTTTGCTATCTCTCTGGTGGGTTTGTTTTGTTTTTTCAGCCTAATGATGGCTTGCTTCATTGATAGTGAGAGCTCTTTGGATCTCATATTGAGAGTTGACAGCAACAGATTCCAAATGCAAATAGCACACTTGAAATGAACTCTGGACCTTTTATCTGCTCCTTGTAAATGGTATAATGAGGGAATAACACACACCTGGCCATGGAACAGCTGAGCAGCCAATTGTCCCATTACTTTTGGTCCCTTAAAAAGTGGGAGGCACATATACAAACTGTTGTAATTCCTACACCGTTCACCTGATTTGGATGTAAATACCCTCAAATTAAAGCTGAAAGTCTGCAGTTAAAGCACATCTTGTTCGTTTCATTTCAAATCCATTGTGGTGGTGTATAGAGCCAAAAAGATTAGAAATGTGTCGATGTCCCAATATTTATAGACTTGACTGTGTGTGTGCTGGTTACTTGCATTACACCTCTTTAGTAACTTCAGACCAGGCAAAGGCAATGTTTTAAAAGCTTTACCTAAAGAATAAATTAACATGATAATTTATACAGATAACCGTCTGGGGAACTAAACCCATCAATTTAGGCCTCATTCACACCATGGTACAGAGAAGTCAATTTTTCTGCATGTGTTCTGCAAGGGCACAAAAAACAATTGTTTTATGTGTGCCCTGTTCACACCACAACACTGGTATCATGTGCAGATTTTTGATCCAGCAGTACTAGGCCGTAAATTGAGTGGTGGAAGTGGCCATAGGAAAGCTAAAGTTCCCATACAAACTAGCCAATGGCAAAAGAGTTTATTAATAAATTAACCACATTGCATTGCCTTAAAAGTTTAATAAAACATCAAAACAGTGTGGACAAAACACTTCAAAAACAGAAACCCCCAGGGGGGCATGGTGACTGCCCAGCAAGATGGACGCTCGACCTGGGAGCTCTGCACGTCCACCGGGAGATTCACCACCATCTTGAGCCCTTAAAGCTGCCCAGCTGCCACACACAAAGCCCATAGCTTCAGGAATCCACCAGCTATGCCACGGAGGAAAAGAGAGCGCCCACATCCGCGGAAACTGTCGGGTTTCTTGCAGAGAGTTTTCTGCCGGCCATGTCAAAATGGCGGCAAAGTCCTGATCTCTCGGTGCGCAGTTGTACCTCTAGCGCCTGCATCACTGGCTCTGGCTAATACAACAGCCGCTGCAGCAACAAGTGGCTCTGGGACTTCCACCCCCACTTTCTCCAGCCTAGCCAAGTCCAAGCCTCACAGGGACACTTCACCATCATGCGAAGAGAGCATGCAAGAAGAGGTAGGTGCGCGCTCTGCAGTACCATTACCCCCACATTTGCATGACCCCATAGCTACCTTCCCCATGTCTGGCCAACCTGTATCAGACACTGTCCTAAAAGACATGCTGCTCCCTCTTAAAGCCTCCCTATAAAGTGGAGATTCAAGATACGGGTGAGGCGGTCAATCATGTTGAAAAGACCATAAGCGATTTTGCTGAAAATTACAACACTCTAGTAGATGCACACTCAGTGCAAACCGAAGATATATCATGGCTCAAGGCAAAACTTGCGGACTTAGAAGACAGGTCCCGTAGGAACAACTTAAAAACCAGGGGGATACCTGAGTCCATCCAACCTTCTCAATTACCCCACTTTGTAAGGGACCTATTCCTTGCTGTCCTCCCAAACCTTACGTCAGCTGACTTGACAATAGATAGACTCCGCCGCCTGCTTAAACCCTCATTCCTGCCAGTTGAAATTCCTAGAGATGTGATTCTCAGAATGGACTATTTTCAAGTTAAAGAGCAGCTACTGGAAGCATTCAGACACCCAGTGCAGCTACCTGAAAAGGCATCTTCCTTTCTCCTCCTACCAGATCTTTCCCAACACAACCTACAACTGCATAAGAATTTACTGACAATAACCAAAGCACTCCGATACCACAGCATTCCGTACAGATGGAAGTACCCAGCGAAACTAGAGGTCACTAACCCAGGCTCTACCTCTCGCATAACTTCTCTAGAAGAAAGCCTGTCCATGCTGCGCAGATGGGACATTCTTCCATCCCAAACTCCTGCTCACCCATGGGGCCCAATCCCCACATAAAACAAACCAGGACTGGCAACAAGTCCATTGCAAGGGCCACACTTGATACCATCACCCCACAATGTGGGTCTTCAGTATACCTATATAGAATTTGCCACTAGCTCCCGGCTGCAAAATGAGTGCATACCACCACACTATAACCCCACAATATGTTGCAGCACCTGCTGCTTTTCTCCTCTCCAGTTATGAGAGACTGTTTCTTTTTACTGTTCTTTTTGTTTCAAATTCATACCTTTTTTTAACTGGATTACTGTGTTCCCAGTTGGAACTCATAGATTCTCTGGAGACAATCTGGCTCTACTTATATGAGACCCGTATCTCTGTTTCCACTTGCCTGCAGGACGAAACAAGCAAAAATTGTACCTCTTTTATTACGCTGGCAACCATTCTTCAGTCACACACAGAGCCATGCCCTGCATGGAAGCCCCCACCATATCCACTTCTACTTCTACTTTTTTGCCTCAGAGCACCCTCACCTGACCAAACTTCCAGCACCCATGGGACTTAAGGTACTATCGCTGAATGTCAATGGCCTCAACTACCCAGCCAAAAGGAGCTCTATGCGGAAAGAGGCCTGCAAGCATGACGCGGACATACTCTTTTTCAACTCATACTCTTTATTAACTCACTTTGATGCTCAAGCGGCACCTTGTTGTACTCATAAATCATATCCCCATACCTTCCTCGCCTCCTCTTCCAGCAAAACACGTGGAGTCCTATTAGCTATCCGGGAACTCATTCTCCTTTGAATTAAAAGACTCTGTTCTGGACCTGGAAGGCCGATACATCATATTGCTGTGTAACATCAACACCAAGCCATACACCCTGCTGAATATGTACGTTCCCAATACACACCTGATACGCTTTATCCGGAAGCTGATCAATAGAGTGCAATACCTGAAGCAAGGTAACATAATCATGGGAGGTGACTTCAATGTGGTCAACGAAGCCTCTCTAGATACGTCTCCACCAAACAAGGGTTCACGTCCCGAATTGAACTCTCTACTGCACGAATCAGAACTTTACGATGTATGGAGATACCAACACAGTAACGAAAAAGACTTTACTTTTTTCTCTTCCAGGCATACTTCTTACTCAAGTATTTACTTTTTTCCTGTAGATAAATGGCTGTTGCAGCACACATCCTCCTCCTCAATATCAGACATAACTTGGCCTGACCATGCCACCATTTTGCTAACTATTGCGGAGAAGGATGCTTGCCCCCAAGCGTTTATCTGGAGATGTAACTCAATAATTCAATGACCTGAAAACTTAGACAAACACTCACCACCTCTGGGAATTTTTCTGTACCAACTCCACCTCCAATCCTCACATGTTCATACTATGGAACAGTCACAAAGCATTTATCAGAGGGCTAATCCTACAGCTAAGTGCCAAAGCAAAACGCCAGTACACAACCGAACGAAACAAACTTCTCAAATCCATCCATGACCTTGAAACCCAAAATAAGACCTCCCCCAGTGACTCCATCCCCCCTTGACTAAACTGCATTACACCCTAAGATTCCTATTAAGTTCTCAACATGATGCTTACTTAAGAATATTTAATTTGAGATATTACGCCCATGATAATCGGGCAGGTAAATTGCTGGCCAACAAACTTAAAACTCATAGTGCCAAATTTAGAATCCCCTTCCATTCATTCTCTAAACAGAGGCTTACCAACCCTCAAGAAATAGCGGATGCATTCTCTGACTACTACGGGTCCTTATATAACTTAAAAAAAGATGATTCTACCCCCAACTCACCCCAGAGTCCATTAGGGACTTTCTTGCTCAAATCAATCTTCCATCCCTTTCCCCATCACAGCTCGAATCGTTTAATGCCCCCTTTTACTGTTGCTGAAATATCTCATGCTATTAAACTCTTACCCACAGGGAAGTCACCTGGCCCCCGACAGACTCACAAATGAATATTACCAGTGTTTCTCAAACATTCTCTCCCCGTATTTAGCAGAGGTGCTCACAGGAGCCACCCTTACAGCATCATTCCCGGATAAGATTCGGACAGCCAACATAATCATCTTGCCTAAACAGGGTAAAGACCCTACCACTTCGGCCAACTTCAGGCCTTTATCACTGCTTAACTCTAATATTAAGATTTATGCAAAGCTTCTCACTCTCCGTCTCCATGATATCCTGCCTTCCCTGATCCAACCAGGTCTCAGCCATTAGCCGAGACCATAAGATCCCAGATATCTCAGGATTTTGTTTTCATGCCCGCCCCGTGTTAGCAATTTATTTGCAGATGATGTCATATTAATGCTTACCAACCCATCTACTTCACTCCCTCACGCCCACCAGGTTTAACTCTGTTCAGTGCCATTTCTTAATTTAAGTCAACTGTGCTAAATCCTTGATCTTAGAGCTGGGGATCCCAAAATGCACCCGCTTATGCTTCTCAAGTAACTTTCCCTACGCCTGGTCAGATAAGGGGATTTCTTATCTAGGAATTACTTTAACATTCCCTACAGAACAACTAAACTACACCAACTACAGGCCCCTCATTAACAAACTTCAATCTGAAACACAACATTATTAAAAGTATGAGATCTCCTGGACGGGCAGAATAGCCACTCTTGAAATGACAATCTTATCACAGATGTTATACCTATTTAGGACTTTGCCCATTCCGATGAACTCCACCTACTTAAAATCCCTCACCTTCATCACTAGGAAATTTGTTTGGGAAGGCAAAAAAGCCCAATGCCCCCATGTCCACCTAATTAAACATCGGAAGAATGGAGGAGTTGGCCTTGTAGACGTAATAGACTACTGGACTGCTACTCAACTGACCCAAATGAAACAATGGTTCACCCCTTCCCCTGATAATTTATGGCTAAATATAGAATCCTTCCTCATGCACACTCAGCAGCAGCAAAAGTGTAGATTCCTATGGCCATAGGGTTTCTGCTCTTCTAGGGTCTCTGAAACAAGATAGGAAGGGCAGAAATTTGATCTTTGATAGTGCTAAGAGCCAAGCTCTGATCTAGACCTAGTTATTTATTTATTTTTTTTATATATTCCTCCTAAGACCGTCTCTGCCCTAGTCAAGCAAACTTGGACAGAGATGGCAAGGCTGTAACTGAAAGTCTTACATGCAATCATATCCATGGGCTACTAGGTGTCAAGGATGTACTATTGGCTGGAAGTGGCCCAATATGCACGTGGGATACTAGCCTGCCCAGCTGCACATGTTATGTCAGAGGGGGCTTTAAGCTGGACATAGACAGGTAGATTTTGATATTCTGACAGCTGCTCTCAGTATTGTCAGGATACACTGATCGGCGGCCACAGCTGAATAGCTGCAACCACTGAAAACGTTTTCTAACTTGTCCTTTCTACAAAAGTCAGGACTATCTTGGTACTAACCTAAACAGTGTATACTGGGGATTTTAAAAAAAATATACAATTTTATTTATACAAAGATTTGAAGACAAGACATTTTAATACATCATAAAAGGTGCATGGTAACAGTCCATGTATATCACCAGCATACGTGTCCCCTGTATAGGAGGATTCAAATATGGTGGATTCCCACAGATTTTGTTGTTCTGAACATGTTTCATGGGATTTCAACCACTTCATCAGGAGAATATCTGTAATTATTCATCAAAATATTAGGCATCAAGTATCAAAATATGTATAAAAACATTTGATTCAACAAATGGTAAATAAACAGGGCAAGATAGAGAGCGATATTGCTTACCCGGTGACCCAAGCCTAGCCAGAGTCAGACCTCCACCAGGGTTCCCCCAGGGGGTAACAGGGGACATGCAAACAATGGACGTATGTCTATACTGGGTAATGACAATGTGTAAATAGTGGTATTCAGTTATAGGAAATCAATTGGAGCAAAAAGAGAAAGAAAGAGAGGGAAAAAAGAGAAAGGAAAGAAAAATCAATAATTGGGAAAGGTAGAACAAAGAAGGGGAGGAAAGAAGAAGAGGAGGGGGAGTGGAAAGAGGATATGGGAGAAGAAAAGAGAAAGGGGAAAGGAGAAGAAGAGAGGGGGGGAGGGTAAAGAATGGGAAGAAGGAAAAGAGGGGGTGTCAGGAAGGGCAAGCCAGTAATCAAAATGTCAGAAGAACATCTGTGCACGAGTTCCCAGTAAGAAGAGCCGCACAGGGAATACGCATACGCAGATGCATGAATGGCGGTGCACGGGGACACGCGCGCGCACGTTGTGATAGTTCTTTGCACCAGATGTGCTATTTAAACGTGACTGATACCCAGGTTCATTGCTGTCTGGTCTACAGTGTTCGCTGTGACCTCTGCTACCCGTTGATCTTGAATACCTGTTCCAGTAGACTTTCGGCTTGTTCTTGACTACTCCTGCCTTCTGCCTGCCTCTGATCCCGGCTTGTCCTGACTTCACTGCTGTCTCTCCCTTGGTCTCCTTGCTGCCCGCCTGTTACTGACTTGGCCTGTACCTTGACTCTGTTCCAGCTACCGCACTTTTCCCTGATCTGTCCGCTAGTGTATGACCTGGTTTGCCTGTACCTGTCTGTGTTCCGATCTACAGAACACCTCCTTGCTGACTGCTGAGTCCGTCTTCCAGTCTGATCCTGTCTCCAGCCTGCCTGCTGTTCCAGTCATCCTCCTTGCTGAGAGTCTCTTCACAGCCTCATCAAAAGTTCAGACTAGCCTCTGCATCAGCATCCTGCCAGGCACTTGTGTCACTCTGCACTCCCGAACTTCCTGTCTGCTCTATCAGGGGTTCTCAAGTCAGAGGTGAAAGAGAGGCCTTTCCCTGCATACTGGGCTCTACAATCAGGTACGTAACAGTACCAGACAGCCATGTCTGAGCCCGAGCAGAGAACCTCTCCAATGGATGAACTTTGTCTGCATTTTGCTGGACTGACTCAGGCCGTTAAAAGCTTGCAAGAAGGTTATACCCAACTGGAAGGATGTGTTCAGGCCCTATCCTCTACTGTTGCTCATCCAACTGAGACTTCTACTACACCCACAGTGATAATGTTGCCACCAGAGTCCAAGGTTCCTACACCCGAGAGATTCTCTGGGGAACGCAGTAAATTCAGAGCTTTCCGTAATGCTTGCAAACTCTTTTTTGCCCTGCAACCACAGACTTTGAAGACTACCAAGGTGAGCTTCGTTATTTCCCTGTTGCAAGGTCAGCCTCAGTCCTGGGCTCACCGTTTGTTGGAGCAAAAGGACGAATCTCTCAACAACTTGAGTACATTCTTCAATGCTATGTCCCAGCTCTATGAGGACCCTCAACAGACTGTCACCGTAGAAGCAGCCCTGCATGCTCTCCAGCAAGTCCGCAGAGTGGCTGAAGATTATGTATCTGAATTTAGGCGCTGGAGTTCCGATGGGCCTTTCTGAACCCTTGAAAGACAAACTGGCCCGAGTTGGCATTCCTCAAACCTTAGATGCCCTCATAAACCTGTCTATCCAAATTGATAGGCATCTAAGGGAACAAAGGTCTAAACGAACATCAGGACCATCCTGTCCAGTATGGATGTTACCACGAGTATCCAGCTTCCCTAATCCTGCTCCCACAGCTCCTGTGACTGCCATCACCAATACCTCTGAACCAATGCAGTTGGGCCTGGTTCGCCCCTCACTCACCATTGAAGAGCATCAACGCCAGCGTATCAACAACCTTTGCCTCGGTTGTGGGGAGCCTGGACACTACGTCAGGTTATGCCCAGCAAAGCTTCGTATATGTTTATCCATCTTTTCTGATCGTGCATCTGCCTTACCAAACAACTCCTCTCACCTGGCTATCCCCATTTTTTACAGCTTCCAGGAGGGAATACCCAGGTCACCACTATAATTGACTCTGGAGCTTGCAGCTGCTTTATGGACTTATCCTTTGCCACTAGGCACCAAATGCCTCTGCGATCCATTTAGCTGATGGATCAGCTATTAAATCAGGACTAGTTACACAAGAAACTGTCCCATTATTCAGCACTATTGCCAGTAACCATCAGGAACTGTTGTGTTTGGATGTCACCGCATCCCCCTTGTTTCCCATTATCCTTGGCACACCCTGGTTACAGGCCCATAACCCACACATCAACTGGACCACGGGGGAGATCAGTTTCAACTCCCCTTACTGCCATCAACACTGTCTACAGTACGTTACTTGTGCTCCCCCATCCTTGCTATGTCTGGACTCTGATGCAGAAACCTGCCAAACTGTTCCGGTGGTATACCATAGCTATCTGGATGTAATCAGTAAACAAGGAGCAGAAACTCTTCCCCCTCACAGGTCCTATGACTGCCCAATTGGACGTTGGCTCCGGGGAGATGCTCCTTTTGGAAGAAACTTCCCCCTAGCAGAACTTGTGTTAGGGACCCTAAAGACTTACATCAATGACAATCTAGAGAAAGGGTTCATCTGCCCATCCACTTTTCCGGCAGGGGCAGGAATTTTCTTTGTAGAGAAGAAGGATCACTCTCTACGGCCCTCAAGATCGCAATTTAAAACCAATACCCCCTTTCCTTGTTTCCGAATTGTATCAAAGACTTGGGGCCGCAACTATATTCACTAAACTGGGCCTTCGTGGGGCCTATAATTTGGTCCATATCCAAAGTGGAGACGAATGGAAAATGGCTTTTCACACCCAATTTGGGCATTTTGAATATTTGGTGATGCCTTTTGGACTGTGTAATGCCCCTGCCACATTCCAGCATTTTGTTAATGATATTTTCAGAGACTATCTAGACCTGTTTGTCATAATATACTTGGACGATATGCTGACCTTTTCCTAATCTCTGGAAAAACACCACGGACATGTTGGAAGTGTGCTAAAATGACTTCGACAACACAGTCTTTATGCAAAACCCTGAGAAGTGCAAGTTTGAACGCCAAAGTATCCAGTTCCTAGGATGGATCATTTAGGTAGAAGGTATCAAGATGGATCCTCAGAAGGTTGCTGCCATCCTTGACTGGCCAGTCCCTGCAAATAAGAAAGGTATCCAACGCTTTGTAGGGTTCGCAAATTTTTATCAGAAATTTATCAGGAGATTTTCAGCCATCACACAGCTAACTAAGCAAGGCATCTGGTTTCATTGGTCCCTGAGATGCAAACTGCCTTTGAAACTCTCAAGAATCTGTTTATCTCTGCATCTGTCCTAAAACAACCTGATCCAGCTTTGTCTTACATTTTGGAGGTAGATGCATCTGAAACAGCAGTTGGAGCAGTCCTTTTCCCAGAGACAGGGGCCCAAGGCTCTATTTCACCCAGTTACATTTTTCTCCTGTAAGCTATCAGAAGCAGAAAGAAATTATGACGTTGGAGATCGGGAACTGTTGGCAATCAAAGCAGCACTTGAAGTGTGGCGGTACCTCTTGGAAGGAGCAGCACATCCAATCCTGATCTATACTGATCAGAAAAACCTAGAATACATGAAAGTTGCCAAGAGGTTGAATCTACGTCAGGCCAGATTTTCTTTCCATATTACTTACAGGCCAGGGTCGAAGAACACGAAACCCAATGTACTTTCTCACATGTTCAATGAATCAGAAGTTCCCATACCTCCCGATACCATCCTGTCTTCAGGAAACTTTCTCGTGCTCCAAGGTGATTTGCTGTCACAAATCAGGCAAGCTTCCATGAGGACTCCTTCTTCAGACACAACCCTGCAGGCAAAAGATGATCTATTATGGTACAAGGATACAATTTTTGTACCAGAAGATCTACGAGTTGTTATACTAGGGTCCTGCCATGACCATAAGTTGGCCAGCCATTTCGGTGTATACAAGACTTCTGAACTATTACAACGCATGTTCTGGTGGCCGCAGTTACAGGAGGATTGCAAGAAATATGTGGAGTCATGCACCACTTGAATAAGGGTAGCAAATCCAAGGCATGGGGTCTGTTGAAACCACTTTCTGTCCCAGAGAGACCCTGGAAGATGATCTCCATGGACTTCATAATGGAGCTTCCCCCATCAGAATGCTACACTATCTTCGTGGTAGTAGATAGATTATCAAAAATGGGGCACTTCCTACCAATGAAGGGTATTCCCTCAGCCCCTGAAACGGCAAAGATCTTTGTCAAGGAAATTGTAAGGCTTCATGGTATTCCTGCAAACATTGTATCAGATCGGGGGGTACAGTTTACTTCCAAATTCTGGAGAGTACTATGTGAATCCCTAAAGAACGATTTATCCTTCTCTTCTGCCTATCACTCATAGACACTGTTTCTCTTCATTTTCGAAGGATGATTGGGTGTCACTACTACCTCTAGCCGAATTCGCATACAATAATTCTGTTCACTCAGCCACAAAGCAGTCTCCATTCTTCGTCAATTACGGCTTCCACTCATCATTTTTGGCCAACACCATTCCAGAATGCACAGTACCAGCTGTCCAAGAAACAGTGAACTTCTTTGATGAGAATAACAAGCTGCTACAGGAAACAATGACAAAGACTCAGGAATACAACAAAGAGGTGTTTAAAAAGAAGAGAAGAGGGGAGCTTAGTCTGGAACCTGGAGATCAGGTTTGGTTATCCACCCTAAATTTAAAGCTTGCATGCCCCTCGAAGAAATTGGGTCCTAAATTTGTGAAGCCCTTTTCGGTTAAAAGAAGGATTAATAATGTGGTTATAACAGTGTTTCTCAACTCCAGTCCTCAAGGCGCCCCAACAGGTCATGTTTTCAGGATTTCCCTCAGATGAAACAGCTGTGGTAATTACAAAGGCAGTGAAGCTGATCAAATCACCTGTGCAAAATAATGGTAAAGCCTGAAAACATGACCTGTTGGGGCGCCTTGAGGACTGGAGTTGAGAAACACTGGTCTATAAACTAGGATTACTGGAGTCATTTTGGATACATCCTGTCTTCCATGTAGCTCTACTTAAACATGAAGTTTCTGACCCCTTTACCGGCTGAAACACTGGTCCCCCTGAACCAATATTTGTCAACGGTGAAGAAGAGTTTGAAGTTGAATCCATCCTGGACTGTAGAAAAAGGTGTAATCATGTTCAGTATTTGGTGAAATGGAAAGGGTATGGGCCAGAGGAAAATTGATGGGAACCAGAGTGCAATGTCCATGCCAAGAGACGGATCCAGTCCTTTAAGAGGTCCCATCCAGGAAGAATGGCTCAATTGGGCATCTGGAGGCTGCTCATTGGAAGGGGGCAATGTCAGGAAGGGCAAGCCAGTAACCAAAATGTCAGAAGAACATCTGTGCACAGGTTCCCAGTAAGAAGAGCCACACGGCGCATATGCATGTGCAGATGCACGAATGACAGTGCGCGCACGGGGATGCACACGTTGTGACAGTTTATGGCGCCAGGTGCACTATTTAAAGGAGACTGATGCCCAGATTCATTGCTGTCTGGTCTACAACATTCCCTGTGACCCCTGCTACTCATTGATCTTGAATACCTGTTCCAGTAGACTTTCGGCTTGTTCCTGACTACTCCTGCCTTCTGCCTGCCTTGTCTCTCCCTTGGTCTCCTTGTTGCTGCCTGCTACTGACTTGGCCTGTACCTTGACTCTGCTCCAGCTACCGTACTTGTTCCTGATCTGTCCGCTAGTGTATGACCCGGCTTGCCTGTACCTGTCTGTTTTCCGATCTACAGAACACCTCCTCGCTGACTGCTGAGTCCTGCTTCCAGTTTGATCCTGTTTCCAGGCTGCCTGCTGTTCCAGCCATCCTCCTTGCTAACTCACCAACACATCTACAACAAAAAGGAAGTATGGGTTGAAAAGTTTGGCAACAATAGCAATAGATCCCCAGCCAATTCTGGACCAAATATGATCAGTGCATTGAAAGCCTTGATTGGCTGAAGCAATGAAAGCTTTGCCCAATCCATGATTGGATGCTGTCATGATGATTATATCCAATCATGGCTCATTGCTGTTAGTCCCGCCCCACACTACAGGCAGCCCCCGAGTTACAAACATCTGAGTTACGAACGACTCCTACTTACGAATGGAGGTGGCATGACGTTACTGCCGGCCGCTTGCGCTCCACACTGGTCCCGGATACAGCTAAGCAACCATCTTGCAGCGCCAGACACATCCCACACTGCAGTATTGCATGGCCACAAGAGCCCCAAATAACATTACTGCATGCGCAGAAGCACCCAGAACATCCCACATCACTGCACAGGCTGAAGTTACACTCAGAAATGTACTGTTCCAACTTACAAACAAATTTGACATAAGAAAAAACCTACAGCCCCTAACGTGTTTATAACCCAGAGACTGCCTGGTTATAAAAGTATTCTTTCAATAGCAGCCATTTTTAGTGTGATATCAGCGTGGAGAGAGATAGAACAGGGCTCTGTTCAGTGCTATTATACAGTTAGTGTGTTATTTTGATTCTATTGTCAGTGTAGAATATCAGTTTTGTTGTTTCTCTAGGGATAGTTCAGTGTGAGTACAGTGCGACCATTCAACTTTTCATTAGTGTGAATGTAGGGATAGTTCAGTCAGTGTGAGTGTAGTGACCATTTAACACAGTATATTTCATTGCATTACTGCAAGTTTAATGCCGTATATTTCAGTGCGTTATGAGCCGTTTAAGGCAGTACATTTCTGTGTGTTACTGCACGCTTAACGCAGTATATTTCAGTGCGTTACGGCAAGTTTAACGCAGTACAGTTCAGTGCGTTACTGCAAGTTTAACGCTGTATATTTAAGTGTGTTAAGTGCCATTTAACGCGGTACATTTCTGTGCATTAGTGCACGCTTAACGCAGTATATTTCAGTGTGTTACTGCAAGTTTAACACTGTATATTTCAATGCGTTATCTTCCGTTTAATGCAGTACAGTTCAGTGCGTTACTGCAAATGTAATGCCGTATATTTCAGTGCGTTACGTGCCGTTTAACGCAGTACAGTTCAGTGCATTACTGCAAGTTTAACGCTGTATACAGTGGATATAAAAAGTCTACACACTCCTGTTAAAATGTCAGGTTTCTGTGATGTAAAGCAATGAGACAAAGATAAATCATTTCAGAACTTTTTCCACCTTTAATGTGACCTATAAACTGTACAACTCAGTTTAACAACAAACTGAAATCTTTTAGGTGGACGGAAGTAAAAATAAGAAAATAAAATCACATGGTTGCATAAGTGTTGCACACCCTTAAACTAATACTTTGTTGAAGCACCTTTTGATTTTATTACAGCTCTGTCTTTTTGAGTATGAGTCTATCAGCATAGCAAATCTTGACGTGGCAATATTTGCCCACTCTTCTTTGCAAAAATACTCCAAATCTGTCAGATTGCTAGGGCATCTCCTGTGCACAGCCCTCTTCAGATCACCCCACAGATTTTCAATCGGATTCAGGTATGGGCTCCGGCTGGGCCATTCCAAAACTTTAATCTTCTGGTGAAGCCATTCCTTTGTTGATTTGGATGTATGCTTTGGGTCGTTGTCTTGCTGAAAGATGAAGTTCCTCTTTATGTTCAGCTTTCTAGCAGAAGCCTGAAGATTTTTGTGGCAATATTGACTGGTATTTGGAATAGTTCATAATTCCGTCTACCTTGACTAAGGCCCCTGTTCCAGCTGAAGAAAAACAGCCCCAAAGCATGATGCTACCACCACTATGCTTCACTGTGGGTATGGTGTTATTTTAGTGATGTTCAGTTTTGTTTTTGCGCCAAACATATCTTTTGGAATTATGGCCAAAAAGTTCAACCTTGGTTTCATCAGACCATAACACATTTTCCCACATGCTTTTGGGAGACTTCAGATGTGTTTTTGCAAAATTTAGCGGGGCTTGGATATTTTTCTACGTAAAAAAAGTCTTGCCACTCTACCTCATAGCCCAGACATATGAAGAATTCGGGAGATTGTTGTCACATGTACCACACAGCCAGTACTTGCCAGATATTCTTGCAGCTCCTTTAATTTTACTGTGGGCCTCTTGGCAGCCTCCCTGACCAGTATTCTTCTTGTCTTTTCATCAATTTTTAGAGGGACGTCCAGTTCTTGGTAATGTCAATGTTGTGCCATATTTTCTTCACTTGACGATGGCTGTCTTCACTGTGTCCCATGGTATATCTAATGACTTGGAAATTCTTTTGTACCCTTCACCTGACTGATACCTTTTAACAATGAGATCCCTCTGATGCTTTGGAAGCTCCTTGTGGACCATGGTTTTTGCTGTAGGATGCGACTAAGAAAATGTCAGGAAATACGTACTAGAACAGCTGAACTGTATTTGGGGTTAATCAGAGGCACTTTAAATGATGGAAGGTGTGTACTGACTCCTATTTGAGTTTGAATGTGTTTGCTTAATTCTGAACAGAGCTACATCCCCAGTTATAAGAGGGTGTGCACACTTATGCAACATTATTTAAGTTTTTTATTTTTACTTCCCCCCTCTAAAAGATTTCAGTTTGTTTTTCTATGGAGTATACAGTTTATAGGTCACATTAAAGGTAGGTCACATTAAAGGTGGAAAAAGTTATGATATTATTTATCTTTGTCTCATTTTTTACATCACAGAAATCTGACATTTTAACATGGGTGTGTAGACTTTTTATAACCACTGTATTTCAGTGCGTTATCTTCTGTTTAATGCAGTACAATTCAGTGCATTACTGCAAGTTTAATACCGTATATTTCAGTGCTTTGAATGCCGTTTAACACAGTACATTTCTGTTCATTAGTGCATGCTTAACACAGTATATTTCAGTGCGTTATCTTCATTTAAGGCAGAATAGTTCAGTGCATTACTGCAAGTTTAACGCTGCATATTGCAGTGTGTTACATTACGTTTAACGCAGTACATTTCTGTGTGTTAGTGTGCGTTTGATGCAGTAAATTGCAGTGTGTCAGTGCAGTTTTACTGCAGTATAATATAGTGTATCAGTGGGCTGTGTCTTTGTAGTAGTGAGTACTCAAGTTAAAGTGCACCAATCACCAAACTTTCCATTGATTAACCACTTGAGGATCAGCCGCCACAGTTATACTGCGGCAGGTTGGCTCCCCTGGGTGAGCTGTCGTAGTTGTACTTTAAAATAATAGGTAACCATGCTTAGGTAAGGCTAGGCTGCTGCCTCCCCTAGGGGCTCCACTTTTGAAGCACCAAACAGAAAAAAGTATTTGTAGTCAGAGTCTTCGAGTGAGAAAGTGATACTCCTAAGCACCAAGGCCTAAGGTGTGCCTTGGCCTGATTGGTCAGTATGTCTGAAAAGAGGGCATACCCTGAATGTAAGAAAAAGTATTATGAGTATGTATGAAGATTGGGTGAAACGGGTGGGTGGGAACCCAGAAACGCAGACGAGCCCTGGCCTGACAGAGGAGGAGGCTTAAATAGCCCTCTCAGACTCCTCCCACAAATACAGGCTAGCCTCTGGCTAGCCTTTACACTTGTAGTCAGAGTCTTCGTGTGAGAAAGTGATACTCCTAAGCACCAAAGCATGAGGTGTGCCTTGGCCTGACTGGCCAGTATGCCTGAAAAGAGGGCAAAAGGACACAAACTTAGGTGAAGAAGGGAAGGTAACAATCCATCAAGTGGAGTAGCGCGCGCCCGGATGGCAACAGTATATATCCGATAAGTGTCCGTTGTGACAGAATAACCCCCCCCCTGACTCCTGACTTGGTGATGAGACAGAACCCCCTATAGAACCTGCAAAGCTACCCAGAACACAACTAAACATCCCGTCAACGATTGGACAGAGCTTGAAGCCCGAGACGACCCAGACATGAGAATGAACTGCTTGTGAAAGAGAGGATGCGTGGAGGAAGGGGAGCAATGGCTGTCCCAAGGAGCCCCTGCAAAATGATAGCCGAGAAGATCAAAACTTCAACTGGACACCAGTGAAGTGCTCAGTGAAACCCCCCCAAGCCCTGGCCTACCCAAACTGGTATGGGGAAGTGCGAGGGTGAGTGCCAAAGGACAACTGGCAGGAGTTCAAAATGCTAAATACCTGGAGGATGTGATGGAGTAGGTGGATGAGGCCCATGCACTAAGGCAATAAGCATTGACAACATGGAAAACCATGGCAGACACAGAGTACTGGTCCCACCTGATTCAATTGGGTCGTGCTTCAGCCTGTGACCTGGCACTCGAGTCTGAATCCTGAACCGAGGAAGGAGGGCCAGACTCCACCCCGGGGAAATATGTCCCATGGCATGAAACAGTCATACCCAAAGTGACTGAAACCCCCGTACCTGGAACCAGCTGGGGAATGGAAAAGATGACTGGACTGACGTCCATGAGCAGTCTTCCAGACCACATCCCAGACAAGAGATCAGGGCCGAGAGTGGAATCCAGAATCATGACGACGTTTGCCCAAACCTACCACTTAAGAACCAACAAGGGGATGATGAATGCCAATGCAGCCCAACCTGAGAACATGAACAAGAAAATGACAGACAACAAGACATGAGAACAACAACGCCCCTCTGTGCCTACCTAAGTATGAGAACATGAGCAGAAATGTCAAGACCGCTGCGCGTGAATGAACCTGATGACGGACCCCCCCTCATGTAAGTAGTGAGTGAGCCCGAGTAACCTGCTGCGCAGAGACAGGTAATTAACTGAAAACTCAGGGCTGGTGTACCCACAGACCGTTGTGGGTAATCGTACAGGTGTGGTGAATGAACGTGCATCGTATGACGTATGTTATACGGGCGAGAAGATTGTGGTCAACAATCATTAACAAACGAAAAACCTCAGCCCGTATGGATCTGTAGACGTGAAAGATCCTGACATGTGAGCCCTAGCTACCTGACGCAGGTACAAACATGAACAAAAAATGATGAGACATGTGACAAACAACGAAGATGAAACAGCTACTGGTGTCTAAGCCGTGACTGAACAACAATGCCCCTCTGAGAAATGCTGAGGCTGAACACTGAAGCAGAACTTTGTGACAGAAATCTTGGGGCAGAAACACAAGGACAACGCTATAACAGAAAATGCTATGACAGAAATGCTGAACCAAATGCTGAGACAGAAACGTGATGAGAGAAAAACCTGGGGCAGAAATCCAATGACAGAAACCCTGGGGCAGAAATGCCATGACAGAAAATGCTGGGGTAGAAAACGCTCTGGCAGAACGCAGAGGCAGAAACGCGGTGACAGAAATCCTGGGGCAGAAACGTTGAGGCAGAAATGCCATGAAGAAACTCAATGACAGAAACGCTGAGACTGAAATACTAGTGGCAGAAATGCAAAGACAGAATCCTGGGGCAGAAACGCTATGATGGAAATGCCGAGACAGAAAAAATTGAGACTGAACGCTGAGCCAGCAATGCTGGGGCAGAACACTATGACAGAAAACGCCATGACCGAATAAAGAAAAACATGACATGAAATCCTGGGGCAGAGATGCCATGACAGAAATCCTGAGCCAGAAACGCTATTACAGAAATCCTGGGGAAAAACGCTATGACAGAAATGCCGAGACTGTACGCCGAGACAGAAATGCCGGGGCAGAAGGCTATGACAGAAATGCCGGGGCAAAACGCTATGACAGAAATACTAGGGCAGAACGCTGAGACGGAAATGCTAGGGCAGAACGCTGAGACGGGAATGCTAGGGCAGAACACTGAGACGGAAATGCTGAACGCTTATGACAGCAATGCTAGGGCAGAACTCTGAGAGAGAAATGCTGAACGCTATGACAGAAATGCTGGGCAGAACGTTAAGCCAGAAATGCTGAATGATTTGACAGAAATGCTGAACGCTATGACAGAAATGCTGAACGTTATGACAGAAATGCTGAACACTATCACAGAAATACTGAACGCTATCACAGAAATGCTGAACGCTATCACAGAATTGCTGAACCCTATCACAGAAATGCTGAACGTTATGAGAGAAATCCTGAACGCTATCACAGAAATGCTGGGCAGAACGCTATCACAGAAATGCAGAACGCTTATGACTGCAATGCTGGGCAGACTGCTACGACAGAAATGCTAAATGCTATGACAGAAATGCTGGGCAGAATGCTATGACAGAAATGCTGAACGCTACGACAGAGATGCTGAACACTACGACAGAGATGCTGAACGCTACGACAGAAATGGTGAGCGCTACGACAAAAATGCCGAACGCTACGAGAAAAATGCCGAACGCTACGACAGAAATGCTGAACACTATGACAGAAATGCTGAACGCTATGACAGAAATACTGGGCAGAACGTTTAAGACAGAAATGCTGAATGCTATGCCAGAAATGCTAAACGCTACGCCAGAAATACTTAACGCTATGACAGAAATGCTAAACACTATGATAGAAATGCTAAACGCTATGACAGAAATGCTGAACGCTATGACAGAACTGCTGGGGCAGAAACACCATGACAGAAATAATAGGGCCGAACGCCATGATAGAAATAATAGGGCCGAACGCCATGACAGAAATGCTGGGGCAGAATGCAACAACAGAAATGCTGAGGCAGGAAACGCTATGACAGAAAAAACGCCATGACAGAAAAACAAACGCTGAGACTAAACGCCTAAACAGAAACGCTATGACAGAAAACCTGTGCCGAAATGCTATAACAGAAATCCTGGGGCCGAAATGCCAGGATATGAACATTTGTGACTGAAGCGGTGAATGCCCGGGAGGCGTGCGGGGATCCCCCCACATGATGCCCCACGTGAATACCAGGAGGTGAGCGGTTGGGTGAGCGCCCCCCCACCATGAGAACTGGGAGACATGCGGGCGTCCCCTCCACGATGCACGGCGTGGTACCAGGGAGGTGAACTGGCAGGTGAGTGCCAAATGGGTGGGTGGAGGATGGACTTATAGACGGACATATAACTTAAAAAATGCAGCGCATAATATAAGTATAAGTGAATGGAAACGAGTGAATTGTTTCAAATGAGTGCTTCAAAGAAGAAGATAAAAACTAAAAATAATTAAGAAAAAATCAGCCTGATGGCCTGTGCTAAACATAAAATCAATAATATATGAACAATAATGTCCCACAACCCTAGGAGGTGAATAAACTCCAAAGTTAGGTGTTGTTCGGATGATAGTCCCAAATTGAACTTCATGAAAATCCAATCAAAACGGAGGGATGAGGCAATGGTGAAAGGATGGTAGAAAGGATGGTATGTAGGAAAACTCTTACCGGATCCCGTTGATTCCCGTGTCAGCAACAGGGAATCACATGTGCGTTATGCCACTCAGGGCATGGAAGGCGACATCTCCTCACTGGAATCTTCCAGGCTCGAATCTGCTTGGAACTCCGAGGGCCACCAGGAAAGTCCTCACAGTAAGACCGGGATGCAAATCGGGTGAAGGGAGACGTCTCAGATAAGGCTCAAGTCAACTCTTGACTTGTGAGAAGGGTATGTGGAAAGAAAAAACATGCCTCCACATAGTGCAGATGAAAAAGGGGAGTATTTTTATTTCTAAAAAAACACCATTTAACAATAAACAACGTGATCACGATGCATTAAAATAAATGGGCAACATGGAGGGTGGTGTAGAGCCCAACGCGTTTCGACCTAGAGGTCTTCAACAGGGCCCCCCCGTGGCGCCGTATGCAGAGGAGCAGGCAGCTGGCTGGACATCCCCCCACCAACACCCGGAGAAGCGGGCAGGCAGTTCCCCCCGGAGCAAGCTCGTAAGGGTAGAGAGGAGCTGGCTAGCAAGCGGCTCCCTCCTGGAGATGAATTACATAGAGAGAGGAGTCCGCAGGTGGGCGGGCGATCACCCCCCCCTGCTGAAACACCGGGAGAAGCGGGGACCCATAAATGTAGGTGCCGAGGGGGGACCAGGTGGGTGGACAGGCGAACTCCCCGGTGAAGCACCGAGAGAGGCACCGCCATCATCTTGCAGCCGACCCGGAAGTGACGTGTAGGCCCCACCCCCTACTGAACCCAGAAACGCTGACGAGCCCTGGCCTGACAGAGGAGGAGGCTTAAATAGCCCTCTCAGACTCCTCCCACAAATACAGGCTAGCCTCCGGCTAGCCTTTACACATATATGCAGGGGTGGGTGGCGCTGCCTGTCGCCTGGAGAATGACCTCCAGTGATGACTAACCACGTGAAAGTGCAAGTGCTTATTGAACCACAGTGTAATGTGTACTGGAACCAAGCACTAATATGTGTACTGGAGTGGATGGTGCTGCCTATCACCTGGAGAGTGGCCTCTAGTGATGACAAACCACTAACCACGTGAAGTTGCTGGTTAGACCCAAGTGTGTTGTGCACTAAGTAGATTATTAAGGTCACCCTGCTAAACCATCACACCAGGTGTAAAACTACAATATCTACCCCTGTGTGGAGTTGCTTAGTGGGTTCCTTATATGTGCATCCAGAAAGATAGCTGTGTCAAAAATTATTAATCCAACATCTAAAAAGAAAACTTCATATACCAAAAAACACGTATTGGAATACTCCTATATGTAGGGTATCCTAGATCTCTACCTGTGTATCCAAAAGTGCATAAAGAGTTTAAAAAAATATGTGTAAATAAATCGACTGAAATATCATGTGAGTTCATCAAAGAGGTAAAGTCTCATGTGCAAAATAATCACAAGTACTAGTATATAAGTCCAATCTGTAGTGCTTATTATATTAGTGCTTATTATATAATTTTTTTTTGCAATTCAAAGTGCAGAAATCATTCATAGGTCAAATCCTGTGCAAACAGCGTGAAGTGACGTTTGTGCTCCCCTTTATTTCCCCACTCACCAGATCCTCATACCCCTGCAGGGGTAGATCGCATAAAGTGGGGATATATCTGGAACTGTCCTCCTCCTTGGTGTATCAGACCCTGGGAATGTCCGGACCTTATGTTCCTGCTGGGGTGAGCAGCGATGAGTGTGGCTGCAAGCTCCTGGATGGTCATCTTCTCTACAGTAATAAGGCTCGGTTCACATCTATGCATGTTGCTTTTGAGCATTTCTGCAGTGTTTTTTGTGGTGCTTGCCACGTTTTTGAACAAAGTTTTTACATCGCTTTTGCGGCGTTTTGCGTTTTTTGTTTTGTTTTTTTACAGTTTTTTTTTTGTTTTTTTTTATACTGTATACAGTGTAAAAAAAAAAAAAAGCCAAAAACGCAAAACGCGTCAAAAACGCAGCAAAAACACTGTAAAAACGCTGTAAAAACGCTGTACTGCGTTTTTGATGCTGGTCCATTGAATACCTACATGCAAAATGCTGCATTTTGCATGAAAAAAGTCCCTGACCTTTTCCAAAAATGCAGAGGCACAAAAATGCATTGATGTGAACATGTTTTAATAGGAACCCATGTTAAAAAAATTCCCATGCATCTCTGCAAAATGCAAAATGCATCAAAAAACGCATTAGTGTGAATGGAGCCTAAGTGGCTATTTTTAGCTCTGATCTCTGTATAAATGTCAATGGTCCCAAAAAAAGTTTCCGATCGCCGCCATAACTAGTAAAAAAAAAATTATATTAAAAAATCCATAAATCTATCCCATAGTTTGTAGATGCCAAAAATATGTAGAAGAATACATATCAGCCTAAACTAAGGAAGAAATTAGTTTTTTTTAAAAACTGGGGGGATATTTATTATAGCAAAAAGTAAAAAATATTGTTTTTTTTCAAAATTGTAGCTCTTTTTTGTTTATAGCCCAAAAAATAAAAATCACAGAGGTGATCAAATACCACCAAAAGAAAGCTCTATTTGTGGGAAAAAAAGGATTTGTCAGTTGTCAGTTAAAGGACGCAGTGCCGTATCGCAAAAAATGGCCTGGTCATTAGGGGGCAAAACTTCTGGTTCTTAAGTGGTTAAAGTGCATCCACGTACACATTTCCAGATCTATATCTTATTGTGTTAATAAGCACCCCCCCCCCCATCAACAAGGAGAGGTAGATGTTCCCATGACACTGTGAGGGGGCCAGCAGCGTAAGTGTCCACAGGCAAGGGTGGACGTGATCAGTCCTCAGGCAGGGCATCATTTACTCGGTTTAGTGATGTTGCCCCTGCTATCCAGCCACAGCATGCAGAAGAGGTGGCGGACTGGCTTATTAAACCATCCTCATCCTCCGTCACCCAAGCAGAGACTGGTGTACAGTCCACTGCAGCTGCAGAATGGCTAAACCTGCCTCCTTGTCCACAGCTATTCCTGCCATAGCCCCAACATCAGGCATGGAGGAGTCAGCTGAGTTATTTGAACACTGCATCAGCCACTTGCTCCTTGATGATGCACAGCCATTACTTGATTCAGATGTTGGTTCTGAGGTTGAGGTTGAGGAAGGCAGGAACATGAGCCTACAGAGAGGGGAGAACACTGGTACACAAATTGTCAGTCATGTTCCTCCAGCCGCAGCGTATTGCCAAGTTGTCTCCAGTGGTAATGAGGATGGAGGAGATAATGATGATGAGTTCACTGACGCGACTTGGGTGCCATATAGAGCAGAGAAGGAAAGTGAGGAACAATCCCAATGAGGCAGCCATCATGGAAGAGTAGAGAGCGGCCACCCTAATCCATCACATTGTGAAGCTGTTATCCCCCGGCCCACTTCTCACAGCTCAGCTGTCTGGGCCTTTTTTTAGCACATGTGCAGCTGATCGCACTTTTGCAATTTGCTAATTTTGTCTCAAGCACATCAAGCGTGGCAAAAACACCAGTCATTTGGGTACCACATGCTCGACAAGGAATTTAACCTCCCACCACTCATGGGCTCCCTCATGCTTCAAAGCCTGCAAAAGGAATACGTGCCATAAAGGAAAAGGATCACTATTGGTTGGCAACCCTCCTTGACCACCGTTACAAGGGTGTCAAGGAAATGGCCGTTGGACTGGCAACATCGCCAATACTCATCTAGGTAGCACCAGGCAAGCTTCCAGGTGCGTTGGTGCACATAGATGCATGAAGACGCGAATCAGCGCACGCCGAGGCGCGACGGCGGAAACTGGCACACACATGCGCCAGTTGTGATAGATGTTGGTGCTTTCTGCACCGTATAAACCTGCTACTGAGATCCCTGAGTTGCTCGATTATCGTCAGCTCCCCCACATTCCCTGTGCTCCTGTATTCTGATCTTGGACTTCCCACTACCGACCCGGGTTCCTTCATCCACTTATCCTGTTCTCCTAGTTTGACCCCGGGCTTGTATCCTGACCTGCTTCTGCCTACTCCCCTGCTCAATCCTGACTTGGCTCACTGACTCTGCTTCTGCCTGTCCTACCGTTAACGACCCCGGTTTGTTTTAGTGTTACTGCCTGAATCCTGAATCTGCTACTGGGGGTCATACTGTGTATGACCCCTGGTCTGGCTTCTGATTCTCCTTCTGGATCTGGCACTCCATAAGCACCCCTGCCATACAGTGCACCCTGCTTGTTCCAGTCATCAAGACTTCAAACCACGGCCACTGGAAAACCGTGCTTCTCTGGGCACTGCATTCCCTGTTTCACCTTTAGGGTTACTCTGCACTCAGCAGCAAGGGGAGCCCTCTAAGCACCTTGGTCTCCAACCAGACTCCTGACAAAGGGGAACGTCTCAGAACTCATCCCATTCCCACAGAGAATGCAGAATATGAAATCTCTTGGGAACATCATAAATAGGAATTTATCAAATGCTTTTGCCGGCCCTGGTAGGTTACAGTGTTGTGGAAAATGTAGTTTTGAGGCTTTTGTTGGTGAAGAGAGGAGCGGTGGAGAAGGCGGCCACCTAAGTGATGCATTTCACAATTTTTTTAGTCCTCGCCACCCAGGGCTGTCAGCTTCCACATCCCATCGGCAGCGCCTGCATCACATGTTGGACGATTATCTAGGGGTAGGGATGAGCCGAACACCCCCCGGTTCGGTTCGCACCAGAACCCGCGAACGGACCGCAAGTTCGCACGAACGTTAGAACCCCATTGACGTCTATGGGACTCGAACGTTCGAAATCAAAAGTGCTCATTTTAAAGGCTAATTTGCATGGTATTGTCCTAAAAAGGGTTTGGGGACCCGGGTCCTACCCCAGGGGACATGTATCAATGCAAAAAAAACTTTTAAAAACGGCCGTTTTTTCGGGAGCAGTGATTTTAATGATGCTTAAAGTAAAAAAAAAAAAGTGAAATATTCCTTTAAATATCGTACCTGGGGGGTGTCTATAGTATGCCTGTAAAGTGACGCGTGTTTCCCATGTTTAGAACAGTCCCTGCACCAAATGTCATTTTTAAAGGAAAAAATCTCATTTAAAACTGCTTGCGGGTTTAATGTCATGTCGGGTCATGGCAATATGGATGAAAATCAGTGAGACAAACGGCATGGGTACCCCCCAGTCCATTACCAGGCCCTTTGGGTCTTGTATGGATATTAAGGGGAACCCCGCACCCAAATTAAAATAAGGAAAGGTCCCTATATACTCTGAACAGCAGTATACAGGCGGTGCAAACAAGACAGGGACTGTAGGTTTGTTGTTAAGTAGAATCTGTTTGTAATTTTGAACATTTTTAATGTGTTTAGCTCCAGCCAAAAAATCTTTTCTAAGCTTTTTGGAAAACATAGGGAAGGGTTATCACCCCTGTGACATTTGTTTTGCGTCTTTCCTCCTCTTCAGAAGATTTCACCTCACTTTTTTGTCCCAATGAAAAATGTTTTTTGAAAATTTGTGTTTTTTTGTGGAACAAGGATTGGAAAGCATCAGTGGAAAGGAAAAATTGTTTTCCCATATTAACTCTTACAGGAGAGAATTTCCCTTCCTTAGGGGTAGATTTCATCTCACTTCCTGTTGTCTCCTTCCGTTTGCAAGTAGGAGTCGTTTGTAAGTTAGATGTTTGAAAGTAGGGTCCTACCCTATATACTCAGCAGAAATTTGGGCCTTAGGTGTTGCTGTGGCCAAAACACTGTAAGCCCTCACAGGGCCCTGCTGTGAAATATTAGATCAAGAATTGTAATTACATGCCCCTGTTGAACAGGAGCTGAAAAATTAGGCCTTAGGCACTGGTGCTGGTGCCACAACACTGCAACCCCTCACAGACACTCTAGTTGGAACGCAGGAACGAGCCCTGCTGCAAAGTATTGCATCAAAAATTGTAATTACACGCCCCTGTTAGACAGGGGCAGAAAAATTGGGTCTTAGGCACTGGTGCTGGTGCCACAACACTGCAACCCCTCACAGACACTCTAGTTGAAACGCAGGAACAAGCCCTGCTGCAAAGTATTGCATCAAAAATTGTAATTACACGCCCCTGTTAGACAGGGGCTGAAAAATTGGGTCTTAGGCACTGGTGCTGGTGCCACAACACTGCAACCCCTCACAGACACTCTAGTTGAAACGCAGGAACAAGCCCTGCTGCAAAGTATTGCATCAAAAATTGTAATTACACGCCCCTGTTAGACAGGGGCTGAAAAATTGGGTCTTAGGCACTGGTGCTGGTGCCACAACACTGCAACCCCTCACAGACACTCTAGTTGGAATGCAGGAACGAGCCCTGCTGCAAAGTATTACATCAAAAATTGTAATTACACGCCCCTGTTAAACAGGGGCTGAAAAATTGTGCCTTAGGCACTGGTGGTGGCGCCCAGAACCAAAAATGTTCTTACAAGCTATCAGCGTGATGATTGAGGAGGAAGAGGATAATTACTCAGGGATAGTCACTCAGCATCAGCATAGGCAGTCTTTGAAGGGATCTGAGATTTCAAAAAAAATTATTCGGTTACATCTGCATCAGGTGCTTGGTAGCTGGTGGTGATCCAAGACTGATTCATTTTTATGAAGGTCAGCCGATCGACCGAGTCGGTGGACAGACGCACCCTGTGATCGGTTACCACGCCTCCAGCAGCACTGAATGTGCGTTCCGAAAGAACGCTGGATGCAGGACAGGCCAGTAGCTCAATTGCATACTGTGCAAGCTCTGGCCAGTGATCCATCCTCAAGACCCAGTAACCCAGAGGATTTTCGGTGGGAAAGGTGTCCAAGTCTGATCTTGCCCCTAGGTATTCCTGCACCATGTAAAACAGACGCTGGCGATGGTTGCTGGAACCGATCATACCTTGGGGCTGCGGACCAAAAAATTGTCTGAATGCATCGGTCAGACGGCCACCTTCTCCACCGCTCCTTCTTTGACTGACCGAAGCCTCAGCAACACGTTGTCCAGAAACAGGAGTTTGTAACCTCCCAGTCTCTGGGAACGCGTTGCACAGACCTTTCTGCAAGGCCTCCCGAAGATGTTTCATCCTCTGCTCCCTCTGCGATGGCAAGATAAGGTCCGCAACCTTACCCTTGTAACGTGGATCAAGGAGGGTTGCCAGCCAGTATTGGTCCTTCTCCTTGATACCACGAATACGAGGATCCTTACGCAGGCTTTGCAGGATCAGGGAGGCCATGCAGCGTAGGTTTGCTGAGGCATTCGGTCCGGAGTCCTCTGGGTCACTAAGGACAACAACGTCCGCAGCCACCTCCTCCCAGCCACGTACAAGTCCATGTGTTCCTTGGGACTGATCCCTTAAAGACTGCTGATGCTGAGTGCCAGGCTCCACCTCCATACTGACACAATCTTCCTCCTCCTCCTCCTCCTCCTCCTCCTCGTCCTCTTCCTGTGTGATCGGCGGGCACGCAGGAACACTGTCTGGATAAAGGGGGCCTTGAGAGCTAAGGAAGTCCTCCTCTTCCTGCCTCTGTTCTGCCTCAAGTGCCCTGTCCATTATCCCACACAGCGTGTGCTCCAACAGGTGGACAAGGGGGACAGTGTCACTGATGCATGCACTGTCAGTGCTCACCATCCTCGTGGCCTCCTCGAATGGTGACAGGACAGTGCATGCATCCCTGATCATGGCCCACTGGCGTGGGGAAAAAAAACCAAGGTCCCCTGACCCTGTCCTGGTGCCATAGTCGCACAGGTACTCATTGATGGCCCTCTGCTGCGTGTGCAGCCGCTGCAGCATGGCCAACGTCGAGTTCCACCTGGTGGGCATGTCACAGATTAGGCGGTTCTTGGGCAGGTTAAACTCCTTTTGGAGGTCCGTCAGCCGAGCACTGGCATTATATGACCGGCGGAAATGCACACAGACTTTCCTGGCCTGCCTCAGGACATCCTGTAAGCCCGGGTACCTGCCCAAGAACCGCTGCACCACCAAGTTAAGGACGTGAGCCAAACAGGGCACATGGGTCAGTTGTCCCTGTCGGAGGGCAGAGAGGAGGTTGGTGCCATTGTCGCAAACCACCATTCCTGCCTTAAGTTGGCGTGGCGTCAACCACCTCTGAACCTGCCCCTGCAGAGCTGACAGAACCTCTGCCCCAGTGTGGCTCCTGTCCCCCAAGCACACCAGCTCAAGCACCGCATGGCATCTTTTGGCCTGCGTACTTGCGTAGCCCCTTGAACGCCTACGGAGCACCGCTGGTTCCGAGGAAGAGGCCATGGAGGAAGAAGAAGAGGAGGGGGTGGAGGAGAGAGGTGTGTCACAATCAGCATTTTGGAGGCGTGGTGGCGGAACAACCTCCAACACTACTGCACCTTGTCCTGCATCCTTCCCAGCTGCCAGCAGAGTCACCCAATGCGCCGTGAAACTTAAGTAACGTCCCTGTCCATGCCTGCTGGACCATGAGTCAGCGGTAATATGCACCTTACCGCTGACCGCCCTGTCCAGCGAGGCATGGACATTGCCTTCCACATGCCGGTAGAGAGCCGGAATCGCCTTCCGTGAGAAAAAGTGGCGTTTGGGTACCTGCCACTGAGGAACCGCACATTCCACAAACTCACGGAAGGGGGCAGAGTCTACCAACTGAAAAGGCAGCAGTTGAAGTGCTAGCAATTTTGCCAAGCTAGCATTCAACCGCTGGGCATGTGGATGGCTGGGAGCAAACTTCTTTCGGCGGTGCAGCAGCTGGGGCAGGGAAATTTGCCTGGTACAATCTGACGTCGGTGTACCAAAAGCAGATTGCCCATAAGTACTTGGCTGTGACACACCTAATTCTACACCTTCATTCCTCTCACTGCAGGTCGCAGAGAGGACTGAAGGTCTAGTGGGGTTGGAAATCTCAGCTGATGAGGAGCAAGGAGAGATCGTCTTTGTTCTTTGGTGTGGGTCTTTTAGATACGCTTGCCAACGAACTGCATGGCAGGTCAACATATGTCTGGTCAAGCATGTGGTACCCAAGCGGGAGATGTTTTGGCCACGCGAGATACGCTTGAGACATATATTGCAAATAGCAGCGGTGCGATCTGATGCACTCGTCTCAAAAAAGGCCCACACCAAAGAACTTTTTGAATAACGCGCAGAGACTGCAGCGCCCTGCACATGTGGAGCTTTGGGGTGTGATGCAGTCAATGTGCTGCCCTTAGGCTGGCCCCTGGAGGGCATCCTGCCTAGTTGGTGATGTGCCACCTCCTCCTCCTCCTCCTCCTCCTCCTCCTCCTCTCTCCTATCAGGCACCCACGTTGAGTCAGTGACCTCATCATCCCCTCCCTCCTCATCACTGGAGCAAACCTGGCAGTATGCTGCAGCAGGGGGAGCATGACTGCCAGATTGCTGTCCTTCTTGGGCACCCCCTCTGTCCGTGCTCATGTTACTGCCTTCATTGAGCTCAGTATCATCATCAGAGCCTTCCAAACGCTGGGCATCCTCCTGGAGCATGTACCCAACACTGTGGTCAAACAGTTCGAGGGAATCCTCAGGAGGACATGGTGGGGCTAGGGAAGGAGTCACTGATGACATTGAGCTGAGGGAAGAGGCCGCTGCTTTGCCAGACAAAGCACCCTGGGCATGGGTGAGAGAGGATGAGGAGGATGAGGACGGCTTGGTCATCCACTCGACCAAGTCTTCCGCATGTTGCGGCTCAACACGGCCAGCTGCCGAAAAAAAGGCCAAGCGTGTCCCATGGCCACGTGCTGATGAGGATGCACCGTCTCCACGACCAGCACTAGACACAGAGCCTGCTTGCCCTCTCTTATTGGCTTGTGACTGTCTGCCTCTCCTTCTTGGCCTTCCAGACATACTAATGGCCTGTAGCTGCACTAAGCTGGGATAGAACACCTGTAATTTTCTTCAGGTAGCTTTATATACTGTAACCAGACAAGCCTGCCTGTCAGTAGGAAGATAACAGGAACGGATCTAGCTGAACACTGTGAGCAGGACGTACTGCACTAAATGTATATAGCAGGAACGGATCTAGCTGAACACTGTGAGCAGGACGCACTGCACTGAATGTAAATAGCAGGAACGGATCTAGCTGAACACTGTGAGCAGGACGCACTGCACTGAATGTAAATAGCAGGAACGGATCTAGCTAAACACTGTGAGCAGGACGCACTGCACTGAATGTAAATAGCAGGAACGGATCTAGCTGAACACTGTGAGCAGGACGCACTGCACTGAATGTAAATAGCAGGAACGGATCTAGCTGAACACTGTGAGCAGCACGCACTGCACTGAATGTAAATAGCAGGAACGGATCTAGCTGAACACTGTGAGCAGGACGCACTGCACTGAATGTAAATAGCAGGAACGGATCTAGCTGAACACTGTGAGCAGGACGCACTGCACTGAATGTAAATAGCAGGAACGGATCTAGCTGAACACTGTGAGCAGGACGCACTGCACTGAATGTAAATAACAGGAACGGATCTAGCTGAACACTGTGAGCAGGACACACTGTACTAAATGTAAATAGTCTAGCTGCCTGACCGTGGTACTAATAGGATCAAAAAGAACACCTGTAATTTTCTTCAGGTAGCTTTATATACTGTAACCAGACAAGCCTGCCTGTCAGTAGGAAGATAACAGGAACGGATCTAGCTGAACACTGTGAGCAGGACGTACTGCACTAAATGTATATAGCAGGAACGGATCTAGCTGAACACTGTGAGCAGGACGCACTGCACTGAATGTAAATAGCAGGAACGGATCTAGCTGAACACTGTGAGCAGGACGCACTGCACTGAATGTAAATAGCAGGAACGGATCTAGCTGAACACTGTGAGCAGGAAGCACTGTACTGAATGTAAATAGCAGGAACGGATCTAGCTGAACACTGTGAGCAGGACACACTGCACTGAATGTAAATAGTCTAGATAGAAGATAACAGGAACGGATCTAGCTAAACTGAATACAGTGTATATATATATATGCAACACCTGGGATGCATATATATACACAATACACTGTAAGTGCAGCTAACTGACTGACTGTTCTGCCTAATCTATCTAACTCAAATCAAATGACACTGTCTCTCTCTCTCTCTATCGCTCAGCACACCGGAACACACACTACACAGGGCCGCCGTGCAGGCGGCCTTATATAGTGTGGGGTGTGTACTAAATCCCCTGAGCCATAATTGGCCAAAGCCACCCTGGCTTTGGCCAATTACAGCTCTCTCTACTGACGGCGCTGTGATTGGCCAAGCATGCGGGTCATAGTGCATGCTTGGCCAATCATCAGCCAGCAATGCACTGCGATGCCGCAGTGAATTATGGGCCGTGACGCGCCACACGAATTTGGCGCGAACGGCCCATATCGTTCGCAATTCGACGGACGGTCGAACAGCCGATGTTCGAGTCGAACATGGGTTCGACTCGAACACGAAGCTCATCCCTATCTAGGGGCAAAAACAGAGATGGAGAGCTTTCCAGTCGACGATCCACTGGCTTACTGGGTCATGAGTAGGGATGAGCCGAACACCCCCCTGTTCGGTTCGCACCAGAACCGGAAAAAATTTTGTTCATTTGGGGACCTGGGTCCTGCCCCAGGGGACATGGATCAATGCAAAAAAAAAGTTTTAAAAACGGAAGCAGTGATTTTAATAATGCTTAAAGTGAAACAATAAAAGTGTAATATCCCTTTAAATTTCGTACATGGGGGGTGTCTATAGTATGCCTGTAAAAGGGCACATATTTCCCGTGTTTAGAACAGTCTGACAGCAAAATGACACTTCAAAGGAAAAAAAGTCATTTAAAACTACTCGCGGCTATTAATGCATTGCCGGTCCGACAATACACATAGAAGTTCATTGATAAAAACGGCATGGGAATTCCCCACAGGGGAACCCCGAACCAAAATTTAAAAAAAAAAAATGATGTGGGGGGAGCCCTAAATTCCATACCAGGCCCTTCAGGTCTGGTATGGATATTAAGGGGAACCCCGGCCAAAATTAAAAAAAAAAAATGATGTGGGCGGTCCCCCTAAATTCCATACCAGGCCCTTCAGGTCTGGTATGGATATTAAGGGGAACCCCGCGCCAAAATAAAAAAAAAACGGCGTGGGGGTCTCCCCAAAAGTCCATACCAGACCCTTATTCGAGCACGCAACCTGGCAGGTCGCAGGAAAAGAGGGAGGGACGAGAGAGCGCCCCCCCCTCCTGAACCGTACCAGGCCACATGCCCTCAACATTGGGAGGGTGCTTTGGGGTAGCCCCCCAAAACACCTTGACCCCATGTTGATGAGGACAAGGGCCTCATCCCCACAACCCTGGACGGTGGTTGTGGGGGTCTGCGGGCGGGTGGCCTATCGGAATCTGGAAGCCCCCTTTAACAAGGGGACCCCCAGATCCCGGCCCTCCCCCCTGTGTGAAATGGTAAGGGGGTACTTCCTACCATTTCACTAAAAAACTGTCAAAAATTTTAAAAATGATAAGAGACAGTTTTTGACAATTCCTTTATTTAAATGCTTCTTTCTTCTATCTTCCTTCGGTTTCTTCCTCCATCTTCTTCTTCTTCTGGTTCTTCTGGTTCTTCTGGTTCTTCCTTGTCCAGCATCTCCTCCGCGGTGTCTTCTTCCCTTCTTCTCCTCGGGCCGCTCCGCATCCATGGCATGGAGGGAGGCTCCCGCTCTTCTCTTCATCTTCTTCTCTTCTACATCTTCTTCTCTTCTTCATCTTCTTCTCTGGGCCGCTCCGCATCCATGGCATGGAGGGAGGCTCCCGCTGTGTGACGCTTCTCCTCTTCTGACGGTTCTTAAATAATGGGGGGACGAGGCCACCCGGTGACCCCGCCCCCCTCTCACGCATGGTGACTTGACGGGACTTCCCTGTGGCGTCACGGGGAATGCCACAGGGAAGTCCCGTCATGTCCCCGTGCGTCAGAGGGGGGCGGGGTCACCAGGTGGCCCCGCCCCCCGTTATTTAAGAACCGTCAAAAGAGGAGAAGCGTCACACAGCGGGAGCCTCCCTCCATGCCACCATGGATGCGGAGTGGCCCGGAGAAGAAGATGAAGAAGAGAAGAAGATGGAGAGAAGAGCGGGAGCCTCCCTCCATGCCATGGATGCGGAGCGGCCCGAGGAGAAGAAGGGAAGAAGGTGCCCCGGAGGAGATGCTGGATGAGAACACCGGTGGAAGAACCAGAAGAGCCAGAAGAACCAGAAGAAGAAGAAGATGGAGGAAGAAACCGAAGGAAGATAGAAGATAGAAGAAAGAAGAAAGAAGAAGCATTTAAATAAAGGAATTGTCAAAAACTGTCTCTTGTCATTGTTAACATTTTTAACAGTTTTTTAGTGAAATGGTAGGCCCTTACCATTTCACACAGGGGGGAGGTCCGGGATCTAGGGGTCCCCTTGTTAAAGGGGGCTTCCAGATTCCAATAAGCCCCCCGCCCGCAGACCCCCACAACCACCGTCCAGGGTTGTGGGGATGAGGCCCTTGTCCTCATCAACATGGGGACAAGGTGTTTTGGGGGGCTACCCCAAAGCACCCTCCCAATGTTGAGGGCATGTGGCCTGGTACGGTTCAGGAGGGGGGCGCTCTCTCGTCCCCCCTCTTTGCCTGCGGCCTGCCAGGTTTCGTGCTCGGATAAGGATCTGGTATGGATTTTTGGGGGGACCCCACGCCGTTTTTTTTTTAAATTTTGGCACGGGGTTCCCCTTAATATCCATACCAGACCTGAAGGGCCTGGTATGGAATTTAGGGGGACCCCCCATGTCATTTTTTTTTTAATTTTGGCCGGGGTTCCCCTTAATATCCATACCAGACCTGAAGGGCCTGGTATGGAATTTAGGGGGACCCCCACATCATTTTTTTTTTTCATTTTGGTTCGTGGTTCCCCTGTGGGGAATTCCCATGCCGTTTTTATCAATGAACTTCTATGTGTATTGTCGGACCGGCAATGCATTATTAGCCGCGAGTAGTTTTAAATGACTTTTTTTCCTTTAAAATGTCATTTTGCTGTCAGACTGTTCTAAACACGGGAAACACGCGCCCCTTTACAGGCATACTATAGACACCCCCCAGGTACAAAATTTAAAGGGATATTACACTTTTATTGTTTCACTTTAAGCATTATTAAAATCACTGCTCCTGAAAAAATGGCCGTTTTTAAAACTTTTTTTTGCATTGATACATGTCCCCTGGGGCAGGACCCAGGTCCCCAAACACTTTTTATGACAATACCATGCATATAAGCCTTTAAAATGAGCACTTTTGATTTCTCCCATAGACTTTTAAAGGGTGTTCCATGGCATTTGAATTTACTTCTATCCAGAGTCTGTGGAAGAGACATCAGAATTTATCCAAAAAATCTCTAATCTTGTTTCCAGTACACTACATTGTAGCCTCATCATACAGACTGGCTTCGCAAGCCATTGCTTACAAAGTAAAGAAAGCTTGCAGGGAAATGTCATTTTTTTGGGGCTTTATAAATGCAATTATTTCTGTAGTAGCTTCTATACACAGTACAGATGTGCCACTTTACAGGTAGACTAAAGGGAGCCCCCGGACACTATATTGAAATGGATTTTTCATTTGTATGCGATCACTTTAAGCATCAATACATCGCCGCTCATTTAGAAATTAAGTTTTTTACAAACTTTTTTTTCATTGATACATGTCCTCCAGGGCAGTACCCGGACCCCCATAACCACTGTATGCCAAATTACCTGCATATAAGCCTTCAAAATTGACACTTTTGATTATTCACGTTCGGGTCCCATATACAGTGCCTTGAAAAAGTATTTATACCCCTTGAAATTTTCCACATTTTGTCATGTTACAACCAAAAACATAAATGTACTTAATTGGGATTTTATTTGATAGATCAACACAAAGTGGCACATAATTGTGAAGTGGAAGGAAAATGATAAATGGTTTTCAAAATGTTTTACAAATAACTTTCTCAAAAGTGTGGCGTGCATTTGTATTCAGCCCCCTGAGTCAATACTTTGTAGAACCACCTTTTCGCTGCAATTACAGCTGCATGTCTTTTTGGGGATGTCTCTACCAGCTTTACACATCTAGAGAGTGAAATGTTTGCCTTCTTCTTTGAAAAATAGCTCAAACTCTGTCAGGTTGGATGGAGAGCATCTGTGAACAGCAATTTTCAAGTCTTGCCACAGATTCTCAATTGGCTTTAAGTCTGGACTTTGAATTGGCCATTCTAACACATGAATATTCTTTGATCTAAACCGTTCCACTGTAGCTCTGGCTGTATGTTTAATTTCATTGTCTTGCATGAAGGTGAGCCTCCGCCCCAGTCTCAAGTCTTTTGCAGACTCTAATGCCCGTACACACGGTCGGACATTGATCGGACATTCTGACAACAAAATCCATGGATTTTTTCCGACGGATGTTGGCTCAAACTTGTCTTGCATACACACGGTCACACAAAGTTGTCAGAAAATCCGATCGTTCTGAACGCGGTGACCTAAAACACGTACGTCAGGACTATAAACGAGGCAGTAGCCAATAGCTTTTGTCTCTTAATTTATTCTGAGCATGCATGGCACTTTGTGCGTCGGATTTGTGTACACACGATCGGAATTTCCGAAAACGGATTTTGTTGTCGGAAAATTTTATAGCAAGCTCTCAAACTTTGTGTGTCGGAAATTCCGATGGAAAATGTGTGATGGAGCCCACACACAGTCGGAATTTAAAACAACAAGGTCCTATCACACATTTTCCGTCGGAAAATCCAACCGTGTGTACAGGGCATAACAGGTTTTCTTCTAAGATTGCCCTGTATTTGGCTCCATCCATCTTCACATCAACTCTGACCAGCTTCCCTGTCCCTGTTCAAGAATAGCATCCTCACAACATGATGCTGTCACCACCAAGTTTCACAGTGGGGATAGTGTGTTCAGGGTGATGTGCAGTGTTAGCTTTCCACCACACATAGCGTTTTGCTTTTAGCCAAAAAGTTCAATTTTGGTCTCATCTAACCAGAGCACCTTGTTTGCTGTGTCCCCCACATGGCTTCTCGCAAACTGCAAACTGGACTTTTTATGGTTTTCTTCTTGCCACTCTTCCATAAAGGCCAGATTTGTCAAGTGCACGACTAATAGTTGTCCTGTGGACAGATTCTCCCACCTGAGCTGAGGATCTCTGCAGCTCCTCCAGAGTTACCAGGGGCCTCTTGGCTGCTTCTCTGAATAATGCTCTTCTTGCCTAGACTGTCAGTTTAGGTGAACAGCCATGTCTTAGTAGGTTTGCAGTTGTGCCTTACACTTTCCATTTTCAAATTATGGATTGAACTGTGCTCTGTGAGATGTTCAAAGCTTGGGATATTTTTTATAACCTAGCCCTGCTTTAAACTTCTCCACAACTTTATCCCTGACCTGTCTGGTGTGTTCCTTGTTCTTCATGATGCTGTTTGTTCACTAAGGTTCTCTAACAAACCTCTGAGTGCTTCACAGAACAGCTGTAATTATATTGAACTTAAATTACACACAGGTGGACTCTATTTACTAATTAGGCGAGTTCTGAAGGCAGTTGTTTCCACTATATTTTAGTAGGGGTAGCAGAGTAAAGGGAGCTGAATACAAATGCATGCCACGCTTTTCAGAAATTTATTTGTAAAAAAATTGAAAACCATTTATCATTTTCCTTCCAATTCACAATTATTTGCCACTTTGTGTTGGTCTATCACATAAAATCCCAATAAAATACATTTACGTTTTTGGTTGTAACATAACAAAATGTGGAAAATTTCAAGGGATATGAATACTTTTTTAAGGCACTGTACTTCAATGAGGTTCGTCATTTGGTTCCGAACATTCGCGATGTTTGAAAGATCTGGTGCGAACCCAAATGGGGGCTGTTGGCCCATCCCTATGTCTGATTGGTTGCTGTAGGTCACTATGCACTGCTACACCTTGATCAGTCTTCCTAAATACGACCTAGTGATTGATCTCAGAAAAGCAGCACGTGACCATGGAGACATATTTTAAAGCATGTAACAAAATCCTGACAAACTCATAACAATATGATGCATTGAAAAGCTACTTGGTATGTTCATGTCTTTTTTGGTTAGTGATATTTCAAGGAGGTCTAACCACAGCTGACCTGTAGAAAAGGCTAGAAGAAATATTTTTCAGTTGTCTTAACAGATAAAGTAAGCAGCAATCACAGTATGGTTTAGTTTCCTGGGTGTGTGGCTTTATATAAATACTTACTGATAGAATGGGTACAAAGGGAAATTTTCATGTCTCAGAATGTTATGGAGTATGACCACGTGTACTTGGAGGAAAGAGACTGAGGGATTTATAACAGCTGTTTTTGTGCTCTCCGGTGCTTGTAGTAAATAAAATATAACAATATAAATTTGTAGAATGTAAATATAATTACTTAGGAAGACACATACCAGGATATTGGCATGCCCAGTGCAAAGAACTCTTAACTGACTAATGTTTTATTCCCTGGGGTATTGGGGAGATGGGTGTAATTGAACAAAGTGAACAATATAAAAAATTTCCAGCATGTTTTCCAGCCACAAAAAGCCCACTTAAACTGTTTAACACTAACGTGAAAAATTTAGGTTTTTGTTGCATACATTTGCAAATACATGTGAAGCCACACCGCCACATTAATGCTCTGAAAAGCGCTATCCCTAAGGGCATGTTTACACTTGTTTCAAAATGTGACATTGGACATGCTTTTTTAAAGCATTCTGAATGCCGATCAAAGCACATAGTTACATAGTTAGTAAGGTTGAATAAAGACACCAGTCCATCCAGTTCAACCTGAGTGAGTGTGGGTGCGTATCTACAATCATCCCTATTGGTTTAAGGTACCCATATAGCGCTGCCAATTCACGGAGCACTCCACACATACACCGTACACCCACATTGGTCCCTACCCTCAAGGAGCCCACAATCCAAGGTCCCCAACTCACATTCATATACTAGGGCCAATTTTTGAACAGAAGCCAATTAACCTACCAGCATGTCTTTGGAGTGTCACATGTCTCTAAATAAAATGGTAAAATTGTTGCACATGTTCCATTTGCTTTGCTTTGCTTCAAAAAATATGCCTAGTGTCGCTTTCTTGGTGGTTCGAAGCGTCTCCAAAGAAGTCTATGACAAAGCTTGCTAATGGCACCTGCAGCTTATGGGGACTTTTGTTTAGAGTTAGCTTTGCTTTGTTTTGGCGGTATTGCAAGTATAGATATCCCAGGATGCACTGAGAAACCAACGAGTGAACCAGAAAGATGTCATCAGCAGTCACTTTCAGTTCATGTGTATATATTCTGGAAGTCAAAGAAAGTAATGTCAACAGCACACCAGGATCTCCAAAAATGGGTCCAAAGTTTTAATCAATGATCAGATCATTACAGCAGAATGCAACGTTTCTGAGCCACGCAGGACCCCTTCATCAGGCATATTCTGGAAGTGTCTGGTGCACACATCACATCTGGTGTGCAGCGTGGAGCAGCAGGAAGGTGAGCAGGGCAACTAGCAGACGTTAGTGTGCAACATGGGAAAGCTATAGCAGAAGGTAAGTGGGGAAGGAGAGATTGGATTGAGCTGCAGAGGATCAACAGAGCTGGCAGACCCAAGCAAGAGAAGCTAGTAATGTTTTATGTGGTGCACAGTGTGGGAGCAATATAGTGGGAGGTGAGCAGGGACAAGAGAGAGAGGAGGATCAGCAAACTAGAGGATCAGCAGAGCTGAGGGTTACTACTGAGTGAGAGATCAGCAGAGCTGGGGGTTACTATTAAGTGAGGGATCAGCAGAGCTGGGGGTTACTATGAGCAGGGGATCACCAGAGCTGGGGGTTACTCCTGGGCGGGGGTTTAGCAAAACTGGGGCTACTACTGAGCTTGGGATCTGCTGAACAGCGGGACTAATGAGCTGGGGATCAACTGAGTGGGGGTACTACAGGGCCAGGGCCAGGGTTCTAAAAGCATCACCGAAGCATAATCAAAGCATCACAGAAGCATCAAAACGCATAAAAAAAAGTATGTTGAAGCGGTAGGTGCTTTAATGTGTGTTAAAGTCAAAGCAAGTGTAAATGAGCCCTAACTCTAAACTAACGCGGTTCCCTACTTCTGTCACATAGGTTGTAAATATGAAAAAATTAGGAGCAGATATGCCTCTGAGAAAGCCTCATTCTCCTTAAAAGTACTGTAACTTGGGGGACAGGTAGGCGGTACAAAGCTCCCTGGGATAAGCAGTCTTTCAGGCAGAGATACCAAATCCAGTGAGGTAGTGACAAACAGTGCAGTGTTTATTGGTGATCTGTGGGGCATCTGTGGGGCATCCTCAAACAGAAGGTGAAGGAGCGCAAGGTTGTCATGGAGGAATGGAAGACGACCCCAGTGGCATCTTGTGAAGCTCTGGTGAACTCCATAACTCCATGCCCAAGAGGGTTAAGGCAGTGCTGGAAAATAATGGTGGCCACACAAAATATTGACACTTTGGGCCCATTTGGACATTTTCACTTCGGGGTGTACTCACTTTTGTTGCCAGTTGTTTAGACATTAATGGCTGTGTGTTATTTGAGGGACAGCAAATTTACACTGTTATACAAACTGTACACTCACATGAAAAGATATAATAAAATATTTACAAAAATGTGAGGGATGTACTCACTTTTGTGAGATACTTATATATTATATTTAAAGAATGTGTAACTGTTGATAATCTCTAAATTCTAAAATAAAAATAGTATACAAATCTAACTTGCCAACATTTGCATGCTCACAGTGCCCATATTCATAAAATGACTTTCAAATCCAACCATTCTTAACTGAATCAGGTGACCATAATCCTGGGGAACTTTACATAAAACACAGAGTAATAACATAAATACTGTATGTCATATTTTTGACTTGTTAAAGCGGAGTTCCACCCAAAAGTGGAACTTCGGATTTAAGCACTCCTCGCCCCCTGACATGCCACATTTGACATGTCATTTTTTTGGGGGGGAGTGTGTACCCTCTTTTTATTGGGACTTCCTGTCCCACCTCCTCCTATCTGTTCTCGGCCGCCTAGGCGACTCCTCCCCTCGCCCTAGGCGGCCCCTTCCTGCAAGCGATCTTCTGGGACACAACTTAGGTCCCAGAATATTGGCTGGCCAATAGCAAAGCGCAGCTCGACTCGTGCATGCGCATTGCGCACCCGGCCATGAAGCCCTAAACTGTCGTGGCCGGGTGCCCACAGTTGCTATGACCTGTGCCCAATACAGCGTGACCTGTGCCCAATGCAGCGTGACCTGTGCCCAATACAGCGTGACCTGTGCCCAATACAGCGTAACCTGTGCCCAATACAGCGTAACCTGTGCCCCATACAGCCTGACCTGTGCCCAATACAGCCTGGTCTGCCTGTGCCCCATACAGCCCCACCTATGCCGAGGAAGAGGCAAGCCACCCGGATCAGCAGAGAGCGGGATTGCCCGCTGTAATAGCTTTCATTTGAATTTCCTGTCTTCCTGGGGCTCATCGTCACATAGCCCCACCTCTTGGCCCGACGCCTTTGATGACGTCACATGTCCCGCATTGGATCGGCGTTCTGTCTATCAAAGGCACCGGGCCAAAAGGTGGAGCTATGTGACGTGAGCCCCGGGAATACTGGAAGTTCTAATGAAAGCTCTTACATCGGGCAATTCAGCTCTCTGCTGATACGGACAGCTCGCCTCTTCCTTTCCTCTCTCTTCCCCTAGCTGGGAGACTGTGCCGGCGGTGCTCTTATCCTCACTGGGCCCCACTCGGCTGCGGGCCCCATAGCACCCGCACGGGTTGCTTTGGTGGTAGTTACGCCCCTGTTACTACCACTTTAGGTAATTTTCTTTAGGCTTCGGTCACATTGAATCCGACTTTGAAGTCGCACGATTTCAAATTCGCATGTCAGGTGACTTGGAAAACATCTGTGCAACTTCATGCACAGATGTCTATACAAGTCGCACCTGAACTTGCAAAAAGTAGTGCAGGAACTACTTTTAAAATTGATGCAATTTCGATGGAGTAGGAGTCGCACCAATTTGACCGCTTCTATTGTGGACAATAGAATGTGACCTGTCATGCGATTTAAAACTAATTGCATGACAAGTTGCACTGGTGTAACAGGGGGCTTAGACTTTCTTCAATCCCCGAGGACTGTGCGGTCTACTCACAAGATTTGGGATTCTTAGTGTTCCCAGCATCTTGTCAAAAGGCCTGTGATGTAAACCTCCACTAGACTCTTTGGGTGGTAGCTATGGTGTAGAGCAGTGGTCATCAACCCTGTCCTCAGGGCCCACTAACAAGCCAGGTTTGCAAGATAACTGAAATACATCACAGGTGATTTAATTTGCTGCTCAGCGATTGCAGTATTCTAGTCTGCATCTCCCTAAGGTAATACATAAAACCTGGCCTGTGGGCCCTTAGGACAGGGTTGATGACCACTGGTGTAGAGTAAGCACATATTAAATGCAGTGTTTTAAAGGAAGTTGTTGCTAATAAGCGGATCTTGCATTTTGATACATTAATCTGCCTGGGTTTGGTTCATGAACAGTTTTGCAAATTTTGCTTAAATTTTGAGAACTTTGCAGTGAACCCACTGAAGTCTATGTGGGGTGAATCAATGCTGACTACCTGTAGAGCTAACAGGCAAGCTATTGTTAAACAAAAGGTATGGAAAGCTAGACAATGCATTGGGTGACATGTAGTATTGCCAAAATAACAAACACAAATATCTCTACCTACACAGAATCTCCCTAAGGCCCCTTTCACATTTGTGCGACTTGTCCTATGACTTGGGCCTGCAAAGTCGCAAGATATGTCGTACTCCATGAATTCCAATGAGTACCATTCATATATGTGCGACTTCAAGTCGCACTGACTTCAAAGTAGTGTAGAAAAAATGATTTGCACTCAGGTTGTTGCTCTTAATGATCCACAGTAGCTGGCTGAGTAGAGTACTGTAGAAAAGATGATCCGCACTCCGGTTGTTGCTCTTAAAATTTCTTCATTTTATTGAATAGCCACAGTGAACAAATTAGTGAACAAACGCAGATTAAGTCAGTTGACGCATTTCAGCATATAAGGCCTTAGTCATAACCACCAAGGTTATGACTAAGGCCTTATAGGCTGAAACACGTCAACTGACTTAATCTGCGTTTGTTCACTGTGGCTATTCAATTAAATGAAGAAATTTTAAGAGCAACAACTGGAGTGCGGATAATTTTTTCTACATTACTCTACTCAGCCAGCGACTGTGGATCAAGCACCTCGGAGCTCTGCTATCTATGTGGTGTATGGGTAGTAGCACTGACTTTTCTGTTTATACTTTGGACTTCAAAGTAGTCCCTTTACTACTTTGGTCCGACTTTGATGCGAGTTGAGGTCCATAGACCTCAAGTTTACACAGGCATCCCCTGAAATCGCATTCGCGAAATCATGGTAAAAGTCGCAGCAGTGTGAAAGGGGCCTAACAGTCCCACACACTGACAATATGACTTCAGGTTATCCATTCCCTCAACTTATTGACTCTTTTGACTGAGTTGACCATGGGCAAAGGCTATGCACTGCATTATAGATTGTTCTAATTTTTTGGCAAATAATGCGTGCGATGTTGCAAAAGTTTGCAAATCCCAGTGGAGAACCTGAACCTTTCCCCCAGATGCAAGGTTTACTTTAAAGAGTTACAGAAAATCCTGGCAGACAGAAACAAAAATACCCATCCACCATGACATACGTGTCCCTGGGAATGATCAAATCCTCTTGTTGATAGCTTTTTATATATCATGCAAATTGTATTTTTTTTTCCTTTTGTTTGGTTAGCAAGCATTTGCACCAACAAAGCTAGATTAGCAAAAAGCTGAAGCTTTAGAAAAACAAGATTGTAAGTAGTCAAGTGCCTGTAACCATAACACTAGCAGACTAAAGTCTATTATTTATCTTGCAGTATAACAACAGAAATAAAATGCAGCCTTTGAAATCATCCATAACGTGCTCCACTAGCACACTCTTCTTGTCAGCCTGAACACATAGATGGCGAGATGGATGGAAATGAAAGTCCCAGAATATTTCTACTATAAAGCACACAGATAATGCTGCTGTCACCAAAACACAGGAAAGAATGGCTAAGTAAAAAGGCATCACTTTTCCGGCTTTACTTTCCATATTTTACGGTGCTTAAAAAGACCGTGTCTTTCACTATTATTGCTCACAGAAATGTGTCAAGCAGACCGCCAGAGAAAGCCAGGAAGTAAAACCGAGTAGGCATGAAACATCAAACACTTTTAATACATATATTATTTTTGCCCTTATTTGAGGTTATCATCTTTGAAAAGTACAGAAGATTTGGGTAGCAAAATTACCAGTTTCCAGGTTTGATAAGGAGTATGCAATGGTCCAAAACTTTGCATGATCTTTTTCATAATGACTTAATATTTTATAAGTTGTATTTTTTTATATGTTTTTTAAACTTTTGGCAGAAGGAAAGGGCTGTGATTTAAAAAAAACTTTGATGAGTTGTCTTTTTATTTGGACTTTTTGGCTTTGTACTGTAATATAATGCTGTTTGGATTAAATAAATCTTTATTGAATCTAATGGCAAACAAAAAGGTTTGCATAGAGTAGACAAGGGTTGGAACCACTGTCAAGTGTTTATTGCTGTCTGTATCCCTGCTGGCATGCTCTTTCTCCATTTAACCTGGTGACTACTATCACAGGGACAGAAACTAATGGGAAATCCAACATTTACAGTTGCCACCTAAACAGTAGAGCGGGAACTCATTCAGCTGGGATGTTTGATCTGGTAACAACTGCCTAAAGCTGGCCATACCTTATACAATTTTCTTGCACAACTTAACTTTAGATTTACCAAAACCATATAATATGAGGTCAAACCTAAACACTTTCAATTTGTATGCAGTCAGGCAGGCCCTTGCACTACATAGTTGAAGGTCCATCTAAAGGAAATTGAATAAGACAATTGTATGGCCAACTTAGGAGGGGATGTCCCCTCACTTTGGAGAGATTTTTCTCTCACTTCCTGTCGTGTTTCCAGGGCAGGAAGTGAAGCAAAAGCTCCCAAATGGGACACAGACCGCAAAAAAAAATTCCTGACAGGAGTTTTAAGCCTTCCCTCTTCTATCCCAAATCTAAAGCCTCGTACACACGATTGGATTTTTGACCAACAAAACTGCGGAATTTTTTTTCGAAGGGAGTTGGCCCAAACTTGTCTTGCGTACAAACGGCACACAATTGTTGGCCAACAATCATGAACTTAGTAATGTACTACGTGTTTTTTCAGCTCTTTAACGCCACCCTTTGGGTTCCTTCTGCTAATTTCGTGTTAGTAGAAGTTTGGGGTGTGTTGATTCGCGCTTTTCATCTTGCGCTTTTCATTTCGCGCTTTTCAGTTAGTTTCTGAACAGCTGTTCTTCAACCAGACATGGTGCAGAATCGGAGGAGATAATGTGTTATTTATTATTGGCTTTGGAGTTATTGCTTTGACATCATTTTTTTGGTTGAATAATAATGATTTGATTTGTTATATTTTCTATATTTTTGGATGCATAGAATGCACTTTTTGGTTAAGTTCTATTGGCAGATAGCATGTCTAATTTTATTTGTTTTCTTTTTTTAATGCACAATAAAAAAAATTGTGTAGAATAATACTTGGTTATGTGTTTTACTTCAAATGACAGTTTGGGAGTAGGCAGTTACATTTAAAAAAAAATACAATGTAAAATTGACAAGGGACACCAACATAGTTGTATCTTTGAATTTAAAAACTACAGGATAATGGTGTTGTGGTAACTTGCCCCCCCCAAAAAAAAAAAAAAAAAATATTATTTTTGATATCACTAGAAAAAAAAAGCCTTTGAAAATTTGTTTGCAATAACTCCATCAGTATCACCAGCAAAGCAGCTTCATTATTATCCTATTAAAGAAGAAGAGAATGTGCGCTGCATTTCGAGATTTCATAATTTGCCACATGATGAATGTTAATTCTCAATTACGATTGCTAGTTTACAAGACTGACCGCTTCTGGCTCGTCCTTGCTTCTGAGCATGCGTGTTTGTACTTTGGGCTTTTGTCCAACGGACTTGTGTACACAAACGCTCAGAAAATTCGACAACAGATCTTTGTCCGCGGAAAATTTTAAAACCTGCTATCCAACATTTGTCCGCGGAAAATCCGACAACAATTGTCCGATGGATCGTACAAACGGTCGGATTTTCTGTCATCACAGATTTACCGGCGGAAAATCCTATCGTGTGTACGGAGGTTAAAACAAACATTTTTTAACCATTTATACATTTTAGGACCTGTAAACCCTATTTATATTTAAAGAGAATGTATCGTCTTTGTGAGACGTTTTCCTAATTTATTTATATTCAGAAACTAGGACTAAAATGTTTTTCATGTTTGTATTTGGTTTGATTTGCATAAATATGAACAGCTGCACCTAAAGATTTATTATTTACCACTTGCAGCCAGCCCATGGAGAGATGAGCAACAGAGCCCTCTAGGACGAAGACTTTTAGGTGCTGTGCTTTGAACAGCCTAATCTATGATCTACCTATAATGTAGGACATGGGTGCTCAACCTGTGGCCCTGCAGCTGTTGCAGAACTACAAGTCCCATCATGCCTCTGTCTGTGGGAGTCATCCTTATGAAGTGGAATCAAACGGTATTTCCATATACCTGACAAGACCAGCTAGGTATAATCACAGCAATTACCACATTAACAAGACCCTCTCAGTACTGAAGAGATAGCTTCTTGGTGAACACAACAGAGATGAGAGAGAGTCTATGTTCAAAGCTATCTGATTTAATTCTGGGTGGGTATACATTTTATATAGATTATCATTAACCAATCATTGCATGGAACATGGGAGTGATTTAATACAGGGGTGTACATTTCATATCATTACATATCATTAATACTCAAATGCCCAACCCCTTAAACATGGCTGACATAGCAACTATAGTAACCATGCCACCTGCTTCCATGACTTATAGTCATGCCTTTGGTGTTCCCCTTTACACAGGAAAATGTCCCAGACAGCTCTTCACCACAAAAGCTTTATATAGGAATGTACAGAGCAAAGATGCTGCTGTAAGCTTTATTTTCCTATATGTGTGCCTTGCAAAAACTGCTACAGTCTGTCACAGTCGGAGAATACAGAACTTAAACTAAGTAGCAGATTAACCCAAGTTAATCTTATATGAACTTATATAAAGTTGGAGTCACTTCTGTTCAGTCATATTACTTCAATCACCTCTTTCAGACACGAAGGTCACGAAGGTCATGAAGGTGACAAAGGTGACTGACTTATCTGCATTGTGACACACACATAACAAACTCAAAGCAGGCACACAGAAATAATGCCAGGAGCAAAGTCACTACAATACACTCAGCAATATCCCTGATCCAGGAAAATACTCCATTGAAACCAAACCATCCCATGTTACCCAGGGGGTTCCCAAGTAAATATTTAGCCTTTTCACTATGTCAATACCCCCTTAGGTTCCCGAGGGGAACCATGCCCAGGTCATGTCCTTTTCTAAAAACAATGACCTGGCATACCGGTGTTTGAGGGGGCATTTAAGATGAAGACCAGCCTTGAGCAAGTGATGTTCCTCACTGTCCCCGAGAATTCCTATTATCGGAACCAATGAGGCCAAGTAACACCATCCATTGGGATCACTCAGAATACATGGATGGCATGTTCTTCCACAACAAATGTACGTGCTGTTGCCCAAGGCTAGTGGCTGTCTGCTTAAGGACCCGTTGGGCACCTTCAGAGAATCCTGCAAGGGCAAGCTGTGAGAGTAGCCTAGCCATCTCAGTATGGGGGTCAGAGGCATGCATGAAGGCATATATAGTGTGATTTAAGGCATGATCTGAGGTGTCAAACACTGTGGAGTTTCCTCAGACTTTGAATACACATCCCCTCTATGTCTAATGAGTGTGTTACTAGTGGTGTTATCGGGTGGGCCACATATAATCTTAAGGGCCCTCCCCAGAACACAGAGGCTGGTGGATGACATGTGAACCAATACATATATAGTATAGTGCTCATGCCAACATCCCTCAAAACATTATCCAACAGCTGCAGATTCAAGCCATCCTACACACTGAAGTGGTCAAGCACATCCTGGCCTGGGCAAACTACAACAAACTCCCAATATGCCCCCAACCCTCACCCGGACCACCTTCTAAACATGCAAAAATAGCAAACAATAAACACATAATCTCAGCTGCATTGCAATTGTCCATGGAGTGCAAAAGGAGGAAGGGGCGTGAATGGGGTGAATGGGGTGTAGGGTATGACTGGGGTGGGCATTTCTTCACGTGCATGGGGCTAGGGGTAAATGCTGGCAGGCTGGGGCAGATACTCCTCATCCGACATGAGTAATCACAGAATCTACCTGATCTATTCAGGCCTAAACCATTGGAGGTATTAAAAATAATATTCTTCATTCACTCAAACATAAGTAAAGTATGCAGAAATAAAAATGTTTCTCAGCAAGGGTATTCAATATATTTAACTAAACACTTTTCCAAATACAGTATTACAGCAGAACTTCAACAAAACTAAAACCCCTTTAGTTTCTTCTATTCTCGGGACCCAAATGGACCCGAGGGACTTAGAACAGAACATTTTACCCAAACACATATTCTGACTCAGAAGTCTCCCAACTTTGCAAATATGTCTGATCATCAGCAACAAACAAAACATTGATGGATAAACAACATTACATCATCAACACTTCATGACTGACATTCTGGGAATTCAAAAGGTAAATATCCAGAATAGTCATTCTGATTGCTTATTTCAAACAAATCCTTTCCATCACATTTTAGTACCTCATGGACTCAATATAGGCAGCAACATTTTTCCCAAATTTCACCCCTCTGTTACCAGCGTGGGCCTAAACACAATATGAGACAACTTGTTGCGTACATTTTAAACACACACTTAAAATACTTTACTAACCAAGCCGATACCCTATGCGTTCATTAAACACAGTACAACCACTTTCTCATTCCACATTCAATTGGCCAATCCATTCACTCTTCATTTTTTCATATTTTCCCTTTGAACACTTGACCACTGGGCACTTAAACCCCCTTAATAACCAGACCAATTTTCAGCTTTCGGTGCTCTCACATTTTGAATGACAATTACTCAGTCATGCAACAATGTACCTATATGAAATTTTTGTCCTTTTTTTCACACAAATAGAGCTTTCTTTTGGTGGTATTTAATCACCGCTGGGTTTTTAATTTTTTGTGCTATAAAAGAAAAGAGACTGAAAATTCTGTAAAAAAAAGAATTTTTCTTTGTTTCGGTTATAAAATTTAGCAAATTAGTAATTTTTCTTCATAAATTTTGTCCAAAATTTATACCACTACATATCTTTGGTAAAAATAAGTACAAATTGGTGTATATTATTTGGTCTTTGTGAAAGTTATAGAGTCCAAAAGCTATGGTGCCAATATCTGAAAATTGATCACACCTGAATTACTGATGGCCTATCTAATTTCTTGAGACCCTAACATGCCAGAAAAGTACAAATACCCCCCTTTTTGGAAAGTAGACATTCCAAGGTATTTAGAAAGATGCATGATGGGTTTTTTGAAGTTGTCATTTTTTCCCCCGTAATTCTTTGTAAAATCAAGATTTTTTTTTCTTTTTTTTTTCACAAAATTGTCATATTAGCAGGTTATTTCTCACACACCACATATGCATACCACAAATTACACCCCAAAACACATTCTGCTATTACTCCCGAGTACGGCGATACCACATGTGTGAGACTTTTACACAGCGTGGCCACATACAAAGACCCAACATGCAGGGAGCACCTTCAGGCGTTCTGGAGCACCCAGGCCAATTCTGACATTTCGCAACTACATGTAGAAATCATAATTTATTTGCTAGAAAATTACATAGAACCCCAAAATATTATATATGTTTTTTTTAGCAAAGACCCTAGAGAATACAATGGCAGTCATTGCAACTTTTTATCTCGCACGGTATTTGTGCAGCAATTTAAAAAAAAAAAAAACAGAAAAGTTAGCCCAAAGTTTTTGCATAATACAAAAGATGAAGTTATGCCGGGTAAATAAATACCTAACATGTCACCCTTCAAAATTGCACACGCTCGTGGAATGGCACCAATCTTCGCTACTTAAAAATCCCCATAGGCGACGCTTTAAAATTTTTTACTGGTTACATGTTTTGAGTTACAGAGGAGGTCTAGGGCCAAAATTATTGCTCTTGCTCTACCGATCGCAGCGATACCTCACATGTGTGGTTTAAACACCGTTTTCATAGGCGGACTTATGTATGCGTTCGCTTCTGCATGCGAGCACACAGGGACAGGGGCGCCTTAAATTTTTTTTTTTTTATTGTTCATTTTACTTTATTTATTTTAGTTTGACACTTTTTTCCCAAAAATTTATTTTTTGATCACTTTTATTCCTATTACAAGGAATGTAAACATCCCTTGTAATAGGAATATGGCATGACAGGTCCTCTTTACAGTGAGATATGGGGTCAATAAGACCCCACATTTCACCTCTAGGCTGGGAAGCCTGAAATAATAATAAAAAAAAAATGATCCTGGCTTCGATCGTAGTGGTGAGTCGGTAGAAGCACTGGAGGGTGGCGGGAGGGGGGGGGGTGTCCCCTCTTGCCTCCTGTAAGAACGGTCAAGCAGTAGAACAGCTGCTATGATCATTCTTATGGTGTAGGGAATCGCCGGCTGAAAAAGCTGATATCTAAATGATGCCTGTAGCTGCAGGCATCATTCAGATATCCCCGCACAAAGTCAAGGACGTCATATGATGGCGGGCGGGAAGTGGTTAAAACGCTTTTTTTTTTAACACAAAGTTGTCCATTTATACAATATTTCTAACACATAGCATGTACATACCAAAAATGACACCCCAAAATAGATTCTCCTACTCCTCCTAAGTACGGCGATACCACATGTGTGAGACTTCCACAGCCTGGCCACATACAGAGACCGCGTACAGCCGAGTATGGCTGAGCATGGCTGAGCATGGCCGAGTATGGCAGAGCATGGCTGGGTATGGCAGAGTATGGCTGGGTATGGCTGGGTATGGCGTTGTATTGCAGGGTATTGCAGGGTATTGCGGGTATTGCGGGGTATTGTGGGGTATTGCAGGGTATTGCAGAGTATTGCAGGGTATTGCAGGGTTTTGCAGGTTATTGCAGAGTATTGCAGGGTATTGCAGGGTATTGCTGGGTATTGCGGGGTATTGCAGGGTAATGCAGGGTATTGCAGGGTATTGCTGGGTATTGCAGAGTATTGCTGAGTATTGCAGGGTATTGGGGGGTATTGCAGGGTATTGCAGGGTATTGCAGAGTATTGCACAGGGTATTGTAGAGTATTGCACAGGGAATTGCAGAGTATTGCACAGGGTATTTCTGAGCATGGAGGGATGGCTGAGCATGGATGGATGGATGGCTGGATGTGACTACACATGTCACAAAGCAGCGCTGTGGGCACTACACATGCAGCCCACAGCGCTGCTGCCATCCGATCCCTTCCCCTCTGTACCGATCGGTGTTTGTTTACATGTGATCGCTCCGTCATTTCACGGAGCGATCACATGGTAAACAGCAGCGATCACCATGATCCGTGATGCGCCGGATGTTCTCGGGTGCGCGCCCCAGGGGGTGCGCGAGAGCGGAATTCTGGGAGGACGTCACTGTACACCCTCCCAGAGTTAAGAAACCGCACTGTAGCCGTCATTCAGCTATGGGCCAGTTGTTAAGTGGTTAAACACCTTTTAAAACCTTAATATTTTTTCTCTAGTGCATAGAATTACACACAAGTCACTTCCTTTTTCTTTACCAACCACAATTCATCTGGCATAGCGCCCAGAATATATAACTTCCTCATTCTTAGCATAGATATACTTCCCAATTATAATATTCTTAAACTTGTATATGGTTAAAATCAACATTCTAAAATCCCCAATCATTGTTAATACAGCTTAAACACAATTAAAACCATTTGCACAAATATAGCACATTTGCTGTTATTAGAAAACAAACACCTTTTAACTTCAATAATGTAACGATAGGCAACTACAACTAAAACAGTCCCTAAAGTCAGACTCTAACCGAAATAATCAAGATACCCTATACATAAATTGAAATGCTACTTTTAAAAATTTGTATCTGATCAGATTCCTCAATAAAAATATTTGGTACCAGCGCATACATGTAATTTATCAGTGACGTGTCACATTCCTCTTTTAATGTTCCCAATCTACTATGCAGTGGGCATGGGCTTAATATGTGCCCAACACATTTCATGAATAGACAGACAATAGTTGCACCATTTTAACAATAAACATGTATAACATTTTAAATCTATATAGATAACTCTTCTCTATTAAGGCCCCTTTCACACCTGTCAGTTTTGACAGCGGACCTGAACGGGCGCTCCATGTTAGTCTATGGAGCGTCGGATGTCAGCAGAGACATGTCCGCTGACATCTGACCCGGTCCGATCCGCTAAAAGCAGACGGATGGCTCTACGTCCAGGTCCGTCGCTGGCGGATCGGATCGGGTGAGATCTGATGAAAACGGAAATGCTGTCCGTTTCCATCCGATCCCTCCATAGGCGGCAACGGCGCCTGACAAGCCCCTCCCCGCTCAGTGAGCAAAGAGGGACCTGTCATCCGCCGGGTCAACGGAGATCAACAAACTGATCTCCCGCTGAACCGGCGGACCGAGGCGGTCTCCGTGTAAAAGGGGCCTAAGTCTCTCTGACTCGCTGAATATGGAATGCAAATATAGCAGTATGCTCTCCACAAAAGCGGTGGTGAAGGCCTGGTCGGTGGTTTGATCCTCTCTTCCACCTGAAGCAAAATAGCACATATCTGCAAGTGGATATGTACCTCTGTGCATTGTGCTAAACAATTCTTTGGACAGGAGGAATCACTCAAATAGTAACTTGTCCAAATCCGCGATTCAATCCTCTTAAAGCACCACACACAGGTGAGTACCCTACTCTGTCCCTCTCACCTGCCCATTTTAGCAACGCTCTCTGTCTTGGCAGGATTATAGGACATATATCAACTACCCAACAATCCATCTGCATTCAGAAGAAAAAACAACTTATTCTCTAAATTGGAATTCCAAATCAAGACAAAAATTCACATAAAATTAAGCGTTTCTCTCTATTTACAACAACTTTCCTCTACCTAGGTGTCCGTCTTATGAAACTGCGAACAGTAACGACCCCAAGGATTGCCACTGATCACAGTCCACAAACAGTCCTTGAAACAGAGACAATCGCGGGAGAAGTGTTTAAACATGTTCTCCCACCGATGATCTCCGTTCACTGAGAATCCTCATTGATTGACACAGAAACGGTCAGTCCATAAAGCTGCAATCTCAGTGCTTCACTGGCGATCCGTGTCAGAATTCACACCCCCAGACTCACCAGAGGTGGAGAATCGGGGAGCGAAGAGGGAATCTGGGGGGATCCGAGGGGGAAGGAGGAACATTTTTAACTTCCCTCTACCTCACTCAGACCCCCCCAAAGCAGTAACCATGTCCACCTGTCAGTGTACCCAGTAGCGACAATTTTATCACTGCCCAATAAACCGACATCTCAGTGTTTCTGTGAGTCTCTGGTAACGTAATCCCGTAAAATCTCGCGAGACTCCAGCACCAGAGGCCGCTCTCTGCATGAGGTGGGGTGCTTTCAACAGGAGTTCTAGCCTCCCCACCAGCTCTCTCTCTTTTTACCCTTGATTGAACCTTTTCCTGTACACGTAGGTGTGGATGCCTTCCTCGAAGCCTCGGTCTTACAGTCCTCTTCCCCTACATCATATATGTCTGGTGCAGGAGAGGCACCATACCCCGATGCCACCTGGGAATCAGCCCCACCACCTTCTGTACCCGTGCCTGTTGCTGAACAGTGATCTGCACTAATCTGCACATTTTACCGACCCACCTGTACTGACTCATTATAACTTAAGCAAACAACAAACAAACGTGGTACGTTTAGACAAAAATCCTTATTTTAACAACATACTGATAATCCAAATTTTAAATCTGGCCCGTGATACTTTACCTTCCTTATTTTAGGCAAAACTCCTTCTGTGTTAATTAACTGCCCAAAACCTCCTATTTCTTTAAGGTCGTTTCCCCAGATATACTTCATGATCAATAAATACATGAAATGTCCCAACATTCAATGTCCCCTTTAAATCTCAAATAGCTTGGACTGTCACTTCCCATTTTTAAAAGCACTATTTTTCACTTTTTTTTTTTTGTTTCTCTACGTGTCAGTTTTAAAACAGCTTGTGTCAGTTTCTCTAAAAAGAAAAATACATTGAAAAAGCCTTGTATAATCAAACCTTCTTTAATAAATAACTCAAATCTCTCTTTACCTTCTCAACTTTACCCTCTACAATGTAGAATGTTTTTATTAAAAAACACCTTTAAACTACTCACTTACTTATCTCATCACTCCGTAGGGCGTTCTCCGAACATTCTCCGAACATTCCCTTTTCTTATACAACAACCCTCTCCCATCTAAACACATCCCTTTTGCAAACTTCAAAATACCACTCTGATACCATTCCAAGAGTCACCAAAACATGTTACACATGAACAAACAAATTACGCATTTTTCAAGCAGAATCAAGCACTTATAATTCTAAAGCTCTATAACCAAAGGAGAAGTCATTTTATTCATATACTATACCATTGTCTCTTCAAAGAAACCTTTAGCAAACTTATAATGAATATGCATATAACAGTACTCACCACTTCCACGATACCCGAACATAACAAGGGAAATTTACTTCACTCTAAATTAATTTGCCCCTTTTGGGACATCATATAACACAGTGAAAACAGGGCTACAGGGCTGCCTTACCCCATACAGCCCATATCCCACACAACAGATATCCTATTACTTTTATGCAAATGCGATAGACAAGAAAAGCCAGATAGAGCAAAAGTTTGTGGATCCCAGTAGTAATTGCCTTTTTAACCCTTACCTTATTCACCTTCCCAAAAGGAGCGTAATATTACATTTTAAAACTTCTTACAGGCTTCCCTAAAGCCAGGCTTCCCAAAAGCCACTTCTTAACAGGCATGGTCCGTCTCCCTTTTCTTTTTTTTTTTTTTTCTAAAGAGACTAAGGTTTTATCAGAGCTTAGGCAAGAAAAATTTTACCACAGGTGAGCCTTATCTCAAGTCCTAAATTTGAAAATCTCAGCAGTGCCTCCAAACTGAAGTGGAATCAAACGGTATTTCCATATGCCTGACAAGACCAGCTAGGTATAATCACAGCAATTACCACACTCACAAGACCCTCTCAGTACTCTTGGTGAACACAAAAGAGATGAGAGAGAGTCTATGTTCAAAGCTATCTGATTTAATTCTGGGTGGCTATACAATTTATATACGTTATCATTAACCAATCATTTCATGGAACATGGGAGTGATTTAATACAGGGGTGTACATTTCATATCATTACATATCATTAATACTCAAATGCCCAACCCCTTAAACATGGCTGACATAGAAACTATAGTAATCATGCCAACTGCTTCCATGACTCATAGTCATGCCTTTGGTTCCTTTGGTGTTCCCCTTTACACAGCAAAATGTCCCAGACAGCTCTCCACCTTTATATAGAAAGGTACAAAGCAAAGATGCTGCTGTAAGCTATATTTTCCTATATGTGTGACTTGCAAAAACTGCTACAGTCTGTCACAGTCTGAGAATACAGAACTTAAACTAACTAGCAGATTAACCCAAGTTAATCTTATATGAACTTATATAAAGATGGAGTCACATCTGTTCAGTCATATTACTACACCTTGTAGCTGTCAGCCTTGCAAGGCCTCAAGGGACTTGTAGTTTTGAAACAGCTGGAGGGCCACAGGTTGAGCACCCATGATGTAGGATATCAGTTTATACAAATACAACTAAGTGACCCAGAGTGGGGACATACCTCCCCTCTTTCTCTGCTAGCTAACGATACTCGTTGAAGTTTTCCATTTGCAGGAGCAGACAACATGTGCAGGGAAGATGCTGGTGTTTCTTATCCTGTGCTTATTGGAAAAGTAAAGGTTTAATACATAATAAAATATAGCATACACCAATTTACAAAAAATAAATGAAAATAAAATAAAACTAAATAGAAAACTTTATTATTTCATTTTTTTTTTAAATGACATACCAGTAAAGTTTCATCATATTTGAGAATAGACATTTGTTGGCCTATTTATCAAAGGAAATATTAACTTACATGTGTTGACAAAAATGAAAATAAGCCAGAAAAAAAAAAATAAGGTTTTTGTTTTCATGTTTTTAATATTTTGCTGTTTTTCATTAATTGGTCTTCTTTGTGCCAAGTTTTTAAGAAAATACATTAGACAGTCTAAGCATAAGTTTTGTTATAAACAGAGTTAAGTGATCTGTATATAATCTAGAGTTGAATTTGCAAGAGCCTTATTGAAAATTAGAGTATTGATATCTCCATAATAGCTTGTGTCAAACCTTCTATGGCATTATACATTCACCCTCACTGATCACCCTGGTTACTCTTGTCACTTTGAGTGAAAGTGAAAGGAATTATCAAGTTTTGGGTTGTCACCAGAGTAGGTGCAGAGGGGAAATCTCCCAATAGGGCCACTAGTTCTGGTAACAACCATGGATTCCTTCAGTTTGGTGGTATTTCCTCTCACTTTCTGTTTGGCTTATGTGACAGGAGGTGAAGGAAATATCCCCAATGAGACATAGATGGCAAAAAATACTGACAAGGGTTCTAACCCTCCCTTACTAGTTTATCCAAAGTAAAAAAAAAAGGGCTGGTGTCTGGGTGTATCATGTGGTGGGCTCCTAGAATTTTGTTGGCATGTTGTTATTATGTCATCATGATGAATCATGTAGTTCCACAGAGTTTGCGGAAAGCACCACAAATTCTTACATCTGTAAAACCTTCCCACCATTTACAGGTACATAATTCTGCCAGTCTCTTGATTACTTTTCATTGTTACTTTTCATTGTATCACCTAATGCCACCAATTTATATAAAATGACTTACAAAAAAGTGTCACAAAAAATGTTTCCAGTACCTGCAGCAGCCTGCATGTTCCTGATGTTCCTATGGCATTCTGATCGGCAATTCTCTGGCACTCCTTGGTAGCATCAAAGCTTATTTACCCCATGTCCTACTTCAGCACCCTTCCAGACCTGTGATGGGCAAACCTGTCCACTGGTTCAATTAGCCAAGGGTTTAGTGAAACTTGTTCAAAATGTGGTGAACCTGAACTTAGAGGCAAATCCTATTGAAGACCATGGAGAGGCAAATTTGTCCTTAAATTCTGACCTTTTCAGGGCTAATAGGCAAACTACTGTAAAAAAAAAGCACAGGGAGCTGGGCATTGCCATAGGAAACATGTACAGATGCAAAAAAAGGAAAGAAAATAAAAACATATTTTTTTGTTTTTGTTTAGTGGGGCTCTGAGGGCAACATTGAAAATTAACAATTCTTTAAATACCATGATTGGGGGATATCTGTCTAGTGAACATTTAATAACTTGCACACTAGATAGATTTGTAGCCAGAAAAAGAGATCTGGATGCACTAGTAACAGTGTGGGATCAGTTTAGTCTAATACTATTTACGCTTTTCCTCTTATCAGATTATCACTGCATTTAATGAGCAGGAGAGAGGTAGAGGAGATTCCAGTAATTCTGGCTCCTCTGAATTGGCCAAGAAGGATGTGCTACTTGCACAAAACCAGATTAGTGGCGGACAATCCACAGGCACTTCCACAATGACCAAACCTATTTTCACAGGGTCTGGTATTCCTTTACGCTTAACAGTAACTGGATTTGACAGCCATGCTGTTGAGACCAAGGTCTTAAGCGGCAGGGAGCTTCATACTGACTATTCTAAAGGGGGGGGGGGGGGCACATAGCTTCTCCTGTAAGTAAACTTTTGCACCATGGAACCTGAACCTAGTGTTGTCAGCTCTCCAGCTTTCACCTTTTTGAAGCTATGACTGACTCATATCTCCTCTTTCTATTCCTACCAGGAAGGCATTCTTTTTGATGACCATTATTTTGTCCCAAAGAGTATTGGATTGGCAGCCTCATCTTGCAAAGTGCTATTCTTGATTCTACACAAGGATAAGAAGTAACAAGATCCACATCTGGAGTCCCCCACTTGTGACACATCTGAACCATTCCCCTGGATGTACAGGTAGCTGCTTGTGACCTAAATAGTCTGCCTTCTAATTCTCCACCCTCAGATGGTGTACTGCCAAGAGCACCAGAACATAAAGTTCTGCCAAAAACAAAATGTGAAATGCCTTGTTGTTTTATGCATAACTTCTTATGCCTCCCTAATGATTCAAGTAGCTATGGTGGTTGCATCATTTAACTGAATCATGACAGTATGACCCTGAAGTTGCAAAGTCCAGTGTTGTAAGAATAAACACATTTCTCTGAGTTCCAGTATGTTGATTTGAAGTGTATTCTTCCTTGCTGACCACATACCCTGAAATAACAGGGACCTCCAAACTGCACCCCAGCCCATTATACTGGCATCCATAGTTAGAATATCCCAATAGACTAGCAAGAATCACTTTCCTTGTTCCAGCGTTGAGCTGAGAATCCATCGATCCAGAGACCTCTTGGCCTGGATTGACAACCCCACTGGGCATTTTACACACTGTACCCATTTGTCCCCACACTCACATAATCCTGCATTGATACTTCCTATAGTAAAACTGAGCATTTGGTACCACTTTAAAAGGAGGATACTATTAGACCCAGTATGCTCATGCAAAAGTGCATGGTAGGCAACAGCATGCTTCACAATACCTGCACCTGGGAATGAATGCTGCCTAACCTTACCACTGGAAAAAGCACAGTGGATTGAACCATGTCCATCAAAAAGCCCAGATACTCCAAACTTTGTGGGGATAAACACTTATTTCTGAATATCCAAGATCCAGCCAAATCTCTGCACTACCTGCACTGTCTCCTGAGCGTTTGTGGCCAATTTCTGACACAATAGTTTTCTTAATAATGGGTACCCTACAATTAGGATCCTTTCTCATTATCAACAAGATAAGATGGGGCTAAGAACTTGGTGAATACCCAAGGTGCCATGGAAAGGCTAAAAGACAGAGCCACAAACTGGCCATGTTGCCCTGCTACCACAAAACATAAGTAATGCTGGTGAGGTAGATGGGCACATGCAAATAAGCATCCTATATGTCCACTGATTCTAGAAAGGCCCATGATTTCAGGGAAACAATTAATCCATGTGATACTTTGGCACCTGAAGGTAAGGATTTAGCTCCTTTAGGTCCGAAATAGGATGTACCTTGATATCTGGTATTGGACCATGGATAGGTTAGAATAAAAAACTCTGAAGTGCCCTTTCTCTGACACAGAGAACTGAGCTGCGTAAGGCAGACTGAAATTCCTACCTCTTGCAAGGAGACAAAGAAATATTTGAAGTCAATACTTTTAATTCCAGGCTGTATCATATATATATATATATATATATATATATATATATATATACAGACAGTATGATGCAAATCCAACCATCCCACATCAAAATCTTTGCAAATTTTAATTGCCCTCCTATTTGTATTATTGGGGGGGCCCTACATTGTGAAGTTGTCATACCTCCAGATTAAGTTGGTTTTAGGGGTCCAGTTCTTCTTATGAAACTGAGACTTTTGTTTATTCTGAGAACATGAAACCTGAGCGAGGAGAAAAGAACAATTCTTAGTTTCCGAAGGCTTAGTTGCCAGTGGTTTAGACCTTTTTTAGAGGCAACAAGGCACTCTTACCACTTGAAATTTTGTAAAGGAAAGTGTCTAAGGTGATGCGATGCCAAACAACCTACCTCCCTCGAAAGGCATCTTTTTTTAAGTTTCTTTTTTTGCATGGAAGCTCTGCTCACTAGCACTTTAACCACAACATAAGCTTCATATGACTAGGCAAAGCAATGCGTGGTGTCTGGCAAAAAGAATGCCCCAAAACATCTACACAATAATGCTGGGCTTGTGGGAAAAACCCCGAATCACAGAAGAAGGAGAACTAAACGAACCTGGGTTTTGGTCATATCTGAAGTGCTTGACATAAAACGTACCTCCATTACCACAATGAAAAGCTATAAATCCAATCCAACTGAGAAAATAGAAGCCTTAAAAAGTGCTTTAAATCTTTTATCCATGGGGTCTTTAAATACTGGTACCTCATCTACTGAAATTGTCAATGTCATAATCAGGTAAGAACTTCAACTGCTGGTAAGGCCCATTTTTTGTGAAATTCTTCCTTTATCCACTTAAGGACCGAGCCTCTTTTTGAGATTTGTTGTTTACAAGTTAAAAACAGTTTTTTTGCTAGAAAGTTACTTAGAACCCCCAAACATTATACTTTTTTTTTCTAACACCCTAAAACGGTGGTCTTTGCAATACTTTCTGTCACACCGTATTTGCACAGCGGTCTTACAAGCGCACTTTTTTTTGAGAAAATACACATTTTTGAAATAAAAAATAAGACAACAGTAAAGTTAGCCCACTTTTTTTTGTATTGTGAAAGATAATGTTATGCCGAGTAAATTGATACCCAACATGTCACGCTTCAAAATTGCACCCGCTCGTGGAATGGCGACAAACTTTTACCCTTAAAAATCTCCATAGGCTATGTTTAAAAAATTCTACAGGTTGCATGTTTTAATTTACAGAGGAGGTCTAGGGCTAGAATTATTGCTATCGCTTTACCGATTGCAACGATTTCTCACATGTGTGGTTTGAACAGCTTTTTAATATGTGGGCGCTACTCACGTATGCGTTTGCTTCTGCACGTGAGCTTGATGGGATGGTGCATGTTTAAAAAAAAAAAATTAGTTTTTCTTATTTATTTTACCTTTTATTTTTACACTGTTTTTTTTTTTTTTTTAATGGTGTCACTTTTATTCCTATTACAAGGAATGTAAACATCCCTTGTAATAGAAAAAAAGCATAACAGGACCTCTTAAATATGAGATCTGGGGTAAAAATGAAAAAAAAAACATACAAAAATTTGTCATTTAAAAAAATGGCCCTTTAAGAGCTATGGGCGGAAGTGACGTTATGACATTGCTTCCACCCTGCATTGTTATGGAGACAGATGGGGGCCATCTTCCCCTCACTCGTCTCCATGACCAACAAGGGTGAAGATCCGATTGCCTCCGCCACTGCCGACGGCTGCGGCAAGCGGCGGAGGGCACTGAAGCACGGCAGGATGAGGGCCCCTCTCCTGCTGCCGATAAAAATGATCTTGCGGTGAATCCCACTATTATCGGAAACTTGACCGCCAGCCGAACAAGAGGATACCGGGGTTATGGTAGCTAGCTGCTGCTATAACAACGACATCCCCCTTCAAAGTAAGGACATATACTGGCGTGCGGTGGTCCGGCAGTGGTTAAGGAATATAGCTGCACAAACTACTTATGCCATGTACACACATGCGTAATTTCCAACAGAAAGAGTCTGATGGGAGCTTTTCATCGTATATTCCGACCGTTCCCTCCATTCCCTGTTCCTTTTATAGAGTGGACTCGCTTTTTCTAAGCCCCCCAAATTAGCTCTTGTATGCCTGATGCCCATAGCGCAAAGGCTAAACTATGCATTATGGTTTTAAAAATATTCCCCAAGCAGAGCGTGTGTATGCCCTATCTCACTTTTTCTTTCGAAAATTCAGACGGACTTAGATAGAGCACATGTTCTATATTTTTCCTACTGAACAAATTACTATCGGAAAAAAACGCTCGTCTGTATGCTGTTCCGACACACCAAAAACGAAGCATGCTCTGAAGCAAGTAGGAGACGGAAGCTATTGGCTACTGGCTATTGAACTTCCGTTTTCTAGACCCATTGTACGTGTTGTACGTCAACGTGTTTTGGATGGTCGGAATTTGGTGTGACCGTGTGTATGTAAGACAGCTTGAGTGGAATTCCATCGGAACTCCGTCGTAAAAATCTTCAGAGTTTATTCCAACAGCAAAACTGGTCACATGTACAGGGCATAAGGAGGAATAAGTCTTTCCCTGGAGCAACGAATCCTCAAAGAGAATATCCTGCAAATGATAATGCACAGGAAAAGACTTAAAAAGCAAATAATAATAATAAAAAAATGCAGAAAGGGGACTGATTGCTCAAAGCGCTAGTAATTTGAAATAATGTGCCATTGCCTAACTAATCTCTCCCTGTGCATTTTGTCAGCTTTTCCTGCTACAGCTTCCATTTCACTGACATTATGGCTACTCTGTGCCCTCCATTCCCTGTTCCTTTTATAGAGTGGGCTGGCTTTTTCTAAAGCCCCCAAATTATCTCTTGTATGCCTGATGCCCATAGCGCAAAGGCTAAACTATGCATTATGGTTTTAAAAAAATTCCCCAAGCAGATCTGCACTAAAATGTGCTGAGACAAGGAATGTCAACCCTTTGGGATGTGCCTTAAACCCCTGTAAGCAGCACACTAGAGCTTCCTACTAGTAGTACACAACTGTGGGAGAGTCATTGCCCAGTTACCAGTAACACAGAAAACAGTCTGCATTGTCTACTGCTCATGGCAGTGTTTTTATAATGACAGGCATTGGACATCATTAGCTAACAGTCATGAGTAGGGATGAGCCGAACACCCCCCCTGTTCGGTTCGCACCAGAACATGCGAACAGGAAAAAAATTTGTTCGAACACGCGAACACCGTTAAAGTCTATGGGACACGAACATGAATAATCAAAAGTGCTAATTTTAAAGGCTAATATGCAAGTTATTGTCAATAAAAGTGTTTGTGAACCTGGGTCCTGCCCCAGGGGACATGGATCAATGCAAAAAAAAGTTTTAAAAACGGCCGTTTTTTCAGGAGCAGTGATTTTAATAATGCTTAAAGTCAAACAATAAAAGTGTAATATCCCTTTAAATTTCATACCTGGGGGGTGTCTATAGTATGCCTGTAAAGGGGCGCATGTTTCCCGTGTTTAGAACAGTCTGACAGCAAAATGACATTTTGAAGGAAAAAACTCATTTAAAACTACCGCGGCTATTGCATTGCCGACAATACACATAGAAGTTCATTGATAAAAACGGCATGGGAATTCCCCACAGGGCAACCCCGAACCAAAATTAAAAAAAAAAAATGATGTGGGAGTCCCCCTAAATTCCATACAAGGCCCTTCAGGTCTGGTATGGATATTAAGGGGAACCCCAGCCAAAATTTTTAAAAAAATTGACGTGGGGTTCCCCCTAAATTCCATACCAGACCCTTCAGGTCTGGTATGGATTTTAAGGGGAACCCCGCGCCAAAAAAAAAAAAAAGAACGGCGTGGGGTCCCCCTAAAAATCCATACCAGACCCTTATCCGAGCACGCAACCTGGCAGGCTGCAGGAAAAGAGGGGGGGACGAGAGTGCGCCCCCCCCCCTCCTGAACCGTACCAGGCCACATGCCCTCAACATTGGGAGGGTGCTTTGGGGTAGCCCCCCAAAACACCTTGTCCCCATGTTGATGAAGACAAGGGCCTCATCCCCACAACCCTGGCCGGTGGTTGTGGGGGTCTGCGGGCGGGGGGCTTATCGGAATCTGGAAGCCCCCTTTAACAAGGGAACCCCCAGATCCCGGCCCCCCCCTGTGTGAAATGGTAAGGGGGTACTTACCCCTACCATTTCACTAAAAAACTGTCAAAAATGTTAAAAATGACAAGAGACAGTTTTTGACAATTCCCTTATTTAAATGCTTCTTCTTTCTTCCTTCATCTTCTTCTTCTTCTGGTTCTTCTGGCTCTTCTGGTTCTTCCTCCGGCGTTCTCGTCCAGCATCTCCTCCGCGGCGTCTTCTATCTTCTTCTCCTCGGGCCGCTCCGCACCCATGGCATGAGGGGGGAGGCTCCCGCTCTTCTCTTCATCTTCTTCTTCATCTTCATCTTCTTCTTCATCTTCTTCTTCTTCTTCTTCTCTTCTTCATCTCTTCTTCCTTCTTCATTTCTTCTCCGGGCCGCTCCGCAGCCATGCTGGCATGGTGGGAGGCTCCCGCTGTGTGACAGCGTCTCTTCGTCTGACGGTTCTTAAATAACGGGGGGCGGGGCCACCCGGTGACCCCGCCCCCCTCTGACGCACGGGACATGACGGGACTTCCCTGTGGCATTCCCCGTGACGTCACAGGGAAGTCCCGTCAAGTCACCGTGCGTCAGAGGGGGGCGGGGTCACCGGATGGTCCCGCCCCCCGTTATTTAAGAACCGTCAGACGAAGAGACGCCGTCACACAGCGGGAGCCTCCCACCATGCCAGCATGGCTGCGGAGCGGCCCGGAGAAGAAATGAAGAAGGAAGAAGAGATGAAGAAGAGAAGAAGAAGAAGAAGAAGAAGATGAAGATGAAGAAGAAGATGAAGAGAAGAGCGGGAGCCTCCCCCCTCATGCCATGGGTGCGGAGCGGCCCGAGGAGAAGAAGATAGAAGACGCCGCGGAGGAGATGCTGGACGAGAACGCTGGAGGAAGAACCAGAAGAGCCAGAAGAACCAGAAGAAGAAGAAGATGAAGGAAGAAAGAAGAAGCATTTAAATAAAGGAATTGTCAAAAACTGTCTCTTGTCATTTTTACCATTTTTGACAGTTTTTTAGTGAAATGGTAGGGGTAAGTACCCCCTTACCATTTCACACAGGGGGGGGGCCGGGATCTGGGGGTCCCCTTGTTAAAGGGGGCTTCCAGATTCCGATAAGCCCCCCGCCCGCAGACCCCCACAACCACCGGCCAGGGTTGTGGGGATGAGGCCCTTGTCTTCATCAACATGGGGACAAGGTGTTTTGGGGGGCTACCCCAAAGCACCCTCCCAATGTTGAGGGCATGTGGCCTGGTACGGTTCAGGAGGGGGGGGCACACTCTCGTCCCCCCTCTTTTCCTGCGGCCTGCCAGGTTGCGTGCTCGGATAAGGGTCTGGTATGGATTTTTAGGGGGACCCCACGCCGTTTTTTTTTTTTTTTTTGGCGCGGGGTTCCCCTTAAAATCCATACCAGACCTGAAGGGTCTGGTATGGAATTTAGGGGGAACCCCACGTCAATTTTTTTTTTAAATTTTGGCTGGGGTTCCCCTTAATATCCATACCAGACCTGAAGGTTCGGGGTTGCCCTGTGGGGAATTCCCATGCCGTTTTTATCAATGAACTTCTATGTGTATTGTCGGCAATGCAATAGCCGCGGGTAGTTTTAAATTAGTTTTTTCCTTCCAAATGTCATTTTGCTGTCAGACTGTTCTAAACACAGGAAACATGCGCCCCTTTACAGGCATACTATAGACACCCCCCCGGTACGAAATTTAAAGGGATATTACACTTTTATTGTTTGACTTTAAGCATTAATAAAATCACTGCTCCTGAAAAAACGTCCGTTTTTAAAACTTTTTTTTGCATTGATCCATGTCCCCTGGGGCAGGACCCGGGTCCCCAAACACTTTTTATGACAATAACTTGCATATAAGCCTTTAAAATTAGCACTTTTGATTTCTCCCATAGACTTTTAAAGGGTGTTCTGCGGCATTCGAATTTGCCGCGAACACCCCAAATTGTTCGCTGTTCGGCGAACTTGCGAACAGCCAATGTTCGAGTAGAACATGAGTTCGACTCGAACTCGAAGCTCATCCCTAGTCATGAGCTGCTCTTTGTTGTTCTTTTTGTCTGCTGCTATACCATGTGCCACATGCTTCTCCACCAGTGGTCACAACTCATAGGTTGTGCACCCCAAGTTCACAACAATTTCACAATGCAAATGGCCACATCTTCTATCCTGTTCCATTGGAAGCTGTCTCATTTTAGGCTTGGTCTTAACTTCCTTGTGGATAGGCAGTTTTAGAATTTTGGAAGAATGTGATGGATAACCATTTTATTACTTACAGATGATAAACAATTATGGATAGTTATTCCAGGATTTAAGGAAGAAAAATTCACAACATTTTTAGTAGTAATAAAAATATAGGTCAAGTACATGATAGCTAAAGATCCACAGGGGCGGCCTGTCCATTAAGGGTGCACGGGCGCTGCCCCCCATCCATGCATCTGGCCCCTTTCAAGACACCACCACCTGGATTCAAATGCAAGGAGGCTGTTTTTTTGAAGCACCGATTAGAGCCAGAGGCTCTAATAGGCTTCAATATAGGATGGGCTCGGGTTGCAGAGAGTGCGCTCCAATCCCACCCAGGTGTGTTACAAAAGCGAATGAATATTCACTGTTGTAACACTGATCCTCCTCCTGGCCAATCAGGAAGCCAGTTTTGACACCAGTCACCCGATTGGTTGAAAGGACAGGCGATCCTATTGGATGCCTAGGAGGAGGAGGGGAGGAGCTGGATGCCGCCATGAAGGAGAGGACACGGAGTCGCTGCACCACGCTGCCTGGTGCCTGCCACCCACTGCCACCGATGGGGTAAGATCCGGACCAAACAGCAGGGAGTGGTAGCCGCTCAAGGGGGGGTTTGCCACCCCCCCATAAAAAAACACCTGCTGCTGTCTTCAAGGTCCTCTTCTACCCTGTGTGTGTGCAGATATTATTCAGAATTTATCTATAGAGCCCTGAACCTTCAAACGCCTTTCTAGAAATCTTAATTTATTAAAAAGGACAATTCAAAGTGAAAAGGTTTCACTGTCAGGAAGAGAGAGTTAAATGAACACCTGTTGAAGAAATAACCCCTTACGCAGAAAGCAGTTTTTAGAACAGTGAAAGGTAAATGACAATGAGAAATTGGTCTATTAAAAGAATAACATTTTCGCGCATCAAAACAAAAGATTGATAATAGTGTAAGAGGCTAATTTTCGAAATAATTTCCCTGTCAAGAGGGAAACTAGAATAAAAAGCTCCTTCTGTGATTTAGAAAAAGAGATGGCAGGATTGCCATCTGAAACAATGCATGCAAAGTTACGGAAATCTTACAGCTAAGGCGAGAAAATGTGATGGCAGATAGAGAGCATTAGGACAATCAAGTCAGAAGAGGAAATTTTATTAATGTTTTTTTTAATCTTTATTTCTTTATTCAATAACTGCTGTCTAAACTGTTTTGGCTTTTCTTAAAGACACACCAACACCAAGATTCTAAAACTACAGCACAATTTTTATTTAAAGATGTAAACCCTAACTGGATGACATTTGCTGAAAAATACTTTTTCACATTTTTTAAATCCTTTTTTTGTACCACAGTGCTATTGATCTCCAGCCTCTTTGTAACTACATGCTGACTACATGCATATGCTCCATGACATTGACATGATATAACAGCTGCGTGACATTGCATATGGCTGGTTTCCAGAGTGTCAGATTGGACGCTTATAGTTTCCACAGAAAGAGCAAGGTGACAACTCAGGAGACCAACTGGGAGACGAGGACAGAGCATTGTCACCATGAACAAGGACCATCATAGCGGGATCACCAGATATTATGTTGAAAAAAGCTTAAGATTTAAAACATTTTAATTGGCTTTTAAAACATGAAAAAACTTAGATGAGATTTTAGTGATTAATTTACATTTACTTTAAGGATTTAAAGAAACAATGAGAGACAGAGCCAGCTGCCAATCAGGCATCTGGGTGTATCCCAACATTATTTTCGGGGGAGCGTCTCTGTAACATCAGCCGACATCGGGCACTCCTGTGACCCACAAGAGAAGTATAACAAGCTTTGGTCATACTTCTCTTTTAATGGATATATAAAGCTAAAGCTCTCTGCCAGATTTGTATTGTTGTCTGTGTCCCCATCAATAGATTCACCTATTTTATTTTGTCCTGGTGATCATTGTACCTGGGATTTGAAATGAGGGAAAGTACAAAATGTTGATTGTCACTAGAATAGGAACAGAGTAAAAATCTTCCTAAAGGCGCACTTGTTGTGGTGACAACTGTCTAGGAGAGAATTTCCCTTTCTTTGGAGAAATGTCCTCTCACTTCCTGCAGTGTCTCATGTGACAAAGTGAAGAAGAATCTCTCAAGTGGGTCACAAATGGAAATAAAAACCTACAAGGTATTGTAACGATCACCTAATCAATCCAAAATGTAAAAGGAAGTGTTGGTACTACATACACTATAATATCTCTTTTCCATTATCCAGCAATTAGCCACATTCTTCATTAATGTCATGTGTTTGTGGTCCTTTCAAACATGTAGAGCAAAAGTTTGAGAGTAGAAGCCCTAATCTCCCTTTGCCCTTGACACTTTATATACACATAGCAGCAAATAACATATGTGGATGATAGGGCAATCCCAATGACACCATCAAATGGCATATGATAGCATATGGTGCGAAGACCTGTTACATGTAGTACAATACGTTTTTTTTTTTTAATTTCTGTATTTTAATATATTGATTTGCCTTGTTTCATTTGTAAACTATGCCATTCTTGTTCCTATTAGAATTTACTGTTAAACTGCAATACCTGATGATCTGTTGACTATTAAAGTGATTGTAAAGTCTCATTTTTTTTCCATATAAATAACAAACATGTTATATTTACCTGCTCTGCAGTGGTTTTGCACAGAGCAGCCCAGATCCTCCTCTTTTCGGGTCCCTCTTCAGCTCTCCTGGCCCCTCCCTCCTGACGAGGGTCCCCACAGCAAGCAGCTTGCTATAGGGGCACCCGAGCCAAGCCACAGCTCCGTGTGTCCATTCAGATACGGAGCCCCCGCTAGGAACCGCCCCCTCTCTCTTCTCATTGGCTCACTGATCTTGATTGACCGCAGCAGGAGCCAATGGAGCTCCACTGCTGTCTCAGCCAATGAGAAGGAGAGCCCTGGGCAGCCATCGCTGGATAGAGATGGGCTCAGGTAAGTATTAGGGGGTCTGAGGGGGGGCTGCTGCAGACAGAAGATTTTTTATCTTAATATATAGAACGCATTAAGATTAAAAAACATCTGCCTTTACAATCACTTTAAGCAAATGCAGCAGACGAAATGAAAATATACCAACACACCATAACATTTTGTTTGTATGTGTGTTTTCTTGCCATTTTCTTCTGCTGGCTCACTTCTATCCAATCAAAAAGAAACTCAAACATGTATGTTTACACAGTACAAAATAAGGCTGGCCATACATACGTTATACAATTTTCTTGTACAATGTTCTTTTAGATGTACCAAAACCATATAAGATGAGGTCAAACCTAAACTCTTTCAATTTGTACGCAATCAGGCAGGCCCTTGCACTACGTAGTTGAAGGTAAATCTAAAGGAAATTGAATAAGAAAATTGTATAATGTATGGCCAGCTTAATTCTTAAAATCTGCTAAACTTTTGGTCCTGATAAAAACGGAATAATTTAGTTTTCTTTCACTGGGTGTGATCGGCATAGAGTTAAGTTTCTAAATGCAAAAGGCTCCTTTTGTTAGTTACAACAATAGGTATTTGCTAAAGACTTTGGTCAAAATCTTTATTTATTTAACAACACACACAAATTACAGAGGTTTGTTACAATTTTTTATTTTTATTTACCTCCCGCAGATGTAATAGACTTTACCAAAATGACTTTGTGTCAGAGCAGACAGCTATACAACATTAGGAGATCCAATGACTCCTGCTACTTGAACAGAATAAAGGGTTAAATAGCTAGGGCTACCCAATTACTTTCCAAACGCTATCTATATTTTAGGAGGTGCCAGCCCCAGACCATATAACCTGCCAGAAGTTTTATAGGCAAAACGTTAGGTGATAATGTATTGATGTCTTACATTTTACACAAAGCCTACTGCCTTCAGGGTTAGACAACAAGTTCAGAACTGACTAACAGGGTAATAAAAAAGCCCACAACAGAAAACAGCTTTATGGCCCTCTGTTGACTTGTGCTTTTCATTATATTATCTCACCTCAGACGTCGTGGTTCTCCATGAATTTTAGAGAGGCCTCCTGCAATTCCACTACTTTCATGCCCTTCACATGCACCTCTGTGCTGGTGTGTGTACAAAACGGGTTATATATCTTTCCCGGCCAATGACAGAAATATGTACCACTGCTATGGTAAACAGAGACACAGAATCATGCCATGCAGAGAGCAGTGCAGGTTAATGATACACATTCCTATCTCTTGTATGCCATTTAGGTTTTAAGACTTTGCTTATGATAGAAGGCAAGGGTAACTTGGGTGCTTTGTGAAATGTGCAAATATTTTTTCTAAATTTGTTAAACAGGCATACTTTGAGTATCAAAGATGTAAAAATATCTAGATGACACTCAGCCACAGAAGATACACACACACTAAAACAGAGACATATTCCAACACATTAGTTTGATTCTTATATTACAGAATCAGGATGAGTTTTCTTATGTGTAGCAAGGTCTCCGGTCTTGTCCAGTCTAATGAGGACCTCCAAGGCCAAAGATAGCTGACATCCTTCAATATGTAGTGGGTTGTGAGGCATAGTGGGTGCAAAGATGGTGAAAGTCATTGGGCGCCACACACTTCTTGGATGTAAAAGAGGTTTTATTTCTTTTGACAGTCCTTTTTTTTTGTATTTTTGGGGGAAGGGGAGTTAGGGCCAGGATACCCTTAACCACTTCAATGTCAGGCACCTTCGGCCATTCCTGCCCAGGACAATTTTCAGCTTTCAGTGCTGTCACACTTTGAATGACAATTGCGCGGTCATGCTACGCTGTACCCAAACTAAATTTTCATCATTTTCTTCCCACAAATAGAACTTTCTTTTGGTGGTATTTGATCACCTCTGGGGTTTTTATTTTTTGCTAAACAAACTAAAAAAAAAACATTTTTGAAAAAAAAAAGTTTTTCTTAGTTTCTGTCATAAAATTTTGTTTTCCCCTTCACTGAAGGGCACTGATGAGGTAGCACTGATGGGCACTGATGAGTTGGCACTGATAAAGTGGCACTGATGAGGAGGCACTGATATGTAGAATTGATGGGCACTGATAGGCGGCACTGATATGCAGCACTGATGAGCACCAATAGACGGCACTGATATGAAGCACTGATGGGCACTGATAGGCGGCACTGATGGGCACTGATAGGTGGCACTGATGGGCACTGACAGGCAGCACTGATGGGCACTGACAGGTGGCACTGACAGGCGGCTGTAATGGGCACTGACAGGCGGCACTGATTGGCACTGATAGGCGGTACTGATTGCCACTGACAGGTGGCACTGGCAGGTGGCACTAATGGGCAGCACTGATGATGAGGTACTGATAGATTACTGACAGGTGTTATTGCTGGGCACTGATTGGACCTGTGGTGGGCTCTGATTGGCACTATGGTGGGCTCTGATTGGCACTATGGTGGGCTCTGATTGGCACTGTGGTGGGCACTGATTGGCACTGTGGTGGGCACTGGGAGACTTTATTATTGTGTTTATTGCTGGGCACTGATTGGCAGGTGATTGGCACAACTGAGGGGGCTGTGCTGATAATCAATGTGCTGATTATCAGCACAGACCCCCCCTCTGACAGGGAGAGCTGCTGATCGGCTCTCCCTGTCAGCGCGAACCGAGGAATGCCGTTTACTGGCACTTCCTGGTTCACACGATGATCGGCTGTGATTGGTCACAGCTGATCATGAGGTAAGAAGCCTCTGATAGAGGCTTCTTATCACGATAGGGGATGCAGCCTGTCAGACTGACACGCCGCACTCGCGATCGCTGCGCTGCGCGTCCCCATGGGCGCACGCCGGCTTGTTATCCTGCTTGACGTCATATGACGCCCAGTCAGGATAACAGAACCACTTCCGAGCCGTCATTCTACATACGGTGGGCGGGAAGTGCTTAAGTAGTTATAGATTCATTTGGCAGACTCCAAGACTTCAATAAGAAGACAGCCGTGCAGGGAAAGGCCCAAGCAAGGCGCCACATCTGCACATGCAGGAACGCTGTCTCCTATGGTAACAGTCCTTTAACAGTTCCTAACTCAAATGTCAGCTTCACTACAACTGCCTCTTGTAGTTCTTCAACACTGAGCTCCCGATCTCTCACTAGACTCTCTGACCCTCTGATTCACTGACTCTGAATCCCTTGAGCTCCTCCAAGGTTGTGGTGGTATCTCCCTCAAGCGTCACCCCGGCTTCTCTGCTGGGTCCCTAGCTTGGCACTCAGGATACTTTTCAAGCTTCACCCCTGCTAACTGGCGAGGTCCCTGGCTTGACTCACAAGGCTGCTCTGCAAGCGTCTCCTTCGCGGGTTGGGTCCCTGACTTGATCACCGCCTGAAATGTCCTGATTCTTCGCCTCGGCCCATTCGAGAATATGGTTCCGGTACTTTCAGTTCAGTTCAGTTATTTAAATAAGCATTAATGCGTATGTGTGCACGCACATAACATGCTAGTCCTAGTTACACACACAGATTGGCTGACTACAGATGGATGGTCAGCAGAGGCTGGCCAAATTTCGATCCATGTGTGGGATTCCGTGTTCAACAGAAGTTGATTGTTGGAAAACTTTCAGTCAGAATACAATGTTTCAGCTGGAGAGATTCCTTTAACCACCCTGTGTGGATTGGAGGAATACATTTTTTTGTTTTTTGTGACATTACTATATACAGTGCATATGCTATACTATACAGACAGGGAATGGGGTTGTTTTCCTAAAACTGGAGAGTGCAAATCTTGTGCAGCTCTCCATTGAAACCAATCAGCTTCCAGGTTTTTTGTCAAAGCTTAATAAAACAAGCTGAAGTTAGAAGCTGATTGGCTACCATGCACAGCTGCGACAGTTCTTGCACTCCCCAGTTTAGTTAAAGGGGTTGTAAAGGTTTTTTCTTTTTAAATAACAAACATGTTATACTTACCTCCTCTGTGTAAGGGTTTTGCACAGAGCGGCCCCGATCCTCCTCTTCTGGGGTCCCCCAGCGGCGCTCTGGGCTCATTCTCTTCTCGAGTGCCCCCACGGAGAGCTGCATTCCCAGGGGGCACTCGCGTGGACGCGCTCCCAAGTCCTGCTGCTGCGTCCATTGAAACAGACAGCAGGACTCAGCCCCGTCCCCTTGGCTCCAGTGTCACTGGATTTGATTGACAGCAGCGGGAGCCAATGGCACTGACCCCTTTTTTTTCTCATATTTGTTTTTTTTATCTCCAGATATGTGATCCAGATACCTCCAGATATGTCTCCTGAGGAAGCTAGTTTTTCTATCTTGCGAAACGTGTCGAGAACTTCAGCACTAGTCCTCATATTTGCCTATAGATAATAGCATGGACAAATCTGGCTCATATATTATGATATTCATACTCATGTATTATGATACTCATATATGTGAATTATTTCTGTAAAAAAAAAAATGTTTTTATGAAAATACATTTTTTGTGATGTGACTCACAAAGTCCCTTGGGCTATAAGTAGTTGTGGTGTATATATTATGACAGACTTACCTTTTAAATGGAGCCCTCCGAAAGCACACTGTCACTGCTCCAGGTGCTTCCATATTCCACTTCCTTCTGGGTTAGAGCTCTCTGGCCATTTGAATGGATGGGACACAATGACTTCACTCCTTCACAGTATGACACTCTCTGCATTGACGGCACACTCAGTGTGCCCTAAATGCAGAGCGCACTATGCTAGGGCAGTGATGTAATTGGATTTAGCCAATGTGAATATCTCTTAAACTGCACACATTTGGGAGATATTCTTTGTACTTACAGTTAAGCCTTATTATAAACTTACCTGTAAGTACAAGGCTTTAAAAAGTTTACTACCACTTTAAAGTGTTACTAAACCCACAACAGTAAAATCAGTCTGCATATGCAGTAAAAGATGCTTGTTATACTCACTGTGGAACCTAATAGGTTTATCCTCTGCATTGTAAAAAGGATGTTTTATCCTGTCTTCTCTGATCTTCCCCTTTTTTTACTGTCCCCAACCCATCTACCCATCTACTGATAGTACAGAGCCTTGGAGGCACTCTGCACATGCTCAGTTTGGTGTGTATTGCTAGAGAGTTGTTTTTCTTTTCTTGGGAAGGTACATATGATTGGCACAGGGTCAATCAGCACTGTCCAGACAAAGGGTCAGGGGTCATGCAGCCTTATAGGACATTCAGAGTAGAATGAAAACTCCTCCTATAAGCTTTAACCAGTGCTCAGCCAGACACTGATAGCAGTCACAAGACTGCTATATACTGCTGACGAGAAAAGTATTTAGCAGTTTATATTTACTAAAACTATTGCATTTCCATGGTCTGTGTACTGTGGGAGACCCGCTATAGTGAATGCAGGGTCCTGGGTTTGGTAACACTTTCAGTCTGGTTGTTCCAGTTAACAGTGATACAGTATGTAGAGCCTACCAGAGGGGAGCAGTTGAAACAGATAATGTCCAGCATGTGAGAGGTCTGTAGTGATTTTCTCTGCCCATTTCCTGGCGATGAAGTTGCAAAGAACAGACTCAGTTACTGCAGTGTGGAATTGTATCAGCAGATCTAGAACTTTCTTAGCAGACAAAGGAAGTACATTCTTAGCTTTGCTTTTTTGAGGATTTTGTCAAGTGTGTATGTCCAATTTAGGTCCATGGAAATTATAGATTCCACAGTCGACACAGAACTGTTGATTATGGTGTGAGGTGCCTGTGTGGTGGGATTGTCCTAAAATCCACTAAGATCTCCAGCGCCACAGGACCAGCAGATCTACTTCATGTCTGTATGCTGACTTGTTGCTATCTCTGGTGAGACCAATGACAGTTGTGTTATCCATATATTTTAACACCTTAACAGACAAATCATGTGTACTCATTGTTATAGAGGGAAAAGAGTAATGGGGACAGCACTGCCATGGGGGGACATGTACCAATGCAAATGTGACTTTGAGGGCAACATTGAAAATACACAAATTCTTTAAAAAAGATGCTTGTGCAATGCCTTAAAGCTGCATGTGGATCTGGAATTATGGTGAAAGGTGGGGCAGAATGTCATCCCAACACCTATGGGATCATGACAGACAGATAATTAGTTGAATTACCAGTTGCCGACCGCCTCGCGACGATATACGTCGGCAGAATGGCACGGGCAGGCAAAGTAACGTACAGGTACGTTACTTGCCTCCCGCGGGCGGGGGGTCCGATCAGACCCCCCCGGTGCCCGAGGCGGTCGGTATTTCTCCCCCGGCGATCGGAGGTGAGGGGGAGGCCATCCATTCGTGGCCAGCCCCTCGCGATCGCTCCAGGCCAATTAAAACATTTCTCTGCCTCTGTAATGTAAACAGAGGCAGAGGAAGTGATGTCATCTCTCCTCGAGCCGGTCTTTTCGTTCCGGCGCCGAGGAGAGAAGACATCAAGTAAGTGCACCAAACACTACACTTTCAGTAGAACACACTAGGCACACTTTTCACCCCCCATCACCCCAGATCACCCCCCGATCACCCCCCTGTACCCCCTGTCACAGTGACACCAATAGCAGTTTTTTTTTTTGCATTGGTGTCAGTTTGTGACAGTTATAAGTGGTAGGGCAGTTAGTATTAGCCCCCTTTAGGTCTAGGAGTCTAGGATACCCCCCTAACCCCCCTTAATAAAGGTTAACCCCTTGATCACCCCCCGTCACCAGTGTCACTAAGCGATCGTTTTTCTGATTGCTGTATTAGTGACACAGGTGACGCTAGTTAGGGAGGTAAGTATATTGGTTCACCGTCAGCGTTTTATAGCGACAGGGACCCCCATATACTACCTAATAAAGGTTTTAACCCTCTGATTGCCCCCTAGTTAACCCTTTCACCAGTGATAACCGTATAACTGTTACGGGTGACGCTGGTTAGTTAGTTTGTTTATTATAGTTTTAGGGCACCCGCCGTTTATTACCTATTAAAGGTTTAACCCCCTAATTGCCCGGCGGTGATATAAGTTAAGTTTTTAGGGTCAGATAAGGTCTGCGTCGCCCCAAGAAGCGTCAGGTTAGCGCCAGTACCGCTAACACCCACGCACGAAGCATACACCTCCCTTAGTGCTATAGTATCTGAACGGATCAATATCTGATCCGATCAGATCTATACTAGCATCCCCAGCAGTTTAGGGTTCCTATAAACACAGTGTTAGCGGGATCAGCCCAGATACCTGCTAGCACCTGCGTTTTGCCCCTCGGCCCAGCCCTGCCCAGCCCACCCAAGTGCAGTATCGATTGATCACTGTCACTTACAAAACGCTAAACACACATAACTGCAGCGTTCGCAGAGTCAGGCCTGATCCCTGCGATCGCTAACAGTTTTTGTTGGTAGCGTTTTGATACAGTCGCTAACAGACAGGAGCGTTTTTGCCTGTGAGTCTCACTAGTGTACCACTAAATTTAGAGCCCAAAATGGCAAATCAAAGGTACACTAGTGAAGAGACCTACACGTTTCTGAGCATGACAGATAGTGAAGAGGAAGTCACTCATTTGTCAGAATACGATCCTGTAGAGGACAGCGGCTCCATGACAGATAGCTCTGACAACGGAGTTGTGGTCCCTGCCAAGGTCAGGCGTACCAGACCATGAACTTCTTCTTCTGTCCTTGATGTGCAAGAACCACAGGTCCCTCGTATGGCACAAGTAGTGTCCCGCTGCCACCAAGAAGATGAACACAGGCCCGTCGTGCCCATAGTGCCCTTCCTGCTGCATTCACCAATCCGAATTGGGAACCCACCACTTCTGCAGCACCCGTACTTCCCCCATTCACTGGCCAACCCGGCATTCATGTGGAAACAGTTGATTTTACGCCACTGGATTTTTATTTGCTGTTTTTCACCGAAGATCTCTATAGATCTATTGTGGACCAAAACAATTTATACGTTGGTCAACACATCGCCACTATTCCCCACTCCTCCCTTGCCAGAGATTGGAGACCAATTATGGTCTCAGAATTTAAGATCTTTCTGGGCCTTTCCCTCAACATGGGCATAACTAAAAAGAGTGAGTTGCGGTCATATCGGTCCACTGACCCAATTCACCATATGCCCTTGTTCTCTGCCTCCATGACCAGGGCACGATATGAGCAGATTTTACGGTTCATGCACTTCAACAACAATGAACTCTGTCATCCTCGTGGAGACCCTGGATATGATCGGCTCTATAAAATTCGGCCCCTCGTAAACCACTTCAACCAACGTTTTGTAGACTTGTTTACTCCCCATCAAGTTGTCTGCATCGATGAGTCCCTGATTAAGTTTTCTGGCCGCTTGTCATTCAAACAGTACCTTCCCAGCGAGCGTGCCAGATACGGGGTCAAGATGTATAAGCTCTGTGACAGGGGCACAGGCTATACATGTAGTTTTATGGTTTACGAGGGCAAAGATAGTCACATAGAGCCGACAAACTGCCCTGACTACATAGGAAGCGTTGGCAAGATTGTGTGGGACTTGGTGTCACCCTTATTCGGAAAGGGGTACCACTTGTCGTGGACAATTATTACACGAGCGTGTCACTTTTTAGTCACCTTTTTGATCAACAGATTGGAGCATGTGGCACCATGCGACCTAATTGCCGGGGCTTTCCCCAGAGGCTTGTAGATTCCCGTCTTGGGCTGGGGGAGAGAGCCTGCTTCAAGTGTAATAACTTGCTCGCTATGAAGTGGAGGGATAATAAGAATGTTTTCGTTCTTACCTCCCTTCATGCAGACACAACGGTCCAAATTACTACGGCGACTGGTGTTGTGGAGAAACCCCTCTGTGTCCACGAATATAACCAAAATATGGGAGGGGTGGACCTCAACGACCAGTTGTTGGCGCTGTACCTAGTTCCCCATAAGGCCAGACGCTGGTACAAGAAAGTGTCTGTTTATTTATTTCAATTGGCTTTGCTGAACGCTCATGTGCTATACAGAGCTTCAGGACGGACTGGATCCTTCCTTAAATTCCAGGAAGAGATCATCAGAGCCCTTCTGTATCCAGATGGTGCTCCACCTCACCTTCCCCACCCAAATGCAGTAAGCCGGCTGCATGAGAGGCATTTTCCTTATTTCCTCCCGAGTACCCCTACCCAACGAGCCCCCCAAAGAAGATGTTGTGTCTGCAGCAAGCGCGGATATAGGAGTGACACCCGGTATCATTGTCCCTCCTGTCCTGACAATCCTGGTCTATGCATTGGTGAATGTTTTGAACGCTACCATTCACTAGTTGAGTATTAGCATAGGGTACAGCACTGCACAGACTAGGCACACTAACACAGGGTCTCCCAAGATGCCATCGCATTTTGAGAGACCCGAACCTGGTACCAGTTACAAAAGTTATAGTTGCAAAAAAAAGTGTAAAAAAAAAGTAAAGTTATACTTTACTGTTTACTGTGTTTTATTGGTAACCATTTTTTTGTTTTCAGGTATGCCATTCAGCTGCAGAGTGGATTTATTTATTTTGACAGCAACAGCGTTTGCTCCCACGATACATAAAGCCGTGACTCCAGCGCTGTCGGAGGTGATTTCACCACCACAGTTACATACTTCAGCATATATGCCGAAGCGTGGGGGCAGCAGTGGGTGGAGGAGTGATTTGCTCCTACCTTTTGCGGGAGGATGCCCCCATGCTTCGGCATATATATATTTTAGGCACAGGTTGCGTTAAATGTTTTATTTTTTACTATGTTTTTTTTTGTATTTGCTTTGCAGGTATGGTAAGTCTTACTGTTATACTGTAATGTTACTTTGTTTTATTGTTAGCCATCATTTGCTTAGCAGGTACGCCATTCAGTTGCAGTGCGGATTTATATATCTTGACAGCAGCAGCGTTTTCTCCCACGATACATAAAGCCGTGACTCCAGCGTTGTTGCTGGTGATTTCACCACCACAGTTACATACTTCAGCATATATGCCGAAGCGTGGGGGCAGCAGTGGGTGGAGGAGCGATTTGCTCCTACCTTTTGCGGGAGGATGCCCCCATGCTTCGGCATATATATATTTTAGGCACAGGTTGCGTTAAATGTTTTATTTTTTACTATGTTTTTTTTGTATTTGCTTTGCAGGTATGGTAAGTCTTATGCCCGTACACACGGTCGGATTTTCCGATGGAAAATGTGTGATAGGACCTTGTTGTCGGAAATTCCGACCGTGTGTGGGCTCCATCACACATTTTCCATCGGAATTTCCGACACACAAAGTTTGAGAGCAGGCTATAAAATTTTCCGACAACAAAATCCGTTGTCGGAAATTCCGATCGTGTGTACACAAATCCGACCGACAAAGTGGCACACATGCTCAGAATAAATAAAGAGATGAAAGCTATTGGCCACTGCCCCGTTTATAGTTCCGACATACGTGTTTTACGTCACCGCGTTTAGAACGATCGGATTTTCCGACAACTTTGTGTGACCGTGTGTATGCAAGACAAGTTTGAGCCAACATCCGTTGGAAAAAATCCTAGGATTTTGTTGTCGGAATGTCCGAACAAAGTCCGACCGTGTGTACGCCCTATTACTGTTATACTGTAATGTTACTTTGTTTTATTGTTAACCATCATTTGCTTAGCAGGTACGCCATTCAGTTGAGGCGTGGATTTATTTATCTTGACAGCAACAGCGTTTTCTCCCACGATACATAAAGCCGTGACTCCAGCGTTGTCACTGGTGATTTCACCACCACAGTTACATACTTTAGCATATATGCCGAAGCGTGGGGGCAGCAGTGGGCGGAGGAGCGATTTGCTCCTACCTTTTGCGGGAGGATGCCCCACGCTTCGGCATATATATACGGTGCATGTATGCCCATCATTAGAAGTGGGTGGATGAAGGGAGGTCTTCTAATGGTGGACATACCCACCGATCAATCTCTTTTTTTTGTTCAGCCCACAGGCTGCATGAAAAAAAAGTTTACAATATATGCCCAACAAGGACCAGCAACGTACTGGTATGTTGCTAGACTTTGAGAGGTTATACCAGAATGATGCCTGCAGGTTTAGGTATCATCTTGGTATCATTCTTTTCAGCCAGCGGTCGGCTTTCATGTAAAAGCAATCCTAGCAGCTAATTAGCCTCTAGACTGCTTTTACAAGCAGTGGGAGGGAATGCCCCCCCACAGTCTTCCATGTTTTTCTCTGGCTCTCCTGTCCCAACAGGGAACCTGAGAATGCAGCCGGTGATTCAGCCAGCTGACCATAGAGCTGATCAGAGACCAGAGTGGCTCCAAACATCTCTATGGCCTAAGAAACCGGAAGCTACGAGCATTTCATGACTTAGATTTCGCCGGATGTAAACAGCGCCATTGGGAAATTGGGAAAGCATTTTATCACACCAATCTTGGTGTGGTCAGATGCTTTGAGGGCAGAGGAGAGATCTAGGGTCTACTAGACCCCAGTTTTTTTTTAAAAGAGTACCTGTCACTACCTATTGCTATCATAAGTGATATTTACATTCCCTGAGATAACAATAAAAATGATTAAAAAGAAAAAATGAAAGGAACAGTTTAAAAATAAGATAAAAAAGCAAAAAAATAATAAAGAAGAAAAAAAAGCACCCCTGTCCCCCCCTGCTCTCGCGCAAAGGCAAACGCAAGCGTCGGTCTGGTGTCAAATGTAAACAGCAATTGCACCATGCATGTGAGGTATCACTGCGAAGGTCAGATCGAGGGCAGTAATTTTAGCAGTAGACCTCCTCTGTAAATCTAAATTGGTAACCTGTAAAGGCTTTTAAAGGCTTTAAAAATGTATTTAGTTTGTCACCACTGCACGTTTGTGCGCAATTTTAAAGCATGTCATGTTTAGTATCTATGTAGTCGGCCTAAGATCATCTTTTTTATTTCATCAAACATTTGGGCAATATAGTGTGTTTTAGTGCATTAAAATTTTAAAAAGTGTGTTTTTTCCCCCACAAAAAAGAGTTTTTGTAAAATCGCTGCGCAAATACTGTGTGGAAAAAAAAAATGAAACTCCCACCATTTTAATCTGTAGGGCATTTGCTTTAAAAAAAAATGTATAATGTTTGGGAGTTCAAAGTAATTTTCTTGCAAAAAAAAAAAAATTTTCATGTAAACAAAAAGTGTCAGAAAGGGCTTTGTCTTCAAGTGGTTAGAAGAGTGGGTGATATGTGACATAAGCTTCTAAATGTTGTGCATAAAATACCAGGACAGTTCAAAACCCCCCCAAATGACCCCATTTCGGAAAGTAGACACCCCAAGCTATTTGCTGAGAGGCATGTCGAGTCCATGGAATATTTTATATTGTGACACAAGTTGCGGGAAAAAGAAAAATTTTTTTTTTTTGAATAAAGTTGTCACTAAATGATATATTGCTCAAACATGCCATGGGAATATGTAGAATTACACCCCAAAACATATTCTGTTGCTTCTTCTGAGTACGGGGATACCACATGTATGAGACTTTTTGGTAGCCTAGCCGCTTACGGGACCCTGAAAACCAAGCACTGCCTTCAGGCTTTCTAAGGGCGTAAATTTTTGATTCCACTCTTCACTGCCTATCACAGTTTCGGAGACCATGGAATACCCAGGTGGCACAAACCCCCCCCCCAAATGACCCCATTTTGTAAAGTAGACACCCCAAGCTATTTGCTGAGAGGTATAGTGAGTATTTTGCAGACCTCACTTTTTTTTTTTCACAAAGTTTTGAAAATTGAAGAAAGAAAAAAAAATCTTTCTTTATTTTCAAAAACAAATGAGAGCTGCAAAATACTCACCATGCCTCTCAGCAAATAGCTTGGGGTGTCTACTATCCAAAATGGGGTCATTTGGGGGGGTTTTGTGCCATCTTGGCATTTTATGGCCTTCAAAACTGTGAAAGGTAATGAGGAGTGAAATCAAAAATTTACGCCCTTAGAAATCCTGAAGGCGGTGCTTGGTTTTCGGGGCCCCGTACGTGGCTAGGCTCCCAAAAAGTCCCACACATGTGGTATCCCCATACTCAGGAGAAGCAGCTAAATGTATTTTGGGGTGCAATTCCACATATGCCTATGGCCTGTGTGAGCAATATATCATTTAGTGACAACTTTGTGCAAAAAAAAAAAAAAGTGTCAATTTCCCGCAACTTGTGTCAAAATATAAACTATTCCATGGACTCAACATGCCTCTCAGCAAATAGCTTGGGGTGTCTACTTTCCAAAATGGGGTCATTTGGGGGGGTTTGGTGCCATCTTGGCATTTTATTGCCTTCAAAACTGTGATAGGTAGTGAGGAGTGAAATCAAAAATTTACGCCCTTAGAAATTCTGAAGGCGGTGCTTGGTTTTCGGGGCCCCGTACGTGGCTAGGCTCCCAAAAAGTCCCACACATGTGGTATCCCCATACTCAGGAGAAGCAGCTAAATGTATTTTGGGGTGCAATTCCACATATGCCCATGGCCTGTGTGAGCAATATATGATTTAGTAACAACTTTTTGTAAATTTTTTGTTGTTTTTATTATTCAATCACTTGGGACAAAAAAAATAATATTCAATGGGCTCAACATGCCTCTCAGCAATTTCCTTGGGTTGTCTACTTTCCAAAATGGGGTCATTTGGGGGGGGGAGGTTGTACTGCCCTGCCATTTTAGCACCTCAAGAAATGACATAGGCAGTCATAAACTAAAAGCTGTGTAAATTCCAGAAAATTTACCCTAGTTTGTAGACACTATAACTTTTGTGCAAACCAATAAATATACGCTTATTGACATTTTTTTACCAAAGACATGTGGCCAAATACATTTTGGCCTAAATGTATGACTAAAATTGAGTTTATTGGATTCTTTTTATAACAAAAGAGTAGAAAATATAATTTTTTTCAAAATTTTCGGTCTTTTTCCATTTATAGCGCAAAAAATAAAAACCCCAGAGGTGATCAAATACCATCAAAAGAAAGCTCTATTTGTGGGAAGAAAAGGACGCAAATTTCGTTTGGGTACAGCATTGCATGACCGCGCAATTAGCAGTTAAAGCGACGCAGTGCCAAATTGTAAAAAGTGCTCTGGTCAGGAAGGGGTAAATCCTTCCGTAGCTGAAGTGGTTAAAGTTTTTTTAAAACAAAAATACTAACCTGATTGGCAGCTGATTGTCAGTTAACCAATTAAAGACTGGCTGTAACAAGCAGGTATCTTTATAAAGGAAAGAGATGCGTCACTAGCAGGCAGACGGAGAGAAGAAGACAGAAGATAACTCGTTGCTGTACCTGCTGTTATGGAATCCTTGTTGCGCAGGATGATGAATCGCGCTGCCGCCAATGATGGGGGATGCCTGGATGTGACGCTGCCTGTCGCTGACCATGTTGGCTCCATTGCCTGATGTCCGGCGTGATGTTTCCCGTGATATTATCATTTCTGAACCTGGAATATCTTCCTTGAATCTGCCTGCCCCTACTGCTTCTGGTTCCAGGTCAGGCTTACAGGCGTCTTCTGAGTGCGTCATAGCTCCGCCCGCTGATTGGCTTGATGGACAGGGTGATGACGCAGATAGGCCTGGAAGAAAATTACAGAGGACACTCAAGAGACCTCGCTGGTTCGAATCCCCTGTAGGTTGTGTGACTGGGGATAAAGGAAAAAAGAAAAAAGGTAATATCATTGGTACAAGGAATTCTCAGGATGATTCTTATGCTACAGAATTTTGCAAAAGAAGAAGTACTGAATCTTCTTCTATTCTACAGTCTTTAAGGAGTGTTGATTGTAATCATTCTGAGTATGCTATGTTTTCAGACATGGGACGTGTTCCTATTGAATCGGATGAGATGGCATTGCACTCTGTGCTACCTGATGCTAAGAATGCATCCATCCCTGCTGCTATTCCCGCAAGTGGTGAGTCCAAAGATTTGTCTCAATTAAAAGCAATTTATTCTTCTTTTAAAGATTTAATTAATAAATTTACAGCGACACAAAATGTACATACGCGGGAGTTGCTCAGGTATGGCTTGCTCCTACAGAGGTTGATTTGCTTAGGCCCTCAGCGACTGCGGCGAATGTTTGTATTGAACCTCCTGTTGCTTCCAGTGCTTCTTTTATTCCTGATACGTACTTACGAGAAGTTATTACATGCGAATTGTCACCTTTGGGATTCCATTTAAATGGTGCATTGAAGGAGAAAATATGGAAGGGTGATTATGTTGACATTCTAAATCTGCTCCCTTTGCATAAAGAATTTAGACCTGATAAGAAGGACGGTGATAAATTTGATGATGATAAACATAAGTCACCCCCTCGATCGTTTAACAATTGGCTGCAAGCATTTTGCATTTATTCGAGTGTACTGGGAGAAAATCGCCCTGACTTATGCTGCGGTTTATTTCAGCATGTTGAGATAATACTTGAGGCTTATAAGAATTTTCCGGGCCTCTCATGGTTTGCCTATGATGAATCGTTTCGCCAAAAGTTGTCAGTACATAGATTAACGAAGTGGGGCGTTAAAGACGTGGGTTTGTGGCTTAATCTTTTAATTCCACAAAAGCAATTTCCAAAACCTCAAGTATCTAATACACATACTTATCGACGTGGAGTTTGTCTCCACTTTAATGACGGGCAGTGTAAAGGGCCCAACTGACTGGCTCCGTCAGTACCCAGAATGTCGGAAAGCGGAAATTTTGCATGATGTTTTTTTGTTTGGTTTTATTCTGTCTTCCTTTAAGGGCTCTGGTTGTGGGGTTTTTTGAGAATCTAAGGTCTATAGTACTACATTCTGATATTGTGCGGGCAAAATTGTTGAAGGAGATTGGTGATGGCAGGATTTCTGACCCTTTTCAGGAACCTCCTTTTCCAAATTTCTGGGTATCCCCTTTAGGAATCATACCTAAGAAGGAACCAAATACTTACAGACTGATACACCACTTGTCGTATCCATACGGGCTTTCATTGAATGATGAAATTGATCCAATTTTTTGCTCAGTTCATTATTCCTCTTTTGATGATGCTTTACGCATAATTAGAAACGTTGGTAGGTCATCCTTACTTGCGAAAGCTGATATTAAGTTGGCATTTCGTCTGCTGCCCATACACCCTTTGGCCTTTTATTCCCTAGGTTTTCGATTTGACAATAAGATTTATTTTGATCATTGTCTCCCTATTGGGTGTTCTCTGTCCTGCCATTATTTTGAATTGTTCTCTTCCTTTATTGATTGGGTGGTTAGCTATAAGACTGGTTTGAACTCAGTTTTACATTATCTCGATGATTTCTTGTTTATTGGTAGATCTGATTCTAATGATTGTTTGTTTCTTTTCACTTAGTTTTGGATTGTTTGCAAGGACTTTGGTGTTCCTTTGGCTGAAGAGAAGTCTGTGTATCCTACTTCTTGTCTAGAATTTCTGGGCATTCAAATTGATACAGTTGCCATGGAATTTAGACTGCCAATTGATAAAGTTTTGCCCATTCAAAAATTGTTAGTTTTTGTCATGTCTAGCACGTAGATGCGTTTGAAGATTTTACAATCGTTGCTAGGTTTGCTGGCATTTGCATCCAGGATTCTGCCAATTGGTCAGGTTTTCTCTAAACGTCTTTATCGTGCGATTTCCAGTTGTTCTCCATCAATTTTGTGCGTGTTACTTCTGACATTATTGCAGATTTACGAGTTTGGCAGGAGTTTATACATACGTACAATGGTAGCCATCCCCACTTTTGTTCCTATTTTAGACCTAATGCTTCTTTTTAATTTTAGGTCATGTTGTTAATATCTGGATAATCGGCCATTCTTTTGTATTTTGGGCCAAGCATAGAGCTGACCGTAAGAACTATGGTTCTAACCTGAGTATGGCATTTGACTCATTTAAAGTTCATTGGTTTGGAAGAAAAGGAATGCAATAGAAAATGCTTTGCGACACCTTGTCTCGCTTACATGAGAGGTGGCCCTTGTCTAATGTTCTTATTTAACATTTGTCAGGAAATGATATTGGTAAATGTAATACATTGGTGTTGATTGCTAAAATTAGAACTGCACGCAACACAGCCAAACTGGAACAGAGGCTATTCTAACATGAGATTGAGTCTGAACTATGTAAAGGACAGATGACCCACTAAATTCACATATAAGCAGTAGATTGGAAAATCTACCAGCTCTACATACAGTTAGCTTTATTTACATATAGCAGCACATAAACCTGATTTATTTCAGGATGAAAAAATGTTTTATTTTTTTTCAGGTAGCTTTCACACAAAATGGTAATTAACCCATTTAGATGGGTGGATCGAAATTGGCCAGCTGTTCCTTGTGGCTATCCCTGTCCTCACTGATGCAAAACTGTCCTGCTGCTGGCCAATTTCCATCAACCTCCTATTAAGAATCAAGAGACTGCAGATGATACAGAAGTGTAAAATTGTTCAGGAGGACAGTTTTAATAAGCAAGGCTAGGCCTACATTTTCCCAGGGAAAAGAGTACAGGTTGAGGTATTACTACAATAATTCAAATCCGGCAGATGATTCAGCAGTGTGAAATGGGCCAGCAGCAAGACAGTGTTAACTGGGGATAATAGGCCTAACTGTTGTATGCCTAACTTTTATTTTATCTACTGTAGGGAGTGCATTGGATGGGAGTGATATAACATGAGGCAGTTTAAGTGTCCACTATTCTTGCAATTAGTTATATATTTTTTTACAAATGATGCAGTGGTGTGCTGTGGAGAAAAGGCAGCACCAAGATTAGATGGTTAGTAACAATTGAATGTTCCACATAAAGCACCTCAAACCTAAAAACAAAGAACAAAAAAAAGAAGGCGACAAAGGGGTTGAGTGCTGAAAGAGATAGCAATCAGAATTAAAGTACAGTTTCTCATCTGACCTTAATCTTGTCCTGTGCAGTTTGTCAGCTCTCCCTGCAAAATCTGGTACAGCTGTGCATGGTAGCCAATCAGCTTCTAACTTCAGCTTTTTTACTAAAGCTTTGACCAAAAAAAAAAAAACTGGAAGCTGATTGGTCTCTATGCAGAGCTGCACCAGATTTTGCACTCTCCAGTTTTAGTAAATCAACCCCTATGGATATTTTGCCCCCTGCCTCTTTAAAGTGAAGAGGTTTGATTAGTAAAAGCCCCATTATTGGCTGCTGTACATCTGCTGGCCATAGTTCAAATGCCATACGGTGCATTATAAAAAAGAGAGAAAGTCTGGTGCCATGAAAATCTGCTAAAACATCATTTTATTATTGCTGGTGAACAACAGTCAAAAAAGCCAACGCATTTCGACCATCAGGCCTTAATCAGCTATGGCATCTGCCTTTCTTCCTTTTTTTGCATGTATTGTACATGGAAGTTTACAGAAACTTCCCAGGCTGAATGCTGTGTTCTTGAGGCTCACCAGGCATTACACAGGAGATAGCAGCTCGGAAGCACCTGTTCCAATAAAGTGTATTATGGTTTAATAAAATCTGCACATAATCTGCACATAAATTTGTAGAGACAAAGAAACGTGAACTCACAGGATCTGCCTTAAACCATGATAGTGGCACACCAAAACCTCAACCCATTGTTAAATGTAACTGTTTTGAGCATTGCAAGCAATAACTATGTAGTGTGGTGCAAGCAATACAAAGTATAACATCTGTCATGTAAATTGTTCCATATGCTGGAAAATCTAGAAACCTGCAAATCTGATCATCCCATTTTGCTTGAGAAAAAAATTAGTTTTGCTTTAACCGTGCATATGTCAAGTAACTTTTAGGAACAATGAAAACAACATTGGTAATATGACAGCCCTGATAGTAGATTGTGGAGTAAACATATATTCATTTTATCATGAACATTGATAGAGTGCCATCTGACAGTGCATAGCCTTCAATGCTTGAAACATTTTTAGAAGCAACAAGACTGTAAATCCAACAGGTAATTCAGCATGCAAGGGCCACTAACTAGGCAGTCATATCTCACAAATATGCTAGATAATGGCAGTTCACGTAGAAAATGTGAAGCAGACAAAATGATTCAGTCATAAATCACAACGCAATGCATATACTGTATCAAATTCTGCACATAGTGTACCTGACTGGATTTAGGATTATAGCGCTGTTGTGTATAGTGACATGGCCACTCAAGATGGAGCGATATGCCGAGCAATATTTGTATCACATATTGTTTTAGTGAAGTGGAGGATACGGATGTGAACAGGACTATGAATCTAAGTAATTTAGTGTTCTAATCACTATACACAATCCATTTCTGTTGAATGTCAGGTGCTCCTGAACTAGAGCGAGGCAGCTGTTAGTATCACTGCAGGTCAAACAAGCTTCTAACGGCAGCAGATAATAGGTACAAGATTGGCATGACAGAGAGAAAAGTACAGTAAACAAACAAGTTGAAATCCTGTTCGGCCTAGTGAGATCTGAGTCTTTTCTTGTAAACACATCTTTATCGATCTAACAAAAAGATACATACCTCCCCTTTTCTGGACATCTCAATGAAAATTGCTTTTCATCCAAACACATCACAGGCAGTACTGGAAGAGTAAACATAGAAGAGCATATTAAGGAGCCAAACAACCTCAAATACAAATTGCCTTTTCATACAAGAGCAACTAGTGCTATTCACAAATGTGCATGCCAGTTGCTCTTCTTTGTATAATAAGAGAGTTCAGCTTTCAATCCTTACGGGAACACTTAGGCTAGGTTCACACTGTGCGTGGATGCGGCTCACAGCAGGGGGTTGCGTGCGTCCCTGTTCTCTGTTTCAGGGATGAATCAGGCCTGAATTTTTGCCTGAAATCGGCCCTGAAAAACAGAGCCAAGGACGTACAGGACCCTTGTGCAACGCGCTCCTTGACTGCCACCGATATGTGTGAACGGCTCCATTGAGAGCCGGTCAGAGTCTCCTATCATGTGAATTGGATGCGGGGAGACCCACATCCAATTCACATCAGTGTGAACCCACTTCATCATGTCTTCTAAAAGGTCATCATGCCTCCATGGAAGGAATGCTGGCTTTTTTCCCAGTCTGGAAAATTGTTTAAACTTTATTTTTGCTGTTCACACATAGCAGTTGACAAGCTATGGGTAAGGCGGTATGAGCATAATTGGATTAACAGAAGGTAATTTGCTGATGGATGCTGGAAATATATGGGGGTATTAACCCATTCTTTAGTTGACATCACGGAGATATAGAAAAAAATCCCACTAGATTTAAGAGAACAGTTTCTTGAATCTCCAATATTCCTGACCTTTATGAGTTAAATGGACATTGGCACCATTTCTTGAACAGACATAGCTTTTTGACCCTCTTGGTCAGACACCTTAAATTATCGTATATTAATATGCATGTCTCCTTATGTGCGTATGTGGGTATTTATACATATATGCACACAAATTTCCTTAGTTCATTTTTGTCTCTTTTCTTTTTTTCTTTTTATGTTGTTTGGGCGCCTCCCTCCCTATTCTATGCCCCTCACTCTTTGATTTTTGATTTTTTTTTTCTGTTGTTTCTCTCTTTCTTACTTATTTTTACTAATTTTAGATTTCCCCTAATCAGTTGGAAAAGATGGCCCAGATAGTAAATACTGATTTATAGAGCAGGTGTTTAATTTTATGTTGATAAATCATTACCATTTAGCAGTGTAATTAATTGCAATCGATACTGTTATAGTGCCACATTCTTCAACAATAAAAACTTATTTAAAAAAAAAAAGATTTAAGAGAACAAATGGGTAAATAAAGAAACCCAAGAAAATTTGGGTAAATTAACACCCTACATCAGGGGTCTCCAAACTTTCTAAATAAAGGACCAGGGTTCTGTCCTTCAAAATTTAGAGGAACAGATTGGACGGCCAGTAGGAGTAGAAAATTACCTGATGTCAGTGGGAGTAAATACCGTATGTATCTGTGTATAACACACACAGGCGTATAACATGCACCCCAATTTACGAGGGACGTTTCAGGAAAAAAAAACTTTTTTTTAAAATAAACCACTTTGAAGCAAAATAATGGTCAGTGAGCATCAATGCAGCCTGATCTGTGCCCATCTGCAGCTTCAGTGCAGCCTGATCTGTGCCCATCTGCAGCCTGATCTGCGCCCATCTGCAGCCTGATCTGTGCCCATCTGCAGCCTGATCTGCGCCCATCTGCAGCCTGATCTGTGTCCCTCTGCAGCCTAATCTGCACCCATCTTCAGCCTGATGTGTGCCCATCTGCAGCCTAATCTGCGCCCATCTGCAACCTACAACCTAATCTGCGCCCATATGCAGCCTGATCTGCGCCCATCTCCCCCCATCAATGCAGCTGCCTGCATCTCTCAATGCAGGAAATCACCGAGCCATCATCTCCTGTTTACTTGGCTCTCAGTCGGCAGTCACATACACAGTCCCGCCTCTGCCATAGACATTGGACCAGCTCCTGTGATAGACAGAACACTGGTCCAATGCTGGTGGTGGAGGCGGGACTGTGTGTGACGTGAGAGCTGAGTGAGAGCCGAGTGGAGAGAAGATGACGGCTCTGTGAATTCCAGCGGCACTCATCCCCCTCCTTCCCCTTTTAGTTACGATGTCAGCGTATAACATGCACCCCTGATTTGCCCCCTATTTTCAGGGGAAAAAAGTGCATTTTATACGCCAATAAATACGGTAGTTCACCATCTCTGGTATTAAGGGGAGGAATAGTTCCCCATCAATGGTGTCAGTGGGAGGAATAGTGCCCGTCATTGGTGTCAGTGGAAGGAATAATGCCCATCATTGGTGTCAATGGGAGGAAAAAAGCCCCATTGTTGGTGTCAGTGGGAGGAATAGTGCCCATAATTGGTGTTAGTGGAAGGAATAATGCCCATCATTGGCGTCAATTGGAGGAACAGTGCCTCATCACTGGTGTCAGTGGGAGGAATAGTGGCCCATCATTGGTGTCAGTGGAAGGAATAATGCCCATCATTGGTGTCAATGGGAGGAATAAAGCCCCATTGTTGGTGTCAGTGGGAGGAATAGTGCCCATAATTGGTGTTAGTGGAAGGAATAATGCCCATCATTGGCGTCAATTGGAGGAACAGTGCCTCATCAGTGGTGTCAGTGGGAGGAATAGTGGCCCATCATTGGTGTCAGTGGAAGGAATAATGCCCATCATTGGTGTCAATGGGAGGAATAAAGCCCCATTGTTGGTGTCAGTGGGAGGAATAGTGCCCATAATTGGTGTTAGCGGAAGGAATAATGCCCATCATTGGCGTCAATAGGAGGAATAGTGCCTTATCACTGGTGTCAGTGGGAGGAATAGTGGCCCATCATTGGTATCAGTGGGAAGAATAGTGCCCCATTGTTGGTGTCAGCGGTGGGAAAAGTGCCCCATCATTGGTGTCAGTGGGAGGATTAGTGTCTCATTGGTAATGTCAGTGAGAGGACTAGTGCCCCACCCCATCATTGGTGTCAGTAGGAGGAATGGAAGTAAGTGGCAGGAACTATTGCCCACGTTTACTGACAGTGGGGGGAATAATGCTCCAAGGACAGGATAAAAGCAAGCAAAGGGCCACATCCGGCCCCCAGGCCGCAGTTTGGAGACCGCTGAACTACATGAAAGAAAAAAGTTTGGTAAATTATCTGATGGGATGTCAGGGAAGATATGAGCAAATCAATCAAATGACAAAGAATAAACAAGCACATTAGTCCACAAGATACCAGCATATAACGGGACATGAATGATATAAGGGATACCAAGTAACAGAGAGAAATAAATAATGACTAGCTCAGCAAAAGCCTAGGAGATGGGTGCATCAATGGAATATGTACAAAATCAGATAATTTAATTCACATATAGGATGAAATAAAGAAGAACATACACCCCACACACAGAACACCACCAGCCTGGGATTCAGTCCAGCAGAGCAGCACTTCTCATGTTTCTACCTTGCATTTAAAATGATCCAATTCTCAATTAACTAAAGTATGCTCTACCAAGGGGCCAATTTAAAATGGAGACTAAATACCACTCTCTGCTGAACAAACCAGTATTATTCCACATCCTGCCCTGCCTTTTACATAGCGCTCATAAAATTCAAACCACAGTGCCTTTGCTGCCCCAAAGAGTACTCTGTGTTTGAGGTATATCTAAACCTGAACTGGATATTTTGTTTCTCTAGCCCCCATTCGCACCAATGCGATTTGTCATGCATGTTTACAGTTCAAAATCACATGACAAGTCGCACCCTGTTTGTGCCTATGGAACCATTATAATTGGTGCGACTCTGACATGCAAGCCGCAAATGAAATCGCACTGACCTGCGGCTTTGAAATCGCACTACTTTAGCTGACTTAGCATGCATTCAAAGCTGCATTCAGTGTGAACCAGGGCTTACATTTTTTTTGGAATTTTTTTAAATAAAATAATAATCTGTGTCTGCCCCTATAGCAAGCCGCATGCTATGGGGTCACATGTGCAGGCTTGCACCTGAGCCAGGTTGTGTGTGTCTATAGACACACATAGTGTGGAGTGTCTCTCCCCCTAACTGGGCTTGATTTACAGCAGAAGGAGCAATTGGCTCTCGCATGTTCTCAACAGAGACTGTGAGATCAGCAAGAGAGAGAGAAGACCTGCAGCTTGGCACAGCACTGGATTGATACATGAGCCAGGTAAGCATTCGGGAGGGGGACAGACAGTGCAAGGTTTTTTACCTTAATGCAAAGATTTTTTTTTCTTTTTTCCATCCATTTCCACTTTCCAGTGCTGCTGATCTTGTAGTCACTTCATGTCTACATGCATTCGCTCCAGTGTGGGCTTCACATTATTGCTCTGGACCAACTTTTTGATAGTGACAGCAGTGGACTAGGCCTGTACAGTATCGGCACAGCCACTGATAGTCTCCAGCAGGAGCACATGTGAAGGTGACAACAAAAATCAAGATTGGAAGACAGTTGTGACCCTATAAAAGAAAGTGCATGAATCTTCTTGGCAGGTATTAATGTAATAAAAATTGAAGATTTAAAAATGATTAAAAACAATTTTTGAATTTATTGAATGTGTCAAAGCTTATATGAGATTTTAGTGAATGAGTTTAGATCTACTTTACACAGGAAAAAGAACTTAGGGATATTAGTGAAATGTACATCCATTGACATCCATCATCAATCACTCTGCCCGATGGACCTAAAAAATAGAAAAAAAAAAACTCTGCCTCCTTGGGAGGCCTCCTGACGACTGCTGTCTTTTGGCTTTGACAGCTGTTATATAGGCAAGGATGGGGCCACCAGCTGATGTAGCCAGATGATCCCGCCCCCTCTGACATCACATGACATAAGCAGGGGCAGGGTCACTCGGTTACATCACCAGGTGGCCCCACCCTTGCCTATATAACAGCTGTCACAACCAAGAGACAGAAGTCGCTGGGAGGCCTCCCATCAAGGCGGAGCTTTTTTTTTTTTCTATTTTCCAGGTCCATCTTGCGGCATGATTGAAGATGAATGGATGTCGTGAGGCACTTTTTTTTTTTTAATAAAGGAATTGTCAAAAACTGTTTTGTTGTGATTTTTACTTTTTGACACTAGCATATATATATATATATATATATATATATATATATATATATATATATATATATAAATATATATATACACTAGCATATATATATATATATATATATATATATATATATATATATATATATATATATATATATATATATATATATATATATATATATATATATGCTAGACCAGTGGTCATCAACCACTAACCCACTATCACACTAACAAGCCAGGTTTGCAAGATATATATATATATATATATATATATATAATAAACTGCCTGCACACCACTAACTAACCTGCCTAATCTAGCTCAAGTTCTCTCGATTTTCACGTATCACACTACATACAGCCGCCCTGTAAGCAGCCTTATATAGTGTGGGGCGTGGACTTAGCCTCCTGAGCACCCTGCCTTTGGCCAATCATGGCTCTCACAGCAGATCGCGATGTGATTGGCCAAAGCATGCAGGTCAGGTGCATGCTTTGGCCAATCAGCAGCCTTCAATGCACTGCGATCTCGCAGTGCATTATGGAGCGCACTGTGGCACTCAAATATGCCATGAATGTCCCATATGTTTGGTTCGTTTGGGAACAAATGCCTGATATTTGAGTCGAACTTACGTCCAATTTTAATATCGGGACTATCACTAGTAGTAAGATGTTTCTTACCTTTACATCTGCCTTAGAAGCTTGAATCTAAGTTTTGAAGCAGCAAGAAAGGGTAGGGAGAGACGTGCTATACTGGAAACAACTGATTTATAATTGGTTATATGGCTTATTGTACATGCTAACACTTCCTACTAATTAACATTATAACTAATGGATTGTGAACATTTAGACTCCATGTGATCTTTTAAAATTATGAATTAAAGGTTTTCATATTGTTATTGGGAGAACGTACTGTATATACTTGTTCTATGAAGCACAACAGGAGGTGAAGCACTTAGCAGATATTCCCAATGCCTGGTACACAAGATGAGATTATCGGACGGATGATCATCTGTTTTGTTTTGCATGCTAGTCTCATATCGAAAATGAAGAGGTTACTAAAGTTACGAAAATTCTCATATGGCGGAATAAAAATTCTGAAGTGATGTCATGTTTTGTATTATACTTGTATTGTACTTTCGAACTACAACTGTACTGATTAAACAAAAATCTTAACATTTTCGTGATTGTCCCATTGGGTACAACAGAATAAAAATTCGGAAGTGATGTAATGTGTTGTAATGTATTTGTATTGTACTTTCCAACGACAACTGTACTGATTAAACAAAAATCACAACATTTTCATGCTTGTCCCATTGGGTAAATATTCTGCATATGCTTGTTCCATGAAGAACAGGAGTTAAAGCACTTAGTAGATATTCCTAATGCCTGGTACACATGACAAGATTATGAGACGAATGATCGTTTTTTGTTTTTTTTTGCATGCTAGCCTCATATCAAAAATGAAGAGTTCACTAAAGTTACGAAAATTCTCATTCAACAGAATTAAAAATTTGGAAGTGATGTAATGTGTAGTGTATTTGTATTGTATTTTCAAAAAACAACAGTGCTGATTGAACGAAAATCTTAAAATTTTCATGCTTGTCCCATCAAATAATTTAGCATGAATTGTTGTGATCGGCTCTCGAAAGCTGTGTACTAATGGTCAGGTTATCGTATGATCGCTTTAAAAGCAATATTTTTCGTAGGATTTTCTGATCGTGTGTATGGGCCTTTAAAGTTTAGAATTTCAGGTTTTTGGGGGGAATAGGGGAACAATAGCAAATATTTGGGAACAATCCGGCCCAATCTACTCACCTTCTAAAAAAGAAGCTTGGGGGGGCATGTCCAAGATGGCGCAGGGAACAGACGCTTGTTAACTGTGCTCCTCTCTCCGGCTTCATATCCTCCTAGAATCCTGGTGTAGGAGACCCGTCCCACATCCACCAGCGGGGACTCGGGGAGGATCGGGCGATGCCCGGGGCAGAAAATTTGGGCACAATTCGAACGCTGCGACCCCGGTGAGTACCCGTCTTACGCCGCGGCCTACTCCCCACGAGGCTCTCCACATGGAGACTCAGACGGACCCACCGCCTGATGGAGCCATACAAACTGGCTCGGCAGCACTCAAAGCCCTGATGATGGCAATATCTACCTGCCAGGCCACGCTGACTTCCAAGATTGAACATGTGTAAACCGAAACGGCACTCATCCGTAGAGACATGGACAAGTTCCGTGACAGAGACAGAACGACGGGTCTCGAATGCGGAGGATACCCTGAGGGATCATCACACAGACATCCGGGCCTTGCAGTTAAAAGTAAAAAACCTGGAAACTAGAGCAGGGGATGCCGAGAACCGCAATAGGCGCAATAATCTGCGGGTCCTCGGCCTCCCGGAAGGAGCAGAGGGAGATGATCCGGTAGGCTTCATGGAAGGCCTATTACCAGCCTTACTGCCCAGAGCCAAATTCTCCCAGCACTTCTCTATTGAGGGAGCCCATTGTATACCAGCAACCAGAGGTCCGTCTGGAGCCCCACCGTGCACTTTCATATTAAAACTATTGCATTACTGGGATCATGACACAGTGCTGCGGGCAGCCCGTCTGCAAGGAGAACTTAAATTTGAGAACACGAAACTCCTCATATTCTCGGATTACACCGTCAAGACCCAACGCCAAAGGAAGGCATTTGATCATGTCAGAGGACTGTCACGCCAGAAAGGTCTAAAATATAGCATGCTTTTCCCAGCTAGGCTGCGGGTCCAGGATGGGGAACGAGTCCAGTTTTTCCCCCCTTGCCTAGAGACGCCGCGGCGTGGGTAGAGTCGCTCCCTAATTAATTTCTACCTAGGATGCTGTAGTCCTTGCACCCTGGCCCGTTGTTTGTTTGACATCTCTATTTGTACTGCTGGACTGAGATAATAGCCCCCTCGCTTGTAGGGAATACCTGGCTGCATTACAGTGGAATTGCGGGACTGTGGAAGACGCGCTAAATGACTTTCTCCTTTTTGCAGCTAACGCCTCCATAGGGCTGTCTTTTCTCCTAGTGAATGCCCGCGCGGGAAACCCCGCGAGCGAGGGATCTCGCAATGGCGTGGAGACTGATCCCTTTCTCCCGTGAAAAAGACATGGAGCAGTAGGCTGTGGGGGGTTGGTGCGGCGAGTGTAACTTTTTCGACTTCTTGTCCTACCTTACTGTCCGGCGGGCCATTCAATAGACTGCACGTTCCAGACACATGCTGATCTTAGCTCTCTAGTGTGAGCCCAGAGTCTCCTAGGCCAGAAGGGCTGATGAAACACTGCGGTCTGTTGACTCGACCGCGGGGCTGTCCTATTTACACAGGCTAGATGACCCCCCCTGTATTCCACGTGGACTAGGAAATGGTCTGCTGAGTCTATTCATGACAGTTACTTCCACTCACCTCGGAGGATGTGGTAATTATACTGGAATTTACTGGTCCTCTTTGTGTAATCCTGTCTGACTCCACTCATAGCTATCCTGTAATGTCCCAGTTTGGAAATATCCTTGTGCACTGGGAATTTCTCCATGGAAAACCCCCTTCAAGGACGTGGACTTCTCCCATCCTGCACAAATTTGGATGAGCCGGGTAAGCAGCAGGGTCAGGGTTCGTAATCATAGGATGTCAGCAAACTTTATTAGTAACAGGGGTAGATGTTTTTATTAAGTTCCCCCAAGTTGGAAGTATGTGCCCCCGGGGATCCGGGTGATTTACACGATATATCCTTGCCGGACTGTATAATGAACACGTTGTTGAGAGGCTGAATATGTCTTGCACATTGCCCTCATGATGGGCTGGATAGCTCACTTTTTCTTGGGGAGGGAAGCCCTCCCACTGAATTGGGGGATGGGTGGGGTGGGGAGGTTCAGTTGGTTATTTTGGACTGCTGTTGCGGCCCTAAGTTATTATTGTTTTTATTAATTTTCTGGTACAAGACAGTATTGATGGTGGTTGTTCTGAATATTACTATATGGTTATCATTATCTCCTCTGTGCTTCTACGGGTCTGGACACCGGGTTGAGGGAAGTCTGATCCATATTTATTACCCCATATTATTTATAGAAAATATAGATGTCTTCCCTTAAGATAATCTCGTGGAACACAAGGGGTCTTAACTCCCCTATTAAACGCTCCCTGGTATTTTAATTTGTTAGGTCATATAACCCTCATATATGTTTCAGGAGACCCATTTAGTTGGAAGGAAGACCTTGAGTCTTAAAAAAACATTGGTGGGATACCACTACCACTCAACTCATTCTACCTTTTCTAGAGGGGTATGCATTCTCATCCTCAAAACGCTCCCTTTCAGACTCCTCGATCTGGCTTTGGACCCCGGGGGCAGGTTTGTGGTGATCCATGCATTAATATATCACATGCCGTGGGTAATAGTAGGGCTTTATCTCCCACCCCCTGCCTCACTTCAAGTTCTGAACCACATAACGGCCAAAATTGCTGAGTTTTCTATTGACGATGTAGTTATATTAGGAGCTTTTAATTTGGGTCCGGATGCTAAAATAGATAGGTTACTTCCTTCTGGTATGTCCCGTAGGGGGCTTGCAGACTGGGCTGACACTTACGGTCTCTTTGACCTATGGAGATGGAAATTCCCCCAAACTAGAGCATATACCTGCCACTCTGCCTCTCATAGGACCTTTTCCCGCATTGATTTAGTCTATGCGGGAGGGACTGTTCTCCCTAAGGTTCGGAATATAAAAATCCTCCCCCGCGGTATTTCGGACCACGCTCTGATCCTACTAGAGCTAGACCTCTCGATGGCCCCATCAGATAAACTCTGGAGATTGTCCAGATACTGGGTCTCGGATACGGAGGTGGAGCCGAAATACAGGGAGGAATTGGAGTCATACTGGAGGATAAATACTGATACAGCCTCAGTCTCCTCAGTATGGGATGCCTTTAAGGTGTATTCCAGGGGACAGTACCAGAATATAATAACAAATATCCATCAGGAACGAAGACAGGAGCTTACAAATTTAGAAGTGGAGGCGGCTAGACAGGAAGCATTATATGTTAGGTCACCAGACCCGCAGTCCTATGCCCGGCTGCAATCCCTTTTGCGTGAGACTCTTCTGTTGAGGACCACTCTGACGCAGAAGAAACTCCTACATCAAACACAGAGGATATTTGAACAGGGGGAGAGGACTGGCCACCCTTTGGCCTGGCTCTCCAAGGAACAGTCCATAGGTATGACTATAGAACAGATCCGGGCTGCGGATGGTTCACTTCTTTCCACTCCAGATGAAATCAACCAGGAATTTTCCTCCTTTTACCAAACACTGTATAGCTCTCGGGTGACTTATCAACCTGAGGCCTACCTTGAGGATATTGATATTCCGACTCTTACCCCAACCTATGCAAATAAACTAGATGCCCCCATTAAAATTGAAGAAATCCAGAAGGCACTAAAAATGATGCAAACAGGTAAGGAATTTTATAAAATGTATGCAGAACAACTTGCCCCTAGACTTCAAACTTTATTAGCTAAGTCTATGGAGGAGGGCCATCTTCCTGACTCCATGTACGAGGTGGTGATAGTCACTATCCCCAAGCCAGGGAAGGACCCGACTATCTGCTCCTCTTACCACCCCATTTCTCTCCTTAACGTCGACACAAAAATTCTCTCCAGTTTGAATACAGTCATCACTGCCTTGATACATCCTGAGAAGGCTTTCGACTCGGTTGAGTGGGGCTACCTCTGGGAGGTCCTTGGCAGGTTTGGGTTCGGCCCAGATTCCTGGCCTGGCTCCGGCTGCTATATACCCGACCCAGAGCCCGAGTCCACACTAATGGTTTCCTCTCTGGGGCATTTACACTGGGGAGAGGTACGAGGCAAGGTGGCCTGCTCTCCCCAACACTATTTGCCTTAGCTCTAGAACCTCTTGCCATCCTTCTTAGAGTGGAGAAGTCGGTCAGGGGGCTGCAGGTGGGTCCTCTGGTAGAAAAGATCTCCCTGTATGCAGATGACTCACTTCTGTATTTGGCAGATGCTTCTACCTCCCTAAAAGCGGCCCTAGCAGTGATCGACAAATTTGGTCAGTTTTCTGGCATCAAAATCAATTGGAACAAATCGGTCCTTTTTCCCCTTAGTCCATCAATGCCCCTAATAGACACAGGAACCCCTTTGCAATGGACGCAGGAATTCACTTACCTGGGGGTGAGAGTGGGGAATGATCTTTCAGGATATCTAGAAAAGAATATAAACCCATTGCTCTCCCAGCTTCAACAGAATAGCTCCACTTGGAAATCTCTCCCTTTGACCCCGGTAGGAAGAGGGAACCTTTTAAAAATTATATAAATGCCGAAATTCCTATATTATTTTAGAAATACCCCAATCTCTATCCCCAAATCTATCTTTCAACGGTTAGAAAGTATAACGATATCCTTTATCTGGGCAGGGAAATCCCCAAGAGTAGCAAAAAACATACTTTACCTCCCATTATCTAGTGGCGGTTTGGCACTACTCAACTTTTTGATATATTATCGGGCAGCTGTCCTAGTGACGGTGAGGTGGTGGTTTTCGCAACCACAACAAAACCCAGCAGTCACTCTGGAGGCAGCCCTCTTGGGATCATACGCAGCCCTAGAGGGGTGGAAGCTAGCCCTGCAATTACAGGCCCTATGAAAGCTACAATCCAGGTGTGGAAATTCTCCAGAGCTGTCCTCCTGAAACATTCATGCATCTCCCCACACATCACTTTGGGCGAATCCCATGCTCCCTCACCTACTTTCTATCCCAGGCCCAGCGAATTGGGCCAGGAGGGGTATTCTTAAACTAAGGTAGGTTATGCATAGGGATGATATAATTTTGTTTCGGGAGTTGCAACTAGCCCATGGACTGCCAAGAACCTTCCTATTTAGGCATCGGCAGCTAAGCCAGGCTCTTAGAGCTCAGTTCCCTTCCCAGGTGACACTCGAACCTGATCCGATTGAGCGCCTCTTGATTTCGGGGGATATTGGAAAAACCTCTCTTATCCCTGTACCTCCATCTATCCATAGCACATGATGTTAAAACTAACAGATCCATGGCCAAGTGGCAGGCTGATATCCCCTCTGTAGGGGAAGAAGAATGGGAGGAATGCCTAACTGCATTCATTCCATCTATGATTGCGGCTAAGGACAGGTTTATTCAATTAAAATTTATACACAGAGCCTACTACACGCTACAACGACTAGCGAATATTTATCCTGGACTTAGCCCCAATTGTAATAGATGTGGTGTACATGTGGGCAACTTTTTCCATGTAGTCTGGTCCTGTCCCAAATTTCGCCCGTTCTGGAGCTCGGTGGCAGACACATTGGGTACAATATGTGGAGTCACAATACCGCTTGATCCTCTAACCCTGCCATTGAGTCATCTAGATGACATAGAAGGAGACCGATATGTTAAACTCTGCTTGACCTACTCTCTATTCTATGCTAGAAGAGAAATACTCCTTAGGTGGAAGCAAAAAGAACCCCCATCTAAGGAGATGTGGCAGAAATCGGTCAATAATATACTACCATTATACCGACTCACCTATGAGAGTAGAAATTGCCCACAGAAATACGATAAAATTTGGTCAAACTGGGTTGACGCATGCGGTTGAGTCCTGTTGTGGAATGCTGAATTACATATAGGCTCTCGTACAGTTTTTACTCTAGACAGTGAGGTGGGGTTGGGCCATTATCTCCCTATAGAAGTTAGGGCTATATTATGGTTATTATTGGTTTGGGCAGGGTCCGTTCTGGCCCCCCCCCTGTCTTTTGGTGGGGGGGGTGGGGACAATCCCCTCATTGAACGGATTAACCTCTTTAACTTTTGTTTATTTATAGTTCTTATATAAACACCCCCGACTGTATAACTCACCTGCTAATAATATAAATTTGTAACTTGACTTTTATTTATCCTAAACATCAATTGAGGAAGAAATGAAACCCTTGTGCATATACTACTGAAGATATGTAAATGACTATCCGATATCGGATCCTGTGTACGACACCTGCCATGTTTGTACTGTCTTGTTATTTAATAAAAAACCTTTTCTGTCAAAAAAAAAAAAAAAAGAAGCTTGGACAGGGGAAATCTTCATAACTGAGTAGGGCAGTTAGACATACAAATGCTCTTTTATTGAATGTCTGTACCCACTCTATGGCTAATTTAACACTGGAAATATTGTCATAAACTCAGTGATTGGATAAGAAGTAAAAATTAAAATACTCATCTTTATTTGTTCAGTGACTGAGCAAGGTCTTGCTTATGGAGACAGGTATTTCTCTGCCCTGTTTAGTGATCCTAATGCCATTGAATTGTTGTGAGGAAATTGTTACAGTGCCATGGCCCACGACTGTGCATTATCTTACTAAATTTGCCCCTTCGACAGAATGATTTATTTTAAAAAATCAACTTCACACTTAAAATGGAAAAGCGGATAATGGGGAAATTTAGTAGTTTTCATTCCAACCTGCGGTAACTTCAACTCAAATTCATAAGGGACATTTCTAATTTTATTCCTTGAATTCGATTGGATATTTTGAGCAGGTTATGGTGAAAAAAATCACCACTTAAATAAATTAGTCATCTTTCTAAAAACTCCTCTTAGATGAACTCAGTGCTTCCCAGTAATACAAGCTTCAATGCATTTAAGATGTATTACATTAATATATCACTCTCTGTATATTATCAGTCTTTGGGGTATGTGCAGATCCCATATTTTTGTAATTTTAATCTACCTGCTTTTTTTAGAAAAACTATTTTATATTTTATATTTATATGTATCATGATACCTTGATAATGACAACAGAATTCCAGTTGGTTTATGTAGATAAGAAAAATGTCATAATATCATGAATCATATTTCCTTGTCGGAATTGAATCTTTTAAAATATGCATGTGTTTCTTTTTTCCAACTCCATGTCAAGGTCTGATGCTGTCTTACAGATTGTGCCAAGACTGTTGTTGCTTGAGCTCTCCTGATTTTTTTTTAAGCAATCACTCTACTATTCCATGGGTTAAATTTCCATTTTCAGACTTAAATCTTGTCTTATCCCCCCTTCTTCTTAAGTATGCAAATTACAAGAGGTTATTGTTCTAAAGTGAAATTAAATAGCTATGAAAAAGCCAGACCATTAATAAAATTTCCATAATATCCCCAGGATATGCCAGCAATTTCTGCAGTTGTGGATAGGAGGAGGAGTTGGAAAGGAGAGTGCTATATTTACATGGCATTGATGTAATTAATTGTGTAAAACACAGGAGTAGATGTGTCTGAAGGGGGCTGGGGTGGGAAATTTACAATTTGCAGTCATTTCTTTTACTTTTTTTGCTATAGCTATAGACAGCAAATGAATATGCCATTCAATAATAGAGAGAAATAGAAATGTAGATGTAACCCAACATAATGCTGACCCATATGTTTAACAAGGTCCATAAATTGTTAGCTATTATCTTAAGAAAATCTTTCGAAAAATTTGAAGAATGCATTAAAGGACAAGTTCACAGATTTAAAAAAAATCTGTCCAGCCCCCCCCCCCCTCCCCCTCTTCAAGGGTACATAAAGCGTACATAAAATGCAGCGGGGCTAGTGCCAGGCTGCTCCCGCAGTAAGGGCACATCCCTTTCAGGTCTATGAGACATTAGTGCCTCAGCATGGGTAACCTGGCACTAGATTTTTAACAGAGGTAAAGAGGAGCTATGTAAGGACCTGCACAATTTAGGGGGTTATAGGGAGGGGGCTGAACAGATTAAAATTTGTGAACTTGTCCTTTAAATATGGAGTCCCTTTTCCTGCACATCTGCCAGATTTTTTTTATTTTAATGTGCCAATACACAAGAGTATGCAATACCGATAAACAATTTAATATACAGTAGAGGACTGCCTATCAGATTCTTTAATGACTGGACATCTGGTCATGTTATACACACATTGTGACTTGATGTTTAGGATTGTTTGTTTCATAATTTGCCCTTCAGAATTTTCTATTTACCTCCTTCTCTAGTTCAGTTCCCTCTGTGTTGTGAGCTGCTCCCGTCCAGCTGAATGCTCTAGACTCCATCTACAGTATATGTGTATTGCTGGAAAGGTTCATATTATGATCTTTTGACCTATTTCTGTGTTCATTGTTGTCAAGATTTTCACAGTTTGAAAGAAACTTTTCAATGATCCTCAAGGTGTCATTCTGATGGAGTCAACTGCCAACACCACTGAGGCTCTAAATTGTTGCTACCCTAGTTACAGCTTCATATTATAGCATTTACACTTTCAATGCCTTGACCGCTAAGGCGGTACATAACACAGTAACATTCTTGATAAGTCAGTCCACCCAAAAATGATATTTTTGTTAAAGATGTACTTAATTCTTTTGTGTCTTGGATACATTATCAGTGAGATCTGTCTGACATAATTGCTGTCCTCATTGGAATTTTGGGCCTTCCCACACAACTTTTCATATTCCAGCTCCTCTTCTGCAGTTTTAATAACTTACAATAAAAAAAATCAAGAATGGGATCTCCTTATAATGACCTCAGCAGGTGTACAGAGTAAGGATCTCAAGAACAGAGGTCAATAGCAGAATCCCAAGACATGTGGGGTATATGGGATATAAGAAAACTTACTTTGGTTATTTATGTCCTGGATTTCCTGCTCCAGAGTAGGAGTTGATTTACCATTTTCTAAGGTTATTTTGTTTTATCTACATATTGTTTGATTTTTTATAAACCATGACACATAAAATTATTTTGGCTATCGCGGTCAATATGAACTGTTAGTGCTTTGCACACATAGATGCACTGCGTTCTGCCTCAACTGTAATGATGGTCTGTATCAGAAGGCAGGTGGCAGCAGGCAAATTAATCTGACCCAGAAAACTGTGACAGTTTTAACCTAAACATCTGGAAGTGTGGTAGTGACACTGCATGCTAAGTTTTGATTTATTTATTTTTCTAACACTAAAATTTTCCCATCTGAGCCACGCACAGCTTAACCACTTTACGACCGCCCCATAGCAGATTTACTGCTACAAGGTGGCCTCTCTGTGCAGAATCATGTATATATACGTGATTCTGCACTTCCAGGTTTTGGGGGCTAGTGCTGCTGTGTGATTTTACACAGCAGGAGCTGATCAGCGGGTCCCGCGGACCCAATGTCACTGGGCCCCCCGATTATTTGGTATTCTGACAGAATGACAGTCTGCCTTCGTAAACAGGGCAGACTGTCATTCTGTGAGTACAGAAGACATGGATCCTGTGTTCCTGTGAAGGAACACCGATCCATGTCTTCAAGTAGTAAAAGCACCGCCCCCACAATTAGTAAGCACTCCCTAGACACACATTGGACCCTTTGTTTGTCCCTGATGTTAACCCCTCTCCTGCCAGTGTCATTAGTGCAGTGACAGTGCATATCTTTAGCACTGATCACTGTAATAATGTCACTGGACCCCAAAAAAGTGACAGTTATGTGTCCAATTTGTCCGCCATAATATCGCAGTCCTGCTGTAAGACACTGATCACCGCCATTACTAGTAAAAAAAATTAGACGCTGTAACTTTTGTGCAAACCAATCAATATACGCTTATTGGGATTTTTGTTTTACCAAAAATATGTAGCAAAATACATATTGGCCTAAATTGGTGAAGAAATTCGATTTTTTACATTGTCAGTCGTTCTTTGTTTCTAGTGCAAAAAATAATAACCGCAGAGGTGGTTAAATACCACCAAAAGAAAGCTCTATTTGTGGGAAAAGAGGACGTACATTTTATTTTGGTACAGCAATGCACAACCGCGCAACTTTCAGTTAATTGCAAAAAATGGCCTGGTCAGGAAGGGGGTAAACCTTCTGGAGCCAAAGTGGTTAATCTTGTAGTCCTTAGTAGGGATGGGTTTCTGTACACTGCGAAAGTTCAGACCCGAATAATGAACCCCATGAAAGTCAATGGGATCCAAAAGTCAAAAATCAAAAGTGCCCATTTTGAAGGCTTATGTGCAAGTAATTGGGCAAACAATGGTTGCGGGTCTGGGTCCTGCCCTGGGGGACATGTATCAATAAAAAAAAAGTTTGTGAAAAATGTAGTGATTTTCTTTATTTTTAAAGTGAAAGCCTAAAAATGAAAAATTCCTTCCAATATAGTGCCCGGGGGGTCCCCTTAGTCTGTCTACCTGTAAATTGGCAGATTTGTATCATGTCTAGAAACTGCTGCAGCAATAATTGCATTTATAAAGCCAAAAAAATGAAATTTTCCCTGCAAGCTGCCTTTATTTTTGCTCAGCAACAGCTGGGGAGCCAGTGTGTATGATGAGGCCACAATGTAGTGCACTGGGAACAAGATTAAAGATCTTTTGGATACATTCTGGTGTCACTTTGACTTTCTTTTAAAGAAGTAACGAATGCATAAAAATTTGTCTTTGGGTGTCGGTGGCACCTTCCCTCCGTGACCCTATAGAGGTACTTTTGATGAAAGCAAGAATTGGCCTTGCTGTAAAAAATTGCAATGATATGCACCTGTCAAACAGGTGCAGAAAAAGGGTGTTGGTTGTGCCTTCCCGCCGTAACCGTATAGAGGTACTCTTGATAAAAGCAAGAATTGGCCTTGCTGTAAAAAATTGCAATGAAATGCACCTGTCAAACAGGTGCAGAAAAATTACTCTTTGGGTGTCGGGGGCACCTTCCCACCATAACTCTATAGAGGTGTTCTTGATGAAGGCAAAGAAATGCACCTGTCAAACAGGTGCTAAAAAATTGATCTTTCGGTGTTAATTGTGCCCATGAAACCTATACCAAAAACATTCTTCCAGATGATATGATTGAACACCCTCAAAGCTAGACAGCCTCGAAGTCCTGCAGAGATTACACATCTCAAAAAGACTTAATCAGTGACATCGGCATCAGGGGCTTCATAGCTGGTAATCCAGGTCTGATTCATTTTTATAAAAGTCAAACGGTCCACGGAGTCTGTGGACGGATGCGTTCTATAATCATTAACGAAACCTTCTGCAGCACTGAATGCCCATTCTGAAAGCACGCTGGATGCAGGGTAGCCCAACTCAATTGCATACTGGGCAAGTTCTGACCAGTGGTCTATTCTCATGACCCAGTAAGTCAGTGGATCGTCAGCTGGAAAGCTCTCCATCTCTGTTTTGGCCTTGAGGTAATCGCCCACCATGTGGGCCAATGGGATGTGGAAGTTGACAGCCCTGGGCCGCGAGGACTAAAAAAATTCCAAAATGCCTCACTTAGGAAGACGCCTTTTCCAACGCTCCTCTCTTGACCACCAGAAGACTCAAAACAACGTTTTCCGCCACACTTTAATCTACTGGAGTCAGGAAAAACGTTCAATAAAATCCTCTTTAACGTGTCCTCAAGAGATTTTACCTTCTGGACTCTCTGTAGGGACGGGATGAGTTCTGAGACCTTGCCCTTATAACGGTGGTCAAGGAGGGTTGCCAACCAGTAATCATCCTTATTCTTTATGCCACAAATTCTTGGGTCCTTTCGCAGGCTTTGAAGCATGAAGTTGCCCATGCGCCTCAAATTTGCAGAGGCTTGAGAAGCAGACTCCTCGGGGTCACTCAGGATGACAGCATCTCAAACTTTTTCCTCTCAGCCATGTACTACTCCCAAGGGTCCTGGGGTTGAAAAGCAATCGCTTACAGATTGACGCATGTTTTCCTCTTCTTCAAAGCCTATGAAAGTGCCAGAATCCTCCTCCTCATCCTCCTCCCCTCTCTTCTCCTGTGTGTTCTGTGACATAGGAATGATGGTGTCTGTATAAAGTGGGCCTTGGGAGGAAAGGAAGTCCTCCCCTTCCTCCTGCTGCTCTGCCTCCAGTGCCCTGTCCATAATGCCACGTAGAGTCTGCTCCAGCCGGAACACAACAGGGATTGGGTCACTGATGCATGCACTGTCATGGCTCACCATCCTTGTGGCCTCCTCAAATGGTGACAATACAGTGCATGCATCCTTAATGATCAGCCATTGGCGTGGGGAAAAAAAGCTGAGGCGGCCTAAGCCTGTCGTCGTGTCAAATTCGCACAGGTACTCGTTGATGGCTCTCTGGCGCATGTATAGCCGTTGCAGCATTGACAAAGTCAAGTTCCACCTGGTGGGCATGTCACAAATCAGGCAGTTTATGGGCAGGTGGATTTCCCGCTGAATTTCAGCCAACCGAGCACTGGCTGTGTATGACCGCCTGAAATGGCTACATACTCTTTTTGCCAGCTTTAGCACATCTTGCAACCCTAGGTACATATTTAGGAAATGCTGCACCACCAAATTGAGTACATGTGCCAGGCCAGATAATTGAAAATGTAATGCTGAGTTATTCCACTTGGTATCAGTGCTCCACAATCGAAAATCTGATACATAATCCTCCACAGGTCTTGTGCTCTGTTGCAAGTGGCTCAGCATGGTTTCAGCAGTCTGGTGGGGAAAAGGATCAGCATACAGTTGAGCCATGGCAGTGAAAAAGTAGTTTACTGAAGCCAGGATAGGGTCACGTTGCTCCTGTAGCTAGTGTGCCCAGGCCTGGAGTTCCTCTAGGCATTCTGAAAAGTCCTCAATTTTCTACGGTCCCCCAAAAAATGTTCAGGCAATGATACTCTGGGCTCAGGAGGACAAGATAGTTCAACATGGGTACAAGTCATGGTTTGAGCAGAGGAATTCTCAGAGGTGGAAGCCAAGCTGGATGCAGGATCCAGTTGGTTATGTAATTGAGCAAAGTCTGTATGCAACCCTTGCACTACATGAGAAAGTGTGGTAACAGTCCGGCAGAGGGTTGTCAGAAGAGAGACCTCCCTTTCAGACTCCATCATTGGCTGACTGGTACTGTCACGTACCTGAAGGGAGACTAAAATGACAAGGTCAGCCTCTCTTGTATCTCCAGCCCAGGCGTCGCTGAGAGTGGAACAGAGGGAGCTGAGGGACAGGAGGAACACGAGTGCCTGCAGGTGTATACCCGGAAATTTGTAGCAGAGGATGCAACCTTGGGAAGGCAGGAGAACCATCAGATTAGGAAGGGCAGCCATGCACCATGGGTCAGCTGAGTTTAAAAAGGCACTCTTCTTGGACTGTGGAACTGGGACGTCAGGCGATTAAGAGTTTCTGAAAAAGGGTTTCCGCGCTCACGGACTAACCGGTCTGCAGCCTCCCCTTAATCGCACCCCCAATGGGGTGAGAGATATTAGTAAAGAGAAGATGGGTAGGGGTAAGTGGCGCTACCTATGCCGGGGTACCTATTAATAATTAATAAACCGTACTGATGTGTACAGAGCGGTAAAGGACAGTCATATAAACCTTTAAGGTGTAAATAAACCTATTTGTAATTAATAAACCATGCTGTTGTGTTCAGAGTGGTAAAAACCACTCATATATATCTTAAAGGTGTATATAAACCATACAAGTGTAAATGAAAATCCCCCACTTGTTGCATGGGGAGGGGTCTTATTAGTAGAGATCCCCCCAGCAAGTGGTATAAGGATAATGTGGTGAACAACCTGCAAACACAAATAACTGAAATAATATAAATAAATGCTAACAGTGTCCACCAAGTGAATAAATATATCAGGTAGATCCAAAGTCCATACTAAACCACAGTCCCACCCATTATGCAAAGTGAACGGATATGGGATATAAATCTTAGAATCAAATTAACATGTAGTGCAAAACCAATAATTAAGAACTGTGAAAATAAAGTTCCGGCATAAACAAAGTTCTTGTAAATGGTGACTTTCGTGAGGAAAATAGCTGATATCCAGTGACTTTGCGGTGCTTCCCCTCAAGGGTCCCCACTCACCAGCTCCTTAAACCCCTGCAGGGGTAATAGGCATGTAGTACCAGGCAGTGGAATGGCGTCTTAGGATCCAGTATAGCCGTCCCCAGGTGCCTCCGCTCCAGATATGATGTATCCGTCAGTAGCTTAAGCCATCCTCATGAGAAAGAAACAGGGTTCCCATAGTGTGATACGTTTAAAAATTATTTTATTAAAAAACAGCCGATATACAGCCAGTAAAAACAATCTGGACTCCCTATAGCAGAGGGGCCAGATACTCACACTAGATACAGGAGATAGTGTACGGAGGGGGCTTGTGGATAGAGACCATCAGCTGAGCGGCGTGCGCCTCAGCTGCGTTCCAAGCTCACTCCGAGTTCTGTGTGTGACATAAGTGCGTAGCTCCGCCTTACGCGTTTCATCATCGACATTGTCAAAGGTGTAGCTAGCGTCCTTCGTATTGTGCTATTTGAAGGCAAGCGGGCATACTACGTTCTCCTACTGCTCCTCCCATGGGCGGCCTCCCATTATATACACTACACAGGCTCTCCCTATCGGATTGTGTCATTACGAACTGCAGGGGAATCCCAGGATGTTAAGTGTATAAACAGAACATTATATCCCCGCTCACCATCAATAGAGGCAGATATAAACATTAATAAATCCATCTAATACAGAAGATATATATTTATACATCCAGTATCACTCTAATACAGCAATCTAAACCATTTAGTGGATGATACCGTATGCCCAATACATGACTTTAAGTTAAATGGGGAAGGGGGGGAAAGGGGAGAATAGGGCAAAGTCCCCTCGTGGTGATGTTAGGTAGTGCTATTCCATATGCTGAGCATATATGTACCATAAGAGTGTATTGTCGTCATCATGTGTCAGTGACAGACTATGGTTTGCAGCAAACATGCATGTGATTACCAAATGCTGCTAATTAATAGATGTCAACTTAAGATCAAGCCCACTACCATGCAGGACCCCAGTCATAAACTGGGCCTCCAATTAATGGGCTATAGGGGCTAGCGTCAACATACTTGAAAAAGACAAGGGCCGGATTAATTAAGGCATCATTAGCATAAGTGTATGTAGACACTCACACAGCGCCACTACCCGTGAGGGTCATAAAGGCAAACCTGGGCCTCCGCAAAAGTGACACTGTGTGGGGGATCATACATACTCCCATATAGGAAGGGAAAATACAAATAGACCACAAAAGTTGCAAACATGGGATGGGAGGGATGATATACTACCTGCCCTTACTCTTGCACCTAGGCAGAAGCCTACATATAGAAAGGGTAAACCACAATAAAGCCTCCATTGCCTAATGCCTCTAGGGGCTCCGGCAAGTTCAACAAAAGCGGGAGGATGGGTAGGACCCTCCACCAGATTCTCCATCCGCCCAATCATAAGCGGTACCTGCCCAACCCAGGCCCAAAACCATGCATTCATTCAATGTCCCAGTATGGACTGCCACAGATGGTCACTAAATTAGTGCATGTACCCATAGCCTAGGGGTTGCCTATAAAACAATTTAGATCTATATCCAAATTTAACCCCTTAGGGGCAAGGGATTTTAAATGATAAATCCACTCAGTTTCCTTTTGAGAAATGAGTGTGAGTTTGTTGTTCCCTCTCTAATGATCTTCAACATGGTCTATCCCGTAAAACACAAACCCTGTGGGGTCTCTCTGATGTACCTCATCAAAGTGTCTGGATAAATGATGCTTGGGGAACCCTTTCCTAATGTTATTAATGTGTTCCCTAATTCTGACAGCTAGGGGCCGGGTAGTTCTCCCCACATACTGGAGGTGGCAAGGGCATTCTATAATGTACGTGACATGCGTACTCTGACATGTAATTAATTTTTTTTTTTTATATTGTTTATGGTCAACTGTGGATTTAAATATTTCTTTCTTCCTAGGTTGTGATTTGCTGACCCTACACGGTAAGCATCTTTGACATCTAAAGAATCCCTTCAGGCTGGTACTGATTTTTACTTGTTTAAGAGGGTCTATAACATTGTGTACTAGGTAGTTCCGGAGGCTAGGTGCTTTCCTGTATACAAATTTTGGTCTACTGGGGAGAATTTTTGATAATACTCTATCCTCTTGAAGGATTGGCCAATACCTGTTAATAATACGTTCAACATCTTTGTATTGATTGTTATACCCTGTAATAAACAATATGTCTCCTTGTTCGTTCTTTTTCTTCTTAGTATTGTTAAGTAGGGTCTTCCTATCCAATTTCACTGTCTCCAACTTGAATTTGGCCAGGGTATTGGCTGCATATCCTTTTTCTTGGAACCTCTGAATTAGCACATCTGCTTGCATTTCAAAGTCCACAATTGAATCACAATTCCTGTGAAGACGCAATAGTTGGCCCTTCGGGATATTCCCTTTCAACCTTGGATGGTGGCAGCTGGAGGTGGGTATATACCCATTGTGGTCTGTGTCCTTAAAAAAGGTACGGGTACAGAGAGATGTCCCTGACTTGAAAAAAGAAAAAGTCTAGGTATTCTATCTTCTGGAGGTTCCATTTACCTGTAAATGTAATCCCATAGTTGTTATCGCTCAATTGCCCAAGGAATTGTTCAAAGGCATCAGGTCAAAAGACTTTGGATCTATCTGATATATTTATTCACTTGGTGGACACTGTTAGCATTTATTTATATTATTTCAGTTATTTGTGTTTGCAGGTTGTTCACCACGTTATCCTTATACCACTTGCTGGGGGGATCTCTACTAATAAGACCCCTCCCCATGCAACAGGTGGGGGATTTTCATTTACACTTGTATGGTTTATATACACCTTTAAGATATATATGAGTGGTTTTTACCGCTCTGAACACAACAGCACAGTTTATTAATTACAAATAGGTTTATTTACACCTTTAAGGTTTATATGAGTGGCCTTTACCGCTCTGTACACATCAGCATGGTTTACTACTTATTAATAGGTACCCCGGCATAGGTAGCGCCACTTACCCTTACCCATCTTCTCTTTACTAAGATGCAGAGTTTCTGGCAGGCTTGCAGGAGGAAGTCGCAGCTGGTCACGGGACCGTAGTCGCAGACACTCGGATGGCAGTGTTGAGCCAAGCAGGGAACAGGAGCGAGGTCACTAGGATTGCCGGGTTAAGTAGCAGGCGAGCACCAAGGTACCAAGGCATTAGGCAGAAGGTCAAATGGGAAGCCGGGATCAGGAACCAGTAATCAGGAATATAACAGAGTCCAGAAGCAGGGTCAAGGAAAGCCAAGTTCAGCAACGGGTATCAAGCAGGATAACAGCAGGATTCAGGGTCTCAAGGAACAGCTGAAGACCAGTCAGCATTGATCAGGGGTCAGGGCACCCTTAAAATAGGCCATCTGGCGCCAATTGGCGATAGGGGCGCTCTCCTGCACATGCACGCAGTCGGTTGCGCATGCCCATTGGTGCCTGTGGGCATCTGCAGTCGCCCGTAAATGCACACCGGACGTATTCTAAAGGTTCTCTTACAGCACCAAATGGATAGTGACGCACAGAACTATATGGCGTTAAACTGGCAGTAACGCACATAAAAGTAAATGGTGTTAAACTGTAAGTAACGCACAAAACTATATGGCGCTAAAATGGCAGTAACGCACACAGAACTATAGGGCGTTAAACTGGCAGTAACACACACAGTACTATAGGGCATTAAACTGGCAGTAACGCACACAGAACTATAGGGCGTTAAACTGGAAGTAACGCACATAGAATTAAATTGCGTTAAACTGGCAGTAACGCACAAAGCTATATGGCATTAAACTAACAGTAACACACACAGTTCTATATGGTGTTGAACTGGCAGTAACGCACACAGAACTATATGGCGTTAAACTGGCAGTAACGCACACAGAAGTAAATGGCATTAAACTGGCAATAATGCACACAGAACTATATGGCGTTAACCTGGCAGTAACGTACACAGAGGTAAATGGCGTTAAACTGGCAGTAACGCACAAAACTAGATGACGTTAAACTGGCAGTAACGCACACAGAACTATATGGCGTTAAACTGGCAGTAACACATACAGAACTATAGGGCGTTAAACTGGCAGTAATGCACACAGAAGTAAATGTCGTTAAACTGGCAGTAACGCACAAAACTATATGGCGTTAAACTGGCAGTAATGCACACAGTACTATATGGCATTAAACTGGCAGTAACATAGTTACATAGTTACATAGTAGGTGAGGTTGAAAAAAGACACAAGTCTATCAAGTCCAACCTATGTGTGTGATTATATGTCAGTATTACCTTGTATATCCCTGTATGTTGTGGTCGTTCAGGTGCTTATCTAATAGTTTCTTGAAACTATCGATGCTCCCCGCTGAGACCACCGCCTGTGAAACTCCCTTCCGCGAAAACGTTTTATCCCTATTGTGGGGTTACCAGTACGGTATTTGTAAATTGAAATTGTATCCCCTCTTAAGCGTCTGTTCTCCAGAGAAAATAAGTTCAGTGCTCTCAACCTTTCCTCATAACTAGTAACGCACACAGAACTATATGGCGTTAAACTGGCCGTAATGCACACAGAACTAAATGGCGTTATACTGGCAGTAACGCACAAAACTATATGGCGTTAAACTGGCAGTAACGCAAACAGAACTATATGGTGTTAAACTGGCAGTAACGCACACAGAACTAAATGGCCTTAAACTGGCAGTAACGCACAAAACTATATGGCGTTAAACTGGCAGTAACGCACACAGAACTATCTGGCGATAAACTGGCAGTAACGCACATAGAATTAAATGGCGTTAAACTGGCAGTAACGCACAAAGCTATATTGCAATAATGCACACAGAACGATATGGCGTTAAACTGGCAATAACGCACACAAAACTATATGGCGTTAAACTGGCAGTAACGCACACAGAACTATATGGCGTTAAACTGACAGTAATGCACACAGACGTAAATGGCACTGAACTGGCAGTAACCCGTTCATATAGACAGTGTTCAACCGTAACCGTCACTACATTGACGCTATCTGTCCCTACTCTAGCTATACACTAATGTAAAGGTTACTGACACGGTCTCAATACACTACAGTGAATAGAGAGAGATATCACCACTCTGAAAGAGGTCTGTGAGGAACAAACATTTTCTCCATGCTGGAAGTAACAGGTGCAGGCAATGCTGGTAGTTAAGAGGTAAACGGTCAGCTATGATTAAGCACTGACTACAATGTGAAATGCTTCAGCTTTCCTGCTTTGTGATGCTGTGGCATGTATTTTTATGATCATATTTAAATAAAGATCAAAGATTTATTTTGAGTGCGGCTGTCCAGGATTTTTCATTTACCTCTACACTACAGTGAAGCTATCTGAGCTGTCCCTACTCTAGCTGCACACTATGCAAAGCTGAATGATGGTCCTCCTCACTACACTCACACTATCCCTAGACTGACACTAAACTAATATTCTACACTGACAATTGAAGCAAAATAGCACAGTATAACACACTAACTAATAGCACTGAACAGAGCCCTGTTCAATCTCTCTCTACGCCAAAATCACGCTGAAAATGGCTACCATTGAAAAAATACTTTTATACTGTGGGGCAGGAATGAGCCATGATTGGATAAAGTCATGATAACAGTGTCCAATCATGACTCTGACATTGCTCTGTGTCCTGATTGGCTGAAGCTTTCACTGCTTCAGTCAATCAGGGCTTGAATGCACTGTTCAGCGCCGCAATGCATTGTGGTGGGTTCGGGGGGCCGAACAAACGGGTCCGAACTTATGCTCTGGCCGAACCGTTCGCCCATCCCTAGTCCTTAGTTGCAGAAGTACAGCAACTCCTCTGAGCCTACAGTCTGTATTACTAATCCAATGTAAATTGGACGCTCTTCCAAGCTGGTTCTATATACACTGTTATGCCCCGTACACACAGTCAGATTTTCCGAAAATGTGTGATAGGACCTTGTTGTCGGAAATTCCGACCGTGTGTAGGCTCCATCACACATTTTCCATCGCATTTTCCGACACACAAAGTTTGAGAGCAGGCTATAAAATTTTCCGACAACAAAATCCGTTGTCGTAAATTCCCATCGTGTGTACACAAATTTGACGGACAAAGTGCCACGCATGCTCAGAATAAGTAAAGAGATGAAAGCTATTGGCCACTGCCCCGTTTAAGGTCCCGAAGTACGAGTTTTACGTCACCGCATTTAGAACGATCGGATTTTCCGACAACTTTGTGTGACCGTGTGTATGCAAGAAAAGTTTGAGCCAACATCCGTTGGAAAAAATCCTAGGATTTTGTTGTCGGAATGTCCGAACAAAGTCCGACCATGTGTACGGGGCATTAAAAGGCTGACTGTCAGGAAGGACATTCCAGCAGACAGAATGGCTCTTCTAGACAGCTTTCTGTGCACCCATAGCTTTCTCCACCCACACCTTGCCTGAATTAATGAGCACAGATACAAGTCTGAAACCTCGTATCACATCCTCCTGAACCTCTCTACATTAATACCTTAATGTACTGAGCACAATTTACACAGGTCTGTCCTTTCACATGGTCCAGGCAAGGGCTTGGGGAGTTTCACTGGTCACCCAAAGCCGTGATACACTGGCTGGGTCGTGTTGCACGAGGGGGTTCACTATCACCATCAGCAGTTTAAAATTCTTTCCCCAACCACCACCAGCTTCTGAATTAAACAGATTTGCACCAATAAATAGCACCTTAACAATAAAAGTCACTGTCAAGGTTGTACCTTGTCAGCACTCTATTCTTCTGCTAGCAGAACATCACTCAGAGACATCTTGATGCAAAATTAACTTATTTTACTTTGCTAGAAGAATAACACTATTTCAGTGGTATCAGTAGCATTCCAAATCATAGCAGTAACTATTCAATCAAGGCATTGCATTAGATGGATGCAGAGAGGGAGCATTGTAGTACTCATATAGCACTCATTAGTTTGTCTTTCCTGGAATTTGAGCCTTAGGCCTCTTCCCTGCAGTCCTCTCTCAGCCTCTCCCCATAAAGGGGAGAGCACACTCAACCCTCCTTCTGATGCTCTTTCTCTCATCTGGCTTCATGTTGTCTGCCTTCACACCTGACTCTACCCCTACTTTAAACAAAACAAGCATAACTATAGCTCCCCCCAGGAGGAGTAACAATAAAGGGAACCTAACACCTGCTTTGTTCCCACCTCATTGGAAGCAATGGGGGATCACTGTCAGACATGCCACTTTACTACAATGTCATGCAGTCCATGCAGTCCAGGGTAATTTCAAACTATCTCCCTTCTACTGGCTTCATTAGAAAAGTGTGTCCTACGTGTAATAATCTGGGGGAATATCTAATGATGCTTGCCCTTACCCAGCCAGACAATTCTGCAGAAGACCCCAGGGGCACTTGTTATCACAAGCACTCACCTGATTCCCTCAGTGTGAGCATCTTAATTTTGATGGCCAGTCTCCTTATGAAATTGTATTACCTAAACTCTGAATTCCTAATTCTTTCTAGACCATAAGACTAAAAATCTTCTGTGTTTTCTGATACAGTATACATGTCTATTAGATATACAGTAAGTGTAACAATATATTGTGTAAAATATAATAATATATTAATGCACATCCACGATTTTTTCCACTTCCAACTTGTGCCAAGCCTCCAACCTGGAAGAAATGGCACCTCATAAAACCCCGCCATTTAGATGATCAAGAGAAACGGATTCCTGTACCACCCCTTCTAATCATGTGCACCTATAAAGGTGTCAACGTTTCCTATTGTTTTCAGAAGAAGAATACTTGCTAGAGATCACCTTTGTGTTTCTGTCTGTTCTATTTTTCCAGCTTAATAAAATCTCCTAATATTTAAATGATGCCAAAACATTTTGTAGTTCTTGCCTAAACTGTCCAGCAAAATGAAAGAAGAAAAAATAGACAGAACACACAATACTGTTAGAGCAGTGTCCCCAAAGAGCAGAGATTGGAATCCACAGCAAGTCTACGCAATAAGGCAGCGGATCCACAGGATGCAGGATGTGTGTATACTTGATCAAGCAGTGCCACAGAATGGAGGGTACCCATATACTATAACAAGACATGCTCATGGACATTGACCTTTTTATTCTTTAGTGAATAAAAGAACAAAGAGACAACTCACAAAACTTCACAAGAGCACAGTGAATTTCAGGCAGGGAAAATCAGTCAGACACACCCCATATGCTCTGGCCAGTCAAAGCAGCAGTCTTCAACTTGGGGGGGGGGGGGTGTGCTGTAGTGAAGGAAAGGTTAGGCAGGCAGGGCATTTTGAGGTTATCATCTTCTTTTTAAAAGGTGGCTTGAAAAATAGGAGGAATTCCTTGAAACATGTTACCTGGCTAACTGTAATTTCAGTCACAATGATGTAAGAGTGGGTAAATGCAATTTGGGCTTCAGGTGACAGAATGCAAATGGCTCATTTCCCACTGCAGGTAAAGTAGGTACAATTACTTACTGTTTTTTCTTAGTCAGGGGTCACCAAACTGGGTGACACCCAGCCTGCTACAAGATTTAGTCCAGCTTGAAAGTAGGGTCAGTGACATATTTTCAATGTGCACTGGCTGAAGATTAATGTTAGCAGAGGCTGCCTATGGTCTCCACTTCTGATGTGGGGACCCAGATGAAAACGGAAAAAAAAAGCAAAAACATTTTTTTTTCCTTTTACAGTGGACCGTATGTACAGGAGAGTAGTGTGGAGGATATGACAGTGGGCATTATGTAAAGGACAGGATTGTGGAGGGTATGACAGTGGACAGTATGTACAAGGGAGGATTGTGGAGATTATGACAGTGGGCGGTATGTACAGGAGAGGAGTGTGAAGGGTATGATAGTGGGCAGTATGTACAGAAGAGGAGTGTGAAGGGTATGATAGTGGGCATTATGTACAGGAGAGGAGTATGAAGGGTATGATAGTGGGCAGTATGTACAGGAGAGGAGTGTGAAGGGTATGATAGTGGGCAGTATGTACAGGAGAGGCGTGTGGAGGGTATGACAGTGGGCATGAATGCAAAACCCTGGCTAGGATTTTTCTCGACTTGCGATTATTTGTATAATATACAATGTAGCCCTCATACTGAAAAGTTTGGAGACCCCTGTTCTATTTTATAATAATATTCTACTTTGTATTTAGATGGGAGCTTATTTGTAAAAAATGTATATCAGAAATGCACATTTAATCCAATTTCTGTTTTCAAAATTTCATCTACATGTGCCGTAGCAAGCTCCAGAAGTACCAGAAAACTTTTTTTCTGAAGTTGAAAAATCACTTTACATATTCTCCATTCACCACAAGCCTCTTCCTTTCTGTCGCTAGACACTTCACACCCTGTACTGTGGTATATCTGATGTAAGGTATGAGTGACAAACCAAACAAACATGCATGGGGTTGGCAATTTAATGAATCACAGCATGAACTGGGAGAAATAACTCTTTCAATTTTAATAACTAAAGGTATCCATAAACATAAGATGATAGTTGCTCAGGAAATGATTGTATGTCTGTGGGTTACCCTCATCCTATGCAGACCTCCTGGGCCAACTGATCTCGGGAAACAATTGATCATCCAAGATTCATTTTTATCATGAAAACCACAAAATGTTATTTCTGTTTTGAAGAGAAAATAAATAATGTGTTTTGTAAATGAGATTTTGTCTGATATGCAAACAATTATATAATATTATTACTGATCAAAATAAAACTGCAATGTAGTTGCCGAAAAAAAATTGTTATTTCTAATATACACTATATTTGGCAGTTTATATACCTTGATTTGTACTCACAGTTAGTAATATATGGGTCTGGAGATTCCTTGAAGAGAAAGAATATATAAACCCATAACGGATTTTATCAGATGACCCTTATTGTACACTAGAGAAGGCAGGCACTAAACATGTTTGCACACATAAACATGCATGTTTAACTAAGTCTGATTGCAGATACTGTATATACTGTATATATTATTTTTTTTGCACAAAACAACTGTGGAACAGTTATATTTTCCAAACCACTATGTGATGTCTATGGGGACCTGAACAGACAAGAGGATTGATGGGTATAACTAAAGCTATACATAGAGATGAGAGGACTGTTGCATGCAACCACCAAAAGATGTTTCCTATGAAAGATTTTTTCCACAAACTTGGCTATAAGGGATCAGGAGTAAAGGACACAATTGGCATTGCCTTATCTTCAGTGAAAACAATAACAGGCTAAAAGAACAGAGTAGCTTATCACTATTAACCTCAATTTCTGTTTGACAGGGATGTCTGTGATAGCCTTCTGGTATTCATAGACTACCCAAAGACATGCAATGGTGCTCAGAAGCTCCAGGATCTATACAGGCATCCTGCAGAATAAATATGCAGGATTGTTTTGGTTAAGGGTATATGACAACTCTTTCCCATGATCGGTTGGCCCATAGAGGCTTCAGAGTTCCTATAGTGCCGTAACTGGCCAATTTAGGGAAGCACTAGTTTATATCTATAGAAACCTTAGCAGGTGAGAGAAGTATCTGTAAAATTAGCTGTAGGACACTGAAGCAGCGTGTCTCACGGGGAGTCTGGAAAAGTCTTATTTGGGATTTACAGATCTTCCAGGCTCATTTCTTATTCCCTTTAAGTCCTCTGGTCCATTCTAGATCTTGCACCTTTGCCTGTAAGGCAGTTTAGGTTCACCCGAGGCACACAGTCAGTGCTCTGCAGCCTGGGGACCAGAGAGGTCAAGTCTGGCTGTGTATGTGGAGGCTGACAAGCAGTAGACATGGGAAGCCTGATAGGTTTGTACTGTTGAATAGTTAGCACCAAGTTTTGTTTTTTAAGTTTAACTATTTATTTTGGAGCACTGTACAGTCCCTGTAAATTGCATAAGTATGTGCACCACTGTTTTGTCAAGACACTACTAGACTGGCCTCTTCGCCTAAAAGGTTCCTCACCCCAGAGAGAATTACAACTGCTACTTACCCCCAGCTCACAGAGACATATGTGCAGTGTTATACTGTATCACTTACTGTACCTGTCCTGAAAACTTTCAGGCTCGGTTCACACTAGGGGCGGCACGACACGACATCCACGGCGACTTGCAAAACGACTTCTGTATAGAAGTCTATGCAAGTCGCCTCAAGTCGCCCCAAAAGAAGTACAGGAACCTTTTTCTAAGTCGGAGCGACTTGCGTCGCTCCTATTAGAATGGTTCCATTGTACAGAACGGGAGGCGACTTGTCAGGCGACTAGGTTGCCTGACAAGTCACCCCTGTGTGAACCGGCACTAAAGGTCTTCTCCATCCTCCAAAGTTGTTTAACCTAATCATGGTGAAAGTGGAGGAGCAGCATGTTGTCTGCTAAACTGACAAATTGTGGCTATAGTAAAACAAACAGTGTTCTCAATATGAAAAGGCAGATAGTTATTAGCCTGAATATAGCAACCAGCTTTACTGCAAGAACTGGAAATTTCTGGAAATGATATTAGACCCACAGACTATTATCGACTGCTGTGATATTGTAAAGGAAGTATATGACGTGATCACATAGACCATAACTTTTATCTTCGTAAACGCCAAGTTTCACTCAGCTGGATTGGTACTATTGGGACTCCCACTACAGCCCTCCTCAGTTTGTATACCAAACTTTGTTAAGCCCATTGGAACTGTATGTAAATTATAACAACGGTATCGAGTAGCTGCAGTGACTACTACCTTTTTTTTGCAAATTGAATCATTCTCAAGCTTTCCTCAAGATCACCCCCAAAAAAATTCTAACTCCTGAATCCCTAGTTCCTCCAGTTTATCAACAATGAGTGGGTCTTCTTAAAAGGTATTTTTTTGTATTACCAAGAATGTAACAGTAGGCTGAAACTTCTGACTCATGATACAGAGAAAGACTCCATAATGGAGTTAGGAATTTTGTACTGAAAGAACTCAGTGCTGAAATCCTAAAGAAATATCTTCAGGCAATAAGTCATCTCATTCCCTGGTATCCAAGCACAACTGAACTTTTGGTTCTTGGTGGACTGTATATAGCTGACTAATCCTAGACCATACAGGTTCTTCTGAGTGGTCTGCTGGCTAATTTTGGACATGCCATTTCCTACAAAAACAGTCTCTGTGGAAAAAGTTTTAATGCTTGGCTTAAAATTTTTGTTCATAGTCTATATTATGTATGCACTACACACGCTATAAAAGCAATATGATTATGTAAGAATGTGCAAATAAAGCTAAAACAAAAGCCATAAGGTAATGTTAAATAAAGTGTAGCAGATACATGACAGACGTGTCTGACTGATAATAACTAAGAACACAGATAATTACCTTCTGACCATCACATACAGAATATCAGTTCCATGCAGGTGTGGGTTTCATCTAAATCAAACTTCAATTTAATAGCTAAGCCACATGCAAAACCTCTTTAATTTTCAGGGAATAGATAATAAGTGAGATATACTTATCATGTCTTGCAGGACTCTATTTCAGGACTCTGCTTCTAGAAATTGCTCCAGTTTATGGAAGTTAAAATTGAGACAATATCTAAAATCGTGTACATCCAGAGGGCAATGATAGCTATTTTCACGACAGTGACTTTGCAATTACAACATTATCAAGCAACTAATTTCTTTCTTCCCAAGTAGCCACTTAAAAGAAACTTTGGGAAGCGCTAATGGAAGACTCTAATTGAGGGCCAGGATTCATCTCATTTTCTTTTTTGAACAGGTGGTAAAAACAGACACAGCAGGTAATTCACACTACCTCAAAAACTGTCGGTTTAAGGAGACAACTAATCATGGAAAGCTTCCAGTTGCAAATTATCAGCTTCAAATTAAATCCACAGCTCTCGCCCTCATAAAAAAACACTACCTCCCCTCTGTGTTGAGGGATTTGGGGTACTTGAGAAACAGTTTACAAATGATTATTCCCTTTAATGTATCACCTGCATTGTATAGAAGGGACTGTATTTCCAAACAAGCAGTGTGAAATGTGTCATTGTTGCAATGTATTAAGCTCCTCAGAGCCACAGGGACGTGAACACATGGCTGTTTAAATACAGGATCCAAATATTTCTGATTCGCACAGCCACTTATTTTACTAAATCATCATGTCTAGTGGTGATTTACAGCATAAGGCTGTATGCAGTGGTAGCTAATCAGTGATATTATTTTTAGCTACGGTCTACCCAATACTGAAGCAGAATTAAAGGTAATCGGTGCAGTTGAAATACAGTACATAAATGTTTAGTGCTTTATCTGCCAAAGGCTTCGTATATCTGTTCAGTAAGTCTTGTGATCACCCTCTCATGCTATATAGCCAGGTAGGTGACAAATTTATTTTTTGGTTCAGGAATTCAGTATCCCATTTCACCTATGCACTTCCAGCTGAATCACAGGGTAATGAATTAGCGCATTCACCTTTGTCCAATGCGCTAAATTAAATTGAGAAGCATCAGTGTATCTTGCTCTGCAGTGCAGATTTGTGTAAATCACAAACTTGCCTGAACAGAATTACACAAATTACAAATCCATTGACAGGTAAAATATCCAACAATAAATACAAACAACAAAAAAACACAGTCATTGTGTAACCATTTAAAATAAAACATGCTTTTACAGGGTTTGTTGCATATTACTGTTTCTGAATGTTCATTAAAGTGTATGTCCAACCCAAACTTTTACAATTGGGGAGGACAATTCCCTAACACACAGAGACACAATAAAAATTATAGTCTTCATTAGAATTGGGGAAATGTAGAACCCCTGTCCAATTTTAAAGTGGAACTTTACCTATAACAGTTTGATAACAATTAATGTTCTTTAACAAAATAACATACATTTCACATTAGTAATTATGCTACTAAAATGAGTGTGTGCTGTAATTTGCCTCCAGCATTGTCTCTTCTTGCTGGAGGCCACCATGTTGTTGAAGAAACTATCTGTCAGGTCACCTGGGACCAGGTGACAGATGCACTCTGTAGGAGTCAGAAGTGCACCGCTAAGGTAGTGGACCCTAGGACTGACTGCTGCAGATTGAACCCCGGAAGGTTCAGGAAGCAGGTCTACAGGATAACTAACATGGATCCCAGTGGGAGCTAGAGCATAGATTCCCCAGGGCGTGGAGTCTAAGAGCCAGCGGGTGTTCACCAGAGCCTCTAGTGGTGAGGATGGACTGCGCTGCAGTCTGGCTCCAGGTCGCAGCCCCCAGGGTCTCACAGCTCACGCTCACCGTAGACTACAGGAGAAGAGGAAGGAGGCAGCAGGCTGGAATGACAGGGAAGTAAAGGGTAAGCCAAAGGTCAGGGCGACTAGCAGACAAGGATAAACATAACACGCCAAAGGTCAGGGTAACAAGCAGACAGGGAGAGTCGAGAACAGGCCAAAGTCGGTAACAGGAATCAGACGTAGGAAACACAGCAAGTACACACGGAGGCTAACACACAATGGTTGATCAGCACTGCTGGCTTGCAGTGCACAGGTTAATATAGGGTTCCCTGATAGGGCCCGGGGTGGGGCCATGCTTAGAGGAGAGGTTATAAAACCAGTCAGGTGAGAGGCAGCTGGTCTTTAGAGATAAACACATGGAGACAGGTAAGCTGACAGAGAAAACTCTATTGCATAACCATGACACTATCTCTCTCTCTCCTTGGTCTCAAACACTATAAATCACTATCACTTTCTGTATATAAAATGTGTGTGTTTCCAACCTTAATTGTACATCCTGGCTCAGCTAGAAAGGAGGGCTGACAGAAACTTTACAGTGCTAAAGTTCACAGGCTGCCACTGCCAAGGGAGAAAGGAGAGAGTATTAGGGAGATAGGATTAGACATCATACGAATGATACAAATATAAGTTTTATTATTTTGTTTCTCCCTGGCAGCAGAGTTTGTCCTGTCATCTCCACTGCTTCAGGAGGAGCCAGGTGGAAAAGTATCAGCCAAACAGCGCCTGCATCCAATCAAGTAAATAAACAGCTTGCAGCAAGAGATTTATCCATCCACGTTGTGTAGCATGGATAGAGAAATCTGTTAGATTTTTTTTCTAGTCAGCCTGCAGGCTAAGCAAGAAAATTATATCAGTGTATGGCCAGCTTAAGACTATTCTGTACAAAGGATGACAACACTGCTGCATGATTTCATTGCATTGATTTCATTGCAGGACATGTAGCCTTGTCTTTCTGGTAAAGTAAGTAGAATAATAATGGCTTTACTGGCAAGATCAATAGATAATAAAACAATGTTACATGGGACCCAGAAAAACAAAAACTGCGGTGTCATTATTATTACACGCGATTGTATAGCACTATCAATTTACATATCGCTTTACATTCTATTCATTCACATTAGTTCCTGTATTCAAGGAGCTTACAATCAAAGATTAGTGATGAGTATACCTGTTTAGGTGTTGATCTCAGGTCAAGTACAGCACACATGCCCAAAAATCCACAAATTGCAAATTTTAATGCAAACCCCTTTGAAGTGAACAGCAGGCGAATTTTGAAAGTAGGCTATCAGACAATGGATTGTCGAACAAAGGGAATGGCAGACTGAGCACTGTCCTGGACAACATGCACTAATGCAAACTTTTTTTAATACCATTCTTGTGGAAACAGAGGTTATAGGGCAATACTAAAAATACACATTCTTTTAAATAACACTTGGGAGATGCCGTAAACCTGCCTGTGAAGTGGTGCATGTGTTGGTGGATGTACTAAAGCACGAAGTGAGATCTGCAAAGAAAAGAAAATATCATTTTGAATTGTCAGCTGCTAATGACATTCAGATTATTCCCCTCAACAACCATAACAGACTTTTATCATAGATGAGGATCTGCTATAGATTGTGAGGAGGACCCCACAAAAATCAAAAAAACGATGTGAAGTTTTCCTTGAACATTTATACTTAGAGAGACCCTTCTCTTTGATGAGCGTTCGCTATGAATTTTTAATAGGGGCCCCACACAAAAAAATATGATTTGGGATTTCCCTCAAAATTCTATACCAGACCCTTATCCAAGCTTGCAGCTGAGCTGGCGAGGAAAGCGGGGAGACAGTGAGTATTTAGCTCCCCGCATTTTAAACTACACCAGGCTAAATGCCCTCAGCATAAGGAGGGTGGTAGTTTGCCAGGGGAGTCACATATTGATGGGCTTCATGTAGAAAAAAGGGCAAGGACCTCTTCCCCCAACCTTGGCCTGGTGGTTGTGGGGGTCTTCAGGGTGGAAAATCTGAAAAATACTTTTTTATTTTATTTTATTTAAAAAAACAAAACAAAAAAAAAGTACAATAATCTAAATCCATCCTAAGTCACATCATCCAGAAATGTAGATTCACATCCATCACAATGAAATATACCTGCTGACCATGTCCGCTCTCAAATGACATTTCCCTACCTAAAAGCTGAATGTAAACAAAGTTGTGGAGTATGCTGGGTGACATCATTGACCAAATATGGTCCATATTTGGTCAATGATATCACCTGGAATACCCCACCTCTTTGTTTATATTCAGCTGCAGGGTCCAGGAGTTGTTATTCACAGTGAGCAGTCATCGGGAACAGATGTGTTGGTGTGTTTTTTGGCATGGATCTACTTTGCTAAATTACATGATTGATGATGATTTACACCGTGGGATATTTTTTTTCTAATAAAGGAGTTTTTAAAATGTGGTGTGTTTATTTACTTTATTTTTTTTGTTAATGGTTGGTTAACCAGGAGCCTTATGTACCCCTTAGTCATTCACCTGGAGGGGAGCAGTAACTAGGCACTTCCAGATTCTGATGTTGGATCCACTTTAAAATAATGGCAGGGTGGAATAACACCCTTTCACAGCAATACAGATACCCACAGTCAAAAATGGTTTTATCAACTTATCCATGGATAAAATGTTTCACTATTAGCAGATAACATCTAAGGTCATACGGTTTGTGGATAAGTTACTTAAATTAAAAGCTGTACCTGGAAAAAAGAAGGTAGATACCTACCTATCCCACTGCCCATGTTGCCAAACTCTGTTCTACTTGTAAGAAATCATCAAAGTCAGGAGCCGATACTTTTGGCAGCGTCAATCTCCTGGGTCCCCCACTGCACTCACCAATTCCTCTCACCGATGTTTGTATCACTACAGGACACAGTAGTGATGCGGGGGTTGGCAGTAGGAACCAATGAGCACAGCAGGAGGAATCACGAGATTGACACTCACAGAAGACCCAGTTTCTGTAGAGTAGAGCAGCTTTTCTTAACCCTTTTAACCCAAAGAAACCCTTAAGATAATGTTCAGGTCTCAGGGAACTCCTACTGAAATAAATCCATCTGTAGCAATGGAAAAAATGCCTTATACATTTGTAGTCAGTAGGAAGAATAAAAACCCTAAAGTAGTGGTCAGGATGCCACCCTTACAGAAAGCTAAAAAGATTCTTGATGTTATGTCAAGTGATGTTGGCCCTGGAACTATGCAGATATCATCAAATGTGAGGTCTATCAGCCACAGCTCAGGGAACCCCTAGCAACCTCTGGAGTCACCCTAGGGTTCCATAGAACCCTGCCTGCGAATGGCTGCTGTAAAGACTTTGGCAGAGGATGTCTAGTCATGAACACAGGAGTGAAAGGGGTATTAACAGTCTTCTTTCCAGGCACAGATTTTGTTCTCACTCTTACTTAGCTGCAAGAATCACTTTAAAATAACTAATTTGCCTTGGTGAACTGACCCTAAAGTAGATATGGACATAATCCTTTAATCCCTTTCTAATAAAATGTAACTCACTGAACTGGGTAAAAATCATCTCATGATTACCCTTACAACAGTAAGGGATAACCTATGATCGGTTATTAATCAATTTTTCTTTTTTTATCACATCCCAATTTTTTATGGTTTTTGGTTTATGAAAATGGACATCATTTAGAAATCAAGAACATTAGGATCTGGAACTGAAACTCTTCAGAGGCCCAAACCTCAAGGATGAAAATTTTACTAATGGAACAAAATATATATGTCAGCACTCAGATCTGAAAGTATACAAAGTTGTACAATCTATAGAAATCAAAATTTCTTCAAATCTCTTCTCAAGAAATGCATGTGTTCATATGTATAAATAGGCTGAATTCATAGTGGGGTCCACAACCATACAGCTCCTTCCAGATAGGGAAATACTCAAAGACGCTGAAAAATGATCAGAACACACTGACATAGTGTAAAACCCTCACAAATGATATTCAAATTATTTTATACTCACTGGTTGTTTTGAGGGTTCTGAAGAAGAGGGCATGCCCTCAAAACTTGCTAGCCATTTTGCAACACTGAGGCAGCGTCTAGGTAGGATGTGGCAGTTCGGGAGTCTGTGATGATTGTCAACTGGATTGAAGAATCTTTTTGCTTGCATGGAGGTTGTAAGATATATGTTTACAGATACTTTTGTGAGTACAAGACAATTTGTTTGAATAAACTTTATTAAGGGTTTTAGAGTAGACCAGTGTGCTCTCTGTTCATTTTTCAATGCAAAGATTACTGCTTTAGCAACAAAATCAGCACAAAGTATAATTTTCACACTATCTGTATACTGATAGATTCATGTAGTCATGTACAGTATAGTTTGCAGTATGGAAATATTTACTTGCACAGTGCTTTACATTTTAAGCTTTTAAAAAAAGGTTTTAACATAGTGTAGTGCTACCCCCGCAGGAGCTTCTGGTAATTTGGGGTCTTCTGTTCTCTCTAGCCTTAGGTGAGGCCTCAGCCTCGCTGACACCACCAGGATACTTTGACTGGGAACTCACAGCAAATGTACAAAGATTGCACACACTGCTCTTTAAAAGAATAGGAAGACTGCATTGGCAGTAGGGATGAGCCAAACACCCCCCTGTTCAGTTCGCACCAGAACATGTGATTAGGCAAACGAACACGCGAACACCGTTAAATTCTATGGGACTCGAACATGAATAATCAAAAGTGCTCATTTTAAAGGCTTTTATGCAAGTTATTGTCATAAAAAGTGTTTGGGGACCTGGGTCCTGCCCCAGGGGACATGGATCAATGCAAAAAAAGTTTTAAAAATGGCCATTTTTCGGGAGCAGTTATATTCCTTTAAATTTCGTACCTGGGGGGTGTCTATAGTATGCCTGTAAAGGGGTGCATGTTTCCTGCGTTTAGAACAGTCTGATAGCAAAATGACATTTCAAGGGAAAAAAAGTCATTTAAAACTACTCGCGGCTATTAATGAATTGTCGGTCCGACCATACACATAAAAGTTCATTGATAAAAACGGCATGGGAATTCGCCACAGGGGAACCCTGAACCAAAATTTTTTAAAAAATGGCGTAGGGGGTCCCCCTAAATTCCATACCAGGCCTTTCAGGTCTTGTATGGCTATTAAGGGGAACCCCGGCCAAAATTTTTTTTTAAAATGGCGTGGGGGTCCTCCTCAAAATCTATACCATACCCTTCAGGTCTGGTATGGATTTTAAGGGGAACCCCGCGCCAAAATTTTTAAAAAATGGCGTGGGGTCCCCCCAAAAATCCCTTTTCCAAGCACGCAACCTGGCAGGCCACAGGAAAAGAGGGGGGACGAGAGAGCGCCCCCCCTCCTGAACCGTACCAGGCCACATACCCTCAAAATTGGGAGGGTGCTTTGGGGTAGCCCCCCAAAGCACCTTGTCCCCATGTTGATGGGGACAAGGGCCTCATCCCCACAACCCTTGCCCGGTGGTTGTGGGGGTCTGTGGGCGGGGGACTTATCGGAATCTGGAAGCCCCCTTTAACAAGGGGAGCCCCAGATCCCGGCCCCTCATGTGAAATGGTAAGTACCCTTACCATTTCACAAAAAAACTGTCAAAAATTTTAAAAATGACAAGAGACAGTTTTTGAAAATTCCTTTATTAAAAGTCTTCTTTTTTCCATCTTCTTTCTTCTATCTTCTTTCTTCTATCTTCCTTCAGTTTCTTCCTCCATCTTCTTCTGGTTCTTCTGGTTCTTCTGGTTCTTCCTCCGGTGTTCTCGTCTGGCATCTTCCTCCGCGGCGTCTCCTTCCCTTCTTCTTTTCGGGCCGCTCCGCATCCATGATGGGAGGCTCCCGCTGTGTGATGCTTCTCGTCTTCTGACAGTTCCCTAAATAACAGAGGGTGGGGCCACCCAGTGGCCCCGCCCCCTTCTGATGTCACGGGGAATGCCACAGGGAAATCCCCGTCAAGTCCCCGTCCTTAAAATCCATACCAGACCTGAAGGGTCTGGTATAGATTTTGAGGGGGACCCCCAAGCCATTTTTAAAAAAAAATTTGGCTAGGGTTCCCCTTAATATCCATACCAGATGGAATTTAGGGGGACCCCCATGCCATTTTTTTAAAAATTTTGGTTCGGGGTTCCCCTGTGGGGAATTCCCATGCCGTTTTTATCAATGAACTTTTATGTGTATTGTCGGACCGACAATTCATTAATAGCCGTGAGTAGTTTTAAATGACTTTTTTCCTTTGAAATGTCATTTTGCTATCAGACTGTTCTAAACACGGGAAACATGGGCCCCTTTACAGGCATACTATAGACACCCCCAAGGTACGAAATTTAAAGGAATATTACACTTTTATTGTTTCACTTTAGGTATTATTAAGCATTATTAAAATCACTGCTTGTCACGTGCCTGGTAGGTAGAGCCCGGAATGCAGAGAACGGCCTCTCGTATACCTCTGACTTAAGAACCCCTGAAGGTGTGAACAGGGACTCGAAAGTACAGCGGGGCACAAGTGCCTGACTGGAACACTGAAGCAGAAGGCAGGATCTTGTAGTCAGCAGGGAGGTGCACTGTAGTTCCGTAGCAGGTTGCAGACAGCAGGGAGGTGCACTGTAGTCCCGTAGCAGGTTGCAGACAGCAGGGAGGTGCACTGTAGTCCCGTAGCAGGTTGCAGACAGCAGGGAGGTGCACTGTAGTCCCGTAGCAGGTTGCAGACAGCAGGGAGGTGCACTGTAGTCCCGTAGCAGATTGCAGACAGCAGGGAGGTGCAGACAAGCCGGGTCAAGGTACTGGCGGGCAGATCAGGTACAGAAGGGCAAACCAAGAGAGTAGTCAGAGTCCAAGCCAAGATCGGGGCGGGCAGCAAGCAGGTAAGTCAGGAACAAGCCAAGTAAATACTGGATACAGGAAAACTGGTAACAAGTTAGCAGGGGTCTCAGGAAACGCTGTAGACCAGACAGCAAGGCAGCATTGAGACAGTCTTCCTTAAATAGGCTATCTTTGGCGCCAAGTGGCGCTATTGCGCATGCGCGTACGTTCATTAGCACTTTTAGACCTATTGGCACTATTGCGCATGTGCGTACGTTTGTTAGCACTATTAGCGCCATTGGCGCTATTGCGCGCCCGCGAGCGCCGGATGGCGCTTCTATGCACAGGCATTCGTTTAATCCTCAATCCACTGGGAAAACTGCAAGAGGGCTTTTCCTGACACTGCTCCCGAAAAAACGTCCGTTTTTAGAACTTTTTTTTGCATTGATCCATGTCCCCTGGGGCAAGACCCAGGTCCCCAAACACTTTTTATGACAATACCATGCATATAAGCCTTTAAAATTAGCACTTTTGATTTCTCCCATAGACTTTTAAAGGGTGTTCCGCGGCTTTCGAATTTGCCGTCAACATCCTAAATTGTTCGCAGTTCGGTGAACTGGCGAACAGCCGATGTTCGAGTCGAAGCTCATCCCTAATTGGAAGATTAAGATCACAAGTGTAACATAGTAGAGTGGTATGTCAACAGCAATGCACATGAACAAAAAATCCAAATTTGTACCCCCGATGACATTATATCTGACAAACCGCACTGGGTGGAGCCACAAGATGTGACGTCATTGGGCATGCGTGCTCTGGTACCAAGGAAGTTGTAGTTTTATATGGAACTGTGTATACAGAGTACCAATGTGAGTGTTTTCATCTGATCATAATAAACATGGTGTTAGGTACCTGATAGTTGAGCCCGACTGGTAGAAGGAGACCTCTCTTAAGCGCTGGTTCAGGAGCCACTGGAGTGGGAACAGTGGTCTCTTGAGCACAGTGGGTAGGAGTGCTTGATGCGACTTCTTGCGACGGCCAATGCAGGAACTGAGAAGACTTCCTCTGAGGTGACTGTAATGCGGATGCAGGCAAGCAGAAGCGGATCGGTTAGCAGGCAGGTGGAGGATATAGCAGCAGCAGAACCTGGAGCTGGAAGAACAGGTGATGAGCAGCGTCACAGGACACAAGCACAGCAGAGTCAGACAGTCCGAGTTGGCAGGAGATCAGGCAGGTAAATGGCAGAAGGGATGATCACAGAATAGTCAGGCAGGCAGGTGGTCGGCAACAGGTAACAAGATATCAGCAAGGTCAGGCAGGCCGGGTCGGGTTTGGAGATAACAGAATAGTCAGACGGAGCCGGGTCAATGATAATAACAACAACAGGCAGGATACAGAAACTCAGGTGCAGAGCTGCAGACGAACAGCACCTGATGGGAGTAACTGACACCTTTTTAAAGGGACTTTGGCGCCAAACAGCGCTAGCGCGAACGCGCGAACGGGCGCGCGCGGGAGCGCGCCAGTGCCCCCCAGTGGGGAATTCAGCTGAACTGCTCTAGAAAATCCTCTCGTGCACCTACATGCATGCAAGTTAGCCTGATGACCCCTGACATGTCCCTGACACATGGTATCTGGATTTACACTATTGGAAACAGTTTTGCCCTTTTTATGCTTTTAAATGTTATGTAGGCGTTGATAATTAAAGCTGTTTTTTAAGCAGTGACAAATCATCATGCCTTTGGTTCCAACAAGTGCTGTCTGACTTCTCTTGTGAGAGTCACATCTCCTCACAGTGTGGTTGGTGGAAGACATAAGGTGTATGTACACTTAGAGAACTGTGAAGAGATCACGTGCCATTTTTCTTATATCTTCCAGGTTGATTACAAGTTCGCTGTGGATTGATGTTTAGTATTATATATATAGTATTATAGTATTTATATAGTAAATATCGTATTATAGTGTATAGTATTATAGCATTAAGTATTATAAGCACATGCTTGCAGTGTTTGGTCATGGATTATAATTTTGTTTCATTTTAATATTTATTTGAATGTTTGATTTATTCACCATTCACTTGATTTAGTGCATTATCACTTTGAATAATAAGCACTGCACTTTCATATTCTGTATGTAATTTACCTTTCGCGTAGTGGTATTAGTTTTTTTGTAACTCAGTAACATTGCCAGGGTTGGAGTAACATAGGGCTACCGGAGCTGCAGCTCCAGGTCCCTTACCTTAAGATAGGCCCATTTGCAAAAAAGAACAAAAAACACCAAAAATAAACAACTTTTGAGTTTAAATTTTTTTTTTTTGGGGGGGGTGGGGGGGTAGGTAGCCGAAGACCTACCCCACCACTGGTCAAAATTTGGAGCTCCTAGGACCTAAAGTTCCTTGCACAGATACGGGGTTCCTTGCACAGTCTGTCAGACGCTACATGCATCGCAGCTAGTTTAACCACTTCAGCCCCGGAAGGATTTACCCCCTTCCTGACCAGAGCGTTTTTTGCGACTCGGCACTGCGTCGCTTTAATTGACAATTGCGCGGTCGTGCGACGTAGCTCCGAAATAAAATTGACGTCCTTTTTTTCCCACAAATAGAGCTTTCTTTTGGTGGTATTTGATCATCTCTGCGATTTTTATTTTTTGCGCCATAAACAAAATAGGAGCGACAATTTTGAAAAAAACGCATTATTTTTTACATTTTGCTATAATAATTATCCCCCAAAAATATATAAAAAAACATTTTTTTTTTCCTCAGTTTAGGCCGATACGTATTCTTCTACATATTTTTGGTAAAAAAAAATCGCAATAAGCGTTTATTGATTTGTTTGCGCAAAAGTTATAGCGTTTACAAAATAGGGAATAGTTTTATGGCATTTTTATTAATAATTTTTTTTTTTACTAGTAATGGTGGCGATCAGGGATTTTTATTGTAACTGCGACGTATTGGCGGACATGTCGGACATTTTTTACACATTTTTGGGACCATTGTCATTTATACAGCAATCAGTGCTATAAAAATGCATTGATTCCTGTATAAATGACACTGGCAGTGAAGGGGTTAACCACTAGGGGGCGGGGAGGGGTTAAGTGTGTCCTGGGGGAGTGATTTCTAACTGTCAGGGGGATGGGCTGGTGTGTGACGTCACTGATCTCTGCTCCGATGACAGGGAGCAGAGATCGAGTGACACTTGTCACTAGGCAGAATGGGGAGGTGCTGTTTACAACAGCATCTCCCCGTTTGTCCTCTCCGTGAGGCGATCGCGGGTATGCCCGCGGCGATCGAGTCCGCAGGACCCGCGACCCAACTCACGGAGATCGCGGCGCTCGTGCACGCACACGGCGGCAAATTCAAAGTAACGTACGGGTACACTACTTTGCGCAACCGTGCCATTCTGCCGACGTGAAAGTACAGGAGCCGGTCGGGAACCGGTTAAATACAAGCTGGCACACTCTGTTTTTTGCAGCAAACTGAGAGGATGAGCTCACAGTGCCTCTCCTCACTTCTTATCAGAGGCACTGAGCTCAGTGGACAGCTTGGAGCCTTGGACCAATGGTACAGTACCATTGGCCCCAGCTGTCCAATAAAAGTGTGTCATAGAAGTGTGTCATAGATGTGTCTAAAAGACAAGCGCTCCCTTCCAGCCCAGCCCTCTTAATTAGAAGGAAAAAACATGGGTTTATGGGTATAAGATTTACACACAATCCAATGTATTTCTCACACAGTTAAGAGGGAGAATAATAATCTGCTGCTGAAAAGGTAATGTTTTAATCAAGATAAATCATATATTATGCTATATGTTATAACATAATAATTCATTATTTATCTATTTACTGTGAAATTACTGGTTTGAAGTTATAACTTCAAACTTCAGTAATTTGTCAGTTAAGCCACCAGCCAACTGAGTACAGTTTTTGAAAATATAGTAAATTACCTTTAAAACAATATATAATAATTATTTGTATATTACTTATGGTAATTAATCCCTTGGCACCCAGGCCAATTCTGACACTTCTCTCCTACATGTAAATTTTTTTTTGCTGGAAAATAAGTCAGAACCCCCAAACATTATATATATTTTTAGCAGACACCCCAGGGAATAAAATGGCGGTCGTTGCAACTTTTTATGTTACACGGTATTTGCGCAGACATTTTTCAAACTTTTTTTTTTAAAGAAACTGTTTCATGAATTAAAAAAAAAACTAAGGTTAGCCAGATTTTTTTGTATACTATGAAACATGATGTTACGCCGAGTAAATAGATACCTAACATGTCACGCTTTACAATTGCACACACTTGTGGAATGGCGCCGAACTTCAGTAGTTAAAAATCTCCGCAGGTGATGCTTTAATTTTTTTTACAGGTGACATGTTTAGAGTTACAGAGGAGGTCTAGTGCTGGAATTATTGTTCTCGCTCTAACATTTGCGGCGTATGTAACCTGCGTGTATCTCACTCTGATACTAGTCAGTGCCTCACCAACCACTGACCTCACTGCACGTCCCTGATTCAAATCTTAAAAAATACATTTGGACAGAGCTGTACGAATGCTATAGCTGTGATGCTTTACTTTACAGCTGCAAATTTTTTTTGTAATTTCTTTAGCTGCAGCACCTTTAACTCAGCCTGCAGAGTTAGACAGGCAGCATCGCCTGTCAAATTTGCCTATTGATTTCAATGGGGCTACTCTGCAACTGCAAGCCAAATTCGCGTACGGTAGCAGCATAGTCCAAGAAAGTAAAAATAGCATTCAGCAATGTAAAAAAAAACAAGGAGGCAGCAGTATCACCTCATGAACGCCTGTCAGCTGCTGCTATACTACTCATTAAAAAGCAATCCACCACAGATCACTTTTCAGAGGGCAGTAAGCATTACCGCAAATGTGAAAGAAATTTGAAACACATCCTTCATTTCACACTCACCACCAACCAGGTCACTCCCCAGCCACTTCCCATGTTAGCCACCTCCCTTCAACTTATATCACAGGTGACCATTTCCCAACCTGCAGATGACAGACCCTACTCCAAAAGATATCACTCCCAGTTACTCCCCCCACCCGCTGATTGATATCCCTCCATGACCACCTCACACCCCCTGCTGACAGACCTCTCTCCCCAGCCTGTCCTCACACACCCTCTCACCTGTGGATGGGGGAATCACTCCCGCAGTGGTTATGTGTTCTGCCAGTGGGGAGCCTTCCCTACCCACAGAATACATACGTGATCAGTGTTGCTAACTATAGTTGGAAGCACTAATTGTTTTGGGAAAAAACTGACAGGCTGGTTGTACTCAAGTCGATTAGTAGATTGACTTGTGTACAACCAGCTAGCCCATACTTAGATCGACTATGGCTGGTTTCTGCTTAATTGACTTAATTTCAATCCATGTATGGCCCACTTAGTCCCTAAACATCCTTCCACAAACCTTTACATTTTTCCTTCCCAGATTCCTTCATCTTCCTCACCTGTACATAGTGCCGCGCTGTCATACCCTTCACACTCCTCTCCTGTACATAGTGCTCACTGCCATACCCTCCACACTCCTCTCCTGTACATACTGCCCTCTGCCATACCCTCCACACTTCTCTACTATAAATAGTGCCCCCTGTCATACACTTCTCTCCTGTACATACTGCCCTCTGTCATACCCTCCACACTTCTCTCCTATAAATAGTGCCCCCTGTCATACACTTCTCTCCTGTACATAGTGCCCGCTGTCATACCCTCCACACTCCTCTCCTGTACATACTTCTCATTTTCATACTCTTCACACTCCTCTCCTGTACATACTGCTCACTGCCATACCCTCCACACTCCTCTCCTGTACATACTGCCCTCTGTCATACCCTCCACACTTCTCTCCTATAAATAGTGCCCCCTGTCATACACTTCTCTCCTGTACATAGTGCCCGCTGTCATACCCTCCACACTCCTCTCCTGTACATACTTCTCATTTTCATACCCTTCACACTCCTCTCCTGTACATTCTGCTCACTGTCATACCCTCCACACTTCTCTCCTGTACATACTTCTCACTGTCATACACTTCTCTCCTGTACATAGTGCCCGCTGTCATACCCCCCACAATCCCCTCCTGTACATACTGCCCACTGTCACACACTTCTCTCCTGTACATAGCGCCCACTGTCATACCCTCCACACTCCTCTCCTGTACATACTGCTCACTGTCATACCCTCCACACTCCTCTCCTGTACATACTGCTCACTTTCATACATTTCTCTGCCCACTGTCATATCCTCCACACTCCTCTCCTGTACATACTTCTCACTGTCATACACTTCTCTCCTGTACATAGTGCCCGCTGTCATACCCCCCACAATCCTTTCCTGTACATACTGCCCACTGTCATACACTTCTCTCCTGTACATACTGCCCACTGTCAAACCCTCCACACTCCTCTCCTGTACATAATGCATGCTCTCATACAATCCACACTCCTCCGCTGTACATAGTGCCCACTGTCTTAACCTTCACGCTAGTCTCCTGTACATACTGCTCCATATCATACCCCCCACACTGCTCTGTTGTACATACTGCCCACTTTCATAAACTCCTCTACTGTACATAGTACTGGCTCTCATACCCTCCACACTCCTCTCCTGTGCACACTGCCCATTCTCATACCATCCACACTCCTCTCCTGTACATACTGCCCACTGTCATACCCTCCACACTCCTCTCCTGTACATACTGCCCCCATCATACCATCCACACTCCCCTCATGTACATACTGCCATTTGTCTTTCTCTCCACACGCCTCTCTTGTACATACTGCCTCCATAATACCTTCCACAGTCCTCTCCTGTACAAACTGCCCCCATCATACCCTTCACACTCCTTTTCTGTACATACTGCCCACTGGCATACCCTCTACACTCCTCTCCTTTACATAGTGCCCACTGTCAACCCTCCACACTCCTTTCCCTCACTTGCACAAACTTCCCACTTTTATACCATCCATACTCCTCCCCTATGCCTCTTACCCACAAAAACAGTTCTTTAAAATTATATTGAATATCCTCAATGTTACAAGCTCTAGAATGGGCACATCTTTGTTAGTTCAGCTAAAGGAAATCTTCTCAGTCCTCATATTTGTTCTGCCCATTATTAGTACTCATTTAATTTTGTGATGACTATTGTGATGTATAGAGGAACATAGAGGATGTCAGCTACTCTATATATATACCACTGGTAAAAAAGTGTCCCTGAAAATATTTTTGAAATGTTGGCAACTATGCACTTGAATACTGCCCAATGGCCACCAGGTCAGTAGGGGGCCCCATGAGAGGCTCCTGGGATCCTGTGACATTAAACTTCGCTAACATTACTACTTTTTAGAGGCCCTGAGGTAGGTTATGCCATAATGTACAAGTTTGCACAGCAATTTTAGCACATTAGGGTACACTTACAGACTGAGCCCTCTGGCTATGCGCTGTGATCAATCCGGCGTTGTCCCGGGTACTTTCATCTTCACCCGGTCCTCCTCTTGGGTTCTGTGCCTTCGGTCACTTGCCTTGGCCGGGCTGCATTGATGTCACTCCCATGCATGCTCATGCACATCCCCTCTCTCTCTCATCCTCCTCTCTCTCTCATCCTCCCTACCCCTCACCCCTCTCTCATCCCCTTTGTCTCTCTCTCATCCTCCCTCTCTCTATTTAATTTAATTTGTTATAATAAAAACAAAAAATTGTCTGCATATTTATTAACAGTATATATTTATTTATTTTATAAAAAAGCCCCACCAAAATCCTCAGCACCAGGCCCATGATGTTCTTAATGACTAGTTACTGACACATGACTAGTTTATTTTTTTCTGAAGGCCAGAGCACAAAGTCAATTATATTTATCCTTTTTCAAACCTTCCCCTAATTGATGTCTCCAGAACCACTCAATTGTTTTTGTTGTCTAAAAGCAATCGGTTGCATTAATGTCGTACATTTGTAATCAGGCATCACATCTGATACTTACATTCTTCATGTTACGAGTCTCTCATAGTTTTCAACAGACTCAAAGGTTTACTTGTTTTCCTAATGGTATTTCAGCTACACCGTATCCGTATAATATAATTTTTCTGAATAATATCCTCCTCGGTGTACAGAGTGCAGGTTTTGAAATGTAAAAATCCAACCTTCCAAGAAATCAGAGCAGGCGAGGTCCCAAGGTTTTCCATCCCTGTCTTTCCTAACCTGTACAGGGTCAATCATCTTACAAGGTTATCACAGAGGTAATGGAAAATGTACCTTTTACGCCTATGAGCACTTTTATTGGCTAAAGAATATGTAATAGATGTTTCCAGCATAACTATAAAGGGGATTTACAAGATTCTAAGTTTCCTGTGTGATTTATCCAAGCTGAGGCAATGGAAAGTGGAGGTGTTACTCATGTCAGCAAGTCAGATTCCATCTAGGTCTCTTGAGCAGGTTCAAAATGAAAGCTGAGCTCAAATGGTTAAAGCCTAACTCCCGGAAATTATAACATTGCAGTGTTGGCGCAGCACCACAAGCTAACTACTTGTTTTATCTAAGAGGGGGAGAAGTGTCCTTACTTACCTGATCCTTAGCTCCTTCAGCAGATGGGCCCACCTCACGTTCTAGTGGTGGACTGCTCCTTATTTTCCTTGCATCCAATACAGGGATACAGATCCTGCACTGGTCCTGATGACATCAGGCCCTTTAGACCAGTGGGAGGAGCGGAAGATAGAATAATTAAATCTGCTTTTCTGTGTCCCCTAGTCTTAAAAGAGCAATTAGCCCTTCCAGTGTTGGCAGAGACCCACAGCAAGGGATAATTGTATAGTTTCTGAGAGTTGAGCTTTAATAAATACACAGATTTCTATACATATATAGCAGCTGTTTTACATGTTACTAGATTTGTAGTTCTGTCCATCCAGGGCTTGATATTTACAAAGCTCTAGCGTAAGGTACAGACCTGTCTTGCAGGACAGGAGTCCTGATTTTTCTCTGCTGCAGATAAATAATAATTACAGGTCTTGTCCCTTCCACAGCCTGTCACTATCCAGTGAAAGGAGAAGCAGCATGCTCCTTGTTTGTATATGGACAATGTAGCTCAACTTATTGTCTCTTTGAGCTGCTTCTCACTCTCCCAGTTTGAGCTCTGCTGTACAGTGCCTTGAAAAAGTATTCATAGCCCTTGAAATTTTCTACATTTGGTCATGTTACAACCAAAAACGTAAATGTATTTATTGGGATTTTATGTGTTGGACCAACACAAAGTGGCACATAATTGGGAAGTGGAAGAAAAATGGTAAAGGGTTTTCAAAATTCTTTACAAATAAATATCTGAAAATTGTGGTGTGCATTTGTATTCAGCCCCCTTTACTCTGATACCACTAACTAAAATCTAGTGGAACCAATTGCCTTCAGAAGTCACCTAATTAGTTAATAGAGTCCACCTGTATGTAATTTAATTTCAGTATAAATACAGATGTTCTGTGAAGCCCCAAGAGGTTTGTTAGAGAACCTTAGTGAACAAACAGTGTCATAAAGGCCATGGAACACACCAGACAGGTCAGGGATAAAGTTGTGGAGAAGTTTAAAGCAAGGTTAGGTTATAAAAAAATATCCCAAGCTTTGAACATCTCACAGAGCACTGAATAATCCATCATCCGAAAATGGAAAGACTATGGCACAAATGCAAACTTACCAAGACATGGCTGTCCACCTAAACTGACAGGCCGGGCAAGGAGAGCATTAATCAGAGGAGCAGCCAAGAGGTCCATGGTAACTCTGGAGGAGCTGCAGAGATCCACAGCTCAGGTGGGAGAATCTGTCCACAGGACAACTATTAATCGTGCACTTCACAAATCTTGCCTTTATCGAAGAATAGCAAGAAGAAAGCCATTGTTTAAAGAAAGCCATAAGAAGTCCCATTTTCAGTTTGCGAGAAGCCATGTGGGGGAGACAGAAAAACTATGTGGAAGAAAGTGCTCTGGTCAGATGAGACCAAAATTTTACTTTTTGGCCTAAAAACAAAACGCTATCTGTGGTGGAAAACTAACATTGTCTTTTTGGCGGGCTACTGTTATGGCCTATCATTTGATGTTGATGGTCGATGTGCGTGATATTATGCCACTTTGTGTAACCCGCATACCTTAAATAAAGATTAAAGATTAAAAATAATAACACTGTCCATCACCGTGAACACACCATCTCCACAGAGAAACATGGTGGTGAATGCATCATATTGTGGGGATGCTTTTCTTCAGCAGGGACATGGAAGCAGGGCAGAGTTGATGGGAAGATGGATGGAGCCAAATACAGGGCAATCTTATGCCGCGTACACACGGACGGACTTGCCAAAGGGCTAAAGTCCGTCGGCATTTCCGACGGAAAGATTTACAACATGTTCTATATCTGAGTCCATTGGAAAGCCGACAGAAAAGTCCGATGGGGCATACACACGGTCGGAATGTCTGACCGAAAGCTCCCATCTGACTTTTTCTGTCAGGAAGTCTGGCCGTGTGTACGCGGCATAAGTTGAAACCTGTTAGAGTCTGCAAAAGACTTGAGACTGGGGTGGAGGTTCACCTTCCAGCAGGACAACAACCCTAAACATACAGCCAAAGCTACAATGGAATGGGTTAGTTCAAAGCATATTCATGTGTTAGAATGGTCCAGTCCAGACCTAAATCCAATTGACAATCTGTGGCAAGACTTGAAAATTGCTGTTCACAGACTCTCTCCATCCAATCTGACAGAGCTTGAGTTATTTTGCAAAGAAGGATGGGCAAAAATGTCACTCTCTCTAGATGTGCAAAGCTGGTAGAGACATCCCCAAAAGACTTGCATCTGTAATTGCAGTGAAAGGCGGGTCTACAAAGTATTGACTCAGGGGGGCTGAATACAAATGCATGTCTACTTTTTACATATTTATTTATAAAAAAATTTTGAAAACCATTTTTCATTTTTCTTCCACTTCACAATTATGTGCCACTTTGTGTTGGTCTATCACATAAAATTCCAATAAAATACATTTACATTTTTGGTTGTACCATGACAAAATGTGGAAAATGTCAACGGGTAATACTTTTTCAAGGTACTGTACATGAGATTGTAAGAGGCTCATATCAAGTTAAAGTGGTTGTAAAGCCTTGTGGTTTTTCACCCTAATGCATTCTATGCATTATGACAAAAAACCTTCTGTACTGCAGCTCCCCCCCAGACCCCCCCCCTTTTTTTACCTGAGCCCAATCTGATCCAGCGATGTGCAAGCTGCTCCAGCCGCTGTTACTCTCCTCATTGGACAGATCGATAGCAGCGGGAGCCAACGGTTCCCGCAGCTGTCAATCAAAAGCTGTGACATGGGAGCGGGGGGGGGGCGGAGCCGAGTCCCACTGTCTGTGTCAGGGGACACAGCCGCGGGACTTGGAAACGAGCCCGCAAGGGGGCCCCCATGGAAAGCGACTTTCCATGGGGGCACCCGATGAAGGTGAAAGGCCTGGAGCACCAGCAGGGAACCCGAAATTAGAAGGTATGAGGATGCTCTGTGCAAAACCATTGCACAGAGTAGGTAAGTATAAAATGTTTGTTATTTTTATTTTTAAAAATTTGAAGGTTTAGTATCACTTTAAATTTAAAGGAATTACACTGCTTGCATTGGAACATGTGTCGATGTATTAATGAATATGGAGTTGCATGAATTTGTGTCTTTTATATCAGCCGGAGTTCATCTTAAACGGAAAAACATCTAGTTGGTTGCAAATGGCAGCATATTGATTTTTTTTTTTTTGTGCTTCTAGCATTTATGCAACAGTCCTAAATATACTTGAAGTGGGATTAAAGGCAAAACCTTTTTTTTTTTGGATAGCGTAAGGGAGGATTATAGTACAGTTTTTTTTTTGTATCAGTGTCCCATTGGGAAGATTCCCCTTCACTTTATGTTCCAGAGCCCCAACAGGAAGTGAGAGGAAATCCCACCAAAGCAAGGGAATTTCTGGTTGTCGCTAGGGTCATCGGTACTAGTGTCCCCATTGGAAGATTTCCACTCTATTCCTGTTCTGGGGACAACCCAAAATTAGGAAATTTCTTTTAATTTCACTCCCAGGACAAACAGAGTGGACAAATCTTTCCAATGGTAACACAAGCAGTAATACAAACCTGAGATGTGTTCTAATCCCTCTCCAGTCTATCAAAAAAAAATACATTGTGCCTTTAGTTATACTTTAAAGCCCTGGTACCCAGAACACGCCATGTGGGCCGCATACAGCCTGCTGGCCATGTGCATGCAGCCTGCGGGCTATTGGGCACCATAAAGAAAGCAGAGCGGCAGCAGGGAGATGGGGGCTGGAACGTTCTCTGTGTTCCAGCACCCGGCACTGAATTTATTATTATTATAATTATAATACAGGATTTATATAGTGCCAACAGTTTGTGAATCAAGTCGCTTTACAACATGAGGGCAGACAGTACAGTTACAATATAATTCAAAACAGGAGGAATCAGAGGGCCCTGCTCGTTAGAGCTTACAATCTAGGCGGGAGGGTCATGTGATACAAAAGGTAATAGCTGTGAGGGAGGAGGTGATGGAGGAAATTAAAGTACAGTTGTTAGGTGAAGAGATTTTTCAGGGACTGTCTAAAAGCGAACAGAGTAGGAGATAATTAGACAGATTGGGTTAGGGAGTTCCATAGGATAGGAGAGGCTCAGGAGAAGTCCTAAAGGCGAGTATGGGAGGAGGTGACAAGGGAGGAATAAAGAGAACGATCAGGTTGATATTTTGAGACTAGGTTAGTGATGTAGCTGGGAGCCAAGTTGTGGGTGGCTTTGTAAGTTGCTGTTAGTATTTTGAATTTAATTTGTTGGGTGAGTGGGAGCCAATGGAGGGGTTGACACAGAGGAGTAGCAGACATGGAGCAGTTGGTAAGGTGGATGAGCCTGGCAGCAGCATTCTCAATGAATTGAAGGGGGATAGCTTATGTAAAGGTAAACCAATGAGGAGGGAGTTGCAGTAGTCAAGGCGGGAGATGACCAGAGAGTGAATTAGGAGCTTAGTGGTGTCTTTGGTTAGAAGGGGACCTATTTTGCATGTGGGGCTGAAAAGATAGTTCAGAGTCCAGGATTACATCTAGAACCTTGGCATGCAGGGATGGGCTGGTAGTTGTGCCATCGATCTTGACAGAGAGATCAGGGAAAGGGGCATGTGGGGAGAGAAAATTATGAGCCCAGTTTTGAATAGATTGAGTTTGAGAAAGTGGTGTGACATTGAGGCTGATATGTCTTTTAGTAAATTAGTGATACATCTAGAGCAGTGGTTCTCAACTCCTTTCCGCGGGACCCACTAACAGGCCAGGTTTGCAAGATAACTGAAATACATCACAAGTGATATCATTTGCTGCTCCGTGATTGCAGTATTCTAGTCTGCATCTCCCCAAGGTAATACTTAAATTCTGGCCTGTTAGTGGGAGCTGAGGACCGGAGTTGAGAACCACTGATCTAGAGACTGATGGAGTGAGCTGAGGGGTAGAAAGATAAATTTCGGTGTTGTCAGCATAGAGATGGTATTGGAAGCCATGCAAGGCTATCAGCTGACCCAGAGAGGAGGTGTAGATGGATATTAGGAGAGGTCCAAGAACAGAACCTTGGGGGAGTCCTACAGAGAAGGGAAAAGGAGAGGAGGAGGTAGAATTGTAAGTAATGCTAAAGGTGCAGTTGGATAAGTAGGAGGAGAACCAGAGAAGAGTACAGTCACGGAGACCAAAGATGTGGAGTTTTTTGAGGAGGGGGTGGTCAACCTCTTCAAAGGCAGCAGAAAGGTCCAGGAGTACGAGCACAGAATAGCGTCCATTGGTTTTGAATGAGAGAGACTGTACTGTGGGCAAAATCCCAGCCCGGGGAGAGAGGACCGTGTGATGGGTAGGACTATTTTCATAATTTTCATGTACAATTTTCCTTTAGATTTATCAAAACCATATAATATGAGATTAAACCTAAACACTTTTAATTTGTATGCAATCAGGCAGGCTCGTGCACTACATGATGGTAAATTGAAAGGAAATTGAAAGAAGAAAATGTTATAATGTATGACCAGCTTTCGCGGTGAGGGTTAACTTTCACTGCCAGTCCACAATACAGAGGAGGTGGGGGTTTAACTTTCACTGCCAATCCAAAATACAGGGGGAGGAGGGGGATAAACATCACTGCCAATAACCACCAATGCTGGGAGGGTTAATCTGCACTGCCACTGGCCGACAATATGGGGGGGGGGTAATTGTAATGACACCAAGGGTGTTATTATTGCACTCATTGACACCAGTGTTGGGAGTTATTACCGCACTCACTGACACCAATGCTGGGGACTATTGTACTACAATTCAACTTCAGTGTGCATTGCGATACACTTAAAAAATTGCATCAAGAGCAACGTTTTGGGCATTGCAGTATGGAAATGCACTGCTATTGTGTGGCTCTATGGAGGTGTTGGGGGCTGTACTTGAGGCCCTCTATAATTTTCTTGAACAGCACCACTGTCAATCTGGGGAGAAGGCAGTGTTAGACTAGTAGATGAAAGCTAACTCCAGCTACCACTTTTTACTTTTTTCCCTTTTAGGATAAAGGTTTAAGATAAATGAATAAAAGGTGACCATTGTAAGCACCCCTGCCAGTGTTAAGTGGTTTGTCGTAATATTCTAACTACCATGCTTGCTGGGCAGCTTGGTCTTTTAAAGGAAGTTGTAGAAAACAGACTCACTGGCAGGATCAACAGGTGAAAATAAGGGAAAATAAACCAGGTCAGCCATCGCATAGAAAGATTGGTAAGCTGCAATATATTACATTTTTTATTTTGCATATAGAATTACTTAGTACATAGAGTAGAGAAACACTGAAAAAATGTGGGACTTTTTAGGTGCCAGAAGAATGAAACAATATTTAAAACCAATCTATTTAATTAGGAGGGCATAAATAATTGTAAAATCCAAAGGTCAATAAAAAACAAATGCAAAATTGACATTGTCAGCACATATAGTGCAGGCACATTCTCTAATGCCGCGTACACATGACCGGACTTTACGGCATACTTTGCCCGGCGGACATTTCCACGGACTTTACGTCGGACTTTCCGAATGAACGGACTTGCCTACACACGATCAACCAAAGTTCAACTGATTCGTACGTGATGACGTATAACCGGACTAAAACAAGGAAGTTCATAGCCAGTAGCCAATAGCTGCCCTAGCGTCGGTTTTTGTCCGTCGGACTAGCATATAGACGAGCGGACTTTTCGACTGGACTCGAGTCCATCGGATAGATTTGAAACATGTTTCAAATCTAAGTCCGTCAAACTTTTGAGAAAACAAAGTCCGCTGGAGCCCACACAAGATTGAATTGTCCGACGAAATCCGGTACGCAGGACCAAGTATGCCGTAAAGTCCGAACGTGTGTACGCGGCATTACACACATTATAGGTGTCCTCATATAATGGTGATATCAATAAGGATTTTTTCTCATATTTAATATACAAGTAGCAACTAGTCACTTTAATGCTTTTCGTGATCAGCTTCATCAGGAAGGTACACTACTTGAGGGACACTGCATCATAAAGGATACATATTAGGACACATAGAGATACACTGAGACAACACAGCAACATTTGCAAAATACTGTATAGTTATATACAGTATGTATATATACTCAGAGAAGCTTACATAATGTGTCTGCCTAAAAACTATTTATATAATAATAATTATAATATATTTGTTAAGTATTTAGAGAAGCAGGCATTTTCTAGATACAGAAAATTCTATCCATAATATAATTTTTCCTTCCTCCTTTTGTAAGAAGCAAACGTAATTCTTACTATGTAAAAAAAAAAAAAAAACTAAATACAGTAAGCATATTTGAGAAAAAGTTTTTCAACATCGAACCCAAACTCCTAAAAGAAAAAAAACCTCTTGGCTGATCCTAGGCTTTTTGCTAGTATTTAATCACAAAATAGCGGATCAAACCTCTCACTAAATCTTCCCTGATTTGCGTTTGATGTCTCTTTAATAAATGAAACATTAAGCCCTTCTTTAAAAATCTGTTCATTTGCTTAGAGGAACATATTCATACATCAGCCCGGTCTTTCAAGTTCTAAAGTGCAATTTACAAGGCTCAGCGAAACCAAATGTCATACCTTTAATTTATCAAAAACTTATGTACAAGTCTATTATTCTAATAATCACATGAGCAGGAACATTTCAGGGGGGTACTGCATGCTGCACGGCAGGACACCGTTTTATAGATTTTAAAATTCTCCCACTCTGTGCAGCCTTCGTTTTAAATAATACAGTGCTAAATATGTCACATTTTAAAGTGCTTTTGGCATGCAAATGATCCTTTTTCTAGCAAAAAGGCTTTTAAATAAGATGCGTGCTCACTTTTTGGAAACTCTTTAAGTGCATTAAATTTCATTGTCCTACGGAGCCATGTACAGCAATCCACACGCTTGGATCATTTTATTTGCCTAAGGAGAATATATACAGATGCACACATATACATATATACTTACACAACCTGTATATACTGTATGTATGAATATATATATTGTATATAAAGATATGGTATGTATATAAAAATGTGCTTGAAGCACATTTTTTTGCCTATAATGTGGTTGTTACTGTAAGCAACCAGTGGGGATGTGGAAATTGGTCAGTTGCAAATGGAGGTTGAGTATCGCTGGTCATCTGACAACAGAAGGTGGTGTAAGGCATTGCCAGGGAATTTGCATGGTGGGGTTCAGAGATCAGTAGTACAAATGCTTTCAACAATGCAGCCTTGAGACATACACTGGAGACTCGGATTCTGCTTTTGAACAAGAAAGCATGAAATTAGGGCACATGATTCTTGAGTCATATCCAAAGCACAGCTTTCAGTTTTCCCTCAGAGGCCTTAAGGTGGACTGGATAGAAGGATTGAGCCCAGTGGCTGGATTCATCTCTAGAATAGGTCTTAGGAAATAGGGTAGCACAACCCCCAAGGGATACCTCCCAACCTTTGATCACAGCAAAAAGTGGATGTGGCCAAACATGGCCAAGGTCAAACCCTTTACAACCACTTTTTACTACAGGCAAGCATATAATTAGGCTTACCTGTAGCTACACTGTAGCTACACTGGATATCTCCTAAACCTGCATGGTTTAGGAGATATCCCTGTATTTGCATGTGCCAACGTCATCGGCACATGAGCACTTAAGCAAACTGAAGCAATGGCATGTACGTGCCGTTGCTTCAGTTAGACTGTACCGTTACCGGCGGCTCCTGCACGCATGCCAATCACAGCTGTGCATATAAGCTCATTATGCCTTTGTCTTGCAGGTTTGTTTTTTTTAGGATATTTTTTTTAGGACATTTTTTTTTTAGGGTTTACAACCACTTTAAGGGTCATCATTAAGCAAAACCTGGGCTTCCTTGTACCTGTACAATATGCTTTGAATGCTGTGCCACACCCTAGAGTCTCTGGGATACATATAAACCTCAACTCAATCATTTAAAAAATACTTCCAATACATATGATTTTGTATATACTCAAATAGACTGGGAGCTTAAAATAGAAAATTATGAAGGATCTGAGGAACCCTGGGATGGAGAAAAAAAATAAGTACTGCAGTACATGTAGCACATAGTAACAAATGATGGTCATGGTCAAGTTGCGCCTAACACTGGGAGTGGCTTAAAGAGGGATGATTAACCATTTGCCCTGTGGAAGATTTACCCCCTCTTCATAACCAGGCCATTTTTTGCTTTTTGGCACTGCATTACTTTAAATGACAATTGCACAGTCATGCAATACTATACACTAACAAAATTTATATAATTTTTTTCTCACAAATAGAGCGTACTTTTGGTGGTATTTGATCACCTCTGGGTTTTTTATTTTTTGCACCATAAACTAAAAAAACGACAATTTTGAAAATATATTTTTTACTTTCTGCTATAAAACATATCCAATAAAAAAATTTAAAAAATCAAACTGGAAATCAACAACTGTACCCTCCCTCAGGGAATGGGCAACTGAACTAGACTCAATTAGAGGCCTGGAATGGCTGTTGGCGCAGGAGAAGGAAGAATGGTTCTTTTACACTTGGACTGCTTGGTCCAAGTTTCAACATTCATCTGAGTTTCTGACCTGGGCTAAAGGAAACCCTACCGCCATCTCTACTTAGCCATGCTGGAGTGTGTCCAATACTCCCTGCTCTCCTATCCTGGCTTTTGTTTTGCCCCCCCCCTTTTTTGATACCCCCCCTATAGTTTTATTACAAAGTTGTTTATATATATATAAATATATATTTATATTCCCCTTTCTTTTTCTTCTATGTTTAATGTGAACAAGCTACACATAGATGTGCTCCCCAATATAAGTATGGAATTATTGATTATTTAAACTTTAACTATAATGCCGCGTACACACGGTTGGAATTTCCGACAACAAATTTTCGATGTGAGCTTGTTGTTGGAAAATCCGACCGTGTGTATGCTCCATCGGACATTTGCTGTTGGAATTTCCAACAACAAATGTTTGAGAGCTGGTTCTCAAATTTTTCGACATCTAAACTTGTTGTCGAAAATTCAGAGCGTGTGTACACAATTCCGACGTACAAAATTCCACGCATGCTTGGAATCAAGCAGAAGAGCCGCACTGGCTGTTGAACTTCATTTTTCTCGGCTCGTTGTACGTGTTGTATGTCACCGCGTTCTTGACGTTCGGAATTTCCGACAACATTTGTGTGACCGTGTGTATGCAAGACAAGTTTGAGCCAACATCCGTCGGAAAAAGAACACGGTTTTGTTGTCGGAATGTCCGATCGTGTGTACGCAGCATTACACTTAAATTCTACTAAATGTTGATATAGATAACTTTTTATATTATGGTTGGGGAACGTACATCCTCGGTCTATGATAAGTGTACATTGTACCCTGAATATATATGCAGATGTTTACTACACATGCATCTTTCTTGCCCACTGTAAACTTAATTCTTGTTCGAAATACTAGAAAACTTTAAGAAAATAAGACTGAAACAAAAAAATCAAATTTCTTCATAAATTTAGACCAATATGTATTCTGCTACATGTTTTTGGTAAAAAATCCCAATAAGCATATATTTATTGGTTTGCGCAAAAGTTATAGCGTCTACAAACTATGGTACATATACTGGAATTTTTATTTATTTATCTTGTTATACTAGTAGTGGCTGGTGAGTGTATATATATATATATATATACAGAGAGAGAGAGAGAGAGAGAGAGGGGTTATCAAGTTTGTTTTAACCATGGTTTATGTATATTAAGCAAAAATAAAAAAAGGTGTCTAGTGGTGGATTCATTTATCTTTTTCATGTTTTTTTTTTTAAGTGAATATAAAAATTTTCCGGTAAGGTCAGGAAAGGGGGATTTTAAATTTGTTTTGTTAAATTAATTTTTAACATTTCAATTCCTGAATGAAAGTAAAATACTAAGTTTAACTGTTGAGAACAAAACATTTTTTTCCAGACATCAAGACTGCTCCCTTTTCACACCGTCTACAATAGGTTGGCTAGGCTTAACTTGTCAGGCCCAAATTTCCAGTTAAGGTTCATTGTTTCAGTGATGACCTGTGGAATTGTTTAGATGCTTCAAAGACAGATTCTTCACCTGAGCGTGCAAATCACAAACAAGTCCAGGAAGCCAGGAACACACAGGCAGATTGGGACATGTGGACCTTTGCTCTGCAGATGGCTTCAAAGGAAATGAATCAGAACTTTATCTGTTAGCAGGACGCACATGGTAAAAAAGCTCACAGGTCATACTCCCTTTTTTATCTGTGGTCAGAATAGTCCCCCTGAGATAGACTTCTGGTGTCTTTGGATCAGAATTAAAATATTTGAAGCTACCAAAATAGTGTGTGAAATATTCCCACTGTACTGTAACTAAATTTAGAGAATAGACTGACCGTGTACCTCCATCTGTCATATCTTGCTTTCAACAAAGTCAGCTCATAGTAGCTTTTGGCCACATCAACAAAAATATCTTCTTATGAAATATAAAAATAATACAAAATGTTAGCTGGTATTCAGGAAAGATAGTGGGGAAAACCGTTACAATAAGGTTAATAATCAGGGCAAGTCTCCCAGTCAAGATTCATGTCACATTGTTGTCAAGGGTGGGATTCACCTCCACTCTGGGGACAACTTCTTTGCCTTCTCCTTGTGTTACTGGGATGGAAAGTGGGAGGATAGCTCTCCAAAGTTTTGGCTGGAGTTCTACTTTTTACCCAGTGATCAGACTACCATTGTAACTTTGTTAAAAGTCACAAGCTGAAAGGCTGCACAGGCTCCAGGTTTTACAGTATATGATTGTGTCCTCTCTGAGCCAGCATCTCAGTCAAGGAAGTAGAGGCTGACCATGGATGATGCCTGAACAAAGATGGTTCCATTCTTCTTGAAAGAAGAATGGGTAAAGCATTGCCATTGGCAGTGGTGTGATGTCTGTGAGCATTAATATATATTTGCAAGTACCACACTTACGTAGCAGATATGCACTTAACATCGAAAAATATATATAAAGATATTTCTACCTTACCTAGTAAACATGATAGCAGTCCAAAAATTATATAGAAATGAATAAGGTATTAAACTGGAACTAAACTTAAGTAGTAAAAAAACTGCTATCAGGCAGCGCTTTATCGCAGAAGAGAAACGCCGTGTCTCTTCTGCAATAACTAACATTTACTAGCCAGTTTGTAGTCGTCTAATAAACACGCATTGAGCTGTGCAAGTGTAGCTTAGCATGCATTGATTGACTGACCCCTGCTCAGAATGACGTCATTATCCCACCAGCCAAACAAGAGGGCAAAAAAACTGGCATTCGGAAGTAGTCAAGGAGAAGATGACAGCAGCAGGTGAGGGATGTAACCATAGCATCTCTGGAAGGTGGTGTTGAGTATTTCTGGGGTTTAGTTTAGTTTTGGGTTTTTTGCTTGTTTTGTCAACCAAGTCCATCATACATTTAATACTTCACTCTAGTTGTGTATTGGTTCTTTCTTTAACATAGCAGAATTGTTTTTTTGTATAATGTTTAAGTAATATCATTACTTCCTAATCTGACTTACTTTGTATTTAGTGGTGCAGACCATTGTTGTGATGACTCATATTTTAATCCTTCACTATCCATCACATGCTGGCTCATATCTTATATGTGAGGGACAAGAACTTGTCTCATCTATGGCCAGCATTAGAAATTAATTTAAATTATTTAAATCAATGCAAGCAGGAATATTTCTGCAAACTAAAAATGGATACTTTTGGCTACCAGTTTGTAATAATGTCCATTCAAAACATCAGTGATCCCTCAGAATTAATTTGAACATAAACCCCCTTTATCGTCCTAAAGCGCAATTACCTCGTTAGAAATTTAATGCACATAAAAAAATTCCTTTTCTTAATAATGTATGAAGAAAATCACAGGCCCCAGTCAGGTATTATTACCTCTTTTAAAATTAAATAATCCACAAAACAGCCATTCTATCTCCTCTGTAGAAAAAAATGCTAATAATGCTTTTAAAATGGTCTTTAAATAATCTAATTATATCATTGCAAAAGTGAAAGGACCAAAGGCCAAGCGAAATTCTGGCAACATAAATCACTGCTCTCCCCCCTTATAACTTTATTCCAATGGTTTTAAACGCCTGAGATGCAGTCATTTTAATAGCGGCACAGGAATGAGCGAGTCGTAACTTTTCTTGATCACATAACTGTCTATAAGTGTTATTAAATGCTTCAAAATAAGCGAACCCATTACAGTTTGTGTCTCACACTGCATTTAACCAGCGCGGATTATAGTCTTTTAATCATGCAGGGCCAACGAGAAAAAGTCTAAAGAAGCAATGTTAAGGTCACTGTAATGCCTTTAAACTGGACCAGTGGTCTTTAGCGCTTCGAATATTTGAAAATCATTTAAAATGATGGACTCGGACAGCGCTAGAATGCTCTATCATCTGAACTGAATGGAATTCTTCCGTACACAGACATTTAACACTTACCCACCTACAGCCAGAGTCTGATCCGGTCAGCTCCACTAATACTGTGTAAAGAGTGGTGGTGCCTACCTAAAAAATGTATTGAATTACAAACAGTTCCTTGCACTACACAGTTGTATGTAAATTTGTATTGGCTGTGTGTGGCCAGCTTTGTCATATGAAAAATTTCTGGCCTACAGATATGGCTACATGCTCTGGAATACATATAAGTAAACAAACCCCTATAGAAATTGTAACGTTAAAACAAAATTAAACCAAAATGATCAAGATTTCCACTACCGAATCCTGTAGGCACACAAATGTTGGTGCCCAAAACAACATCCCTCTCCTGGGATCAGTTCTTCTACACAAATTTCCTTGTTTATTGGTCCTGAGCTGATTGGCTATAGATGAATCCAAATGTGTCCAGTTCAGCTGGGACTGGAAAATTTTTAATTCTTGTGTGGCCTCCCCTGCTCGGCAGAAGTAGATTGACTTCTGTCAAACAGGAGTCAGGTAAAGACTTGAAGCGTCGCTCAAAGTTGGAGGATAGCAGGTGTCCCTGCCGGTATTCAGAGAGTGGGAGCCAGCATCATAACACTAATATACATAGTAGGATTTTTTGTGTAGCCAGCGGATAGAGGAATCGCCCTATTGGGACATTGTATTCTGACAGCGGGTCTGTAAAAATACACTCATTGTATACATATGTAGGGTAGGACCACGCTCAAAACCGACCCAGTGCTTCAGATGTAGATATGGCTGTTTGTGGCCTCAGCCAGTGCTGCTCCGGCCATGCCCCCTGATGTGTTTTGGCTCGCCCACCGGGACATAGTCACATAGGTCCTACCCCGCATATGTATACAATGTCGAACAGGAGTGTTGGAAAACATTTGTCGATCAGCTGTAGCAGCCGCTGATCAGTGTATTTTGACAGTCCCGCTGTCAGAATACAATGTCCCAATGGGGGATTCCTCCATCCACCCTGCTTCATTTAGCTCAACAAAAAAAAAGGATCCATCTATGACCAGCTTTAGACTCTTTTGGCAATGTGTAAATCACCTTTATGATGACTGCATTTCTCCTAATGATTGGAAAAATATGTGGGTACTACTACTTCTAATACTACTACTAACTATACAGAAAAAGCCGCCTATTTGGCTCTGTTGTCTATAGACACAGGTCTGCTGTGCATAATGCTAAATCCACATGTGGTAAGTTTACTACTAGTATGTGACCTCCATACTATCATGTGATTGTGTTGTGTATGAATACCAGTCAAACAACCATTTACACCACAAATGGGGTACTAGGGAAACCTTTGCCATCTCCACTGCCTGAAATTTTACCAAGTTCAGGTCACAACTTGCCCACCATCCTTAGAAAGCTGAAAAAAGCTTAACTTCAAGGTGTATCTAAATCCAAAAACAAACATTTAGTAAATTGCATATTGTCAGTTCTTAGATGCAGTGGCTGAATTATTATTTTTTTCTTCTAGTATCCCCTGGAATTCCAGTCAGTAACAAAATCTCTGCCCTAAGGTGACATCTCTCACTCATTGTGCCACATCTATGGAGGACATTGGCATTGTTCTTGCGGTAAAAGCCAAGGAAGATTAGACTTCTGTAGTGTATCAATGCTTTTACTAAACAAAAAAGCCGGAAATACAACTGAACAAAACACAATTAGTTACAAAATATTCCTACAACATGCACAAGCCAATTATCCTTTCTAGCAAAATAAGCATGTACATATGTATGCAATAAGAAAGCTAAACAGTTAATCAACCTAGAGATGGATCAATCTTCAAAGTTCCCCAGCTTCTAGAAACCATGTCTTGCCTCTTTGTCTTCCATAAACAACTCCTTTGTCTGACCGCATACTTTTTCAAAACCTAATCCCCACCCACTAACAACCTCTACCTCATATCCTGTAAAGAGCTTCCTCTGAGTCCAGTCCAACTGGTGCATTTGCAAATCAAAAGGGGAGCCTTAGATTTTTAAAAACACGTGGTCTTAAAAATCTAACTATGCTAACAAATATACTGTATATGCTATAAAATCATCTCAATATCCATAGCAACACAGTTACAAGGAAGTCCCAGCATGTTAAAAGAGATATTACTAGATATATTATTATTTCTTTGTATATTTACAAGTTATTGTACAATTTATGATATTATGTATGATGTATATGATACAGTATATATGTATGATGAAATAAAAAATGTTTTATGTATTGTTTCTTTATTTATTATTTATGATGAATTATAATATACTGTATATTTTTATGTGTTTTGTATTGTCTATCTTAAATTTGAGCTTACAATTCTTAGCCATTCATAGTAAGGTTGCACATATTCTGGTTGCAACTAGTTATAAGACCCAATAACTCAATCCTTATATTACTTCTTTGTCTGTAAAAAATGCAAGTTCCTTGGGCATACTTTCTTTATATGGATGATACCCTGCCCTAAAAACACCATGACAGTGTACTCTGTCCTACAGAAGATTTATTTATACAGAATTTTATTTACTTGCTTGTGAACTAACATAGAACCTCTTTTTGAGGCTCACTACAGAAGATCTATTTACACAGAATTTTATTTACTTGCTTGTGAACTAACATAGAACCTCTTTTTGAGGCTCAAACAACTACATTTTACACATGTTGGTTACCATGTACCGTATTCTTTCTACCTCGTAATGATAATGTCAGTCTCAGTGAACAAATGATACTATGATGATTGTGTCATATGTATATAATAAATTCTCTTAATCTATGATACTTTTGTACAAATGATCTCTGTATATCTGCTTGTGTTAGCTTTTTGTCTGACTGTAAAAAAATATAAAATAATTAAATAAATAAAACCTAACCATTTAACTACTAGAAGGCATTCTAAAGTGTATTTTTTTCTGTGTAAGTACCTATGTGGGAAAGAACAGATTATGGTCTGCAGGAGCCCCAGGGGCTGCACAATAAGTGCAACAAGGCCACAGGCTGAGCACCAGGGGTGTAGAGGGAAGTACTGGGTGATGCTATTTTGAGATCATATTTGCTCATAATATATAAAATGGGGTGTAAATCTTTTGGGAGTAAAATAATCTTTCAGCAGTCAGATCAACTATTTAGTTTCTAATTGAAATTCAAGCCATCTACAGTTGTGATTTTTGTAGCAAATAACTCTTTGTCATTTGACAGCTAATTTATATGAATTAAATAATTTAAGAAATGTGTAAATATACTTTAAACAATGTAATGACTTACGGTATATATCCAATTTGTTTTATGCCTTACTTAATGCTCACTGTGTATAAGATCAAACCAGCTGTAAAGAAAAAATATTGCATGTATTCATTTGACTTCCAATTGTGAATGGGCCTTACTTAGCCCAATGGGCTGCTTGTAAAAGTGGTGAAAAATAGTAAACTGTAGCAAATAAAAAAAAAGAAGAAAACTGTCCGTATTACACTTAGGACCATTCACACCTGCGCAGAGTGATTTTCCGGTGTTTTTATTTGAGTGTTTTGCAAATGTATTACGAGCATTTTAGAAGCGTATTACAAGAATTTTTTATGCGTATTCTAGCTTCGGTCGTTTTTATTTTAGCCATTAAAAAGCACTAGAGGGAAGAGATTAGGAGTGAAGAGCTGCTGTTTTGCTGAAAAACATTCGACAAAACACTCATAAAACTCTTGTAAAACACTCATGTTGAACATTTTTCAGGCATTTTCATTGAAGTCAATGGGGCCAATCTTCCACCACTCTGCCTAAAAGAAGATCGTTTACTTTTTTGAGGGACAAGCATTTTGCTGCAGGCGACAAAATGCTCAGATGTGAACAAGGTCATTGAAATTAATGGGATATGGTTTGTTGAGCATATTAGAGCTGCAAGCTTCAAGCAGAAAATCGCTCAGGTGTGAATGGGGCCTAAGCAACCGATCAGCACCTTCCTTTACTTTTCTAACCAGCTGGAACAGTAAAAACTATTGTTTCTTTAGACACATTTACAGCCAACTGTGTGTAGTCATCTATGGTAAATTCCTCAATCCTTTCTAGTTTTACCCTTGATCTTGTATTTACTCGCCTCGATGTTGAGAATCCTCCACTCTGCCAGGGCTTCACTGTATGTTAGGAATGTCTAAACTACAAGACGACCGTACAGTTAGCTGGATTCCAGCACAGAACATGCTTGCTGTACAACATATTACCACTTTATACAGACACACCGTGCTCATCTAAAATGAATCTCTCCTGGATAAATGGGTAATATCGAAACACAAATATTTTCATGTCGATCTCGGGGCCTCAAGAGACAAGAAAGCACAAGATAGGAGCTCAGAGAGAATGACTGACAGTTCCTTAAAGGTTAATATCTGTTTTAATCTATTTCCATAACGCAAGACAGGGAAAGAGAAATAATACAGTATTAAGCATAAGGTATGCGTTTGGGATTAGGGAAACAATTTCAACCATTACAGTATGAATAAGTAAAGCCACTGGGAGAGATATGAGTCTAAACAAACGGTATTTAATTTCACCGAAATGTAGTGCTGCCTTAAATATTGTCCTTCATTATTAAAGGAATAAAGGCTTTCTTTGATTTGTTTCAAACAGGAAGAATTAACCCTCTCTTTCCTGAATTTTCCCATCTTATGGTCACTAATACAGATGAAATTAAAAGATATTACAATGGCTATTATATTATAGATATAATAGATATAGCTACTATAGATATTTTATGGACAATTAAACTAGATCTGAAAAAATAGCAGTTATACTTAGCTATTTAGTTCTTGGCTAAAGTGGGCTGCCATTCCGTGTAGCTGTTGTGCTGCCTTTCCGAGAAGTCACCAGCATCAGCATTGGTAGAATTTTCAGATAGAACACTCACCTGATTTGAATGTGTCACTCAGGTGCCTTCAGCAGGACAACACTTGCTGTCTAAAGTGTTTTAGTGCCTGCATCAATGGGCTTGTCACATCAGAGGTTTTGCAGTCCCATACAAGTCTATGTGAATGCAACATCTGCTTGAAGAAGGTAAACTACATGTAAGGGGGTTCCTGTGATTGGCCAACAGTGGGTGCCAAAGCACACAAGCCTCTGCCTGGTTCTTCCCAGATAGGACAGAGATCCACTTGTTGGTAGTTGTTAGCCTTCTATATTTTGTGCCCAACACCATCCCTGACCATTACTCTTTTTATCAGAAGAAAAGAATGTCCACACAATATTATGGTTTATGCACTTTACTGATGTTCTTTAAAGATAGCAGTGACAGACCACGTCACACAGACATACTATTCAGGGACGTTTGGCACTCTTTGCCAATCACATATGGTGGGCGTACCGTAGTAGTCATTATGTGAAAATAGCACATTGCACAGCACTGTTAAGCCATCTTCCCTTGGGAACTGTTTCTCTCATCCCCAGGGTCATTATTACCCACTCAGAAGCCTTTAACTTGGCTCCTATCTAAATTGGCCCTAGTATATGTCTGTATGAAAGTGAGTTAGGGACCTTAGGTTGTAAGTTCCTTGAGGGTAGGGACTGATGTGAATGTACGATATGTATGTGTAAAGTGAGGCATACATTGACAGCACTGTGTAAGTACTTGTACTAAATAATAAAATAATAAAAACTACAGGTCAAACACACCTGTCAATGAGTGATCTCAGAAGCATCTAACACTGAAACCAAAGGGATGCTTTCATAAAAAGCCAAAACCTCATTTAAACAGGCCTCTGGTGAGAGAGCGACACATTCAAGCAGTTTTTCTCCCTGTCAGGGCTGGGCTCAGCCCTTCCTTCTCTGAGCGGGCCACTCAGCTGTTGGTTCATTGCCAGCTCCTATCTCTCCACAGTGACTCACCTGTTGATGATATCCTGCTCATCAGTCCAGCCCAGATGATCTCTGCCTTCGCCTGGTCAACATCACAGAGTTTCTCTCCTGCGTTCCTGTTAAAGACTTGCTTGGCTGATGTTCCTTCTGGCTCCAGATCCTGCTTGCTGTTCCACTATGCTGATTTCTGGCGTCCTGACTTTCTGGCTTGTCTGACTATCCGTTCCGGTTACCGAACTTTGGCTATGTTTTGACTACGTTTGTTCTATTTACTTTTATTATTAAACAAGTGTTATTTAACTGTACTTCTGTCTCGGTCTGATTCATGGTTTCTGACACTCCCTCAGCTGTGTCCTGCATAGCAACCCTGCCACTGGTTAAAAGATTAGTCTCCCTTCCTTGAAAAAAAAAGAAAACAATATAGAGTCACACTACACCATAGCAGCACCCTATGCTGATCAGATCTTAGAACCATGCCTCTCCTCTAGCAACATGCTGGTGGACCTCCCTTCTGGTAACACACTTGTGGGCCATATTCACAATAACAGAAACCTGCCGGCAAAATTACCACTGCTTTACATGGCTCTGTCCTGTCTAACTGCTATGATGGAGCGCCCTAGCACTATAGGAGGGATCGCCATCCTTTTTCCAAAGGCTGCAAATGCACAGTGTGCTCTTTCTCTCTCCTATCGCAGCCGATTAGCTCCTCTGAGTCAACAGAGGAGAGAAAGCATTCTCGTGCATGTGTGACCCTGCTGCATTAGGAGGCATTTGTACTAACTGCTACTTCATCATAGTATGGAGATGGGACAGAACCATGCAAAACAGTGGCAATTTTTACAGCCGATTTCTGTCAGGTATGTTACCAGGGGAGAGGCATAGTAGTGTGACTCCATAAAGGTTATTTTTCTTCATAAAGCTGTGCTACCTTTTCGTTTAATGGCTTGTTGTAATTGTGCCATGTTGTTCTTCCATTTAGCTGCTTCTGATACAGGTGTTGCCTTTCTATTAGGCTGCAAGCACACTATAGCATTTTGCTAACGTGCGCAAAATTCACACAATTTTGCGTGTGCATTTATGGTACCATTCATTGTTAATAGCATCACAAACGTGGCAAAACAGACAAAAAAATGGGCACAAGAGACATAACTTACAGTCAGAAGAATGTGTTCCTTGTGTTTCTTCTTTTGGGAGAAATAATCCTCCGTTAATTGCCACCTGAGGAAGCCAGGAGTGGTGAAACACGTCAAGTAAGGCTGGATTTTAGGTTGAGATATCACTGTATACAATCAATTATTTGATAAAAAAACGTAAGAAGACGCCTCTTCCTGGTTGTTAGCCTGTAGTTTTAGTCTATTTTCTCTTTTGAAAAATGTAAACTTTCATGGTTGACTGCTCTTAGGGCAATTTTCTCTTAGTACCAAATGCTAGGGTATATTACAATTGCCGAGCAAAAGGCAACAAGGAAACTCTTACACACATATTGCAAACACTACAGGTATTATTTGTTAAGCTTGTGTGAATGTTGAGACATTCACAAAGCAAATTTTTTTATAAATAGACCCCTTTGATTTATCGAAAGATAAACTGCAGTAGAAATTTCTCAATAAAGTCTCAGTTGATATGTTTGTTAATGTGCTGCAGTTTGAGCATGTGTCATTGAAATGTGACAGATTTATCAAAATGGTGCATTTCAATTAGTTAAATATGTTATATTACTTTGCTGTTTTGTCACATTATGTGAAAGTGTGACAGATTTACCAACTTTTCGCAGTTTGCAGAAACAATAAAACACAGCTGGAAAACATTTAAAGTGCTTGTAAAGGCAGAAGGTTTTAAATCTTAATGCATTCTATGCATTAAGATAAAAAACCTTTTGTGTGCAGCAGCCGCCCCAGTACACCCTAATACTTACCTGAGCCCCATCTCTCTCCAGCGATGTCCATGAGTGCCTTAGCCACCCGGGACTCTCCTTCTGATTGGCTGAGACACAGCAGCAGCACCATTGGCTCCCGCTACTGTCAATCAAAGTCAGTTAGCCAATCAGGGGAGAGAGGGGTGTCTGAATGGACACAGGGAGCTGTGACACTGCTTGGGTGCCCCCATAGCAAGCTGCTTGCTGTGGGGGCACTCAACAGGAAGGAGGGGCCAGGAGAGCCAAAGCAGGACCCGAGAAGAGGAGGATCTAGGCTGCCCTGTGCAAAACCACTGCACAGGGCAGGTAAGTATAACATGTTTGTTATTTTCAGAGAAAAAAAATGAGACTTAACACTTTAAGAAGTACTTTTTAGATGACGTAGTGTTGCTACAGATCGATGTGTGTTAATTCTGCCGCATGTAGTTCATAACACCAGTGACAAATGTGTGAAAACAGGCAGACTGGTGGCAGACATTTTTTAAAACAGGAAGTGCCGTGTCACTCTCAAAGTTCAGTCGCAACAAGTAGAATATAAATGATTTGCACAAACTTGCATAGTGTGACTTTTGGATATAGAGTGCAACTGCATTCATAAATGTCACCCATCGTCATCTGCTCATTCAGCTCAAAGCAACATTATCGTCTGATAGCCCCATGTTAACATGATGTTTATGAAGATGTAAATGCAACAACCATTCTCACATGGGATGCGATAATACGTTTTTCTACTAGGTGGTAGTGTGTGTTATGATTTTTGCCTAAATAATGTAATGTTCTCTCTTGTGGGACTACATGGTTGTAATATAATTTCCTGTATTAGTGTTCTTGTTGTTTCTAACAAAAACAAGAAGGGCTAAGCCATGTGTCCTGCACTATCTTGACTGGTAAACATCATATCTGCCTTGACTTTCCAACAGAATATAGGTTCCGCTACAGACAAAATACTGAATACTGCTTCAGATACAGTTTACAAAGCAACAATGAGGACTACTAAAAGTGTTTCATCTACATTTTCAAATGCTAATCTGCCAAACCAGATTTACCAGTCCTGGAAGTTTAAAATGAAGATGCTACTGAAGAGAGGGTACATGGAAGTGTTTACAAGAGCCCAGACCCAACTTACCCAACTTAGACGAGTAGATAGAGAACGATTAAAAAAAAACTCAAAGTACTATATCTCCGAGTATAGATGACAATCACATTCTGCACATATGCAAGTGTGAATCTGCAAAGAAATGTTCGAAGAACTACAGAAAGTACACAAGAGAGAACATCTTAGCAACAAAATGTACATAGAAAGGCCAGTGCATGTAGAACTATATAAGATGGTAAGAAAAAAAAAGACCCTGTAAATAGCAGCACTGTTAGTAATCTCCCAGACAGCTATGAGACACTTGTTACAGCACTTGACGCTCACCCAGATGATTAACTTACCCTGGAATATGTTAAATGCAAGCTTGTGGCTTAATATAAGTGAAAAACAGAAGTAGTACAAACAGTAAATATGCTCCTATAGTGGAATATACACTAATGGGGCATACACACGGTCAGACTTTTCGTCTACAAAAGTCCAACGGACGCCGACGGACTAAAGCTGGCTGGTAATCCGATCGTGTGTGGGCTTCCCCGGACTTTCAGCTGACTTTTTCAGCCTCAAATCCGACGGACTTTAGATTTGAAACATGCTTCAAATCTTTATGTCGTAACTACGACGGACCCCGAAATCCGCTCGTCTGTATGCTAGTCCTACGGACAAAAACCCACGCTAGGGCAGCTATTGGCTACTGGCTATGAACTTCCTTATTTTAGTCCGGTGTACGTCATCACGTACGAATCCGTCGGACTTTTGTGTGGTCGTGTGTAGGCAAGTCCGTTCGTTAGAAAGTCTGCCACAAGTCCGCCGCAAGTCCGCCGAAAGTCCGCCGGAAGTCTGTCGGACAGGCTGTCGGACTTTTGTAGACGAAAAGTCCGACCGTGTGTATGCCCCATTAGAACCAACTACTGCAATAAGGGTAATATGCCAAAAGACAGGTAACTTAAAAGAAAACTGCAGAATTTGGAAAGCTACCATGAATCTGAAAAATGTAAGCTAAATAACAAAAGGCCAAAAGTATTGAAGAAGAAATAGAAGACACTTCAAATACAGAGTGTGCCTTTCACTTATAATTTTCACAGAGCTACATATAACCAATGATAACATTGCTTTCCTTCAGCTTGATCAAACCAAGGCAGAAATAAATACAACAGCTAATGTACAGTATTTGGTTTGAGAGAGAATGTGGGGATCTTATCTACACTATACTCTATCCCAGTCACAAGAAAAATACCTAACAAAGATGTTATATTGGCTACCTTTGAAAGTAACCTCCTGTCAGTGAAGAAGTTCACCAAGCAAGGATATGTAGTGACATTCAGAGGTAACATCTGTATTATTATAAAAAAGAAGCCACATGCTAGTTAAAGGAAAAATGGCAGATGAACTGTTTTGGCGTAAATGCAGGGAAGTGTTTAACACTGACAAAAGGAAAAACATTTGAACTATATCCACACCTGGCAATTTTGTCTTGGACAAAGGAATCCTAAAACTGTTAAAGAGCTAACTGGAAACAACATGCCAGTACATAGAAATTGATCTATGCAGTCATATAATGAAGTATACCAGCTGCAAGGGAAATATTACCACAAACACTAATCCTAAAAATATAACAGCAAAGCCTGACAACCCCTCGACACAACCTAAGCCAAAGACTGAAGACCTCCAAAAGAAGATAGGACTTATATTGGAAGTAGTTATTAGGTGGGGGGGGGGTTGGCATGCTGCTTATACAAACATAGATGCAACAACCATTCTCATATCTTATACTATAATTATTAGTTCTGCCACTAATTGGCAGAGTGTGTTGGTTAATGATTGAATATTGTAATGTTCTCTTTTGAGGAACTACATAGTTATTATTACATTTCCTGTTTTTCTGTGTTTCTGTTGTTACTAATAAAAATAAGGAAGGCTAAGCAATATGTCCAGCACCATCTTGACTAGCAATAGAAATATCTACAGCAGCGTTTCCACACCCCTTCCCCCAACTATCATGTTAAACTCACACATTTATGCCTCCCTGCCAGCTCTGTCAGATCTCTTCCTTAGCAAGTGAGGCTTCCAGTATGGGTGAGCATATAACCTTCCCCATAGGACTGTGCTCACACCTTTACAATCATTCACTAAGCCCAAACACTGTCACATCATGGGGAAAGTGAAGACATTTATTCAGGTAAGTTTTGAAACCCTGCACCCAATCAGCCACACATTTTCTTTTGCTTCCCCACATTTATATTGGGCAACTGAGAGTGAAGAGCGGACGCCCTGTGTAAGCTCCAAACTGTAATTCAGATGAGACTAAGGACTCCCCTAGCTCTGTGTGATGGCACGGGTATACAAGCAAAACAAACAACCTCCTGCACTTGAGGTGAATGTTCCAGCAATGGAGGATTTTCAACAACTTGAAGATAGGCAAGACTTTTTCAGCCCCCTGAGGACTGGGGAAGCCCAAAAAGAACACTGGAAAAACCTAAGGCGCACCAGCCTCGTGTATTATCTTAAAAAATATTTTTATTAAAGCAATAAAAAAGATGTGCACACACAAACAGCACATGATATCAAGCTCATCAATATCCACAGTGACCCACACACTCTGGTCCACTGCATCAATCCCAGCGTAGGGAAGACACATCCAATGGCTAATGGTGCTGTTTGCGAGTACACATGCTTTTTTTTTCTTCAATAAAAACACTTTTTAACGTAATGTGCAAGGCTGGTCCACTCTCTGTTTTTGTTTTTCCAGTGATGGCATTGATGCCAGAGTGGATTTAGGCTCCAGCACAGTGTGGATCTCCAAAAGTCCTAAAGTTATATTAAAGGCAATTATTAAAAAAAAATATATATAACAAACATAATATACTTACCTACTCTGTGCAGCGGTTTGCATAGAGCAGCCCTAATCTTCCTCTTCTCGGGTCTCCCGCAGGTGCTCCTGGCCCCTCCCTTCTGCCGATTGCCCCTAGCGCAAGCAGCTTGAAATGGGGACACCCAAGCAGGCTCGTTCCAGAGCCACTGCTCTGCATGCTAATTTACACAGACCTGTAGCTCAGTCCCTCCCCCTCTCTCTTCTCATTGGCTCAATGGCTGTGATTGACAGCAGCGGGAACCAAAGGCTCCACTGCTGTCTCACCCCTTCTGCCAATTGCCCCTAGAGCAAGCAGCTTGCAATGGGGACACCCAAGCAGGCTCGTTCCAGAACCACTGCTCTGCATGTCCATTTACACAGATCTGTAGCTCAGTCCCTCCCCCTCTCTCTTCTCATTAGCTCAATGGATGTGATTGACAGCAGTGGGACCCAATGGCTCCCACTGCTGTCTCGGCCAATGAGGAGGGAGAGTCCTCAGTGAGCCAAGGCTCCCCTGCACATTGCTGGATTGTGATGGGGCTCTGGTAAGTATAAGGGGCTGCTGCACAGAGAAGGTTTTTTACCTTCATGCAACCACTTTAAGAAAGTTTAGCCCTGTATGTTACATTGGTCAGTTCCCAATGTTCAGACAGAAGGTGCCTATATGTTACATTGATCATTTCTAACTATAACTTGAAGAGGAACTCCATTCTAAAATGTTATGATCAAAATACTTGTCCCTTTATAAAAATAAAGATGTTGTATACTTACTACTCCATGGAATCCGTCATTGTCTTGCCTGTAGACAAAATTCTCCCCAGATTGCCCTTCTCCAGCACCTACATCCTGAATCAAAATCCAATGCCTGCACAGGCATGCCGTGAGGGCAGGGGGGTCTTGGCAAGACATACGCTTAACCCCTCCACCCTTGTGCACACACACCATGGGCTCTTGCATTGAACTGCGTGACATAGACATCTCAGAAGGCAGTTTGTGGGATTTCACACATATGCAGACATGCCACAGAGGCTCCTGAAGAGGCCCGCAGCATGTCTGCACATTCGCGATACATCATTCTCACCTAGCTGTGAATTTAGGAGGAAAAAAAGGTATTCAAATTCAAATGTGTAAGGGTGGGGGGGGACGCCAATAGGAAAGAGGATCCTAAGAAAAGGGGGTTAAGATCCACTTTATGAGCTAGTGAAACACTGCTGCAACAACACTCGAATTGGCTACTCTTTTGCATCCATCAATAATGGACATCTAGCCCTGCTTGTATTTGCTGCTAAGAATTAAAGCTGGTCATGTACAGTATGGATCGAAATGCAGTTGGTTGAGCAGAGATCAGATGAATTTCAATACATATGTAGCTGTGCCCACTCAACAGAAGACAATCAAAAACGGGCTTGCTGGAAATGTTTTCTTGATCTGCAGCCACAGGTTAGTGTATTCTGGCAGCAGAGAGTCCCTACTATCAGAATACAATATCTCAGCTGGGGGAGAATTCCTCTATCCAATCTCAATTGTGTGTGTATCCAGGTGCTGGGCTACAGCAATATGAAGAAGGAGACATTGCCTATACTGAACCCTTACCGCATTCTGAACCACATCGACCTGGAGCCTGTGCCAATGTTATACTGTACCTATACTGTACCTGTACTGCATGCAGGTTAACTGTGACTGTTGTTAAGTGCAAAGAAGCTCTGATAGCCAGCAGCCCTCCCATAATAATTATTCTGCAAGAAAAAGGGGGGAGTTGGTGGCATGTGTGTCTCTAGTTAGATATGGCACCACATCCCAGTAAGAGTGTTAAATTGAAGTGGAGGGCTTGTAATATGGGATTATTGCGGTGTCGGGAAAACAACAGTACAAATGATAAAATGAATTATATTTATTGCAAAAAGTTAAAAATACAATTCATACAAGGTATAAAGTACAAAATGGAGCATAGGCAGATGAATACAACCAATGGATGGCATTCAACTAATTATCCCTACTAGCTTCGCCAAAACATTGGCTTCCTCAGGGGATATGATAGGTTGTGGTTCTACAGAAAGACAATCTTAAATGAGTACAATATAATAAAAAGAAGATAAACAACATTATGCATACTACTCAAGCGACTGTGAAGGAGATTAGTATGGTCTCCCCCGACCAAATAATCCCAATCAAGATGGAGATAACATCAATCAAAGATTATCACAACATACCCACAGAACCCCAGGGGGCCAGATGGACCACGTCCAATGTGAGGGTCGTCCTTCACCGCCTAGTAATGTGGCTGCAGGGGGCTTTATAAAAACAACCTTGAAAATGGCTGTAAAAATACAGACGTATAAGGCTAAAAAAGCTCAGCTGTATATAATAAAATAAAAGGAGGACAAATCAGTCCTAGATACTTACCAAGTACAAGGTATACTATTGAGTGACCGGGACGCTAAAGGGATCAATGGTAATTGATCGATTTGAACAAATTGCTTGATAAATATGCTGGCTGTACTAGATAAAAATTAGAAGGATAATAGATGTAGATTACCATAGATAAAGGATGTTCATGTTGTGCAGCAAAAGTTCTTAAATGGGCTTAATTAAAGAATCCTACCTGCAGAGGAAAATTAGGAAGCCAAACCGCAATAAAAGGGTAATCAAAAACAGCGTGATAGCTTCAGGTTGAAACACAAACAGATAAAGAGCATGAGCCAAATGGACACAAACAAACAGCCTCTAGTGGACAAACATAATAGTAAGTAATATTGGGATCAGTTATCCCCACATATACCAATAATGTGGTCACCTGAAAAGCAAATTTACCTGTACAGTAACTTAAGCTTACATAGCGTCCCGGTGAGTCTGCAACAACGGACAAATTGCTGGCCTTTTTAAAGCCCCCCACCTGATTGGCAAAAACATTTTTGCCAATCAGGAGCGGACAAAAAGCGGCCCATGCGCCTGCGCACTTACCACCGCAGTAGGCCTACAACTCTCATAACGCCTGGCATCCTCTAGATGCGTCGGAGAACGTCGGTCATCCGATGCAATCAGACAGGGGCGTGACTAGGCTGTGGGCCAACCCGTAAGGCAGGGGCAGCCCAAGGCCCAAGGGGAAGAATGGTAAAGTAGCCTGTTGGAAGAGGCGGAGGGTTGGGGGCGGAGACAGGCCGAAAGGTGGGCTGGCTATCATAGGGGGCCAGCCCTTGGGTGTCCATACAGCCACGGGCTGTGATAAGGAACCAACCCAAAACATCGGGGAAGCCAAAGGCCATGTGGGAACCGAGGCATGGGGAGAGAAAACAATGAGATGACAGAAATTGGAAAAATGGGGGGGGGGGGGAGAACCGGACAGGGAAATGCAAGGCACGCTCCTGAAGCCGGGCAGTTCAATCAACTGCACAGTCGCCAAGTGATATAATGCATAATGTTATAAAGAAAAGAGTCATGATGGAATTAAATGCCAAAACAATTATGAACGATATACAAAAGCAAAAATGTAAAGTAAACAATCCTATAAATACGTATATATATTTATATCCAACTGATACAGTGATAGACCGAATCAAGAAAAATATTTCTGCAAGCCCCCTTTGTTCCCCCTCCACTACCATCCTCATTTTCTTTTTGGCAAGTGCATACCCAATCCATTTAGAACTAGCATTGCCACTATAAATGTTCTCTGGCTGTATAGTTTCAGCACTCGGTAGATTATACTTTACTGCTGCTCACTGCTGCCCTTGAGGTAACCTTCCTTCTGTTTATGCTGACCTGGACGCCAAATGTCATCTTATGTCTAGTCCTTCTTGTTAATCACTTTGTATGCTGAGTTGTGTTATTACCATTGTTAATCCATACTTGCCTAGTTACCATCCATATTGGGTGACAATATATTAAGTTTGCCTTTACTTCCTGGTTTGATGCCTTATTTCTTTGATATAGCATTACTATTGGGTACTTATTATTACTTTCAGTGATTTCCTGTGATATGTATGTCTGTAAACCTGGTGTGTCAGAGGGGCTGATGTTCTTAAGAAGGTTAAGCCAGGAACACAGGGCCCATCCTATCCAGTGGCTCCTTTGGGGGTAACACTACAAGTGGATGGGGGAGTTGTTTTTTTTTTTTTTTTAATTGAGTCTGCTAGCTGACTCAATTACCTACCTAAGAGCATCTTTGGCTATTGAGGTGCAAATAGCTCAGCCATTTAAACGGCAATAGACCTCTACAATTAATTTTAGGGAAGTTTTGTCCCCCTGAAACAAAAATACATGCTTCTAATTTATCAAATCTCAGTGTTCATCCTAGCCTGATCAGTATGGCGTTGAAATAATTTATGAACTTGCCATACCATTATTATTAGGATTAATATACGCATGTACTGGGTTTTAGACACACTGACCCCCCAGACTATTATGCCTCCCCATGTTCAGAACTTGTGAGCTTCCACAACACACAGCATGCCTTTTACACCGCCTTTGCAAGATGCAGAAATCCTAATCTATGGTTCCTGATTGTCGGGGAAAGTAATGAAACCATTAAATGTAAGGTATTAAGACTAGACAAGATGCAATTAGCTAAGAAATTACTCTGATCTCAGTGACATTTTCAAAAAATCATAATACAATGTACATCAGAGTCTCTGACTGACAGGCTAATCCAGTTTTGATAGGCCTGCAGCCTGCACACTGCGAGGAGAGAGGAGCGCCTACAGATAATACCCACAGCTGCGAGGCCCTGATATGTCCTCAACATCTTGTCACCCAGGAATTTCTGCAGGTTTAAGGGACGATAAAAATATTGAGCAGTAATGACAGGATCATCTCCTGCCCCTGAAATAAAAAGTACTAATCCCTTTCTGCCAGGTCTATGAATTTGTAATATAAATTATATAAAGTCTGGTAATTCATCTCTGTTAGTTCAGTTGTGTTTGAGAATCATACAGCGGACTTTGCCCTGATTTAAAACGCTGGATGAAAGAGGGACATGCTTATTTTAAACATTACTGTAAAGTGATTTACTGGCTAGAAAGATCAGGGATTCACATGGACCAGTCAAGCAAAAGAAACTGCTAAGTTCAGTTCACTGATTAGAAGCTGAAGTTCAAAGAATGCTAATGGTTTATTGCATATGTCGGCCTGCCGCACATAATGATGCGGAATATCTCACTGCTCTGACAGCTTTGAACTATTCATTGACAATCTGCTCAATATGATCTGAACCTGCAGGATTGACATGATAACTTTTTTACTTGACATAAATTTAAAAGCAATTACATTTATTTAGAAATAATAATCAGGAAAGACTACAAAAGACTTTGTGTTACAATCCTACTTATAGTACCTTTTAGATGTAAAAGTGGGAGAAAACAACAAAAGAATAGTAACAGAAGAAAACCTTTCATAAGAGATCTGATTATATTTATAACATGCAAAAATAATTAGTGTCATTTATTAATTGTATTATTACTATTATCATTCAGGATTTACATAGCGTCAACAGTTGACGCAGTGCTTTACAACGTGAGGGCAAGACAGTACAGTTACACTACAATTCAATACAACCTATGATAGCATTGTTGAGTTGAGTAAAAAGAAGCAAAGTGCATCCAAACAAAAATCGTATTTTATTGGTCAAACTAAGTTAAATTGTTGAAACATGATCTTGGAGTGGCTGATTTTGGTTTTAACCAAATATATAGCCCTTTAAACTGTATTGATATTGTTTTTACAGAATACTATATTGTGGTCAAACTCCATTGTTTAAATATTATGCATGTAATCCACATTGTTGAATATTAACTGGGTATTAATTTAGAAAAGACTCTGGTTCAACAGTACCTAAAAGTAATATTAACATCTTAAAACACCTTTTAACCAATCAGTGCCACTGCTGCACACAGTTCTAGAGGGGCCCAGAGTAATGTCAAACAAAAATAAATGTATGACTACATATACTACATATACTGTAAATACATGACTGGGGGAACAGGAACAATTTTGTTAAGATGCCTCTTAATGGAGGAAAGGGAGGAACAGGAGGAGCCAGCGGGAAGTGAGGGAAAGGAGGTCCCTCCCCAGTGTCAGTGTGAGCCGGAGGAGACAGCTTGAAGCATGGCATCAAAGGAGAAGCTGATGGCGCAACTGCGAGCCGCAGCGGTGTCCAGAGGTGAGCGGTGGCTGTGGGATCAGGTGTCCCTGGTCCTGGGCAAAGGAGCAGAGCGTGCCAGCACCACGGGGAGGGAGTCTACATGAGCTCAGCGGTCACGGCCGCCGGAGCACTTCTCCCCAGACTCCACCCCAGGGCCCAGCGTCACACAGGGAGTCCCTCACAGGTCCCTTCAGAGCCAACTACCAAACTCATATGGGGGCAGGGCTTCAGCAAGGGATACGAACAGCAACGGCCGCCGGGCCTTCCCTTCCCACAGCTGGCGACCCCCAGAGGCCTAGCAGATCGAGTGTGACGGCAGGAGGCGGGGATGCCCCGGTGCAACACAGATCTGGAGGGGGTAGAGGTCCGGGGAAGGCATCCAGGAAATCGGTGGGTGGATCCAGCATGCGGAGGAAGGGCCAGCAAAGGGTCAGCATCCAGGGATGGATCTCCTGGAGGGCTGTCAGTAAGGGAAGAGGACATGGCGGGGGATCAATTGGAGGGGAGCTCTCCCTATCGGAGCAGGAGGAGCAGAACTCCTGCAGCGATGGAAGCGGGGTGGAACACTTCCTAGGCAGCCCGGTAAGTCCACCTTTAATTTGGGGTACACAGGTGGGGAGGGCGGGGAGGGGGAGTCGGGGGGTGGGTCTAGGCCAGGTGCTCAGGTCTCCTGTCAGCGGGCGGTCTCTCCCATGGGCTCCCCACTGGCCGCGTTGGTCCTCGACCAAGATTCAGCGGATACGGGATTGCAGGAGTTCCTGGCTGGGTTAAAAGATTTGGTGAGTAGGTTTGAGCCGGGGGCAGGCATGTCGGTTACGCTGGTGGTGGCCTGGGTGGCACCTGGGGGGCTTCAGGGTCAGGGGACTTAGGGTCTGGGGTAATTCCAGGTCCCGATGCGGTGACACCTGCGCCCGCGGTGGGGGACACCGTGGTGGCTGCGCTAGACTCAGCGAACAAGAAATAGTCAGGGAGAGAAAGTGGGGGGGCAGGGGTAAAAAACAAGACTTGATCAGGTTGGCGGCAAGGTGTGAGGTATATTTATGTTTTGAGGGACCTTTGGGAGCTCATCTTAAGCAGTAGGTTAGGGAGAAGATCTGGAAAGGTGAGTATGTGGAGATATTCTCACTTTTGCCACTTGAGAAGTTCAATTTAGATAGGGTTAAACCTGAGGACAACAAGAAGGAGGATGAGGAGAAGAGGCTCATACCACGGACGTTCCAGAACTGGCTTCAGGCATTCAGCCACAAGAAAAAAGGGTGTTTTCTGGCAGTACAATTAGGGTGCCTGAAAGTTTGGGGGGGGCTGCAAATACAGGCACGAATGCTCTGGCTGTGGGGGAGCCCATCCAGTATCCGGGTGTTGTAAACAAGGAAAAGAACGTGCGGGCGAGCCTACTAACAAGAGGGACGACACCGGTAAAGGTGGAAAGGATGCGGCCTTTTCTAGATAGGTACCCCAATAGAGAGTCAGCGAAGTTGTTAGGCCTGAGGTTTTCAGAAGGGTTTCGGATCCCGTTCAACCTAGTTACTGCCCCCAGTGTCCCGGCTAGGCAACATCCAGAGGTGGTTTCGGAAGATGCGTAAGGTGGTTGCGCTGGGAAGCATGGGGGGCCCATTCCCTGTTTTGCCAATGTCAGATTTGGTGGTCTCTCCCTTGGGGGTCATGCCCAAAAAAGAGCCCAATAAATATAGGCTGATTCATCACCTTTCCTTCCCAAAAGGGGGGTCGGTTAACGATGCCATTGATCCAGGGATGTGTGCAGTTTCGTACACTTAATTGATACGGCAGTTTTTTGGGTGCGGCGTTACAGGCGCGGGGCTAGGATGGCCAAATCGGATATTGAGTCGACATTCAGAGTGCTTCCTGTTCATCCAGACAGTTTCCGTTTGCTGGGTTGTCATTGGCAAGAGGGATTCTACGTGGATCGCAGCTTGCCAATGGGCTGTTCTATTTCATGTGCTTTATTTGAGCGACTCAGTTCATTCGTGGAATGGGTGGTCTGCGGCGTCGCGGGAGTGAATTCCATCATCCACTACCTGGATGATTTTCTCTGCGTGGGCCCGGCCTCGTTGGACATCTGTGCGGTGCTCTTGGCAACACTGGAACACTTGGCAGAGCGATTTGGGACTCCCCTGGCACTGGAAAAAACGGAGGGGCCCACTACAGTCATTAGCTTTCTGGGCATCATCGTGGACTCGGACGCCATGGAGTGTTGACTGCCCGGAGACAAACTGGGGGCGCTTCAATCGGAGATTCGGGGGATCGTGGGATTGTGCAAGGTCCAACCTAGGACTCTACAGTCAGTAGAAGTTGAACTTTGTGTGTCTCATCATCCCCATGAGGCTTGTCTTCTGCAGGAGGTTGTCTGCAGGTACGACGGGGGTGGAGTCACCCAAGCATTTTTTGCGACTGGTGAAGGAACACAGGGAGGATTTGAGGATATGGCACTCGTTCCTGAAAAGTTTTAATAGGAGGGCGCTGTGGATGTCTGGGCCAGTGAGTAACTTCAATCTAGAGCTTTATAAATTGAAGGGTTACCAGAATTTCACAAAGGATTTCTGGGTTAGACAGGCAATGAAGGGGTATCAGCGCTCTCGGTTGAGCAAGGACGCAAGAGTTAAGAGTTTCCTCACGATCCGTCCGGAGGTGACGGGATCCTTTTTTAGTGCATGAAAATGGGGAATCACTGTCAAAATTTCAATTTATTTCTGTTTTCTGGAAATGTTTGAATGCGTTGGGTGTGGGGGAGCTGCATTTTTCTTCACATTCGTTTCATATAGGGGAGGCTATGGAGGCAGTAAGATGGGGGTTGGATGAGAAGTCGGTCAAACGCATTAGTAGGTGGGAGTCGAAGAGGTTTAGGTCCTATGTTCAGCCTGATCTGTTGGCAGTTTAGAGATGTGGTCGGACATGATTGCCTGGATTACGTGGAGGTTGGCGAGATCAGTGGAGCGGGTTAATAAGGCCAGGAAGAAGGTTAACAGGGATGTCAGCAGGTTTGTGGTCAAGAATGGGGGGCTGGCAATCAGACATTTGGAGCTGGAAATGGATACCTGGCGTTAGCTTCGAGGACATGGGGTGCACCTTAATGCTGTGGGATCAACATGTGGGCTTTAGGATTACAGGATGGCATCCAGAGAGCATTGAGGGTTTTGAGGTGCACTCAAGGGTAAGGTTTTATCATTGTTTGCTGTGGCGGGTGTTGGTCTTTGCGGGTGAAGGAAGAAACCCCCAGATAAGGATGAATGTGGGACCCATCGGTGATATGGAACTGTTGGTGGTATGTTAATTTTAATTGAGATGTTAATAAAGGGGTTGCTACAGCCAATAATTTAGTCCAAAATGGTGTGGTCTCCATTAATGGGAAAGGGTAAGGGTTATGGAGTTGGGTTGGCCGGGTAAAGCAATGGGTGTATGTATCATCTGTTATACTATAGTCAAGAGAAGCCCGGAGTAATGCCAAACAAAAATAAACGTAGGGCTTACATGATGGGGGGGAACAGGGGACAGGAACAATTTTGTTAAGATGTCTCTGAGTGGAGGAAAGGGAGGAACAGGAGGAGCCAGCGGGAAGTGAAGGAAAGGAGGTCCCTCCCCAGCATCAGTGTGAGCCGGAGGAGATAGCTTCCCACCCACCCTCCCTGGTATAGTAGGTATTTGGGTTGTCTCTCGGAACCTGTTTTCTTTCACAGAACACCTGGATTCTAGGATGTCGTGGCAGTTGGCGGGTGTTGGTCTTTGCGGGTGAAGGAAGAAACCCCTAGATAAGGATGAATGCGGGCCCATCGGTGGTATTAGCCCGTTGGTAGTATTCCAGCTAACATTGGTTTAGCTGGAATTTGGTAAAAGGGTGCACTGCGGTCAGTGGTTTGGTTATCTCCGAGTTAGCATGTCAGCTGAAGGCCTTTTTTTCAGTTAAAGGTACCGCTATGCATGGTGATGATCGTTATGGTAATTCTGGGGGGATGTCCTGCAAAGACCAACGTGACTATTTGAGGTTTAACAGATGTTGTTTATAGTTATGTTAATTTAAATTGAGTTGTTAATAAAGGGGCTGGTACGGCCAATAATTTACTCCAAAACGGTGTGGTCTCCATTAGTGGGGAAAGGGTAAGGGTTATGGAGTTGGGTTGGCCGGGTAAAGCAATGGATGCATGTATCATCTGTTATACTATAGTCATGTCCTGTGAAGCAGAAGTCTACCAGTAACTGGAGGGAACATAATAGGTTAGTGTTTGTAGGATGTTATTTTTATTGTTGTCTTAAACTGTGCTCCTCCTATTAGTGACTGTTGCCAACCTCCTCTGTAGCCATTGCCACTGAACTTGCCATCAATGAAATTTGGCCTTGTGGGAACATCAGAAAAAGTAGCTCTGTTACAAGAAATATTACTGACCTTTTATCATTACCCTTTGGCTTTCTTTTTTATACTGTTGACCAACATGAAGTAGTCCAGCCACAGAAATGCAGTCCTCTGTGAATCCATACCTAACTGTGCCATAATTCAGAATAAAAAAAGACTGCTAAATCAGTGATTGGAGCAGGCTGCATGTTCCTCTGCTATTATAAACTATATTACCAAAAGTAATGGGACGCCTGCCTTTACACGCACAAGAACTTTAACGGCATCTCAATCCATAGGATTCAATATTGAGTTGACCCACCCTTTGCAGCTATAACAGCTTCAACTCCCCTGGGAAGGCTGTCCACACGGTTTAGGAGTGGACAGCCGTATTTGGGAAGTCCGGCACTGATGTGGACAAGAAGGCCTGGCTTTCAGTCTCCATTCAAATTTATCCCAAAGGTATTCTATCAGGTTGAGTTCAGGTCTCTGCGTAGGCCAGTTAAGTTCCTCCACCCCAACCTCATTCATCCATGTCTTTATAGACCTTGTTTGTGCAACAACTCTCCAGTTGAAGCTGTTATAGCTGCAAAAGGTGGTCCAATTCAATGTTGAACCCTACGTACTATGATTAGGATGCCATTAGTTCATGCACGTGTAAGGCAGGTATCCCAATACATTTGACAATATAGCGTAACTCCCATGTATGCACACAAGAACTACTTTATTCTAACATAGAAACTTGACAGAAATGTGCAATGAGCTATGCATGTGCGGCTCAGATTGCACTGCACCGCACCAATGCATGTAACATGAAATTGTATGAATGGGAGCTTACCTTTAGCCCTGATCCAGTGAATCAGATCTGTACAGCCATTCTCCCAAAAATAGCCAGTGTATTTTGCTTATTTTGTGCCCCAGCCCAATTCGCTCCTATGATAAAGCTGTACTCTGAGCAACCACTTGAAGGCTGCTATAAATATGGCAATACTAAAGGAAGGAATGAAGACCCAACATAGGGCTGCACAGTAAACAGAGCTATATCAGGACTGAAGGTATTGTCTTATAATGTTGTACTTTGAAATATTTTTTTAATGTGACTTTTACAGTTAAATATATTTTCTCTTTCGTGTTTTTTGCTATTTTATCTAGTGAATTGTACATTAGCCACAAGAGGGAGATCTGAGTGGATCAATAACTCTATATCATCTTTAACAAATGTTGAGACAAACAGGCTGATTTCCTAAGGAATCTGAGATTGCTCACACAAGGCTTTTCACACCATAACACGGACATAAATGCACTGAGCATGTGTAATTGATTTGTATTTACGTATATATGCTTCAAAGCTGAATTGTATCTGAGTACCACAAACTGAAAACTTGAAGGAATTAATTTTTATTATTCAAAGCAAACACCCATCCATCTATATTAGTTTTATAAAAATATTACTTAAAATAATTGCAATACCTGTAGACCATTTGTGGCACACCCGAAGCCTGGCAAAAAAACTCTCATATTGTTTGCATTCCCCACCCTGGCCAGTTGCTAGGGCACAGCAGACGTTGAGCATGCAACCATACAACCATAGTATCACGGAAACATGCTCTCTCCTAAGTTAACAAGAAACTCATGCACAGTGTGCTCTCTCCACCCTGTACCAGCAGAGGCTGATCTCAGAGTTGATATGTTAAAAATGGAACAGTGTAAGTTAACAAATTGGGGCCCCTTGGCTGTAAAGTCTTTTTTATAAAAAAGGTGAAATTATCCTATAAATCTGTATTAAAGTCCCCATAAGAATGCTAAAAAAAAATTGTCCCCCTGCAGATTTAAGTCGTAATGTATTAGTATGCACCGCATACTAGTACATTATGACAGGCTTACTTGCAAACAGAGCCGTCCAGCACTGCGCTGTCACGGCTCCCCTGGCGCGTCCATCTTCGCCTGATCTTCCTTTCGGGTTTCGTAAGCTCCGCCACCTGAATGGCCGGGCCGCGGTGATGTCACTCCCATGCAGCGTCACACAGAGCAGGCCATAAATGTCGTCTGAGATGCACATGCGCAAGCTCAGATCACATTACTGCTGACAGGAAAGGGGCAGATATATGACAGAAGAGACCTCTAGGTTGTCTTCTGTTATGTCAACCTTGCATGTCAATGGTTTTTAAATTTTTACTTCACTTCCATAAATGCATAAATTGGGTAAAGTTGTGTAAATCCTGGATGAATTGATAAATGGACTTCTGCATGTTTCCTATAATAGAATAGGAAAAATCGCTGCAACTTATAGTCACCTAAATATTAGGTTTTCGATACTGTAATGAATATCTGTCCACATTATTATTTACTGTGACATTGGTGCACCCTAAATTTTATTTTCTCCTTATTTCGGCTTGAATTGATATATAGCATTATTATAAAAATTTGTCCCATGCAAAAAAAAAAAAAATACAATACACCCATAATCTATAGACTGTAAAAAGAATAAAAATAGAGCCCACAGCATTACATTTTGGACAAATGTCTGCAAAATATAGACAATCAATCTGAAACATCTAACTGGAGCAGTTGTTGGGGTTATTTTCTTTGGTGAATACAGCTTCTGTTACAAATCGGCATTAACACAGTATAAATCACATGGAAGGAGACAGTCATTAAAGTGTATTAAACCTTAGAACATCCTGATTGCCAGCTCCAGCATATGGTATCTTCGCTGTGTTTAGTGAATCAGCACTTCTGTGATCAGCAGGAGTGACATGGAAATGCCATATTAGTTTCTTCCACTGGTTTTATACCCTCATTACCTCCAGGAATGTTGTATCTATATCTCCTCTGTATAATAAATCAGTTACAGCTTCTTACATTTTAACTGAAGCTTTTACTCTAAGCACAAAAGTAAAATGTGATAACACAATACAGAATGAGATAGCTCCGTGTAGACTCCAAATATAGTGAAGGATTTCTGATTTTATGCAACCTGTCAGGTTTTGGGAAGAAATGTATTTTGACATTTTAGGAAAATGACTGAATTACACAATATCTGTTAGCTATTTGACTGATGCATATGCAGAGTTGGAAAATTAGCTGTTGCACTACTGAGGATTGTGTGTGCACTTACTGCTCTGCTTACTGTTTGTTTGTTATTTAAGCCTAAAATGTGTTTTAGGGAACACATATTCTAAAACTGTCTATCTACCTATCCTGGCTTACTTCATTCTTTATGTAGGGTACAAGCCAGGGTTTTAGTCCTCTACCCCCTGCCTCAATCCTAAGACCCCCAGCATACACACACCCTTATAATAACTCCTTCTTCAAGCAACATTCCCACAGGATTACCTCCATTAATGGAAATTTCAATCATTTATACCCATCCTTCATATAAAACCCCCTCAATTCCTATGACTCCAAGGGACCTAGTTTCAAGCACAACCTCTGTTCCCATATACCCCTACACCACTGTATCTGTTCATACAATATTCTGTTTATCCATGTATCTATGTTACTGATTGCAGGTATGCAGGGTCAACCCTGGCGTCAATTCTATGCCAAGAATAATGATCATTGCAAGATATGTCATCTTTACCCAACCTATGGACTGGGCGCACTAGAAATTAAAAACCTTCTCTGTTCCATAGAGAAAAGATTATAAGTATTCCTTGGTCAAATGGGTTTTCAATCATAAAAGACAACAGCAGAATAAAAAATATCATATGTAGAAGAGTCAGAAGAGTTCATTTTGATAGTTGGCACTCTCCCTGAATCTGTGGTCAAAATGTAAACTTTTAGATTCATTTCAACACTACATTTCAATTATTTTTTACCCCAATTCCATTATTCTGAGTGATGTTGAAGTGAGGATCCATTCCCCATGCATTTACTCCCTTGGATTCTGTGATATTCACTGTGCCCTTGGAGTGGGAGCTGCTATGTCACATAATTCACAGAGCCTGCCTTCTGAACTACAAAGATGCTGAGAGGAGGAGTTTTAGGAGGCAGTATCAGTACAGGCATCACTGCTTGCAGGCAGCAAGATACCATGGGATATATAGTCCTTAGATATCAAAAGTAAAGCAAAGCAGAGGAGAAGCTGCAAAGCACTCAGGGAACCCAGTTAGATGTAGAAAGAGTTGGCCAGCTGACACGAAGCACTCATAACTAAAGGAGATTTTTCGAGTAAGCTTAGGATTGTGAAATATAACTATTGATTGTCTTGTTATTACAAAGCTGCAGGGGGATCTGTCAGGATGGAGAGTGTGCCATTCACCGGCTCCTTCCTTTTCTGAATGGAGAGTCAGTGATTCATACTGATCCTTCCTCTGTCCCAAAGGTGGAACATCAGAGGTCTGTTTAGACCCCTAATATCTCACCAAAGCCCCCCCCCCCCCCCCCAACGGGGCTCCTAAAAAATTGTAAAAAGTAATAAAAAAATAATATTGTAAAAGAAAAAAAGGGGTAAAAAAATTATACAAAAATAAAATAACAAAAATTGGGGGGGGGGGGGGGGGGGGGGTCTTGCTGTCTGGCACCTACGGCGCAAGTGAGTTCAGATATATTCTTTACATACATTAAATGTATTTTTTGCAGCAATTAGTTTTTATTTTTATTTTATAATTGTAAGTTGTCTTGTATGGTATATTGTTAGTAAAAATATTTTTCTATTTAGAAATATTCAAGCTCCCGAAGAAGCAATGGTTATAGTCGCGAAACATATAGAGCAGAACTGTTTTGAATATATAAGTGGAAAATTGGAACCCCAACTAAGAGGATACCCTTGTGTGGATGCATCCTCAGTATTGTCACACAGGAAATGATATCTAGACCGTATATTAGGGGAACCACAAATAGTCCAACTTTTATGTTTAACGCTATATATGTATTGTGATATTGTGATATATTTGTATATTAATAAACTAATTTTGTTTAAAAAATCTATATACGTGCCTTTAAAGTTCATCTTTCCAAACATTGCAAATTCGAGGGACGAAACATGTCATGTCAAACATTGTATTGCTACATACATGAAAAGCACTAGTGATATTTACTGGCTTCATGATGGACGATTGATTGAAAGTGATGAGGAGAGGGGGATATTTGTTGAAGAAAGCATAGTTCATGACTGCTGCTTAATTAGGCGTGATCTAATTTTGTCTAGTGTTGATGTAGATGCTTTGGGTATTTGGGAATGCCAAGTGAATACTTCCTATGGAAGCATCTCCAAGCAAATAGAGATTGTTGCGCTGGAAACTGGAGCACCTTATTGCCCCATGGAAAGAATAGTCAATAACAGAGGGGATTTTAGGTGGGAGATACAGAGGGAGATCTAAAAGAGGAATACATACCTTATACCACAAGCACGGAAACATACAGCTGACACAGCAGAAATAAGATCTCATGACTGTTGCACAGTGGCAGATACTGTGAAAGCGAGATACCCCTGCGTGGGGTTAATGGTTCGGGTGAGTGCAATTCCTATAGGGGATCTATAAGGAGCACGGAGTACAAATCTGAAGAGCACCTGTCACTTTTTTCATTTTTTCTTTTTTCTTTTTCTTTTCTGACGTTTCTTTGGAATGACATATGGACTATTACAATGCTTATATAAGTGATGCATATGAGCATCACTGAGGCACAATTTTAAGAGCACTAGTCACGTTAAATAGAGTTTTTTTATGCATTCTTAGTAAATGTATTATGGATTTTTTTTGAACACAGTACATATAATATATATATATATATATATATATATATATATATATATATATATATATATATATATTTATATTTGTATGAAATTGATGCATATGAGCAACACTGAGGCACAATTTGTAGAGCACTTGCCATTATACTACATATCTATTTATTTTTTGTTAAGTGCATTGTCAGCACCTGCACAGTTTTGGATTTGCACTAAGAACATGACACTTTTAATTTTCTGGCTTGTGATTCAATACAACAGCAGGACATATACAGTGTCACATAGCAGCATGTAATATTGCACCCCAGAACAGCGCCACACCTACCCCCCCTTATTTAACATATGTCATAGGCAGAGTCAGTGATATCATCGTGCTGAGCCAGGAAGTGATGCTGATATGCAAGGTTAGAAGATGATGCATATTTCCTGGTGTTTCTTTAGGAGTCACATATCTATGTGCACTGTTTAAAGTGCACTCTTTCATGTGAGTGTATTTTTTTTTGTTTTTCATAAAGATTGAGTTTTAATGATGGTAAAGTGTGATGATGGCCTAGCTTTAATTTTGTTTGAGCTATAAATGCCTAGGAACCTTATACCGTGGAGCAAAAAAGCTCCTGGATCTGAAGTGCACCTTAATAAAATCCCAGAGAGGTGGAATTGATCCCCAGGTGGGGAAGGTGTGCAGAGAACTGTTTTCTAGCCCAAATATAGAGGTGAGTGCTTAAACATAGCTCCCAACTGTCCCTGATTTTGAGGGACTGTCCCTGATTTGGAGCAATGTCCCTCTGTCCCTCTTTCCTCCTCATTTGCCTTTCATTTTGGTCTGATCCATATAGTTGTATATAAAATGTACTTTTTATCTTTCAAAAAGTGTTTCCCAGTGCTAAACCTTTCATCCAAATTCTAAATGGCTGCATTTGTAAATTTTAAAAGCCAATATAAAGGAATAGTAGTGGTTAAAAAAAAAGTCCTTGTGGATTTAATTACATTTTTTTTGGTTAATTCTCCTTTAAGAGGGTGTGGCGGGGGCGTGTCCTATGCTGACATACATTTGTTAGTAGGTGTCCCTCATTCCCGATCAAAAAGCGGAGTTCCACTGTTTTGTACATTTATTAAAAGTCAGCAGCTAAAAAAGTGTAGCTGCTGACTTTTAATAAACAGACACTCACCTGTCCCACGATCCAGCAATTCGGCCACCTGATGTCTCGCTGCCCTTCCCCTCCTCTCCGCGGTGCCGTCATTGCTACTGTGGGCACCCAGCTGTGATAGCTGGTGGCTTCACAACTGGGCACACACTGTGCATGCCTGAGTTGCGCTGCACTCTCCTAGTGGCCAAGCAATCTTCTGGGACCTGTGAGGTGTCTTAGAAGATTGCAGAGAGGGTGGGGCTACCTAGGGGAAGAGGAGGAGTCGCCTGGGTGGTAAAACGACGAAAAGAGGAAGTGGGACAGGAAGTACCTGTCAAAACCAGCAATTAGTTTTACACTCTTGGAACCCCTTTTCAGAAGAGAGCAGTCTGAAGTCCACTTTCTGCTGACGTCACCAGGATCAGTCTAGGCACCGCGTCACCCTGACTTCGGAAGTCTGAATCCGCTGGGTGCCTGGACTGAATAGGATCTCAGCCTCTCAGCGAGCTGCTGAGACGGCCACTCCCCGCCCCTCCACAGCTCTGCACTCCAATGAGCCTAGAGGACCAGAGCAGGGGAGCTGCTGCCAGCCAGCAGCTCTCTGCTCCGGGATCTGTGAGAACCGAGCAATCAGCGATGTTCGATGGCTCGGTTCTCAGTGAAGAGGCGACGGGGGACAGATAGGTAAGTATGACTGGGAAAAAACCCAAACCTATACTTCTCTTTTAAGACAGAACACTCAGAGAATGAAGTCTTAGCCAAAAAATTTTGCTGTGGCACACTATTGAGGGGATTTTACAAAGTCTGGTGCATGCAGAATATGGAGCAGCTGTGCATAGCAACCAATCAGCTTCTACTTTTCATTTTCAAAGCTTAATTGAACATGCTGAAATTAGAAGCTGATTGGTTGCCATGCACAGCTGCTCCAGATTCTGGCTGCTCCAATGTTAATAAATTCCCCCAGTGTTAATGTCTTTGTGGCAGATATCATCACAGCTATAGTATCTTACATTCATAACAACCACATATCGGTATATAGGGCTAAACAACTCTGCCTGAAGGTCTTAGTGGTCCTGTCCAGTGCCAAAGCACCTCCTTCCAACTTGACCCTGCTAGAGAGGGGGCTCTTACATCACTTATCAATGATCCAGGCATTACTATCCTGTCAGCAGGCAAGGAAAGATGAACTGTGATCATGATTACATCCGATTACCATGCTAATGTGACCATTCAGTGATGCCAACAACATTCATGAGCCACTAAAAAGGGACTCAACTAATTGTGGAGTCCCTCTTTATTGAAAAAAAAGATACGAGAAAAAGGAAGAAAAGGTAAAAGCCTTTGATTGGGCCATGTACATATCCTGTGGAAGCTACACAATGCCTGTGCAGACTCCCAAAGATACACAAGGAAGGTGCCCCTTTTACAATACACCATATTCAGGAGGACTCTATAAAATTTGTCAACAATTTGACAATTTGTCTGAAGTACAGACAGACTAGACAATGGTGTCCTATGATGTCACACAGTTTTAGGTCAACTACTAAGGTTACTGAGACTGTAAGAAAACACCTGAAATGAGATTAGACTCTTGACAGCTGAACAGAACTCAAGGCAGATCAAGTGTGTTTCTTGCTAGACCCTTAGCTCAACACTACCTGTTTCAAGTGTGACAGGCCTAGCCGGGACATGGGCTTTTGGAGAGGACTGGTAGCAAGCCTCTTATCCACTGACTATGGCCCTGGCATTTATGGGAACACTACTCTTTGGAAGGTGTATACCTGGGGGATCCGTGGAGTGGTCTTGTTTCTGATTCAAGTTCATGTCTCCCCAAAACAGGCTGACTCTGGGAACTGGAGTTTCCATATCTATATTTGGGGCCTCAAATCAGCAATGACTAGAGATGTTAATGTAATCTGCTCAAACCACTGGGGTCTCCTGAACTAATGTGTTTATTGTAAGTAGGTCTCCTGCTATAGTCTGTGGCCTACCAGTCTGAGGAGGGGGGAGATCACTGTTTGTATTGTTAATTGTGCTAATTAACTCACCTATTGTCTGCTAGGGGATGTGTTACACTTGTAATAATGTGTATTATATTTTCTTAGCTTGATGCCAGCAAGTCTGACCTGGAATGAGATCCCTGATATTTCTGTATACAGTTGCATTTGGATATGATAATGTGATCAGCCTCATCTGAGTGTGTCGTTTATAAAAAGCCTGTATTCTTGTTTAATAGAGAGTTCCAGTTTTACAGGCAAACGAGTCATAGAGTCTGACATCTATGTTCAGACTGGAGGAAGTGGCATACTGACGGAAGCACTCAAGTGGCGTGTGGGACGGTTCTGTCACATCAAGTACATTGGTAACTTCTACAGACAGAAATGTCACTGTGCTATGGGACCACCTGTATCTCTCATTGTAGCTAACCTGTACATGGAGGAGATGAGAGCCTTGAACTCTTTTATGGGAATAACACCAAGTCATTGGTTAAGGTATATTGATGATACATGAGTTAGATCAGAACATTGGAAATAGGTTTTTAGTGAACACATAAAGTCAGTAGACTAATACACCAAGTTTACACAGGAAGAGGCATGAAATAACAAATGACCCTTTTTGGACTGCGTGTTACATGTTAAGGAAAGGATGACTTGGGCATTGAGGTGTACAGGAAACCTACCCACTCAAAGCAGCATCTGCTTTTTGACTCCAACCTGCTTTGAACACATACTGGTGATTATTAGGGCTCTGCAACATCAGGCTGAGATGGTAACAAGATAGTAACAAAATGCACAGAGTCTAAAGACAAAGAACACAGAACATGCACTGTCAAAGTTTATTGCTAGCCATACTGGACTTTTATTAAAACATCTACAAAATAAAGCAAAACCAATAAACCATTGAACGGAGGGGATAATTAGAACACACAGAGTAATACAAGCATTTCATATGTAGCAGGAGTTTTAAGCCCAGCCTTAAAAAAAGCAGGGAATGTAAAATGGTATATGCAGTACAGAATAGTGAGGAATGCAAAGACCTGTACATTGGGGGAACAAAACAACCTCTAAACAAACAAACAGCCCAGCATAGTAAATTCTATAGTTCAAAACTCTGCAGTCCTCCTACTCTTTAAAATCTATGCAGTAAAGGCTTTGTATAATGTTCATTCATTTTATTGTCATACCTGTAGGCCATTTGGGCCCCCCTGCAAGCCTGACTGAAAAACTTCCAGTTAGCAATCCCCATCTTGCCTTGTTGCTCGGATGTGAAATGCATTGTGCGTTCACTCCCAGTATTGCAAGAGAGAAAAACAATGCTATTTATTCCTGTAGTGCTGGGGACAATTCTTCACCGCAGTCGCGTAGCCTCTCTGCTAATTTTATCTCTGTAGAAAGGGGTCCTACTGAAAGCAATGTATTTTCCTATGTGTATGCAATATATAGGTTCATATGTGACTTTATAGACAATGGGGTATTTGTAGTGCAAATCCACTTTGCACTACAAGTGCAAACTACAAGTGCAAAGTGCACTTGAAATTGCACTGAAAGTGCACTTGGAAGTGCAGTCGCTGTAAATCTGAGGTGTAGATCTGAAATGAGGGGAAGCTCTGCTGATTTTATTATCCAATCATGTGCAAGCTAAAATGCAGTTTTTTATCTTCTTTGCATATCCCCCTTGGATCTACAGCGACTGCACTTCCAAGTGCACTTTCAGTGCAATTTCAAGTGCGCTTTGCACTTGTAGTTTGCACTTGTAGTGAAAAGTGGATTTGTCTTTAGTAAATAACCCCCATTGTCTTTAAATTCCTATGGTAACATACATATTGTATATACATTCAATTTATGGATGATGGCAATGTAAAAACCAAACCACATTATTTTTTGGATATGTATTTTCTTGTGTTCATGCAACTGCCTTTAATAATAATTAAAGAAAATTCAAAACACCCTCTACCACAATGCTATGGTTAAATGCCAACTATACTCGAGTATAAGTCGTCCCGAGTATAAGTCCAGGCCCCTAATTTACTACAAAAAACTGGGAAAAATTTATTGACCCGAGTATAAGACGAGGGTGAGAAATGCAGAGGGTCAACAATGCCCATCTGCAGCTGCATGCCTCCCTGTGTCCTGTGCAGCCTACCTGTACCCTGTGCATGTGTCCTGTACATGTGTGTGTGTCCTGTACATGTGTCCTGTACATGTGTGTCCTGTACATGTCCTGTGTCCTGTACATGTCCTGTGTCCTGTACATGTCCTGTACATGTCCTGTGTGCATGTGTCCTGTGTGCATGTGCAGCCTACCTGTGTCCTGTGTAGCCTCCCTGTGGCGATCTCCATCCTCCCTGTGGCGATCTCCATCCTCAAACGGCGGCCGGCGTGTGATGATAGTGTTCGGCGGCCATTCCACAGTTCAAAAGCCACGCCTCCTCCTCGTCTGTGATAGGCTGACCACTGACTGCCTATCACGGACATTCTCTCATTCTCATACCACGGGCGAGGATGAGAGAATGCCCGTGATAGGCTGTACACTGACAGCTGTTCAGCCTATCACAGATGAGCAGGAGGCGCGGCTTTTGAAAGCTGCAATAGCCGGCGAACACTATCATCACACTCCGGCCGCCGTCTGCCTGCATGACACGCTGATCATGCAGACAGACGGCGGGGACTCGAGTATAAGTCAAAAGGACACTTTCAGCCCAAAAAAAAGGGCTGAAAAATATGACTTATACTCGAGTATATACGGTACTTTATCCCTCACTACTAGGGATGAGCCAAACACCCCCAGGTTTGGTTCGCACCAGAACCTGCGAACGGACCGGAAATTTGCACGAATGTTGGAACCCCATTGAAGTCTATGGGACTCGAACCTTCAAAATCAAAAGTGCTAATTTTAAAGGCTAATTTGCATGGTATTGTCCTAAAAAGGGTTTGGGGACCCGGGACCTGCCCCAGGGGACATGTATCAATGCAAAAAAAAGTTTCAAAAACGGACGTTTTTTCAGGAGCAGTGATTTTAATGATGCTTAAAGTGAAAAAAAAAATGAAATATTCCTTTAAATATCGTACCTGGGGGGTGTCTATAGTATGCCTGTAAAGTGGCGCGTGTTTCCTGTGCTTAGAACAGTTCCTGCACAAAATGACATTTTTTTAAGCAATAAAAGTCATTTAAAACTGCTTACGGCTTTAATGCAATTTCCGGTCCCGGTAATATGGATGACAATCAGTGAGACAAATGGCATGGGTACCCCCCCCCCACCCCAGTCCATTACTAGGCCCTTTGGGTCTTGTATGGATATTAGGGGAACCCTGCACCCAAATTAAAAAAAGGAAAGGCGTGGGGCCCCAGGCCCTCTGAACAGCAGTATACAGGCGGTGCAAACAAGACAGGAACTGTAGGTTTGCTGTTAAGTAGAATCTGTTTGTAATTTTGAACTGGTACATTTTTAAAGTGTAGCTCCAGCCAAAAAATCAATTTTTAAGCTTTTTGGAAAACATAGGGAAGGGTTATCACCCCTGTGACATTTGTTTTGCTGTCTGTGCTCCTCTTCAGAAGATTTTACCTCACTTTATGTCCCAATGACAAATGTTTTTTGACAATTTGGGGTTTTTAGTGAAACAAGGATTGGTGATAAAGCTTCAGTGGAAAGGAGACACGTTTTTCCCATATTAACTCTTACAGGAGAGAATTTCCCTTCCTAGGGGTAGATTTCATATCACTTCCTGTTGTCTACTTCCGTTTGCAAGTAGAAGTCATTTGTAAGTTTGATGTTTGAAAGTAGGGGCCTGCCCTATATACTCTGCAGAAATTGGGGCCTTAGGTGTTGGTGTTGCCACAACACTGTAAGCCCTCACAGGGCCCTGCTGTGAAATATTAGATCAAGAATTGTAATTACATGTTCCTGTTGAACAGGGTCAGAAAAATTGGGCCTTTGGTGGTGGTGGTGCTGGTGCCACAACACTGTAAGTCCTCACAGTTACTCTTGGTGGGTGCAGAAACGGGCCCTGCTGTGAAATATTAGATCAAGAATTGTAATTACATGCACCTGTTGAACAGGGGCAGAAAAATTGGGCCTTTGGTGGTGGTGTTGCCACAACACTGTAATGCCCTGTACACACGGTCGGACATTGATCGGACATTCCGACAACAAAATCCATGGATTTTTTCCGATGGATGTTGGCTCAAACTTGTCTTGCACACATACGGTCACACAAAGTTGTCGGAAAATCCGATCGTTCTGAACGCGGTGACTATAAACGGGAAAGTAGCTGTGAAATATTAGATCAAGAATTGTAATTACATGTCCCTGTTGAACAGGGGCAGAAAAATTGGGCCTTAGGCACTGGTGCCACAACACTGCAACCCCTCACAGATACTCTAGTTGGAGCGCAGGAATGAGCCCTCCTGCAATTGTAATTACACGCCCCTGTTAAACAGGGGCTGAAAAATTGGGCCTTAGGCACTGGTGCTGGTGCCACCACACTGCAACCCCTCACAGATACTCTAGTTGGAGCGCAGGAACGAGCCCTGCTGCAAAGTATTGCATCAAAAATTGTAATTACATGCCCCTGTTAAACAGGGGCTGAAAAATTGGGCCTTAGACACTGGTGCTGGTGCCACAACACTGCAACCCCTCACAAATACTCTAGTTGAGTGCAGCAATGAACCCTCCTTGCAAAATATTGCATCAAAAATTGTAATTACACGCCCCTGTTAAACAGGGGCTGAAAAATTGGGCCTTAGCCATCCTCAAGATCCAGTAACCCAGAGGATTTTCGGTGGGAAAGGTGTCCAAGTCAGATCTTGTCCCTAGGTATTCCTGCACCATGTAAAACAGATGCTGGCGATGGTTGCTGGAACCGATCATACCTTGGGGCTGCAGACTAAAAAATTGTCTGAACACATCGGTCAGACGGCCACCTTCTACACCGCTGACTGAAGCCTCAGCAACATGTTGTCCAGGAACAGGAGTTTGTAACCTCCCAGTCTCTGGGAACGCGTTGCACAGACCTTTCTGCAAGGCCTCCTGAAGATGTTTCATCTTCTGCTCCCTCTGCGACGGCAAGATAAGGTCCGCAACCATACCCTTGTAACGTGGATCAAGGAGGGTTGCCAGCCAGTATTGATCCCTCTCCTTGATACCACGAATACGAGGATCCTTCCGCAGGCTTTGCAGGATCAGGGAGGCCATGCAGCGTAGGTTTGCTGAGACATTCGGTCCGGAGTCCTCTGGATGACATGATCCGCAGCCACCTCCTCCCTGCCACGTACAAGTCCATGGGTTTCTTGAGACTGTAAATGATCCCTTAAAGACTGCTGCTGATGATGAGTGCCAGGCTCCACCTCCATGCTGACACAATCCTCCTCTTCCTCCTCCTTCTCCTCGTCCTCTTCCTGTGTGATCAGCGGGCACGCAGGAACACTGTCTGGATAAAGGGGGCCTTGAGAGCTAAGGAAGTCCTCCTCTTCCTGCCTCTGTTCTGCCTCAAGTGCCCTGTCCATTATTCCATGCAGCGTGTGCTCCAACAGGTGGACAAGGGGGACAGTGTCACTGATGCATGCACTGTCACTGCTCACCATCCTCGTGGCCTCCTCAAATGGTGACAGGACAGTGCATGCATCCCTGATCATGGCCCACTGGCGTGGGGAAAAAAAAACAAGCTCCCCTGACCCTGTCCTGGTGCCATAGTCGCACAGGTACTCATTGATGGCCCTCTGCTGCGTGTGCAGCCACTGCAGCATGTCCAACAGTGAGTTCCACCTGGTGGGCATGTCACAGATTAGGCGGTTCTTGGGCAGGTTAAATTCCTTTTGGAGGTCAGCCAGCCGAGCACTGGCATTATATGACCTGCGGAAATGCACACAGACTTTCCTGGCCTGCCTCAAGACATCCTGTAAGCCCGGGTACCTGCCCAAGAACTGCTGCACCACCAAGTTAAGGACGTGAGCCAAACAGGGCACATGGGTCAGTTGTCCCTGTCGGAGGGTGGAGAGGAGGTTGGTGCCATTGTTGCAAACCACCATACCTGCCTTAAGCTGGCGTGGCGTCAACCACCTCTGAACCTGCCCCTGTGTGGCTGCAGAGCTGACAGACTCTCTGCCCCAGTGTGGCTCCTGTCCCCCACGCACACCAGCTCAAGCACTGCATGGCATCTTTTGGCCTGCGTGCTTGCGTAGCCCCTTGAATGCCTACGGAGCACCGCTGGTTCCGAAGTCAAATCAGCACAGGAAGAGGCCATGAAGGAAAAAGAAGAGGAGGGGGTGGAGGAGAGAGGTGTGTCAGAATCACCACTAGTAGTATTTTGGAGGCGTGGCAGCAGAACAACCTCCACCACTACTGCACCCTGTCATGCATCCTTCACAGCTGCCAGAAGAGTCACCCAGTACGTGGTGAAAGATAGGTAACGTCCCTGTCCATGCCTGCTGGACCATGAGTCAGCAGTAATATGCACCTTACTGCTGAACGCCCTGTCCAGCGAGCCCAACACATTGCCTTCCACATAGAGAGCCGGAATCGCCTTCCATGAGAAAAAGTGGCATTTGGGAACCTGCCACTGAGGAACCGCACATTCCACAAACTCACAGAAGGGGGCAGAGTCTAATAACTGAAAAAGCAGCAGTTGAAGCGCTAGAAATTTAGCCAAGCTAGCATTCAACCGCTGGGCATGTGGATGGCTGGGAGCGAACTTCTTCCGGCGGTGCAGCAGCTGGGGCAGGGAAATTTGCCTGGTACAATCTGACGTCAGTGTACCGATAGCAGATTGCCCCCAAGTACTTGGCTGTGACACACCTAATTCTACACCTTCATTCCTCTCAGTGCAGGTCTCAGAGAGAACTGAAGGTATAGTGGGTTGGAGATTCCAGCTGATGAGGAGCAAGGAGAGGTCCTCTTTGTTCTTTGGTGTGGGTCTTTTAGGTACGCTTGCCAACTAACTGCATGGCAGGTCAACATATGTCTGGTCAAGCATGTGGTGCCCAAGCGGGAGATGTTTTGGCCACGAGAAATACGCTTGAGACATATGTTGCAAATAGTAGCGGTGGGATCTGATGCACTCGTCTCAAAAAAGGCCCACACCAAAGAACTTTTGGAATAACGTGCAGAGACAGCAGCGCCCTGTACATGCAGAGCTCTGCAGTGTGATGCAGTCGGTGTGCTGCCCTTAAGCTGGCCCCTGGAGGGCATCCTGCCTCGTTGGTGATGTGCCTCCTCCTCCTCCTCTCTCCTATCAGGCACCCACGTGGAGTCAGTGACCTCATCATCCCCTCCCTCCTCATCACTGGAGCAAAGCTGGCAGTATGCTGCAGCTGGGGGAACATGACTGCCAGATTGCTGTCCTTCTTGGGCACCCCCTCTCTCTGGGCTACTGCCTTCCACTAGCTGGGTACCATCATGGAAGCCTTCAAAACACTGGACATCCTCCTGGAGCATGTACCCAACACTGTGGTCAAACAGTTCGAAGGACTCCTCAGGAGGACATGGTGGGGCTAGGGAAGGAGTGACTGATGCCATTGAGCCGAGGGAAGAGGCCGCGTTGGCAGCTGCTTTGCCAGACAAAGTACCCTGAGCCTGGGTGAGAGAGGAAGAGGAGGATGAGGACGGCTTGGTCATCCACCCTACCAAGTCTTCCGCATGTTGCGGCTCAACACGGCCAGCTGCCGAAAAAAATGACAAGCATGTCCCACGGCCACGTGCTGATGAGGATGCACCGTCTTCACGACCAGCACTGTTGCCTCTAGACACAGAGCCTGCTTGCCCTCTTTTATTGGCTTGTGGCTGTCTGCCTCTCCTTGTTGGCTTTCCAGACATACTAATGGCCTGCAGTGAGATGTAGCTGCACAAAGCTGGGATGTATATATATACTGATACTGCAGCTAGCAGAATCAACTGCCTGCCTGTAGTATTATTAGTATGAGAACACCAGCAATTGTCTTCAGGTAGCTTTAGGTGCACACTGTGCAGAGGACACAGTACCCTAACTGTAAATACTGCAGCTGCCTGCCTGTGCTATTAAAAGGATCAGAACATCATAAATTGTCTTCAGGTAGCTTTAGGTGCACACTGTGCAGAGGACACAGTACACTAACTGTAAATACTGTAGCTGCCTGCCTGTGGTATTAATAGGATCAGAACACCACCAATTTTATTCAGGTAGCTTTAGGTGCACACTGTGCAGAGGACGCAGTACACTAACTGTAAATACTGTAGCTGCCTGCCTGTGGTATTATTAGGATCAGAAGAAAACCACCAATTTTATTCAGGTAGCTTTAGGTGCACACTGTGAAGAGGACGCACTACACTAACTGTAAATGCTGTAGCTGCCTGCCTGTGGTATTAATAGGATCAGAACACCACCAATTTTATTCAGGTAGCTTTAGGTGCACACTGTGCAGAGGACGCAGTACACTAACTGTAAATACTGTAGCTGCCTGCCTGTGGTATTATTAGGATCAGAAGAAAACCACCAATTTTATTCAGGTAGCTTTAGGTGCACACTGTGCAGAGGACGCACTACACTAACTGTAAATGCTGTAGCTGCCTGCCTGTGGTATTAATAGGATCAGAAGAACACCACTAATTTTCTTCAGGTAGCTTTAGGTGCACACTGTGCAGAGGACGCACTACACTAATGCCCCGTACACACGGTCGGATTTTCCGACGGAAAATGTGTGATAGGACCTTGTTGTCGGAAATTCCGACCGTGTGTAGGCTCCATCACACATTTTCCATCGGATTTTCCGACACACAAAGTTTGAGAGCAGGCTCTAAAATTTTCCAACAACAAAATCCGTTGTCGGAAATTCCGATCGTGTGCACACAAATCCGAAGGACAAAGTGCCACGCATGCTCAGAATAAATAAAGAGATGGAAGCTATTGGCTACTGCCCCGTTTATAGTCCCGACGTAAGTGTTTTACGTCACCGCGTTTAGAACGATCGGATTTTCCGACAACTTTGTGTGACCGTGTGTATGCAAGACAAGTTTGAGCCAACATTCGTCGGAAAAAATCCTAGGATTTTGTTGTCGGAATGTCCGATCAATGTCCGACCATGTGTACGGGCCATTACTGTAAATACTGTAGCTGCCTGCCTGTGGTATTAATAGGATCAGAAGAACACCACTAGATTTCTTCAGGTAGCTTTAGGTGCACACTGTGCAGAGGACACAGTGCACTAACTGTAAATACTGTAGCTGCCTGCCTGTGGTATTAATAGAAGCAGAACAACAGCAGATGTCTCCAGGTAGCTTTAGGTGCACACTGTGCAGAGGACGCACTACACTAACTGTAAATGCTGTAGCTGCCTGCCTGTGGTATTAATAGGATCAGAAGAACACCACTAATTTTCTTCAGGTAGCTTTAGGTGCACACTGTGCAGAGGACGCACTAAACTAACTTGTAAATACTGCAGCTGCCTGCGGTACTGTACTAATAGGATCAGAAGAACACAAAATTTCTTCAGGTAGCTTTAGGTGCACACTGTGCAGAGGACGCACTACACTAACTGTAAATACTGTAGCCAGGGGCGTTGCTAGGTCTACAAAAGATTTGGGGCTAGAGACCATAGCAGTGTAGTAAAGAAAGTTATACGCTTGGGCGGGCATACACATGTATATACAGTAATATACATGTGTGTGTGTGTGTGTGTGTATATATCCACAGAGAGCCCCCCACTTACATCAGGGTCCCCAGAGAGTCCCCCACTTACATCAGGGTCCCCAGAGAGCCTCCCCTCGGGGACCACTGCAGAGACTGGGGGCTATGGGCCCCAGATTCGGGGCTATAGCCCCAAAAGCCACCCCCTACTGATGCCACTGACTGTAGCTAATAGGACTAATAGGATCAGAAGAACAACAGCAATTATCTTCAGGTAGCTGTAAATACTGTAAAAACACCTGCCTGCCTGTCAGTAGTAGGAAGAGAATAACAGGAATGGATCTAGCTAAACTGAATACAGTGTATATTTATATATACAACACCTAGGATGTATATATATACACAATACACTGTAAGTGCAGCTAACTGACTCACCTGCCCACTCTATCTAATTTAAATCAAATTACACTGTCTCTCTGTCTATCTATCTCTCTCTCAACGCGGGAACACACTACACAGGGCCGCCGTGCAGGCGGCCTTATATAGTGTGGGGCGTGTACTAAACCCCCTGAGCCATAATTGGCCAAAGCCACCCTGGCTTTGGCCAATTACGGCTCTCTGTACAGACGGCGCTGTGATTGGCCAAACATGCGGATCATAGTGCATGCTTGGCCAATCATCAGCCAGCAATGCACTGCGATTCCGCAGTGAATTATGGGCCGTGACGCACCACTCGAATTTGGCGCAAACGGCCCATATCGTTCGGAATTCAGTGAACGACCGAACAGGCAATGTTCGAGTCAAACATGCGTTCGATTCGAACACGAAGCTCATCCCTACTCACTACTATAGACATCTTCCTCTCTGTGCGATCATCCCTCCAAAGCTACATCCCTTTGCCACTACATCGGTCACAGGCCTACTGATGTCATCATGTACAATATAGGACCAGTACTCCTGCATGGTAAGTGAGGCATCAACATGCCACCCACAACCCAGAGAATTGGAGGAGAGCAAATAATAAAATAAGTATAATTTTTGATGATTAATAATGATTTAAAAAAAGAACATTTAACCATTGCAGTGCGGTGGAAGCCCTGCTGCAAGAGTAGCTTTGACATTTCCCAGAGATAAGCTTATATACAGTGAGAGCTTTTTTGGCTGAATATATATATAGATATATATAGATATACAACAGTATATATACACAATATACAGAATATATATATATATATACACACAGTATAAAGCAGTGTGATACTCAGCATGAGGGAGCTCCCACCTCAGCGACCTTCATGTAGCATGAAAATTTCTTGGGGAGTGAAATTTATTTTCAAAGATTGTAGATAATGCCACAGGGACCCTTTGTCATCAGGAAAGCATCACCGTTCAGTCACAGAATGAAGAACTAAGCTTACAGTCCTGAATAACATCGTACTGAGCATGATGCCATCTGGTCACGTTCTTTTGGCCTCCAGCTCCCAACTGTCTATTGTAAAATGAAAGCCAGATCTGGTATCACCTGTTGTAGAGAACTTTAGGCAGCAGAACAAGGGACACATGACTCTTTCATGTCTGTTTAGCTTGACTCGAGTTAGTACTGTTCAAATCCGTTTTCAAGTGAGATCAAACACTTACTCAGAACATAGGTCCCCAAACTTCTGAGATTAAAGATCTCCCACGGCCCATGGATATATCCCTCATTTCAACCCTTCAAACTTCTTTCCATTGTAACACAGCTTGATATCCACCAGCTATGACATATTTGATAATATGATATTCTCCAATGCCTCAAAGACGTAAAGAAAGAACAGGGACAAGACTTTTAGAAGTACAGCCAGCCTACAAAGTTTACATTTTCTAATGGTGATTTGAGCTTTACATACAAACCAGTATTGGACAGGAATGGTTTTTGCATAAAATCTGATTCATGCAGTGGGAACAAAATATGTGATAAGTAGACCAAAACTTGGGCTATTGCCTGTGACAATCAGAGAGTTTTTTCCTCAGATAAAGTCTGAGAATGAAAGATAAAATTTGATTGGTTCTTCACCAGTTCTCACCTGTAAGCAGGTGCAGCTAGCTAGTCTGCCACGGGGTGGCTCTGTTCCAAAATAGTGTTTGGTTACAGAGAATAGTGTCAGCAGGTGCTAGAACCCTTTTAGCTAGCTCACTCCTGTAGTGATCTAATGGGTGAGTCAGTGCACGCATATAGGCCAGGTTAGAAGGAGCCCTGGTGCAGTTGGGGCATGGGAGCCAGAGACCACACCATCAGGTAGATGTAGTCAGTTAGTGCAGGACCTGAACAGGGAGAGGTAGAACTGTACCCAGACGAGCCGCCTGTAGATATTCTGACTCTTATAGTAGGGACGGTTAGAGAGGGTTGCAAAAGGCCTTATAAGCCAGGCCAGATGTTTCCTGGACTGAGGATATCCCCCTGGAGGACCTGGGAGAAGTGTACATGAGTCAGAGGTTACTGTAGTGATTCTGTCTCAGCTACTTTTAAGGATCAATGAGCTGGATACAGACAGCCTAAGCAAACCAGGACCCTCTGAGTGAGTACTGATAACCCCGGGAGGAGAGAGACTGAGTAGGGAAGATGGCTTACTAAAATGTACTGTGTGCTACTTTCACATGTGACTGCTGCGGATCATCCACTATATGTGATTGACAAAATACTGTAAAATGAGCCTGGATAGTATGTCTATGTGATGTGATTTTACTGCCATCTTAAAGTAACCTCAGTTAAGTGCAGCAATCCTTATGTGGGCATTCCTTCCTTGGGATATAAACGTCAATGTCCCGGAATAGCAAGAAGAAGTGGGGCAGGGACTTGTTCTCTTGGTGCCATTACCAGACATTCCTCCTTTTTATACATGAGGTATGTGCAAACACAACATATAAATGTCATTTACAGTCTCATGTGTCATATGAATCCTGGCTACTATTGCTCCACTTTTGGGATTAAAATGTATGCCCAGCCATAATAGTTTTTCTTTTTGTGGAGACCCCATTCATTTTAACTGCTATCTGGGGCTCTGTTAGAGAGATTTATCCTCACTTCCTGACGTGCTGATAACACTTTACTAGACAGGAAGTGAGGGGAACTCTCCAACAGCAACACAGACAGAAGTAAAATTGTGTTTCTTTGGTAGAGATGGGTAATGTGTTCCTTTTGCAGATTTTTTCTCATTTTCTGTCTGGTTAAACCATTGCAAGCAGCTTAGGAACTGAGGGTAAATCTCAAAAACAAAGTACCAAATAATAGTAAAAACCTAGCATGAGTAACAATCCTTCCTCACTCTGTCCATAAACTAGTAAAACATTTTTGCTATGACATAAAGTTTAACTTTGAAGAAATTGGTTTTTCATTTGAACCAGATTTCATATTTTTGCTGTTTTTTTTTCTATTCAGATAGTATATTACCCTTTTTTGAACCAAAGCAGCATTAAACATGGTCTTAAAGTGGATGCAAACCTTTACATATACCCAGTGAAGTGAACAGTCTCAAATGATACACAGAGATGAAACAAATCTCCCTACATAAGTTTTACATGCATATCTGCTCTTTCCCTTTCTATATTCTTTAAAATTCTTACATCGTGTTAGAGTTTTTACTTCTTCATTCTGCACCGTGAGTGTATTCTTGGCTTACACTGGGAGACAGCTGATTTGAGGAAAGGCACACCCCTCCTCCTCATAGGCAGAGACTTGCAGAGCTGTGCTGTGACAAGACAAGCTCTCTGCTAATCTATTTATAGCAACCTTCCCGAACACACATTTCAGGCTGCTTTTATCTTGTCAGTAGTTATCAAGCTCCAGTGATTTGGAGAGAGATAAGAAAGCACTACAGATATACAGTGGGAACGAAAAGTATTTAGACCCACTTAAAATTTTCACTCTTTGTTATATTGCAGCCATTTGCTAAAATCATTTAAGTTCATTTTTTTCCCTCATTAATGTACACACAGCACCCCATATTGACAGAAAAACACAGAATTGTTGACAGATTTATTAAAAAACTGAAATATCACATGGTCCTAAGTATTCAGACCCTTTGCTGTGACACTCATATATTTAACTCAGGTGCTGTCCATTTCTTCTGAACATCCTTGAGATGGTTCTACACCTTCATTTGAGTCCAGCTGTGTTTGATTATACTGATTGGACTTGATTAGGAAAGCCACACACCTGTCTATATAAGACCTTACAGCTCACAGTGCATGTCAGAGCAATTGAGAATCATGAGGTCAAAGGAACTGCCTGAAGAGCTCAGAGACAGAATTGTGGTAAGGCACAGATCTGGCCAAGGTTACAAAAACATTTCTGCTGCACTTAAGGTTCCTAAGAGCACAGTGGCCTCCGTAATCCTTAAATGGAAGACGTTTGGGACGACCAGAACCCTTCCTAGAGCTGGCCGTCAGGCTAAACTGAACTATCGGGGGAGAAGAGCCTTGGTGAGAGAGGTAAAGAAGAACCCAAAGATCACTGTGGCTGAGCTCCAGAGATGCAGTCGGGGGATGAGAAAATTGTAGAACGTCAACCATCACTGCAGCCCTCCACCAGTCAGAGCTTTATGGCAGAGTGGCCCGACGGAAGCCTATCCTCAGTGCAAGATACATGAAAGCCCGCATGGAGTTTGCTAAAAAAACACCTGAAGGACTCCAAGATGGTGAGAAATAAGAATCTCTGGTCTGATAAGACCAAGAAAGAACTTTTTGGTCTTAATTCTAAGCAGTATGTGTGAAGAAAACCAGGCACTGCTCATCACCTGTCCAATACAGTCCCAACAGTGAAGCATGGTGGTGGCAGCATCATGCTGTGGGGGTGTTTTTCAGCTGCAGGGACAGGACGACTGGTTGCAATCGAGGGAAAGATGAATGCGGTCAAGTACAGGGATATCCTGGATGAAAACCTTCTCCAGAGTGCTCAGGACCTCAGACTGGGCCGAAGGTTTACCTTCCAACAAGACAATGACCCACAACAACTCCGTGACTGTTCTTGAATGGCCCAGCCAGAACCCTGATTTAAACCCAATTGAGCATCTCTGGAGAGACCTAAAAATGGCTGTCCACCAACGTTTATCATCCAACCTGACAGAACTGGAGAGGATCTGCAAGGAGGAATGGCAGAGGATTCCCAAATCCAGGTGTGAAAAACTTGTTGCATCTTTCCAAAAAAGACTCATGGTTGTATTAGATCAAAATTGTGATTCTACTAAATACTGCGCAAAGGGTCTGAATATTTAGGACCATGTGATATTTCAGTTTTTCTTTTTTTAATAAATTTGCAAAAATGTCACCAATTCTGTGTTTTTCTGTCAATATGGGGTGCTGTGTGTACATTAATGAGGAAAAAAATTAACTTAAATGATTTTAGCAAATGGCTGCAATATAACAAAGAGTGAAAAATTTAAGGGGGTCTGAATACTTTCCATCCCCACTGTATGTGCCCAGGTCAGATTTCATAAATCAGGTTTACATCCACTTTAAAGAAAGCGCTGAGCACTCTCAGCTGTCACCGGTGCTTCCATCTTCTCCTGCTCTTTCTGGTAGGTTTGGACTCTTTGACTGCTTGACCAGGCCATGATGACATCACTCTCAAGCATGCACATGGGAGTCACATAATCACGGCACACAGTTGTGCCGTAACGTACATGTAAATGTACAGTGTGCATTAAAGTGGATGTAACCCCTCACATATACCCGGTGAAGTGAACAGCCTCAGATGATACACAGAGATTAAACAAATCCCAGTACATAAGTTTTACATGTATATCTGCTGTCTTCAGCTTTATATATTCTTAAGAAAGTTTAGATTGTGGTAGGAGATTTTCTCTTCCTGTTTAACACTGCAGTGAAGCCTGGGCATACAGCCAAGACAGCTGATTGGAGGAAAGGCACACCCCCCCCCCCCTCATAGGTAGAGACTTTTAGAACTGGTTGTTGAATAGTTCAGCACTCTGCTAATCTATTTATAGCATCCTCCCCAACACAAAACGCAGGTTGCTTTTATCTCAGTTGACAGAAAACTTGTCAGAAGTTATCAGGTTGATAATAGATGAAAGGTGCAGGAGACAGCTACGGGACACATTGCTTTGAAGAGAGATAAGTAAACACTACAGATATATGAGCTCAAATTTTATGAATTTACATCCACTTTAAGCTTCATGTACACAGCTCAGTGTGCATTAACTATATATGTATCAAATGTGGTCTCATGCGTTTCTACATCAAACAAAATCTCCACCTCTAGGATCTCTTGAGACCTTTTCTAAAGCAAGAAATTTTACCAAACAAGGACGATATGTGTGGTCAATAGCAGCATGTCTTCCAATGGCATATAGATCTCCTATCTGGATAACATAAACATGGTCATGATGCCATAATTCCCGTTTGGTTTTAGTAGGATCCACATTCACAAGTAAGGAGGTAGACTATACACTGTAAATTGCAGTTAACAAATTGCTTAGTGAAAAAACTACCATCCCTCTCCTTTGTGATTGGTTTGGTGGATATGAATTATTATGGAACACTATTCTTTATACTTTGATACAATGGACCACTGGGATGAATGGGATGTTTTTTTTGTGTTATTTAATCATGTTGTTTCTTTGCAGTATTTCTCCTGATAAAGTGAACGGATTTTCAGTAAATGCATTGGGAAAGTTCTATATGAACATACCAATGACATAGTTCAGCCACTCCATAGTTTCTGATTATTTGGTACATCATTGTGAATACTCATTCTGCCAATCCCTTCACTGGCTTCCCCTAGCCCACCGTATAAAATTCAAAATGCTAACCACAATATACAAGGCCATCCACACCATCTCCCCCAGCTACATCACCAACCTCATCTGCAGATATTGCCCAAATCGTCCCCTCCGCTCCTCCCAGGACCTCCTGCTCTCTAGCTCCCTTGTTACCTCCTCCCATGCTCGCCTTCAGGACTTCTCCAGAGCCTCTCCCATCCTCTGGAACTCCCTGTCCTGGTATGTCCGATCAGTCCCTAACCTCTGTTGGCACTATATAAATCGTGTATAATAATAATATAGTAATTCCTTAATACCTGTGACTTTTTATATTTTTAACTTGGTTTTTATGTCTATGTAATAAAATGTATGGATTTTATGATGTTCATTATTGTTTGGCGTTCCTTAGTAAAGTCCCTTGGGCACCATTTATATATATTTTTGCGCAGTGTTCATTAACACTGACAGGCAGGTAGAAGTTGTGACAAAAGTGACCAATAAGGACTCTTCTGTCATAAAAATCCTACTGTCAGCACTTTTTTTTCTGAAATGTAAAATTCTTAACAACACTTTAATGTCTAACAAGCAATTTGAAGATATGTAAAAAATGGCAGAATACTGTCTAGAAATTGCAGCTACACAGAAGTCTATTGCAAAGTATAAGTCATAATAGATCATTTAGGTAGTAAAGCTCTGCAAGCTCTCTCGTTTCTTACCATGACCTGGGGTATAGGTCATAATAATGCACATTCACATAAAAGTATCACCAACAATCCAGTTACATCCACAAATACAATGAAAGCTGAACTCCAGGCAGCTTCAATACAGGGCACTTTTTTCCCCTTCCTGCCCAGGCCAAATTTCAGCTTTCAGTGCGGTCACATGCAACACTGTACTTATAAGAAATTTTTATCATTTTTTTCACACAAAAAGAGCTTTCTTTTGGTGGTATTTAATCGCCACTGGGTTTTTTTATTTTTTGCTAAATAAGCTAAATAATTTTTTTTTTACATATAATGATTTCTTACATAGTACTAGTGAATTCCATTGGTATAAGCAACCATTTTTACTGAATGAAAATGGTTCATTTGTTGTGATTATCTGTGATTGGCCAAAGCAAATCACATAGTACAGATGGGGTGTGATTGGCCATGTCTGTACCATGTGATCACTGTGACCAATCACAGCTAGCAACACTATTGTACACAATGGATGGCATGAAAGGAAGCCATCCATTGTTTACAACTGTCATGTGATCTGCTGTGATTGGTCACAGCGATCACATGGTATCTGCAGTGGGCTGGTGCAGTGATAAGTCATCGGCTGGCTCATATAACACCCTCGTTATTCTGGGTGGACATATGACATCCTCCCAGAACAACAGTGCTCCTGCCTGGCCAATAGCAAAATGACGGCCGGGCAGGAGCACTGTTGTACTGGGAGGACATCATACTATGTCCTCCCAGAAAGCAGAGCCACGCAGCGGTGTTATCTGTCAATGGTTGTGTCCACCATACACAGAAGATGACTGTTTACTGTACCGGCCCGCTGCTAGTATCATTAAATTAAAACCCAACTGCAGCTAACAGCTTTTTTTCTTGCTGCCTGGGTTCCACTAGGGAGATTTACCCTTTCTATTTGTCCTGGTGACCCTACTCACGAGTTCATTCTTTTATATAAAAATAAACATTTGGCTTGGAGATACTGTTCTAAAAAAGCTCTTAATACCCCTGGATATATTATCTCCTAACTCCCTCTTAGATCGACCCCAGACTTCCCTCTATACCGAACCAATTACTTACTCAATGTGGGAGACCAGGGGCATTACAAGTACATCAGACATGGAAGCCACATTTGCTATCCCAGTGACTGACTTCTTGTGGTATACCCAAATCACACTTTATATAAGAAAGATAATGGGCCCTGATCCACACCTACACCTCTTACTATTATTGCTCAGTATGAAATCACAGAAATGGTCCATTTCTTGGATTTATAGCATTCCAAGGCTCTCCTAGCCTCAGAAAACCCATGTCCCAAACTATGTGAAAGCTTGGGTTAATTTATTGCAGCTTCTATTTAAAACTAACCCTTGAGTTACCTGAAGAGGAATGGGTGAACACCCAAAAAACATATTGGCATGACTTCGAATTCGAAAATGTACACAGAGCCTATAATGCTCTCCCAAATATAATTGCCCTCTATCTTTCCTACAGGAATGTTCTAAGTGTTGTGACAGATTAGCAGCCTGTCATTGTGTAAGGATGCAGTTATGACTGGTTCAGCAGTGAAAGGGTGCCTTGGCAGGTGTGAGATCCATTGTCAGGTGAGCGTTGACTCAAAAAAGTGACACAGTGTAGCTAGACAGGGCCCTCCTTCCCCCAGGAGAATCCTGCACTATTGGAAGCAGCAAATGTGTGTGCGGACAGGCCGGCAGGAAGTGTGTATTTAGGTTTGAGAGACATGTGTTTTAACCAGACTAGATGCCTGATAAAAAAAAAGTGGGGATCGCTTTGGTGAGGTGGTATTTAAACAGACAGGGAGCTTCTATAGTCCAAGCTTGTCAACTCAATAGCCAAGAGACTGAGGTGGGCCTAAAGGTATGAGCAGACCAATATAGCCAGAAGGCCTAAAAACTTGTGTTGTGTTCTATGTATTGGTGAGAACCCATGAATGGGAAACCTACTTTGCTTTTATTAAAACAGACAAAAAAGCCTTTGAAATGCAAGTTACAAAGTAGAATGAGTCCTTGAAAGTTCTATACTTGTTCTGGAAGGATACTTTTAACCAAAACTTTTAACTTTATTAACAAACTCACAAAATATGAAGGAAATCCATGGAAGAAAAATGCATTCTTAAGAAATGTCCTCACCAGTACCAACCACTACAGATTACTTAATATTTACATAATCTCATGGCCATAGACAAATTTGATATGGTGTATGCTAAACAGATGAGAACCCCCAAATTCTTAAAAATCTACCCCTTTCCTGCTGCACACTATGCCTGGTGGAGCTTGTGTCTGCTTCAAGCATACTTTTTGGTAAAACGCTGAAAAGCCTAAAAGGCACTTTGTAGGCTCTGAATCATGTGTGGATAATCCATGGAGTTCACTGAATTCCCTACCCTCCCACAAACCTTAAAACTTGTATATCCTTTAACAAATTGGCCTAAGCTCTGAAACAGGGACACTTTGCTCCTTATCCTTACATTTAGCTCCTTGGTAAGACACATGACACCTTTAGTCCATATGCCTATATCTTGTTATTTTGTTCCAGTATAGGATTCAATTTTCACAAAAGTTAAATGGAACTTAGTAATAATGAACTTATATCTATATTTACCACTTTTAACAGAAGAAAAACTGTTTTGTAGAATAATCTTTGGCTCATTCCAACAACCTACATTTATTTTTCCTAGGGTATACTACATATACTGTATTCAAATGCATACCCATTTGCAACATAACTTGCTGTATCCCTGCTTTTTTCTATGTTTTGCAATAAAATATGTACAACAGTTTTTTTAACTGTCATATTGTTACAGTTGCATTCTCTAATAAAATAGTGCATTTAATAAAGGGTTTTGACTTTACATTTACAGTACTTTAAATAACACATTAAAAATACGGTAACTAGTCTTTTAACATAACACAGCTACAGTCAAGCTGGGAAGACCACATGGATGTGGAAAGAGATGACCACACTTGTAACTTTACTAACTTTACTATCTCCACGCACATTAATAATTCCATGTCAAATCTTTTCTGCACAACACAGCCCAGAAGATGGGGATACTTCATACTGCTTGCGTCTCTCTTTTCTTGACCCTTTCAAATTCAACATCAAAATAGCCTGGACCTTTTTTATGTCTGGAAGAGTGTTTTGTTATGGTTAATGAATTACTTTTCATATCCGCTAAGATAAATAGAATATAAGAGAGAAGCAGTGGCACGCGGGGGACCTTTGGCAGAGTTGCACAGCCTGCTGCCTCATTACAGAACTAGCAGTCTGCAGGAGGGCTGACATTAAAAGGTACATCACGTCCCCAGACGGCCTCCTCTAACCGAGATGATTGTAGCTTCCTAGGAAAAGTGATGGTTAGGGAGAGGAAAAAGCAAAACTGGATGTGGGTTGAATATTTCATGTAAATGCAAGCAGCCACTTACTGGTCGTTCCTGACTGATTGATGCTGGAGAGCTACTAACGTCTTGCCATTGAAGAGCTTTCTCGTCTCCCCTCTCCTCCTAGTTGATGATTGTATGAAGCACTGTGGCTATTAGAAGAATATAGCTGTGTTTAGCTGGAGAGCACTTGATTACCACTGATGTTAAACTAAACCATAAGAGCATAGGCACAAAGAGTGTGTGAAGAGACTGGAGACTGTGGGTTGAAATTTAAAGTTGTTAAGGATGATTGGTGTTTACTATATGCAGATGATGTCGACTCAGGCGTACTGTATAGTCGCTGCTTATGTTTTCTATTTACCAGGAAAAGTCTCCCTTGTGATCGTAAAAGCCATTTTAGCCTAGGCCTTTATTTTACTTACTTTCTTTATTCACATGTATTATTCCTACTCACATTTATTCATCCTTCGGGCTGATAGGTGTTATTAAAATGCAACAGATTCTATTTCCAAATAAGCTTACTAGAGGCTCTAACTAAAGGTATGTGATGATTCAGTTTGTGTGAACTGTGATGGTAAATAAAGGGGGGGATCAGATATTTCTGGGCTTCATGACTTCACAACTGTATCCTCTTCACTCTTGTAGTCATGTCCTTGGCTCCGTAATTCCTTCTTTATTGATAAAACAAGTTAATATACTGTAGATTAGATAATAGATGATAATAGTGAACTTGGCTGCTGCAGATGGTTTCAGCTTAATAGGCATGCAAATTATAAAAATAACTATAATAACTTATACCTTTGCATGGTGACTGGTCATTGAATATTAGTTATGTCGATAACTATACCCAATATTTTTGGGATTAGGAATTTGTGACACTATTAAGATTTAGAAACAGTGAATTTTCAATAATTGGGTAATTAATAATCACACAGGTTATTACATATTTTAATCAATTCGTTTTTAAACACATTTACCAATATACCCTTAATGTTCCATTAACTTTTTAGTTTAAATCAGCTAAAAACATGTTGGGTGCATCAAAACAAAATGCGTTGAAAGTCTAATGCCCTGTACACACGGTCGGATTTTCCGACGGAAAATGTATGATAGGACCTTGTTGTCGGAAATTCCGACCGTGTGTAGGCTCCATCACACATTTTCCATCGGATTTTCCGACACACAAAGTTTGAGAGCAGGCTATAAAATTTTCCGACAACAAAATCTGTTGTCGTAAATTCCGATCGTGTGTACACAAATCCGACGGACAAAGTGCCATGCATGCTCAGAATAAATAAAGAGATGAAAGCTATTGGCCACTGCCTCATTTATAGTCCCAACGTACGTGTTTTACGTTACCGCGTTCAGAATGATCGGATTTTCCGACAACTTTGTGTGACCGTGTGTATGCAAGACAAGTTTGAGCCAACATCCGTCGGAAAAAATCCTGGGATTTTGTTGTCGAAATGTCCGAACAAAGTCCGACCGCGTGTACGGGGCATTACAGTTTTCTTCAGTAAGTGGCCCCAGCCTGAGCAGAAAAGCCTTTCCCCTGCCAGCATGCTGTAGAGAAAGACCCTTGTCTCTCTGTAGACGTCTGACATTTCCCCCTGCTGAGGCAGACCTATGCTCATGCTCCCTGCTGATTAGCAAGCTCCCCTGACTCGGTAGTGAGCATTCTGGACCTCTGCTGAGAGACCACTGCTTCCACACAGAGAGCAGAAGTGTCTACTGCAGAATGCTGGTAGTCGACCTACGCTGTAGCTGCCTTCTAAAGAAAACAAACTGTAAGAATTTGTTCACCTTTCATTTGTTATGCACTTAGAATCCATTAACTGAAAGTTCATTTGGGTTTTAACGTCAACCTAAATCGAAACCCTCATACAATATGTAAATCCTAACAATGGACTTCTGCATATCTGCGTAGAATGTGGAGAGTTGGGGTCGTCCCTGAGTCAGTGTGTTGCCGCTGGGGACCAGTATGTGATTATACAGATACAAAATTATTTTAGTTCTTCAGTCCCTTCAAAGATCGGCAACCTGGATTATTGTTTATTATTGTTTATCATTGAGATTATTATGTTTCAGTTAAAGGAATGTGCTTTATTGGTTATATGTTAATAAATAGCCACTGCGGCCAATTATCACTCCAAATGGTGTTGTCTATTTATTATTGATCAGTTGGTAAATGGTGTAGGGGTCGTAGAGGTGGGATAGTAACTTGGGGGGGGAGGGTTACATCTGTCTTACAATAATCATGTCAAACTCAAATAAATGAGAGTGTTGACCTGATTAAGATTTAGCTCCAATGAGGGCAATACTTGCCCCCAGTTCAGGGAATGCTAGTATGCTTGTAGATCCATCCACCTCTGTGGCCAACATTTACTTTTTTTTATCAGATGTATGGCAGCGCAAAGTACAAGTGATACACAACACTTGCGTTAGTACATTTGAAAAAAAAAAGAAATGATACAGAGACCACATGGGCAATAGCACGAGATCTATGTCACCAAGACCCCAACGAGCCAGCAGACGACAATGGCGATCAAGATCCAGGACAACTCCAAGAGACAATCCTACCTCGCCGGAGTCCTAACTGATCGCATTGACCCAGGAGGCTACTTACTGAGAAGCAAGAAGGGGACTCTTATGGTTCTTAGAATCTCTGGACTACACTGATATCCTTTTTCTTTCACTGCACAGTAAACTCTCTGAGTTTTATGAGTAGAACGTAAAGCGATACAAGGGTATATTGTATGTATGCTAGAGGGATTTTCTGCTCCTCCGTGAAAAGATAACATGCCTTAGATTGGTGTCTGGATTCGATTTTTGTTGGGGGGTCCCGCCGCGCCTCCGCCTCATCGTCCCGCAGGTTCCTCGGGGGCAGTCTTCTTCCCCCTTTTTTTCTGTGGGGCATGGGGCGGGGGGGTAGGGGGGACTCTAATCCATAAAGACACGGAGTCATGTTCAGTTTGTTACCCTCTTGTTCCTTATCAAGAGGGTTAGTTGCAATATCTACACTGTATTGGAGATGTTGGTCCACATGGATCTTTTGGTGGATATGCATTTCACATGCAGCGGTCGCATACACATATTTGAGGATTCTACAGCAAAGAATCAAGTTGTTTATGGTTTTTTATTTTTGTCTGATGTTTAAAACGGTAATAGTCAGGTATTGTTTATCATGCCGGTTCTCTCCTGACGACACGTCTCCCGTTGTGTCACAGAGTCTAGTCTTCCACACCCACTAATAGGAAGCGCATATTTGCGTAAGGCTTTATATAGCAACAGCTGGATAATTAATTTATCCTTCTTAGTATTTTTCTCTATATCTTTTCAACTCCAATTCCTCCTTTTCTCTTCCTTTTCGTCCCTCCCTATATTCGGTCTCCCCTTCCCTCCCTCCCCACTCTACACCCCCTCCCCTTCCCCTCAATATCCCCCCCCCCCCCTTTTTTTTTTTTTTTTTTTTTCTATTCCCTTCCTATACCTTTTTGACTTATCCCTTACCTACCCTCCCCCGATTGGCTGCCGAGGTGCGACATGGCCCCCCCGGGAGGGCCTCCGGGCTCACACCCTGGTAGTGAGATAAAATTCACCTCCCTCAATGTCAGAGGCCTAGCTACCCCGGAAAAACGCTCCAGACTCCTCACAGATCTCAAAAAAACGCGCACACAGGTGGCGTTCATTCAGGAAACACATTTCAAACAGTCGGCAGTCCCCAGACTCTATAACAGAGACTTCCCCACTGTATATCACGCTCCCTCCCCTTTGTCAAAATCAAAGGGGGTCAGTATATTGATAGCCAGAGCACTGCCGTGGACGCTATTAGAAGAAAGAGCTGACCCACTTGGTCGATTCTTGCTCTTAAAGGGCAAAATTAGAAATACCACAGTGACCCTAGTAAACGTCTATTTCCCTAATTCTGACCACCTGTCCTTTTTGCGATCCCTCATCCCCTTGATTCTGGATTTTCGGGAGGGTCTGTTCCTGATGGGCGGGGATTTCAATTTTGCCCCTGAGCCACTGCTGGATGTATCGAGAGGGGCATCTCATCTTTCTTTCTCATACCTTAAAAAACTCAAGGTAGAATTAACCAATCTACAGTTGGTCGACCCCTGGAGGATCATGCACCCCGGTGAGAGGGATTTTACCTATTTTTCTGCGGTGCATGGTACATACTCCAGGATAGACTTCTTTCAGATCCAACATAAAGACTTACCGCTTGTCACCACATCCCAGATTGACTACATTTCCCTCTCTGACTATGCCCCTACGCATGTGACCCTTTGCTGGGATACGGAATCCAGGTCCCCTCCAACCTGGAAACTAAACGAGTCATTATTACAAATCCCCGAGATACGTGCGGAGATAAGCAGGACACTGACTAATTACTTCTCAGAAAACATAGATCCCGCGCTGTCTCCAATGACAGTGTGGGAAGCCCATAAATGTGTAATAAGAGGGGAATTAATTAGGATTGGGGCGGCGAAAAAAAGAGAAAGGACTAAACAGATTGATCTCCTGATCTCCCGGGTGCGGTCTCTCGAGCTACTTCACAAGAAGTCCCTAGCAGAAACACACCTCCAGGCTTTACTGAAGACCAGGGGTGAATTGAAAGACCTCTTGTACCACAAAACGGTACAAAATCTGGCCTGGGCTAAAAGGTATATGTTTGAATTCTCTAACAAGCCTGGGACCATGCTGGCCAGACTACTTCGTGGCCCGAGACAACGTACCTACATTCCCTCTATAGTGACCCCACAGGGAACTACGGTTCACACCTCTAGGGATATAGCCAATGAATTTGCTGCATATTACCAACAACTATACAATTTACACAAGGGGGAACCTACTGACCTTTTAACAGAAAGAGAGGTGTCAGCAGGGGAATACATCAGGTCTTCGGGTATGCCTACTTTACCAGCTGATGTAGGAGACTCATTTGAGTCGGACATCACCCCTGAAGAACTCTCTCTAGCCTTGGCCCAAACAAAGCCAAGGAAGGCACCCGGGCCGGATGGCTTCACCCTGACCTACTACCAGACCTTCGGGTCACATTTATCGACTCACTTTCTGAAAGCCTACAACGCACTAAAGGAAGGAGGCATTAACATGGTAGACTCCCTACGGGCATTTTTTTTCTTTGATCCCGAAAGAGGGGAAAGATTCTAGCCACTGCAGTAATTACCGCCCGATTGCTCTACTAAACGTGGACCTTAAATTGTTTTCCAAAATTCTGGCTAACAGATTACTCCCACATGTCCCACAATTAATACACTTTGACCAGGCGGGATTCGTGCCGCTGAGGGAGTCGAGAGACAACACCATAAGAGTCCTCAACCTCATTCACGAAGCGCAGACCGTCAAGAAGCCTTTTCTGCTGCTTTCTACAGACGCGGAGAAGGCTTTTGACAGGGTGGCCTGGCATTTTATGCGGGCCACTCTGGAACATATTGGTGTTGGCCCAAACATGAGAGGCTGGATATCGTCTCTCTACTCGGCTCCCTCGGCGGCGGTAAGGGTCAATGAGTGGCGATCGGATTTCTTTGACATCTCTAACGGGACGAGACAGGGGTGCCCCCTGTCCCCATTAGTTTTCATTTTGACTCTTGAACCGTTCCTGTGTAGCGTCCGTAGGAACCCCAATATCACCGGGATCACGAAGCCCTCGGGGCATCACAAAATTGCGGCCTTCGCTGACGATCTGATTTTCTTCGTCTCCAACCCGCGTATCTCACTACCTAACATCTTGGAAGCTCTACGGTTGTATGGCGAAGTCTCAAATTTCAAGGTCAACTGTGCCAAGTCCGCAGTGTTAAATGTCACGCTACCAGCCAAGGAAGCAGTAGGTATGAGCAAATCCTTCCCGTTTCGTTGGGCGGAGAAATCCATCCGTTACCTGGGGGTGGACATCACTTCGGACTTGGCACACCTGTACACATGTAATTTTCAACCCTTACTTCAAAGACTTAAAATTGACCTACGGACCTGGCACAAACTCACTTTGACCTGGTTTGGGCGATCCAATGCCCTGAAAATGACGGCCTTGCCCCGTATCCTATATATACTCCAAACACTACCGATAAGTTTACCCTTGACCTTCTTTAAGCAAATACAGTCCATTGTGAGGGAGTTCATCTGGGCTCATAAAGCCCCCAGAATAAACATGCAAACTCTCTCCAGACCCAAGGTGAGGGGGGGCATCGGTTTACCAGACATCTCTCGGTATTACCGAGCGGTACACCTCGCCAGGATTGTTGATTGGCATTGCAACAAAGAGTCCAAACAATGGGTGGGAATGGAAATTGAGGACTCCTCGATCCCCTTACTCCCTTCCCCGTGGCTCTTGTCCCCACTTCCAGAAGACCAGAAAAACCACCCGCTAATAGGTGCTACCCTTCGGGTGGCGAGGAAAATATTCCGTAATACAGATATATCACCGTTACCTTCCCCCCTGACTCCTATCATCGGTAACCCAGACTTTTCCCCCGGACTCACAAGTCGTAGACTGAGACAATTAATCACCTCTGAGAAACAGTCCCTGGGAGAGGTTTGGCCCCAGGGGGAACTCCCATCTTCTTCCACGATCTCTAGACTCACAGAACCTCCGTTAGACAGTCTCAGTACCATTCAGCTTAGACACTTTCTGCAGACTCTTCAGAAAGCCCCCTATACCCCGCGGGGTCACACTCCCCTGGAATCTCTGTGTAAATCAGGGGAACCGATAAGGCACGCACTCTCATTTTTATATAACCTCCTCACTACTCAGGGAGAGGACAAGGTACCAGAGTTTCTATTGAAGTGGGAAAGAGATCTAGAGACACAGTTTACTACACAACAACAAGAGAAGATCTTGGCCTTGGCTCACAAGTCCTCGATTGCGAGTCACTATCAAGAATTGGGATACAAAATCCTGACCAGGTGGTATAGAGTCCCATTTATGTTACACAAAATGAACCCTACGCTTTCGGATAGGTGTTGGAGGTGTGGCACAGAAGTGGGAAATATGCTCCATGTCTTTTGGTCGTGTCCGGTCCTGAGACCCTTTTGGGAGGAGGTGACTACGACCATTCAAAGCTTGACCTCGGTTGAACTTAAAGACAACCCGGCTGCATGCCTCCTACACCTAACCACTAGACCCATTAGTAAATACAAGAAAACTTTGACAATGCAACTCCTGAACGCAGCGAGAGCCTGTATCCCCGTATTATGGCGAGATCCCCTCCCACCTACTAGGATCCTGTGGTATTCGAAAGTAAACTGTATTCTACAGATGGAGGAACTGACTGCAACTCTACAAAACAAAGAGGAACAATTTATGGACAAGTGGAGACCCTGGAGATATTTTGTTGGTACTGACACATATCTACAGGAGTTGGTGCAAGCACAAACCCAATCTTCTTGAGGGGGCGTCCCCGTAGTTACTGCTAAAACAGGCACCTGCATATGCCCCTCTGGGGTCCGGTGGGTGGATCCACTGGGGGGGCGGTGTCGCAGCCATACCCGTCTATCTCCCTTCCCTTGACCTCATCTCCCCCTTCTCCCTTGTTCTCCTGTCTCTCCTTCCCCGCTTTCCCTCTGATTTCCTTCTGTTCCCCTCTTTCTCTGGTACTTTGTTCTGCTAAGCTCACCAAGTAGCCGTGGTGACGGCGTTAACGAATTATTGAAAACATATTATTCACGGTGAGATGGAAACATTTGTTCATCTAGCACTAGACATATCTGCCGTAAAATATTTTAAGTAGTATACTATACACCAATACTGTTAATGATATGTTCGCAGTTCATGCAAGGAGGCCCTTATGTAGGCTACCTCGCTTTATTACATTCAAAATTGATACATAGTTGGCTGGAACACATATGTATTACCCCACTTGCTTGGTGGTAAATCTGATCTAGGTCTATGGTTTCAATCTACTGTACCTTAAACATGTTAATGTATGAAAATGTATGACCTGTTTTATACTAGACAATGTATCCATGCCTTCTGTATAACAAAATAAAGGAATTTAAAAAAAAAAGAGACCACATGGGCATGTCCTAGTTAAGTCAACAAAACACATTATATGGACCCAACTTTAACACACCATATATAGGCATGTGTACTAAGAGAAGTTGACATGAGCAAGAGCTTTGATATATTTTTTTAATATAAAAACAAAAACTTCCATATACAAATAGTCGCAAAAAAGGTTGCCGAGTGGGGGCCAACTGTTTTGCTATCAACTGACTAAAACATATAAAACAGAGGGAAAATAATAGAGGAGTTGGGGAAAGGTTGAAGAACAAAAAAAGGGGGGAACTATGGAAAGGGGAGAAGGAAGGGGGGAATCATTAGTACGGCTGAGGAGACACCCCTGTCTAGATCCAAGAGGAGGGGTAGATCAGGGGTTTAGATTCCAAGGCAGGGAATAACTAACTGGCTTCCATGAAAGGGGAATACCCAAGAGTTTCAAGGTGGGGGCAGGTCATCTGAGGACATTATAGCTTGAGAACAGGAAAAGACCAAAATTTAAGCCAAGGGAGCCAGTTCTATCGATTCTGTTTTTCCCTTTTGTGAAGAATGGAGGAAGACACTGTTTGGACATAATATATGTCTGGCAATATATATATGGGATTATATACTGTATATCTTTCTTGGATTTTGGATGTGTATCTCACAGATTAAGTTGTGTTATATACTATATATTTTATATGTATATATTTACTGATTGATTTTTTGTACCATTAAGCATTTACTTTTATGTCACCTAAGGGAGTGACTAATTTCTAACGCGCAACTAGATGTGAGCAGCAGCTTTTACCTTTTTTGTAGTTGTTTGGAGCCTTTATAGGAAGTCACATTATTCATTAGTATTTAGGCTGTTTTCACTTAGTGTTTATTTAATTAGGTAGGTCGGAAGTTTCACTAAGTATGCAATTTTCACATTTATTAAATCTACCTTATGGTGCTTGTTGGGCTACACCTTTGCCTAGGTTGGCCTATAGTCCATCACAAAAGTAGACTGCTCACTGAATCCTCTCTAAGCCTGGGTTCACACTAGTGCGATGCGGGAACCAGCGCGATTCCTATGACGGTTCCCTCATCGCATCTCCCTTGCAGGCAGTTCACACTGCCCTCTGCGAACCGCTGCAGATTTCAATACAAAGTTAATGACACCCCCAGATCGGTTTGCAGATTGCATCGCGAACTGCAAATTCGGACAGGAATCTGATTGCATGGGTGTGATCTGATTCCAGTGTGAGGAAAATACAATGCAAGTTCAGCCATACAACTGTATGTATGGTGTGTTTACCCAGGCTAATGCAGTGTCAATCACATGTGATGTCTGTGTTAAACCCAGGCTAAACAAGCCACACTCCTACTGTGAGCGATCTTATTAGTCTTTTATTCCTTTTTTGATTCATGCTCCTGGAACCATATAACAATTGGCAAGTGACAAACACCAAGATGACTCCAGAACACTCTGGACCCTCTGAACCCTTCAAGAGCTGAGAGAAATGAACCCCCTACCTTTACTAGTACAATTAGGTCTGTTGAACTGAGTCATCTGTGAGCCATGATTCTGTAAGAAAAAGTATTGTTGGACAGTTTGGTGCTTTTTTGTTGTGTACCAAGGATCGATATGGAGTAACCACTCACTGGGACTAAAAAAATTATGCTTAACATATTTGTAGTTGGGTTGCTGTTGAGAATACACCTTAGCATCTGATATGCACATCTGCACATCTGTTTGTGTCCAAGCCCTTATTCCATTGCTTATTTTCTTAGTATTGAACATGCTGAAAAACAGATGATTTTGGCACAGTCACGTGACAGTCTGACTATATATGCCTACAGAATAAAATGACAACAACCAAGACCTTCATGGAGGCAAAAAAAATTCTATGTTATTGTAGCGATTACCCCCGAAGGAGCGGCTGAATATTGGCTATATCCGGAATTCACGTTTACTACTCAACCCTCGCAGCCCATAGATTTAAAAGTCACAGTCCTTAATGCTTTTTCTTAATGCTTCCTTTGAGATGCTCTTTTGTTACATTGTCATCTTTCAATAATTCTTACAGGAAAATATATGAACAATTGCGGATAGTTAGGAAATAATTTCAAACGATCTCTTCGATCAGGGACGATGGAAGTAGATTTGATAGAGAATGAGTTGATAAAGAGTCACTCTGAATAACTCCTTCATCTGGATGACTTTAAAAGAACGATCCATATCTCTATATGTGTACTTGCAGCTTCACCGCTACCTCTTTACCACTACTTCTCACCGACATGGTACTTCCAAATTAAGCTAAAGGAGAGCCACTCCTCCCGTTTGACTGATTGGAATCCCGGGGCAATGCTGAACTCAAAGTCATAGGCCATTACTGCCCATCTCACTGACTTGTGCACCAAACAACCCTCAGTCTCTGGTAGTACCCTGCCCTTGGGCTTTCACTCACGTGATCAATAGTCCATGTGCCACTCATAAACGATCGATTGCCCAGTTTCCTTCCGCTTTGTTGCTACTTCATCCGCAATGATTCTCAGTTTCTCTACCTCTTTGTGGCACGCTTCCCTCCCCGCAGGGGCGGCCTACGACATCCACGACTACACGCTGTAAGATGTCGTCTGTACCTCCATGAGGATCGGATCTCCGCGCTTCTCACTAAGGTGAAGCTCCGTTGGCTCCCCGGAGGGGAAACCCTCCAACTTCCCCTCCGGGAACCAGGCTGGCTCTCTCGCTTCTCAGAGCAGGACTGGACTCGAACTCTCTCCTCGCGAGCACCATGTGAGCCCGCTTTTATATGAGAGTCCCGGGATTACCAAGCAAATTAATGATTGGCCGAGACCAACACATAAACTACCTGTCACTCAAATATGGAAATTAACAAAACAGGCCTGCTGTAATAGCATAAGCCTGTCTAAATTTACCTGTCATAGAAAGCTAGCAAGAAAGGTCACCTACCTAAAAGTAGGTGCCCGCTACATATTAAAACAGTTTGTCAGACTATGCACAATATTCTACAGAACGTTTGACTAGGGTAAGCCAGTCATCCAATGGACACAAATTTGTGAAGAAAGCATTTTAAGAGGATCTAATTGTGTCTATGGAAACATATATATTCTTTTCACTATTCAATAGGTCCTCGTAAAACGTACACAGCTATATTGTAATTATCTGGCTACTTTCATAGGATGACCGCTAATAAATAAAAAGCCACGTTTCCCAGATTCATTATGATTAACTGTTGCACTATTTTTTGTGTTTATTTGATCTGGTGATCGAGGAAGTGATTGATGTTACATAGATCACAGTCTGTCCCTCTCCAAGTTTATGAGCAAGGACATACAAGATACTCGTGTATCAGACTTAATGTTTTCATGCTGCACCGAGAAAGATAGGAGGCATTCGGTGAGATTTTTATCTTCACCATATAGATCAATTTTCAAATACTATATTCACTGACTGAGTACAAAACCAATTTTATCTGCTGCATTGATGTGTGAACTTTATCAAAGGGAGAACATTTCGTTTCTCGGCCGCCTGGTCTTCTGCGCTGATCATTTAGGCGTGATCCTGTAAATATACATATTTAGAGCTCTTTAAACCATGCTTTTCAGGCGACCTTGAAATGGCAGCATTTGATTCTTCCAGGATATTTAACAGCAAAGTGTGCCTTGGTAATGATTGGTGGGTGGGAGATGCCAATCACAGAAAAAGAAATGATCAGCCTGATGCGCCATTTAATAGCACAGATCATTAATGGTGCGGCACCTAACTTTCCATCCCTTGTCTGCAGCACAAAGGCTTTAACCCTTCAGCTGGATACGGACTCCAGCATCTCTGAATATCAGAATGCTGAACTCCTTTGAAGCCTCGAAGAAGTGAAATATGAAAATAAAAGAACAGCCAAAATCAAATGCACATATTTTATGACAATGTGTGAAAGTGTGTCTTTATTCAACCTTACCAACTATGTAACACGAATAGAAAAAGAAGATAGATCTTCCAATCGGGACACTTGTTGTGGTGACAAATGATGGAGCCTGGAAGTGGAAGGAAAATTATAAATTGTTTTCCAATTTTTTTATAAATAAATATGTGAAAAATGTGGTGTGCATTTGTATACAGCCCTTTTACTCTGATACACCTAACTAAAATCTAATGAAACCAATTGCCTTCAGAAGTCACCTAATTAGTAAATGCAGTCCACCAGTGTGCAATTTAATCTCAGTATAAATACAGCTGTTCTGTGAAGCCCTCAGAGGTTTGTTAGAAAACCTTAGTGAACAAACAGCATCATGAAGGCCAAGGAAAATACCAGACAGATCAGGGATAAAGTTGTGGAGAAGTTTAAAGCAGGGTTAGGTTATAAAAAAATATTCCAAGCTTTGAACATATCACAAAGCACTGATCAATCCATCATCTGAAAATGAAAAGAGTTAGGCACAACTGCAAACCTACCAAGACATGACCATCCACCTAAACTGACAGGCCGGGCAAGGAGAGCATTTATCAGAGAAGGAGCCAAAAGACCCATGGTAACTCAGGAGGAGCTACAGAGATCTACAGCTAACGTTAGAGAATCTGTCCACAGGACAACTATTAGTCGTGCACTCCACAAATCTGGCCTTTATGGAAGAGTGACAAGAAGAAAGCCATTGTTGAAAGAAAGCCATAAGAAGTCACGTTTGCAGTTTGTAAGAAGCCATGTGGGGGACACAGCAAACATGTGGAAGAAGGTACTCAAAAGAGATAAGGAAGGCGCGTGGCCTGATGCATGAATTCATTAAAAATGTTTAATTGAAACAAATTAGTATATACAGAAAATACTATGTATTCATAGGTGGGTGAGTTAAAAGAATAATAGAACTAATACAAACGGTAACACATGTTAAAATGATGCCCATACAAGTGATAAAAGGTAAATATTGGGCTAACGCGCTTCAAAGATTTTCCTCTTCCTCAGAGCCTTAGAAAACCAGGTCTGGTCTGCATGTTAAAATAATAAGGACTGGATGGATGGTAGATCACAGGGTGAGTATTAACCTTGCGGGAGGATTATCTTTCACTGTAGAGATATTCCTTCTACATCACAGCACTCTCAGCACCATGGGAGTGTAAAGGGATCAGGTCGTCCGTTGGTCTTGCAAACCTTCCCAATGGAGAGCTCGTGTTGCAGCCTCTCTATCATGCACTGATCCGTGGCTGGATGTCCACGTGGGTGAACCTTTGGGTGAACCTTTGGGTGAACCTTTGGTGGAGCTGTGCAGTTTCCCCTGCGATATTGCAGCTGTACGGCTTTGCTGCTCTCTATGTGGGTGCTTGGAGGGAAGGAGAGATCCGCACTGCAACCGTATCAATGTGGAAGAAGGCGGTCTGGTCAGATGAGACCAAAATTTAACTTTTTGGCCTAAAAGCAAAACGCTATGTGTGGCGGAAAACTAACACTGCACATCACCATGAACACTTCATCCCCACCCTGAAACATGGTGGTGGTAGCATCCTGTTGTGGGGATGCCTTTCTTCAGAAGGGGCAGGGAAGCTGGTCAGAGTTGATGGGAAAATTGATGCCAAATACAGGGCAATCTTAGAAGAAAACCTGTTAGAGTCTGCAAAAGACTTGAGACTGGGGCAGAGGTTCACCTTCCAGCAGGACAACGACCTTAACCCTTTCATGACTAAGCCTATTTTTTAAATTTGGTGTTTACAAGTTAAAATCCGTATTTTTTGCTAGAAAATTACTTAGAGCCCCCAAACATTATATATATATATATATATATATATATATATATATATATATATATATATATATATATATATATATTTTTTTTTTAGCAGAGAATCTAGAGAATAAAATGGCGATTGTTGTAATATTTTATGTCACACGGTATTTGTGCAGCGGTGTTTTAAACGCAACTTTCTGGGAAAAGGGACACTTTCATAAATTTAAAAAAAACAAACAGTAAAGTTACCCCAATTTTTTTGCATAATGTGAAAGATGATCTTACGCTGAGTAAATAGATACCAAACACGTCACGCTTTATAATTGCACGCACTTGTGGAATGGCGACAAACTACGGTACCCAAAAATCTCCATAGGCGACATTTAAATTTTTTTACGGTTACCAGGTTAGAGTTACAGAGAAGGTCTAGTGCTAGAATTATTGCTCTCACTCTGACGATCGCGGCGATACCTCACATGTGTGATTTGAACACCGTGACTTCTGTATGCGTTTTCTTTGCTGCGCGAGCTCTCGGGATGCTTTAAAAAAAATTTTTTTAGTCTTATTTATTTTATTTATTTTTATATTCATAAATTGTGTTAAAAAAAAAAGATTTTGATCACTTTTACTGCTGTCACAAGGAATGTAAACCCTTGTGACAGTAATAGGTGGTGACAGGTACTCTTTATGGAGGGATCGCCACATTTTTCACGTATTTAGTTACATTTTTGAAAACCATTTATCATTTTCCTTCCACTTCACAATTATGTGCCATTTTGTGTTGGTCTATCACATAAAATCCCAATAAAATACATATACACAATACGTTTTTGGTTGTAACATGACAAAAGGGGTATAAATACTATTTCAAGGCACTGTATTTGTATATCTCTATTATATCTCCTCTCAAGCATCTCTTCTCCAGAGAGAATGAGTTTAAAGCGTGTAGTGTTCTCATAACAACTTTTAAAATTTCCCTCACTTAGGGTGGAATTTACTAAAAATAGAGCACTCAGAATCTGGTGCAGCTGTGCATGGTGGCCAATCAGCTTCTAATTTCAATTTGTTTAATAAGGCTTTGACAATAAAACCTGAAAGCTGATTGGTTTCTGTGCAGAACTGCACAAGATTTTGCACTCTCCAGTTTTAGTAAATGCCCCCCTTAGAGTTCTGGTGACTAAAGTAATTTGGACAAAAAAGATGGTGGATCTGCACAGTGGGGACTAAGATAGCAAAACAAACCTGACAGAAGTTCTAACTCTTCCCTACTCTATCCAAGACAATAAAAAACCTGTTTTGGTTTGACTAAAGCTGCCAATAGATAGTTTGTTTTGTTTTCTTTCAGGGGCTAACCAAAAAAAAAATATATATCATATTCCTCCATCCATGCAAGCCAGGTGTATGGAGGAATCCCACCCACAGGGACATTGTATTCTGACAAAATATATATATATATATATATATATATATATATATATATATATATATATATATATATATATATATATATCAGCAGCTGCAGCTGATTGGTTGCAGCCACTGTTCAGGAAAAGATTTCCAACATTCCTGTTCGACTGAAGTTGATCTAATGATCAAGTGGGGGTGGCCAAACATGGATCGAAATGTGTCCAGTCCCTGTGGAACCAGCCAAAATGTCAATCCATCTATGGCCAACTTTTAGTTTTGGGATCGTAATTCACCTAAAGGCTGACTGGTTGTTTTATACTGACAACATACCTTTATAAAGCCTACAACAAGACAACTGAGGATAACACATCAGACTCTCAGAGTATTGAGCTAAGCACAGACAAAGCAAGCAAAGCCTAACAAAGGGGCAATTATAAATCTTTAATAGGTATGCCTGCCCAATTAAATGATTAGGAATGAATAATCAAATGCAGATTTGACCAGGTAAGTAACCCTAAAAAGCTTGCAACCTATGTCCCACCTGCAATTCATTTCTCTTGCTTTTAAACCAGGTTACTGTGTCTATCTCTCCGCTGTATTCCAGCTGGAGGTTTCACTCAATATTAACAGCAATTTGTTTTGTTTTTAATGTATAATTCATCAATTACACGTCAGCCATCAAGCACAGCAGCTATTCTGTTGTGTACTACAAAAAAATGTATGAAATTTACCTCTGGTGGATATAATACAGGATATTGTCTCACATAATAAATAGAATTAAGTGAAATAGTAGCAACCAATACAGAATGCAAAGTGAAATGGGATGCTCAGCGCAAAAGACATAAATCTAAATTTTATCAACTGCATATTAAATGTAATAAAAAAAGAATGCATGAATAAGAAAACACAGGCATGCAGGAGTGTATTTATGTAAATGGATAGAGGAAACATGAATATTTACATAAATATATCAACTGAGTGTGAGTGTGTATGAAATAAAACCTGAGAATCCAGACTTTATACATGTGTGTATAATTACCCAGCCAACAATTGAAACTGATATAAAATAATCTTCATCTAATAATATCTAAGTATATGGAATGCATGCCTTTAGGGTTGATTCACTAAAACATAACACAAAATGTCAAAATGATGTAAAGTTTTTACAGATCAGCAGAATTTCCTACAAACGCAATTTTTTGTTGGTACTTTGTATGTAAAAAGTCAATTCACAAGGATTGTTATACAGGGTATTGTTTCCTATAATTCAGTTAGCTTTTCTCTGTTGTTAAAGCCCAACTGAACAGCAGCCAGACAAACTTACTAACAACCTCCATTTTCATAGACTTACCTCTACTTTCCTAGTATAGTCCCCAATTAGCCAAGCCACTCTCACATCTTTGTCCTTTGTCCTGCCAATGTTGTGTCCCCAGCTAATGCCCTGGGATCACAACATCAGCCTTAACAGCACCCGCTGCCCAGCAGTGGTATACATAATCTTTACAAGCAGGAGGGCCAGACAGTGAAAGAAAGTGCAAGCCGCCAGTCATTGGTAAGGCGATTTCTGATTGGCCAGGAGAGCATTCATAAGCTGCACTATTGGGCGATTCCGGATTGGCCAGGAGAGGATTTGTAAGCTGCACTATTGTTTTCTAATGGAAAGAAGCTGATGGCAGTCAACTGTCTCTGCCACTGGAGTCATGTAAGTCTTAAGACTCCAGTGCCCGAGACAGCCAAAAGGATTTTTTTTCTAAGTCCTAAAGTGCTCCTGCAGTTTTATGAGTTATTTGGGCAGTTAGAAGACACAGCCTAGTCCAATGTCAATTTTAATTTATATACAAAGGATATAGAAAAGAATCATCTCTTTTTTAAAAAAATCACATTTTGTTGCTTTGCAGCATGACATGAAGACAGACAAAGTTTTTGTTTTATCCAGCTGTATTTACTAGTGCAACTTATAACATCCAAGTGAAAGATATAATACCAGCATGTCAGAAAAAAGTAAAAAAACAGAATCATTGAGTTGGAAAAAAACATCACCCCCTTGTGTTAGTATTTTGTTAAACCACCTTTTGCTTTAATTGCAGCCTTTAGTCTGTTGAGATATCTTTCTACTAACTTTGCACATCTAGACAATATTTGTCCACTCTTCTTTGCGGGACTGCTCAAATTCAGTTAAATTTGATGGTGACCATTTGTAGACTGCAATCTTCATGTCATTCCACAGATTTTCAATGGGGTTTAAGTCTTGGCTTTGATTAGGTCATGTAAGGACAATCACCTTTTTCTCCTTCGACCGCTGTGTGGTAATTTTTGCTGTATGCTTTGGGTAATTGTCATGTTGGAAGGTAAGCCTTCTTCTCAGTGACAACTTTATGGCAGAGGGCAGCAGAATTTCCTCAAGAATTTGATAATATTTTGCTTCATTCCTTTTTCTTCTATCCTAACAAGTCTTTCAGTGCCTGCTGCAGAGAAACACCCCCATAACATGATATTACCACCTCCATGCTGTACTGTAGGAATGGTGTTATTTGGATGGTGAGCTGTATTGGGTTTTTGCCAGACATATTGTTTGGTGTTGAGGCCAAATAATTCCATTTTAGTCTCATCTGACCATAACACCCTTTTCCAGATGGCCTGAGAATCCTCAAGGTGCGTTTTGGCAAAACTTAGTCATGACTACATGTGGTCTTTCTTGAGGAGTGGCTTTTATCTTGCAATCCTCCCATACAAGCTGCATTTGTGGAGAATTTGTGATATTGTTGTTACATGCACACAATGGCCATTCTTTGTCATAAATTCCTGCAAATGCTTCAGAGTTGCTGTAGGCCTCTTTGTAGCTTCTCCGACCAGTTTCCTCCTGGATCATTCATCCAGTTTGGAGTGATGTCCTGATTCAGGTAAGGTCTGTGTTGTACCAAATACCTTTCACTTCTTAATAACATACTTTACTGTGCTTCTAGGCATTGATAAAGCCTTTGAATTTTTTTGTATCCATCTCCTGACTTGTGCCTGTCCACAACTTTATCCTGGAGATCTTTTGACAGTGTCTTGCCACCCATAGTTTATTGTTTGCTTCAGTTGCTCTACCAGTCACTGAAAGCTCCAGGAAAGCTCTTTTAATGCTGAGCTAATCAAAATGACCACAGCTGACCACAGTTGGAAGTCAAATGGCTTTGTGTGCCATTGAGAAGGTGATTAGCTACACCTGATTAAGTTTACAAGTTTTTAGGCGGGGGTGATCCTTTTTCCAACTCAGTGATTTTGTTATTGATTTTTTTTAATATCAATGACATTATATAAGGAAGTGATGTAAGCACTGCTGCCCTGTACTGCCTCACAGAAGAAATCCATTCGAATGAAACGTACGTATGGTGCACAATGTCCTCAAGCACTCATGACATATGTGATGTGGGTCACAACTGGAAGCTGAGGGGACTGGTTGCACAGGAGTGGTGGAGCATATTTGCAACACCATAATGGTGTTTTCATTGGGACAATAGCTGATAGAAAGACTAGACTCTGTATGTTCACTACTGTATGGACTTTGTAGCGATACCATTTTTACATTTGTTTTTTACTATATGAGACACATTTTTTGTTGATTGATAAATATGTGAGTATATTTTATATTCTTTAAGAAGACTTTGTATTGCACATTTTGGAAACTGGGTGGCCATGAGTTATGTTTATTTCTTTGTAACTATGCAGTTGTGCAAGGAGTCTAAATATGATTTTGCAGTTCAATAAGCACCAGAGTGATCTGACACGTCCCCACCCTTCCACTGCAATACAAGTCTGTGTGAGGTCCCTTGTGCTGAGGAGTGGGGCTATTACTCAGCTAGTCCAGCTTAGAGCACTGGAATAGGAGGGCAAGAGAGAAAAGAATATCCTTTTTACAGAGAGAAAAAGGTGTTGTAAAGTCACCAATCATAACATGTAGGAGCATAGTACTATAAAGAGATAAAAAGCTGTGGATTTAAACACATAAGTATTGCCTAAACGTTTAAGATTTGGATAGAGTAGGAAAGGGTTAAAACCCATGTCAGTTTATTTCATAGTGGAGATTTTCTTCCACTGCCTGTCCTGTAGCTGCAACAGAAAGTGAAAGGGACTACCCCACTTAGACAGTTGTCACCAGAACCTCATAGGAGTGTCCTCACAGGAGGATTTTACTTCACCTCCTATAGTATCAAAGTAATGGTCAAAATTGTACATTTTGGATTTCAGACTTTAAGTTTCTGTGACATCTGTCACCAGAGAGGGAAAATCTCGCTGGTGGAGACGTAGACATTGATAAAAGCTTGGCAGGGGTTCTAACACTTCTTTACTCTATCTTGTAAAAAAAAAAAAACTTTTTTGTCTATGCATAGACTTTAGTGTTAGTTCTTCTAAGATGTTTTCTGATAAGAGAATGAAAACAGTTTTAGGGCAAAATAAAATAATGCTTCATTATTAAATATGGATTCATTAGAAATAGAGTTTTTAATGACTTAGTAACAATTTCATGAAAAAAAATAAGTTTGCACACATAAGCAATATTTATGTTTTTGAATGGAACATTTCATGGGTAAATTATCATGAGATATGATAATGAATACAGTTACAAACGACATGCAGCTTTTTTAAATGACTCTTATTTTATGTTGCCATCACTTAGGGTCCATTCACACCAACTGCTGCGTTGCAACACAGTGGCTGGTGTGTGGTGTGGTCTGGCCAGACCAGCACTGTGTTGGTGAACCAATACCAGTGCATTATACTGTTCACTCTTTTTTTATGTAAACAAAATTTATTGAAATTTCACAAAGTGACATTTCATAAGGTTCTATCGGCAGGCATGGGGAGACCCCTGCTACACTGGGAAAAAAGTACTGCACACAGTACTTTTTTCAGTGTACACCGCCTACACACCACCGCAATGCAATCGTGTGACTCGCTCACACCAGAGACAAGACATTTTGCCTTGTCTTGCTGTGGGGGTTCGGTGGGATTCTGCTGAAATCCCATTGCATCTGGTGTGAATGGACCCTTATCCTCAGACAGTAGGGAGCTCAGTTATGTCACATGACTTATTCATGTTTGTTGGGACTTATTTACACTTGAGGTTGGGATGGCACAAACACAAACACATGCTTGAGTCTCAATTCTACCCGTCCCCTTTAACTTGCAAAGGCAGCTGGAAGTAGGGTTGCCACCTGTCTGGGATTCACCCGGACAGTCCGGTTTTTACATCCTCTGCCTGGGTTTCTCACTGCCTGACACCCGGACACCAGGGCACCCCCACAAACTCTTCCAACATCTCCATAACAACCCCATTAAAGCTTAATCAGAATCTTGCTTCCATAACATGTATCAGATGTTCACCTATCTTCATATATTTGTAATTGTCTGGATGGAAACAGCCCTAGTTACAGGGGACTTGTTTCAATCTGTGGAGGGATAAAGAACATTCTGGCCGCATTTTCCGATGCTTTGCTTCTAGTTCCAGCTACTGGAGCCCTCTCAGGACTGCTCACTCTGGCAGACCGATCTAGTGGAGAGGAGCTGTGAGTGTGTGTGGGCGGGCAGAGGAAGGAGGTGCACAGACTGTGAGTGAGGAAAGAGGGGGACAGAGAGGGGAGGAGAGAAGCTGGCTGCCCATTACCAGGCTACATATGTATGTATTTATCTCATAGTATGTTGTGGTTGTGTCTAGTGTATGTATTTATGCATGTTTGTGTGTATCTGAGTGCATCTATATATCTCAGTGTGCAAATATATGTGTGTGTATGCATGTATATAATTGAGCATATGTACAGTATATACCTGAGTGAAATAAAAACTGGGGTGCAAATTGAAATAAAGTGAAATTGAAATAACTAAATAATAACCGAAGGTGGTTACGGATACCCTATATTTATTCCATATATATAATAATTTGTCTATTCCTATAGTTAGCTAGTCTATTAAAACTCTGATAGTTACTGTTGATATCACAATAATATAAGGTTAGCTATGACAACAAACACACTGCTTAGTAAAACAATGTCTTATTTATTTCCCAAGCAAATAAGAAAATGCTAACATGAAGATACTAAAGGAAGATATTACAAAGCATATAATAATGGAACATATAACACAAGAACATCAAAGATACTTATCGCATGGTCTCCTCAGCTGGGCTCAAGATGATAGAGAGAGAGCCATCAGGCACGAGCCGAGAGCGCAAAAGGGACAACTTCCCTCCTGCGTGCACTTTTTAAACTTCATCCATACACCGTCCAGACCCAACCCCATTGCCTGCCCATTAAGGTTTCTAATGAATGAAAGTAGTCCCGGGCAGTCCTTCTCAATATATTATATTACTGTCCGCCCTGCTGTATTGGCCTCTAGGGGCAGTATGTGTCCATGGCTTAGCTGGCGCTTTGATCTTCTGTAGCAGGACATTCATCAATCATCTTGTCTTTTCACACCAGTCGGTCAGGAGCCAAGCTTTTGTTTTACAAATGTAATAGTGATCAGCGCAACTTCCTACAATTGGGTAACATACACTGAAATGATTACTGTGACAAAATCCATCAAAAAATGCACAAAAATTATAATGATAACGATCGGTCAATTGCTGTGAAAGAAAGTCTTTTTCAAACAATGTGGCAAAATTCCTATGATCTACAAAACTTGTGAAAAACAATTCTTGTAATGAATGATTCTTCTATATGTGATCTTCGTGTGATCATAATGCTCCCAGAGCTCTTACCTCAATGAGCAATATAAATCGCCTTAACGATCACCCTGGGACAGATCAAATCTCCATCTCTTGATCCCACAAGGACACTACGGTTTCTGGTAATGCTGGACATGGCTACAGGTTCTCCACCAGTGTCTCCGACTTTCCAGGTCCCGATTATATGATGGTTACAATGTTGTCAGATGTTACAAGGGGATAAAGAAAAAGCCTCCCATAGCGTAATAATGTTTAACTAAACTCAATTTATTAAAGGTCAAAATGGACTCTTACATTAAAAGCAGTAAAAATCAGCAGTAGTGGTGCAAACAATTCGTTGTAGACAGCATTAGACACCTCTTACATCACTTCCTAGTTCGTTCAGTATATTCAGCCACTCCCCACGCGTTACATCATGACACGTGACTTCATCAGCGGACTGATGATGTGATGTAACCTTCTCCAACCTTCTAGACATGCCCCATAGAGGGAGGGAGGCTATCCTGTGGCCTAAATCTCAAAATGTTTTGCTTTTTGTGTGAACGTGAAAACTATCAGCCCTGGAGCAGGATTAACTGTAAAATATTATTGGGGATTAACTTTAGGTGCAACACACAGCTCACATTTTAGCCAGCTGAACTGACTGAAATTTTTTCTGTGGGTAACCCTGTTGGCACTACCCATTTCAACTTTTGCTGAAGGTGCTAGAAATTCTCTATTAAACAGTGCCTTTATCTGGTTGGTTCAGGGATTCTGACAATGGAGGGGTGCTGGCTCTCATAATACAATATCCGACACTGTAAATCCATCCATCTATGCTGCTTAGCATAGATGGGGAAAAAGGTGATTTTGCGATTCAAGAGAAATCTACAAATAAATAAACTAGAAATAAATATATTACAATTAAAAAGGTATCTTAACATTCTTGCCCAGCTTTAGGGACAGGTTAAAGTGTAATTTCACACTCTCAATAAACATATTTTAATCCTTATGCTGCCTGCACAATAGACAGGAAAGTATATCATATTTCTTCAGTTACTGTATTTCCTTCTTTCCAGGCCTAAGCAAATTATGTCATACGTCCCAGGAGTCTTCAGGAGAGGTGGAGGGGTTTTCTAAGCTAGGTCCACCCTCCTATCTACATGCGTGATCTAAGGGCAGATGAATTCCAGGAATTAAATGAATCATCTGCCCTTATTCAAGAAAGCCGCAGCCACAAATTCTAGAGGGTGTTTTTCAAAGTGATTTCTCATGGAAACATGGATGGATGGGTGAGTTTACTTTGAATATTAAGAATGAATAAAGCATTTTTCGTTTGCGGTGCTCGGATGCAGTGTAGTTCCACTGTAAGTTTGAATTTCTGGGTGGTCATATAAGTGTCAACAGCTCAGTTTTGGGGATGGTTAAGTGCCAAGCAGTCACATTGGGATGGGTTAAAAGTTAACTGAAACATTTAGTAGTGGAGAAATATACTTTTTTAGTAATTAGAAAAGCTGCAAAAACTTCCAGTGCTGGACAGCCAGGACAAATATATTACTCTGGGATACTTATTGCATTGGCTGAGAACCACAGCCTTAAATGGGGTGACAATGTCCTCCGCTCCTTAAGGCACACTTACCTTCCAGTGTGGTATCCTCCACCCAGCCTCCTCTTCTGCCATTGGATGGCCAATCATTATGAAGTCCTCCACATGCAGATGCAGGCAATAAACTAGGAACACCCCTATGCCATGTGCCATGCAGTGTACATAGAAAATGAAAAATCACTATGAGCATAGGGATTTTTATATGATAGCTGTTGTTATTCAGAGCTATGAATGCAAAGTTATCCGTCACTAATCAACGAATGAATGATCAGCTGAAAATCTTAACATGGTATTAAACCCCAAACCAAAAATGTAATATATTGCAGTTTACTAATCATTAGATGTAGTGGCTGCATTCGTTTTTCTTTTTTATGCTTTTTCCCTCTATTTTCACCCAGTGATCTGGGCACTAGCTTAATTTTATGGAGTGATCTTTTGTAGCTCTAAGGACCCATTCACACCTCAGCATTTTGTAGCTTGAAGCCCAAAGCCCTAAAATGCTGGAGGAGAAAAAATCAGTTCTCAATGGAGATGGTTCAAATCTCCACTACCAGTCACCTGAAGCTTTTTTTGTAGCTCGAATCAGGCAGATTTGTGCGTTTTTGAAGCATTTTTTGTTTCATAGAAATGCATGGAAATGCTTGATTTGGGTGTTTTTGAACTTTTGTTGCATGTTTTGGAAGTACTCCTGCTCAAATGCAATAATTAAATAATAATAAAAAAATATAAAATACATAAACAATAAATTAACTTTAAAAAAATAAAGAATAATAAATAAATAAATAAAAACATATCCCTAATATTACCGCAAACCCAAATAGTGACCCCTAACCCTAATATTAACCCCTAATCCTAATCTCTAACCTTAATATTAACTCCTAATCCTGACCCCTAAGCGTAATATTGACCCCTAACCTTAATCATAACCCCTAACCCTAATAATAACCCCTAACCCTAATATTGGCCCTTAAACCTAATACAAACCCCTAATCCTAACCCTAATATTAACCCCTAATCTTAACCTATAATCCTAATATTGACCCCTAACTCTAATATTAACCCATAATCCTAACAAAATAAATACATAAAATGAAGTAAATAAATAATAATTAAATTAACTCCTAACCATAAACTTTAACCCCTAACACTTAACACCTTAAAAAAAAGTTAAAAAATGAATAAATAAATAATAAATAAAAGCGGATGAAAAAAATGAAAAACATAGCAACAAATGATAAAACTGATTATATTTTTCTGTATTGGCAAATGAAAAAATGCCAAAGCTCAAGAACGCTGTACAAAAATGCTCAATAATGCACATACAAACTTCCCCCCAAAAAAATGCCAGAAAAAAACGCTTAAAAACACGACGCTCAGGTGTGAATGCAGCCTAAGGCCCCTTTCCCACCAGCTGACCGATCGGGTTCGCCTGTCTGTTTTTCAGGTGGACCCGATCAGACCACCCAGTGCTCTCTATGGAGCAGCGGATGTCAGCGGACGGCGGATCAGTTTGGATGACAGTCAGATGGAGACGGACAGGCAGTACGTTTCCATCCGACCACCCCATAGAGAACAGTGAGCTGTGTCCATGTCCGCTCTGCATAGAGGAGCAAACACTGACCTGTCATATGCCCCTTCTGAAAAGGGCCTAAGTCAAAATCCATGCTGGCTAAAGCAGCTCTTCCTACTTTCCAAAAATCTACAAACAAAACTCCTTGGAATCTCAACATCTCAACAGAAGCTCTCCCACCACACCCCTGATAGGCAGATGAGCCATTGAATTGTTGAATGATATGTGGTCTAGTAGTATCAAGATGGCACCATTTTGATACTACTAGACCACAGGTAATTTTCCTGGAAAAATCATAATATTGACATAGATGATTAATTTACAAGCTGGTTGTTACAAAGATAGTTTGTGGGTTTTATCGTATTTGAGTCATTCATTTTTTGCCAGAGTAGCTGGAAGGTAGATGGAAGATATAGATGATTTGGCTAGTTGTTAACCCTATATAGCCTAGGAGGGCGTCTGGCCCTATGCCCTACTTATTTGTGTTTTGCAAGATTACACACAGTCGGTGCCATCTTGCAATACGTATTTTTCCATATTGTGAATTAAATTGATCAGCTTTCTTGTAGACGTTAGGTTTGGATCATATATATATATACAAAATATATGCATTGTATTTTCTCTGGACGTCACCATATACAGTGGATATAAAAAGTCTGGACACCTATGTTAAAATGTCAGGTTTCTGTGATGTAAAAAAAATGAGACAAAGATAAATCATTTCAGAACGTTTTCCAACTTTAATGTGACCTGTACAACTCAATTGAAAAACAAAATAAAATCTTTTAGGGGAGGGAAGTAAAAATAAAAAATTTAAATATTCTGGTTGCATAAGTGTGCACACCGTCTTATAACTGGGGATGTAGCTCTGTTCAGAATGAAGCAATCACATTCAAACTCGTGTTAAATAGGAGTCAGTACCCCACTGTCATCATTTAAAGTGCCTCTGATTAACCCCAAATAAAGTTTAGTCGTTCTAGTAGGTCTTTCCTGACATTTTCTTAGTTTCATCCTACAGCAAAAGCCATGGTCCGCAGAGAGCTTCAGGGAAGCTGCCAAGAGGCCTACAGCAACATTAAAGGAGCTGCAGGAATATCTGGCAAGTACTGGCTGTGTGGTACATGTGACAACAATCTCCCATATTCTTCATATGTCTGGGCTATGGGGTAGAGTGACAAGATGGAAGCCTTTTCTTATGAAGAAAAACATCCAATCCTGGCTAAATTTTGCAAAAACACATCTGAAGTCCCCCAAAAGCATGTGGGAAAATGTGTTATCATCTGATGAAACCAAGGTTGAACTTTTTGGCCATAATTCCAAAAGATATGTTTGGTGTAAAAACAACACTGCACCAGTGGCGTCGGCAGGGGGGGGGGCTGACAGTGGCTGAAGCCCCGAGTGGGTCCCCAAAAAGCCCAGAGTCTCGGGTGGGCACTGTTCTATTATTAGCGATGAGCTCCGCCGAGCGGGGACCGATCTAATCCCAAGCACCGCCGAGCGCTGCCAAGTGCAGCCGAGTCACATAGCAGGTCCCACCTTCTGGAGCCTGCAGCGCCTATGCTGGACGTCCCACTGGTCCAATGGCGGGACCGCAGGACGTGTGACGTCCATCATAGGCACTGCAGGCTCCAGAAGGCGGGAATTACAATGCATCTGCCGCGCAACATCGATCACCGCTTGGCGCTCGGGTGGGCAGCTCTTCTCTGGCTGCCTCGCACACCACGGCTGAGCTGAGCTGCTGCTGCAGGACACGTGAAGTCTGTCTCCTGGTCAGGTGGAATAGTGTGTGTGTATGTCAGGTAGGTAGGTCAGTGCATGTCAGGTAGGTCAGTGTATGTCAGGTAGGTAGGTCAGTGCATGTCGGGTAGGTAGGTCAGTGTATGCCAGGTAGGTAGGTTAGGGTATGTCAGGTAGGTCAGTGTATGTAAGGTAGTTAGGTCAGCGCATGTCAGGTAGGTCAGTGCATGTCAGGTAGGTAGGTCAGTATATGTCAGTGTATGTGTCAGGTAGGTCAGTGTATGACAGGTAGGTAGGTCAGTGCATGTCAGGTAGGTCAGCGCATGTCAAGTAAGTCAGTGTATGTCAGGTAGGTAGGTCAGTGTACATCAGTGTATGTGTCAGGTAGGTCAGTGTATGTCAGGTAGGTAGGTCAGTGCATGTCAGGTAGGTCAGCGCATGGCAGGTAGCTCAGTATATGTCAGGTAGGTAGGTCAGTATATGTCAGTGTATGTGACAGGTAGGTCAGTGTGTCAGGTAGGTCAGTTTATTTCAGATAGGTAGGTCAGTGCATGTCAGGTAGGTCAGAGCATGTCAGGTAGGTCAGTTTATGTCAGGTAGGTAGGTCAGAGTATGTCAGTGTATGTGTCAGGTAGGTCAGTGTATGTCAGGTAGGTAGGTCAGTGCATGTCAGGTAGGTCAGTACATGTCAGGTAGGTAGGTCAGTGCTTATCAGGTAGGTCAGTGTATGTGTCAGGTAGGTAGGTCAGTGTATGTCAGGTAGGTAGGTCAGTGTATGTGTCAGGTAGGTGATTGTATGTCAGGTAGGTAGGTCGGTGTGTGTCAGGTAGTTAGGTCAGTGTGTGTATGTCAGGTAGGTCAGTGTGTGTATGTCAGGTAGGTCAGTGTGTGTAAGGGCACTGGTAAGCCAGGCAGCAACCAGCAAGTGAGCTTACCCCTGCCACACAACCCCACCGCCCAGCCAAAAAACCCTGCGCCACTAACGCCCCCCAAGCCTTGGATTTCGGGCTTAAGCCCCTGGTCTTTTTGCCACCTAGCTACTCCCCTGAACTGCACATCACCAAAAGAACACCATACCCACCGTGAAGCATGGTGGTGGCAGCATCATGCTTTGGGGCTGTTTTTCTTCAGCTGGAACAGGGACCTTAGTCAAGGTAGAGGGAATTATGAACAGTTCCAAATACCAGTCAATATTGGCACAAAACCTTCAGGCTTCTGATAGAAAGCTGAACATGAAGAGAAACTTCATCTTTCAGCATGACATAGACCCAAAGCATACATCCAAATCAACAAAGGAATGGCTTCACCAGAAGATTAAAGTTTTGGAATGGCCCAACCAGAGCCCAGACCTGAATCCGATTGAAAATATGTGGGGTGATCTGAAGATGGCTGTGCACAGGAGAGGCCCTCACAATCTGACAGATTTGGAGTGTTTTTGCAAAGAAGAGTGGGCAAATATTGCCAAGTCAAGATGTGCCATGCTGATAGACTCCTACCCAAAAGACTGAGAGCTGTGATAAAATCAACAAAGTATTAGTTTAAAGTGGATGTTAACCCTCACATATACAAAAGAATTCAGTTTGTTGTTTAATTGAGTTGTACAGCTTATACGTCACATTAAATGTGGAAAAAGTTCTGAAATGATTTATCTTTGTCTCATTATTTTACATCACAGAAACCTGACATTTTAACAGGGGTGTGTAGACTTTTTATATCCACTGTATGTTCCTCTCATCTGACTGATGTTGGGATGGGGAATGAGGTAAATTTCAGTAATTAAAGAGATGGTGCCAACAGACATGAGTGATGAGACAAGCCCACCTTCTATCATTATAGGGGATTATATATAACTGTATATCTGCCTCAGTTAACTCACAGCTCTAACCGTATTTCTCTGCTAGTTATGCTAAAAGCTAAACTAAACGCATGATGTACTTGCATTACAGGTTAAGCCTTTATCATTTATCTATATATGCTGCAGTAATTATTGCTCCATGCGTATTTTATCACCCCACTTTTTATTATATAGAAGCTTTGCTATGTGTCAATGAGATTATGTAGCTAAAATAATATATTATATTTACTAGTATACAAAAAATGTACAACCTTTAAGCTTAGGCTCAGTTCTGGAAAGATTACTTTCTAGAGCTAAGTGATTCAATCACACAAATACATTTACAAATGTATAAAAAATTCAGCTGTCAGGAAGTGTTGCCCAAACTTTACAGCAAAGATTTAATAAATAAGCAGCTACACTGCTGTATACAAAAACCAGAGAGGTGTGTTCAATAACTGAAAATTGTTTTTTTTTTGTTTTTTTTAATAAAATGATCAATGTTTTGCCATGTTTCAGTTATAAAAAGACAATATGGTGAAATCAGCCATTCATTCAAACTCTTAATGCTTATGCTTTTAGAGCATATGACATAATCCTAAAGTAGAAGACCAGTCTAGATCTAACTAAGCTTAAAACTGCCCCACCCCTATTCTAACTCCTATTTTAACCACCCTGTAGAAGGAAAATGCTTATACTTACCTATTTTGAGGGCTTTCTGGTCCAGTCACATGATTGGCACCCAGCGGCCAGCTTCAGGGGAGAGGAGGGACAGCCAGCAAGGTAGTCCCCAAAGTAAGCCTATGGGTGACATCAGCATCCGAGCAACGCAGCCTTTGTTGGCATTCTCTCTTCTCCTCTGAACCTGGCCTTTTGGAAAATCTTGTGACCAAAGGGAGCACCCTGAGAAGAGGTAAGTATAGTTAGGAGGGGGTGGGAGCAAATTTAAGCTTAGTTAATTCCAGTCTGGAATTCCACGTTAAAGGCCAGCTCCAGAAAAAAATCAGTTTCTTGAAGACAAAAAGGCAAGATTTTCCTTCATTAATTCTGCCCCGCCCTTTCAAAAATGCCATATTATCACTTCCAGTCTTGTAAATTATTTCACATTGTTTAGCGTTAATTGAGCAAGCATAACACCAACATTTGGCTTTGTAATATTCATGTGATTACGTTAGTGGTTCTGGTTGAAGGAAAATATGGCAGTGTCACCTGGAGAGGACAGGGTCTACAGCCAATGGAATTCTAAACTGGATTACACAAGAGACTGACAAGCTGATTTATATTGGAAAGTAGATACTGCCCTTGGCAGGACTTTGTAGTTTTACGCCATGTTGCACCTTCATTTTACATATAATTCATAAAATATACACCACGGTATGGAGCCTGGGGTATGCTTTGGAGTGTTTTCTGCATTAAAGGGTTATTTCACCTTTACCACAAAACAGCCTATGCAAACAAGGGGCTCCTGTAGATAAAACAAACTGTGCAGCATTGACCAAAGCTGCACAGCAGCAGGTCCCTCTGTCAGAATACAATGTTGGGACCGGGGGGACTTTTACATTCATCTCATTTGTGTGGATGGAGGAATTTGTTTCTTTTCTTTTCGTTCATCTCACTGGCTGAATGAAGAGAAAAAACTACTCGTGTATGGTCAGCATAATACTGATAAGAGAGCAGTGTCACATGGCTTGTCATAGTCATGTGATAGGTCTTCTCCTCCTTCCCACACTTAATTAACTTTTAAATAAATGGAATTTACTCGGTTTAGAGTCCCAAAGCAAGTGGAGAGCACATTTGTAAAGGACAGCACTATGCTTTTCTAAATGTGTTGGAGGATTTTTTGTTTCTGTTTTAGGCCATACCACTAGTTTGCTAATCAGCATTTTAATTCAATCCAAAATACCCTGAGGAAGACACAAGGAACGACGTAACGCGTAGGGCGGACCGGAAGTGACATAAGAGGCGGTATCGATATTTGATGTAAGCATTCATTTGTCTTTTAATAAATGGTGAAGTTTGAAAGCGGTTTTACACTATGGGAGGCATATTGTCTATTTTATTCTAATATATGGACTGGAGAGAGACCAGGGACACCTAAAGAGCTAAGACTCTCTAGTCAACACAGAGGAGACATAGGAGGAGGATGCCCTAAGGAAGGATAATCAGACCCATACTGAAATCTGATTTTGAGGCTTTTATTATGTGGAAGTGAGATGAGAGTTCTGTGAGCACTGAGATGACTGGTGGAAGCACAGAGGATTATTGTCTATACTAAAGAAGAACAGAGTACTTTATTGGAATTCTAACATTTGGACACTTGTTAGCTACCATGTAGCTATATGTGTTTAGTGATATAATTTAACCACTACTTGTTTATATACTTGTTCATCACATATTCTCTACATATATTACTTCTTTTTGATTGATTTGTTTATTTATATGTGTGTGTGATGGTTTTATCCTTTGTTTTCACATGTAAATAATACAGGAACTGCGCAACACCACCCACATTTAATATTACTGAACATGTAGTTGTGAACACACTACGTTTTGCAGCAATTTCCCCTCCTTTTTTTCTTTTTTCACTTTTGTTTTGATTATTTAATTTCATTATTTAATTTAAAGCAGAACTCTGGCCAACATTTTTTTCCATGTCCTTGTTGCTGATCTCCTACCTTCACCAACTTTGACATCCATGTTCTTCTGAGCTCTGTAGTTCCTCTGTAATAGGCTGCTAAACTTGCTGAAAAACCATTATTGCCTGGTGACATCCTGTTTGTATCCTGGCTGCTATCCCTCTCCTCAGCTCAGCCAACGGTCTGGCACGCCCCCTTGTAATTCTAGTAGGGAGGAAGCAGACATGCTGTGGGCAGAAGGGGTCTCACAGCCCCGGTCTGGGCCGCTCATGGAAGTGTCCTCCTTCTCCTCTCCCCTCCTCCTCCCTGCCAGCAATCCGCTCCTCCACTCCGCTCCTCCCCGCTGCACCACCCCTCCGCCTGCTATCTCCATGTAGAGCGGGTATTATTATTAGAAATCAGTTGTATGACACAGCGGGGATGTCCTGCTGTGTCAGGTATAGTATATCAGAACACTGATAGCTGATGTCCTGCATCCAGCCATTATTGGCAGAGTGCTCTGTCAATCATAATAAAGGTGGGAGGCAGGGACATCAGTGTTCGGTGTTCTCATATACTATACCTGACACATCGGGACATACAACTGATTTCTAATAATAATCCCGGCTCTGCACTGGTGGTCCCTGGCATTCAGGCACTGGTGGTCCCTGGCATTCAGGCACTGGTGGTCCCTGGCATTCAGGCACTGGTGGTCCCTAGACATCAAAGAAATTCTGGACAGCCGCAATCCGAAAATATTTGCCTTTATTCAATAAAGGGTCATCCAAAATACAGGTCACAGCAAAGTGGAACAAAGCTTACGCGTTTCGCACTACAAGGAGTGTTTAGTCATAGCATTAAGTTTTAGGTCTCCTTGTTCTATTACACTTTAAAATCCTTGACAGTGTTCATGGTATCACTGTCAAAGGGGTCTGTTGGTTGTACAGTACTACTCTCTGGTCCAATGCATTCAGTTCAAAGGCAGCATAACAGTGCCCATTGCATTTTAAGTGTAACTAGCATTTTAAGTTTTAGTGTTATTAATGATCCTATACTGGCCACTTTCTCATACCTATGTCCTAATAAACTGCAATGGGTTCTATAGCATTTCCATTCATTGCAGCAGAGATATCTGATTTGCCGTTCTTGAAATCTGGGCATTTGTCCCAGGGCACATACTGCTCTAAATGTTAGTAACATGTAGTGCACAAAGCAGCTCAGTCCAGGCCTAGCAGCTCCCAGCCTCAGTGTGGTCACGTAGAGCTTGTAGCGCCGCTCAAAGCCGCTATACCGCCTGGGAGTGTGTGTACATTAGGAAAGTCGACTGCTGGCTTTCATTTGGAAGTGGTACAAGAAGCTGTGAATGCCCCTTCTCCTAAACAAAGTAGACAAAAATCCTTGCACGGACTTTGCACCTGTGCCTTCTGCCTCCAAGTACAGTAAACATTGGAGCCTTATGCATTGGGGCTAAAGGCTTAGTGTGCATGGGTCTAAAATATATATTATATTAGGGTAAATGTTTTAGGGTTTACTAATGGATGCAAGCATTTTCAGCTAACCAAAACAAGCACATATATTTCGCCTCTGCTTACCCATTTCTGTCACCATGCAAATTACGTTCTCACATTATCTGGGCACCGCACACTCTTTCACCTTTGTGACTACAAATATAAAATACAAATACAACTCTGTCTTTTTATTCTTACATCGTCATTCTGTCAACCTAATATCATGATTAAACCTCATGGATTTATTAACCAGTAAGATAGTTTTGGCTTTGCATAGTGGACAAAAGCAAGGTTAAAAACATATACCCCTTTAAAAATTACAGGGAAACTACAGATTTGAGAAATTCAAACTAGATTTATATTATGTTTGGCAGTAGACCTTATTGTAGCACTTTTTCTCTTTGGCATAAAACAAAAAAAAATGATTAACCCAGACTAAAAGGTCGCCAAGTTTTAAGCAGCGGTAGATAATCCTTGTGCTTTGCTGACCAGTGCAGAAGAGAGGCTCAGACATTTAGGATTCAGATAGTGGGGTCTAATTTTATTCTAATAGAGGCTGTATAATGGAGCAGTGACTAATAGAGATGCGGGCGGAGGGGAGGGAGTGAGTAGGGAGACACAGGCAGGGCTAATGTGAATAAAAAATTCAGCTGTCACATCCTCACTTTTCTAATTCAGTAGTCTAAATAATTTATTTGACACTTTAGCACAAAATGACCTTTCTCTGGGAAAAAAAGAAAAAAATTACAGTTTTAAACTTTTAGCAACTGCTACCCACCAGGATGATTGCCGTAGAAATCCTGCTTTTTGCCCGAATGTCAAGGTTAATTTTGCAGCATGCTAAAAATAGTTTTTAAACATATTTTCAGGGCTTTTTAAACTTTTGCACATTTATTTTCCAATATGAGACATGATACCTATCAATTTGATAAATCAAGCTTCAGCAAAAAATGTTGACATTCCTGCTGAGAAATAATTAAAAGAGCAAAAAACTATATATATATATATATATATATATATATATATATATATATATATATATATATACATTTTATGATTGCTAACAGGTTTATGTGGCATAGCTTGAAATGGGTGACCTAGTGCTGGGGCTTGAATTTTTTGGCCACCCACAACCTGCCATGAAAGTTCACAGGCTGGGGCCTGTATCTTCACTTGACCATGCCAGGGCTAATGTAAGAAGTCTTGTTCTATATGGTCAGAGGATGAGAACAGGAATGTACATTAGGTAATTTGGGCCCGTTTTTAAAATTAAGCACGAGGGCACATTTTCAAAAAATCTTTGTGGCTATATCATTTCTACTCTTTGCAAAAATAAGTCTTGCATCGAAGATGATTGGACTGAAAGGCCAGTACTAATGAGTTGGACTGGCAGCTCTGTGCAGAGATACTTTACAATGGACATTATTAGAGTGGGGACCACAATTAAATGATAATGGAGTATGTCATAATAAACATTAAAGTAACGTCCACCGGTCATGCCCACCAATCATTGAGGCACCATGGAAAACTTTGTATAGTGCACTTTCTTTATTTCACAGCCATGAAATGGTCACTTGTTTGTGTTTGCCCCCCTTGTCAAAAATTCTCAGTCCTCCCCTGGTACAGCTGAAATCACACTTTGCGTTGAAACTAAGAGCAGTTTCAAATAATTTCAACACACTATATGCCATGTGTTTTGTGCAATGTTATCTTGCATTTTACTGTTTTGTCTGCATGGCCCTCAAAAGTAACACAACAGCTTACCATAACACATTGGATTATTGAGTAGGGATATGAAGGATATGAATAAGCTTACTTCAATTATATAAAATTTCTATCTATGTTGTTTAGTACCCTCCCAGATAAGCTCCTAGAAAAGTTATGTAAATTTTGTTTGTTTCCACTGTAATCAGTGGAACAGTTTGTGATTGCTTTGGGCTGCTTTGGGCTCCGCAGGGTTCAGGTTTGATAGATTCCCCCTGTTTTTTGAAGGATTCCAGAATAAAGTGGTTTGGGAGGAGGCAAATCAGCAGTCCTAACATTTATATTGTCTCAGCCAATCCCTGGGGGAGGATGCCCAGTAGGTGGCTAGAAAGTGCATAAATAGCATGGGGCCTGAGGCATCTCTGTTCTTGTCCAGGATAAATTTCCAGACTGAAAGGCTGCTAACCATCCAGGCAGCCCAGCTGAAAACCTGCCCGTGTTCACCAAGCTTCTTCTGAGCTTGGGGGGCTACTTTCTGAGAATTGCTGCAGCTGCACAAGGAATTTTACTAAGGATCTAAAAGGTTCACTAAAGGAAGTCCATCGGATAATGGAAGGGGGCATCCAAGTATCCAGGGACGCCCCCTGTGAGTACAGAACTGTGGGCAGGGTCCTGGTGACTGTGATTTTTGCAACCCTTATGGCTAAAGCTTGCCTGGCCTTGGACATTGCATATGGTGTCTCAGTGCTGTCCATATCAGGGGCTACCACTGAAGGGACTGTCCCAGAGAGTAGCTACAGAGTGAAGAGTGTCTTTTTGTTGTTGCTCAGGGTTTCTAGAGCATCCCGGAGCTTCCTACACCCTACCCGGTTATTCAGCCAAAAAATTTTAAGAAAAACAATCCCTAGACTATTTAATTGGCCTGAAGAGTGACTGCTGCTGAGCACCTGGCTGTTGCCACCCTAAACTGGAAAAGGAACCTGGGGCAAAACCAGCAGGCCCTTTCACAGGTGAGTTCTACATTTGTGTCTCTCAGTTTTACAGCTGAGAACTGTTTAAATAATCACACAGCCTAAAGCTGGTCACACTAGTAGAATTTTGTTCAAAGATTTTTTTTTAAGAACTTTACATTTTTTAATCATTAGTGGGGTCAGATCAATGTTTGTTTTCTGCCACGATGGCAAGACAATTCAAAGGAGCAGGATGAAAATTTTTTCTTGAACAAACAAATTTTTAACAGTGAATGTGGTTTTCGTTTGGGAACTTAAAATTATTCCAAAATTTAATTAAAAAATGCAACAACATTTTTGAATAGCATTTATTCAGTCATCGAATATACAATTTTTTTTTATCATTTAAGAATACAGATGTACATGGGGCAGCCATATTTGTATATGTAGGATCTGCTTTCTGCTTTGCAGGGCTACACAATGTTTTTGCTTTACTGCTCCTCACAATCTAAATCTATAGGTCACATAAATTATGGAAAAAGAGATCAAGCTCAGAGGTATCAATAGCAGCTGACACATCAATTGACACAAATTGATATTGATAAAATACAAAAAAAGTGTAGTGCTTAAAGTGACATAAAGTAAACATGTAAGCACAAATTTTTATGCAAAAAAATAAACATTATAAAGTTCAAAATGTTAACACCACGGTGACAATCCTAAAATCCTCATGGATGAAATCACCATACAACAATCTGTAAAGTACTCAATTATCCCGGTATTCACTACCACAAAGAGGGGCATACACGCTTACCAGATTGAATGGACTCCCATACCGTGGGTACGGAGACTACCAATTGTTTGAATATGACACACAAGGCAGTAGAATGGACACCTCTCTTCTAGGAATGATCAGGTAATTAGCATATCATATAAAGCTCTCCGGATAGGTTACACATGTAAACTTGTTGCCGGTCACCAGCATTAGCCATATAAAAAACAACAGTGTCACATAGTATAAAACTGCTGGACAAAGTTAATTAAAATCAAAGAGTAACACTCACAAATTATGAAGTATCAAAGCACTTGTGTATAGCAACCATCTCGGGAAAATGGTAAGATTGCTTCCTGGATGTGAGAACTCGATATCATAATGAGCACAGGCTCCACCCTATGCGTTTCATCATAACTGACATTGTCCGGGGCTAGTAAGCCATGCCCAATCGTTATAAAGGATGACAACCAATGGAGGTTATGGCCTGGGGTATCCGCGGTTTGGGCCTCAATCTGAAAAGCAAGCACCCTGGACATCTAGCCTCGCTCCGATCATGGAACCTACAGAGCCAGAACAAACGCCAAGCCTCCTTTTGATTTCTGGTCAGCTGCTGCTGTGACACACAAGCCATACCAATACAATATTAAAATTGCAATGACAAAAATGTTGCTTATAATTTAATATGATATGATGTGCCTCGCCCGAGGATAAAAAAATATAAATAAGTTTTGATATCTCATACACCATCAGGGTTGGCTAAAACAGCAGCATCATCTAGTGTTAAAAAAGAAACCCGTTTAGGAAAAATTCTAAAAAGAGATACCACTCAAAATCTAAATCATACAATCTAAACATACTAATACACATAAAACAAGTTCACGCTGTCATTAAAAGCAGGCGTTTGAGAGGCGTTAAAATGCCCCTCAAATGCCTATGCAAATGATACAATGGACAGCACAATAGTGCTGTTCACACTATCAAAACATAAAGCGTTAGCGCCACGTCGCTTCAAAATTGAAGCCTCATGTCGAGTCTGGAGGAGTTTAAAGCTTTTTAACGCCTCCCATTCAAGTCTATAGTAACGCTTCACAAATGCTGGCAGGCAGTTGCTGTGTGATTGCGGGGTGTTAAGATTCGTTTATTTCCTGTAATGGAATAGGTTTTTGTGGAGCAGTTTTAACACTCCTTATAGGGCATCAAGCACTTCAAAACTGCCCACAGGGCATTTGGGGAGCATTTTTATCTCATCATTAACACTTGTAAAATGCCAGTCTAACACCCATACTAAAGCTCATTAATGTGAGTTTAACGTCTAGAGGAGCGTTTGTTAAGCCTTAGAAATGTAGTCAAGTGTGACTAAGCCCTAAAAGTCATTTTGTTTTAGTTTCATGTGGTTCAAGGAGCTATCTCCCTATGTCCAACCTTTTCTTCTTGGGATATTAAGGTTAAATATGTTGTTTAGTCTAAGGGTGTGTGACCACTTCTACAATGTGCATCGGTTTAGAGTAAAAAAATCTTTTTCCTTGCTCCTGCAGGTTTTTGATTGTCATATGATCTGTTGCATAAAGCTATTCTTCTTCCAAAGGCTTTTTTATCAGGTACAACACACCTAATGTGGTTGTAAACCTCAGACATAAAATATGAGCAATGCATGTTCTTCTATAATGTGTGCTTGTCTCAATTAGGAGCATTACATGTCATTTCTGTCTGCTGCTTTGTTCCTCTGCTATCAGTATGAATCATTTCTGATAAGTTTTCCTGACACCAAGAGAAAAAATGTGACGGGGGGGGGGGGCTCTCTCTAAATGACAGCCTCAGCTCTGTTCCTGTGTGCTGTGTGAAGGGGGTGTGTGAAGGAGAGCTCTGACAGCTGATCCTTTCAATCAGCTGTCAGATCTCTCTCCACTGAGCTCCTGAGAGTGTAACTGCAGCTCTACACCCCCTTTTTTCTGAGCACTCAGAAGAGCTTTAAAAATGCTGGCCTTTGAACGAATGTAGAGAAGAGATCGGTACAACTTATGTAGGAGGATTTGTTTCATCTCTGTGTACCATCTGAGGCCAGTCACTTCAATGGTCATATGTAAGGGTTTACAACCACTTTAAAGTCAAGATGGAGAAGAGTGCCAGTTGGTGGGGAAGTGTTCCTCTACTTTACACGCTCTCTGGCTCTCTTAATTAAACAAGATATTTAACACACATAACATATATACAATATATATACAGTACATATGTAAGAATTGAAATCCAATGAATGACAGGAGCAAACCAGGGGCAGTTGGGCTGTGAATGAAAGGGATAGATGATGCTGGACTCCAGCAAACCCAGTACAGGAGAGAAGCCGGCACAATTGTTCAAAACTGAAGGTCAGGCCACAGATTTAGCTTTAAACATCATGGACTTGTTAGGACCCCAAAAAGGTTGAAAGAAGCATAGTGCCTACAAGAAATGTATAGTCTATTGGCTGGAAGGGGAAAACTAGCTTAGATTGGTTATTTCCTTTGTGTTAACAGGTACACCAATGTTCCAAGAATGTGTCCCATGAATTGGATAAGAGCAAGGGTTGTTCTGGACCAGAGAGCATGACTTTTATGATAATATGTTGTTTACGTGACTTTTTATTATAGGGATGTTTTCAATACCTTCCTGGCAGCCACCCAGAAATGTTTTCATTTTTGTCATTTTACCAGGAGACTTACAGGAAGTTTTGTTTTCATTAATTCTTATTCATCCTTTCCTGGCTTTACAATCAGGAAACCTACAGTGTATGTGGATTATCCCATGTAACACACTTTACTGGGCAACTGTGCTTTTTTTAACCTTCCCAATCAGCTACATCATATAATCTCATACTGTAATAGGATTTATGACTGATAATCAGGATATATTTTGATACAGAACCTCATATTTGGGTTTAATAGACAAATATATATATATATATATATATATATATATATATATATATATATATATATATATATATATATATACACAGTGCCTTGAAAATGTATCCATGCCCCTTGAAATTTTCACATTTTGTCATGTTACAACCAAAAACTGGATTTTTTTTTATATGATAGACCAACAAATCACATAATTGTGAAGTGGAAGGAGAATGATAACTGGTTTTCCACATTTTTCACAAATAAATATCACCCTTGTGATTTTGGCATGATAACATGCACACAAGTTGACACAAAGGAGTTTGAATGGCTATTAAAGGTAACCATCCTCACCTGTGATCTGTTTGCTTGTAATTAGTGTGTATGTATAAAAGGTCAATGAGTTGCTGGACTCCTGACAGACCCTTGCATCTTTCATTCAATGCTGCACTAACATTTCTGGATTCTGAGTCATGGGGAAAGCAAAAGAATTGTCAAAGGATCTGCCGGAAAAGGTAGTAGAACTGTATAAAACAGGAAAAGGATATTCATGATGGGGATACATGATGAGCATCTTGGAAGGTATGGCGATAGGCCCAAGGATGATGCAGTGGAAACAAACACTATACAAAGGCCCTACAGCAGTCATAAAGGTCAATGGAACACTGTCAACCCCCTTTGGAAGGCCAGGACGAGGCAGGGATGCCCCCTGTCTCTGCTACTGTTCGTGCTTGTGCTGGAATCTTTACTGGCAATGGTACGGGGCAACGCGGACATAGGGGGCGTCAAGGCAGGAGAGGAGATACACAAACTAACTGCATTCGCAGACAATATATTTTATTTATCCAACCCTCGAATTTCCATGCCTAACCTATTGAAAGCTCTTAAGGAATACAGTGACCTCTCCAATTTTAAGATTAACCCGGGTAAATCTGAGGTATTAAATATAAATGTAAATTCAAAAGATGAACATAGTCTGCAGCAGGAGTTCCCGTTCCCATAGAGAAAGACGGAAATAAAGTATCTAGGGATAAAGGTAACGACATGGCTGGAGAAAATATACCAAGCAAACTATATCCCATTGTTGGAGGAAGTAAAAATAGAAATAAAGAGAATAGCAGTATGATCTCTGTCATGGATTGGCCCATTTATATACCCCCAGCATATTTCAGAGTCATAAAAACTCTAATAACAAAATAAATATGGCAAAATAAGAAACCTAGAATAGCTCTAGCAACCTTACAGAAAGAAAAAAACGGATTAAGTGTACCAGACTTTAAAAAGTACTACGAGGCGGTCCTATTAACACGTATGGTGGAATGGGCTAAATCGAAAAATGAGAAAAGATGGGTAAAAATAGAACACACAATGGCGGATACACATCTAGGTAGAAATATTTGGACACCACCACAACACAGGGCACTAGGAGGAAATACACATACACTGACAAAGAATGTATTTAGGGTATGGGACTTGTTGCATAAACAAAATAAATGGGAATATAATTCCCCATTAATAGCACTAAAGGAAAATAATTATTTTGCACCAGGGAAAAGTTTGATAGGTGGGAACTGGATTAAAAAAGACAATGTACAACTACGAGATATAAAACAAAGGGGGAAAATTTGCTTACTAGAAGAATTAAAATCCAAAAAAGACAGGCACGTCGTAGCAGCAATACCACACCCGGTGAGAGAGGGGGACAATCTGACAGCATCTGATTATGTACCACGGAAAAAGCACATGGAGGTATTTCGCAGATCTATAAAATTCTCACGGAGGGAAAGGAGCTGGAAGTTCTGACATATGTAAAAAACTGGGAGAGGGAAATAGGGAGAGGGAAATAAGGGAGCGAGGAAAGAACCAAGAAGTAGGAAAAATTTTGAGACTGGTACATGGATCATCAGTAAATATTGGAGTTGCGGAAATGAACTACAAGTGCATAACTAAGTGGTGTAGAACCCCGGACATAGGGAAATATCAAATGGGGCAAACAATGGAGTGTTGGACAGGATGTAAACAAACACTAACCATGGCCCATATCTGGTGGAGTTGTCCTAAGATCAGAACATATTGGAAGGAAATATTGAGGTATATCAAGGAGATTATTAGTACAGATTTGCCTGAGGATCCATGGACATGTCTATTTCATTGAGTAGACATCCCAATAAAAGAATACAGAAACTCAATGATTGTACACTTGTTGAATGCCGTAAAAAGCCTGATTCCAAAAAAATGGAAAGAAGTAGATAGCCCAAAAATAAGAGAATGGTTTGATAAAATAGAAGAGACATATGGCGTGGAAGGTCTTAGATATTGTCAAGAAGAAGGTAGAGAGGGATTTACTAAGAGATGGGAAAAGTTGAAAAAGTTCAAACTGATGAAGGAGTATAGCGAGGTAAAGTGTGCCTAGAGATGGGGGGAGTGAGAAGTCCGGGGAAGAGGAGGGGGGAGGGTAGAGGGAATGGGGGAGGGAAGGGGCCAGTAGGGGTGGGATGGGGGTAAATGGGGATCCTGGTATTGTGATAAAATATGTTAATGGATATCCCTACTTGTTAATGTTGTCTTTTTCTGTATAGCAAAAATTTTGAAAAAAAACAAAAAAAAAACAGGAAAGGGATATAAAAAGATATCCAAGGAATTGAGAATGCCAATCAGCAGTGTTCAAACTCTAATCAAAAAGTGGAAAATAAGGGATTCTGTTGAAATCAAACCAAGGTCAGGTAGACCAACTAAAATTTAACTGCCAGGAAAATTGTTCGAGATGCAAAGAAAAACCCACAAATAACTTCAGGTGAAATACAGGTCTCTCTGAAAACATGTGGTGTGGTTGTTTCAAGATGCACAATAAGGAGGCACTTGAAGAAAGATGGGCTGCATGGTCGAGTCGCCTGAAGAAAGCTATTACTATGCAAATGCCACAAAGTATCCCGCTTACAATACGCAAAACAGCACAGAGACAAGCCTCAAACCTTCTGGCACAAAGTCATTTGGAGTAATAAGACCAAAATTGAGCTTTTTGGCCACAACCATAAACACTACATTTGGAGAGGAGTTAACAAGGCCTATGATGAAACGTACACTATTCCTACTGTGAAACACAGAGATGGATCATTGATGTTTTGGGGATGTGTGAGCTATAAAGGCACAGTAAATTTGGTCAAAATTGATGGCAAGATGAATGCAGTATGTTATCAAAAAATACTGGAGGAACATTTGCATTCATCAGCCAGGAAGCTACGCATGGGACGTACTTGGACATTCCAACATGACAATGTTTAAAATACAAGGCCAAGTTGACCTGTCATTGTCTACAGCAGAATAAAGGGAAGGTTTCTGGAGTGGCCATCTCAGTCTCCTGACCTCAATGTCATTGAGCCACTTTGGGGAGATCTCAAATGTGCAGTTCATGCAAGACAGCCCAAGAATTTACAGGAACTGGAGGCTTTTTGCCAAGAGGAATGGGCAGCTGCACCATCTGAGAAGATAAAGAGCGTCATCCACAAATACCACAAGACTTCAAGCTGTCATTGATGTTAAAGGGGGCAATACATGGTATTAAGAACTGGGGTATGTAAACTTTTGATGAGGGTCATTTGGGTAGTTTCTGTTGTCATTATGATTTAAAAAGAGTAAGCACAGTTGATTAATAAATGGCTTCAGCCAAACACTAAGCATGAGTGAAAGAAAAGTTTTTGTGTTTATCATTCATATTCTCTGAAAAAGGGCTAAGAAATCATAAATTCTGCCAGGGTATGTAAACTTATGAGCACAACTGTAGGTGTTGCTATTTTATAGGCGTTTTTTTCGGGGTTTCTTCTGCCATTTTTTGCGGGGTTTTTGCAGTTTTTTTATACATGCATTTTGAAGTTCAAAAGATCACCAATGTAAAATAATTAAAACACCTGTAATCTGCCAAAAAAGAAGCTCATGTACTTTTTTGAGCGACGAGCATTTTGCTTTAGGCACAGAATGCTCTGATGTGAACAGGGGCCATTGAAATGAATGGGATTTGTCTTGTTGGTCGTTTTTAGAGCTGAGGTTTAGAGCAGAAAAACACCCAAAAATGCCTAGATGTGACCAGAGCCTTACTCTGATACCCCTAACTAAAATCTGGTGGAACCAATTTTCTTTCAGAGGTCACCTAATTAGTAAATAGAGTCCACCTGTGTGTAATTTACTCTCAGTATAAAATCAGTGGTTTTGTGAAGCCCTCAAAAGTTTCTTAGAGAACCTTCATGAACAAACAGCATCATGAAGGCTAAGAAACACACCAGACAGGTCAAGGATAAAGTTGTGGAGAAGTTTAAACCAGGGTTAGGTTTAAAAGCTTTGAACATCTCCCGGAGCACTGTCCAATCCATCATCCGAAAAATGCAAAGAGTATGGCACAACTGCAAACCTACCAAGACATGGCCGTCCAATTAAACTGTCAGGCTGGACAAGGAGAGCATTAATCAAAGAAGCAGCCAAGAGGCCCATGATAACTCTGGAGTAGCTTCAGAGATCCACAGAGATCCACAACTCAGGTGGGAGAATCTGTCCACAGGACAACTATTAGTCTTGCACTCCACAAATCTGGCCTTTATGGAAGAGTGGCAAGAAGAGCAGCCATTGTTAAAAGAAAGCCATAAAAAGTCCCATTTGCAATTTGTGAGAAGTCATGTGGGGGACACAGCAAACATGTGGAGGAAGGTGCTCTGGTCAGATGAGACCAAAATTTTACTTTTTGGCCTAAAAGCAAAACGCTATGTGTGGCAGAAAACTGACACTGCACATCACACTGAACACACCATCCTCACCGTAAAACATGTTGGTGGCAGCATCATGTTGTGGGAATGCTTTTCTTCAGCAGGGAAGCTGGTCAGAGTTAATGGGAAGATGGATGGAGCCAAATACAGGGTAATATTAGAAGAAAACCTGTTAGAGTCTGCAAAAGACTTGAGACTGGGGCAGAGGTTCATCTTCAGCAGCATATTAATGTGTTAGAATAGCTCAGTCAAAGTCCAGACCTAAATCTAATTGAGAATCTGTGGCAAGACTTGAAAATTGCTGTTCACAATCTGACAGAGCTTGAGCTGTTTTGCAAAGAAGAGTGGGCAAAAATGTCACTCTAAATGTGCAAAGCTGGTAGAGACATCCCCAAAAAGACTTGGAGCTGTAATTGCAGAGAAAGGTGATTCTACAATGTATTGACTCAGGGGGGCTGAATACAAATGTACGCCACACTTTTCACATATTCATTTGTAAAACATTTTGGAAACCATTTATCATTTTCCTTTCACTTCACAATTATGTGCCACTTTGTGTTGGTCTATCACACAAAATCCCAATAAAATACATTTACGTTTTTAGTTGTAACAATTTCAAGGGTTATGAATACTTTTTCAAGGCAAAGTATGATATAATGGGAAGCTTCACAATTCCACTTGGCTGGTCGGTAAGTTGAGCTGGGATTTTTCTTTGGTTTTGTTTGACATGCATCGCCCTTCCATGTGCTCCTTGCTGCAAAGGTTAGTTATAAATGTCTGCAGTAACCATTTGTCTGTACTGATACAATTCCGCTTGCCAAAATAATGCCACCCCAGACTGCATCCTTTGTGAGCTGGGCCTGTGGTGATTGGTCTTAATTAGGACACCTAAATATCTACACCTTTAAAAAATGTCTTGCTCTGATGCTCTAAAGCAGCCTTTCTCAACTTTTTGGAACCCCCTGAAATAATTTTCTGGTCTCAGGAAACCCCTGCTAACAATAACTATATCTATAACTCATGATACATTAGTGTGATGGTCAGTGGGAAGAATTACCTCTTAAAGATAGCTAAAAAGATCAATGGTGTGAGTTGCAACTTATCTAAGAGGTAAGAATTGCTCATTGCTCAGGGAACCTCTAGTAACTTCTAGAGGAACCCTAGAGTTCCATGGACCCTGGTTGAGAAAACCTGCTGTAAATTAACTGCAACATAATGAAACCTGACCCTGACCACTACCTCATTGTGCACTTGTTTACAGTGAAAATCTGTGTCATCTAAAGCAGGGTATAATTAGAAGTGTGAAAGACCTGGTGCGCTATGAGGTAGGTAGTGATGCTGCTACACACATATTGGCGAATGATGGGTATGGCCTAATTGTGCTAACAGTGAGAGAGACTTATAGGAGTATAACTGTCAGGGAAGACACATGCACAAGCTCAGGTGCATGGTTCCTGTACTCCCTGCTTGTGGCCATTTAGCAAGTGCTCACTGGTGCCAGGTGGGCTATTTAAACTGCACTAGTGCCTTGTGTCAGTGCCGTTTGATATATTACGTTCCTCAAGCATCTGTGTACCTGTTTCTATATTGTTCTCCTGTGGCTGACCTGATCTGTATTGTTTAAGGAAGTTGAAATATAACATACTTACTGGCCAGATCAACAGGTTAAAAAATGGAAAAATGCCTAAAAAACTAATGTAGTCGCCACACATAAGAATTGGTGAGCTTCAATATATTACATTTTTGTTTTTGGATGTAATACTGCTTTAAACACGTTGTTAAGTACAACAAGATAAGAGGAATTTATCAATACTGGAGCAGCATCTGGTGTAGATGTGCATGAAAACCAAGCTTCCCTCTTTAATTTTTAAAATGTATTTAAAGAAGCTAAAAATAGGAGCTGATAGGTTGCCATGCACAGCGGCTGCAGATTCTGTCATAGTGCCCCTTTTATTGCTGGTCACCAAGAGGAAAAGATGGGCAATGTCTGTGGTCAACAGAAGGAAAAATGGCCAGTGTCTCCAATCAGTGGAAGAAGAAAATGCCTGGCATTGATGGTCAAGGAAAGGAAAAATGGCTGGCGCAGCGGGAGGAAAAAATGCCCAGTGTTGGAGGTCAGGGGCAGGAAAAAAATGGCCAGCATCAAGGGTCACTGGGAGAAAAAAAAGCCTGGAAATGGTGGTTAATAAGAGTGTCTGTGCCCCTATACATTGGTGGTCAGTACCTGTGCCTCCATACATTGGTGGTCACTGTCTCTAGCCTCTTAAAATGGTGCACAGTGTCTGTGCCCCACTTTTGCCTGTGTTTTGTACTATCTATGGATAGAGGATCCCAGTCATTGTAGGTAGTTGTCGTGTTAAGATCCTGGGTACCCAGGAGGAGGTGTAGGGCACATGCCCTGGGTACTGGCTACGCCCCGGATCTATGCTGGCAAGCGTGTCATAGGCCTGTGCAAATCTTTTACAATGAGCTGTCCAGGATTACAGGAGCTGGGGTTGCAAATACACAGAAAATGTGTTGACTTGGAAGCACATCTGAGTGGATACAAACTTCAGAGCTTCTAGTCGAAATCTGGCCAATCATCATTCACACCAGCATTGGCAGTCACTCACAATTCCGCAGACCTGCTTAGACTCCGCACTGCTTCTCCACCTGGACATTATCTGGGGACCACCTCCACCATGTCAAAAAAATGAAAGAATGCTGGAGGGCATGCTGATCCTATTATCCAAGATGATGACATGCCATAAGGTAAGAATACCCAGCGAGAAAAGTAATTTTCTAGCAAAAAAATACTGATTGTAGGAGAGAAATGTCAGAATTGGTCTTGGTGGAAACTGGTTAAGAAAGAGGAGGGGAGGAGCAGCTTCAGAGGAACAGCATTGCATAGGCAGGAGGAGAGGGGAGAGGTGGGGAGGTGATCGGCTTTCACACAGAAAGAGAGAGAAGTGTTTCTTGCCTACAGTCAAGCATGGTGGTGAGAGTGTCACGGTCTGGAGCTGCATGAGTGCTGCCGGCACTGGGGAGCTACAGTTCATTGAGCGAACCATGAATGCCAACATGTACTGTGACATACTGAAGCAGAGCATGATCCCCTCCATTCGGAGACTGGGCCGCAGGGCAGTATTCCAACATGATAATGACCCCAAACACACCTCTAAGATGACCACTGCCTTGTTAAAGAAGCTGAGGGTAAAGGTGATGGACTGGCCAAGCATGTCTCCAGACCAAAACCCTATTGAGCATCTGTGGGGCATCCTCAAAGGGAAGGTAGAGGAGCGCAAGGTCTCTAACATCCACCAGCCCCGTAATGTCATCATAGGGGAGTGGAAGAGGACCCCAGTGGCAACCTGTGAATCTCTGGTGAACTCCATGCCCAAGAGGGTTAAGGCAGTGCTGGAAAATAATGAAGGCCACACAAAATATTGACACTTTGGGCTTAATTTGGACATTTTCACTTAGGGTGTACTCACTTTTGTTGCCAGCGGTTTAGACATTAATGGCTGTGTGTTGAGTTATTTTGAGGGGACAGCAAATTTACACTGTTATACAAGCTGTACACTCACTACTTTACATTGTAGCAAAGTGTAATTTCTTCAGTGTTGTCACATGAAAAGATATAATAAAATATTTACAAAAATGTGAGGGGTGATAATATATATATGTGTGTGTGTGATTTTTGATAGTATTTTCTTTCAATATTCGACATTTATAAAGATATTTTGTATTTACTTAAAGTGTAACTAAAGGGCAAACTATTTATTTTGGTTTTGGATAGGGTAAAGAGCTATTAACAGTCCATCCATAAAGGGCACAGGGGCGCCGCCCCCCTAATCTATGCGCCCGGCTCCTAATCTACATGCAGGGCGCTAGACGCATGAATTCCAATGGAGTTTTTTTCCCCTTTTTTTCAGATGCACATGGTTAGAGCCAGAGGCTCTAATTGACTTAAAAAAGGGGTGGGCTTGGGGCACAGAGCACTAAGCCCTGAGCCCAGTCAGTTGTGTGACCATGGCAAAAAAATATTCGCTATTGTCTTCCTGATTCGGCTCCCGGGCCAATCAGGAAGCGGGTCCAGAGACCCGATTGGCTGGGAAGAAAAGTGATTGGCTGTCGAGGAAGAGGAGATGCACGGGAAGCCATCTGGTGGGCTGACGATCAAGTGATGGGGGGATCGCAACCGACCGACCGACCTACGGACCGGGGGGTGGCATTTGGTTTCATGCGGTATTTCCCAAGCGTTTTCTGCGTTTTGCAGTAAATACTGCAGAAAAGCATAATGAATTAACAGTTTCAGGATCGCATGCAATATTTAGGGAAAATGTGTCGGGACACCACCTAAATAACGCATGCGATATGCTTTAGTGATTGGAGCCCAGTGTGTGGCCCCTTTGTTATTACTTTAAAATGGAACAGCTGAGTGATGTACTCCTGGGTGTGCGTATATAGCACGTGTGGCTGGTTCATTTCTTATGCACGACCACGCAATTGTCAGTTAAAGTTTTGCAGTGCCGTATCACAAAAAATGGCCTGATCATGAAGGGGGTAAATCTTCTGGAGGTCAAGTGGTTAACTGAACAAGCAGACGTTAGAACTTGATTGGCTACAATGCACAGCTGCTTGAAAGCAGAAAGTGAGGGGTGTAGTGATGGACCCAGGTAAGTATTTAGAGACTGGGGGAGGGGATAGGATAGGTAGTTGGGTGTTTTTTACCTTGCAGAGAAGGCATTTAGGTGAAAATATTTAGACTTTAGAACCACTTTAACTACTTCAGACCGGGAAGAATTTACCCCCTTCCTGACCAGAGCACTTTTTGCGATATGGCACTGCGTTATTTTAACTGACAATTGCGCGGTCGTGCAACGTTGCACCCAAACAAAATTGACGTTCTTTTTTTCCCACAAATAGAGCTTTCTTTTGGTGGTATTTGATCACCTCTGCGTTTTTAATTTTTTGCGCTATAAACAAAAAAGAGCGACAACTTTTTGCTATAATAAATATCCCCAAAAAATGTATAAAAAAACAAATTTCTTTCTCAGTTTAGGCCAATATGTATTCTTCTACATATTTTTTGGTTAAAAAAAAAAAATCGCAATAAGCGTATATTGATTGTTTTGCGCAAAAGTTATAGCGTCAATGGCATTTTTGTGGGGGCGATCTGCGATTTTTATCGTGACTATGACATTGCAGCAGACACATCGGACACTTGTGACACTATTTTAGGACCAGTGACATTTATACAGCGATCATTGCTATAAAAATGCACTGATTACTGTGTAAATGACACTGGCAGGGAAGGGGTTAAACACTACAGTGCGATCAAGGGGTTAAGTGTGTCCTAGGGAGTGATTCTAACTGTGGGGGGATGGGCTCACTAAAACATGACATAGATCACTGCTCCCGATGACAGGGAGCAGTAGATACCTGTCATGTTGCTAGGCAGAACAGGAAAATGCCTTGTTTACATAGGCATCTCCCCGTTCTGCCGCTCTGTGTCACGATTGCAGGCCCCCGGCGGACATCGAGTCCGCGATACCCGTGAGCGCGCTCACAGAGTACGTGGCGGGTGCACGTGCGCCAGCTAAGCCTCATCTTAAGGGGAACGTACAGGTACGCCTATTTGCCCAGCTGTGCCATTGTGCAGACGTACATCGTCATGCGCTGGTCGGCAAGCAGTTAATGCAATCACAGCATTAAGGTAAAAAAGTAAATTTACACACCCCCCCTTCCCCAAGCACTTAGCCTTGTCACCGCCAGCAGACTTGGGACCATTCCCTCTGTTCTCCAAACTTCTGGTTGAAGAGGATAGAGTAAGAGTAGAGGAACAATGGGCTCCTGAATCGGTCTGTCAATTTGTTGGGAGGAGGAAGCAGGGGTGTGGCTTGCTGGGTACTAATTTTACATGAACACACACAGTAATCTGTGAATGAAGAAACTACAAGTCCTGTGAGTCACTGTGGCCAAAGGGCTTGTAGTTTTCAATGGACTGTGAGGGCACTGATGAGCCTCCTCATAGTTCACTGATTCTTCCTGCAGTTCTGAAACTGACAGCCCATAAGGAGGATCAGGCTCACAGCTGAAGGGTTTGCAAGAGTCTGACACCACCCGTGATCCACTCTGCAATGCACTACTCGTTTCTGTGAAAAAATGTGCTTTTATTATTTTTTTTTCACAAAGGTGAACTTAAACTAAGTCCAAATCTACAGTAAGGACCAGGAACAAGTCTTGCTCTACCATTATGACCAGGAAAAAAAAATGTTTAGTGTAAAAGGGGTGATTCTAACAGAGGTGATACTAAGGGCACCAAATAGTGTGTGTCTATACCCTGCCCTGGTCTTAACAGAACGCAAATGTAATCGCTGAGCAAGCTGGCTTTTATTATTAGTACCGGTTGCAATGAAAATAGAAAAATGATATGTATTTTCGGATTTTACAACTTTCATACCCAATATACACCAACTAGCCACTTTATTAGGAATACCTGTTCAATTGCTTGGTAACACAAATTGATAATCAGCCAATCACATGGCAGCAACCTAATGCATTTAGGCATCTAGACGTGGTGAAGAAAACTTGCTGAAGTTCAAACCGAGTATCAGAATGGGGAAGAAAGGGGATTTAAATGACTTTGAACGTGGCATGGTTGTTGGTGCCAGATGGGCTGGTCTGAGTATTTCAAAAACTGCTGATCTACTGGGATTTTCACATGCAACCATCTCTAGGGTTTACAGAGAATGGTCCCAAAAAGAGAAAATATCCAGTGAGTGGCAGTTGTGTGGACGAAAATGCCTTGTTGATGTCAGAGGTCAGAGGTGAATGGGCAGACTGGTTTGAGATGATAGAAAGGCAACAGTAACTCAAATAACCACTCGTTACAACCAAGGAACATGACAATGAGTTCACTATACTCCAATGGCCTCCACAGTCACCAGATCTCAATCCAATAGAGCACCTTTGGGATTTGGTGGAACGAGAGATTCACATCATGGATGCAAAGCCGACAAATCTGCAGCAACTGCGTGATGCTATCTTGTCAACATGGACCGAAATCTCTAAGGAATTAAGGGGGCCAAAAAGGGGGTAAGAGGGGGTCCAACCTGGTACTAGCAAGGTGTACCTAATAAGGTTGCCGGTGAGTGTACAAACACTTATGTGATGTGTGTGCACCCAGACAACAATTCTCCTCGCTGTTCTGCTCTCAGTGACAGTTCCTAATTCAATAACAGCACAATGGGAATAAGCAAACGTTGATTGAACTGCGGTTTTCATGACCCCCATCTTCCATCCTTAATCAGCAATTACTGATTCTCTAGTACTAACAGTCTTTCTTTCGTATCAATGAACGGTTTCTCACTGTTGCCTTTGGCTGTGACAAGAGTTAATTAAGACTGACCAGCAGATTGCTTATTATTTTTTTCTGTTTTGCTTACCTAAAATATTGCCCCTTTCCTTTCTCCATGACCCCAGCAGAAATGGGGTTAAACCTCATCCTAAAATCGACACTATCCACCTAGCAACAAATCCCTGGGTAAAAGGGAGCCACATTATATGTTTTGTTCCTCTTGTTAATCGGCCAGGAAATCCACCCTTTCATTGACACAAATGTCACAAGCAAGCCAAAAAGATTGGCATCAGAAAGAGAAGAATCTACTGAAGGCCGATACGCACTGTCATCCAGAATTTGGCTGAGGACAGGGGCTTTCTTTTTACTCTCTTCACTTACGTTCTGGGCAAGGGAAGACAGAGAGGTGAAAATTGCCAATTCTCAATCTCAGATAAGGGCCACCTTTTCTTCATGCTTGTTTTAATGGCTCAGAAATGTGCAATATTCATGTTAACATCACGGCTGTGTTTTATTTTTTTTTGTTTTTTTTTTTTATTACTTTTTTTGGCTCCTGAAAATGATGTGGCCGTAGAGCCCCCCAAAAAAAGGGAGGAGGGGATTCTTCAAGAAAGGTGGAACCCATCAAAGAGGATTAATAGAATTCTGATGAACTGGCCACATTCCCATAACGTGGTGAGAAGGCGCTTTGAATTTCCCTATTATTCACCTCCTGATAACAAAAAAGCTTCTCTATATTTAATGCAAGTTCAGCCCTGGGACACTTAATAGGATTAGGAATAATTTCTACAAATTTCCAAAAACACAGATCACATGGGAGGACTTAGAATCTGCTGATCATTTCTCCATAGCCGGGAGATCAAAGGGCGGGAGATGGGATACAAGAGCTCCGATTTGACCCCAGCTCTGTGTTTGTTTCAGTGAAAGGGTTAAGCCCCTCTAAGGTCACAGCAAAGGAGCAAATAGTGTGACTAAAGACAGCTATGGGGGAAACAAAAAGCGAATGGAGTGCCGTGCATTGTGATTTCTGCAAACTGTTAAGACATTTTAAAAAGGAAAATAAAGTGCTTCTCTAGCAAGCATGCCAACTGATTTTTTTCCAACACCTTATTGAAATAAATGAAATAACTAAAAAAAACATAAATGTAAGAGCACACACACTCACATATATGTGTATATATATATATAT